>CM056724.1:34240445-36740445 GCA_029844215.1 Przewalskia tangutica | reverse complement strand
TCTGTTTTCCTGTTATGTATGCTTCGACTGTGTTTGCTGACATTATCAGATCATGTTTGATATGTCGTAGCTTATCCAAGCAGGTGTCGATTTGGAATTATTAGTTAGGATCGATGTTTATTAATCCCATCACGTTGCCTGATATGTGCTGTAATATTAATCTGTTAAGTCTGATGCTTATGGGTTACTGGTTTGACTTTGTTCTTGAATTATTCAGGATTTTATTGTTGGCTACTGCTTGTGTTTGGGTTTTTGGTCTGATATGCTTAGCCAAGAAGTCAATGTTATATGCCTGTGTTTGTCATAAGCTAAGTGCATTAGTTTGTATCGGGTCGTAATCAGTTAGTCTGGTAGGGAGATACTGAATGTCTTCCCTTAAACTAATATCCGAAACTTGTAAGCTTGGATAGTCAATATGTGATTATGGATCAGATTGTATATTATTCAAACCAGGGCAAAGATCCTAATATGCCTATCAAAGTTCATCTAGCCTTAGGTGATATAAATCAATGTGATACTTGTCCCTGTTTGTTTCTAGCATGATTTTATATACTATCGTGAGATTACCTGAAAGCATATTACCAATACATGTGCTTGACTCAAACCTTGTGGTCACTACCTTAGGAAATCTGTTTTAGCTTAGGCGAGCCCTCTGTGAATATGTTCCCCCCCCCTGCAACACATAATTGGGTTTCGTTAACTTAAATATTATTTGGAATGGTTTGTTTGGTTGTCAAAGGTCTAGCATGCTCATTAAATCAGCCCATTATTTTCTAAGTGAATACTTCCCTGCGCTGAAAATCTAAACCATAGAAATAGGCCTATATGTTCATATTTCATCTCAAAAAAAAAATGCTCATCCACTGTTTTCGAATAAACTGGAAACATGCAGGTTTGGTACTCGATTTCCTATCCATCTCTATTTATATTTTAAGCTATGCTATGCCATGACCATTCTACAATCTCTGTGTATTTGCAATTCCCCTGTTTGGAGGAATATTTGCTTTGTTTGGCCTAACTGCCCACTGTGTGTCGTCGATGGCCTCGTGACATCAAGTTATTACTATAAGACATGCTGATAAGGAATTTGATCTACTCTTACTATATGCATCTGATTGTTAATGCTCAAATACATCACTATGTGAACCATAAGAATATTCTCCAACCTCATCAGATTTCATCGTGCGCTAGCATCTGTTTGCTAATCACATTAAAGAGTGACCTCGCCTACTAATCGACTTATACATTTTATGTGCTAGTTGTGTATAAGCTTAGATCATGTGTGTAGATTCCCTTGTGATTCGAATAATTAAGGCATATACTAATTCTTATCTTTCTTTTTTTTTACATGGCACGCACCGGAGCAACAAAGAGTCTCATAACGAGACTCGTCGTGGCAAACGTAAGGCATGCATATACATCCATCGAGTCCCTCTTCGGCCATTCCTAGACAAACAAATAGGACGGGGTCATCCGCTTCAATCCCTTGCTCTCTTATCTCTTCCTTATCTTACTTTATTTGTTATTGTAATTTATAACTTTGTAATTAATAGGAAACCAAGAGCAATTAGCATTTCGAACACATAAGGGGAAGGTAATTTATAATTGGAAACGCATTTCTACTTTGCGCGTCTTTTACGATTATTATCTAAATTTTACCAAAGCAATCTAAATGATTTAACTTGCCTTATAAAATCAACAATTTGTTTCTTATTAAACCCATAATAAATGTCTTCCTAAACTCTCAACAAAAGAATCATCTTAAGCATTTTTATAATATTACGCGCAGGTTAAGCAAGATTAACTTAGCTAGCAGTATACCTAACTAGTTCATAAATAACCTTGGTATGAACACATAATTAGTCTATAAAGCACCCTCTTAGCATTCTTTAGACTTTCTAGCCATGTTAGCACTTTAAATCACTCCTTGGCGTTTAATACCTTTAGCATTTAGCACCCTTTAGCATTTTTTAGCACCTCTTTTAGCATTTTAAGCATTTTAGCATTTTATCGTCTAACCTTTTATTTGAGCAGGAGCCCTTTAAAATACCCTTTACTTTTAGTACCCTTTACTTTTAAAATTAATCCCTTAGCACCCTTTAAATATTTAAGCACCCTAGCATTACTTTGTTTACACTCAGCACTTTTAAATTGCTAGCACTTTTGTTAAGCGTCTTTAACCCTTAATATTTTAGCACCTCTTAGCATTCTTTCGCATATAGCACCTTTTTTCCCTTTTTAGACTTAAGCACCTTTAAACATTTTAACATTTTTTTAGCATTTTATTAAGCGGGAAGATCTTTTACTTTGCATTTTTAAATATAATAATTACCCTAGGTTTGGCAGGACAACCGCAAGTTAGCGGATCTTAGAGGGTGCCTAACCCCTTCCCTCTAGATTAATAAAGAACCCTTACCCAGAATCTCATTAAGTTTAGCAGACCATTAAAATGGAGTTAATGTTTTACTTCAAACTAGTTAAACATTTAGGTGTCCTAATTCACCCAATTAATTAGGTGGCGACTCCGCGAACCCTTAGCATTCTAGCAACCCTTTAGCATTTTAGCACCCTTTTTAAATTTTAGCATCTTTTGCAATTTTAGCATCCTTTTAGCATTTTTAAAACCTTTAAGCCTCTTAAACTATTTAGCATTTTATTATTTATTTTCTAACATTGCATTTTAAGCAGGAGATTCACTTTAAAAAATGCCGCGGTCGGAAAAGGGCACGACACTCATACCCCTATAAAAATATTAGCATAACTTCAGGACAAACAAATAATATTCCTTTCTTTTAACTTTCTCGTATCTTCCGCTTGTAAAGGATATAACATTAAATTCGTAACTCCAAATAAGGTGTTTATTGTACCACATCGAAGGCAACACTATGATCTCTTATTATGCTGAAACCCACCGGACAAAACTTAGTGTAGATGGTGAAAATTTACGGAAGAAACAGCCCTATGAAATCTGTGTCGCCAGAATTTTTGTAAAACAAAGCAGAAATTCCAAACAGTCATAACTTTCAAACCATAAGCCAGATTTATCTTCGTAATATATCAAACTGACGGGAACAGAGTAATATACAACTTTAATTCAGCCCATATTTTCATATCCCTTATGTATTTGTACAGTTTTCACGTTTTATATGCTGTGTCGCCTGGGTTTCGGTAAAACGAGGCAGAAACTTTAAACAGTCATAACTTTCAAACCATAAGTCGGATTTATCTCGGTAAGATATCAAACTAACGGGAACACAGTAATATACAACTTTCATTCAGCCCATATTTTTATATTCTTTACGTATTTATAAAGTTTTCACGTTTAATATGCTGCTGTAACCATTATGCCATGTTACATTCCTCAAGTTTCTCTTATTCAAGTAGATTGTGGAAATTTCCGTGTAATTACTTCTTCAATTTTGATTTCGTTCTACAACACACTATCATAAGAATCATGAATAGATTAACTCAACCATAGAATCTAACCTGAACTTAATTGAGTACTTCCTCCTCGTCTAGTTGCTAGGTTTTCTTTTTCTTTTCTTCCTTCTTCTCCTCCCTTTTTCTTTTGTTGTTGTGTTTCTCCTTCTCTTTTCCTTTTTATTTTTCTCTTTTCACGTTTTCTCTCTTTTAGCTAATAGGGTTTTTTCCTTTTTGTTTGGTACTAGGGTTTGTTCCCCTCTCCTCTTTTCTTTTTTGTAGAATTGTCGTGCCCTACCAAAGGGTAGTGGCTTGGCTCACCAACTCACTTAATTAATTTCATGCCCCATTTCATATATTAAAAATCATATAAATAATTATCACGTAGTCTCATACCCGTTTCATAGTTTTAAAGTGCTAAACGACCAAACGGGTCGTTACATTAGATACCAATCAAACAATCGCTCGTCCTCGAGCGACAAGGTATGGGTGGAGGAAAGAGGTACCTGAACTGTCGAACAACTGAGGATTACTCCGCATATCCGCATCGGTCTCCCAAGTATCATCCCCCGTAACGTGACCACACAAGACCTATAGACTCGACCTACTATCCCCGAATCCCCGACAGGAGTATAGACACGAATAGGTACATCAATCATATCCCAAAGCATATCCAAACCCGTAGAGAAATAAATGGACACATATAAGTCATTCTCAGCCACATATACAAACTCCTAAGCTATCCTCCTTTAAAAACAATAGCCACCATGTGCCGCTTTAACAACCAACCTACACGCCACTGTCACCACCATGGCCAAACATCAGGATCAAGCCCTCGTCGCAACCACGAACCTTACCCACACAACAACAATGTCTAGTTTCCCCAATTTTCCCTACCACACAACCATTAGCACCAGTTCAATTTCATTTCGACACCAGTGGGGCTCTCAATGACAAGCTACTCTTACAACCCCTTTCAATTCCCTCAAATACTAGAATTTCCTCCCTATGTCTCCCTAATCTTGTATTCAAGCACCTAACAAACTTTTTCACACCTTTCGACAAAACTACAACACCATGAACCCGCACCTACTAGAAACATTTTCCCATTGTCCATATCCTACCAACTTGGAACGAGCAGGAACAAGTAGTAGTACACTTGGAACACAACAATATTGTTCCAAACCTAGTGGAGGATGGTCTGACGAATAGCCTAATCAATCTAGCATCGCTGCAAATCAAATTCACATAGCATTTGACAACACCAGAGTTCTACCATCTGTGAGGAGAATATATAAATGAGTTTAAGATACCAATCTAAATAATCTCGCACGAAAAGAATGAACCAGATACCAATCGGATTGAACTAGCACGAAAGGAGAAAAGAAGTGAAGTGTTTCCTAAATGTCCTATAGCCTCTCGAGGATGGGTACGGACGTCTACGTACCAATCCGCAAGACTTTACTAGACATTGCTCTTGTACTCATTAGACTGATTAACCTAGGAGCTCTGATACCAACTTTTTCACGACCCAATTCACGAGTCGTGATGACACCTACCCTATTCCCCCGAGTAGGCGAACCATATTCTCAATAACAATTTAAATCAGCGGAAAATAAATAAAGAAAAAGAAATTATAAAGTCTTAATACTTAAATGGTTACGACATTCCCCAAAATCTGGTAAAAAAGGTACAAGAGCACTAACAAATCTGAAAAATTGAAGTCTGAAGGAATGCCCGAAGGCTAAATATTGTCTGTCAATATTCAAAGCAAAATGGAATTAACTAAGAAGCCATTCAGGGGCCACAGACGACCAAGTAGCTCACCCTGAATGACTAGAAGATGTCCACCTCGCGAATCAGCCACGGCGTAGATCGAACTGGATCGTACTGCACTCAAGAAAAGTGCGAAGAGTAGTATCAGTACAACACTAGTACTGGTAAGCATCATAGGCCGACAGTGATAAGATAACGCATGAAGAAGTTGAAACCAACAAGTAACACATAGAGCAATCAGGCATGGTCACGTATCATTTACAAGTAAAGAGTAAAGAAATCATCAACCAAGACAAATATAATTCACCAAATGATCAGTCAAATTATGAGTGGATGAATGCAATGCAATGCAATGTCACCTCTCTCACTTTCGCTCTCCGGCAGAAACCTCGGAGGCTATCACTCCCACTCTCTGGCAGAAACCTCGGAAGCTATCACTCCCGCTCTCCGGCAGAAACCTCAGAGGCTATCACTCCCGCTCTCCGGCAGAAACCTTGGAGGCTATCAATCACGCTCAATCTCCGGAAGAAACCTCGGAGACGATCAATCACTCTCAGTCTCTCACCTCACTATCATCACAAAATAATATGGGAAGTATGTCATGCATGATATCAAGTCTCAACACGTGTCACCAATATACAATCAACAAGTACAAGTCAAATCAGGTGATAATCACAGAAAATAACACATATGGCGACAAGCCCAAATAACAGATGACGGAACCAACGTAAATGTAATTTATCTCCACTTCATGCTCGAAGGCCTATCATCCTATCCCAGTCACTCTCCTACAACTACATACGATTCTCTAATAAGAGTCTAACTAAAGTAAACCGTAACCTACCTCAATACCGAGCGGGTGCGACGAACAATCAAACTAATGTCTTCCCCTTGCGTAGAGCCTCTGAACGATTAAAATCTAGAAAACATGTGAACTACATTATAATACGAATCTAAGGACACCCATATTGCTATATTTATATTAACAAAATCTTTACCATTTCCATTGTATGACTAAACTCATACCCCTATAAAAATATTAGCATAACTTCAGGACAAACAAATAATATTCCTTTCTTTTAACTTTCTCGTATCTCCCGCTTATAAATGATATAACATTAAATTCGTAACTTCAAATAAGGTGTTTATTATACCACATAGAATGCAGCACTAGGATCTCTTATTATTCCGAATCCCACCTTAGTGTAGATGGTGAAAATTTACGACAGAAACAGCCCTATGAAATCTGTGTCGCCAGAATTTTTGTAAAACAAGGCGTAACTTCAAACAGTCATAACATTCAAACCGTAAATCTGATTTATCTTCGTAAGATATCAAACTGACGGGAATAGAGTAATATACAACTTTTATTTAGCCCATATTTTATATTCCTTACGGATTTGTACAGTTTTCACGTTTTATATGCTGTGTCGCCTGGGTTTCGGTAAAACGAGGCAAAAACTTTAAACAGTCATAATTTTCAAACCATAAGTCGGGTTTATCTCCGTAAGATATAAAACTGACGGGAACAAAGTAATATACAACTTTCATTCAGCCTATATTTTTATATTATTTACGGATTTATACAGTTTTCACGTTTAATATGCTGCTGTAATCATTATGTCATGTTACATTCCTCAAGTTTCTCTTATTCAAGTGGATTGTGGAAATTTCCGTGTAATGACTTCTTGAATTTTGATTTCGTTCTACAACACACTATCATAAGAATCATGAATAGATTAACTCAACCATAGAATCTAACCTGAACTTAATTGAGTACTTCCTCCTCGTCTAGTTGCTAGGTTTTCTTTTTCTTTTCTTCTTTCCTCCTTCTTCTCCTCCCTTTTTTTTTCTGCTGCGTTTCTCCTTCGCTTTTCCTTTTTATTTTTCTCTTTTCACGTTTTCTCTCTTTTAGCTAATAGAGTTTTTTCCTCTTTGTTTGCTGCTAGGGTTTGTTCCCCTCCCCTCTTTTATTTTTTTGTAGAATTGTCGTGCCCTACCAAAGGGTAGTGGGCTTGGCCCACCAACTCACTTAACTAATTTCATGCCCCATTTCATATATTAAAAATCATATAAATAATTATCACGTAGTCTCATACCCTTTTCGTAGTTTTAAAGTGCTAAACGACCAAACGGGTCGTTACAGGTACCTCCTTTCCAACCCCGCGCATCACCTGGTCATTCATGTTCGAGTTCTAACTTAGCTGACCCGGGGTGAACGTTGGATGACCCCCAAAGATAGGTTTATTTTTAATTGAGATGCAACCACCTTTTAAATACATTAAAACCTCGATAAATGATAAACCTCAATTAATGAATAAATTATTCTGTCCCGACTTGGGACAATGTATTAATGAATAATTTCGCTAAATGCATAAGATAATATATATTTTTTGATAATCCTTAAAGACCCAACACTAATATAAATGAATAATTGATAAAATGTAAAATAAAATTTTAATTGAAAATAACACATAATATTCTTATTTTTATTGATATAACTATGACAACTTCTCAATGAACTCTTTTGAAAATATTCATCTAAAGTTTTTTATTTTTTCTTTGGTCCTATGTTTAACTCAATCTCAACCTTAATTTTCTGCAAAGCATGCACTACATTTGATGCATCTTTTTCTTGTTGTAAAATATAGTTAGTTAAGGCTTCCACTTCTTGCATTGCTTCTTTTATTGATATCATTGGCGAATTTTGACTATCATCTGCATCTTGATCATTATCAGCAAATGTTTCCATTACTCCTTGAATAATTTCTTCATCAATATGAGACTTTATCATTGTATCATTTTCATTAGGATAGTTTAAAGGTCTTTCACATCCATTGTATTTCTATAACCTAAACCATTGATAACTTCATGTAATCTCTGGATGCTTTCATCTTCACCAAGTGGTTGTCAGTATTCATATCTTCGTATGGCCGAATTTTATAATGTCGAAAACAATTTGGAATTGTTGTTGTTTTCATATCAATATTCCAAGCCACACTAATAAAATTGATAACATTCATCACACTAATTATTTTTGGACTTGTCTCTCTGACTGGTAGAATTGCAAGATGCTTGAATAAAGACCATGTCGATAATAAATTTTCAATGCTCGAATAATTCCAGCATCACATGGTTGAATCTTTGAGGTTGTATTTGGAGGAAAGAAAAATAGTTCAACATTTCTCAAGCCTTCAATAACCTTAGGATGGGAAGAGAAATTGTCCACTATCAAAAGAACTTTTCTGTCATCTATTAAGGTTAGCTCGATAGTGACAATTAAGGTTATTCAAATTCACATTGTTAAAACATTTAGGATTAGCATACATACCAATTATTCAAATTGGCACTTTGTCAAAACCATCACCATTGCAACAAAAGTAACTGTAATTCTTTCCTTGTCATTCTTTTGTCCTTCCAATTGCTTTGTTGCAAGTGAATGATCTGCTTCCAAACGATAAAATAAATCAGTTTCATCCATATTGTAGATATTCTTTCATTGAAACTTGTTACACCCCGTAGTTACATGGCATATAAGTAAGAACGTAAGTAAGGAAATTGTTACACCCCGTAGTTCCAGAGTATGTATATGAGGACGTACGTACGAGAATACGACACAAAAATTGGAAAGGAAGAAAGATGTGATTTTTCGACGGAAAAGTTTCCGGATTTTGTGAAGGAAAAAGGTTCGTTAATGGGAATTGGATTCCCAGATTTGGTATTCGGACTTTTTGGAATATTTGAGAATTATGGAATTTTATTTCCGAAATTGGTCACGTGGGGCCCACGGGAGAATTTACGGTTTTGTGGGGCCCACTTTATTTTCGGATGTTTGGCATTACGGATATCTTCGGAAGATGAAATATTTTGGACGAGTAGGGGGGTGACACGTGTCACCCTACGTGTGGGCGTGTTAGCTGGTGAAGGACAAGTGTCCTTGGACGGTTTGGTAGTGGACAAGTGGCTAGCCATTTGTCCAAATTTTGTGGTGGACATGTGGTTGGTAGAATCCACACCCACATGTCCCCAATCTACACCACACACTTGCCTAGATCTTGGCCCTTGATTTCTCTATAAATACCCCCTTGATTTCAAGACTTTATTCATCCACACTTAAGAGTTTCCAAGGCAAAATTCTTCCTCTCTCCTTAGTGTTGTTCTCGTCCAACACCCCCCCCCCCCCTTTGTGTAGAAAAATCCTTCAAGTGTTGTTATTATCCCATATACCTTAGCCTAAAAATCCCTTGTAGTATTCCAAAGTTATCTTTATACTAAGAGCCCGAAAATACTACTTTATTCCTTTAGTCGCAAACGAAACCCTAGGAAATCTTCATAGTTGGATGAAGTGTTAAGAGAAGTTGTTTAGAAACTTCTAAGGGTTGCTTGGAGCGGGTTGGAGCATAAGGAATTGGAGCTAAATGTTGCTCAGGATCGACTTATAAATCTTGGAAAATTTTGGGCTTATCGAGGTAATGATCTTTGCCCCCTATTGTAATTGGATATTACATATTGTAGTAGTTTAGAATTGAGTATAAGATATATTGGAAGGATGATTATAAAGAATTGAACTGTATTTACATTGGACTGTATTCTGATGACTTGTAGTATTATTGGGGCGATGTTGTACACGTCGGTTAGACGCAACCCTCGAGTTGTTGGCTTGGTAGCGGGTCTTGATAGAGGAGAGATTTATTTGGTTACTGGGGAGGTCTTGCGAATTTTCCATAGAATAAAGAACCTTGTACTTTGAATTGTGCTACAAAGAGATCGAGAAGTTGATAGACGTTTTATGGCCATTATAGGTGGAAGTACTACGAGTAGCGTATTCTACTTGAAGGGTGGAAAAGGCTAGCAAGGTTATAGTACTTGGAGCATTTTGCTAATTGTCGATAATCGTCGCGAGGTATGTGAACCTCTTCCTATCTTTTCTAGCATGATTGTTGTGAACTATGTAGTACGGTAGACGTACATGTGCTAAACGAATTTGGTTGGTTTAAAACATAAAGTGTTATAACGGCTTTATGGGAAGTTTGTTATAACAACTTTATGTAGGTAAAGAAATGGTTTGTGGTTTTTAAAAGATAAGAGACTTGACTTATAAATGACTTGATGTGAAATATTAAGGACTTGGGTTGTGTTAAAAAGTTGTGAAACCGCTTTTATGAGAAATGGGTAATTGGGTTTTAAAAGGAATAAGTTATATTGATTTCGGAAATGAGAATAAGTATCGAACAAACCACTGCAGCGTTAATAACGGAAAATGTATTGACTAATTAATTATTATTAAAACAAGTAGAAACCTCCATCTGCATAGAAGCTAAGATAAGACAAAATTGTATTACATTTCCTAGATCATGGCTGCTTTAATAAGCTCACTAATAACAAGTATTGATTTTTCTTAAATTCCAAAGTAAGGAACTTGATTTCTAAAAGAAAGGAGATTTGAGGAATTAAAGTGTTTTGGTTTAAAAGAAAGGCATGGTTTTGTCTTAAAATAGTTTAAAAAGAAGGCATGGTTTTGTCTTAAATTGGTTTATTTCAAAAGAAGGTGTGGAAATGGTTTTGGTTTACTTGAAATGATAGTTACTCCATTTTTGATACTACGGGTATCGTGTGACTTTTGTAACAAAAAAGGGTCTTTTGAAAGAATTTAAGTACGTAGTACTTTAGGGTTAAAACCCGGACTGTTGGCACAAAATGGGAGTACTTGAGTTATATAAATGGTGAATCAATTTACATGTTAATGAAAGTCTAAAAGTATGTTGAACTTGCTTATGCTAGTTGTGATAGCTTTTGTTGTGCAAGTATTGTATTTCTATACCACCGCGTCTCTCGATGGAGGGCCGGCTGACTTATTGTGAACTTACTTGGACGTACCGGCAGTGACGGAGGATTCCACGGGTATGCTTCCATTATTATTGTCATATGGGCATGTCTACACCGATGAGGGATTCCGGGGGCATGTGACCATTATTGTTATTCCATGGACTAGCTCTCCATGAGGTTTTACTGATTCGGCCTAGGTTCTGGTAGCTAGCCCCCGTACTTGCCCCGGTCGTTGCTGATGCAGGTTGGTTCTGGTAGTTGGCTTTCGTACTTGCCCTGAGTCAGTGTTTGTGGCGAAGTCTCGTGACTTACGATTGTGATCTGGTGGTTAGCCTGGTTACTTGCCCCCGTCAGCTACGTGACGCAGATGGATCTGGTAGAGGCTATCGCACTTGCCACGTGTCAGTTTCACGGCGAAGTTTCGTGACTTACGGTTGTGATCTGGTGGTTAGCTGGTTACTTGCCCCCGTCAGCTACGTGGCGCAGGGAGGATCTGGTAGAGGCTATCGCACTTGCCACGTGTCAGCTTCGCGAGTCAGTGTTTGGACGAAGTTTCATGACTTACGGTTGTGATCTGGTGGTTAGCCTGGTTACTTGCCCCCGTCAGCTACGTGGTGCATGGAGGATCTGGTAGAGGCTATCGCACTTGCCACGTGTCAGCTTCGCGAGTCAGTGTTTGGACGAAGTTTCGTGACTTACGGTTGCGATCTGGTGGTTAGCCTGGTTACTTACCCCCGTCAGCTACGTGGCGCAGGGAGGATCTGGTAGAGGCTATCGCACTTGCCACGTGTCAGCTTCGTGATATAGTTATTTATTATTGTTGGTACGATAGGTTCTGGTAGCTGGCTTTCGTACTTGCCCCGGTCAGTTGATGATGCAGGTTGGATCTGGTAGCTATGCCTTCGTACTTTCCCCGTATGGTTTTATGACATAGGTGGGACCTGGTGTTCATGTGTACTCCTTGGTGTTATTATATCATAGACTGCCGGCAGTGAGGAAGGTATTCCACGGGCATGATTGATGTTGTGGGCGTGAGACCCATAGTTATATTTGAGTGATGACTTTGAGGGCGTGAGTCCCTGACTTGACATAACTGTTAATATATTGTGGTATCAGAGTCAGTTATCATACATGTCTCATGTTTTATATAGATATTATGATTTCATTCTGATATTTTCGATTTCACATACTGGTACTGTTAGATCGACTCCTTCGGGCCTGCGTTCATGCCGCAGGTAGAGGTACACCGGTTGTTGATCCTCGCTCATAGGATCACAGTTCAGCGTTTTGGGAAGCTCCGTTTCTCCAGAGGCTTATCTTTTGGTATAGTCCCATGTCATTGTAGGTACTTGTACATTCATGAGTATGGCGGGGCCCTGTCCCGTCATAGTTGTTGTTACATTCTTAGAGGTCTGTAGTACTGTTGTGGGCAGGGTTTGTAAAGGATTTACTGTTCGATTTTGATATATATATGCAGGAAGGTAACCGTTTTGGTTAACTTGTTTCTTATTTTATGTCTTGTTTCATGATTAAGTTTTTATTTCCGCTGATTTTCTCTGATGTTGTATCACTAGGGTGCCCAGGGTAAGACACCAGTCACGGGCTCGAGGTCGGGTCGTGACATAAAGTGGTATCAGAGCAGTTAATCCTCGGAAAGTGTTTACAGACCGTATCTAGTAGAGTCTTGATTATCGGCGTGTTGTGCACCACACCTATAATCAGGAGGCTATAGGATATTTAGGATTGGTTTCCATTCTTCTCACTCTGAGATCGTGCCTTAGAGTTGTGTTGTAAGTTGGACTCCCTCTGACGTATTCTCTTGTACCAGTTATGCCTCTACGCAAGGCAACCAGATCCCAGAAGGGCAAGGCAGCAGAGGGAGCTGCGAGTAGAGCACGGAGGGTTACCAGGGCACAGGCCCAGTCTTTACCTAAGGTGGTACTTCAGATGGGGAGTTCTACGACGCCGCTAGCCCCAGGAGAGTTTAGAGCAGTAGCAGTAGCTACTGAGACTACGATACCTGAGTCTCCAGTTCCACGACCAGGAGCCGAGGATATGAGTTACAAGGAGATGGCCCAGTTACTAGCTAGGCTTGTGGCTAGGAATGAGGACAGACGAGAGTCGGAGGTTCCGGTAGTACCAGTGGTTCACCCTAGATCCGATAGTTTGAGACTTCGGGACTTCTTGAGTTGCAGTCCACCAGAGTTCTATGGATCGAGAACTGAGGAAGATCCTCAGGAGTTTATTCGACAGCTGCAGCGGATCATGAAAGTGATCAAGGCCTCAGAGACAGAGTCGGTGGTATTAGGTTCACATCGGCTGCGTGATACTGCGATCGTTTGATTCATGGAAGCCCCGGAGAACATGCGCCTCCAGCTGGTTGGGACGAGTTCTCAGAGACATTTCTTACACACTTCTTGCCCTCGCAGATGAGGAGATCTTGGGCTGATAGATTTATGATGTTGAGACAGAACGGGCGTGTTATACCCCGTAGTTCTGACCCTACGTATGAGAGCGTACGAAAGCACGTAAGACTTAAAATTTTCAAAGGATAGGTTGACGGATTATTCCGGACGGGTTTTAGTCAACTTTGAGGCGGGTTATGACCTGATACATTGAGAGTTCCTAAGTGTTTCAAAGGCCTAGGGCGTAGTTCGTGGAGTCTAGATTCCAACGCAACCAACCGTTCGTCGATAGGACGTCGGAGTAGGAAGTTATGAGAGTTACAAGTTCAGTGCGCAGTCGGACAGAAATGTGTTTCGGACAAAGGCGTGGCCGCGCAGAAAATCGAGGGTCGCTGAAGTTGCAGCGCCGCGGCGCCGAAAGTTCAGATAGGCTGCGGAGGTTTCAGCGCCGCGGTGCCGAGGCGGGATTTTTGGGCGGAAAAACTTAGAAAAGTCAGATTTTTCTTTTAAAAGACCTTGGGAGGGTGACAAGTGTCCCCCCCATCTGATTTCTTGCATGCAATATATTGACCAAGTCTTGAAGACTTGGTCATCTTCCAATTTCTCTCCCTCTCTCTAAAAATCAGCTCCTCCTTCTCTCTACATTTCCAAAGGAAATCCAAGCCTAAGGAAAAATCTGAAAAGTTAAGAACAAAAAAGGAAGCTTGTGGCTAGCTTGTGGTGGTGTTCTTGGCAAGGAAGCTAGCAAAATATTTGGAATAAGTTTGGCTAAAACTCTAAGGTAATGGTTCTTCCTTTAGATTTAGTTTATAGTGTTGCATGTTAAGAAGAAAGAACTTGTGGTAGTAAATAATGCTCATAGAGTCATTGCATGCTAGAAATGTGGTTTGGATATGAAAAATGGGTTAAGAAGAGATTATGAGCATGTTGTAGCCTAAAAACTACCTTAGAATTGTTAAGTGAATTGTTGTAACTTATGGGGCAGAATTTTACACACCCAAGTTTAGGTGTGTAATCCCCTTTGAATTGTTGGATTGATTGAGCCTTAAATGTGGCAATTGAATGATAAATTCGGCCTTGAGAAAGGTGGCAAAGTGAGTAGAAATAAAGGAAATGCTGCCCAATTTTCCATAGAATTTAGTGGCTTTGAGTTTAGATTATTCTACATTGAAAGTAGAGGTTAATAAACGTATCATGGTTATTTTAGGTTGACATATTACTTGCGGTAGTTTTGGACTTAGCAAGTGGATTGATCAAAAAGGTATGTGAAGCTTTCCTATCTCTTGAGCATGAATAGATGAAACTATGTAGTACGGTAGACGTACAAGAATTGGTATTCTTACTTGTTTTGAGTATATAATGACTTGTTTCGTTTTAAGAATGTATAAGTCCCTTAGTTAGGGGAAAAGTATGATTTTACTAAAGTATAGAGTTAATATAACAACTTTATGGGAAGTTGGTTTATTAGCTTCATAAAAAGTTAAAGAGAAGAGATTTACTCTAAGTAAGATAAGTGTATGAAGAGGCAAATTGGTTTTAAGGCATCAATTGCCCAAGAGTTTTATGTATAAAGAAGAGTCATTTTTAAAAGAGTTGAAGCATGTAGTACTTGGGTTAAACTCCCGGTGTTCTTTATTAAAGATATGATTAAGTGCCTTAAGTAAACTAACATGAGAGGGTATATGAACAAGACTAATAAGAAGTTATAAGTTTTCTTAACTTATTTATGATTATATATGATGACAGTTTGAGCTAGGGTAAGAGTATATCTGAGGGGCAAGCCCCAAGATCGTTATACCACCTTCTCCAGGGTAAGAGTATGTCTGAGGGGCAAGCCCCAAGATCGTCATACCACCTTCTTCAGTGTAAGAGTATATCTGAGGGGCAAGCCCCAAGATCGTTATACCAGCTGCTTCAGTGTAAGAGTATATCTGAGGGGAAAGTCCCCAAGATCGTTATACCATCTGCTTCGGGGTAAGAGTATATCTGAGGGGTAAGTCCCCAAGATCGTTATACCACCTGTTCCGTGGATTTGCTACCCATGATGCGAGGAATACCTCATGCGAGTCCTTATGGGCTTATGCGGGTGAAATAGTCCCATGCGGGCGGGTACAGCCTATGCGAGGAATACCTCATGCGGGTCCACAGGACCTATGCGGGTGAAATAGTCTCAGGAGTAGGGGTGCTTATTGATACTACGGGCGAGGTACCCTGTTTTGATCCTAAGGCCCCTATTTTATGCAGTATTATATATATATACTTGTCACTCTCATTGTTAGTAAGGCACAGTAAAAGGTATTTGATTTTCTTCTATGACTCCAGCTTACTTTTAGACTTATGATATCATTATTACAGTATTTTCCAGCTTTACATACTTGGTACCTATTGTGTACTGACCCCCTTCCTCGGGGGCTGCGTTCATGCCGCAGGTAAGGGTAAGCAGATTGAGGATCCTCGTTCTTAGGATCACTATTCCGGTGTCAGAAGCTTCATTCCTCCGGAAGCTTGTTTATTGGTACGGATATTCCCTGATGCTATAGGTATTTTGTACATTCAGGGGTATGGCGGGGCCCTGTCCCGCCACAGTTGTTATCTTTAGAGATCTGTGGTCACATGTATGTGCAGGTTATAAGAACGGTTGTATTACTATACTTTTGTTTAAGTATGTTTTATGGAAGGCAGCTTTATCGGCTGGCCAGTGATGTTTACCCTTTTTATAAGTTATGTGTTATGTATGTTCCGCTGCTATTCTCTGACATATACCTGACAGGGTACCCCGGTAGGGTACCAGTCGCGGCCCCGGGGTCGGGTCGTGACAAAAGTGGTATCAGAGCGATTAATCCTCGAAAAATGTCCATGCACCGGTGTCTAGTAGAGTCTTGATTATCGGTGTCGTGCACCACATCTATAATCAGGAGGCTGCAGGATATTTAGGATTGGTTTCCATTCTTTCACTCTAAGATCGTGCAATAGAGCTGAGTTATAGGTTGAACCTCCTCTGATGTTTTCCTTTATGTATCAGTTATGCCTCCACGCAAGGCAACCGCGACCCGTGGCGGCAAGGCAAATGAGGTGCCGCTAGTGGACGCGAGAGTCACGAGGCACAGCCCACCCTTACGAGAGATGATGTTTAGGCGGCGAGTTCCACGTCGTCGCCCGGCCTCACAGAGTTCGGCGCGTGACGCGCCATCGAGACCGCGATCAAGCCTCGATCCCACGATCGTGGTCCGAGTACGCAGATTACGAAACGATTCTTGCCATCGACCAAGATAGTGGCAGCGGCGACAGAGCGACGGCCAACCCTAGAGCCGACAGTTTACGGATTCGGGATTTCTTGGGCTGTCACCCACCCGAGTTCTATGGTTCGAGATTTGAGGAGGATCCGCAGGAGTTTGTCCGGCACTTACAACGGACCATGCAGGTCCTTAGGGCATCGGGACCGAGTGCATTATACTAGCTTCTACCGGTTACGCGATATTGCGTTGAATCGGTTTGAGTCATGGTATTGTCGAGGGTGAGGATGCTCTTCCGGTGATTGGGAGGAGTTCACGGAGGCGTTCCTAGACCACTTCTGCCTCACGAGGTGAGGAGAGCCCGCGTAGATAGGTTCTTGACCTTGAGACAGGACGGGAGGACAATCAGGGAGTACAGCCTGGAGTTCGACTCCTTGGCCAGATATGCGCATACCATAGTAGGCGACATGGCGAGCGGTTCATCGATATATGATGGGTTAGACCGTCATATGATTCTGCATGCTTGGGGTGGCTCTTGACCGAGGATGGATATTGCGGTAATGCAGCGTCATTGAGGATTGAGGACAGAGAGGCAGATCGGCTAGATTTGGGCCAGCCCAAGAGGCCGTGACAGCGAGTTCTCGTGGCGATTTTGAGGCGGGCAGCCTCGGCGAACTAGGTCCACATTCCGGCCCGGCAGTGCTCCTTCCCGATTTCCGGCGGGAGGTATGATCGCAGGTTATTCGGGAGCAGTCGTGGCTCCAGGACTTCAGGTTTTCAGGGAGGCAGAGACCAGCACCAATCGAGACCACCTACCTCTCGGTGCGTTCGATGCGGTAGGTCTCATCCGGGCGAGTGCCGTATGGGTTCGGGAGCGTGCTACTCTTGTGGCCAGCGGGGCCATCTGAAGAAGGATTGTCCGTCCTTAGGCGGCGGGAGCATTACGGTTCAGCCGACGGGGTCTGTTGCTGGATCTTCATCTTTGATGGTTAGACGCCCCGGAGGGCAGGGTACTTATGGGCCAGCAGGCCGCGGTAGAGGTCGTAGTAGGGGTTCCAGTTCTAGCGGTCCTCAGAACCGCATATATGCTATGTCCAGTCGACAGGACCAGGAGGCGTCACCAGATGTCGTCACAGGTACATTATTGGTTTCTTGCTGTGATGTATATGCTTTGATAGATCCAGGTTCTACCTTGTCCTACATATCTCCTCATATTGCCAGTAGAATAGGGATAGAGCCCGAGTCCATAAGACCTTTTGAGGTGGCTACGCCAGTAGGTGATTCAGTGGTAGCTGAGCGGGTGTATAAGGCTTGCCCTGTGACTATAGATAGCCGTCAGACTCTAGCCGACTTGATAGAGTTGGATATGACAGACTTTGATGTGATTATGGGTATGGATTGGCTAGCATCTTGCTATGCCAACGTGGACTGTAGAGAGAGATTAGTTCGGTTCCAGTTTCCTGGTGAGCCGGTTATCGAGTGGAAGGGGAATACTGCATCGCCGAGGGGTAAGTTTATTTCTTACCTCAAGGCTAGGAAGATGGTGCGGAAGGGGTATATCTACCATCTGGTTCGGGTATTCGACACTGAGGCTGAAGTACCGGACCTTGATCGATCCGATTGTTAGAGAGTTTCAGACGTATTCCTGCACGAGCTTCGGGTATCCTCCCAGAGAGATTGAGTTTTGTATTGATTTGGCGCGGACACTCGACCGATATCTATTCCGCCATACAGGATGGCACCTGCCGAGTTGAAGGAATTGAAGGACCAGCTGAAAGATTTGCTGGAGAAAGGCTTTATTAGGCCAAGTGTTTCTCCCTGGGGAGCACCAGTGTTATTTGTAAAGAAGAAGGATGGGACGCTGCGTATGTGTATTGATTACAGGCAGCTAAACAAGGTAACTATCAAGAATGGTATCCTCCTAGGATTGACGATTTGTTTGACGATTACGGGGTGCAAAGTGTTTTTCAAGATAGACTGCGATGCGGTTATCATCAAAGTGCGAGTTAGAGAGATAGATATCCCAAAGATCGCATTCAGACCGTATGGGCACTATGAGTTCAGTGGTGATGTCTTTCGGGTTGACCAACTCCCCAAAGATTCATGGATTTGATGAATAGGTGTTCGAGCCATTCACGGATATGTTCGTTATAGTTTTCATTGATAATATCTTGGTGTATTCGCGCACAGAGCAGGAGCATACAGAGCATTTGAGGACGGTATTGGGAGTCCTCCGAGACCGGCAGTTGTATGCCAAGTTCTCGAAATGTGAGTTTTGGTTAGCTTCAGTGGCTTTCTTAGGGCATGTTATCGGGGCCGACAGTATTCGGTTGATCGGCTAAGATTGAGGCGATCAAGACTTGGCCTGCACTCCACTACACCGATGGAGGTGCGCGACTTTGGGCCTTGCAGTTATTATCGGAGGTTTGTAGAGAAGTTTGCTTCTATTTCAAAGACTTTGACTAAGTGACTGAGCGGCTATGTTCGGTGGGCGGATACTTGTGAGAAAGTTTCGATTACTAAAGGAGAAGTTGACGACCGCCCAGATTCTTACTCTTCCGAGGGCTTAGATGGATATGTGGTTTCTTGTGATGCGTCAGTGTCGGGCTTGGTGCGCGTGATGCAAAGACGGCAGAGTTATAGCTTATGCATCTCGACAGCTTAGGAAGCATAAGAAGAACTATCCCACACATGACTTGGAGTTGGCAGCAGTGATTCATGCCTTGAAGATCTGGAGATATTATTTATATGGAGTTCATGTGGACATTTACACAGACCACAAGAGTCTCCAGTACATCTTCAGCCAGATGGAGCTGAACTTGCGGCAGAGACGGTGGTTGGAGCTACTTAAGGATTACGATGTTGATATTCTGTACCACCCAGGGAAGGCCAATGTAGTTGCAGATGCCCTTAGTCGCAGATCGATGGGTAGTCTGTCTGATGTTCAGCCAGAGAAGAGGGATATGGTCCGAGAGTTACATCAGCTAGCGAGCCTTGGGGTTCGTTTGGTTGATTCTGATAGTGACGGAATTCGGGTTCGAGAGGTTGCCGAGTCTTCCATCGTCGAGGAGATGAAGAGGCGACAGTATGAGGATCCGATTTTGGTAAGATATCGAGATGCAGCTCTCCAGAAGGAGAAGAGTCTATTTGAGGTAGCGCCTGATGGGGTGCTAAGATTCGAGGGCCGGTTGTGTGTTCCCGATGTGACAGGACTTCACACAGATTTCGTGAGGCACACAGTGCTCGTTATTCTATTCATCCGGGGTCGACTAAGATGTATCATGACCTCAGATGCGTGTATTGGTGGGATGTCCTGTTACACCCCGTAAGTCCAGGACATGTATAAGAGAATGTACGTAAGGAAACAAGACTTGGAAAATTAGTACGAAAGGAAGAATTGTTTTTCCGACGGAAAATCTTCCGGACGTCGGAAAGGAAAAATGTTCGTTGTTGAGAATTTGATTCTCAAAAGGCATTATTTGAAGAGTATGGAACTTATTAATATTATGGAAATTTATTTTTACGGATTTGGTCATGGGGCCCACGAGGAAATTTTGCATTTTTGTGGCCCACGAGGTTACTGAATTTTATGGACGAATGAGAGGCGACACGTGGCACCCCTCATGTGGTCTTGGACGAAAATGCAAGGGTAGAATGGTCATTTGACCTATGTAGATGATAAGTCTTGCAAGCTTGACATAATTGACTAGTCAACTTGCCACATAAGCTTAATCCTTGTGATAATCATCCTAACCTCACATTTGTGGACATCTAAACGCTCCAATATGTGTTATATACTAACTAGTAGCAAGACTTGGCATTTTCTACACTTAGAAAAAATTAGAACCCTTAGAGAGAGGAGAAGAGCTCTCGGGTTTGGCTAAGCTCTCACATGAAAAATTTGTAGTTTTGATCCATTAGCCACAAAACTTTAACCCAATGTCCCTTAGGGTATTGTGAGGATATCTCAATAGAAAGATTTCGGAAAAAATGCATTTTCACGTTAGTCGCAAGGCGGAAACTAAGTGAGTTCTTCAACTTTGAAGATGGAACTTGAAGATGGGTTCTTCATAGGCCTCTAAGGAGTGCTTGGAGCGGATTGGAACCTAAGAAAAGGAGCTAAGAATTGCTAAGGCGCGACTTTGAATCTTGGAAATTTTAAGGGCTTTGAAAGGTATAAATTTTGTCGTTTTAGCAATTAAGCTTACTTATTGATTGTAGCTATGGTTATTAGCAAGCATGAGTTATATATTACGAAGTTTGATTATTATGTTGGCTATTGGAACCCTAATCCGAAAACTAGCATGTTTAGCTTTAAGATTGGAATTCAAGTTGATTATTAGTTTAAGTCGTCGCATGTTGAATAAAGAAGGAAATTGTAGTTGTTGAAGTAGTTATGACTAAATAACATGTTGACCTTAGAACTTGGAATTGGAAAAGGATTGGAAAAGACGTAGTGTTATTGGTTATATGTTGGCCGAGAATGGCTAGTAAAGTATTATACTTTTTGGTATGAATTGTGGGGCGAAATTTTACACGTAGAGTAATGCGTGTAATCCCCTTTGTTTGGATGTTGTTTGGAGCCTTAAATGTGGCTTGTTGGTTATTGTATTCGGCCTTGAAAAATGTGGCAAAGTGAGTAGAAACAAAGGAAGTGCTGCCCGATTTTCCGTAGAATTAGAGACTAAGTACTTAGTATTATTCTACATAGAGACTAGAAGTTGATAACCTTGTTGTGACCATTATAGGTTGACACTTCTACGTACGGTGTATTCGGCTTAGCTTGTGGATTTAGCCGAAAAGGTATGTGAACTATCTCCTCTTCTAGCATGATTCCTTAATATTAAGAAAGTATGTTCTACTCCTTAAATGATCCATTCCTTGGTTGTATTTGGATTGCCTAGAATAGAATTTGTTCTATGTACTTCCTTGATTGTACTTTGATGTTAAATTGTAAGTTGTAAAATCCATTTTCTTAGTGAAGTTTGGATTCTTAAAGGTGAAGGTATTTTTCTTAAAGTACATAGAGACTTGAAAAGGAAGTGGTTTCCAAATCTTTTGGCTAGTGCCTTAGTTCTAAAACCTAAAGGTCATTATAATGACTTTAGGGGAGTCAAAAGAGTGATTTACTTATTTGATTTAAAAGAGGAGAAATGACATGATTTAAGAGAAGTAACTTGCGTTAAGGGTGAAGTTACTTGAGGTTTAAAAAGTAGAAGAAAACTTGTTTTCTAACTATTAAGAGACTTGAAGTATTTTGAAAGTTGAGAACTTGATTTGTAAGTATGTGATACTTGGTTTTAATAGTATAAGTCTCTTGGTTATTAAAGGAATGGATCGTCTAAAACCATAAAGGGTTATAACGGCTTTATGGGAAGTTGGTTATAACGGCTTTATGGAAGGTTTAGAAAGTTGTCTATTTTGATTAAATCGGCATAAGTTGCCTAGATTGTGAAAATTTGGAGTTACTTGATTTCAAGCTTTGAAATGAGTTTTCTAAAAGTGTAGTAACTTACTTTGAAAAATAGACACGCCTTGATACTACGGGTGTTAGTATCTTGGGGCTTTACATAGAAAGGAGTCTTTTATAAAAGAATGCGTCGTAGTACTTTGACTTGTTAAAGAGAATTATTCTATGTATGCCTTGATTAGTACTGGCTTGATAAATTGAGAATTTGTCTAAGTGTGCCTTGATAAGTACTTTGACTTGTTAAAGAGAATTATTCTATGTATGCCTTGATTAGTACTTTGGCTTGATAAATTGAGAATTTGTCTAAGTGTGCCTTGATAAGTACTTGGACTTGTTAAAGAGAATTATTCTATGTATGCCTTGATTAGTACTTTGGCTTGATAAATTGAGAATTTGTCTAAGTGTGCCTTGATAAGTACTTTGACTTGTTAAAAGAATTATTCTATGTATGCCTTGATTAGTACTTTGGCTTGATAAATTGAGAATTTGTCTAAGTGTGCCTTGATAAGTACTTTGACTTGTTAAAGAGAATTATTCTATGTATGCCTTGATAAGTACTTTGGCTTGATTAATTGAGAATTAGTCTAAGTGTGCCTTGATAAGTACTTTGGCTTGATTGATTGTGAATCATTCTAAGTGTGCCTTAGTAAGGACTTTGGCTTGATTAATTGAGGATTTGCCTATGTGTCCGGAAATAGCGGTTGTGTGCTATTGGTATATCGGTCGTTTGAGTCATTCCTCGGGTTAGTGGCATTTGCGGTCAGTGGAATTGCTACCCACGGCGAGAATACCTCATCTTGGTCCGTAAGGACTTATGCGGGTGAAATAGTCCCGTGCGGGCGGGTCCGACCTATGCGAGAATACCTCGTGTGAGTCAAATGCGGGCTTATGCGGGTGAAATAGTCCCGTGCGAGAATACCTCACGCGGGTCCAAGCGGCTATGCGGGTGAAATAGTCCCGGGAGTAGGATGGTTAAATGATCTGCGAGCGGATGGTCTGTTTGATCATGAGCTTCCTATTTTATATTGTAAGGATACTCTTTACTCTCATTGTTAGTAAGGCACAATGTGTTGTAATTTGATTATCATATATGTCCCCGAATTTGATTGTGTTACCACTATGGTCATGCTTTTACGATGTGGGATTAGGGCATGAGACCACGAGGCATTTAGGACACGAGGTGGGTGTTCATGTATCCTTATTGGTGTTATTACATCATGGATGAAGCGGTGAGGAAGGATTCCACGGGCATGATTGATATTATGGGCGTGAGACCCATAGTTATATTTGAGTAGTGACTTTGAGGCTGCGTCCACGACTTGATATGTTGCTTATGTGTTATGTCTTGTAGGTTGGCTATCATACATGTCTCTGTTTTGTTTAAGTGTTATGATTTTATTACTACTTCTGTTCACATACTGTACATTCTTGTCTTGACCTCGCCCGAAGTGCGTTCATACCGCATGAGTTTAGGTCTGTTGTTTGGTGATCGGCAGTGTAGGATCTGCTCGGGATTTTGGATAGCTCCTCTGTCCGGGAGTTTATCTTTGGTATATATCCTTGATGCAGGCTTTATACAGTTTTGGGTCTGGCGGGCCTTGTCCGTCATATTTGATTAACTCGCAAGTGCGTATTCATATGTGGGATTGGACTCGTATGCGGTGTAGTGTCTTTTGTTTATGTATATATGGCGGCCTTGTCGGCTTTTCCCTTACCGTGCGTTGTTTTAAAAAAATGAGGTGTTATTTAATTTCCATGATTTACTTGCGTTGTTAAGGTAGAAGGTGCCTGGGTAGGGCACGATCCACGAGCAGGGGTTCGGGGTGTGACAGTGGTATCGAGCGATCATTCCTCGGAATGTTTCTGACCGTGTCTAGTAGAGTCTTGATTATCGGTGTGTTGCGCCACGCCCCATGCGAGAGGCTACGGGACATTTAGGAGTTGGTTTCTATTCTTCTCACTCTAGATCGTGCCATAGAGCTGTGTTAGTAAGATAATTCCTCTCGGCGTATTGTTGTGTTCTGATTATGCCTCGAGGAGAGCGGCCCGAGAAGGGCAAAGGAGTAGCGAGAGCTACTAGTCGGACTCGAGAGAGTTGATAGGGCTTATGCCCGAGTTATCTGGATGTGGTTCCACGATCGGCGAGTTCTTCTTCGCGAGTTTTGAGAACACGGCACGAGCCTCTGATTTCTCGATTGAGGCGGACTTTAAGGTCATGAAGGAAGCCATTATGTTATTGACCAAGATAGCAATGCTACGATTTCCTCGGCAGGAGGTTATTCGGCGATGACAGACAGTGTACAGAGGGTAGAGGCGGTAGCGGAGATCTGCGTAAGAGGCTAGGACCGGTTGGTTATTCGGTGAGTTTTGGGCGAGTGCCTCGGCGGAGTGAGATATTCGTCGGCCTACCCAGTACATACCCCGCAGCTCACGGTGGGAGATTTGACCACAAGGTATTTAGGAGCGGTCCAGCTCCGAGGATCGAGGTTCTCGAGAGGAGCGAGAGATTTTCTCGATCGAGGCCACTTATTCCTCGATGTTCGGATGTGGTAAGCGTCATTCGGAAATGCCGTTATGGCACGGTGTTTGCTTTTATTGTGGCGTCGGGCCATATTACGGTATGTCCTTTTAGAAAGAGCAGGTGGTAGCTCGACCTATGAGCCGATGGTTGATTCCCTTTCCTCGCGGTATGCGTTCCCGAGCGGGGTGTGTACGGATGTTAGCGGTAGTGGTGGAGGTCGAGTGGAGTTTATGGTTACGCGGTACCGAACGCGAGAGATAGCGTGACTATTGGGCGAGGATCGGAGGCGACATCGGCGGGGTTACGGTATATGTCGATTCTTTTGAATCATACGTGCATTGATAGATTGATTTTACCTAGCGTATATGTTTTCCTTTATTGCTAGAGTTGTAAAGTGATAGTACCCGAGTAGGGATACTTTGATTAGTAAAGTGAAAAGTTAAGAATGTTGACAAGAATGATAAGTGAATGAGACTATAGTTGTGTAGAGTTCACACGTAGTAATTGCCCAAATGTGATGTAAGGCCAGATAGGGAAGAATCTGATAGAAATACTTTGGCTTATGTGACAAACCTCCAGTGAATAGGGGATAGGGTAAGAAGTACCTTGAGATAAGAGAGATTTATTTCAAACTAAGAATGAGAAGTTAAGTGTGACGATGAGTCGGGTTATGGACTCATTTCGGGTCAGGTAGTATAGAATGGGGTGATGTCGGTTGGTAGTGGTCATTATGTGATAGGGTCACGAGGATGCGTGCCAGCGTTTAGTTAATCGTGAGTACGAGTTTGTGGGCGCGTTCCACCGAACTAGGTCGTAAGGACCGAGAAGAGCCTTAAAGGAATGTAAGTAACAATATGGCCAAGTTTGGTTAGTAACTCAAGGATTGGAGAAGCGAAACAAAATTAGAGATTTTATGCGTTTACTAAATGAGTTTAGAAATGCGAGAAAGAATGACAAGTAAGGAAAGAAAGGAACCTCTAAGGATCCCGTATTTTAGAAGATGTAACCTTGAGTTTGTGAGAAGGGGTAGCGGACGGAAGGTCCATTGATATGTTTACGTATGTTAGGCGATGGCGGTGTGGCGTCGTTAGTCTTGTGGAGTATTGATTGATAGGCATAGTATAGAGTTTATCTGGAGTTTGTATAACAGCAATCGACTAAGAACATTCGAGGACGAATGTTTCTAAGAGGAAGAATGTTACACCAGTAAGTCCAGGACATGTATAAGAGAATATGCGTAAGGAAACAAGACTTGGAAAATTAGTACGAAAGGAAGAATTGTTTTTCCGACGGAAAATCTTAGGACGTCGGAAAGGAAAAATGTTCGTTGTTGAGAATTTGATTCTCAAAGGCATTATTTGAAGAGTATGGAACTTATTAATATTATGGAAATTTATTTTCACGGATTTGGTCATGTGGGGCCCACCCGAGAAATTTTGCATTTTGTGGGGCCATGAGAGGTTACGAATTTTATGGACGAATGAGAGGCGACACGTGGCACCCTCATGTGGTCTTGGACGAAAATGCAAGGGTAGAATGGTAATTTGACCTATGTAGATGATAAGTCTTGCAAGCTTGACATAATTGACTAGTCAACTTGCCACGTAAGCTTAATCCTTGTGATAATCATCCTAACCTCACATTTGTGGACATCTAAACCCTCGATATGTGTTATATACTAACTAGTAGCAAGACTTGGCATTTTCTACACTTAGAAAAAATTAGAACCCTTAGAGAGAGGAGAAGAGCTCTCGGGTTTGGCTAAGCTCTCACATGAAAAATTTGTAGTTTTGATCCATTAGCCACAAAACTTTAACCCAATGTCCCTTAGGGTATTGTGAGGATATCTCAATAGAAAGATTTGGAAAAAGCATTTTCACGTTAGTCATGAAGCGGAAACTAAGTGAGTTCTTGACTTTGAAGATGGAACTTGAAGATGGGTTCTTCATAGGCCTCTCTGGAGTGCTTGGAGCGGATTGGAACCTAAGGAAAGGAGCTAAGAATTGCTAAGGCGCGACTTTGAATCTTGGAAATTTTAAGGGCTTTGAAAGGTATAAATTTTGTCGTTTTAGCAATTAAGCTTACTTATTGATTGTAGCTATGGTTATTAGCAAGCATGAGTTATATATTACGAAGTTTGATTATTATGTTGGCTATTGGAACCCTAATCAGAAAACTAGCATGTTTAGCTTTAAGATTGGAATTCAAGTTGATTATTAGTTTAAGTCGTCGCATGTTGAATAAAGAAGGAAATTGTAGTTGTTGAAGTAGTTATGACTAAATAACATGTTGACCTTAGAACTTGGAATTGGAAAAGGATTGGAAAAGACGTAGTGTTATTGGTTATATGTTGGTAGAATGGCTAGTAAAGTATTATACTTTTTGGTATGAATTGTGGGGCGGAATTTTACACGTAGAGTAAGGCGTGTAATCCCCTTTGTTTGGATGTTGTTTGGAGCCTTAAATGTGGCTTGTTGGTTATTGTATTCGGCCTTAAAAAGGTGGCAAAGTGAGTAGAAACAAAGGAAGTGCTGCCCGATTTTCCGTAGAATTAGAGATTAAATACTTAGTATTATTCTACATAGAGACTAGAAGTTGATAACCTTGTTGTGACCATTATAGGTTGACAACTACGTCACGGTGTATTCGGCAGCTTGTGGATTTAGCGAAAAGGTATGTGAACTATCTCCTTACAGCATGACTCCTTAAGATTAAGAAAGTATGTTCTACTCCTTAAATGATCCATTCCTTGGTTGTATTTGGATTTCCTAGAATAGAATTTGTTCTATGTACTTCCTTGATTGTACTTTGATGTTAAATTGTAAGTTGTAAAATCCATTTTCTTAGTGAAGTTTGGATTCTTAAAGGTGAAGGTATTTTTTCTTAAAGTACATAGAGACTTGAAAGGAAGTGGTTTCCAAATCTTTTGGCTAGTGCCTTAGTTCTAAAACCTAAAGGTCATTATAATGACTTTAGAGTCAAAGGTGATTTACTTATTTGATTTAAAAGAGGAGAAATGACATGATTTAAGAGAAGTAACTTGCGTTAAGGGTGAAGTTACTTGAGGTTTAAAAAGTAGAAGAAAACTTGTTTTCTAACTATTAAGAGACTTGAAGTATTTTGAAAGTTGAGAACTTGATTTGTAAGTATGTGATACTTGGTTTTTATAGTATAAGTCTCTTGGTTATTAAAGGAATGGATACGTCTAAAACCATAAAGGGTTATAACGGCTTTATGGGAAGTTGGTTATAACGGCTTTATGGAAGGTTTAGAAAGTTGTCTATTTTGATTAAATCGGCATAAGTTGCCTAGATTGTGAAAATTTGGAGTTACTTGATTTCAAGCTTTGAAATGAGTTTTCTAAAAGTGTAGTAACTTACTTTGAAAAATAGACACGCCTTGATACTACGGGTGTTAGTATCTTGGGGCTTTACATAGAAAGGAGTCTTTTATAAAAGAATGTGCGTCGTAGTACTTTGACTTGTTAAAGAGAATTAATCTATGTATGCCTTGATTAGTACTTTGGCTTGATAAATTGAGAATTTGTCTAAGTGTGCCTTGATAAGTACTTTGACTTGTTAAAAGAGAATTATTCTATGTATGCCTTGATTAGTACTTTGGCTTGATAAATTGAGAATTTGTCTAAGTGTGCCTTGATAAGTATTTTGACTTGTTAAAAGAGAATTATTCTATGTATGCCTTGATTAGTACTTTGGCTTGATAAATTGAGAATTTGTCTAAGTGTGCCTTGATAAGTACTTTGACTTGTTAAAAGAGAATTATTCTATGTATGCCTTGATTAGTACTTTGGCTTGATAAATTGAGAATTTGTCTAAGTGTGCCTTGATAAGTACTTTGACTTGTTAAAAGAGAATTATTCTATGTATGCCTTGATAAGTACTTTGGCTTGATTAATTGAGAATTAGTCTAAGTGTGCCTTGATAAGTACTTTGGCTTGATTGATTGTGAATCATTCTAAGTGTGCCTTGGTAAGGACTTTGGCTTGATTAATTGAGGATTTGCCTATGTGTGCTGGAAATAGCCGGTTGTGTGCTATTGGTATATCAGTCGTTTCGGGGTCATTCCTCGGGTTAGTGGCATTTGCAGATTCCGTGGAATTGCTACCCACGATGCGAGGAATACCTCATGCGGGTCCGTAAGGACTTATGCGGGTGAAATAGTCCCATGCGGGCGGGTCCAGCCTATCACGAGAATACCTCATGCGAGTCCGTACGAGCTTATGCGGGTGAAATAGTCCCATGCGAGGAATACCTCACGCGGGTCCAAGCGGCCTATGCGGGTGAAATACTCCCAGTAGTAGGATGGTTAAATGATACTGCGGGCGGATGGTCCTGTTTTGATCATGAGCTTCCTATTTTATATTGTAAGGATACTACTGTTTACTCTCATTGTTAGTAAGGCACAATGTGTTGTAATTTGATTATCATATATGTCCCCAGATTTGATTGTGTTACCCTATGGTCATGCTTTTACGATGTGGGATTCCGGGGCATGAGACCACGAGGTATTTAGGACACGAGGGTGGGTGTTCATGTATCCTTATTGGTGTTATTACATCATGGATGGCGGTGAGGAAGGATTCCACGGGCATGATTGATATTATGGCGTGAGACCCATAGTTATATTTGAGTAGTGACTTTGAGGGCTGCGTCCACGACTTGATATATTTGCTTATGTGTTATGCGTAGGTTGGCTATCATACATGTCTCTGTTTTGTTTAAGTGTTATGATTTTATTCTGATGCTACTTCATGTTCACATACTTGGTACATTATTAATCTTGACCTCGCCCGGGGGTTGCGTTAAATCCGTGAGTTTAGGTCTGTTGTTTGGTGATCGGCAGTGTAGGATCTGCTCGGGATTTTGGATAGCTCCTCTGTCCGTGAGTTTATCTTTTGGTATATATCCTTGATGCAGGCTTTATGCAGTTTTGGGTGCAATGGGGCCTTGTCGTCATATTTCGATTAACTCGCAAGTGCGTATTCATATGTAGGATTGGACTCGTATGCGGTGTAGTGTCTTTTGTTTATGTATATATGGCGGCCTTGTCGGTTTTGCCGCACGCGTCGTTGTTTTAAAAAAAAAAAGAGGTGTTATTTAATTTCCACAGTTTACTTGCGTTGTTAAGGTATAAGGGTGCGGGTAGGGCACGATCCGCAGGCCGGGTTGGGGTGTGACATGGCCTAAGAGGGGCGTTGCGGAGTTCGTAGCGCAGTGCGAATTGTCAGCGAGTTAAGATTGAGCACGAAGCGGTGGGTATTGCGAGCTATTGATATTCCGACTTGGAAGTGGGAGGTGATAAATATGGATTTTATTACGGGGCTACCTACCACTCGGAGGAAGCATGATTCCATTTGGGTGATTGTCGACGGTGTGAAATCAGCCCATTTTCTTTCAGTCGAGCAGCGTTCTCGGTGAGGACTATGCGGATTATATATTAGAGATTGTGAGGCGCGAGTCGGTGTCGATTATATCAGATAGAGGCCCGGTTCTCGGCTAACTCGGAGGTCTTTTGAAGGATTAGGGACATAGGTGAGTCTCGATGCGGCGTTTCATCCTCGGGCCAAGCGGGCGAGCGCACTATCCGACAACGAGGATATCTGCGGGCTTGTGTTATTGATTTCGTGGTAGTGGGAGGATCATTTGCCTCTTGTGGAGTTTTCTTACAACAACGGCTACCATTCCGGTATCGGATGGCGCCTTATGAGGCCTTATACGGGAGGAAGTACATGTCACCGATAAATTTGGTTCGAGTGGGAGAAGTTTAGTTAGTCGGGCGGACTTAGTTCATTGACGATGGATAAGGTGAAGCTTATCCAGAGCGGTTGTTGGCGGCTCAGTGGCGAAGTCGTATGCAGATCATCGGCGCCGACACTTGGAATTTGAGATAGATTATTGGGTTTTCTAAAGGTATCGCCCGTGAAGGCGTGATGAGATTTGGAAAGAAGGGAAGCTTAGCCCAGTACGTTGGGCGTGTCAGTTATCCGTAGGGTAGGCGGGGTTGCTATGAGTTAGATCTGCCGTCCGATTTGGAGGTGGTACATCCGATTTTCCATGTGTCCGTATTTGCGAAAATGTATTGGAGATCCATCTAGAGTGCACGGTTCATGATGTCCAAGTGACGGAGGAGTTATCGTATGAGAGAGTCCCATAGCGATACTCGATCGTCGAGTTAGACGACGGACGAAAGGCGTGGCTTCGTCAAGGTCTATGGCGGAGCGAGCAGGAGGAAATGACGTGGGAAGCAGAGGATGACATGATGAAGAAGTACCCTCACCTATTTCCTATACCTCCAGGTAACCTACTTTCCTGCTTGATTAGTTTTGATTTAGCATTTACGCTTCAGTATGTTGTGGCTCGTGGAGCTTCTTTATTTGCAAAAGAATAGTTAAGAGGGTCTATGTCGATGTTGTGATTTGAGTAAGCCTAGAAGGAACATTCGGGACGAATTTTTCTAAGGGGGGGGAGAATGTTATACCCCGTAGTTCTGACCCTATGTATGAGAGCGTACGAAAGCACGTAAGACTTAAAATTTTCAAATGATAGGTTGATGGATTATTCCGGACGGGTTTTATTCAACTTTGAGGCGGGTTATGACCCGATACATTGAGAGTTCCTAAGTGTTTCAAAGGCCTAGGGCGTAGTTCGTGGAGTATAGATTCCAACGCAACCAACCGTTCGTCGATAGGACGTCGGAGTAGGAAGTTATGAGAGTTACAAGTTCGGTCGTGATCGGACGAAATGTGTTTGGACAAAGCGGCAGGCGCGGCGCGGATGCGAGGCAGCGCCGAAATGCGAGGATCGCTGAGATTGCAGCGCCCGCGCCAGACATCGGGGCGGCGCTGAAAGTTGAAGAGGCTGCGGAGGTTTGCGCCATGGCGCCGGAGAGGCAGCAGCGAGGCGGGATTTTTGGGCGGAAAAACTTAGAAAAGTCAGATTTTTCTTTTAAAAGACCTTGGGAGAGTGACCAGTGTCCCCCCCCCCAATCTGCTTTCTGGCATGCAATATATTGACCAAGTCTTGAAGACGTGGTCATCTCTCAAACCTCTCCCTCTCTCTAAAAATCAGCTCCTCCTTCTCTCTACATTTCCAAAGGAAATCCAAGCCTAAGGAAAAATCTGAAAAGTTAAGAACAAAAAAGGAAGCTTGTGGCTAGCTTGTGGTGGTGTTCTTGGCAAGGAAGCTAGCAAAATATTTGGAATAAGTTTGGCTAAAACTCTAAGGTAATGGTTCTTCCTTTAGATTTAGTTTATAGTGTTGCATGTTAAGAAGAAAGAACTTGTGGTAGTAAATAATGCTCATAGAGTCATTGCATGCTAGAAATGTGGTTTGGATATGAAAAATGGGTTAAGAAGAGATTATGAGCATGTTGTAGCCTAAAAACTACCTTAGAATTGTTAAGTGAATTGTTGTAACTTATGGGGCAGAATTTTACACACCCAAGTTTAGGTGTGTAATCCCCTTTGAATTGTTGGATTGATTGAGCCTTAAATGTGGCAATTGAATGATAAATTCGGCCTTGAGAAAGGTGGCAAAGTGAGTAGAAATAAAGGAAATGCTGCCCAATTTTCCATAGAATTTAGTGGCTTTGAGTTTAGATTATTCTACATTGAAAGTAGAGGTTAATAAACGTATCATGGTTATTTTAGGTTGACATATTACTTGCGGTAGTTTTGGACTTAGCAAGTGGATTGATCAAAAAGGTATGTGAAGTTTTCCTATCTCTTGAGCATGAATAGATGAAACTATGTAGTACGGTAGACGTACAAGAATTGGTATTCTTACTTGTTTTGAGTATATAATGACTTGTTTCGTTTTAAGAATGTATAAGTCCCTTAGTTAGGGGAAAAGTATGATTTTACTAAAGTATAGAGTTAATATAACAACTTTATGGGAAGTTGGTTTATTAGCTTCATAAAAGTTAAAGAGAAGAGATTTACTCTAAGTAAGATAAGTGTATGAAGAGGCAAATTGGTTTTAAGGCATCAATTGCCCAAGAGTTTTATGTATAAAGAAGAGTCATTTTTAAAAGAGTTGAAGCATGTAGTACTTGGGTTAAACTCCCGGTGTTCTTTATTAAAGATATGATTAAGTGCCTTAAGTAAACTAACATGAGAGGGTATATGAACAAGACTAATAAGAAGTTATAAGTTTTCTTAACTTATTTATGATTATATATGATGTGATTTGAGCTAGGGTAAGAGTATATCCGAGGCAAGCCCAAGATCGTTATACCACCTTCTCCCGGGGTAAGAGTATGTGAGGGCAAGCCCCAAGATCGTCATACCATCTTCTTCAGTGTAAGAGTATATCTGAGGGGCAAGCCTCAAGATCGTTATACCAGCTGCTTCAGTGTAAGAGTATCTCTGAGGGGAAAGTCCCCAAGATCGTTATACCATCTGCTTCGGGGTAAGAGTATATCTGAGGGGTAAGTCCCCAAGATCGTTATATCACCTGTTCCGTGGATTTGCTACCCATGATGCGAGGAATACCTCAAGCGAGTCCTTATGGGCTTATGCGGGTGAAATAGTCCCATGCGGTAGTCTGACCTATGCGAGGAGTACCTCATGCGGGTCCACAGGACCTATGCGGGTGAAATAGTCCCAGGAGTAGGGGTGCTTATTGATACTACGGGCGAGTACCCTGTTTTGATCCTAAGTCCCCTATTTTATGCAGTATTATATATATATACTTGTCACTCATTGTTAGTAAGGCACGATAAAAGGTATTTGATTTTCTTCATGACTCGACTACTTTTAGACTTATGATATCATTATTACAATATTTTCGACTTTACATACTTGGTACCTATTGTATCGACCCCCTTCCTCGGGGCTGCGTTCATCCGCCAGGTAAGTAGCGATTGAGGATCCTCGTTCTTAGGATCACTATTCGGTGTCGAAGCTCCATTCCTCCGGAAGCTTGTTTATTAATACGGATATTCCACGATGCTATAGGTATTTTGTACATTCGGTATGGCGAGCCTGTCCATACAGTTGTTATCTTTAAGTGCGTGGTCACATATATGTTCTGGGCTATAAGAACCAGTTGTATTACTATACTTTTGTTTAAGTATGTTTTATGGAAGACAGCCTTATCGGCTGGCCAGTGATGTTTACCCTTTTTTATAAGTTATGTGTTATGTATGTTCCGCTGCTATTCTCTGACATATACGGCGAGTACCGGTAAGTACGATCGCGACCGAGGTTGGGTCGTGGCGAGCGTCTTGTTCGGGAGTCTGATGTAGAGTTTGACTCGTTGGCTCGGTATGTCCCCGCTTTAGTGGCAGATATGGAGGATAGAGTGCACCGCTATGTCACAGGTGTTGACAGTCAATTTTGACCCATTTTTCGTATATTTGTTGCAATTTTATGTGTTTTAGGACTTCGCATTTTAATCATCATTTTTTGCATTTTTCGCATAATATTCTATGTTTATTTCTTCAAAAAAAAAAAAGACATTGCATATTTTATTTTAAATTAAGCATTATGTCTTTGTTAATATTATGTTTTTATTTTAATAATATTTGCATCTCTTTAAATAATTAATCGGCACCGCGTTTTACTTTTAATCAGGCATTAAACATTTCTTAAATATTGCATTTTAGTATTATTGGGTCGGCATTTGAATTTTAATAATCTTGCATATTTTTTTAAATAATTTTCTTTTAAATAATTAACCAGCCCCCCACTCTCTCCTCAGCTCTCGTCTCTCTCTCAGCCCACTCATCTCTCTCTTTCATTCTCTACCCTCGGCCAAAGAACCCTCGCCGCACACTCGGCCAAAGAACCTCGCGCCGCCACGGCCAAACCCTGCGCGCCGCCACTCGGTCGGCGCACAAAAAAACAAAAACCGGACCCTTTTTACCCGGCCACACATTTATCGATCGATCGCCAGCCAGCCACTTACACTATAACCCGTCGCCCTCTCTCGTCGCCCAACCCAGCCGGCGAACCCACTGTGGCGACGAACCACACCTTCAGCCGCCTACCCTGAACCCTAGCCGCACCTCTCAGCCTCAACACCACCGGTTACCATTCCGAATCCGGTAGCCGAACACCCATCTCGTCGACCACCACGCGCGAACCACCACTACACACCCATCGCCCGGTGAACCGTCGACCACCACCATCGCTGCCTGGGTTTGGTTCCATTTTTTGATTTATTGGCATATTTGTTATTTGGACTGATTTCCTTTATTTTTGAATCTCGCCGGAGTTTGAGGAACTCCGGCGGTCGTTGGTTACTGTTCCTATTGTTGGTTTGATTTGGAATGATTTCTTGCGTTTTTGCCGGAGTTTTTAAACTCCGGCGGGTCTCTGGTTTTTCGACGAACTGCTCCTACTGCTTTGGCTATTCCTGGACTGATTTTTGATATTTTGGACTCGCTGAAATTTCTGGCCTTATTCTGTTGAATTTTCGTTTGGACTGTTTTGATGTTTTCTGGTTTCTTTGGGACAGATTTTGCTGTGTTTGTGGACTGTTTTGACCATTGTGCTCTTTGTTTTATTAAACTGATCGAACCATACTACACTTGGTATTAAACTGATTTAGAACAAAATTACCTTTGTTGGTATTCTTGATTTTGAACAAGATACTACACTTGGTATTTTTACTGATTTGAACAAGATACTATACTTGGTATTTTTACTGATTTTGAACAGATACTACACTATGGCCAATGAAAAGTTATCCGTCGATTTTTGAGGCCTCCACAATTGCAAAGACGGAAAATAAAATAAATGAAGCTTTCTGGGCAAGGATGATTTCTTCCACTTACACCGGATAACCAACACGCATTTGGCAAAGCGACGCTTCATGTGCACTTGTTTAAGGCATCCCACTTTATATATTTTTATATCCGAGCCCTTCGTGTTTAAAACTATTCTGTTTTGACGGATCAGATGTTTTTATTTATTTTATTATATTGGCCGATGAAGGAATCTCCGTCTGATTTCCAAGGCCTCCCCGTACAAAAGACGGATTTATTTTTTTTGCTTTATTTATTAATTATTGCTATTACCTTAAAATTGTTTATTTTTTATTACTAACACTTTTACTAAGTGTTTATGCAGGTACCTGGAGATCATCTTGTGCAGAAGGCCTAAAAAGGGCTAAAGATATCCCGGAGTTTATCTTATGTCGCATTTAAATTTCAGTTTTACTATTTTTGTACTGCATTTTTATTTTAATTGTAAATCATGTAAAAATGCTTAGAATAGGTAGAATAAAAGTCAATACATAATTAATCTAGGTTTGAACGGATAACCGCAAGTTAGCGGATCTTAAAGGATGCCTAACCCCTTCCCTTTAGGATAATAAAGAACCCTGATCCAGAATCTCACATAGCTTTCGCAGATCTTTAAATGGAGATTAATTGCAGTATTTTTATTGCAATAAATCAAGTGTCCTAATTCACTTAAATAATTAGGTGGCGACTCCTTAAAATACATTTAGGAATCAACCATACGTGGTACTCCCGTTTCGACTCCGGTTAAAATGGGGTGTTACAGATGGCGACTCCGCTGGGGATTCAGGTTCTTGACCATAGCAAACCTAGGTTTATTATTGTTTGACTTTATTTGCTTTTATTTGTTTTAAATGCCTTAAAATTGCTTGCTTTAATTTTGTATGCTTAACTGTTTAAATCGCTATTTGCTTTTACTGCTTTCCTTAAATTGGCATTCCGCTCATATTTCTTCCACTCTGGAAAATTCACACTATCACACACAACACGCGGGTGTGCTTTGCGCACCTGCAAATTTCTTTCAAACACCCAAATTTAAGATAGTTGGCGTTTTGCGCGGAGAATCCGGTCCAACCGGTGGTCGCGTAGCCTTCTCATTCGAGTAGTCCGCTCGGGAACCTTGCGTCTAGTAAGCCAAATCTTAGAAACTTAGGATAGAGCTATACCACCCTTTTATATTAAGTCATGCATGCATAAACCTTATGTGAGTTAATCCTTGGTATTAACGCCACAATTAGAAATCCACCAAATTTGTCGACGGGTTTCGCAACCCAACGACCCATTAGCATACTATGTGTAGCGTGATGATGATAGACGGATCCAAGCCTGGTCATGCCACATCAAAATTGGAAAAAGTGCACCGTCATTTGGTCGCCATTTCCAACAAAACATCACAGTTTAACTGCTTGGACCTATTTATCATAATCTCGCATATTTGGCGTTTAGGCCGACCTCTGGCATAAGAGAGGTCCCATGCATATTAGGCGCGCACTTTATCTGCATGTTTTTTGTTTACTATTGTTATCGCTAACAATTCTGTACATATTATTTAATGCAATAATTACCCTTTTAACCCCTGTACATATCATGCTTATAATTTCGGCCACGTGCATTTGCATTTTTTGCACCTTTTGTTGTCACACAGCAATCAGGACTTCTACTGCGTAAATCGCTATTGAACAACACGATTTGGACTTTGTGAAGCTCAACCACCAGTCCGGTCGAACCAATCAGGGGAGTCTTTGACTACATCGTCACGCCCTTACATTTTACTATTTTTGTGGCTTGCCTACTCTCACTCATTTGTCATATTTTTGCAGGAAGGTCGTCCTCGCAAATAGTCGAGGGCGGACAACAACAACAACAACAACAAAAAAAAAACATCATTCCAAGAATGAGTGAGTTTTGTTGACGGAAAGAAGTCAGCTTATACCAGATTCAACAAAGTCTCGCTCTGGGTCTTATATTTTGCATTTTTATACATATTTGCAAATCCAATTGATATGTCTATTATTGATTACATAATTCTTTATCATGCATTTTACAACATAATCATTCCGAACTACGCGTGTCTGATTCTCACCGCACGGTGTGATACGTAGGCAACCCGTCTAGGGTTCGACACCACCACGTAAAAAAAAAAAACAAACAAAAAAAGGGGGACATATTTGGTTCACCCATTCATTGCATTTATCCAATCACGGATATTCATTATTGCATTTCAATCATTCTAGCACATACATTCATTCATGCATTTCATTCATTCTATCACAGTCATTCATTTTTTTTATTACATTCTTTTACTTTGCATTAGTCTTATAGTGAACAATCATTTGTTTTGTACAGCTTTATTTTTGCATTTCTTTCATGAATAAATTCTTTTAAATCATACGTTTTATAACACATCTGAACGAACTACGCACACATGATTCTCGTCAAAGACGAGATACGTAGGAAGCCCTATTCGGGTTCGGTACCATTTATTCAAAAAATACAAAAAAAATATATCTTGTTCATAAATACAAAAAATGTTATCCAAAAATACAAAAAAAAAACATTTTTTTTTAGTATCATTGTTTGACTTGGTTGATACCAACACAGTTAGGAGTGTGCATAGGAAAGAACGAATAACAATCAGTATGAGTGGACTTCGTGGTAAACCATAGATTCTTTTGGTACCTCTCACGCACATATGTAATGACATTGTCCTGCATGCTTTCGAGATAAGAACGAAACCAACCTCATTGTTTCATGTGCATTGTGTGGTGAGTTTTAGAATAAGTTCAATTGCATTGCATTGTGATCTAGAACTTGGCTTGAATGTTTGTTGAGGCGAAATCCTGAGTAACACTCGGTGTAAGAAATGATCGTAGGCTTTCTTTGACCCGTTTGAGCCTTTTCAGCCTACCAAACAACATTATCCGCAGTACACCCCTTTTGAGCCTAAAACCTATTCTTTTTAAAACCGCATATTACACATATACCCTTTCTGAGTGCGTACACACTATCCCTCTCTTGGCCCGACCTCCTTGAGCGCTTTGGAAATGTGCAAGTGGCTGACAAATTCTGCGTCGAAGGTGGCAAAGCCAAAAATTGTCAAAGTCCCAAAAGGGAAAAGAAAACACAAATGATGACTCACAAAAGAAGAAATCAAAAGCCCCGACATTATACAAAGAAAGAAAATGAATAAAAAATGAGAGAATAACTTTGAAAAAAGCGGGCTCCAAACGAAAGATTCAAAAGGAAGTCAGTACAGAAAAACTGGGACAAAAATAAAGCAAGTCAGCATCAAAACGCACAAATATTAAGCACGGACGTAGTTCAACTCTCGAGGAAGGATTAGTCACTTTTTACCCAAATGATATCCATTCCTTTCTCCAAGCCTACATTACAAGTCCGTATCAAGCCCTACATGATCTTATACTGAGGGTTCTCACATTAGTGGATACTTACATGACGGTCAAGCTTATGGTATCACAATTGCATGCATTGAACATCTTTTTGAGTGTGAGCGTACTTCTCTAAACGTCCCAAAATTCAAAATACTGAAATATATGTGTGAAATGGGACTTTCTTTCAGTGAGGGCATTTGAAACGTGAGGTTATGTGTAGTTCGAAACCTTGGATGCAAGCAGGTGTGTCGACACTCAGGTATGTCTGAGGTACTATCTGAAGCTGTGTGAATTACACCAGAGTCAATCTCGGTTAGACTGAAAGCAATAAACGAAAATCCTTATGCACAATACTAATTGTTGGTATCAACTGAAGTCGGAATGTAATATTGTCTTCCACTTTTTCAGAAAAAAAAAACAACAAAATTCATATTACATAAAAAAAAATCCTTATTTTGCATCACGAACTACGTCTTGACCTGATTCCCTCAGCGGGATACGTAGGCGGCCACATCGGCTTCGGTCCCGCATCACTTTAAAATCATAAAAAAATCTTATTTTGCAGCATGAACTACGTCTTGACCTGATTCCCTCGGCGGGATACGTAGACAGCCACATCGGCTTCGGTCACTCCATTAAAAATATTTTTCTTGTTTTGCACTGGACTCGATTTTGTCCATATTCTCACATTAGCTTTTCATTCATGATTAAAAAAAAAATTGCATACATGATCGCTTTAATAGCGTCAAGAGTCAACCTTACCCAGTTCAACATCTTCATTTATCAGAAACTGGGACATTTTAAGAATTCACTGCAAGAAAATAGCGATAAAAAAAAAAAAAACAGGCCAAACCATTCTGAGCATGATCTTCATATCAACAAAGGCAGGAGCACACAAAAAAAAAAAAAAAACCCATGCGGGTCACAAACGCACGACGTCTATGCAATGACGCTATCTCAACCCAGACGGGTCACAAAGCAGGTACGCCCATAAACCAATGCATTTCATTTTAAGCCTATGCAACGGCTTCATTCATGTTTCGTCTATGCAACGACGAGTATCTGCATCGCGTCTATGCAACGACGTCATTTCATTTAAGCTTATGCAACGGCTTCATTCATGTTTCGTCTATGCAACGACGAACATCTGCATCGCGTCTATGCAACGACGTCATTTCATTTAAGCCTATGCAACGACTTCATCTATGTTTCGTCTATGCAACGACGAGCATCTGCATCGCGTCTATGCAACGACGTCATTTTATTTAAGCCTATGCAACGGCTTCATTCAATGACGTCTATGCAACGACGAACATCTGCATCACGTCTATGCAACGACGTCATTTCATTTAAGCATATGCAACAGCTTCATTCGTGTTTCGTCTATGCAACGACGAGCATCTGCATCGCGTCTATGCAACGACGCCATTTTATTTAAGCCTATGCAACGGCTTCATTCATGTTTCGTCTATGCAACGACGAACATTTGCATCGCGTCTATGCAACGACGCCATTTCATTTAAGCCTATGCAACGGCTTCATTCATGTTTCGTCTATGCAACGACGAACATCTGCATCGCGTCTATGCAACGACGCCATTTCATTTAAGCCTATGCAACGGCTTCATTCATGTTTCGTCTATACAACGACGAGCATCTGCATCGCGTCTATGCAACGACGTCATTTTATTTAAGCCTATGCAACGGCTTCATTCATGTTTCGTCTATGCAACGACGAGCATCTGCATCGCGTCTATGCAACGACGTCATTTTATTTAAGCCTATGCAACGGCTTCATTCATGTTTCGTCTATGCAACGACGAACATCTGCATCACGTCTATGCAACGACGTCATTTCATTATAAGCCTATGCAACGGCTTCATCCATATTTCGTCTATGCAACGACGAACATCTGCATCACTTCTATGCAACGACGTCATTTCATAAAAGCCTATGCAACGGTTTCATTCATGTTTCGTCTATGCAACGACGAACATCTGCATCGCGTCTATGCAACGACGCCATTTCATATAATCATATGCAACAGCTTCATCCATATTTCGTCTATGCAACGACGAGCATATGCATCGCGTCCATGCAATGACGCCACCAACATCTACAAACACCATGTCTGTTACATCACCACATCACCTGCAACCCAGTGTCAATCATACTTCGACACTGGGACATTTTTTAATCAGCGTCAGCTTTGCTTTTTATTTTTGCATCACAACGACCCAGTGTCATCATGATTTGACACTGGGACATTTTTTGGGTCTGCATCATCCCTATTTTTGAGTTTATAGTTTATAAAACATGACAAAATTGGCTACAAGTCAACATCTTTGTCCGAAGACTCTTCCATCATCTCCGTACAAAGAGGGACATACTGTTGACAGTCAATTTTGACCCATTTTTCGTATATTTGTTGCAATTTTATGTGTTTTAGGACTTCGCATTTTAATCATCATTTTTTGCATTTTTCGCATAATATTCTATGTTTATTTCTTCAAAAAAAAAAGACATTGCATATTTTATTTTAAATTAAGCATTATGTCTTTGTTAATATTATGTTTTTATTTTAATATTATTTGCATCTCTTTAAATAATTAATCGGCACCGCGTTTTACTTTTAATCAGGCATTAAACATTTCTTAAATATTGCATTTTAGTATTATTGCGTCGGCATTTGAATTTTAATAATCTTGCATCTTTTTTTAAATAATTTTCTTTTAAATAATTAACCAGCCCCCCCACTCTCTCCTCAGTTCTCGTCTCTCTCTCAGCCCACTCATCTCTCTCTTTCATTCTCTACCTCATTGACAAACCCTCGCGCCGCCACCTCATTGACAAACCCTCGCCGCCACCTCGATCACCGCACAAAAAAAAACAAAAAACCAGCACCCTTTTTACCCCAGCCAGCCCACACATTTATCAGTCAGTCGCCCACTTCAGCCCTTACACTATAACCCGTCGCCCTCTCTCGTCGCCCAACCCAGCCGGCGAACCCACTGTGGCGACGAACCACACCTTCAGCCGCCTACCCTGAACCCTAGCCGCACCTCTCAGCCTCAACACCACCGGTTACTATTCCCGTCCAGCTGTCGAACACCCATCTCCCGTCGACCACCACCGCGCGAACCACCCCTACACCCATCGCTCGCAAATGAACCTGTCGACCACCACCATTTGCACGGGTTTGGTTCCATTTTTTGATTTATTGGCATATTTGTTATTTGGACTGATTTCCTTTATTTTTGAATCTCGCCGGAGTTTGAGGAACTCCGGCGGTCGTTGGTTACTGTTCCTATTGTTGGTTTGATTTGGAATGATTTCTTGCGTTTTTGCCGGAGTTTTTAAACTCCGGCGGGTCTCTGGTTTTCCGACGAACTGCTCCTACTGCTTTGGCTATTCCTGGACTGATTTTTGATATTTTGGACTCATTTGAAATTTACGGCCTTATTGCATTGAATTTTCGTTTGGGTATTTTGATGTTTTACGGTTTCTTTGGAATGATTTTCTTTGTGTTTGTGGACTGTTTTGACCATTGTGCTCTTTGTTTTATTAAACTGATCGAACCATACTACACTTGGTATTAAACTGATTTAGAACAAAATTACACTGTTGGTATTTACTGATTTTGAACAAGATACTACACTTGGTATTTTTACTGATTTGAACAAGATACTATACTTGGTATTTTTACTGATTTTGAACAGATACTACACTATGGCCAATGAAAAGTTATCCGTCGATTTTTGAGGCCTCCACAATTGCAAAGACGGAAAATAAAATAAATGAAGCTTTCTGGGCAAGGATGATTTCTTCCACTTACACCGGATAACCAACATGCGCTGGCAAGGCGAACGCTCGCAGCCGCACTTGTTTAGGCTGTCCCACTTTATATATTTTTATATCTGAGCCCTTCGTGTTTAAAACTATTACTGTTTTGACGCGGATCCGAATGTTTTTATTTATTTTATTATATTGGCCGATGAAGGAATCTCCGTCTGATTTCCAAGGCCTCCCCGTACAAAAGACAGATTTATTTTTTTTTGCTTTATTTATTAATTATTGCTATTACCTTAAAATTGTTTATTTTTTATTACTAACACTTTTACTAAGTGTTTATGCAGGTACCTGGAGATCATCTTGTGCAGAAGGCCTAAAAAGGGCTAAAGATATCCCGGAGTTTATCTTATGTCGCATTTAAATTTCAGTTTTACTATTTTTGTACTGCATTTTTATTTTAATTGTAAATCATGTAAAAATGCTTAGAATAAGTAGAATAAAAGCCAATACATAATTAATCTACGTTTGAACGGATAACCGCAAGTTAGCGGATCTTAATGGATGCCTAACCCCTTCCCTTTAGGATAATAAAGAACCCTGATCCAGAATCTCACATAGCTTTCGCAGATCTTTAAATGGAGATTAATTGCAGTATTTTTATTGCAATAAATCAAGTGTCCTAATTCACTTAAATAATTAGGTGACGACTCCTTAAAATACATTTAGGAATCAACCATACGTGGTACTCCCGTTTCGACTCCGGTTAAAATGGGGTGTTACAACAGGACTTGACGATTACTTAGCAGAGGGTTGCACGGGTGTAGCTCTTTAGCCGGGCATGGACATTGCCCGTATACAGGCTTATGCACAGGGGATGGAGGAACGTAGAGACCGACGTAGGGACCAGGATCAGCATAAGAGGGCCAGGATAGCAGGGTCCTTCAGTAACTCAGGAGACAGACCGCCTCAGCATCAGGCTAGTTATACACCTCCTCCAGTATAGAGTGGTCTTCCACAGTCTTGAGCATCCAGGTATTGGAGGCGGGTCGAGCTCCCAGTTTGAATTTTCCGGGGAGTGGGAGTACTCGCCGGATGAGGCCACCCGTATCTCAGTGTGGCCGCTGTGGTAAAACCCATAGGGGGGAGTGTCGTACTAGTTTGGGAGATTGCTATACTTGCGGCCGACAGGGCCATTTTGCGAAGGAGTGTCCGACCAGAGGTAGCGCGGCAAAGGGAAGTGAAGCAGTAGTTACAGGTATATCCTTAACCCTCTAGAGACTAGTATGTATTGATGTTATGATGATGTGTTTAGTGTTATGTCCGGATGGCATTGTGTTAAAATATGATTTAGAAGCCTGGTTAGTGAAAAGGGTAAGTCTGGGGATGAGAAAATTTTGAACCTTAGAATTTATACCAGTTGAGACCTTAGATGTAAGGCCGTCGTGAGTAAAAGATTTTACGGTTAGTCTTTGTCGGAGTGCATAGTATACGTGGAGTATTTGTGTGATAATTCCATGGATAGTTTGAGATAGAAGTGGTAGCTTTCATGACGTGAATTAGTAAGATTGTTCCAGATCGGGGAACTAGAGAGTTTGGCGCGATAATGGGTCGGGTTGAGGCCAGATTGCGGGTTAACCCGCAGCCCGGATTGAGGTGGAGTCAGTTCGGGGTGGTTCTGCCAGGTGGTAGGGTCACGAGGGTGCTAGGCCCAAGTTTAGGTAACCATCGTATGAGTTCGTGGATGCGTTCGACCAGAATCAGATCGTGAAGGCCGGGAATGGCCCTAAAGGAATTGGAGGCTAGTAAGATGACCAAGTTTGGAGGTAGTGACTCTAAGGTTTTGGAAACTGAAGTGATGACTGAAGTGTGGTACGTGTACTAGAAAGAGTTCGGGTGTACGAGAAGTGTACGACGAGTAAGGAAAGAAGTGAACATGTATTAAGAGATAGAAGTGATCATTTTTGTGAAGTGAAGGTGCAAAGAGAGTATCCTTTGGACCAGGAGTGAGAGTTAGTATTGTTTTACATCTTAGAGATGTTTCCTCGTTGGCTTGGATGTGAGTTTTTGCGAGTATGTTGTATTATGGCCATGTGTGGCATAATTGGTTCCGTAAGTATAGTAGGGAAGACTATACCTGTCACGACCCGACCGGACGCGGCGGTGCCCTACAGGCACCTCACGGTATACATCAGAGATAATCAGCGGAACATACATGAAACTTATAAAATAAGCAACAGGAGTAAAACAACAGGTTAGCCGATAGGGCTACCTTCCTGGACATAAATAAATACAACCGAAGCAGTTGCCTCCTTTCCTTTACAAACTGACCCACAACGTTTGACTACAGACCTCTAAGAGTGTTAACATAACATCTGACGGGACAAGGCCCCGCCGTACCCCTGAATATACATAGCCATGACAACTCCGGAACAGTGGAGCCATCTCAAAATGCTGAACCAGGATCCTAAGCTCGCGGATCCACAACTGTGTACCTAAACCTGCGGACATGAACGCAGCCCCGAAGAAATTGATCACAACAGTACGAATATGGAACAGAAATAACGTCTGATGCAGATCATAACTGTACAAAAGAATGACAAGGACAAGTATAAAAATACATATCAGATCCTGCCGTGTCATTACCACTTATGAACTTAATTTCACATCAATATCTTTTTCCATTCCATTAAGAGTTATAGCCATATCTTACGTACTTACTTAGGAGAAGTCATTAAGTTCATTTCTATCTAACTTACTTATCTTTCATAACATAGTCCGGCCCACTACGGAGGGACACATATACTACCCGGCCCAAACTGGGACGCGATCAGTCACACCAATATCAAAGCATGCCCGTGGAATCTCCCATCACCGCCGACTACAAGTGTAAAACATAACCATGGGTCTCACGCCCATAAAATCAATCAAAACAGGTGGTATAACGTCTGGGGGCTTGCCCCTCATTTATACTCTTACCCTGGAGAAGGTGGTAAAGCAGGGGGTATAACGTCTTGGGGCTTGCCCCTCATTTATACTCTTACCCTGGAGAAGGTGGTATAACGTCTTGGGGCTTGCCCCTCATTTATACTCTTACCCTATCTCGACCGGTCGTCAAATAACACATAAAGCAGGTGGTACAGCGTCTTGGGGATTTACCCCTCACTTATACTCTTACCATGGAGAAGGTGGTATAACGTCTTGGGGCTTGCCCCTCATTTATACTCTTACCCTAACTCAACCGGCCATCATACATAACATAAGCACTACCGACTTATCATACATAACATAAGCACTACCGGCTTATCATACATAATATAAGCAAGTTAAGAAATCCCCTAACTTCTTATTAGCTTGTTCATATACACTCTCATTTTTGTTTACTTAAGGCACTAACATGTCATTATAAAATCCGGGAATTTAACCCAACGTACTACGTGCCTCTACTCCTTTAAAATGATTCTCTTTCAAATAAAACTTCCAAGATACTAATAACCGTAGTATCAAGTCATATCTACTTTTCACGACAAGTCACAATACTTTTTAGAAATACAATTATAGGCTTCTAAATCAAGTGACTTCTTTCTTTAAAACCTTAAGCAATTGGTACCTTTAAAACAATTTTGCCCTTCTTTATTTCAAACCATTACTTTGCTTACAATACTGAAGAAAACCATTCTTTTAAATCTTCCATAAAGTTGTTATAACCAACTTCCCATAAAGCCGTTATAACTCTTTATTTCTTAGACGAATTCATTCATTTGATAACCAAGAAACTTATACTTCAATTCAAATCATATAGCTTTCAAAATACTTCAAGTCTCTTAACTTTTAGGAAAACCAGTTTCTTAACTTAGAATGGCAAGAAATCAATACTTTCCAAATCAAGTATTCTATACTTTTAAATCAATTCATTTCTCCCTTTAAGAATCAAGTCTCATAACTTGAAAAATAAAGTCCCTTAACCTTTTAACAATATGAGGTCCATAGTCTTAAAACTTCATACGTAAATTCTTATAAATTAAGTAACATATACATGGTGCGTTGTGAATAAGTTATACTTATTTATAACTATCTTAATCAAGTAGCCATGATCTAGAAAATGTAATACAATTTTGTCTTATCTTAGCTTCATGCGGATGGAGGATTTCTACTTGTTTTAACATAATGGATTGTCATTACATTTTCCTTTATTATCTGCAGTGGCTTGTTCGATACTTATTCTTATTCGTGCCGTAAATTAGCCAAGTCAACTTGGCTCCAAAATACCTCCTAACGACTCTTACCAACATCCCCCATAAGACTTGGTAAGAACTTAGGATAACTTATACATAACCTTTACGTAGAGTAAATCGACATACATACCTCTTAACTTCTAAGAGTAGAAGGAATCATGAAATAGTACTACATGTATATTCCATACATAGAATCATGTCAAAAGAAGGAAGAGGTTCACATACCTCGCGACGATTATCGACAAGTAGCAAAAAGCTCCAAAGTACTTCCACCTTGAGCTATTCCATTCTTCAAATAGGATACGCTATACTTAGTACATCAACCTATAAGGGTAACCATACGTCCATTAACATCTTACTTCATACGTAGAATATTCTAGGTGCTAAGTCGCTAAATTCTACGGAAAATCGGACAGCACCTCCTTTGTTTTTACTAACTTTGCCACCTTTTTCAAGGCCGAATACAATAACCAAACAGCCTCAATTGGCTCACAACAATATAGATGGTATTCCTGTTACACCCCGTATTTACAGGACATGTTTTAAGAACGTACGTAAGAACTCACATTGTTAAGATTTGAGACTTGTAAAAATTTATCGGAAATTTGAAATTTGTCGGAAAACGAATTATTGCGACGAACGGGAGGGCGACACGTGTCCCCCCCCCCCCCTTAATGGACATGGACGAAATTTCATGGGTGGAATGGTCATTTGACCATAATTTATGATGAAGTCTTGCAAGGCTTAGAGCTTGACAACATTGACCAAGTCAATGACCCCACTTAGCTTGATATTTAATTAAAATGCATCCAAGCCACCCATTTGTTTTAATCTTGACCCTTCCTTGTGTTATTTAAGTATACTAGTAGCAAGACTTTGTCATTCTACACTTAGAGAAAAAAAATTGAAAAAACTTGTTCTTGCTCTTAAGGGAGCTCACGGCTTTGAGAATTTTCAAGAAGGAAAATTGCCAATTTTTGTCCAATAAGCTCCACACTTTAAACCAAGGTTCATGAGGGTGTTGTAAGTGTATCTCAATAGAAAAATCTCGGAAAAAGATAGTTTTCGGGTTAGTCGCAAAGTGAAAACCTAGTTGCTTTCTAGGTTTTGGATTGGAAGCTTGAAGGAAATTGTTGGTGTTGTTCTAGGGGTCTCAACAAGCGGATTGAAGTGTCTTGGAGAGGTTCTAAACTACTAAGGAGCGATTTGGTTGGAAGTTAGATTGAGATTCGTGCGGTATAATCTTGTTCTCTTTAAGTTACAAGATTATGTATTTTGTTGTTAGCCTTACATTTTACTAGCATGAAGTATTTGTGTTGAAGTTTTATAAGTATTATGGATTGTTGTAGCCTAAAATCCGAAATGACATATAAGCCATGTTAAGTTGGATTACAATTTAATCGTTGTTAGAATCGCCGCATGTCATTGACTTAAGGATTATGGTTATTATAATCAAATGCGACTTGATATCATGTTATGCTACAAATTTGGGTTGAAATATAAATTGTGAGCCAATTGGGGCTGTTTAGTTAGTCACTTGTATTGGACTACCTGCTGTATAAATTGTGAGCCAATTGGGGATGTTTAGTTAGTCATTTGTATTGGACTACCTGCTATATAAATTGTGAGCCAATTGGGGCTGTTTGGTTATTGTATTCGACCTTGAAAAAGGTGGCAAAGTAAGTAGAAACAAAGGAGGTGCTGTCCGATTCCCCGTAGAATTTAGTGACTTAGCACCTAGGATATTCTACGTTGAAGTAAGAGGTTAATGGACATATTGTGACCATTATAGGTTGAAGGACTTTGGAGCATTTTGCTACTTGTCGACAATCGTCGCGAGGTATGTGAACCTCTTCCTTCCTTTGGCATGATTCTATGTATGGAATATACTTGTGGTATCATTTCATGTTTCCTTCTACTCTTAGAAGTTAAGAGGTAGTTGTGTGATCTACTCTATGTAGAACTTTTCCTATCTTTGAGCATGACTAGTTGCGCGTATGTAGTCTGGTGAGCGTATAACACCTTGATATCCTTTACTAATTTTATGAATAGCCAAGTCGGGTGAGTTAGGAGATTAACTCACTTCTTTGAAAGAATAAAGGATGTCTTGAGTTTTATTAAGTTAAGGGACTTGAAGAGTTTTAAAGTATGTGATACTTGTTCCGTTTTAAACGTATAAGTCCCTTGTATAGGAAATTGTTTTTGGCTAAGGTATAAAGTGAATATAACGGCTTTATGGGAAGTTAGTTATATTTGCTTTATGGAAAGATAAATGACTTGATTTTAGTGAAAAGGCAACTTGTTTTTAAGGCATTAATTGCCTAAGGTGTTATATAAAATGAGTCGCTTGTTTTCTAAAGGTTAAGAGACTAGTAGTATTTTTGAAAGGTATGAGAATTGATTTGAAAGTATTTAATACTTGGTTTCAAAAAGTAGAAGTCTCTTGGTTATAAAAGACGTGTTGGTCTAAACCATAAAAGGGTTATAACGGCTTTATGGGAAGTTGGTTATAACGGCTTTATGGAAGGTTAAGAGAATAGTTTTCTCTAATAAAGTAATCAAAGAAATAACTTGTATTAAGGAGCGGCAAATTGGTTCAAAGGTACCAATTGCTTAAGGTTTTAATAAAAGAAGTCACTTGATTTAGAAGCGGTATTTGTATTTCTAAAAGGTATTGTGACTTGTCTTGAAAGGTGAATAGGACTTGATACTACGGTTGTTAGTATCTTGGGGCTTTACATAGAAAGGAGTCTTTTATAAAAGAATGTCGTCACGTAGTACTTTGGCTTGATAAATTGAGAATTTGTATAAGTGTGCCTTGATAAGTACTTTGACTCGTTAAAGAGAATTATTCTATGTATGCCTTGATTAGTACTTTGGCTTGATAAATTGAGAATTTGTCTAAGTGTGCCTTGATAAGTACTTTGACTTGTTAAAGAGAATTATTCTATGTATGCCTTGATTAGTACTTTGGCTTGATAAATTGAGAATTTGTCTAAGTGTGCCTTGATAAGTACTTTGACTTGTTAAAAGAGAATTATTCTATGTATGCCTTGATTAGTACTTTGGCTTGATAAATTGAGAATTTGTCTAAGTGTGCCTTGATAAGTACTTTGACTTGTTAAAGAGAATTATTCTATGTATGCCTTGATTAGTACTTTGGCTTGATAAATTGATAATTTGTCTAAGTGTGCCTTGATAAGTACTTTGGCTTGTTAAATGAGAATTTATTCTATTTGTGCCTTGATAAGTACTTTGGCTTGTTAAATGAGAATTTATTCTATTTGTGCGGATAAGTACTTTGGCTTGTTAAATGAGAATTTATTCTATTTGTGTCTCGATAAGTACTTTGGCTTGTTAAATGAGAATTATCCTATGTGTGCCTTGATAAGTACTTTGGCTTGGTTAATTGAGAACTTGCCTATATGTCTGGTAATAGCCTTTGAGTGCAAGTATTATGTTTTATTAAGTTCGCGACTCTCGGTTGAAGGGTGTTTGTCTTGTTGTAAGTTCTTGGGACGTCTGAAGCGGTGATGTGGGATTCGGGTATCTTCCGTTATTTGGAGTACTTAGGTTAAATTCGGATTTTTATAAAAAGACATGTTAGTGCTTATGTCTTGTTTGATGGTCGGTCGAAATAGGGTAAGAGTATAAATGAGGCAAGCCCAAGACGTTGTACCACCTTCTCGGTGGTAAGAGTATAAGTGAGGGTAAACCCCAAGACTGTACCACCCGCTTTATGTGTTGATTGTCGGCGGTTGAGATAGGGTAAGAGTATAAATGAGGGCAAGCCCCAAGACGTTATACCCCGCTTTACCACCTTCCGGGGTAGAGTATAAATGAGGCAAGCCCAGACGTTATACCACTGTTTTGATTGATATTATGGGCGTGAGACCCATGGTTATGTTACACTTATAGTCGGCGGTGATGTGGGATTCCAGGCGGGAGATATATGTAGGTATGGTGTATGTGTCGCCGGCGGTGAGGTGGGATGCCACGGGCGCGTCACGTGGTTATGTTTTACACTTTTAGTATCGGCGGTGATGGGGATTCCACGGGCATGCTTTGATATTAGTGTGACTTGATCGCGTCCCAGTTGGTCGGGTAGTATATGTGTCCCTCGTAATGGGCGGACTATGTTATGAAAGATAAGTAAGTTATATGGTAATGAACTTAATGATTCTTTTCTAATAATGCGTAAGAATGTGACTATAACTTTTATTGGGAATGGAAAAGATAATAAGGTACGATTAAGTTCATAAGTGATAATGACACGGCAGGATCGGTATGTATTTTTATACTTGTCCTTGTCATTCTTTTATACTGATTGTGATCATTTCTTGACGTTATTTACATTCCATATTAAATTGTTGTTATCGACCCCTTCGGGCTGCGTTCATGCCGCGAGTTTAGGTACTGTGATTGTGGATCCGCGAGCTTAGGATCGGTTCGAAGTTGAGATGGCTCGGTGTTCCGAGTTGTCACGTTTATGTTTATTGAAGTGCGGCGGGGCCTTGTCGCCACATGATTAGGTCAAAACTCTTAGAGTGCTGTAGTCACATATTGTGGGTCGGTTTGTAAAGGAAAGGCAAGCCGTTTATGTATATGCGTTCGGGAAGGTAGCCTATCGGCTAACTTTGTTGTTTTATTCTTGTTGTTTTTTTATAAGTTTCATGTATGTTCCGCTGATTTTCTCTGATGTTTACCTGTAAGGGTGCCCAGGTAGGGCACCAGTCGCGGTCCCGGGGTCGGGTCGTGACAAAAGTTGTATCAGAGCAGTTAGTCCTCGGAAAGTGTCTACAGACCGTGTCTAGTAGAGTCTTGATTATCGGTGTGTTGTGCACCACATCTATAATCAGGAGGCTGCAGGACATTTAGGATTGGTTTCCATTCTTCTCACTCACGAGATCGTGCGATAAATTTGTATTGTTAGAATTCGTCCTCCCTAACGAGTTATGTTGATTGCAGCTACGAGAAAGCTAGCAGTGACCCAGGAATGACTATGTGGATTGCGCATCCAGGTTGGTAATGATTACAGTATAGTTGGTATTGTGATATACATCTATACGGAGTTATGTATGAGGGTCAGACGCGTGTTGCCTAGAATGATTTTAGATTACCAGGAATTGGTAAAGACTAACTAGATACCGGGAAGGTATGGAATAGTTAATGAATTTTCGCCAAGGTTTTGTGTTTTATTTCGAGATAATTGGGAAAGGATGAGGTATGCGATAGGGTAGTGAACCCAGAAGCCATATTAAGGAACCTAACGGAATGTCATGTTAATAGATTAAGCTGCGTAGTAGGCTTAAGAGAATTGTACGGATGAGGTCCGTATAGAGTAAGTGATGGTTGTTGTGATCGAGACAACATGGTTATGGTTTTATGAGAAGTTTTGTACCGTTCTTGGGGATTGATAAGGTAGGCTTGGAGCATGGAGTGCGAGCCTAAGAATATTGATTCTTCGAGACCTTAGGTATATAAGGCTTTCTCTGCAATAAGATTTATTATAGACCAAGAATAAGAGTTAAGTGCGACGTTGAGTCGGGGTTGAGGACTGTTGCGGGTCTCCCATGGCTGGAATGGAGTGGGATCAGTTGGTAGCAGTTAAGCTACGTGTGGTCACGAGGGTGCAAGGCCCAAGTCTAGTTAATTGTTTTATGGGTTCGTGGGCGCGTTCCACGGAACCAGTCGTGGCGGAAATGGTCGTATATTGTCTTATAGAGTGACTCAAAGATTAGAGGCCAAAATTGGTATGGAAGTTATGTATGTATGTTAGAAGGAGTTGGAAATACGAAAAGGTAATCTCTTTTGGGCTTATGATGGACGGATGTGCGTGTGCGAGTATTAGGGCCATGTGTGGCATTATTAGTATGTCGGGGTTGTGAAAGGGAACTATGTCGCTAATTATAAAGATTGACTCAGAAAGAACATTCGAGGGCGAATGTTTCTAAGGGGAAGAATGTTACACCGTATTTGAGGACATGTTTTAAGAACGTGCGTAAGAACTCACATTGTTAAGATTTGAGACTTGTAAAAATTTATCGAAAATTTGAAATTTGTCGGAAAGCGAATTATTGCGACGAGCGGGAGGCGACACGTGTCCCCTTTAATGGACATGGACGAAATTTCATGGGTGGAATGGTCATTTGACCATAATTTATGATGAAGTCTTGCAAGGCTTAGAGCTTGACAACATTGACCAAGTCAATGACCCACTTAGCTTGATATTTAATTAAAATGCATCCAAGCCACCCATTTGTTTTAATCTTGACCCTTCCTTGTGTTATTTAAGTATACTAGTAGCAAGACTTTGTCATTCTACACTTAGAGAAAAAATTGAAAAAACTTGTTCTTGCTCTTAAGGAGCTCACGGCTTTGAGAATTTTCAAGAAGGAAAATTGCCAATTTTTGTCCAATAAGCTCCACACTTTAAACCAAGGTTCATGAGGGTGTTGTAAGTGTATCTCAATAGAAAAATCTCGGAAAAGATAGTTTCGGGTTAGTCATGAAAGTGAAAACCTAGTTGCTTTCTAGGTTTTGGATTGGAAGCTTGAAGGAAATTGTTGGTGTTGTTCTAGGGGTCTCAACAAGCGGATTGAAGTGTCTTGGAGGTTCTAAACTACTAAGGAGCGATTTGGTTGGAAGTTAGATTGAGATTCGTGCAGGTATAATCTTGTTCTCTTTAAGTGTTACAAGATTATGTATTTTGTTGTTAGCCTTACATTTTACTAGCATGAAGTATTTGTGTTGAAGTTTTATAAGTATTATGGATTGTTGTAGCCTAAAATCCGAAATGACATATAAGCCATGTTAAGTTGGATTACAATTTAATCGTTGTTAGAGCGAAATCGCATGTCATTGACTTAAGGATTATGGTTATTATAATCAAATGCGACTTGATATCATGTTATGCTACAAATTTGGGTTGAAATATAAATTGTGAGCCAATTGGGGCTGTTTAGTTAGTCACTTGTATTGGACTACCTGCTGTATAAATTGTGAGCCAATTGGGGATGTTTAGTTAGTCATTTGTATTGGACTACCTGCTATATACATTGTGAGCCAATTGGGGCTGTTTGGTTATTGTATTCGACCTTGAAAAAGGTGGCAAAGTAAGTAGAAACAAAGGAGGTCTTTGTCAGATTCACAGTAGAATTTAGTGACTTAGCACCTAGGATATTCTACGTTGAAGTAAGAGGTTAATGGACATATTGTGACCATTATAGGTTGAAGTACTTTGGAGCATTTTGCTACTTGTCGACAATCGTCGCGAGGTATGTGAACCTCTTCCTTCCTTTGGCATGATTCTATGTATGGAATATACTTGTGGTATCATTTCATGTTTCCTTACTCTTAGAAGTTAAGAGGTAGTTGTGTGATCTACTCTATGTAGAACTTTTCCTATCTTTGAGCATGACTAGTTGCTGCGTATGTAGTACGGTGAGCGTATAACACCTTGATATCCTTTACTAATTTTATGAATATCCAAGTCGGGTGAGTTAGGAGATTAACTCACTTTGAAAGAATAAAGGATGTCTTGAGTTTTATTAAGTTAAGGGACTTGAAGAGTTTTAAAGTATGTGATACTTGTTCAGTTTTAAACGTATAAGTCCCTTGGATAGGAAATTGTTTTTGGCTAAGGTATAAAGTGAATATAACGGCTTTATGGGAAGTTAGTTATATTTGCTTTATGGAAAGATAAATGACTTGATTTTAGTGAAAAGGCAACTTGTTTTTAAGGCATTAATTGCCTAAGGTGTTATATAAAATGAGTCGCTTGTTTTCTAAAGGTTAAGAGACTAGTAGTATTTTTGAAAGGTATGAGAATTGATTTGAAAGTATTTAATACTTGGTTTCAAATAGTAGAAGTCTCTTGGTTATAAAAGGAACGTGTTGGTCTAAACCATAAAGGGTTATAACGGCTTTATGGGAAGTTGGTTATAACGGCTTTATGGAAGGTTAAGAGAATAGTTTTCTCTAATAAAGTAATCAAAGAAATAACTTGTATTAAGGAACGGCAAATTGGTTCAAAGGTACCAATTGCTTAAGGTTTTTAATAAAAGAAGTCACTTGATTTAGAAGCCGGTATTTGTATTTCTAAAAAGGTATTGTGACTTGTCTTGAAAGGTGAATAGGACTTGATACTACGGTTGTTAGTATCTTGGGGCTTTACATAGAAAGGAGTCTTTTATAAAAGAATGTACGTACGTAGTACTTTGGCTTGATAAATTGAGAATTTGTATAAGTGTGCCTTGATAAGTACTTTGACTCGTTAAAAGAGAATTATTCTATGTATGCCTTGATTAGTACTTTGGCTTGATAAATTGAGAATTTGTCTAAGTGTGCCTTGATAAGTACTTTGACTTGTTAAAAGAGAATTATTCTATGTATGCCTTGATTAGTACTTTGGCTTAATTTGTCTAAGTGTGCCTTGATAAGTACTTTGACTTGTTAAAAGAGAATTATTCTATGTATGCCTTGATTAGTACTTTGGCTTGATAAATTGAGAATATTTCTAAGTGTGCCTTGATAAGTACTTTGACTTGTTAAAAGAGAATTATTCTATGTATGCCTTGATTAGTACTTTGGCTTGATAAATTGATAATTTGTCTAAGTGTGCCTTGATAAGTACTTTGGCTTGTTAAATGAGAAATTTATTCTATTTGTGCCTTGATAAGTACTTTGGCTTGTTAAATGAGAATTTATTCTATTTGTGCCCGGATAAGTACTTTTGCTTGTTAAATGAGAATTTATTCTATTTGTGTCCTGATAAGTACTTTGGCTTGTTAAATGAGCATTATCCTATGTGTGCCTTGATAAGTACTTTGGCTTGGTTAATTGAGAACTTGCCTATATGTGTTGGTAATAGCCTTTGAGTGCAAGTATTATGTTTTATTAAGTTGCCGCGACTCTCGGTTGAAGGGTATTTGTCTTGTTGTAAGTTCTTGGGACGTCTGAAGCGGTGATGTGGGATTCCACGGGTATGCTTCCGTTATTTGGAGTACTTGGGTTAAATTCCCGGATTTTTATAAAAAGACATGTTAGTGCTTATGTCTTGTTTGATGGTCGGTCGAAATAGGGTAAGAGTATAAATGAGGGGCAAGCCCCAAGGCGTTGTACCACCTTCTCGGGGTAAGAGTATAAGTGAGGGTAAACCCAGACTGTACCACTGCTTTATGTGTTGATTGTCGGCCGGTTGAGATAGGGTAAGAGTATAAATGAGGCAAGCCCAAGACGTTATACCCCCTTTACCACCTTCTCGAGTAAGAGTATAAATGAGGGCAAGCCCAAGGCGTTATACCACTGTTTTGATTGATATTATGGGCGTGAGACCCGTGGTTATGTTCTACACTTATAGTATGGCGATGATGTGGGATTCCAGGCGGGAGATATATGTAGGTATGGTGTATGTATGCGCCCGGCGGTGAGGTGGGATGCCACAGGCGCGTCACGTGGTTATGTTTTACACTTTTAGTATCGGCGGTGATGGGGATTCCACGGGCATGCTTTGATATTAGTGTGACTTGATCGCGTCCCAGATTGGGCCGGGTAGTATATGTGTCCCTCCGTAATGGGCCGGACTATGTTATGAAAGATAAGTAAGTTATAAGGCAATGAACTTAATGATTCTTTTTCTAATAATGTACGTAAGAATGTGACTATAACTTTTATTGGGAATGGAAAAGATAATAAGGTACGATTAAGTTCATAAGTGATAATGACACGGCAGGATCGGTATGTATTTTTATACTTGTCCTTGTCATTCTTTTATCTGATTGTGATCATTTCTTATGCGTTATTTCTGTTCCATATTAAATTTTTGTTATCGACCCGCCGAAGCTGCGTTCATGCCGCGAGTTTAGGTACTGTGATTGTGGATCCGCGAGCTTAGGATCCGGTTCACAAGTTGAGATGGCTCGGTGTTCGGAGTTGTCACGTTTATGTTTATTGAAGTGCGGCGGGGCCTTGTCCCGCCACGATGAGTTAGGTCAAAACTCTTGAGGTGCGTAGTCACATATTGTGGGTCAGTTTGTAAAGGAAAGGAGGCAACTGCTTCGTTTATGTATGTACGTTCGGGAAGGTAGCCCTATCGGCTAACCTGTTGTTTTATTACTGTTGTTTTTATTTTATAAGTTTCATGTATGTTCCGCTGATTTTCTCTGATGTTTACCTGTAAGGGTGCCCAGGTAGGGCACCAGTCGCGGTCCCGGGGTTGGGTCGTGACAATTCCAATGCAAATGAATAACTAAACAGCCCCAATTGGCTCACAATTTAGAAAGTAGTTCAATACAAATGAATAACAAACTAAAAGTCCAAATTCGGCCACCTTGAGTTCAACCATACCAATTCTTATCAAATTTCCATTTCAATCCAAATTGGTAGCATAACATGATATCAAGTCGCATTTGATTATAACAATCCATAATCTCTAAGTAGGTAACATGCGACGATTTCTAATAAACGACCAATTAGTAATCCAATTTTCAAGTGGCTTATATAACATTTCGAATTTAGCTACAAGCACTCCAAAATACTTATAAACTTCAACTTAACCACTTCATGCTAGCAACATGTAAAGCTAACAATAACAATAAAAATAATCTTGTAACACTTTCAAAGAACAAGATTATACCTCAACGAATTGTAATCCAATCTTCAAAACCGAAGTTGCTCCTTAGCAACCTAGAGCCTCATCAAGACACCTCAATCCGCTCCTTGAGACCCTTAGAACAACACCAACAATTATCCTTCAAATCTTCAAACAAAACCTAGAAAGACCATTAGGTTTTCGTTTTGCGACTAACCCGTAAACCATATTTTTCCAAGATTTTTCTATTGAGACATGCTTACAATACACTTAGGAACCTTGGTTTAAAGTGTGGAGCCTAAAGAACAAGGAACACACATTTTTCTTTTCTTCCAAGAGTGAAGCCGAGAGCAACCCTATGAGTTCTTCCAATTTGTGTGAAAATTTTCTAAGTGTGGGAACTAGTCTTGCTACTAGTATACATATATAACATAATGGAGGGTTAAGATAGGAACAATTGGGTGTCTTGGATAAGCTTTTAGTAAATATCAAGGCTAAGTGGGGTCATTGACTTAGTCAATTTTCTCATGCCACTACTTGCAAGACTAAATCATCCTACCAAAGGTCAAATGACCCTTGTGCCCATGCTTCAATTCGTCCAAGACAACATAAGGGGGGGTGACACGTGTCGCCCTCCCATTCGTTACAATAATACGTTTCGACAATTCCATAATTAGTAAATTTTTACAAGTCTCAAATTTTAACACTTGCGAGTTCTTACGTACGTTCTTAACACATGTCTTGTAAATACGGGGTGTAACATTCTTCTCCCCTTAGAAACATTCGTCCTCGAATGTTCTTTCAGAGTCAATCTTTATAATTAGCGACATAGTTTCCTTTCACCACCCCGTCATACCAACCATGCCACACATGGCCCTAATACCCCGCACACGCATATCTGTCCATCATATGCCCAAAAGAGATTACCTTTTTCGTACTTCCCACTCCTTCTAACATACATACATAACTTCCATACCTATTCTGGCCTCTAATCTTTGGAGTCACTCTATGAAACAATATAAGGTCATTTCCGACTTTCACTACCTGGTTCCGGTGGAACGCGTCCCGAACAGTAAAACAATTAACTAGACTTGGGCCTTGCGCCGCCGTGACTCGCGTGGCGAACTACTACCAACTGATCCTCCATTCCGGGCCATGGGAGACCGTAACAGTCCTCACCCCAACCGCCCGTCACACTTAACTCTTATTCTTGGTCTATAACAAATCTTCTACACGAGAAGACCTTGGCGAGAATTCATTAACTATTCCATACCTTCCCGGTATCTAGTTAGTCCTTACCACTCTTGGTAAATCTAAAACCATTCTAGGCAACCCATAAATGACCCTCATACATAACTCCGTATAGATGTATGTCCCAATACCAACTATACTATAATCATTACCAACCTGGATACGCAATCCACATAGTCGCTCCGGGTCATCGCCTTTCGTGTGCAATCAACATAACTCGTTAGGGAGGGCGACCCTAACAACATGACTCTATCGCACGATCTCGAGTGAGAATAATGGAAACCAATCCTAAATGTCCTGCGACCTCACGATTATAGATGTGGTGCACAACACATCGATAATCAAGACTCTACTAGAACGCGATGCGTAGACACTTTCCAGAGGACTAATCGCTCGATACCACTTTTGTCACGGCCCGACCGGACGCGGCGGTGCCTACAGGCACCCTCACAGGTATACATCAAAGATAATCAGCGGAACATACATGAAACTTATAAAATAAGCAACAGGAGTAAAACAACAGGTTAGCCGATAGGGCTACCTTCCTAGACATAAATAAATACAACCGAAGCAGTTGCCTTCTTTCCTTTACAAACTGACCCACAACGTTTGACTACAGACCTCTAAGAGTGTTAACATAACATCGGCGGGACAAGGCCCGCGTACCACGAATATACATAGCCATGACAACTCGGAGCAGTGGAGCCATCTCAAAATCTTGAACCAGGATCCTAAGCTCGCGGATCCACGTAATACCTAAACTGCGGACATGAACGCAGCGGCCCGAAGAAGTCGATAACAGTACGAATATGGAACGAAATAACGTCTGATGCAGATCATAATCTGTACAAAAGAATGACAAGGACAAGTATAAAAATACATACGGATCTGCCGTGTCATTACCACTTATGAACTTAATTTCACATCAATATCTTTTTCCATTCCATTAAGAGTTATAGCCATATCTTACGTACTTACTTAGGAGAAGTCATTAAGTTCATTTCTATCTAACTTACTTATCTTTCATAACATAGTCAGGCCCACTACGGAGGGACACATATACATCCCGCCCAACTAGACGCGATCAGTCACGCGATATCAAAGCATGCGTGGAATCCCCATCATCGGCGGCTAAAAGTGTAAAACATAACCATGGGTCTCACGCCCAAAAAAACAATCAAAACATGTGTTATAAAGTCTGGGGGCTTGACCCTCATTTATACTCTTACCCTGGAGAAGGTGGTAAGCGAGGTATAACGTCTTGGGCTTGCCTCATTTATACTCTTACCTGGAGGAGGTGGTATAACGTCTTGGGGCTTGCCCTCCATTTATACTCTTACCCTATCTCGGCCGGTCGTCAAATAACACATAAGCGGGTGGTACAGCGTCTTGGGATTTACCCTCACGTATACTCTTACCACGGAGAAGGTGGTATAACGTCTTGGGGCTTGCGTCATTTATACTCTTACCCTAACTCAATGGCCATCATACATAACATAAGCACTCCGACTTATCATACATAACATAAGCACTATCGGCTTATCATACATAATATAAGCAAGTTAAGAAATCCACAACTTCTTATTAGCTTGTTCATATACACTCTCATTTTGTTTACTTAAGGCACTAACATGTCATTATAAAATCCGAATTTAACCCACGTACTACGTGCCTCTACTCCTTTAAAATGATTCTCTTTCAAATAAAACTTCCAAGATACTAATAACCGTAGTATCAAGTCATATCTACTTTTCACGACAAGTCACAATACTTTTTAGAAATACAATTATAGGCTTCTAAATCAAGTGACTTCTTTCTTTAAAACCTTAAGCAATTGGTACCTTTAAAACAATTTTGCCCTTCTTTATTTCAAACCATTACTTTGCTTACAATACTGAAGAAAACCATTCTTTTAAATCTTCCATAAAGTTGTTATAACCAACTTCCCATAAAGCCGTTATAACTCTTTATTTCTTAGACGAATTCATTCATTTGATAACCAAGAAACTTATACTTCAATTCAAATCATATAGCTTTCAAAATACTTCAAGTCTCTTAACTTTTAGGAAAACCAGTTTCTTAACTTAGAATGGCAAGAAATCAATACTTTCCAAATCAAGTATTCTATACTTTTAAATCAATTCATTTCTCCCTTTAAGAATCAAGTCTCATAACTTGAAAAATAAAGTCCCTTAACCTTTTAACAATATGAGGTCCATAGTCTTAAAACTTCAATACGTAAATTCTTATAAATTAAGTAACATATACATGGTGCGTTGTGAATAAGTTATACTTATTTATAACTATCTTAAGCAAGTAGCCATGATCTAGAAAATGTAATACAATTTTGTCTTATCTTAGCTTACATGCGGATGGAGGATTTCTACTTGTTTTAACATAATGGATTGTCATTACATTTTCCTTTATTAACTGCGGTGGCTTGTTCGATACTTATTCTTATTCGTGCAGTAAATTAGCCAAGTCAACTTGGCTCCAAATACCTCTGCGACTCTTACCAACATCCCCATAAGACTTGGTAAGAACTTAGGATAACTTATACATAACCTTTACGTAGAGTAAATCGACATACATACCTCTTAACTTCTAAGTAGAAGGAATCATGAAATAGTACTACATGTATATTCCATACATAGAATCATGTCAAAGAAGGAAGAGGTTCACATACCTCGCGACGATTATCGACAAGTAGCAAAAGCTCCAAAGTACTTCCACCAGGCTATTCCATTCTTCAAATAGGATACGCTATACTTAGTACATCAACCTATAAAGGGTCACGTCGTCCATTAACCTCTTACTTCATCGTAGAATATTCTAGGTGCTAAGTCGCTAAATTCTCTGGAAAATCGGACAAAGACCTCCTTTGTTTTTACTAACTTTGCCACCTTTTTCAAGGCGAATACAATAACCAAACAGCCTCAATTGGCTCACAACAATATAGATGGTATTCGATGCAAATGAATAACTAAACAGACCCCAATTGGCTCACAATTTAGAAAGTAGTTCAATACAAATGAATAACAAACTAAAAGTCCAAATTCGGCCACCGAGTTCAACCATACCAATTCTTATCAAATTTCCATTTCAATCCAAATTGATAGCATAACATGATATCAAGTCGCATTTGATTATAACAATCCATAATCTCTAAGTAGGTAACATGCGACGATTTCTAATAAGCGACGATTAGTAATCCAATTTTCAAGTGGCTTATATAACATTTGAATTTAGCTACAAGCACTCCAAAATACTTATAAACTTCAACTTAACCACTTCATGCTAGCAACATGTAAAGCTAACAATATGATAAAAATAATCTTGTAACACTTTCAAAGAACAAGATTATACCTCAACAATTGTAATCCATCTTCAAACCGAAGTTGCTCCTTAGCAACCTAGAGCCTCATCAAGACACCTCAATCCGCTCCTTGAGACCCTTAGAACAACACCAACAATTATCCTTCAAATCTTCAAACAAAACCTAGAAAGCCCATTAGGTTTTTGTTTTGCGACTAACAGTAAACCATCTTTTCCAAGATTTTCTATTGAGACATGGTTACAATACACTTAGGAACCTTGGTTTAAAGTGTGGAGCCTAAAGAACAAGGAACAAACATTTTCTTTTCTTCCAAGAGTGGCCAGAGCAACCCACATGAGTTCTTCCAATTTGTGTGAAAATTTTCTAAGTGTGGGAACTAGTCTTGCTACTAGTATACATATATAACATAATGGAGGGTTAAGATAGGAACAATTGGGTGTCTTGGATAAGCTTTTAGTAAATATCAAGGCTAAGTGGGGTCATTGACTTAGTCAATTTTCTCATGCCACTACTTGCAAGACTAAATCATCCTACCAAAGGTCAAATGACCGCGTGCCCGTGCTTGGTCGTCGAGACAACATAAGGGGGTGACACGTGTCGCCTCCCATTAAATCCTAATAATACGTTTTCCGACAATTCCATAATTCCGTAAATTTTTTACAAGTCTCAAATTTTAACACTTGCGAGTTCTTACGTACGTTCTTAACACATGTCTTGTAAATACGGGGTGTAACAATACCGGCACAGGTATGCTTGGAGACTTAGAAGGAACATTCGGGACGAATGTTTCTAAGGGGGGAAGAATGTTACACCCCGTAGTTCCAGAGTATGTATATGAGGACGTACGTGCAAAATCTGACACAAAATTGGAAAGGAAGAAAGATGTGATTTTTAACGGAAAAGTTTCGAATTTTGTGAAGGAAAAAGGTTCGTTAATGGGAATTGGATTCCCAGTTTGGTATTCGGACTTTTGGAATATTTGAGAATTATGGAATTTTATTTAGAAATTGGTCACGTGGGGCCCACGGGAGAATTCTGGTTTTGTGGGGCTCACTTTATTTTGGATTTTTGGCATTACTGGATATCTTGGAAGATGAAATATTTTGGGCGAGTAGGGCGACACGTGTCACCCCATGTGTCCATGTTGGCGGTGGTGAAGAATGAGTGTCGCTTGGGCCAGTTTGGTAGTGGACAAGTGGCTAGCCACTTGTCCAAATTTTGTGGTGGACATGTGGTTGGTAGAATCCACACCCACATGTCCCCAATCTACACCACACACTTGCCTAAATCTTGGCCCTTGTTTTCTCTATAAATACCCCCATTGATTTCAAGACTTTATTCATCCACACTTAAGAGTTTCCAAGGCAAAATTCTTCCTCCCTCCTTAGTGTTGTTCTCGTCCAACACCCCCCCCCCCCCTTTGTGTAGAAAAATACTTTAAGTGTTGTTATTATCCCATATACCTTAGCCTAAAAATCCCTTGTAGTATTCCAAAGTTATCTTTATACTAAGAGCCCGAAAATACTACTTTATTCCTTTAGTCGCAAACGAAACCCTAGGAAATCTTCATAGTTGGATGAAGTGTTAAGAGAAGTTGTTTAGAAACTTCTAAGGGTTGCTTGGAGCGGGTTGGAGCATAAGGAATTGGAGCTAAACGTTGCTCAGGATCGACTTATAAATCTTGGATAATTTTGGGCTTATCGAGGTAATGATCTTTGCCCCCCCTATTGTAATTGGATATTACATATTGTAGTAGTTTAGAATTGAGTATAAGATATATTGGAAGGATGATTATAAAGAATTGAACAGTATTTACATTGGATTTGTATTCTGATGAACTTGTAGTATTATTGTGGGGCAGTGTTGTACACGTCCGGTTAGACGTGCAACCCCCCTTGGAGTTGTTGGCTTGGTAGCGGGCCTTGATAGAGGAGGATATTTATTTGGTTACGGGGGGGAGGTGCTGCCGAATTTTCCGTAGAATAAGGAACCTTGTACTTTGAATTGTGCTACAAAGAGATCGAGAAGTTGATAGACGTTTTATGGTCATTATAGGTGGAAGTACTACGAGTAGCGTATTCTACTTGAAGGGTAGAAAAGGCTAGCAAGGTTATAGTACTTGGAGCATTTTGCTAATTGTCGATAATTATCGCGAGGTATGTGAACCTCTTCCTATCTTTTCTAGCATGATTGTTGTGAACTATGTAGTACGGTAGACGTACATGTGCTAAACGAATTTGGTTGGTTTAAAACATAAAGTGTTATAACGACTTTATGGGAAGTTTGTTATAACAACTTTATGTAGGTAAAGAAATGGTTTGTGGTTTTTAAAAGATAAGAGACTTGACTTATAAATGACTTGATGTGAAATATTAAGGACTTGGGTTATGTTAAAAAGTTGTGAAACCGCTTTTATGAGAAATGGGTAATTCGGTTTTAAAAGGAATAAGTTATATTGATTTCGGAAATAAGAATAAGTATCGAACAAACCACTGCAGCGTTAATAACGGAAAATGTATCGACTAATTAATTATTATTAAAGCAAGTAGAAACCTCCATCTGTATAGAAGCTAAGATAAGACAAAATTGTATTACATTTCCTAGATCATGGCTGCTTTAATAAGATCACTAATAACAAGTATTGATTTTTCTTAAATTCCAAAGTAAGGAACTTGATTTCTAAAAGAAATGAGATTTGAGGAATTAAAGTGTTTTGGTTTAAAAGAAAGGCATGGTTTTGTCTTAAAATAGTTTAAAAAGAAGGCATGGTTTTGTCTTAAATTGGTTTATTTCAAAAGAAGGTGTGGAAATGGTTTTGGTTTACTTGAAATGATAGTTACTCTATTTTTGATACTATGGGTATCGTGTGACTTTTGTAACAAAAAGGGGTCTTTTGAAAGAATTTAAGTACGTAGTACTTTAGGGTTAAAATCCGGACTGTTGGCACAAAATGGGAGTACTTGAGTTATATAAATGGTGAATCAATTTACATGTTAATGAAAGTCTAAAAGTATGTTGAACTTGCTTATGCTAGTTGTGATAGCTTTTGTTGTGCAAGTATTGTATTTCTATACCACCGCGTCTCTCGATGGAGGGCCGGCTGACTTATTGTGAACTTACTTGGACGTCTGGCGTGTGGAGGATTCCACGGGTATGCTTCCATTATTATTGTCACATGGGCATGTCTACACCGATGAGGGATTCCGGGGGCATGTGACCATTATTGTTATTCCATGGACTAGCTCTCCATGAGGTTTTACTGATTCGGCCTAGGTTCTGGTAGCTAGCCCCCGTACTTGCCCCGGTCGTTGCTGATGCAGGTTGGTTCTGGTAGTTGGCTTTTGTACTTGCCCCGAGTCAGTGTTTGTGGCGAAGTCTCGTGACTTACAGTTGTGATCTGGTGGTTAGCCTGGTTACTTGCCCCCGTCAGCTACGTGACGCAGGTGGATCTGGTAGAGGCTATCGCACTTGCCACGTGTCAGCTTCGCGGCGAAGTTTCATGACTTACGGTTGTGATCTGGTGGTTAGCCTGGTTACTTGCCCCTGTCAACTACGTGGCGCAGGAAGGATCTGGTAGAGGCTATCGCACTTGCCACGTGTCAGTTTCGCGAGTCAGTGTTTGGACGAAGTTTCGTGACTTACGGTTGTGATCTGGTGGTTAGCCTGGTTACTTGCCCCGTCGGCTCGTGGCGTAGGAGGATCTGGTAGAGGTATCGCACTTTCCACGTATCGACCGAGTCAGTGTTTGGACGAAGTTTCGTGACTTACGGTTGTGATCTGGTGGTTAGCCTGGTTACTTGCCCCCGTCAACTACATGGCGCAGGGAGGATCTGGTAGAGACTATCGCACTTTCCACGTGTCAGCTTCGTGATATAGTTATTTAGTATTGTTGGTACGATAGGTTCTGGTAGCTGGCTTTCGTACTTGCCTCGGTCAGTTGATGATGCAGGTTGGATCTGGTAGCTATGCGCCGTACTTGCCGTGCGGTTTTATGACCAGTGGGACACGGTGTTCATGTGTACTCCTTGGTGTTATTATATCATACACTGCCGACAGTGAGGAAGGTATTCTACGGGCATGATTGATGTTGTGGGCGTGATACCCATAGTTAAATTTTAGTGATGACTTTGAGGCGTGAGTCACGACTTGACATAATTATTATATTGTGGTATGTAGTCCGGTTATCATACATGTCTCTGCTTTATATGTATTATGATTTCATTCTGATATTTTGATTTCACATACTTGGTACTGTTATCGACCTCGCCGGCTGCGTTCATGCCGCAGGTAGAGGTACACCGGTTGTTGATCCTCGCTCATAGGATCACAGTTCAGCGTTTTGGGAAGCTTCGTTTCTCCGGAGGCTTATCTTTTAGTATAGTCCCCTGTCATTGTAGGTACTTGTACATTCAGGGGTATGGCGGGGCCCTGTCCCGTCATAGTTGTTGTTACATTCTTAAAGGTCTGTAGTACTGTTGTGGGCAGGGTTTGTGAAGGATTTACTGTTCGATTTTGATATATATATATGCAGGAACGTAACCATTTTGGTTAACCTGTTTCTTATTTTATGTCTTGTTTCATGATTAAGTTTTTATTTCCGCTGATTTTCTCTGATGTTGTATCACTAGGGTGCCCGGGGTAAGGCACCAGTCACGGGCTCGAGGTCGGGTCGTGACAGAAATAAGATGTGAAGGTTGGAAGGAAAGTATATTTACATTTTCGGATATGGAAAATTTTTGGATAAAACAATGTGACGACGAGAATTAATATTAGTGGTTGAATTCTTTCCAAATGGAGTTATGGACTTAGGATTGTGTTATTAAATCTTGGGATTAAAAATATGAGCTAATTGAAAATTTCACAATTGGGGGGGGGGGGGGGGTCCATCGAAAATAGTGAGATTTGGCTAAGTGTAGGATTAATATTTTGTGAAGAGATTAGTGTAGATTAATTAAGTCTTGGTATTATGGAGTGTGTCCATCGAAATTATTGAGAAATGACTAAGTGTGGGAGACATTTTATGTATTGCAAGATTGGATTAGTGTGGAAGATATTTTCATACAAGTGGACAAATGGGTCCCCCATCCACTTGGCTTGTGCACACCTTATTATACAAGTCTTGCAAGACTTTAGCACACAAATATCTTCATCCTTGAACTCTCTTCTCTCTCCCTTAACCTTCAAATTTCGAAATCCCTTAAGCCAAGAAGACAAGATCAACTTATTTTCCAAGATTAAGCTCCTTAACCAAGTGCTAAGCCAAGGTTAATACTCCAACCTTTGAGTCACGGTTTTGGCAAGGATTTGCCTTGAAACCCTAAGCTTGTTTATGAATTTTTTGGAAGTAAAACAAGAAGGGAAGATGGTTACAAGCTTGTAGTGGTGATTGAAACTTGAAGAAGTGGTGCAAAAGGAAAGCTAGTGGCCGAGAGGTTGTGGATTGTTTTGGTCGAGATTTGTGGTAAGAGTTCTTCTTCTCTTGAAGTAATTGGATATTACATATTGTTATAGTCAATAGATGAATTTGTGTTAAGAATAATAGAGAATAAGAAATGCACGTGGTTGTTGTTAGCATGTTGGCCGAATTGGACAGTTTTGGTGTTGATTGGATTCGTTGGTTATTGTTGGTTTTATCTTCACCTATTGCATGATAAAATGAAGTAATCTTGTTGTCGATAAGTTGATATGATTTGTAGTAAGGTATTGGAACTTGAATTGGATTAAAAAGGATTATGGAAAAGATTACTGTATTGGGGGTTGTTTGGCCGAGAATTACTATAAAACTGTTGGATATTGTTGTGCAGTTTTAGGGGCTGTTTTGTGGTATTACAATACTGGAAAATCAGCCACCATTATGCATGTTTAAGTGTAGTATTTGCTAATGAAAGTCCTAAGGGAATAAGAGTGTAGAAAGGTGTTAAACGACCTCAAATTTTACCCTTGTTGTTGTGGAACATGAACTATTTTTGTGAACTTGTTACACCCCGTATTTACAGGACATGCTTTAAGAACGTACGTAAGAATCCCAAATGTTAAGATTTGACACTTCTAAAAATTTATCGGAATTATGGAATTGTCGGAAAACGTAATATTGTGACGAATGGGAGGGCGACACGTGTCACCCCTCCTTAGAGTGCCTTGGACGAATTAGGCAAGGTCAAAAGGGTCATTTGACCTTTGCTAGGATGACTAAGTCTTGCAACTTGAAGAGCTTGAGATAATTGACTTGGTCAATGGGACCACAAGACTTGATATTTAGTAGAAACTCATCCAAGCCTCACATTTGTTCACATCTATACCCTCCATTGAACTATATAGTAGTACTAGTAGCAATACTAACCTTAACACTTAGAAAAAATTTCAAGAAATATTGGATGAACTATGCTATGCTCTCGGGTTTGGGTTCAACAAGGGAGAAAAAAATTTGTTTGTTGTCCAATAATCTTCCCACTTTAAACCAAGGTTCATGAGGGTATTGTAAGTGTATCTCAATAGAAAAATCCCGGAAAAAGATAGTTTTCGTATTAGTCGCAAAATGAAAACCTAGTGGCTTTCTAGGTTTTGTATGGAAGATTGAAGGAAATTGGTTGGTGTTGTTCTAAGGGTCTCAAGTAGCGGATTGAAGTGTCTTGAAGAGGCTCTAAGTTGCTAAGGAGCGACTTCGGATTTGGAGTTGGATTAAGATTCGTTGAGGTATAATCTTGTCTCTTAAAAGTGTTACAAGATTATATATATATTGTTGTTGTTAGCTTTACATGTTGCTAGCATGAAGTATATGTGTTGAAGTTTATAAGTATTATGGATTGATTGTAGCCTTAAAATTCGAAATGTAATGTAAGCCATGTGAAGTTGGATTACAATTTGGTCGCTTACTAGAATCGTCGCATGTTACTTACTTGAAGATTATAGTAGTTATAATCAATTGCGACTTGATATCATGTTATACTAACAACTTGGATTGAAATGGAAATTGGATAAGAATTGGTGTTATTGTACTCAATGTGGCCGAATTGGACTAGTAGTTTGTATTAGTTTGATATCTTTTGTGGGGCGGAATTTTACACGTCTAGTAGGCGTGTAATCCCCTATTGTTAATTGCATTGATTGGGCCTTAAATGTGGCGTGTTTGGTTATTGAATTCGGCCTTGAAAAATGTGGCAAAGTATGTAGAAACAAAGGAGGTGCTGTCCGATTTTCCGTAGGATTTAGTGACTTAGTACTTAGAATATTCTACGTTTGAAGTAAGAGATTAATGGACGTATTGTGGCCATTATAGGTTGAAGTACTAAGTATAGCGTATCCTACTTGAAGGATGGAATAGCTATCAAGGTTGAAGTACTTTGGAGCATTTTGCTACTTGTCGATAATCGTCGCGAGGTATGTGAACCTCTTCCTTCCTTTGGCATGATTCTATGTATGGAATATACCTGTGGTATCATTTCATGTTTCCTTCTACTCTTAGAAGTTAAGAGGTAGTTGTGTGATTTACTCTATGTAAAGTTTATGTCAAAGTTATCCTAAGTCCTTACCGAGTCTTATGGGGGATGTTGGTAAGAGTTGTTAGGAGGTACTTTGGAGCCAAGTTGACTTGGCTAATTTATGTACGAATGAGAATAAGTATCGAGCAAGCCATTGCAGCGTTAATAAAGGAAAATGTAATGACAATTGATTATATTAAAATGAGTAGAATTCTCCATCTGCATAGAAGCTAAGATAAGACAAAATTGTATTACATTTTCTAGATCATGGCTGCTTTAATAAGATCGTTATAATCAAGTATAATCTACTCACACTCATAAGGCATATGTGCTTAACTTAAAGAATTTACGTTATGAAGTTTTAAGACTGTGAACCTTAGACTCATAAAAGGTTGAGAGACTTTATTTTCAGGTAATGAAACTTGATTCTTAAAGGAAGAATTGACTTGATTTAAGGGAAGTAACTTGTTTTAAAAGGTGTGAGTACTTGAGTTAAGAAACTTGATTTCTAAAAGTTAAGAGACTAATTGTATTTTGAAAGTTAAGAGAATTGATTTGAAAGTATATAATACTTGGTTTTAAAAAGTAGAAGTCTCTTGGTTATAAAAGGAATGAGTTTGTCTAAAACCATAAAGGGTTATAACGGCTTTATGAGAAGTTGGTTATAACGGCTTTATGGAAGGTTAAGAGAATGGTTTTCTCTAATAAGGTAAACAAAGAAATAACTTGAATTAAGGAAGGGCAATTTGATTTAAGGGTCACTTGATTTAGAAGCCGAGAAATGTATTTCTAAAAGTATCGTGACTTATGTGAAATACACACAAGCCTTGATACTACGGGTGTTAGTATCTTGGGGTTTTATATGAAAAAGAATCTTTTGAAAAGAATTGAAGTACGTAGTACTTGGGGTTAAATTCCCGGATTTTTATGTGTGAAACGAAAGTGCCATGAGTTTATAAAAATGGAAGTCTAAAGGTTTAATGAACTTGCCTATGTTTGCTTGTGATAGCTTTGAGTGCAAGTATTTTATGTTTACGTTGTCGTGACTCTCAGTTGGAGGGCCGGCGGTCTTGTTGTAAGTTTACTTGGACGTACCGACAGTGATGTGGGATTCCACGGGTATGCTTCCATTATGATTGATCCTTGGACATGCTTATACGATGTGGGATTCCGGGGCATGTGACCAGGAGGCGGGTTAGATTCCTGGATTTGTTTTATTACCCATGGTCATGCTTATACGATGAGGGATTCCGGGGCATGCTGTTACACCCCGTACTTACAGGACATGTTTTAAGAACGTACGTAAGAACTCACGAGTGTTAAAATATGAGACTTGTAAAAATTTATCGGAATTATGGATATTGTCGGAAATCGTATTATTGTGACGTATGGGAGGGCGACACGTGTCACCCCCCCCCCCTTATTTGATGTCTTGGACGATTACATGGGCACAAGGGTCATTTGACCCTTGTTAAGAAGACAAGTCTTGCTAAGTAGTAGAGCTTGACATGTTTGACTTAGTCAAGGGGACCATTAGTCTTGAGATTTGTAGGACTTCATCCAAACCACCCATTTGTTTGCATCTTGACCCTCCTTTGTGCTTTATAATACTACTAGTAGTGAGACATAGTCCAACACTTAGAAAAAATTGAAGAGAATTGGATGAACTCCACTTTGAGCTCTCGGGTTCAAGGCCACTTGAAGAGCAAAAATTTTCGTTGCTTGTTCTTTAAGCTCCACACTTTAAACCAAGGTTCATGAGTGTTATGTAAGTATATCTCAATAGAAAAATCCCGGAAAAAGAGAGTTTACGTATTAGTCGCAAAGTGAAAACCTAGTGGCTTTCTAGGTTTTGGATTGGACGTTTGAAGGAAAGTTGTTGGTATGGTGCTAAGGGTCTCACAAGCGGATTGAAGTGTCTTGGAGGGTTCTAAACTACTAAGGAGCGACTTGGTTGGAATTTGGATTAAGAATCGAGGTATAATCTTGTTCTTTGAAAGTGTTACAAGATTATTTATTGTTGTTGTTAGCTTTACATGTTGCTAGCATGAAGTTGATATGTAGAAGTTTATAATGATTATGGATCGATTTTAGCCTTGGAAATCCGATATGTAATGTAAGCCATGTTAAGTTGGATTACTAATTGATCGTCTATTAGAATAGTCGCATGTTAAATTACTTGAAGATTACGGTTTATATAATCAAATACGACTTGATATCATGTTATGCTACCAATTTGGATTGAAATGGAAATTTGATAAGAATTGGTAAGGTTGAACTCAAGGTGGCCGAATTTGGACTTTTAGTTTGTTTTTCATTTGTATTGGACTACTTTCCAAAATGTGAGCCAATTGGGGCTGTTTAGTTTTTATTTGTATTGGAGTACCTTATAGAAATTGTGAGCCAATTGGGGCTGTTTGGTTATTGTATTCGGCCTTGAAAAAGGTGGCAAAGTAAGTAGAAACAAAGGAAGTGCTGTCCGATTTTCCGTAGAATTTGGCGACTAAGCACTTAGAATATTCTACGTTTGAAGTAAGAGGTTAATGGACGTATTGTGACCATGATAGGTTGAAGTGCTAAGTATAGCGTATCCTACTTGAAGAATGGAGTAGCTCAAGGTTGATGTACTTTGGAGCATTTTGCTACTTGTCGACAATCGTCGCGAGGTATGTGAACCTCTTCCTTCTTTTGACATGATTCTATGTATGGAATATACATGTAGTACTATTTCATGATTCCTTCTACTCTTAGAAGTTAAGAGGTATGTATGTTGATTTACTCTACGTAAAGGTTATGTCTAAGTTATCCGAAGTTCTTACCAAGTCTTATGGGGGATGTTGGTAAGAGTCGTTAGGGGGTATTTGGAGCCAAGTTGACTTGGCTAATTTACGACACGAATGAGAATAAGTATCGAACAAGCCATTGCAGCGTTAATAAAGGAAAATGTAATGACAATTAATTATGTTAAAACAAGTAGAATTCTCCATCTGCATAGAAGCTAAGATAAGACAAAATTGTATTACATTTTCTAGATCATGGCTACTTGATTAAGATAGTTATAAATAAGTATAACTTATTCACAACGCACCAAAGTATATGTTACTTACTTTATAAGGATTTACGTATGAAGTTTTAAAACTATGGACCTCAAATTGTTAAAAGGTTAAGGGACTTTATTTTTCAAGTTATGAGACTTGATTCTTAAAGGAAGAAATGAATCGATTTAAAAGTATAGAATACTTGATTTGGAAAGTATTGATTTCTTGCCATTCTAAAGTTAAGAAACTTGTTTTCTTAAAAGATAAGAGACTTGAAGTATTTTGAAAGCTATGTGATTTGAATTGAAAGTATAAGTTTCTTGGTAATAAAAGGAATGAATTTGTCTAAGACATAAAGAGTTATAACGGCTTTATGGGAAGTTGTTATAACAACTTTATGGAAGATTAAAAGAAGGTTTTCTTGATAATGTAAGCAAAGAAATGATTTGAAATAAAGAAGGGCAAATTGTTTTAAAGGTACCAATTGCTTAAGGTTTTAATAAAGAAGTCACTTGATTTAGAAAGGTAATTGTATTTCTAAAAGGTATGGTGACTTGTCTTGAAAGGTGGATAGGACTTGATACTACGATTGGTTAGTATCGGGAAGTTTTATTTGGAAAGGAGTCTTTTGAAAGAGATATGCGTCACGTAGTACTTTGGCTTAGTTAATTGAGATTTAGCCTATATGTCTGGTGATAGCCTTTGAGTGCAAGTATTATGTTTTATTACGTTGCCGCGACTCTCGGTTGGAGGTCATTTGTCTTGTTATAAGTTACTTGGGCGTCGACAAGCGGTGATGTGGGATTCCGGGTATCTTCCGTTATTTGTAGCACTTGGGTTAAATTCGGATTTTATAAAAGACATGGTTGTGCTTATGTCTTGTTTGATGGTCGGTCGAGATAGGGTAAGAGTATAAATGAGGCGAGCCCAAGACGTTATACCACCTTCTCGGGGTAAGAGTATAAGTGAGGGTAAACCCCAAGACTGTACCACCCGCTTTATGTGTTGTTTGTGACGACCGTCGAGATAGGGTAAGAGTATAAATGAGGCGGCAAGCCCCAAGGCGTTATACCCGCTTACCACCTTCTCGGGGTAAGAGTATAAATGAGGCAAGCCCCAAGGCGTTATACCCCGCTTTACCACCTTCTCGGGGTAAGAGTATAAATGAGGCAAGCCCAAGGCGTTATACCCGCTTACCACCTTCTCCGGGGTAAGAGTATAAATGAGGGCAAGCCCCAAGACGTTATACCACTGTTTTGATTGATATTATGGGCGTGAGACCCGTGGTTATGTTTTACACTTTTAGATGTCGGCGGTGATGGGATTCCACGCATGCTTTGATATTGGTGTGACTTGATCGCGTCCCATTGGGCGGGTAGTATATGTGTCCCTCCGTAGTGGGCGGACTATGTTATGAAAGATAAGTAAGTTAGATAGAAATGAACTTAATGACTTCTCCTAAGTAAGCACGTAAGATATGGCTATAACTCTTAATGGAATGGAAAAGATATTGATGTGAAATTAAGTTCATAAGTGGTAATGACACGGCGGATCCGGTATGTATTTTTATACTTGTCCTTGTCATTCTTTGTACGATTATGATCACATTTCAGACGTTATTTCATTCCATATTCGTGACTGTTGTTATCGACTTCTTCGTGGGCCGTTCACGCCCGCAGTTTTAGGTACTGTGTGGTGATCCTCGCTTAGGATCTCGGTTCGATTTTGAGAGAAGCTCCATTTGCTCCGAGGCTTAGCTCTTGATGCGGTTTTCCCCGAGGTAGTAGATTCATGTATATTCGGGTATGGCGGGCCCCGTCCCGCCACAATGGTTATGTTAAACTCTTGAGGTGCGTAGTCACATATTGTGGGTCAGTTTGTAAAATAAATGAGGCAACTGCTTCGGTTGTATTTATATATGTTCAGGAAGGTAGCCTTATCGGCTAACCTGTTGTTTTACTTCCGATGCTTTATTTATAAGTTTCATGTATGTTCCGCTGATTTTCTCTGATGTTTACTGTAAGGGTGCCTGTAGGGCACGATCGCGATCCCGGGTGTCGTGACACGTGCGACCATGCTATATGTATTTATTACTCCACGGGCTAGCTCCCACGAAGACACGTACTCACGATGAGGATTCCGGCACGCGGCCACGTTATATATATATATATATATATATGTTGTATATGTTGTAAGCGGTGAGGTAAGATGCCACGGGCGCGTCACATGGTTATATGTTACACCTATGATTGTCGGCAGTGATGTGGTATTCCACGGGCAGGAGATATATATATGTATTGTGTATGTGTACGCCGGCAGTGAGGTGGGATGCCACGGGCGCGTCACATGGTTATGTGTTACACTTATGATCGGCGGTGATGGGGATTCCACGCACGCTTTGATATTTGTGATCGGATCGCGTCCCAGTTGGCGGTAGTATATGCGTCCCTCCATAAAGGGTCGGATTATGTTATGAAAAATAAGTAAGTTATATGGTAATGAACTTAATGATTTTTCCTAATCATGTACGTAAGAAAGTGACTATAACTTTTATTGAAAATGGGAAAAGATAATAAGGTACGATTAAGTTCATAAGTGGTAATGACACGGCAAGATCTGGTATGTACTTCTTATACTTGCCCCTGTCATTCTTTTGTACAGTTATGATCTGTTTACTATACGTTATTTACATTTCCATATTAAATTTTTGTTATCGACCCCTTCGAAGCTGCGTTCATGCCCGCAGTATTAGGTGCGTGAGTTGGTGATCCTTGCTCTTAGGATCTCGGTTGATTTGGGAAAAAGCTCCATTTGCTCAGGAGGCTTATCTCTTGTGCAGTTTCCCGAGGTTGTAGATTCATGTATATTCAGGGTATGGCGGGGCCTGTCCACGATTGTTATGTTAAAATTCTTAAGTGCTGTAGTCACATGTGGGTCGGTTTGTAAAGGAAAGAGAACCGCTTCGGTTGTATATATATGTCCAGGAAGGTAGCCCTATCGGCTAACCTGTTGTTTTACTTCTGTTGTTTTATTTTATAAGTTTCATGTATGTTTCGCTGATTATCTCTGATGTATACCTGTAAGGGTGCCCAGGTATTGCACCAGTCGCGGGCCCGGGGTCGGGTCGTGACAGAACTATTTTTATATGGATTAAGGGGCTAAATTTTATACGTCAAGTAGGCGTGTAATCCCCTTAGGTTTCTGTTTTTGTTGTGCCCTTAATTGGTGCTTGGGTTTTTATGAAATTTGGCCTTCTTGAAAGGTGGAAAAGTACGTATAAGTAGGGGAAGTGCTGCCCAAATTTTTATACGAAAAGAGAACATTTACTTGGTATATGTCTTATACTAAGTATTCATGAAGTTAATAGACGTGTTATTGTGGTTATAGGTTGAAGTACCTAATTGGGACGTATTCTACTTGTCGTGTTGGTTAGTCGTCAATAAGGTATGCGAACCTCTTCCTTCCTCTTTTGGCATGTTCTACGTATGAACCATAACTGTGGTATTGTTTCAAAAGTTATTCTACTCTTAGAAGTTAAGGAGTATTCATGTTATTAATTCTATGCTAAAGGTATGTCTAAATTATTCCTAAGTCCTTACCAAGTCTTATGGGATATGTTAGTAAGAGTTTTTAGGAAGTATTGGAGTCGAGTTGATCTTGCTAAGTTACAACACTAATGAGAAAAGGTATCGAACAAGACATTGTAGCGTTAAATGAAAAAGGAATCGACAATCAATTATATTGAAATGAGTAGAATTTCCATCTACATAGAAGCTAAGATATAACCAGTTCGTTTTACACTTTCTAGTTTCACAACTTATTAGATAAGATCATTATTAATATATAACCTACTAAAGGCTCATAAAATGGATTAATTTGGCAATTCGGATCGGTTATCACTATGCAAATATTTCCTAAATGTTAGTCAGATGTGCGAGACAAATTTAGATTATCGAGTTGGTACAGACGACAAGCGGTGTGTGAACTATCATTTCTTCTTTTGAAAGTTGTTTATTTGAAGTAAGTGTACGGTGGACGTACGTAGTTTTATTGGATCTTAATCTCAAAATGATACTTGAAAAGTATAAGTTACTTGATTTTAAAAGTATAAGTGACTTGATTTGAAAAGTATAAGTTACTTGATTTTAAAAAATAAGTGATTTGATTTGAAAAGTATAAGTTACTCGATTTTAAAAGAATAAGTGACTTGATTTGAAAATTATAAGTGACTTGATTTTAAAAGTATAAGTGATTTGATTTGAAAAGTATAAGTTACTTGATTTTAAAAGAATAAATGACTTGATTTGAAAAGTATAAGTTACTTGATTTGAAAAGTATAAGTGACTTGATTTTAAAAGTATAAGTTACTTGATTTGAAAAGTATAAGTGACTTGATTTTAAAAGTATAAGTTACTTGATTTTAAAAGAATAAGTGACTTGATTTGAAAAGTATAAGTTATTTGATTTGAAAAGTATAAGTGACTTGATTTGAAAAGTATAAGTGACTTGATTTTTCAAATGAGGATTTAAAAATGAAAGATATGATAGTATCTTGGGTGTCTCTAAATGAAGTATAAGTGACTTGATTTGAAAAGTATAAGTTACTTGATTTTTCAAATGACGATTTAAAAATGAAAGATATGATAGTATCTTAGGTGTCTCTAAATGAAGTATAAGTGACTTGATTTTATAAGTGTAAGTGACTTGATTTTAAAAGTGAATGTGCCTTGAAGTTACAAGTGCTAGTATCTTTGGTTTTTCTAAAAAGGAAGGCATGGTATTGTCTTGGTTATTCTAAAAAGGAAGGCATGGTATTGTCTTGGTTATTCTAAAAAGGAAGGCATGGTATTGTCTTGGTTATTCTAAAAAGGAAGACATGGTATTGTCTTGGTTTTTCTAAAAAGAAAGGCATGGTATTGTCTTGGTTATTGTAAAAAAAGGAAGGCATGGTATTGTCTTGGTTATTCTAAAAAGAAAGGCATGATATTTCTTGGTTTTTCTAAAAAGGAAGGCATGGTATTGTCTTGGTTATTCTAAAAAGGAAGACATGGTATTGTCTTGGTTTTTCTAAAATTATAGTTCATTCATTTTTATTCTAATGAGAGTCTAAGATTATTTAACTTGCATATGTTTCTCATGATAACCTTTCATGCAAGTGTTATATTTCCACATCACCGCGTCCTACAATGGAGGGCCGACAACATTATTGTATTATTTACATGGACATGCTTACATGATGCTGGAATTTCATGGGCATGTTTCCTTTATATCATTTACATGGACATGCTTACATGATGTAGGAATTCCATGGGCATGCTTCCTTTATATTATTTACATGGACATGCTTACATGATGCAGGAATTCCATGGGCATGCTTCCTTTATATCATTTCCATGGACTAGCTCTCCATGATGACATGTTTCTGTGATGAAGGAATTCCATGTGCATGCTTTCATAATGCGAGTTCGAGTCTCAGCGGGTGAAATAGTCCCATGAATAGGATCTGCATAATGATTATGAGGGCAGGTGTCTCTGATTTTGACATGACTTTCATATTTTGAAAAAGTACGGTTGATTTTTTATTTTAAAAATGTACAGTTTACTCTCATTACACCGAGTCCCACAAATGGGTCGGGCAGTATATGGCAAAGTCTTTACCGTGTCCCTCACTAAAGGGATGGGACATGTTACACTAATGATTTCATCGAGTCCCTCACTAAAGGACCGGGATGCGTTATATGAAAACAGATACGATGACTCTCATTTTTATAAGGTACAGTGGTACAATGGTACAGTGGTACAGTGATACAAGGTACAATTGACTCTTATTTTATATGGCACGGTAGGATATGGTATTTGATTTTCATACTTGTCCCTGTCATTCTTCTGTACAGTTATGATCTTGTTTGATGTATTTCTTGTTTTCATACTTGGTACATTGTTGTACTGACCCTCTTCGGGGGGCTGCGTTCATGCCCGCAGGTATAGGTACTCAGTTTGGTGATCCTCGAGCTTAGGATCTTTGCCCAACTTTTTGAGATAGCTCTATTGTTCCGGAGCTTGTCATTTTGGTACAGGTCTTCCATTATGACTTATGTATATTCAGGGGTATGGCGGGGCTTTGTCCCGTCACATGTTTTTATCAAAATCTTAGAGGTCTTGTAGACAGGTGTGGGTTGTATATGTATTTGGACATATGTGAGTTGTACTAGTTTTGGTTATATCTATACACAGTGGCGGCCTTGTCGGCTTTCCTGTTTTCATAACATGAGTTTTCTTAGAGATTCCGCTGATTTTATGTGATATATGGGTAGAAGGGTGCCCAGATAGGGCACCCATCGCGGGCCCGGGGTTCGGGTCGTGACAGAGTGGTATCAGAGCAGTTAGTCCTCGGAATATCTACAGACAATGTGCAGTAGAGTCTTGGTTATCGGTGTGTTGTGCACCACACCCATAAACAGGAGGCTATAGTACATTTAGGATTGGTTTCTATTCTTCTTACTCTAAGATCGTGCGATAAAGCTATGTTATTAGGGTAGTCCCTCCCTAACGTATTATTGTGGTTGCAGTTATGAGAAAGCGACAGCGGTCCAGAAGGGGAATATATGGACTTGGTATACAGGTTGGTAAAATTATTGTATAGTTGGTATGATAATGATGTACATCTATACAGACATATTTATTAGGGTCATGTGATTGTGAGTTATCATGAGTTGGTTAAGCTTTGATAATGGCTTGAAAGGTATGAAACAGTGTAATGAATCCACATCAGGGTTATATATATGCTAATTTGGAATAATTATGAGGTGATGAGTTGTCGGAGAGGGTGATGAACCCTTGAGAGATCATGTTTACTTAACTTAATGACATACCATGTTGTTAGATTAAGCTGTGTTGTATGCTTAAGTGAGATGCACAAATAATATTGGTATGGAGTAAATAGGTTGTTATGATTAAGACAACATGATTTTGAGATTATGAGGAGCTATCTTACCCGAATACGGGGAGAGATAATGTAAGCTTGGGACATGAAATATTTGAGGATCTTAGAGTATTGGAAAATCGTTGAGACCTTGGATAGACAAGGCCTTCAAGAGTAAAGTATTTCATGTGTGATCGTGGTTAAAGTACATGGTATATGTGAAGTATATTAGAGGTGATAATTCATTGGTTTGTGTATAAACCACTTGTGATTGAGGGTGATGAGGTTGAGCCGATTCGGAATTTGTATAACTTGATACCTTGGATGAACATTCGGGGACGAATGTTTCTAAGGGAGGAAGAATGTTATACCCTGTAGTTCCATGGAATATAAGTAAGAACGTAAGTAAGGAAATAAGATATGAAGGTTGGAAGGAAAATATATTTACATTTTCAGATAAGGAAAAATTTTGGATAAAAAAATGTGATGACGAGAATTAATATTAGTGGTTGAATTCTTTCCAAATGGAGTTATGGACTTAGGATTGTGTTATTAAATCTTGGGATTAAGAATATGAGCTAATTGAAAATTTCACAATTGGGGGGAGGGGGGGGGGGGATTTCCACCGAAAATAGTGAGATTTGGCTAAGTATAGGATTAATATTTTGTGAAGAGATTAGTGTGGATTAATTAAGTCTTGGTATTATGGAGTGTGTCCATCGAAATTATTGAGAAATGACTAAGTGTGGGAGACATTTTATGTATTGCAAGATTGGATTAATGTGGAAGATATTTTCATACAAGTGGACAAGTGGGTCCCCCATCCACTTGGCTTGTGCACACCTTATTATACAAGTCTTGAAAGATTTTAGCACACAAATATCTTCATCCTTGAACTTTCTTCTCTCTCCCTTAACCTTCAAATTTCGAAATTCCTTAAGCCAAGAAGACAAGATCAACTTATTTTTCAAGATTAAGCTCCTTAACCAAGTGCTAAGCCAAGATTAATACTCCAACTTTTGAGCCACAGTTTTGGCAAGGATTTGCCTTGAAAATCTAAGCTTGTTTATGAAATTTTTGGAAGTAAAACAAGAAGGGAAGATGGTTACAAGCTTGTAATGGATACATGGATGTGATTGGAACTTGAAGAAGTAGTGCAAAAGGAAAGCTAGTGGCCGAGAGGTTGTGGACTGTTTTGGTCGATATTTGTGGTAAGAGTTCTTCTTCTCTTGAAGTAATTGGATATTACATATTGTTATAGTCAATATATGAACTTGTTTTAAGAATAATAGAGAATAAGAAATGCATGTGGTTTTTGTTAGCATGTTGGCCGAATTGGACAGTTTTGGTGTTGATTGGATTCGTTGGTTATTGTTGTTGTTATCTTCACCTATTGCATGATAAAATGAAGTAATCTTGTTGTTTATAAGTTGATATGATTTGTAGGAAGGTATTGAAACTTGAATTGGATTAAAAAGGATTATGGAAATGATTATTGTATTGGGGGTTGTTTGGCCGAGAATTACTATAAAACTGTTGGATATTGTTGTGCAGTTTTAGGGGCTGCTTTGTGGTATTACAATTCTGGAAAATCAGCCACCATTATTCATGTTTAAGTGTAGTAATTGATAATGAAAGTCCTAAGGGAATAAGGGTGTAGAAAGGTGTTAAAGGCCTCAAATTTTACCCTTGTTGTTGAGGAACACGGACTGTTTTTGTGAACTGTTTTTATATGGATTAAGGGGCTGAATTTTACACGTGAAGAAGGCGTGTAATCCCCTTTGGTTGTTTTTTTGGTTGTGACCTTAATTGGTGCTTGGTTGTTGATGAAATTTGGCCTTCTTGAAAGGTGGAAAAGTACGTATAAGTAGGGGAAGTTCTGCCCAAATTTTTATACGAAAAGAGAACCTTTACTTGGTATATGTCTTATACTAAGTATTCATGAAGTTGATAGCCGTGTTATTGTGGTTATAGGTTGAAGTACCTAATTGGGACGTATTCTACTTGTCGTGTTGGTTAGTCGTCAATAAGGTATGCGAACCTCTTCCTTCCTCTTTTGGCATGTTCTACGTATGAACCATAAATGTGGTATTGTTTCAAAAGTTATTCTACTCTTAGAAGTTAAGGAGTATTCATGTTATTAATTCTATGCTAAAGGCATGTCTAAATTATTCCTAAGTCCTTACCAAGTCTTATGGGAGATGTTGGTAAGAGTTTTTAGGAAGTATTAGAGTCTAGTTGATCTTGCTAAGTTTCAACACTAATGAGAAAAGGTATCGAACAAGCCATTGCAGCGTTAAATGAAAAAGGAATCGACAATCAATTATATTGAAATGAGTATAATTTCCATCTGCATAGAAGCTAAGATATAGCCAGTTCGTTTTACACTTTCTAGGTTCACAACTGATTAGATAAGATCATTATTAATATATAACCTGCTAAAGGCTCATAAAATGGATTAATTTGGCAATTCGGATCAGTTATCACAATGCAAATATTTCCATGATGTTAGCCAGAGGAGCGAGACAAATTTAGATTATCGAGTTGGTACAAACGACAAGCGGTGTGTGAACTATCCTTTCTTCTTTTGAAAGTTGTTTATTTGAAGTAAGTGTACGGTGGACGTACGTAGTTTTATTGGATCTTAATCTCAAAATGATACTTGAAAAGTATAAATTACTTGAATTGAAAAGTATAAGTGACTTGATTTGAAAAGTATAAGTTACTTGATTTTAAAAGAATAAGTGATTTGATTTGAAAAGTATAAGTTACTTGATTTTAAAAGAATAAGTGACTTGATTTGAAAATTATAAGTTACTTGATTTGAAAAGTATAAGTGACTCGATTTGAAAAGTATAAGTTACTTGATTTTAAAAGAATAAGTGACTTGATTTGAAAAGTATAAGTTACTTGATTTGAAAAGTATAAGTTACTTGATTTTAAAAGAATAAGTGACTTGATTTGAAAAGTATAAGGTACTTGATTTGAAAAGTATAAGTGACTTTATTTTCCAAATGAGGATTTAAAAATGAAAGATATGATAGTATCATTGGTGTCTCTAAATGAAGTATAAGTGACTTGATTTGAAAAGTATAAGTGACTTGATTTTCCAAATGACGATTTAAAATGAAAGATATGATAGTATCTTAGGTGTCCCTAAATGAAGTATAAGTGACTTGATTTTATAAGTGTAAGTTACTTGATTTTATAAGTGAAAGTGCCTTGAAGTTACAAGTGCTAGTATCTTTGGTTTTTCTAAAAAGGAAGGCATGGTATTGTGTTGATTATTCTAAAAAGGAAGGCATGGTATTGTCTTGGTTATTCTAAAAAGGAAGGCATGGTATTGTCTTGGTTATTCTAAAAAGGAAGGCATGGTATTGTCTTGGTTTTTCTAAAAAGGAAGGCATGGTATTGTCTTGGTTATTGTAAAAAGGAAGGCATGGTATTGTCTTGGTTTTTCTAAAATGATAGTTCATTCATTTTTATTCTAATGAGAGTCTAAGATTATTTAACTTGCATATGTTTGCTCATGATAGCCTTTCGTGCATGTGTTATATTTCCACATCACCGCGTCCCTCACTGGAGGTCCGACAACATTATTGTATTATTTACATGGACATGCTTACATGATGCAGGAATTCCATGGGCATGCTTCCTTTATATCATTTATGTGGACATGTGTTACACCCCGGATATTCCAGGATATGTTTATAAGAACATACGTAAGAACTCGAAAATGTTAAGATTTGAGACGAGTAAAAATTTATCGGAATTTTGGAATTTGTCGGAAAACGAAATATTGCGACGAACGGGAGGGCGACACGTGTCACCCCCCCTTTGTGGTCTTGGGCGAAATGGCATGGGTAGGATGGTCATTTGACCAATTAGTAAGATGACCAAGTCTTGCAAATGACTTAGCTTGACATTGTTGACTAAGTCAAAGGACACTTGGACTTGATCCATGTGAAGCTCATCCTAGCCACCCAATTGTACTAATCTTGACCCTCCATCTTGTTATATATGTATGCTAGTGCAAGACAAGCTCCACACTTAGCAAATTTTCAAAAGAAAACTTGAAGGGCTCTTATGTTGCTCTCGGCAATGAGGGTTTTTCCAAGAAGAAATTTTGCAATTTTTGTCCAATAATTACCATACTTTAAACCAAGGTTCCTAAGAGTATTGTAAGGTTTTCTCAATATAAAGATTTCGGAAAAGAGGCATTTTTGTATTAGTCGCAAGGCGAAAACCTAAGGGGTTATTCAACTTTGAAGTTGAAACTTGAAGATGGGTTATTCATAAGCTTCTAAGAGTGGCTTGGAGTGGGTTGGAACGTCGAAAGGAGGAGCTAAAGGTGCTAAGGATCGATTTGTACTCTTGGATCATATTTGGGGTAATTGAGGTATAACCTTCATTTTACTTTTGTAATTGAAGATTTCATGTTATGATAAGTTATAAGTGATCATGTGATTTGTGTTGAAGTTTATAAGTATTATGGATTTCTTGTAGCCTTAAAATCCGAAATGTAATGTAAGCCATGTGAAGTTGGATTACAATTTGGTCGTTTACTAGAATTGTCGCATGTTAATTACTTGAAGATTTTAGTAGTATAATCGATTGCGACATGATATCATGTTATGCTAACAACTTGGATTGAAATGGAAATTGGATAAGAATTGGTATTGTTTCATCTCAATGTGGCCGAAATTGGACTAGTGGTTTGTGTTAGTTTAGACTAGTTTGTTATATATTGTGGGGCGGAATTTTACATGTCTTGATTAAGCGTGTAATCCTCTATTGTTAGCTACTTTGTTGGGCCTTAAATGTGGCGTGTTTGGTTATTGGATTCGGCCTTGAAAAAGGTGGCAAAGTATGTAGAAACAAAGGAAGTGTTGTCCGATTTTCCGTAGAATTTAGTGACTTTGCACTTGGAATATTCTACGTTTGAAGTAAGAAGTTAATAGACGTATTATGGTCATTATAGGTTGACATACTACGTACGGCGAATTGTACTTAGCCAGTGGATTAAACCGAAGAGGTATGTGAAACTTTCTTATCTCTTGAGCATGAATAAGTTGTAAATGTATAGTACGGTAGACGTACGAGTTTTTGACGAATCTAGTCTATTTGATATCCTTGCCTTATTTAAGGATGTCCAAGTTGGTGGAGTTAGGGAGTTAACTCACTTGTTTAAATATTAAGGATATCTTGGTTTTCAAAAGTTAAGAGACTTTAAGTATGTTGAAAGTATTTTTGATACTTGTTTTGTTGGAAAGTTAAGTCTCTTGGTTATAAAGAAGTATGTAAGTTGCAAATGTATAACGCTAGTATAACGGCTTTATGGGAAGTTGGTTATAATAGCTTTATGGAAAGTCAATAAAAGAGTGGTTTACTCTAAGTAATTTAAGTATGATAAATGACTTGTTTTAATGAAAGGCAATTTGATTTTAAGGCATCAATTGCCTAAGGTTTTATAAGAAAAGGAGTCACTTTATTTAGAAACCTAACTTTATTTCTAAAGGTATTGTGACTTGTCTTGAAACGTAATTGTGACTTGATACTATGGTTAATAGTATCTTGGAAGTGTTATACTAAAAAGAGTCATTTGTTTTAAAGAGTAGAAGTATGTAGTACTTGGGTTAAATTCCCGGATCTTTATAAAAGACATGTTAGTGCCTTAAGTAAACTAAAATGAGAGTGTATGTGAACAAGAATAATAAGAAGTTAGGGGATTCTTAACTTGCTTATATATTGTGTGTGTCACGACCCGACCCCGGGCCCGCGACTGGTGCCCTACCTGGGCACCCTTACAGGTATACATCAGAGAAAATCAGTGGAACATACATGAAACTTATAAAATAAAACAACAGAAGTAAAACAACAGGTTAGCCGATAGAGCTACCTTCCTGGACATATATATACAACCGGCAAGTTGCCTCCTTTCCTTCTGGTGACCCACAATATGTGACTACAGCACTCTAAGAGTTTTAACATAACAAGCGTGGCGGACAGGCCCCGCCATACCCCGAATATACATGAATCTACAACCTCGTGGAAAACTGTACCAATAGATAAGCCTCCGGAGCAAATGGAGCTTTTTCCCCCAAAACTGAACCGAGATCCTAAGAACAAGGATCACCAACACAGGTACCTAAAACTCGCGGCATGAACGCACTTCGGCGGAAGTCGATAACAAAATTTAATATGGAACAGAAATAACGTCTGAAGAAATGATCATAATCAGACAAAAGAATGACAGGGACAAGTATAAAAGTACATACCAGATCCTGCCGTGTCATTACCTCTTATGAACTTAATCGTACCTTATTATCTTTTCCCATTTTTCAATAAAAGTTATAGTCACATTCTTATGTACATGATTAGGAAAAATCATTAAGTTCATTACCATATAACTTACTTAACTTTCATAACATAATCCGGCCCCTTATGGAGGGACGCATATACTACCCGGCCCAATCTGGGACGCGATCAAGTCACACAAATATCAAAGCGTGCCCGTGGAATCCTCCATCACTGCCGACAGCTATAAGTGTAAAATATAACCATGTGACGCGCCCGTGGCATCCCACCTCACTGTCGGCGTACACATACACAACACATATATATATATCTCCTGCCTGGAATCCTACATCATCACGGCAGCCGTCGGTGGAACACATAACCATGTGAAGCGCCCGCGGCAACCCACCTCACTCTCGGCGCACACATACACACCATATATATATATATATATATATATATATAACGCGGCCGCATGCCGAATCCCACATCGTATAAGCATGGCCATAACGCGTCCCTGATCCTCATCGTAGTGCAGGTCTTCACGGGAGCTAGCCCGTGGAGTAATAATATAACACGGTCGCATGCCCCGGAATCCCACATCGTATAAGCATGGCAATGCAGTAATAAAACACGCGCATCTAACCCGCATCTCGCTGCATGCCGGCATCCTCATCGATAAGCATGGCCAAGATCAATCACAATGGAAGCATACGTGGAATCCGTCACACGCCGCAGACGTCCAATAAAATGTCCGCATCTAACCCGCATCTCAGTCACGTGCCTTAATCCCACATCGTATAAGCATGTCCAAGGATCAATCATAATGGAAGCATACCCGTGGAATCCCACATCACTGTCGGTACGTCCAAGTAAACTTATAATAAGACAGTCGGCCCTCCAACTGAGAGTCACGACAACGTAACATATAATACTTGCACTTAAAGCTATCACAAGCAAACACCGACAAGTTCATTAAACCTTTAGACTTCCATTTTTATAAACTCATGGCACTTCCGTTTCTCACATAAAAATTCGGGAATTTAACCCCAAGTACTACGCACCTCTACTCCTTTAGAAAGACTCTTTTTCAAATAAAACTTCCAAGATACTAACGACCGTAGTATCAAGTCATATCTACCTTCAAAACAAGTCACGATACCTTTTTAGAAATACATTTACCAGCTTCTAAATCAAGTGACTTCATTCTTAAAAACTTTAAGCAAGTGATACCTTTAAATCAAATTGCCCTTCCTTAAATCAAGTTATTTCTTTGCTTACCTTATTAGAGAAAACCATTCTCTTAACCTTCCATAAAGCCGTTATAACCAACTTCCCATAAAGCCGTTATAACCCTTTATGGTTTTAGACAAACTCATTCCTTTTATAACCAAGAGACTTATACTTTTTAAAACCAAGTATTAAATACTTTCAAATCAATTCTCTTAACCTTTAAAAATACAATTAGTCTCTTAACTTTCAAGAAAACAAGTTTCTTAACTTTAGAAATCAAGTCTTTCCAAATCGAGTATTCTATACTTGTAAATCAAGTAAATCAATTCATTTCTTCCTTTAAGAATCAAGTCTCCTAACCTGAAAAATAAAGTCTCTTAACCTTAAGAAATCAAGTCATTTATCTTTCCATAAAGCAAATATAACCAACTTCCCATAAAGTCGTTATATTCACTTTATACCTTAGCCAAAATATAATTTCCTATCCAAGGGACTTATACGTTTAAAACGGAACAAGTATCACATACTTTAAAACTCTTCAAGTCCCTTAACTTTAATAAAACATTAGACATCCTTAATACTTTCAAAGAAGTGAGTTAATCTCCTAACTCACCCGACTTGGCTATTTATAAAACTAGTAAAGGACATCAAGGTGTGGTACGTCTACAGACTACATACGTGCAACTAGTCATGCTCAAAAGATAGGAAAAGTTCTACATAGAGTAAATCACACAACTACCTCTTAACTTCTAAGAGTAGAAGGAAACATGAAATGATACCACCGGTATATTCCATACATAGAATCATGCCAAAGGAAGGAAAATGTTCACATACCTCGCGACGATTATCGACAAGTAGCAAAATGCTCCAAAGTACTTCAATCTTGATAGCTAATCCATCCTTCAAGTAGGATACGCTATACTTAGTACTTCAACCTATAATGGTCACAATACGTCCATTAACCTCTTACTTCAAACGTAGAATATTCTAAGTGCTAAGTCACTAAATTCTACGGAAAATCGGACAGCACCTCCTTTGTTTCTACTCACTTAGCCACCTTTTTCAAGGCCGAATACAATAACCAAACACGCCACATTTAAGTCCCAAACAATGCAATCAACAATAGGGGATTACACGCCTACTAGACGTGTAAAATTCCGCCCCACAAACGATATCAAATTAATACAACTTACTAGGCCAATTCGGCTAACTTGAAGTACTACAACATCAATTCTTATCCAATTTCCATTTCAATCCAAGTTATTAGCCTAACATGATATCAAGTCGCAAACAATTATAACTACTATAATCTCTAAGTAATTAACATGCGACGATTCAAATAAACGACCAATTTGTAATCCAACTTCACATGGCTTACATTACATTTCAGATTCTAAGGCTACAAGCAATCCATAACACTTATAAACTTCAACACCTATACTTCATGCTAGCAATATGTAAAGCTAACAACAACAATATATATAATCTTGTAACACTATTAAGAGACAAGATTATACCTCAACGAATCTCAATCCAACTCCAAATCCGAAGTCGCTTCTTAGCAACTTAGAGCCTCTTCAAGATACTTCAATCCGATAGTTGAGACCTTTAGAACCATACCAACAACTTTCCTTCAAACTTCCAATCCAAAATCTAGAAAGCAACTAGGTTTTCACTTTGCGACTAACCCGAAAACTATCTTTTTCCGAGATTTTTCTATTGAGATATGCTTACAATACACTCAAGAACCTTGGTTTAAAGTGTGGAGCTTATAGGACAAGAAACAAAAAAAAAATTCTTTTCAAGTGCCATGAACCCGAGAGCAAAGCTAGAGCTCTTCAAATTTTGTGAAAATTTTCTAAGTGTTTGGACAATGTCTTGTTACTACTAGTATTATATAGGGACATGGAGGGTCAAGATGCAAACAAATGGGTGGTTTGGATGAGCTCTTATTTAAATATCAAGCCTTGTGGGTCCTTGACCAAGTCAACTTTCTCAAGCTCACACTTGCAAGACTTAATCATCCTACCAAAGGTCAAATGGCCCTTTTGTCCATGGCATTTTTCGTCCAAGCTCACTAAAGGGGGGGTGACACGTGTCGCCCTCCCATTCGTCACAATAATACGTTTTCCGACAATTTCATAATTCCGATAAATTTTTACAAGTCTCAAATCTTAACACTGTGAGTTCTTACGTACGTTCTTAAAACATGTCCTGTAAATACGGGGTGTAACAGTGTGATAAGCCGGTAGTGCTTATGTTATGTATGATAGCCGGTTTTGTGCTAGTGGTATATTATTCATTTCGGGGTCATTTGTGACGCCCAACTCGTTCACATCGGTGCCTTACCCCGCACCCTAGTGATACAACATCGAGAAAACCAATGGAAATAAAAACTTTACACAAGAAATAAGAGATATAATAAATAAACAGCCAACCAAAACAGCTTGCCAAGATATACATAAAACTCGAGCAGCTTTAATCCTTTTACAACCCCGCCACAACAAGATTTACTGCACTTAAGATTTATACAACAACTATGACGACAGTGGCTCCCGCCATACCCCGAACGCATAAGAACTTACGGACTGTGGTAACATACCAAAGATAAGCCTCCGACGAACGGAGCTTCCCAAAATTTGAAATGAGATCCTAAACGCGGATCGACGGTAAATGACGTACTTACTGCAGATTTAACGCAGCCCGGCGAGGTCGATAACAGTACCAAGTAAGTATGTGAAATCAGAATATCAGAAATGAAATCATAATAGTCTATATAAAGCAGAGACATGTATGATGACCAAACTACGATATAACATATAACGATACATCAAGACAGTGGACTCACGCCTCCAAATTATCACTCGTGCGTGGAATTTCTTCCTCATCGCCTAGCTCATGATATAACCATACCAAGGATTATACATGAACACCATGTCCCACTGTGTTATAAAAACCGTGCAGACAAGTATAACTACGAGATCCGACCGTACCAATAATACAATGCAACCAAAACACGGCCGACACGGCAAGTGCGAGAGCCGACCATCGGATACCAAGGCCGGCCACGCACCGACCGGCAAGTACGAGGTGACCACCGTGACCAAGGTCAGATCACGAAACCGTCACTATCCGAGCTGGCAAGCGAGGGGTCGACTACCGATACCAAGGCCGAATCACCACGCAGACGGCAAGACGAGAGCCGACCACCGGATACCCAGCCGAACAAGAAGAAACCTCACGGAGAGCTAGTCCATGGAATAACACTATCAGCGAGCATACCCGTGGAATTCTCCATCACCGCCAAAGATGTCCAAGTAAGTTCTCAACAAGTCGACCGGCCTCATCGAGAGACGCGGAATACGTAAATACCACACTTGCACAACAAAGGCTATCATCACAAGATAGGCAAGTTTCACAACAACAAGCATAGGCAAGTTTCACACAACTCAAAGTACTTTCATTTTATGCCAAAGTCCGGTTTTTAACTCCAAAGTACTACATACGTTAAGTTCTTTTAAAAGAGATCCATTACTTTTATAAAAGTCACCCGATACGTAGTATTAGAATGACCAACCCACATTCCTTTTCAAAATCAAGTAACAACATTCTTTCCTAAGTTCCAGCTTTGCCTAGTTTCAATTACTCAAGCTTCTCATTTTCAAATGGTTTCATAGTTCATAAACTTAATCATTTGATTCCTTTTAGAACAATTGAGTAATATATGTTTCACGTAAAGAGTAGGTTATTCTTGTTTACAACATTCTTATTACAAGACCATGATCTAGAAAATGTAATATCATTTTGTCTCATCTTAGTTTCTATGCGGATGGAGGTTTCTACCGGTTTTAATACAATTCATCATTATTCAATACATTCCTTTATTAACGCCGCAGCTGTCCTGTCGATACACATTCGATTTCCAAAATCAAGAAACATTATCCCTTTAAATAAAACCAAGTACTCATTACTCACGAATGAGGTTTCACACAAACATTCACATTAAACAAATAAGTTAAGTCTCTTATCTTATAAGATCAAGTCTCTTAACTTCAAACATTAGTAAACCATTTCTTTACCTCTCTTAAGACATTATACCTAACTCCCCATAAAGCTAGTATAACTCTTTTTTTTTTTTAAAACCTTTAAAACCAAGTGTTACTTTCCCTTCAAAACGATTTATAAATCTTTTGAAATACCTCAAGTTCTTTATTATAACAAGCCAGTTATAATTCACATCAGTTACCTTTTAAAACCACAAAGTATTTTCTTATCTACATAAAGCTGTTATAACCAACTTCCCATAAAGCCGTTATAACACTTTATGTTTTAAGAACAATCAAACACGCTAACACGTACGCTCACCGTACCACATAGTTTACACATATCATGCTAGAAGAGATAGGAAGAGGTTCACATACCGCGACAGTATCGACTAATAGCAAAACGCTCCAAACAATCGGCTACTCCTAAGCCAAGTAAATCGCGCCACACGTAGTACTTCAACCTATAAGGCCACAAGGCGCTTATTATCATCTAGACCACAACGTAGAATATTCTACGTAAAATTCGGCAAAGATCTCCCCACACAACAGAAATCTCCTTCTCTATCGAGGCCGCTACCAAGCCAAACAGAGTGGGTTTCACACGCCTAACCTGACGTGTACACCCTACTACACAAGAATACTACACAAGTCTCCATCTGAATACGATTCATTCTTAATTCTTCAGGCTTAAGTCAAAAGACATTGCCACAGTACTAAGTATAGTTCTATATATAGTATACTTCAACTATATATTCTTACAACATGTAATTTCCAATTACAATAGAAGGACAGTAGTGTTTACCTCGATAAGCCCAAAATTATCCGAGTATAATGTCGCGCCTGAGCAAGGTTTAGCTCCTACTCCGAGTGCTCCAAACAACCCTTAGAAGTTCTATCCAACTTCTACTCCAAAACTTCAACCAACAGTGAAGGTTTCCTTAGGGTTTCGGTTTGAGACTAAAAGGACAAAAGGTAGTATTTCCGGACTCTACGTATAGAGGTAACTTTGGAATACTACAAGGTATAAGGCTAAGGTATTTTGGGCATTATAACAATACTTGGAGGAGTATTTTAATACCACAAAGGGGGGGTACCACACGAGAACAACACCCTAAGGGAGGGGGGGGGTGTTCTCGGCTTTGGCTCACAAAGGGGGAAGGTTTCGGCCAAAAGGCCTTCACAAGGGGGAGAGGGGCTCTTGGACGAGAGTCAACAAGAGGGAGGGGAGGGGTTCTCAAGACTTAGGCAAGTGAAGAGTGGATGAAGAAGTCTTCCAAGAGAGGGGGTATTTATAGCAAAACCAAAGGCCAACCAATGGCCAAGATCCATCCATGTGTTAGGCAAGTGTAAGGCCAAGATCAAGCCAAGTGCACCCACAAAACACTCCACAAAACACTCCACAAAACAAGCCACAAAGCAAGGCACAAAAGAGGGAGCCAATCGGCCAAGGCCAAGCCTTCTCTTTGCCGTCCAATGAGGGTGACAAGTGTCACCCTCCCGTTGGTCCAAAAATGTTCCGTCGCTCGGAAAAATCCGCAAAAATACTAAATGACATAGCCGGAATTTTCCCAACGTAAGCTGTGGAAACGTTTCGTCGAAAAACGACTCCTTTCGGCACTTGTGTACAAATTTCGAAACTATGCCTACTTAAGGCTCAAATTGTACACGTACGCCCTCACGTACATACTCTGGAAATACGGGGTATAACATTCTTCCCCCCTTAGAAACATTCGTCCCGAATGTTCCTTCTAGGTCTCAAAACAACAGGCGTCAGTATAGTCTTCACTGCTATACGTACGAAAACAATCATGCCACACCTGGCCACAAAAACACACGTTCACTTCTCCCCTTTCTCGTAGTACTGCCACGAACACTCGAACTCGTTCTAGTATCCGCATCACACTTCTTTCAACGCTCGCTTTCCAACCCTCGAGTCACTACCTCCCAACTTGGTCATCTCACTAACCTCGATTTCCCTAAGGCCATTCCCGCCTTTCCCGAACTGATTCTCGTCGAACACACCTACGAACTCATACGATGGTCAACTAAACTTGGGCCTAGCACCCTCGTGACCCTACCACCGGCGGGACCACCCAACCGACCACCCTAAACTGGTTACGGGTTGACCTGTAAATGGTCCTCAACCCGACCCCAATCGCGCAACTCTTGTTCCCGATCCGAACAATCTTACTATTTCACATCATGAAAGCTACCACTTCCATCTCACACTACCTGTGGTCTTACCCTTTTCACTAACTGTGTTTCTAAATCACATTTTAGCACAAAGCTATCCAAACATAACATTAAACATATCAAGAACATCAATACAAACAAAACTCTGAGGTTAAGGATATACTCAAACTAGGCGGTTCAAGGACCGCTAAAACTGAACTCCCATCGCGACCCCTACCGGGCCTTCCGGTACAAACATCCCGCTCGCTACGGAAGGTGAAGAACCCGCAATCGCTCTAGTAGTCCATGCTATCCTACCAGCACTCGGCCTGGACTTTCTTGCCGATGGCCTGCTGGCCGCAAAAATAACAATCTCCCGAGTTAGTACGACACTCTCCCTTATGAAGCTTTCCACAACGCCAGACCGAGACAAGTGGCATCTCATCCGCGAGCACTCTCGCTCTCGAAAATCTGAAACACAGGAGCCCCGACTTCCTCGAATATCCCGGCGTCCCGAAATCGGAGGACCACTCATCGACGAGGTACATAACTAGTTCGGCTGAGGCGGTCCGCCTCGAAGTCACTAAAGGACCTCGCTGCTCGCCTCTTCGCTGACTTTGGTCATTCCGTCGATTTATCCGCCTCACATCCAAGTGTATACGCTGACGCGGCAATGTCCATGCCCTACCAAGAGCTACACCCGAACAACTCTCGCAAGGCAATCATCGAGCCTCAGAACATATCGGCACTCGATCCTCCATACTAGCTACTAACGCGGACGCACGCCAATGAGTCGAACTCCACATTGTACTTCCCGAACCGCACGCCTGCTTCGCCAGAATACCAAAAACTGTCGCCCGAGCCCTCCTCATCCGGGAGGCAAGAAATGCAAGAAAAGCCTCCGAGAACTCGCTCCATACCGCTGGAAGTGCATGCTCTCCTCGACAGCTCCCAAGAATCAAACCCGATCGCGGTATCACGCATTGATGTGAACCTGTGGCCACCGACTCGACCTCCGATGCCTTGATCACTTACGATCCGTCAGAATCGCTTCGGATGAACTCCTGCGGATCATCCTCGTGCCTCGACCCATAAAACTCGGGCGGCCTACAACTCGTAAAAATCCCGTAGCCTCGAACTATCTCGATCTAGGGTGAACCATCAGCTATCGAATCGGCGGTTCAAATTTATCCTCAAGTTCGCCACAACCACGCCATTAATCGCCCACTCTTGTAACTCATCTCCTCTCGCTCCGCATCGCGGATCGAGGCTCAGTATCGTGGTCTCGCCACGTTTACTCGCAGATCCTCACGCTTTGCCCTTCGCCCGGCCGGGTTTTCGCAGAGCATAATCGGTAAAAACGAAACACGTCGAGGGTCCAATCTTATCACTCACTCTAAGGCACGATCTCGTAATGAGAAGAATGGAAACCAATCCTAAATGTCCTATAGCCTCACGATTATAGATGTGGTGCACAACACATCGATAATCAAGACTCTACTAGACACGGTGCAGACACTTTCCGAGGATTAATCGCTCGATACCACTTTGTGACGCCCGAACTCGCCCGTCACATCGTGCCTTACCCCGCACCCTAGTGATACAACATCGAGAAAACCAATGGAAATAAAAACTTTACACAAGAAATAAGAGATATAATAAATAAACAGCAACCAAAACAGCTTTCAAGATATACATAAAACACGAGCAGCTTTAATCCTTTTACAACCCCGCCACAACAAGATTACTGCACTCTAAGATTTATACAACAACTATGACGGACAGGCCCCGCCATACCCCGAACGCATAAGAACTTACGGACTGTGGGTAACATACCAAAGATAAGCCTCCGACGGAACGGAGCTTCCCAAAATGTGAAATGAGATCCTAAACGCGGATCGACAAATGACGACTTACTCATGCAGATTTAACGCAGCCTCGGGCGAGGTCAAGATAACAGTACCAAGTATGTGAAATCAGAATATCGTAAATGAAATCATAATAGTCTATATAAAGCAGAGACATGTATGATGACCAAACTACGATATAACATATAACCGCTATATCAAGACAGAGGACTCACGCTCCCAAATTATCACTCGTGCGTGGAATTTCTTCCTCATCACGGCATTCATGATATAACCATACCAAGGATTATACATGAACACCATGTCCCACCTGTGTTATAAAACCGTGACAGACAAGTATAACTACCGATCCGACCGCATCAATAATACAATGCAACCAAAACACGGCCGTCACGGGGCAAGTGCGAGCCGACTCATCGGATACCAAGGCCGGCCACGCACTGACCGGGCAAGTACGAGGGTCTGACCACCGTGACCAAGGTCAGATCACGAAACTTCGTCACTATAATCGAACGGGCAAGCGAGGGTGACTACCGATACCAAGGCCGAATCACCACGAGACGGCAAGCACGCAGAGCCGACCACCGATACCCAGCCGAACAAGAAGAAACCTCACGGAGAGCTAGTCCATGGAATAACACTATCAGCGCGAGCATACCCGTGGAATTCTCCATCACCGCCAAAGACGTCCAAGTAAGTTCTCAACAAGTCGATCGCCCTCTATCGAGACGCCAGAATACGTAAATACCACACTTGCACAACAAAGGCTATCATCACAAGCATAGGCAAGTTTCACAACAACAAGCATAGTTTCACACAACTCAAAGTACTTTCATTTTATGCCAAAGTCCGGTTTTTAACTCCAAAGTACTACATCGTTAAGTTCTTTTAAAAGAGATCCATTACTTTTATAAAAGTCACCCGATACCAGTAGTATTAGAATGACCAACCCACATTCCTTTTCAAAATCAAGTAACAACATTCTTTTCCTAAGTTCCATTTTGCCTAGTTTCAATTACTCAAGCTTCTCATTTTCAAATGGTTTCATAGTTCATAAACTTAATCATTTGATTCCTTTTTAGAACAATTGAGTAATATATGTTTCACGTAAGAGTAGGTTATTCTTGTTTACAACATTCTTATTACAGCAGCCATGATCTAGAAAATGTAATATCATTTTGTCTCATCTTAGTTTCTATGCAGATGGAGGTTTCATCGGTTTTAATACAATTCATCATTATTCAATACATTCCTTTATTAACGCCGCAGCTGTCCTGTCGATACACATTCGATTTCCAAAATCAAGAAACATTATCCCTTTAAATAAAACCAAGTACTCATTACTCACGAATGAGGTTTCACACAAACATTCACATTAAACAAATAAGTTAAGTCTCTTATCTTATAAGATCAAGTCTCTTAACTTCAAACATTAGTAAACCATTTCTTTACCTCTCTTAAGACATTATACCTAACTCCCCATAAAGCTAGTATAACTCTTTTTTTTTTAAAACCTTTAAAACCAAGTGTTACTTTCCCTTCAAAACGATTTATAAATCTTTTGAAATACCTCAAGTTCTTTATTATAACAAGCCAGTTATAATTCACATCAGTTACCTTTTAAAACCACAAAGTATTTTCTTATCTACATAAAGCTGTTATAACCAACTTCCCATAAAGCCGTTATAACACTTTATGTTTTAAGAACAATCAAACACAGTTAACACATGTACGTCTACCGTACCACATAGTTTACACATATCATGCTAGAAGAGATAGGAAGAGGTTCACATACCTCGCGACGAGTATCGACTAATAGCAAAACGCATTACTCCTTAAGCCAAGTAAATCGCGCCACACGTAGGTACTTCAACCTATAAGGCCACAAGGCGCTTATTATCATCTAGACCACAACGTAGAATATTCTACGTAAAATTGGCAAAGATCTCCCGCCACAGCGTAAATCTCCTTCTCTATCGAGGCCGGCTACCAAGCCAAACAGAGGGGGGGGGTTTCACACGCCTAACCGGACGTGTACAATTCTACTACACAGTAATACTACACAAGTCTACTGTAATACAGTTCAGTTCAGTTCTTAATTCTTCAGGCTTAAGTCAAAAGACATTGCCACAGTACTAAGTATAGTTCTATATATAGTATACTTCAACTATATATTCTTACAACATGTAATTTCCAATTACAATAGAAGGACAGTAGTGTTTACCTCGATAAGCCCAAAATTATCCGAGTATAATGTCGCTGCTGAGCAAGGTTTAGCTCCTACTCCGAGTGCTCCAAACAACCCTTAGAAGTTCTATCCAACTTCTACTCCAAAACTTCAACCAACAGTGAAGGTTTCCTTAGGGTTCGGTTTGAGACTAAAAGGACAAAAGGTAGTATTTCCGGACTCTACGTATAGAGGTAACTTTGGAATACTACAAGGTATAAGGCTAAGGTATTTTGGGCATTATAACAATACTTGGAGGAGTATTTTAATACCACAAAGGGGGGGTACCACACGAGAACAACACCCTAAGGGAGGGGGGGGGTGTTCTCGGCTTTGGCTCACAAAGGGGGAAGGTTTCGGCCAAAAGGCCTTCACAAGGGGGAGAGGGGCTCTTGGACGAGAGTCAACAAGAGGGAGGGGAGGGGTTCTCAAGACTTAGGCAAGTGAAGAGTGGATGAAGAAGTCTTCCAAGAGAGGGGGTATTTATAGCAAAACCAAAGGCCAACCAATGGCCAAGATCCATCCATGTGTTAGGCAAGTGTAAGGCCAAGATCAAGCCAAGTGCACCCACAAAACACTCCACAAAACACTCCACAAAACAAGCCACAAAGCAAGGCACAAAAGAGGGAGCCAATCGGCCAAGGCCAAGCCCTCTCTTTGCCGTCCAATGAGGGTGACAAGTGTCACCCTCCCGTTGGTCCAAAAATGTTCCGTCGCTCGGAAAAATCCGCAAAAATACTAAATGACATAGCCGGAATTTTCCCAACGTAGTCGTGGAAACGCGTTCGTAAAAACGACTCCTTTCGGCACTTGTGTACAAATTTCGAAACTATGCCTACTTAAGGCTCAAATTGTACACGTACGTCCTCACGTACATACTCTGGAAATACGGGGTATAACATCATTCCCCGGGTTTATGGCATTTGCATATTCCGTGGATTTGCTACCCACGATGCGAAGAATACCTCATGCGAGTCCGCAAGGGCTTATGCGGGTGAAATAGTCCCATGCGGGCGGATACAGCCTATGCGAGGAATACCTCATGCGAGTTCGTAAGGGCTTATGCGGGTGAAATAGTCCCATGCGAGGAATACCTCATGCGGGTCCACGTGACCTATGCGGGTGAAATAGTCCCAGGTGTAGGATTGCTTAATGATACTGCGGGCGGGTGGTCCTGCTTTGATCGTGAGCTTCCTATTTTATATTGTAAGTATACTACTATTTACTCTCATTGTTAGTAAGACAACGCGTAATCGTTAATTGAGTTATCATACCGCTCCGCTTTATTTTAGACTTATGATTTCATTACTGATTTTCGGGCCACATATTTGGTACATGTTATCGACCTCCTTCGGGCTGCGTCATGCCGCAGTAGAAGTGCAGATTCCGATCCTCGCTCTTAGGATCACTGTTCAGCTGTTGAGAAGCTCCTTTATTTCGGAGGCTTATCCCTGATATTATCGGTTGTTGTACATTCAGGGGTATGGCGGGGCCCTGTCCCGCCAGAGTTGTTATTCTTAGAGGTCTGTAGTCACATTGTGGTTTGGGTTGTAAAGAAGAAAAATGTACTGTTTTATTGCGTATATTGTACGGAATGTGACCTTATCGGCTAGCCTGTTATTGTTTTATGTTTAAGCCTTTTTATAAGTTGTGTATGTTCCGCTGCTATTCTCTTATGTGTACCAAAAGGGGTGCCCAGGTAGGGCACCAGTCGCGGGCCCGGGGTCGGGTCGTGACAAAAGTGGTATCAGAGCAGTTAGTCCTCGGAAAGTGTCTACAGACCGTGTCTAGTAGAGTCTTGATTATTGGTGTGTTGTGCACCACATCTATAATCAGGAGGCTGCAGGACATTTAGGATTGGTTTCCATTCTTCTCACTCTAAGATCGTGCAATAGAGATGTATGGTTAGGGTTGTCTCTCCCTAACAAGTATTGATTTTTTGCAGCTACGAGAAAGGCAGTAGTGACCCAGGAAAGATTATGTGGATTGCGTATCCAGGTTGGTAATGTTTGTAGTTGGTATTGTGACATACAACTATGCGGATTTATGTATGAGGGTCAGACGCGTGTTGCCTAGAATGATTTTAGATTACCAGGATTTGGTAAGGACTAAATAAATACCGGGGAGGTATGAAACAGTTTAATGAATTCTCATCAAGGTTTTACGTACTAATTTGAGATAATTAGGAAATGATGAGCTGTCTGAGAAGGAAATGGACCCTTAAGAAGTTATTATTAAGGGAATTAATGGAAGACTATGTTAATAGATTGAGCTACGTAGTAGAATTTCGAGAACGGTACGGGTGAGATCCGTATAGAGTAAGTATGGTTGTTTTGGTCAAGACAACACGATTATGGTATTACGATAAGTTTTGTACCCGTTTACGGGGGGACTGATAAGGTAGGCATGGAGCATGGAAATCGCGAGCCTAAGAATGTGATAACCACCGAGACCTTAGGTATATAAGGCCTTCTCGGGTAGTAAAAAGTTAAGACAGACCAAGGAAAAGAGTTAAATACGACGCCGAGTCGGGTTGGGGACCTATTAAGGGTCGCCCCATAGCTTGAAATGAAACGGGATCAGTTGGTAGTAGTCCCGCTACGTGACAGGGTCACGAGGGTGCAAGGCCCAAGTTTAGTTAATCATTTTACGGGTTCGTGGACGTGTTCCACCGGAACCAGGTTGTGAGAGCCGGAATGGGCCTTATATTGTTTAATTTAGTAACTCCAAAGAGAGGAGGCCAGAATTAGTATGGAATTTATGTACGTATGCTAGTATAAGTTTGGAAGTACGGAAAGAGTACGACCAGTGAAAGAAAGAGAGCAACCAAGTGCAAAGGAAGTGAAGTGGTAGTAACCAGTGAATTATCCTTCCTTCTTTGGCAACATTGTTTTTCTTTTTGTGTCTGTGTGACTTGTTCACTTGAGGTAAATTGACGCAGAAAGTATGTAATAATTGAATTTGAAGGAATTTATGTTGAGTGCCCTTGGAGGTACTTGGAGTTGGTTTGGTGTGGCGGTCAGGGCCACGACCTTCCGGATAATTTCAGGAAAATGTGCAAGGAAATACGAGTGCTGTCGGCGGAAAGCTGAGGGCATCTTTGGTAGGTTGGAAAAGCTACACGAACTTAAAGGCGGTGCGTGATGATTAGATATTTACTGGACCGCGAGAGGACCCTGTGATTTGGGTTGTGACTCCAAGGAAAGTTTAAGTAAGGGAGATAAGTTCTCTTCCCACGAAAAGGGCGCTTTACGTATTATAGGGTTGCGTGTACCCATGTTGTTAGACGAAGGATATGAGACGGGTAAAGTCTTCAGTATCGTCATGCCATAGGTTACAGTTGTGGATAACCGTGGGAAAAGTGTTGTGTTGGGGTAATTAAAAACGATGTACGAACTGTACGATTATGAATCAAGATGGAAATACTTTTGCTAATAGTAAGCCTAAGGTAAGGTTCTGACCAGATTGATAAAAGAGAATACGACTATTGTTATGTATGTTGCACGAGATATGATGACCCCAGACTAGTGTAAGACCATTAGTAAATAATGGGCAGTAAGAACACCTTGAGGAAATGTGGTAGCATCGGGTTACTACTTGACGCGATCAAGGAAAACCTCCCCCCCCCCCCCACTAAATTGTGATTGACAGGAAGTCTTAGCCAGTAGGCAAGCAAAGGAATCAAATCTAAGTTTAGTGACCAAGTTTGGTTGCAACAGAGAAAGGGAAACAGGAACCATAGGTGAGATTAAGGATACCCGAATATTTCACAGGAATGAGAAAGGCTTCCAGTTATTGGAAGATAAGTTGACTCGACTACAGTGCTAACTCCTCCTGAAAGACTAGAGGGTTAGGTTATTATGATAGCACGTCGAGTGTTGGGCTAGGTTGTGTGCTGACGCAACCCGATAAGGGTAGAGCCTATGTTTTCCCGGTAGTTAGGGAAGCAGGAAAGGAAATTACGCCCCTTCCGATTTAGAGCGGGCGGCAGTTAAATCATGCCTTGAAGATTTGGGGGCATGACGTATATTATAGACTTCATGTGGATATTTGTGCAGGCCATAAAAGCCTCCGGTATACCTTCTGACAGAGGTAGTAGAATTTGCGACAGCGACGGTGGTTAGAGTTATTCAAGGATTGTGATATCGATATCCTATACCATCCGGGGAAAGCCAAGACAGTTACAGATACTCTTTGTCGTGGATCTATGGGCAGCCAGATAGACAGGACGTGGTCAGTGAGATTCTTCTGTTACCGAGCCTAGGGGTTCGATTATTTATTTCCAAGGTTAATGAAGTTTAGATCCGAGAGGTTGCCGAGTCTTCTGTCGTTGAAGATGTAAGGAGGCGACAGTATGAGGATCCAGTTATGATACGGTGTCCAGATACGGCTCTCCGAGAAGTGAAGAGCCTGTTTGAGTAGCACCGGATGAGGTGCTGTGATATGAGGATAGATTGTGTGTACCCGGTGTTGCAGGACTAGTCAGCAGGTTTTAGGGGAGGCATATAGTGCTTATTGTTCTAAATTGTTCGGGGTCGACTAAGCTGTGTCGTGACCTCATATGTATAAATGGGTAAGATGACCGGAAAAGGGACATAGCGGAGTTTACTGCTTAGTGTCCGAGTTAGTAGCAGGTCATGGTTGTACACCAGAAGCCCAGTGGGCGATTGCAGGCGATTGAAATCCCAACCTAGATATGAGAGGTATTTAATATGGATCTTGTTACAGGGTGGCATCGCACTCAGAGGAAGTGCGACTCCCTGGGGGTCATGGTAAATGGGCTGGCGAAACCAACCGTGTTCTTTCGTATTGGGACCACTTACTCGGCTGAGGTTTATGCTAGCTTGTATAGCAGGGGGATTGTGAGACTGCACGGGGTCCCTACGTTTATGATGTCAGACAGATGAGCTCGATTACAGATAACTTCTGGAGGTTTTTCAGAAGGGTTTTAGGGACACAGGTGAGTCTCAGTGTTGCATTACACCCTCAGACCGACGGACAGGCAGAGCGTGCTATCCAGGCACTTGAGGATAGGTTGCGGGCCTATGTTCTTGATTTCAGATATAGCCGGGAGGGTTAACTGCCTCTTTGTTGTGTTACGTACGATAACAGATACCCTTCCAGTTTTTAGATGGCCCTGTATGAGGCCTTGTATGTAAGAAAGTGTAGATCGCCGGTTGGATGGTTCGACATAGGCGAGGTTCAGTTATTTGGTCCAGACTTGATTCAGCGGGCTGTGGATAAGGCGAAGCTTATCCGGGAAAGATTATTAGTAAGCTTAGAGTCAGCAGAAGCTTTATGCAGATAACCGACATTGACACATGGGGTTCAGCTTGACATTTTAGTATGAGTATTGTTATGTGGCCTTGTGTGGTATTATTGGTATGTAGGGGTTGTAAGGAGACTATGTCGCTATCTTTAAGTTTGACTCCCGGAAGAACATTCGGGGACGAATGTTTCTAAGGGGGGAAGAATGTTACACCCCGGAAATTCCAGGATATGTTTATAAAAACATACGTAAGAACTCGAAAATGTTAAGATTTGAGACGAGTAAAAATTTATCAGAATTTTGGAATTTGTCGGAAAACGAAATATTGCGACGAACGGGAGGGCGACACGTGTCACCCCCCCCCCCCTTTATGGTCTTGGGCGAAATGGCATGGGTAGGATGGTCATTTGACCATTAGTAAGATGACCAAGTCTTGCAAATGACTTAGCTTGACATTGTTGACTAAGTCAAAGGACACTTGGACTTGATCCATGTGAAGCTCATCCAAGCCACCCAATTGTACTAATCTTGACCCTCCATCTTGTTATATATGTATGCTAGTGCAAGTCAAGCTCCACACTTAGCAAATTTTCAAAAGAAAACATGAAGGGCTCTTATGTTGCTCTCGGCAATGAGGGTTTTTCCAAGAAGAAATTTTGCAATTTTTGTCCAATAATTCCCATACTTTAAACCAAGGTTCCTAAGAGTATTGTAAGGTTTTCTCAATAGAAAGATTTCGGAAAAGAGGCGTTTTTGTATTAGTCGCAAGGCGAAAACCTAAGGGGTTATTCAACTTTGAAGTTGAAACTTGAAGATGAGTTATTCATAAGCTTCTAAGGGTGGCTTGGAGTGGATTGGAACGTCGAAAGGAGGAGCTAAAGGTGCTAAGGATCGACTTGTACTCTTGGATCATATTTGGGCTAATTGAGGTATAACCTTCATTTTACTTTTGTAATTGAAGATTTCATGTTATGATAAGTTATAAGTGATCATGTGATTTGTGTTGAAGTTTATAAGTATTATGGATTGCTTGTAGCCTTAAAATCCGAAATGTAATGTAAGCCATGTGAAGTTGGATTACAATTTGGTCGTTTACTAGAATTGTCGCATGTTAATTACTTGAAGATTATAGTAGTATAATCGATTGCGACATGATATCATGTTATGCTAACAACTTGGATTGAAATGGAAATTGGATAAGAATTGGTATTGTTGCATCTCAATGTGGCCGAAATTGGACTAGTGGTTTGTGTTAGTTTAGACTAGTTTGTTATATATTGTGGGGCGGAATTTTACATGTCTTGATTAAGCGTGTAATCCCCTATTGTTAGCTACTTTGTTGGGCCTTAAATGTGGCGTGTTTGGTTATTGAATTCGTCCTTGAAAAAGGTGGCAAAGTATGTAGAAACAAAGGAAGTGCTGTCCGATTTTCCGTAGAATTTAGTGACTTTACACTTGGAATATTCTACGTTTGAAGTAAGAAGTTAATAGACGTATTATGGTCATTATAGGTTGACATACTACGTACGGCGAATTGGACTTAGCAAGTGGATTAAACCGAAGAGGTATGTGGAACTTTCTTATCTCTTGAGCATGAATAAGTTGAAAATGTATAGTACGGTAGACGTACGAGTTTTTGACGAATCTAGTCTATTTGATATCCTTGCCTTATTTAAGGATGTCCAAGTTGGTGGAGTTAGGGAGTTAACTCACTTGTTTAAATATTAAGGATATCTTGGTTTTCAAAAGTTAAGAGACTTTAAGTATGTTGAAAGTATTTTTGATACTTGTTTTGTTGGAAAGTTAAGTCTCTTGGTTATAAAGAAGTATGTAAGTTGCAAATGTATAACGCTAGTATAACGACTTTATGGGAAGTTGGTTATAATAGCTTTATGGAAAGTCAATAAAAGAGTGGTTTACTCTAAGTAATTTAAGTATGATAAATGACTTGTTTTAATGAAAGACAATTTGATTTTAAGGCATCAATTGCCTAAGGTTTTATAAGAAAAGGAGTCACTTGATTTAGAAACCTAACTTTATTTCTAAAGGTATTGTGACTTGTCTTGAAACGTAATTGTGACTTGATACTATGGTTAATAGTATCTTGGAAGTGTTATACTAAAAAGAGTCATTTGTTTTAAAGAGTAGAAGTATGTAGTACTTGGGTTAAATTCCCGGATCTTTATAAAAGACATGTTAGTGCCTTAAGTAAACTAAAATGAGAGTGTATGTGAACAAGAATAATAAGAAGTTAGGGGATTCTTAACTTGTTTATATATTGTGTGATAAGCCGGTAGTGCTTATGTTATGTATGATAGCCGGTTTTGTGCTAGTGGTATATTATTCATTTGGGGTCATTCCGGGTTTGTGGCATTTGCATATTAGTGGATTTGCTACCCGATCACGAGGAATACCTCGTGCGAGTCATGAGGGCTTATGCGGGTGAAATAGTCGTGCGGCGGATCTGACCTATGCGAGGAATACCTCATGCGAGTCCGTAAGGGCTTATGCGGGTGAAATAGTCTCATGCGAGGAATACCTCATGCGGGTCCACGCGACCTATGCAGGTGAAATAGTCCCAAGTATAGGATTGCTTAATGATCTGCGGCGGGTGGTCTGCTTTGATCGTGAGCTTCCTATTTTATATTGTAAGTATACTACTATTTACTCTCGTTGTTAGTAAGACAACGTATCGTTAATTGAGTTATCATACATCTCGGTTTATTTTAGACTTATGATTTCATTACTGATACTTTCAGTTTCACATATTTGGTATATGTTATCTTGACCTCCTTGAAATGCGTTAATGTCGCAGTAAGTGCAGTTCTTGATCCTCGCTCTTAGGATCCTTCATTCTGTTGAAGCTCATTTATTTGAGGCTTATCCTGGTATTGTCGATTGTTGTACATTCGGGGTATGGCGGGCCGCATCATGAGTTGTTATTCTTAGAGGTCTGTAGTCACATTGTGGTTTGGGTTGTAAAGAAGAAAAATGTATTATTTTATTGCGTATATTGTACGGAAGGTGGCCTTATCGGCTAGTCTGTTATTGTTTTATGTTTAAGCATATTTATAAGTTTTGTATGTTCTGCTGCTATTCTCTGATGTGTACCGAAAGGGGTGCCCAGGTAGGGCACCAATCGCGGGCCCGGGGTCGGGTCGTGACAACATGCTTACATGATGCAGGAATTCCATGGGCATGCTTCCTTTATATTATTTACATGGACATGCTTACATGATGCAGGAATTCCATGGGCATGCTTCCTTTATATCATTTCCATGGACTAGCTCTCCATGATGACATGTTTCCGTGATGAAGGAATTCCATGGGCATGCTTTCATAATGCGGATTCGAGTCCCATGCGGGTGAAATAGTCCCATGAATAGGATCTGCATAATGATTCTGAGGGTAGGTGTCTCTGATTTTGACATGACTTTCATATTTTGAAAAAGTACGGTTGATTTTCTATTTTGAAAATGTACAGTTTACACTCATTACACCGAGTCCCACAAATGGGCCGGGCAGTATATGGCAAAGTCTTTACCGTGTCCCTCACTCAAGGGTCGGGACATGTTACACTGATGATTTCACCGAGTCTCTCACTAAAGGGCCGGTATGCGTTATATGAAAACATATACGATGACTTTCATTTTTATAAGATGCAATTGGTCTGATAGTACGATGTCGATGATACAAGTACGATTGACTCTTATTTTATATGGCACGGTAGGATCTGGTATTTGATTTTCATACTTGTCCCTGTCATTCTTCTGTACAGTTATGATCTTGTTTACTGTATTTCTTGTTTTCATACTTGGTACATTGTTGTACTAACCCCCTTCGGGGGGCTGCGTTCATGTCCGCAGGTATAGGTACTCAGTTTGGTGATCCTCGAGCTTAGGATCTTTGCCCAGCTTTTTGAGATAGCTCCATTGTTCCGGATCTTGTCATTTTGGTACAAGTCTTCCATTATGACTTATGTATATTCAGGGGTATGGCGGAGCCTTGTCCCGTCACATGTCTTTATCAAACTCTTAAAGGTCTTGTAGACAGGTGTGGGTTGTATATGTATTTGGACATATGTGAGTTGTACTAGTTTTGGTTATATATATATACAGTGGCAACCTTGTCGGCTTGCCTGTTTTTATAACATGAGTTTTATTAGAGCTTCCACTGATTTTATGTGATGTATGGGTAGAAGGGTGCCCAGGTAGGGCACCAGTCGTGGGCTCGTGGTTCGGGTTGTGACAAAACTGATATAATTTAGCTCGTATACTGTAACGACCCGTTAGTCGTTTAACACTTTTAAACTACGAAAAGAGTATGGGTCTATAGGGTATTTAATTATATGGTTTATAATATAAGTTATATGCATGAGATTAGTGGATGTTTAAGTGGGTCAAGCCCACTAATCTTGTGTAGGGTTGCACGACTGAACATTAAAGAAGAGGGGGAGGGGGGATACACTACATGTTGTAAAACAAAGAGAGAGAGAGAAAAGCAGCAAAGGGAAAAAAGAGAAAAAAAAAGAAAAACCATATTAATCTAGGAAAGGGAAACGTGCAGCAAAACAAGAAACAAAACAGAAAAAAAAGGAGAAGAAAAACGTGAGTAACACTAAGAAGAAAAGAAAAGGGACACGGTGAAAACAAATCCTTTGCAAGCTTCAGGTATGATTCGTTTGGGGTATCCATAGCACATATTTTGTTCATTGATTATTAAGGGGTCACATGATTATAATTCTTAAGGCAATTGGCTAGGCTAATGATTGGAGGAATCATTGGATAATGATTGTTAGTTAAGGGGTGTATGATTGTTAGTCAATAGAATTTATTTCGGGTGCATCATTTTAAACGTGAAAATTGTACAAATTCGTAAGGAATATGAAAATATGAGCTGAATGGAAGTTGCAGATTACTCTTTTCCCGTCATTTTAAGATCTTACGGTGATAAATATGACTTATGGTTTGAAAGTTATGGTTGTTTAAAGTTTCTTCCTCGTTTTACCAAAACCCTGGTGACATGACATATAAAACGTGAAAACTGTACAAACAGGTAAGTAATATGGAAATATGGGCTGAATGAAAGTTGTATATTGCTCTGTTCCCGTCAGTTTGATATCTTACGGAGATAAATACGACTTATAGTTTGAAAGTTATGACTGTTTGAAGTTTCTGACTTGTTTTACAAAAATTCTAGCGACAGAGATTTCATAGGGTTGTTTCCTTCGTAATTTCACCATCTACACTAAGTATTATCAGGTTGGATTCGGCATAATAATAGATACTAGTGTTGCCTTCGATGGGGTACAATAAACACATTATTTGGAGTTATGAATTTAATGTTATATCCTTTACAAGCGGAAGACCTAAGAAAGTTAAAAGAAAAGAATTATAAATCGAATTTCCTGAAGTTATGCTAATATTGTTATATGAGTATGAGTTTAGTCATACAATTGAAATGGTAAAAATATTGTTAATATAAATATAGCAATAGAGGTGTCCTTAGATTCGTATTATAATGTAGTTCACATATTTTCTAGATTTAAATTGTTCAGAGGCTCTACGCAAGGGGAAAGCAGTGGTTTGATTGTTTGTGATATCCGATCGGTTTACTTGAGTTAGACTCTAATTAGAGAATCGTATGTAGATGTAGGAAGTGATAGGGATAGCATGATAGGCCTTCGGGCATGAAGTTGAGTTGAATTACAATTACATTGGTTCCGTCAGCTATTATGTGGGCTTGTCGTCATATGTGTTATTTTCTGTGATTATCATCTGATTGTATACTAGTGATTTGTGTTGAGACTTGATATCTTGCCTGACATACTTCCCATACTATTTTGTGATGACTCCGAGGTTTCTGCCGGAGATTGAGAGTGATTGATAGCCTCTGTGGTTTATGCCAGAGGGCACGATTTGTACATGGACTTCGCGGGTCCCCATGGGTCATGGCTTTGAGGCATAACCCTTAGCATGTGTGTACATGAGTGGAGTGATAGAGGTGACTATTGCATTGCACTGCATTCATCCACTCTTATATTTGACTGATCATTAGTGAACTATATTTGTCTTGATAGATTTTGGATTTCTGCATTTTACCTGTATATGATATGTGACCATGCCTGTGTGCTTTATGTGCTACTTGTTGGTTTCAACTTTTTCATGCGTTATCTAATCATTGTCGGCCTATGATTCTTACAGGTACTAGTGTTGTACTGATACTACTCTTGCTGCACTTTTGTTGAGTGCAGAGTACGATCCAGCTTCCAGCTCTACGCCCCGTGGCTGATTCGCGATGGTGATATCTTTCAGTCGTTCAGGGTGAGCTATTTGATCATCCGTGGCCCCTGAAGGGCTTCCTAGTTAATTCTATTTACTTTTGTTAGTTGACAGACAGTATGTAGTCTTCGGGCATTCTTTTAGGCTTCTATTTTCAGACTTGTTAACGCTCCTGTACCCTTTTGACCAGATTTTGGGAAGGTCGTAACATTTCTAGGGATTATAAGTATTTAAGACTTAATGACTTTTTGTTCTTTATTTATTTTCCGCTGAGTTAACTTGTTAATGAGAACGTGGTTCGTCTACTCGAGGGAATAGGGTAGGTGCCATCACGACTCGTGATTTGGGTCGTGACATATACTTGGTAAAGCATCCTCAACATTCTCCATAGAAACTGACCACTTTCACCAAACCTTCGATAAGATTTAATTCCATCTCTCCTTAAACCTTTCTAACCAACCAATTGAGAAATTAAATCCTTGATCAGAGCTTCCATACATATTTTGCCAAAACTTTTTTTCTTGGGCTTGGATCATTTCTCCACTAATATTAAATTTCTCTTGATATTGGAGAAACCATTCATACAACACTTTTTCACTCTGGATATTTGGATGACTTGTGTCTCTTGACGTTTTTATTCTTTATCTCTATTGATAAATATTCTGCTGATCTTTTAAGAGTATTTGATATTGTTGATTAATTGATAGAGATGTTAAACTTTTGCTCTATCCATAAATGCAAATCTTTTTTACTTAAAGTGGGCTGCTCATTTTTATGCTCACATAATGATATTCTTATTTCATCTGTCAAGGTTGATTTTTCCACTCCTTTCAAATTTGAAGTCATGAAGGAGAAATAAAAGAAAAATCTAGTAATTTGAGAATGAAAAGAAAACTAAGTGTATTTATAGAGTTAGTGTTCATGCATAACATTTAATAAATTCTTTGTTATAATGTATTTTGTTTTATCAATATACAATTCATGCATTTCGTTTTTTTGAAATTGTTTCTGACAAAGTATTTAGTTCAAATTTTAGTTCATCAATTAATAATAAGCATTAATATAGCACCTCAATTATGATCGATTCAACCCATGTTTGATATGTTACCCGCGTTAGCCGCCATCGGAGAGGTCATCTCGTTCATCCTCTCCGCTGATGTTTCTTACAAAACTTATTCATACTTATATTGAATCAATGTACAAACAAAGGACCAGACCAGAAGGTACCCATACTTGTTGTTGCGATATTGAACATTGCACACTTTCTTCAGTAGCTGGAGAAAACGACGATGACATTGAGATTTTCATTCCTTTAGAAGCCTCTATTGGCAGCTTCCCTTTTGCTCTTTGTAAGAGAAAATAAAGCATACATTTTGTACAGTGTCTATAAACACCTTTCATACATTATTATAAACTTTTCTATGATGTAAAAGTGTATATAAACACTTCTTGTATAAGTTTGTATAATATTATATATTAATATAAAAGTGTGTATAAACATCTCTTATTAATTTTTATACACATTATCTACAATAGGTGTATAAAGTTGTATACCGTAAAATATTAGCTATGAAAAATGTAAATTAAAAATATGACTACGTGAATGTAATTTTGTATGTTGGATTGTACCTTTTTTTAATTTCCTCTATATTTTATTACCCACCACATTTAAATGATTTCTTTTATAATATAGTAAATTATGTAAATTGATCCTGTAAAATATTTAAACTATCACTTCAATTAATTAACTTTTACATATTTTTTATTATTTCTATCAGATTATCAACTAAAGTTTGACATAGAAATTTGCCAATAAGTACCTTAATAGATAAATTGATTGTACACATATTTTTTACATCAACAATTTATAGAATTAAAAAAAATTCTTTTAAAAGTTGTCGTCTGACTTGTGGTATTGTTTTGTTGGGGCATTCTTGATATCAAAAATTATAATTAATTAGGCCTTCTTTCTCGGGTAGTAATAATTATGCATGGATCTCCTTAATGAACTCCCACCATATGTTTATGCATGGTAAACCACATTCCTTTTTCCTTTTCTTTCTCGTTACTTGGGAATATTAAATGGTCTAATATTGTCTTTTCATCCTCCGTATTGTTTGTTGTTTTTACCCTATAAAAGTCACTTTACTTACTCCCCATATTCCATAAGTTGTGCAGTATTTCTCTAATCGTCTAGAGAAACTACTGCAATTCTAAAAAGAATAATCAACCTTTCTTGAAACATAAAACAAGAAAATAAAAAAATTAAAATGGCAAGTCAAGTGATTGTTTTTGCTCTCCTATTCATTTCCCTTGCTGGGTTGATTTCCGCTGCCACATCACCAAGCATCTCGCCATTATCATCCCCATCAGCATCCCCATCAGTATCATCATCACCAAAAAGCTCACCATCATCATCACCTGTAGCTGCACCTAAGAGCAATAGCAGTGGAACTGCACCCGCCAAATCACCAATGTCATCATCCCCTGAGGCCAGCTCACCATCATCATCTCCGACGTCAGATTCCTCCAGCTCAGCAGAATCACCTGATGACGAGGATGTCTCGTCACCCCCTTCTCCTTCCAGTGACTCTACCACCACTAGTGACTCAGCCCCCACACCAAGTGCCACATCAGCTGAGGCACCCACTACTAGCAGTGCCATCACCTTGAAGGTTTCATATGTCCTCGCTGTTTCAGTTGTTGCTGGATTATTTTTCTAAGATGTTAAAGGAACATGTATTTCATTAGTTATTTAAAGCTTGATCTTGGTTGAGTGATTATTTTGTAATCCATTTTGACAAAAATATTTACAATTTTCTTTATGAGTAAAAATCAACATAGATCGAGTAACATTAATATTAGGCGGACGGGGCACCAAATCACACGACTTATTTTCAAAAAGAGTATTATATTCGTCATTCATGCCTATTTTCCAATTCGGGTCATAAAGGACATACACTGAGTTACGTGGTAGAAGTAATTTAGTGATATTAGAATTAAAATTAAAAGGTCGATTGATTTTTTTTAAAAAAAACCTTGGCTACGTGTAACGGGCCCTTGACTTGAATAGAATTGGACGGGATCCGGGTAATCGTTAGGTCAGTGGTGGACTGGCCAGAAGGTAGTGAGCCTATAGATCCAGTAACGGCTGGCTGACGACATAGAGGAGAGGGAGAAAAATTTGGGCCAGAAACTAGATCGAGTCTGGACTGAGTCTCAGAAACAAAAATTGGTCCAAGATCGTCACTAGGCTGAGAGGCTGGAACATTGTCGAGAATGTTTGGGCCATGAAGATTTGACGCACGGGCCCACTGTTGTAGATTATATGTTGAAGGAGCATTGTCTAAAAAATTATAAGCACTCAACACAAACTTAGACACTTTTTTTGTTGTGAAGGAACGCGGCATTTACTCTTTCAGTGCGCACAGTGGTAAACCGGTGTCGACGCACGCAAACCACGTCAGCCATGTAAACCACACTTGGCAAGCCATGTGTGACAGACTCAACCAAGAAGGTTTATGCAGGGGATCGAACTCGTGACCTTGCGGTCCCGCGCTCTACTGCTACACCAACTTGGCTACCCTTGCGGGTCACAAACTTAGACACTTGAGAAAACAGAAATTGTGTTTCATAAAAAATAACATGACCACTAATTATGATTTTATTGGAAGATAAATCAAAACATTTGGAATCACGATGATTAGACGGAACACCCAAAAATACACAAGCGGTAGACCGAGCATGAAGTTTATTAATTATAGTGGATGAATAAAGTGGATAGCACAGACACTCAAACACCATCGGATGAGAATACGATGGATCTTTATTGTATATAATTTGAAGTGAGGATTGATATGTTAAACCTTTGTTAGGAAGAATGTTAAGGAGGTAGGTTACCATTTGTAACGCATGATGCCAAAAATATGGGGGTAATGAAGCATGAGCTAGTAAAGTTCAGACAATATTATTAATGGTACGAATTTTTATTTCGGCCTTCCAATTTTGCGACGTATGAGGACAAGAAAATCAAAAATATATGCCACGAGTGTCATAAAATTCCCGAAATGGCCCATTATCACATTGAATGTTTTTAATTTTCCATTCAAATTGGGTACGGATGAAAGCTCTAAATTTTAAGAATGTGAAAAAAACTTGAGACTTTTTAGACAAAGGAAAGGTCCACAAAAAATTAGATTAATCATCCAAAAATAAAACATAATAACGATAGCCCAAAGAACTCAAAATGAGATATGTCCATAAATCACTATGAATAATGTCAAAAGATATCGACGTACGAGAAGTAGAGGCTATAAATGGTAATCCAATATGTTTCCCTAGAGGACAAGAAGGAATAATATGAGTACGCGTACTCTTACAATCAATAAAATTATTATTTTTAAGAGAAGAAATAATAGACGACCCCGGATGACCCAAACGTGCATGCCACAAAGAAGGAGCAAGAGCGGCAAATGTTGAAGGTGTGACTTGAATCGTGGAGATGGTGGTGGTGGTGGTGATTGGATAAAGATCTCCCCGACTATTACATCTCATTAGAGGTATCCCCGTCTTGAAATCCTTCACAGAAAATTCAAAAGGATCAAAGTTAATAGACACCCAATTATCAGAAGTGAATTTTCGGACCGACACCAAATTTTTAATTAGTGAGGCGCATGAAGAACATTTTTAAGGACTAGAGGTAGATGGGGGGAGCAAATATGGGTGATCCATAACCATGAATTGAATCTAAATTGTCATTACCAACAATTATGCCACGATTATTGCTCAAATTGAAATAAGACAAGAGATTACCTTGTGCGGACGTCATATGCGAAGTGTCTCCGGTATCTATGTACCAATTTGCGTCCAGGGAATTTAATCCATGAAAAATAAAAAAAACGCTGAGCAAATTTTCTAGAGATCACTGTAAATATTGATTAATCGGAATAATAGTGAGCTAGGTAAAATGAAAAGTTTTTTTTTCACTTTAGGTTTGCTCATGATCTCCAATTCTGGATTATTTAGGGAGGTGGATGGTGTTCTACTGTTTCATATATAACTTATATACATTTACCTTTGTCACTTTTTACTAAACAAAATGATAGCATCTGGGAATTTTATCTCTGATCCGTCGCAAAGTTATTGGTAGGTTGTAGCTAAAAAAATCTTTTAATAAACCGTTACAAATTCGTCGCAAAGTTTTACACATTTTGCATTGAGGTTTACTTTCTAATCGGGAATATGCTCAATTTTATGTCAGTCAACTAATCTCCACTGTAGAAGGGAATGAATTTTCAAGGCTATAGTGGAGGATTTATTAGCTAAAGGAATGTCCGATGCTCAAAATTTACTTATTTTTCACCCTCTTATTTCTTGCTAATTAAGTGGGTGAAATTGAATTAAAAGGGGGAAATTAACAAAAATAATGGATAGATGTATAATATGTTGGAAATTTGTCTTTGGTGGAGGTTGAGTACGTCCATCTTCAATGACTTAAATATCATGGTTTCACATGTTGGAGAACCTGGTTCTTTACACGTGTGTAATCTACTAAGTGAGTAGATGACCATAGGGCCAAGAATCGTCAAATTTCATTGAGAAATGGAAGAGATATTGATCCGCGAAGTAAGGTGTTTGAGACATGGAAGAGTGGTGTATGACAAATCTATCACATCGGTAGGAAAAAGAAGAATTGTTCATGTTATAAGTCTCTAAACTGAATAAGGGATTGAGACCCAAGGGGTAACCCATGTGTTTGAAGGAGGGAGGACCTAGGTGTGCTTGGGTTCGAGACTAGGCCCACATGCGCGCCACCACCCGTCTGGGTCGGGCCGTGGGCTGTGGGACTGTGGCGCTTCTTCTAATATTATTTTTTTGGACCCCAGACTTTATTATATTTACAGTTTAATCTCTAAAGTTTCTGGAAGGCAATTTTTGCAAGACATTAACACCTCCTCTCTTCTTTACACTATATAAACAAGCCTTATTTACAGATTTGAGAATGTACACAAACACATTGAACGTACAATATATGAGACATTACAGAAAATAGGGGAAGAACACACATTAAATACTAATTCTATAAGTTCTTCCTAGTTCTTGAACATTTTTCTTTTCCATTGTTTAGCAATCGTTCCGTGTTTGTTTTCTTCGTCAGGATCACTTTTGTTTGCTTTGCATAAGTGATATATTTCAGATGTTTTACCTTGGGAGACAACTTGCAATTCATCCGTACAAAGCATGTATACGGGAAATATTGTCTTAAGGTAAGATTGAAAAACCAATCGACTCAGCAACCCAGATTTAGTGTCTAATAGTTGCAGCTTAACAAGATCCAAGGAGTTACTGAAACTAGAATGAAGATCCAAGGCGGAAGATCCAAGACGAATTCAAGAATAACCCATTTGGACCCCTTAGAGGCTCTAACCATGGAGCACGCAGATCCCAAAAACGCATAATTTCTCCTCCAAAAATGACTTCTCCGGTCGGAGAACACATTAGATGTTTACTTACAAATACTACCTCCTTGACCTCATCCTTGGAAGGTAACTCAGTTAATACATCATTTTGAGAGTTGGAAATAGTCTTTCTAATGCGGTCCAGTATGTCCAGATTTGTATCATAGTTCCTTTGACTGAATTGATCCTGATAGAAGTCTAGCGCTTCTTTAATAATGTCATTCTCTGATTCAAGCCATTCTCCTACCTCATTCTGAATTCTGCTGAGATGTAGACCTTTTCTTCTCCCATTCACAAAGGAATGAAAGAATATTGTGTTTTTGTCCCCATTTTTGAACCACTCCATACCAGCCTTTTACTTCCAGAATGCTTCTTCAATGTGTTGCACTTTCGTCCATTCAGCATTTACCTTCATCAGCTTCTCTCTGTTTTCAAATGAAGGATCCTTTTCGAAAACAACTTCATGCATTCTCACTACATCTTCCAGGTTGGTAGATTTCTTAAAAACATCCCCATAAGTGGATTTGCTCCATGTTGAGAGAACTTTTCTCATATGCTTCAGCATGGTAAAATTTGTAGTAATTATTGACTTCCACTTGTATATTCCAATTTTCCTCAAATGTTTTAAGAAAGTTGTCATGCGTGACCCAGAAATTCAGGAATCTAAAAGGCTTCCTAAATTTGACAAGCTGCTTAGTGAAGTCTAGCATCATTGGTGCATGATCTGAGCCAAGTCTGGTGAGGTGAGTGACTTCAATTCCAGGGAACATCTTTTGCAGGAATATGTTTCCCAGACATCTGTCGAGTCTTTCCATAATGCACCCCTGACCTCCCCTTCCATTTCACCATGTAAAGATGCTACCTTTGTAGCCTAGATCAGAGAGCTTACAATCTTGAATGCAGGTCCTAAAGTCATCCACATCTGTGCAAGATAGTGGCAGACCTCCATGTTTCTCCTCTTCATCAACAATAACATTGAAATCTTCAGCTACTAACCAAGGTGAGTTTATGTTTTGTGCAAGTGATGCGCGGTAAGATGCACACACTTTAAACGCAAGTGCACGTTATCGTGACAAGTAGTATAGTCTTGATAAGACCGAATATCGTCCTCAAGGATTAGGGTTCAATTACCAACTATCTATTTTTTTGGTATCTATTTGGTAAATTGATATTTAGATTTGTTGTTTATAACTAAGGATTATAAAAGCTATTTAACTAAAAGGGTTTACTTCAGTGATGATGAGAATATGACTTCCACGTCTCCTCACTATCCGCTTATGCTACTTATTAATGCAATAACTTATGGTCTTCTTCTTTTGGAGAAAGCAGGTTCACTAAATCGTTTTATACTCCCGTTAGGGTTATATAAACACTCAACCTCGATTGCACCTTACCTACCTTTGGTGATAAGGATAACTCTATAGGAGGATTAAGAACAAGAACCTAGTTAACCGTCACACACAATGCGCAAAATTAGGGTTTTTAAGCCTCTCATTAACGCTACATAAATAATTGAGGTATTTTCATCCCCAATCCAAGAATGTCTACCCAACTTACAGCATATTCACAATCCCCCCCTTTCGGAATCTGATTAGAAATCATATAGTGATAATTAGTTGTCAATTAATTACCAAGAATTCAACTCAAATATTGGATAGATCTCAACAAGAAGAAGAATAACCATAAGCATGCATTAAATCATAACATAAGTTTCTAGAGATTCAACATGGAAAGCCCTATAGAGGAATTAGTTCCTAGCCATTGATATGACAAAAACTAATCCCATGTTCATCATACAAAAACTGAAATAAAGAAAAGAAAAGGAAAGAAAATTACTTAAGAACGAGTCTCCAAGCCAAGCATCCAAGGGTTGTGTTGTGGAATATTTACAAGATGGATTGATGGAAGGATGGATGTAGAGTGGTGAATGGTGGAATGGAGAATGAATAATTTTTCTAATGATGTAGAGTATTTATAGCCAAAACATCCTTTTGGTGAAGGGTTAGGGATTTTTGTAGGTAGGAAAAGTTATTAGAATCCTTTTAGGTAAGGGTTTTAAGGTAGGAAAAGTTATCCCTTTAGGAAGGAAAAGTTATCCCTTTAGGATTCTGAAAACAAGTCAAATTCGCAAAGACTTCATAATTCAGCGTCGTGCGCGCGCACTGGCGCGCGGCATTGAAGATCAACAACTTTCAGACTTTTAGCATATTGGCGCGCGCTACCTTCTGGCTATGGCTGGTGGCGTTTTACGCGATTCAGTTCGTCGTCCTTTTTCGTCGGACCGTCGATTCCTCTCTAATTTCCAGAACTTCTTAGACTTTATTTCTTGGCCCTTTTAGTGTGCAATTCCATCTCTTTTATGCTCATTTCATCTCCTTTTCGTCATTTCTCCATTTTTGACCGCTGTGACACAAAAGAAAGGAAAACGACCCTAATACTGTACTAAACATAAATGAAATGAGTAAAATACTAACTAAAAAATGACTCAAAAAGTGTATATAAAATACACCGATCAAATACCCCCAAACTTAACCTTTGCTCGCCCTCGAGCAAAGATAGAAAGAAAGAAATAAAAGACTCAAGAAACGGAAAAAAAAAATAAAAGACTCACTGACATTGATCACTTTTGCTGCATTTAGTGTTATCTAGAAAAACATGAAGGTTAGCAGAATAATATGCAGGAACATGTTGTTACACCCCGTATTTGCAAGATATGTTTTAGGAACGTACGTAAGAACTCATAAGTGTTAAAATTTAAGACTTGTAAGTATTTAACGGAATTTTGGAATTTGTCGGAAAACGTATTATTGTGACGAATGGGAAGGCGACATGTGTCACCCCCCCTTAGTATGCCTTGGTCGAATTGGGCATGTCCCTAATGGTCATTTGACCTTTGGTAGGATGAATTAGTCTTGCAAGTAGTAGCATGAGAATATTGACTAAGTCAAAGGTCCCACTAGACTTGATATTTAGCAAGAGATCATCCAAACCACCCATTTGTGTGTATCATGACCCTCCAATACACTTTATATCACTAGTAGTAGTATGACAAGTTCCATACTTAGCCAAAAATCACAAAAATTGGAAGAACCACAAGAGGAGCTCTCGGGTTTGGCTAAGCTCTCTTTGCAACAAATTTGTTTGTTGTCGATAATTTCCCAGCTTTAAACCAAGGTTCCTAAGTGTATTGTGAGTGTATCTCAATAGAAAAATCCGGAAAAGATAGTTTTGGGTTAGTCGCAAAGTGAAAACCTAGTGACTTTTCTAGGTTTTGTTTGGAAGTTTGAAGGAAATTGGTTGGTGTTGTTCTAAGAGTCTCAGTAAGCGGATTGAAGTGTCTTGAAGAGACTCTAAGTTGCTAAGGAAGCGATTTGGATTGGAAGTTGGACTAAGAATCGTTGAGGTATAATCTTGTTCTTTGAAAGTGTTACAAGATTATTTATATTGTTGTTAGCTTTACTTGTTGCTAGCATGAAGTATATGTGTGGAAGTTAATATGGATTATGGTTTGATTGTAGCCTTGGAAATCCGAAATGTAATGTAAGCCATGTTAAGTTGGATTACAATTTTAGTCGTTATTAGAATCGTCGCATGTTTTTGACTTGGAGATTATAGTAGTTATAATCGTTTGCGACTTGATATCATGTTAGGCTAATAACTTGGATTGAAATGGAAATTGGATAAGAATTGGTGTTGTTGAACTCAAGGTGGCCGAATTTGTACTTGTAGTTTGTAGTAGTTGGTATTTATTTGTATTGGATTACCTTATAGATTGTGGTGAGCCAATTGGGGCTGTTTGGTTATTGTATTCGGCCTTGAAAAAGGTGGCAAAGTTAGTAGAAACAAAGGAGGTGCTGTCCGATTTTCCGTAGAAATTGGTGACTTAGCACTTAGAATAATTCTACGTATGAAGTGAGAGGTTAATGGACGTATTGTGACCATTATAGGTTGAAGTACTAAGTATAGCGTATCCTACTTGGAGAGTGGAATAGCTATCAAGATTGAAGTACTTTGGAGCATTTTGCTACGTGTCGATAATCGTCGCGAGGTATGTGTTACACCCCGTATTTACAGGACATGTTTTAAGAACGTTAATAAGAACTCACCAGTGTTAAGATTTGAGGCTTGTAAAAATTTATCGGAATTTTGATATTGTCGGAAAACGTATTATTGTGACGAATGGGAGGGCGACATGTGTCACCCCCCCCCCCTTAGAGTGCCTTGGACGAAAATGGCATGGCCAATATGGTCATTTACCATAAGTCTTCTAAGGCTAAGTCTTGCAACTTGTAGCATGAGTTTATTGACTAAAGTCAAAGGTCATAAGTCTTGATATTTTGGAAGACCACATCTAAGCCTCACATTTGTAATTATCTTGACCATCCTTTACTCTATATAATACTAGTAGTGCTAGAGAGAGCCAACACTTAGAAAATTTCACACAAAAATTGGAAGAAACATAGGCAAAGCTCTGGGTTCTTCATTGAAAGAAAGGAGAAATTTTCGTTTCTTGTCCATTTGATTCCACACTTTAAACCAAGGGTCTTAGGTGTATTGTAAACACGTCTCAATAGAAAAATCTTGGAAAAAGATTGTTTACGGGTTAGTCATGGCGAAAACCTAAAGTGCTTTCTAGGTTTTGCTTGGAGTTTTGAAGGATAATTGTTGGTATTGTTCTAAGGGTCTCAACAAGCGGATTGAGGTGTCTTGGAGAGACTACAAACTACTAAGGAAGCGACTTGGATTGGAGTTGGATTAAGAATCGTTAAGGTAAAATCTTGTCTTTTAAAGGTGTTACAAGATTACATATTTATATTGTTGTTGTTAGCTCTACTTGTTGCTAGCATGATGTTGATAGGTTGAAGTTATTAGTATTATGGATTTCTTGTAGTTAAATCTGAAATGTTATACAAGCCGCTTGGAAATTGGATTACTAATTGGTCGTTTTTAGAAATCGTCGCATGTTACTTACTTAAAGATTATGGTTATGATACTCAAATGCGACTTGATATCATGTTATGCTACTAAATTGGATTGAAATGGAAATTGGATAAGAATTGGATTTGTTGAATCAAGGTGGCCGAATTTGGAATGTAGTTTGTATTGTTTAGTTATTCAATTGTATTGGACTACTTTCTATATAATTGTGAACCAATTGGAAATTTGTGTAGTTATTCATTTGTATTGGACTACTTTCCATAAAATTGTGAGCCAATTGAATTTGTGTAGTTATTTAATTGTATTGGACTACATACATATAATTGTGAGCCAATTGGGGCTGTTTGGTTATTGTATTTCGGCCTTGAAAAAGGTGGCAAAGTGAGTAAAAACAAAGGAGGTCTTTGTCAGATTTTCCGTAGAAAATGGAGACTTAATACTTATAATATTCTACGTTTGAAGTAAGGCTTTAATAGGCGTATTGTGAATATTATAGGTTGACATAATGCTGGCGGGACTTAGTACTTGGCAAAGTGGTTTGACGACAAGGTATGTAGAACTTTTCCTATCTTTTGAGCATGACTAGTTAGCGTATGTAGTGCGGTGGGCGTCTGAAGCTTTGACATTCTTTACTAGCCTTATAAAATGCCAAGTCGGGTGAGTTAGGAAGTTAACTCACTTCTTTGAAATATTAAGGATGTCTTAAGTCTTAGTAAAGTTAAGGGACTTGAAGAGATTTAAAGTATGTGATACTTGTGTCGTTTTAATCGTATAAGTCCTTGGATAGGAGAAGAATGTACTTGACTAAGGTATAAAGTGAATATAACGACTTTATGGGAGTTGGTTATATTGACTTTATGCAAAGGTAAATGGCTTGTGTTAACAAAGGCAAATTGATTTTAAGGTATCAATTGCCCGAAGGTTTAATAAGAAAGAGTCATTTGATTTAGAAACCTACTTTAATTCTAAAGGTATTGTGACTTGCCTTGAAATGTACTTTGGACTTGATACTATGGTTAATAGTGTCTTGGAAGCTTTCTACTAAAAGAGTCATTTGTTTTTAAAAGAATAGAAGTATGTAGTACTTTGGGTTAAATTCGGATTCTTATAAAAGACATGAAAGTGCCTTAAGTAAACTAAAATGAGAATGTAGATGAATAAGACTAATAAGAAGTTAGGGGATTGCTAACTTGCTTAATTATTGGATGGCCGGTTTGAGATAGGGTAAGAGTATCGGTGAGGGCAAACCCCAAGGCGCTATACCATGCCGGGATAAGAGTATAAATGAGGAAGCCGAGGCGTTATACCACTGCGTTACTATCTTCTACGGGATAAGAGTATAAATGAGGCAAACCCGAGGCGTTATACCACTGCTTGAGGGTAAGAGTATAAATGAGGGTAGACACCCAAGGCGTTATACCACTGTTTTTATGGGTTCGCTACCCGTGGTATGATCGGAGGCTGCTATTGTGATGTTATCGTATTCTCTTGATGTACTCATTGTTAGTAAGGCGTATCTTGTAATTTTGTTATCATACATGTCTCGGCTTTCTATTAAACTTATGTTGTAATTCTGATACTTTCGATTTTACATACTTAGTACATACGTATGCGACCCTTCCTCGGGGCTGCGTTCATCTGCGAGAAAGGGTAGCAGTGGCGAATCCACATTCTTAGGATCACTTATCGGACGTCGGAAGCTCCGTTCTCGGAGGCTTGTCTTTCTTTTAGTACGATCTTGTCACGATGTTGTAGATTATGTACATTCGAGGTATGGCGGGGCCTGTCCGCCACATTGTTATTGTCACAAGTGCGTATTCACGTATGTGGTTGGGCTATAAGATGCGAGTTGTAAAGTTGTACTTTTGACTTTGTTTATATTATGGAAGCGGCACTTATCGGCTAGCTTTGTGTTGTATATTATTTACGTGTGTTTATGTTGTGTATGTTCATTGCTATTCTCGATGTATACAGGCAGGGTGCGGTAGGGCACGATCGCGGCTTGGTCGGAGTCGTGACAAAAGTGATATCGAAGCGATTAGTCCTCGGAAAGTGTCTGAGGCAGTGTCTAGTAGAGTCTTGATTATCGGTGTGTTGTGCACCACATCTATAATCGGGAGGCTGCGGGACATTTAGGATTAGTTTCCATTTTCTCTCTACGAGATCGTGCATTAGAGTGTCTTATTAGGTTGAATCCTCTCGACCTCTTCTTATGAAAGCAGCTATGCCTCGCGAAAGCTACGGGGCCCGGAAGGGCAAAGCGGCGGCGGAGGCTGCTAGCGGTACTCGGAGAGTCACCGCGGGCTCGAGCACGGACTATGCACGAGGTAGTGGCGGGTCGTTGAGTTCACCACGCAAGCGGTATTAGAGGCCGAGGCGGCGGTAGCTCGAGGTTCCGATGCGGACCCTCGGTTCCCGGCCCGGTGCGAGTATAGAGACTACGAGGCGGTCGGTTATTGACCGATATAGTGGCGAGCGGCAAGCGAGAAGCGGCGGCCAGCACTGGCGGCCGTTTGCGGATTAGGGATTTTTAGGATGTAATCCACGAGTTTTATGGTTGAGTCGGCGAGGATCGCGGGAGTTCGTTCGGCACTCTGACGGACCGTGCGAGTTCTTAGGGCTTGAGGCGAGTGCATTACACTAGCCTCTTCTGGGTTGCGCGATATTGCGTTGGCGGTTTGAGTCGTGGTTGCTTTCGAGGTGATGATGCTCTTCCGGTGTTTGGGAGGAGTTCTGAGAGGCCTTTATGGATCACTTTACCTCGAGATGAGAGAGCCGGGTAGGCAGTTTTTGACCTTGCGGCGAGCGGGAGGGCCGTTAGGGAGTCTGACTGAGTTTGACTCCTTGGCGAGCATGCTCACATTATTGTAGCTAGCATGGCGGATAGAGTTCATCGTTATGTGATGGGGCTAGGCCGTCATATGATTCTGACATGCTTGGGGTGGCTCTTGGCCGGTATGGACATCGCCGGATGCGAGCCTATCTGCGAGGATAGAGGATAGAGAGAGGAGGACCAGTTAGCGCGAGCGGCCCAGAGGCGAAGACGCCGGGGTCTCGGGGCGATTCGGCGGGCGGCCTCGGCGTGAAGTAGGTCGCGTTCGGCCCGGCCTGAGTGCTCCGTCCGCGATTTCGGCAAGAGGTCGACCCGGCCAGTCGATCGAGGAAGCGGTCGAACTCGGGACTCTGAGATTCGAGGAGGCGAGACCGTCGCGTCGGGACCACCGCCTCGGTGTGCTCGATGCGGTAGGTTCCACGGCGAGTGTCGCGAGCTTGGGAGCTTGTTACTCTTGTGGCGGTGGGCCATTTGAAGAGAGATTGTCGTCTAGAAGCGGTATGGGTGAGTGCAGCCACGGCGGGATCGATTGTTAGGTCTTCTTCTCCTTACGTGGTTATGCGCCGGAGGCGAGTACTCGCGGGCCGGCGAGGCGGTAGAGTCGTGGTGGTGGTTCGATTCTAGCGGTCCCGAGCGCATATATTCTCTAACCGGCCGCCGAGGATCGGAGAGCTTCCAGCGTCGTCGCGGGTATATTACTAATTTGGTGTGATGTTTATGCATTGATAGATCCGAGTTCTACCTTGTCTATGTGTCCCCTCTTGTGCGGGTAGAATCGGAGTAGGCGGTGTCGATAGAGCGTTTGAGTAGCTACGCGATTGGTGATTCGGTGTTAGTGGCGGGTGTATAGAGGTTGTCGGTATTTATTCTGATCGTCGGACCCTTGCAGAACTTGATAGATTTGGAGATAATGATTTTGATGTCATTATGGGTATGGGTGGTTGGCCTCTTGTTATGCCAACGTTGGTTGTAGACGAGTTGGTTGGTTCGATTTCTGGCGAGCGATTATCAGTGGAGGGCAACACGGCGTCGCCAGGGGTAGGTTTATTTCTTACCTCGAGGTTAGGAAGATGGTGCGAGAAAGGTACATCTATCATGCAGTGCGGGTATTTGTCTGAGGTGAGGTGCAGTTCTTGATCGATGCGATGGTTAGGGAGTTTGCGGATGTGTTCCCGGATGATCTTAGGGTATCCTCACGAGAGGGATTGAGTTTTGTATTGACACGTTGCGGACACTCGACCTATTTCCATTCGCCATACGAGGATGGCACTTGCCGAGTTGAGGAGTGAAGGACCAGTGAAAGATTTCTTTGGAAAAAGGCTTTATTAGGCCTAGTGTATCTCACAGGAGCGCCGGTATTGTTTGTAAAGAAGAAGGATGGGATCTTTGCGTATGTGTGTTGACTCTGAGCGGTGAATAAGGTAACCATTAAGAATAGGTACCCACTCCCGGGATTGATGATTTGTTTGACGATTGCGAAGTGCGAGTGTTTCTCAAAGATAGATCTGCGATGCAGTTATCATCGAGTTCGAGTTCGAGGCGAATATCCCAAAGCGCATTCGGGACCGGTATGGGCACTATGAGTTGAGGTTATGTCTTTCGGTTTGACAACGCTCAGCGGTATTTATGGATTTGATGAGCGGGTGTTCAAGTCATTCTTGGATACATTTGTGATTGTATTCATTGATGACATCTGGTGTATTCGCGAATGAGCGAGGAGCATGCAGATCAACGAGGCGGTGCCAGGATTCTCGGGCCGGCGATTGTCGCCAAGTTCTCAGTGTGAGTTTTGGTTGGCCTCGGTGGCATTCTGGGGCATATTATTGGGTGATGGTGTTCGGGTAGATCGGCAAAGATAGAAGCGATCAAGTCTTGGCGAGACCTACTACTCCGGCCAAGTGCGCGATTTCTTAGGGTTGGCGGGTTATTATCGCGAGTTTGTGGAAGCGGTTGCCGATTTCACCGATTGACTAGGGGCGATGAGGCGGCCAAGTTCCGATGGGCGAGGCTTGCGAGAAGGGTTTCCGATTCTTTGAAGGAAAGGTTGACTCTGACTCAGTTCTTACTCTTAGGAGGGTTAGATGGATGCGTGATCTATTGTGATGCCTCGGGTATCGGGCTAGGGTGTGTTTTGATGCGGCCGCGGCAAGGTTATAGCCTATGCTTCGGCGATTCTGAAGCATGAGAGAATTACCCTACCCATGACTTAGAGTTGGCGCGATTATACATGCCTTGAAGATTTGGAGACATTATTTATGCAGGGTTCATGTGGATATTTATGGACCACAGAGCCTCGAGTATATCTTGAGCGAGAGGAGGCGAACTTGAGGCGAGGCGGTGGTTAGAGTTCTTTGAAAGATTATGATGTTGATATTACATACCATCAGGAAGGCCAGCGTAGTTCTTGATGCCTTGAGTCGTAGATCGATGGGAGCCTATCGGAGTGCGGCCGGAGAGGCGGGACATGGTCGTCGAATCCACGATTAGCGAGCCTTGGGGTTCGATTGATCGTCTGAAGCGATAGTAGATGCGAGTTCGTGAGGTTGCGAGTCTTCCATCGTTGATGAGGTAAAAGCGGCGATTTGAGGACCCGGTGTTGATGCGATGCGTGATGCAGCTCTTGGGAGGAGAAGAGTCTATTCGAGTAGCGCTGATAAGTCTTTGAGATTTGAGGCGGTTGTGTGTTCCCGATGTATCGAGGACCGTCGGTGCAGGGAAGCGCGCGGTGCTCGTTATTCTATTCATCAAAATTCGACCAAGATGTACCATGACCTCGGATGTTTGTATTGGTGGGATGGCACGAAGAGGGCGTGGCGAGTTTTGTTGCCTGATGTCTAATTGCCCGGTCAGTCGAGCACGAGGCCCGATGGTTTATTGCGATCTATTGAGATTCCGACTTGGAAGTGGGAGATGATCAACATGGACTTTGTTCTGAGGTTACCTCGTACTCGAGAAAATGCGACTCCATTTGGGTTATTGTTGTGGTGTGAAATCAACCCATTTCCTTCCGATCGGGGCAGCGTTTTGGTGAGACTATGCGGATTGTACATCAGAGATAGTGGTGCCACGGTGTTCGGTGTCGATTATATCGGATAGAGAGCGGTTCTGGCTAACACGGAGGTCTTTCGGAAGGGTTTGGGGACCTGGTGAGTCTCGGCGGACATTTCATCCTCGGTAGCCAGGCGGCGGCGAGCGCACTATCGAACAACGAGGATATCTGCGAGCTGCGTGATTGATTTCGATGGTATGGGAGGATCATTGCCTCTTGTGGAGTTTGCTTATAATAACGGCTACCATTCCGGTATCTGAGATGGCGCCATACGAGGCTTTATATGGCGGAAATGCGGTCGCCGTCGGTTGGTTCGGCGTGGGCGAGTGCGATTAGTTGGCGGACTTGATACGGTGTGGATAAGGTGAAGCTTATCGGGAGAAGCTGATAGCGGCTGAGTCGGCGAAGTCTTATGCGAATAATCGGCGTCGGCATTTGGAGTTGAGGTAGGCGATTGGTCTTCTTGAAGGTGTCACCCATGAAGGTGTGATGAGATTCGGTGAAGAAAGCTTCGGCCCAGTACATTGGGCCACTACGGATCGTTAAATCGGGTGGGCAAGGTTGCCTCTGAGTTGGATCGCCATCGAGTTAGAGCGGTACATCCGGTCTTCCATGTCTCTATGTTGCGGAAGTGTATCGGTGATCGGCGAGAGTTTTCCCTACTAGTGAGGTCGGTGTGAGAGGATTATCGTATGAGGAGAGTCGTAGCGATACTCGATCGCGGTCGGTGACTGCGGACCAAGGATGTAGCTTCCGTCAAAGTCTGTGGAGGAATGATAGCAGAGAGATGACTTGGGAGGCGGAGGAGGACATGTTGAGAAGTTTCCTCACTTATTTCCTATACCTTGAGTAATTCATCTTCCTTTACTTGTCAAGTTTTAAATTGAAGTATCTCTTTTGCCTAAATGACATTATGTGGCCATGATTGGCATTATTGGTATGTCGGGGTTGTGAAAGAAAACCAGTCGCTAATTTTAAGTTTGACTCAGAAGGAACATTCGAGGGCGAATGTTTCTAAGGGGAAGAATGTTACACCAGTATTCTGGGACATGTTTTAAGAACGTTAATAAGAACTCACGGATGTTAAGATTTGAGGCTTGTAAAAATTTATCGAATTTTGATATTGTCGAGCGTATTATGTGACGAATGGGAGGCGACATGTGTCACCCCCTTAGAGTGCCTTGGACGAAAATGGCATGGCGATGTGGTCATTTACCATAAGTCTTCTAAGGCTAAGTCTTGCAACTTGTAGCGTGAGTTTATTGACTAAAGTCAAAGGTCATAAGTCTTGATATTTTGGAAGACCACATCTAAGCCTCACATTTGTAATTATCTTGACCATCCTTTACTCTATATAATACTAGTAGTGCTAGAGAGCCAACACTTAGAAAATTTCACACAAAAATTGGAAGAAACATAGGCAAAGCTCTCGGGTTCTTCATTGAAAGAAAGGAGAAATTTTCGTTTCTTGTCCATTTGATTCCACACTTTAAACCAAGGGTCTTAGGTGTATTGTAAACACGTCTCAATAGAAAAATCTTGGAAAAGATTGTTTACGGGTTAGTCATAGCGAAAACCTAAGGGTCTTTCTAGGTTTTGCTTGGAGTTTTGAAGGATAATTGTTGGTATTGTTCTAAGGGTCTCAACAAGCGGATTGAGGTGTCTTGGAGAGGCTCTACAAACTACTAAGGAAGCGACTTGGATTGGAGTTGGATTAAGAATCGTTAAGGTAAAATCTTGTCTTTTAAAGGTGTTACAAGATTACATATTTATATTGTTGTTGTTATCTCTACTTGTTGCTAGCATGATGTTGATAGGTTGAAGTTATTAGTATTATGGATTTCTTGTAGTTAAATCAGAAATGTTATACAAGCTTGGAAATTGGATTACTAATTAGTCGTTTTTAGAAATCGTCGCATGTTACTTACTTAAAGATTATGGTTATGATACTCAAATGCGACTTGATATCATGTTATGCTACTAAATTGGATTGAAATGGAAATTGGATAAGAATTGGATTTGTTGAATCAAGGTGGCGAATTTGGAATGTAGTTTGTATTGTTTAGTTATTCAATTGTATTGGACTACTTTCTATATAATTGTGAGCCAATTGGGGTGTGTAGTTATTCATTTGTATTGGACTACTTTCCATAAAATTGTGAGCCAATTGGGGTGTGTAGTTATTTAATTGTATTGGACTACATACATATAATTGTGAGCCAATTGGGGCTGTTTGGTTATTGTATTTACCTTGAAAAGGTGGCAAAGTGAGTAAAAACAAAGGAGGTCTTGTCAGATTTTCCATAGAAAATGGAGACTTAATACTTATAATATTCTACGTTTGAAGTAAGGCTTTAATAGGCGTATTGTGAATATTATAGGTTGACATAATCTGAGGCGGGACTTCGTACTTGGCAAAGTGGTTTGACAGACAAGGTATGTAGAACTTTTCCTATCTTTTGAGCATGACTAGTTAGCGTATGTAGTGCGGTGGGCGTCTGAGCCTTTGACATTCTTTACTAGCCTTATAAAATGCCAAGTCGGGTGAGTTAGGAAGTTAACTCTTCTTTGAAATATTAAGGATGTCTTAAGTCTTAGTAAAGTTAAGGGACTTGAAGAGATTTAAAGTATGTGATACTTGTGTCGTTTTAATCGTATAAGTCCCTTGGATAGGAGAAGAATGTACTTGACTAAGGTATAAAGTGAATATAACGACTTTATGGGAGTTGGTTATATTGACTTTATGCAAGGTAAATGGCTTGTGTTAACAAAGGCAAATTGATTTTAAGGTATCAATTGCCCAAGGTTTAATAAGAAAGAGTCATTTGATTTAGAAACCTACTTTAATTCTAAAGGTATTGTGACTTGCCTTGAAATGTACTTTGGACTTGATACTATGGTTAATAGTGTCTTGGAAGCTTTCTACTAAAAAGAGTCATTTGTTTTAAAAAGAATAGAAGTAGTTAGTACTTTGGGTTAAATTCCCGGATTCTTAAAAAATACATGAAAGTGACTTAAGTAAACTAAAATGAGAATGTAGATGAATAAGACTAATAAGAAGTTAGAGGATTGCTAACTTGCTTAATTATTGGATAATGGCGGTTTTGAGATAGGGTAAGAGTATCGGTGAGGGCAAACCCCAAGACGCTATACCATTCTTCGGGATAAGAGTATAAATGAGGAAGCCGAGGCGTTATACCACTGCGTTACTATCTTCTACAGGATAAGAGTATAAATGAGGCAAACCCCAAGGCGTTATACCACCGCTTGAGGTAAGAGTATAAATGAGGGTAGACACCCCAAGAGCGTTATACCACTGTTTTTATGGGTTCGCTACCCATGGTATGATCGGGAGCGCTATTGTGATGTTATACGTATTCTCTTGATGTACTCTCATTGTTAGTAAAACCGTGTCTTGTAATTTTGTTATCATACATGTCTCGGCTTTCTATTAAACTTATGTTGTAATTACAGTACTTTCGATTTTACATACTTAGTACATATCGTATCGACCCGCTTCCTGGGGCTGCGTTCATCTGCGAGGAAAGGGTAGCAGTGGCAGATCCACATTCTTAGGATCACTTATCGGACGTCGGAAGCTCCGTTCTCGGAGAGGCTTGTCTTTCTTTTAGTACGATCTTGTCACGATGTTGTAGATTATGTACATTCGGGGTATGGAGGGCCTGTCATACGATTGTTATTCCTAGAGTGCGTATTCACATATGTGGTTGGGCTATAAGAACCGAGTTGTAAGTTGTACTTTTGACTTTGTTTATATTATGGAAGCGGCATATCATTGCTTTGTGTTGTATATTATTTACGTGTGTTTATGTTGTGTATGTTCATTGCTATTCTCGATGTATACAGGCAGGGTGCCCGGGTAGGGCACGATCGCGCCCGGTCGGGTCGTGACGATATGTGAACCTCTTCCTTCCTTTGGCATGATTACATGTATGGAATATACTTGTGGTATCATTTCATGTTTCCTACTCTTAGAAGTTAAGAGGTAGTTGTGTGATTTACTCTATGTAGAACTTTTCCTATCTTTGAGCATGACTAGTTGCGCGTGTGTAGTACGGTATCGTCTGACACCTTGATATCCTTTACTAGTTTTATGAATAGCCAAGTCGGGTGGGTTAGGAGATTAACTCACTTTGAAAGTATAAAGGATGTCTTAAGTCTTATTAAGGTTAAGGGACTTGAAGAGTTTTAAAGTATGTAATACTTGTTCCGTTTTAAACGTATAAGTCCCTTGGATAGGAAATTGTATATTGCTAAGGTATAAAGTGAATAAAGCGACTTTATGGGAGTTGGTTATATTTACTTTATGGAAAGATAAATGACTTGTTTTATTGAAAAGGCAATTTGTTTTTAAGGCATCAATTGCCTAAGGTTTTATAATAAAAGGAGTCACTTGAGTTTTAAAGGTTAAGAGACTAATTGTATTTTTGAAAGTTAAGAGAATTGATTTGAAAGTATTTAATACTTGGTTTCAAAAGTAGAAGTCTCTGGAAATAAAAGGAATGAGTTGGTCTAAAACCATAAAGGGTTATAACGGCTTTATGGGAAGTTGGTTATAACGGCTTTATGGAAGGTTAAAAGAATGGTTTTCTTGATAATGTAAGCAAAGAAATGATTTGAAATAAGGGAGGCAAACCTGTTTTTAAGGTACGATTCTTTGAGGTTTTAAGAAAGAAGTCACTTGTTTTTAGAAGCGGTAATTGTATTTCTAAAAATGTATTGTGACTTGTCTTGAAAGACGGATAGGACTTGATACTATAGTTGTTAGTATCCGGGAAGTTGTAATTGAAAAGAGTCTTTCTAAAGGAGTTGAGGCGTGAGTCGTTGGGTTAAATTCCCATTTTATATGACATTATCGACCGAGAATGGGCGGCAAGATACCTTTACGCGGACTATATGACATTATCGACCGAGAATGGGCAGGCGAGATACCTTACGCGCACTATATGACATTATCGACCGAGAATGGCGGGCGTTATACCTTCACGCGCACTATATGACATTATCGACCGAGATGGGCGGGCGATACCTTCTGGCGGACTATATGACATTATCGACCGAGAATGGGCGGGCGATACCTTACGCGGACTATATGACATTATCGACCGGGAATGGGCGGGCGATATACCTTTACGCGGACTATATGACATTATCGACCGAGATCGGGCGGCAATGATACCTTACGGGCGGACTATGTGACCTTGATCGCGTCTAGATTGGTAGGGTAGTATAGGTGCCCCTCCTTAATGGGCCGGATTATAGGTTATGAAAGTTAGGTAAGTTTTATGGTAATGAACTTAATGATTCTTTTTTTCTAATAATGTACGTAAGAAAGTGGCTATAACTTTGATTGAGAATGGAAAAGATAATGATGATGTTACACCCCGTATTTTAAAGGACATGTTTCAAGAACGTACGTAAGAACTCAGAGGTATCAAGATTTGAGACTTGTAAAATTTTATCGGAATTATGAAATTGTCGAAAAACGTTTTTGTTGTGACGAATGGGAGGGCGACACGTGTCACCCCCCCTTAGAAATGCCTTGGACGATTTTTGTAAGGGCTAAAGGGTCATTGGACCTTTGTTAGCAAGACAAGTCTTGCAACTTGAAAGCTTGACATGTTTGACTTAGTCAAGGGGACATTTAGTCTTGATTTTTGTTAAGACCTCATCCTAGCCAACCATTTGTGCACACTTTGACCCTCCATGTCCCTATATAATACTAGTAGCAAGACAAGAGTTCCACACTTAGCTAAAATTTCACAAATTGAAGAACAAGAGAGGATGCTCTCGGGTTGGAGTTCAAGAAGGAATTTTTTGTTTGTTGTCGATAATCTCCCCACTTTAAACCAAGGTTCCGAAGTGTATTGTGAGTATATCTCAATAGAAAAATCCCGGGAAAAGAGAGTTTTCGTATTAGTCGCAAGGTGAAAACCTAATGGCTTTTCTAGGTTTTGGTTGGAAGTTTGAAGGAAAATTTTTGGCATGGTTTTAAGGGTCTCAAGTAGCGGATTGAAGTATCTTGGAGAGTCTACAGGTTGCTAAGGAAGCCTACGGTTTGAAGATTGGATTGAAATCGTTAAGGTATAATCTTGCCCTTTAAGATGTTACAAGATTATATATATTTTTTGTTGTTGTTAGTTTTACATGTTGACAACATGAAGTTGGTATGTAGAAGTTTATAAGGATTATGGATTGATTGTAGCCTTGGAAATCCGAAAATGTAATATAAGCCATGTTAAGTTGGATTTCAATTTAATCGTTGTTAAAATCGTCGCATGTTATTGACTTGAAGATTATGGTAGTTATAACCAAATGCGACTTGATATCTTATTATGCTACCAATTCGGATTGTAATTGGAAATTTGATAAGAATTGGTACGGTTGAACTCAATTGGCGAATTTGGACTTTTAGTTTGTTTTTCATTTGTATTGGACTACTTTCTAAATTGTGAGCCAATTGGGGCTGTTTAGTTTTTATTTTGGAGTACCTTATAGAAATTGTGAGCCAATTGGGGCTGTTTGGTTATTGTATTCGGCCTTGAAAAAGGTGGCAAAGTAAGTAGAAACAAAGGAAGTGCTGTCCGATTTTCCGTAGAATTTGGCGACTTAGCACTTAGAATATTCTACGTTTGAAGTAAGAGGTTAATGGACATATTGTGACCATTTTAGGTTGAAGTACTAAGTATAGCGTATCCTACTTGGAAAGTGGAATAGCTATCAAGATTGAAGTACTTTGGAGCATTTTGCTACGTGTCGATAATCGTCGCGAGGTATGTGAACCTCTTCCTTCCTTTGGCATGATTCTATGTATGGAATATACTTGTGGTATCCTTTCATGTTTCCTTCTACTCTTAGAAGTTAAGAGGTAGTTATGTGATTTACCCTATGTAGAACTTTTCCTATCTTTTGAGCATGACTAGTTGCACGTATGTAGTACGGTGGACGTACAAGACTATGACATTCTTTACTTGTTTTATGTGATGCCAAGTCGGGTGGGTTAGGAGATTAACTCACTTCTTTGAAAATAGTAAGGATGTCTTAAGTTGATTTTAAAGTTAAGGGACTTGAAGAGTTTTAAAGTATGTGATACTTGTCCCGTTTTAAACGTATAAGTCCCTTGGATAGGAAATTGTTTATGGCTAAGGTATAAAGTGAATATAACGGCTTTATGGGAAGTTAGTTATATTTGCCTTATGGAAAGATAAATGACTTGACTATGTAAAAGGCAACTTGATTTTCGGCATCAATTGCCTAAGGTTTTATATAAAAAGTCGAGTTGATTTGGCTAATTTACGGCACAAATGAGAATAAGTATCGAACAAGCCCGCTGCGGCGTTAATAAAGGGAAATGTAATGACAATCCATTATGTTAAAACAAGTAGAAATCCTCCATGCATAGAAGCTAAGATAAGACAAAATTGTATTACATTTTCTAGATCATGGCTACTTGAATAAGATCGTTATAAATAAGTATAACTTATTCACGACGCACCAAAGATTTGTTACAAATTTTAAAAGAGTTTACGTATGAAGCTTTTAAGACCTTGAAACTTGTTTTCTAAAAGTTAAGAAACTTGATGTATTTTGAAAGTTAAGAGATTTGATTTGAAAGTATAAATCTCTTAGTTATAAAAGGAATGAGTTTGTCTAAAACCATAAAGGGTTATAACGGCTTTATGGGAAGTTGGTTATAACGGCTTTATGGAAGGATAAGAGAATGGTTTTCTCTAATAACGTAATCAAAGGAATAACTAGTATTAAGGAAGGGCAAATTGTTTTAAAGGTACCAATTGCTTAAGGTTTCAAAGAAAGAAGTCACTTGATTTAGAAGCCTTTAATTGTATTTCTAAAAAGTATTGTGACTTGTCTTGAAGAGTAGATATGACTTGATACTACGGTTATTAGTATCTTGGAAGCTTTATTTGAAAGAGAATCATTTTAAAGAATGCACGTAGTACGTTGGGTTAAATTCCCGGATTTTATAATGACATGTTAGTGCCTTAAGTAAACAAAAATGAGAGTGTATATGAACAAGCTAATAAGAAGTTAGGGGATTTCTTAACTTGATTTTGTTATGTATGATAAGCCGGTAGGGCTTATGTTATGTATGATGGTCGGTCGAGATAGGGTAAGAGTATAAATGAGGGGCAAGCCCCAAGACGTTATACCACCTTCTCCAGGGTAAGAGTATGAGTGAGGGATAACCCCCCAAGACGCTGTACCACCTGCTTTACGTGTTGTTTGTGGCCGTCGAGATAGGGTAAGAGTATAAATGAGGGGCAAGCCCCAAGACGTTATACCCCCTGCTTTACCACCTTCTCCAGGGTAAGAGTATAAATGAGGGGCAAGCCCCAAGACGTTATACCCCCTGCTTTACCACCTTCTCCAGGGTAAGAGTATAAATGAGGGGCAAGCCCCAAGACGTTATACCACCTGTTTTGATTGATATTATGGGCGTGAGACCCATGGTTATGTTTTACACTTTTAGCTGTCGACAGTGATGGGGGATTCCACGGGCATGCTTTGATATTGGTGTGACTTGATCGCGTCCCAGTTTGGGCCGGGTAGTATATGTGTCCCTCCGTAGGGGGCCGGACTATGTTATGAAAGATAAGTAAGTTAGACAGAAATGAACTTAATGACTTCTCCTAAGTAAGTACGTAAGATATGGCTATAACTCTTAATGGAATGGAAAAAGGATATTGATGTGAAATTAAGTTCATAAGTGGTAATGACACGGCAGGATCTGGTATGTATTTTTATACTTGTCCTTGTCATTCTTTTGTACAGTTATGATCACATTTCTTGACGTTATTTACATTCCATATTAACTGTTGTTTTACTTACATTTGTGTTATTTATAAGTTTCATGTATGTTCGCTGATTTTCTCGATGTTTACGTAGGGTGCCCGGGTAGGGCACGATCGCGATCGAGGGTCGGTCGTGACAAAAGTGGTATCGAGCGATTAGTCCTCGGAAAGTGTCTGAGGCCGTGTCTAGTAGAGTCTTGATTATCGGTGTGTTGTGCACCACATCTATAATCAGGAGGCTGCAGGACATTTAGGATTGGTTTCCATTCTTCTCACTCTGAGATCGTGCGATAGAGCTGTGTTGTTAGGGTCGTCCCTCCCTAACGAGTTATGTTGATTGCAGCTTCGAGAAGGGCAGCAGTGACCCAGGAATGACTATGTGGATTGCGTATCCAGGTTGGTAATGATTATAGTATAGTTAGTATTGTGACATACATCTATACGGAGTTATGTATGAGGGTCAGACGCGTGTTGCCTAAAATGATTTTAGATTACCAGGAATCGGTAAAGACTAACTAGATACCGGGAAGGTATGGAATAGTTAATGAATTTTCGCCAAGGTTTTGTGTTTTATTTCGAGATAATTGGGAAAAGATGAGCTGTCTGATAGGGTAGTGAACCCTTAAGAAGCCATATTAAGGAACCTAACGGAATGTCATGTTAATAGATTAAGCTGCGTAGTATGCTTAAGAGAATTATACGGATGAGGCCTGTATAGAGTAAGTAATGGTTGTTGTGATCGAGACAACATGGTTATGGTTTTATGAGAAGTTTTTATACCCATTATTGGGGGATGGGTAAGGTAGGTTTGGAGCATGGAAATTGCGAGCCTAAGAATGTTGATAACTGCCGAGACCTTAGATGTATAAGGCTTTCTCTGGCAATAAGATTTTAAGTCGGATCGAGGATAAGAGTTAAGTGCGTGAGTAGGGTCGAGGACACTGTTGCTGGTCTCCCATATCACGGAATGGAGTGGGATCGGTTGGTAGTAGTTCCGCCACGTGGCGAGTCACGAGGGCGCTAGGCCAAGTCTAGTTAATTGTTTCTGAGTTCGTGGGCGCGTTCCCACCAGTCATGGCCGGAAATGGCCTTATTTTGTTTTATAGAGTTACTCCAAAGATTTGAGGCGAATCGGTATGGAAGTTATGTATGTATGCTAGTATGAGTTGGAAGTGCGAAAAGGTAACCTCTTTTGGGCTTGTGATGGATGGGTATGCGTGTGCAGTATTAGGGCCATGTGTGGCATTGATGGTATGTCGGGGTTGTGAAAGGGAACTATGTCGCTAATTATAAGTTTGACTCAGAAAGAACATTCGAGGGCGAATGTTTCTAAGGGGAAGAATGTTACACCCGTATTTTAAGGACATGTTTCAAGAACGTACGTAAGAACTAAGAGGTATCAAGATGTGAGACTTGTAAAATTTTATCGGAAGTATGAAATTGTCGACAAACGTTTTTGTTGTGCCGAATGGGAGGGCGACACGTGTCACCCCTTAGAAATGCCTTGGGCGATTTTTGCAAGGGCTAAAGGGTCATTGGACCTTTGTTAGCAAGACAAGTCTTGCAACTTGAAAGCTTGACATGTTTGACTTAGTCAAGGGACATTTAGTCTTGATTTTTGTTAAGACCTCATCCTAGCCAATCATTTGTACACTTTGACCCTCGTGTCCCTATATAATACTAGTAGCAAGACAAGAGTTCCACACTTAGCTAAAATTTCACAAATTGAAGAACAAGAGGGGATGCTCTCGGGTTGGGTTGAAGAAGAAGGGAAAAATTTTGTTTGTTGTCGATAATCTCCCACTTTAAACCAAGGTTCCTAAGTGTATTGTGAGTATATCTCAATAGAAAAATCCGGAAAAGAGAGTTTTCAGTATTAATCGCAGGTGAAAACCTAATGGCTTTTCTAGGTTTTGGTTGGAAGTTTGAAGGAAAATTTTGGCATGGTTTTAAGGGTCTCAGTAGCGGATTGAAGTATCTTGGAGAGTCTACAGGTTGCTAAGGAACGCCACGGTTGAAGATTGGATTGAAATCGTTAAGGTATAATCTTGCCCTTTAAGATGTTACAAGATTATATATATTTTTTGTTGTTGTTAGTTTTACATGTTGACAACATGAAGTTGGTATGTAGAAGTTTATAAGGATTATGGATTGATTGTAGCCTTGGAAATCCGAAAATGTAATATAAGCCATGTTAAGTTGGATTTCAATTTAATCGTTGTTAAAATCGTCGCATGTTATTGACTTGAAGATTATGGTAGTTATAACCAAATGCGACTTGATATCTTATTATGCTACCAATTCGGATTGTAATTGGAAATTTGATAAGAATTGGTAAGGTTGAACTCAAGGTGGCCGAATTTGGACTTTTAGTTTGTTTTTCATTTGTATTGGACTACTTTCTAAATTGTGAGCCAATTGGGGCTGTTTAGTTTTTATTTTGGAGTACCTTATAGAAATTGTGAGCCAATTGGGGCTGTTTGGTTATTGTATTCGGCCTTGAAAAAGGTGGCAAAGTAAGTAGAAACAAAGGAAGTCTTTGTCAGATTTTAGTAGAATTTGGCGACTTAGCACTTAGAATATTCTACGTTTGAAGTAAGAGGTTAATGGACATATTGTGACCATTTTAGGTTGAAGTACTAAGTATAGCGTATCCTACTTGGAAAGTGGAATAGCTATCAAGATTGAAATCTTTGGAGCATTTTGCTACGTGTCGATAATCGTCGCGAGGTATGTGAACCTCTTCCTTCCTTTGGCATGATTCTATGTATGGAATATACTTGTGGTATCCTTTCATGTTTCCTTCTACTCTTAGAAGTTAAGAGGTAGTTATGTGATTTACCCTATGTAGAACTTTTCCTATCTTTTGAGCATGACTAGTTGCACGTATGTAGTGCGGTGGACGTCTGAGACTATGACATTCTTTACTTGTTTTATGTGATGCCAAGTCGGGTGGGTTAGGAGATTAACTCACTTCTTTGAAAATAGTAAGGATGTCTTAAGTTGATTTTAAAGTTAAGGGACTTGAAGAGTTTTAAAGTATGTGATACTTGTAACGTATTAAACGTATAAGTCCTTGGATAGGAAATTGTTTATGGCTAAGGTATAAAGTGAATATAACGGCTTTATGGGAAGTTAGTTATATTTGCCTTATGGAAAGATAAATGACTTGACTATGTAAAAAGGCAACTTGATTTTACGGCATCAATTGCCTAAGGTTTTATATAAAAAGGAGTCGAGTTGATTTGGCTAATTTACGGCACAAATGAGAATAAGTATCGAACAAGCCACTGCAGCGTTAATAAAGGGAAATGTAATGACAATCCATTATGTTAAAACAAGTAGAAATCCTCCATCTGCATAGAAGCTAAGATAAGACAAAATTGTATTACATTTTCTAGATCATGACTACTTGAATAAGATCGTTATAAATAAGTATAACTTATTCACGACGCACCAAAGATTTGTTACAAATTTTAAAAGAGTTTACGTATGAAGCTTTTAAGACCTTGAAACTTGTTTTCTAAAAGTTAAGAAACTTGATGTATTTTGAAAGTTAAGAGATTTGATTTGAAAGTATAAATCTCTTAGTTATAAAAGGAATGAGTTTGTCTAAAACCATAAAGGGTTATAACGGCTTTATGGGAAGTTGGTTATAACGGCTTTATGGAAGGATAAGAGAATGGTTTTCTCTAATAACGTAATCAAAGGAATAACTAGTATTAAGGAAGGGCAAATTGTTTTAAAGGTACCAATTGCTTAAGGTTTCAAAGAAAGAAGTCACTTGATTTAGAAGCCTTTAATTGTATTTCTAAAAAGTATTGTGACTTGTCTTGAAGAGTAGATATGACTTGATACTACGGTTATTAGTATCTTGGAAAGCTTTATTTGAAAGAGAATCATTTTAAAGAGTAATGACACGTAGTACGTTGGGTTAAATTCCCGGATTTTATAATGACATGTTAGTGCCTTAAGTAAACAAAAATGAGAGTGTATATGAACAAGCTAATAAGAAGTTAGGGGATTTCTTAACTGGATTTTGTTATGTATGATAAGCGGTAGGGCTTATGTTATGTATGATGATGGTCGGTCGAGATAGGGTAAGAGTATAAATGAGGCAAGCCCCAGGCGTTATACCACCTTCTCGGGGTAAGAGTATGAGTGAGGATAACCCCAAGACGCTGTACCACCTGCTACGTGTTGTTTGTGGCCAGTCGAGATAGGGTAAGAGTATAAATGAGGGGCAAGCCCCAAGACGTTATACCCCCTGCTTTACCAGCTTCTCCAGGGTAAGAGTATAAATGAGGGGCAATCCCCAATACGTTATACCCCGCTTACCATACTCCGGGTAAGAGTATAAATGAGGGGCAAGCCCCAAGACGTTATACCACCTGTTTTTGATTGATATTATGGGCGTGAGACCCATGGTTATGTTTTACACTTTTAGCTGTCGACAGTGATGGGGGATTCCACGGGCATGCTTCGATATTGGTGTGACTTGATCGCGTCGGTTTGGTGGGTAGTATATGTGTCCTCCGCAGGCGGACTATGTTATGAAAGATAAGTAAGTTAGACAGAAATGAACTTAATGACTTCTCCTAAGTAAGTACGTAAGATATGGCTATAACTCTTAATGGAATGGAAAAAGGATATTGATGTGAAATTAAGTTCATAAGTGGTAATGACACGGCAGGATCTGGTATGTATTTTTATACTTGTCCTTGTCATTCTTTTATCTGATTATGATCACATTTCTTATGACGTTATTTACATTCCATATTAAATTTTTGTTGTTTTATACATTTGTGTTATTTATAAGTTTCATGTATGTTCCGCTGATTTTCTCGATGTTTACGTAAGGTGCCTGGTAGGGCACGATCGCGATCCGGTCGGGTCGTGACAAAAGTGGTATCGAGCGATTAGTCCTCGGAAAGTGTCTGAGGCCGTGTCTAGTAGAGTCTTGATTATCGGTGTGTTGTGCACCACATCTATAATCGGGAGGCTGCAGGACATTTAGGATTGGTTTCCATTCTTCTCACTCGAGATCGTGCGATAGAGGCGTGTTGTTAGGGTCGTCCTCCTAACGAGTTATGTTGATTGCGACCGAGAAGAGGCGATGACCGGGAATGACTATGTGGATTGCGTATCCAGGTTGGTAATGATTATAGTATAGTTAGTATTGTGACATACATCTATACGGAGTTATGTATGAGGGTCAGACGCGTGTTGCCTAAAATGATTTTAGATTACCAGGAATCGGTAAAGACTAACTAGATACCGGGAAGGTATGGAATAGTTAATGAATTTTCGCCAAGGTTTTGTGTTTTATTTCGAGATAATTGGGAAAAAAATGAGCTGTCTGATAGGGTAGTGAACCCTTAAGAAGCCATATTAAGGAACCTAACGGAATGTCATGTTAATAGATTAAGCTGTGTAGTATGCTTAAGAGAATTATACGGATGAGGCCTGTATAGAGTAAGTAATGGTTGTTGTGATCGAGACAACATGGTTATGGTTTTATGAGAAGTTTTTATACCCATTATTGGGGGATGGGTAAGGTAGGTTTGGAGCATGGAAATTGCGAGCCTAAGAATGTTGATAACTGCCGAGACCTTAGATGTATAAGGCTTTCTCTGGCAATAAGATTTTAAGTCAGATCAAGGATAAGAGTTAAGTGCGACGCTGAGTAGGGTCGAGGACACATTCTGGTCTCCCATATCTGGAATGGAGTGGGATCAGTTGGTAGTAGTTCCGCTACGTGACGGGGTCACGAGGGCGCTAGGCCCAAGTCTAGTTAATTGTTTTACAGGTTCGTGGACGCGTTCCACCGGAACCAGGTCATGAAAGCCGGAAATGGCCTTATTTTGTTTTATAGAGTTACTCCAAAGATTTGAGGCCAGAATCGGTATGGAAGTTATGTATGTATGCTAGTATGAGTTGGAAGTACGAAAAGGTAACCTCTTTTGGGCTTGTGATGGATGGGTATGCGTGTGCAAGGTATTAGGGCCATGTGTGGCATTGATGGTATGTCGGGGTTGTGAAAGGGAACTATGTCGCTAATTATAAGTTTGACTCCGAAAGAACATTCGAGGACGAATGTTTCTAAGGGGGGAAGAATGTTACACCCCGTATTTTAAAGGACATGTTTCAAGAACGTACGTAAGAAATCAGAGGTATCAAGATTTGAGACTTGTAAAATTTTATCGGAATTATGAAATTGTCGAAAAACGTTTTTGTTGTGACGAATGGGAGGGCGACACGTGTCACCCCCCCCTTAGAAATGCCTTGGACGATTTTTGCAAGGGCTAAAGGGTCATTGGACCTTTGTTAGCAAGACAAGTCTTGCAACTTGAAAGCTTGACATGTTTGACTTAGTCAAGGGGACATTTAGTCTTGATTTTTGTTAAGACCTCATCCTAGCCAACCATTTGTGCACACTTTGACCCTCCATGTCCATATATAATACTAGTAGCAAGACAAGAGTTCCACACTTAGCTAAAATTTCACAAATTGAAGAACAAGAGAGGGGGATGCTCTCGGGTTGGGTTCAAGAAGAAGGGAATTTTTTTTGTTTGTTGTCCAATAATCTCCCCACTTTAAACCAAGGTTCCTAAGTGTATTGTGAGTATATCTCAATAGAAAAATCCCGGAAAAAGAGAGTTTTCGTATTAGTCGCAAGGTGAAAACCTAATGGCTTTTCTAGGTTTTGGTTGGAAGTTTGAAGGAAAATTTTTGGCATGGTTTTAAGGGTCTCAAGTAGCGGATTGAAGTATCTTGGAGAGTCTCTAGGTTGCTAAGGAACGCCTACGGATTTGAAGATTGGATTGAAATCGTTAAGGTATAATCTTGCCCTTTAAGATGTTACAAGATTATATATATTTTTTGTTGTTGTTAGTTTTACATGTTGACAACATGAAGTTGGTATGTAGAAGTTTATAAGGATTATGGATTGATTGTAGCCTTGGAAATCCGAAAATGTAATATAAGCCATGTTAAGTTGGATTTCAATTTAATCGTTGTTAAAATCGTCGCATGTTATTGACTTGAAGATTATGGTAGTTATAACCAAATGCGACTTGATATCTTATTATGCTACCAATTCGGATTGTAATTGGAAATTTGATAAGAATTGGTAAGGTTGAACTCAAGGTGGCCGAATTTGGACTTTTAGTTTGTTTTTCATTTGTATTGGACTACTTTCTAAATTGTGAGCCAATTGGGGCTGTTTAGTTTTTATTTTGGAGTACCTTATAGAAATTGTGAGCCAATTGGGGCTGTTTGGTTATTGTATTCGGCCTTGAAAAAGGTGGCAAAGTAAGTAGAAACAAAGGAAGTGCTGTCCGATTTTCCGTAGAATTTGGCGACTTAGCACTTAGAATATTCTACGTTTGAAGTAAGAGGTTAATGGACATATTGTGACCATTTTAGGTTGAAGTACTAAGTATAGCGTATCCTACTTGGAAAGTGGAATAGCTATCAAGATTGAAGTACTTTGGAGCATTTTGCTACGTGTCGATAATCGTCGCGAGGTATGTGAACCTCTTCCTTCCTTTGGCATGATTCTATGTATGGAATATACTTGTGGTATCCTTTCATGTTTCCTTCTACTCTTAGAAGTTAAGAGGTAGTTATGTGATTTACCCTATGTAGAACTTTTCCTATCTTTTGAGCATGACTAGTTGCACGTATGTAGTACGGTGGACGTACAAGACTATGACATTCTTTACTTGTTTTATGTGATGCCAAGTCGGGTGGGTTAGGAGATTAACTCACTTCTTTGAAAATAGTAAGGATGTCTTAAGTTGATTTTAAAGTTAAGGGACTTGAAGAGTTTTAAAGTATGTGATACTTGTCCCGTTTTAAACGTATAAGTCCCTTGGATAGGAAATTGTTTATGGCTAAGGTATAAAGTGAATATAACGGCTTTATGGGAAGTTAGTTATATTTGCCTTATGGAAAGATAAATGACTTGACTATGTAAAAAGGCAACTTGATTTTACGGCATCAATTGCCTAAGGTTTTATATAAAAAAGAGTCGAGTTGATTTGGCTAATTTACGGCACAAATGAGAATAAGTATCGAACAAGCCACTGCAGCATTAATAAAGGGAAATGTAATGACAATCCATTATGTTAAAACAAGTAGAAATCCTCCATCTGCATAGAAGCTAAGATAAGACAAAATTGTATTACATTTTCTAGATCATGGCTACTTGAATAAGATCGTTATAAATAAGTATAACTTATTCACGACGCACCAAAGATTTGTTACAAATTTTAAAAGAGTTTACGTATGAAGCTTTTAAGACCTTGAAACTTGTTTTCTAAAAGTTAAGAAACTTGATGTATTTTGAAAGTTAAGAGATTTGATTTGAAAGTATAAATCTCTTAGTTATAAAAGGAATGAGTTTGTCTAAAACCATAAAGGGTTATAACGGCTTTATGGGAAGTTGGTTATAACGGCTTTATGGAAGGATAAGAGAATGGTTTTCTCTAATAACGTAATCAAAGGAATAACTAGTATTAAGGAAGGGCAAATTGTTTTAAAGGTACCAATTGCTTAAGGTTTCAAAGAAAGAAGTCACTTGATTTAGAAGCCTTTAATTGTATTTCTAAAAAGTATTGTGACTTGTCTTGAAGAGTAGATATGACTTGATACTACGGTTATTAGTATCTTGGAAGCTTTATTTGAAAGAGAATCATTTTAAAGGAGTAACGGCACGTAGTACGTTGGGTTAAATTCCCGGATTTTATAATGACATGTTAGTGCCTTAAGTAAACAAAAATGAGAGTGTATATGAACAAGCTAATAAGAAGTTAGGGGATTTCTTAACTTGATTATGTTATGTATGATAAGCCGGTAGGGCTTATGTTATGTATGATGGTCGGTCGAGATAGGGTAAGAGTATAAATGAGGGGCAAGCCCCAAGACGTTATACCACCTTCTCCAGGGTAAGAGTATGAGTGAGGGATAACCCCCCAAGACGCTGTACCACCTGCTTTACGTGTTGTTTGACGACCGGTCGAGATAGGGTAAGAGTATAAATGAGGGGCAAGCCCCAAGACGTTATACCCCCTGCTTTACCACCTTCTCCAGGGTAAGAGTATAAATGAGGGGCAAGCCCCAAGACGTTATACCCCCTGCTTTACCACCTTCTCCAGGGTAAGAGTATAAATGAGGGGCAAGCCCCAAGACGTTATACCACCTGTTTTGATTGATATTATGGGCGTGAGACCCATGGTTATGTTTACACTTTTAGTCGCGGTGATGGGGGATTCCACGGGCATGCTTTGATATTGGTGTGACTTGATCGCGTCCCAGTTTGGGCCGGGTAGTATATGTGTCCCTCCGTAGGGGGCCGGACTATGTTATGAAAGATAAGTAAGTTAGACAGAAATGAACTTAATGACTTCTCCTAAGTAAGTACGTAAGATATGGCTATAACTCTTAATGGAATGGAAAAAGGATATTGATGTGAAATTAAGTTCATAAGTGGTAATGACACGGCAGGATCTGGTATGTATTTTTATACTTGTCCTTGTCATTCTTTTGTCTGATTATGATCCGCATTTCAGACGTTATTTACATTCCATATTCTGTTGTTTTACTTCATTGTGTTATTTATAAGTTTCATGTATGTTCCGCTGATTTTCTCGATGTTTACTCGTAGGGTGCCTGTAGGGCACGATCGCGATCGAGGTCGGGTCGTGACAGATGAGAAATTAAGTTCATAAGTGGTAATGACAGTAGGATCGGTATGTATTTTTATACTTGTCCCCGTCATTCTGTTATGCTTATGATCTATTTATCATGCGTTATTTATGTTCCATATTCGGTACTGTTATCGACTTCCCGCCGAAGTGCGTTAAATGCCCGCAGGTTTTAGGTACCCAGGTTGGTGATCCTTGCTCTTAGGATCTCGGTTCAGTTTTTGAGAGAAAGCTCCACTTGCTCCGGAGGCTTATCTCTTGGTACAATATTTCCCTGAGGTAGTAGATTCATGTATATTCAGGGGTATGGTGGGGCCCTGTCCCGCCACAGTTGTTATGTTAAAAACTCTTAGAGGTCTGTAGTCACATATGGTGGGTCAGTTTGTAAAGAAAGGCAAGCGCTTGATTGTATATATTTATGTCCAGGAAGGTAGCCCTATCGGCTAACCTGTTGTTTTACATCTATTGTTTTATTGTTTTTTTTGTTTTATGTATGTTCCGCTGATTTTCTCTGATGTTTACCTGTAAGGGTGCCCAGGTAGGGCACCAGTCGCGGGCCCGGGGTCGGGTCGTGACACATGTAGCATGAAATTTTTTTCAGCACACTAAACACATTGAGCTAGATATTTCGCAAACTCATATTTATCATGCTTTAATGGAAGTCAATATACTAAATCATGCATATAAATTCAAAAATCTTATGGCATGCTTACTTGCTATTCTCCACTAATCCTGGATATGCATAAAAGAGATCTTCAGGACTTTAAGGGTTGTAATGTAGGCTTAGGCACGAGTAGGTAAAAATAGGCATTTAGGCTCATTTTTGTGTACCATAAGCTCTTTAGCTTTTCAGTATTTTCCTTTTCTTTTTGTTCTTTTCTTCACTTCAATTCTATCTTTTTCCCTCTTTTGTTTTGGGAGAATGAAGAGTATTATAATAACAAGCACCCCCAAACTTAGGCTTTTGCCTCTTTCTTATTTCTTTTTTATTGAGGTGCAACAAGCTTATTCACTCTTTTTGTCTCTTTTTTAACACAATTGATTCCACTACTTCACATTTTTACTTACGGCACAATCTGTGGGAATATAGGGTGTCAAAGAAGAAGTTTCAATTTTTAGGCTCAATGGGACTGACTAGGGATACTTTTAAAGTTTGGGGTAGAAAATAGTGGTAAGAATTGGCTATCAAAGAAATGCCTGAGTCATCTCCCTAACATGCATATCCTAACTATTTCGCCTCAAATAGCAAGCAATCATAACACATAGGTTTTCATAATTTAGCATGCACAATTTAAGCAAGAAACTCCAATAGGTGATTTTTGTGAGTTTTTGGCATATCTAACCTAGGTGTTTAGATAGTTGCTTCTAATTCCATTACATTATTCCACCTTCCTTCACTAGGTGTTTCTAGCAACTACATCATACATGATCTTTGACAGGCAATTATGACTCAAAAAGAAAAAAAAATTGTGACTCAAAATATACGTAAAACAATCAAAAAGACTTAAATGAAACATAACAAGACACAAATAAAACACCCCCAAACTTAAATCACACATTTTCCCCAATGTGTGCAAGACTCAAAGAAAATAAAAGAAAAAGGACAACTTCGACACAACACGGTCATAACGGAGGTCTAGGAGGAAAATTCGAATTTGCGGAAATATGACTCTCTGTTTGGAGCCGCCACGAGATTCGGCCGCGACTGATTACGCGCGGTCTTGTGGCGATCGCTTTTCCTTTTTCAGCGTTTTTGCTCCTTTTTCCTCGGTTTTAGCTTTCAGTCCACCTGTCATCCAACAACACAAAACAAGAACCCAAGACCGTGAGACTGTTCAAAAGCAAAATAAAATAAAATAAAGACATAAATTAAAATAACATAATTAAAAACATTGGTTGCCTCCCAACAAGCGCTGTCTTTTACGTCTTTTAGCCGAACGCAATTAACCTTTCCGAGTGACCATTGGATCCTTCTGCGAACTGCTTGCAATCCGCAGAGTTATTATTGCAGGTCTCAATTTCCTACGACCATTTGTTCAAACAAGAGCCTTACATATACAATTATCCCCAGTAGGCTTGTCTTTTATGTTTTCTATAATGTAGGAATCCGTGAACTTCTACATCTCTCAACTCTAGGGGTACCCTTGATGGTATGGGCTTCCTAATTGGGAATCAGCCGTGATAGCTAGTGGTGTTTCTTCTGTAATAGGTGCAAGAAAAAGAATTTCCACAAAATCCAAGAAGGTAAATAATTGGATCTCTGCAATCTTTTCCTTCTCTACACCAACTATCTCACCAGATTCCTTAATAATTGGGTGTGGTTCAGGCTCCTCAATCTGTTGTTCATTGTTCAAAATCACCTCGATTTACGGGTTCGCGCCGCGTCGCTCTTTAGCGCATGGCGCTCACTCTCTGCTGTCTCAGAATCTTCGGCGCCGCGACCCTGCTCATCGGCGCCGCGGCGCTGCTGCTGCTGCGAACTCTCTATCTCCCCTGATTCGGCATCCTTCAGGTCAATTGCCTGACATTGTATTTCCTCATTGCCTACCCCAGGTGCAGATTGCTCTTCTTGCGTTTCGCTGTTGAATATGATCGCGAGTTCTGCTATTTGCGTTTCCAACTTCTTCATGGCCATTCTCGTTTCGTCTATGAACTGATTTTGGTACCTCGTGAGACTGAGTATAGTTTCTCGTAATTCCTCCCTCTCTTCCTCTATGGTTGGAGCTCAATCATATTGACAGTAGAAATCCATGTCTTAAGGATCCCTGAAATGAATCAAAACCAACAACGAATCACGGCACATTTGTTTTTTTTTTTTAAAAAGAAAATAAAATAAATAATTTAAAGAAACAAAAATAAAAACCAAATTAGAAATTAAAAATAGATAAATTTGATATTGAACTAAGCCTAATCCCCGGCAACGGCGCCAAAAACTTGATGCGCGGTAAGATGCACACACTTTAAACGCAAGTGCACGTTATCGTGACAAGTAGTATAGTCTTGATAAGACCGAATATCGTCCTCAAGGATTAGGGTTCAATTACCAACTATCTATTTTTTGGTATCTATTTGGTAAATTGATATTTAGATTTGTTGTTTATAACTAAGGATTATAAAAGCTATTTAACTAAAAGGGTTTACTTCAGTGATGATGAGAATATGGCTTCCACGTCTCCTCACTATCCGCTTATGCTACTTATTAATGCAATAACTTATGGTCTTCTTCTTTTGGAGAAAGCGGGTTCACTAAATCGTTTTATACTCCCGTTAGGGTTATATAAACACTCAACCCCAGTATTGCACCTTACCTACCTTTCGGTGATAAGGATAACTCTATAGGAGGATTAAGAACAAGAACCTAGTTAACCGTCACGCACAATGCGCAAAATTAGGGTTTTTAAGCCTCTCATTAACGCTACATAAATAATTGAGGTATTTTCATCCCCAATCCAAGAATGTCTACCCAACTTACAGCATATTCACAATCCCCCCCTTTCGGAATCTGATTAGAAATCATATAGTGATAATTAGTTGTCAATTAATTACCAAGAATTCAACTCAAATATTGGATAGATCTCAACAAGAAGAATAACCATAAGCATGCATTAAATCATAACATAAGTTTCTAGAGATTCAACATGGAAAGCCCTATAGAGGAATTAGTTCCTAGCCATTGATATGACAAGAACTAATCCCATGTTCATCATACAAAAACTGAAATAAAGAAAAGAAAAGGAAAGAAAATTACTTAAGAACGAGTCTCCAAGCCAAGCATCCAAGGGTTGTGTTGTGGAATATTTACAAGATGGATTGATGGAAGGATGGATGTAGAGTGGTGAGTGGTGGAATGGAGAATGAATAATTCTTCTAATGATGTAGAGTATTTATAGCCAAAGCATCCTTTTGGTGAAGGGTTAGGGATTTTTGTAGGTAGGAAAAGTTATTAGAATCCTTTTAGGTAAGGGTTTTAAGGTAGGAAAAGTTATCCCTTTAGGTAGGAAAAGTTATCCCTTTAGGAAGGAAAATTTATCCCTTTAGGATTCTAAAAACAAGTCAAATTCGGCCCAGCACTTTATAATTCCCGCGTCGGCGCCGCGACCCTGAATCAGGCGCATTTCAAGATCAGCAACTTTCAGACTTTCAGCATATTGGGCGCCGCGGCTCTGCTGGCGCGCGGTGATGACGTTTTTAGCGGTCCGTTTCGTCGTCCTTTTTTCGTCCGGACTTCGTCTGATCTCCTATCTAATTTCCAGAACTTCTTAGACTTTATTTCTTGGCCCTTTTAGTGTGCAATTCCATCTCTTTTATGCTCATTTCATCTCCTTTTCGTCATTTCTCCATTTTTGACCGCTGTGACACAAAAGAAAGGAAAACGACCCTAATACTGTACTAAACATAAATGAAATGAGTAAAATACTAACTAAAAAATGACTCAAAAAGTGTATATAAAATACACCGATCAGCAAGATTGGTCAAGGACTCCCAGAGTGCAATACTATCATTTTTGTCGCATTTTGCATATACAAGCGAAACTGTCAATTCTTTGTCCAATCCTTCATTTACCATGTAAAAGCTGAGCATTTGTTCTTCATCAACAAGAATAGAAATCCTCCACCCCTCCTCTACAAAAGCCCATATTTTACCATTGAGATTGCAAAAATCTTGTTGGATTCCCAGTCTCCTCCTATATGATTCTATTCGATAGGTTTTTTTCGAAAGGTTCCATCATGCCTATGAGAAAGAAATTCTTCTTCTTGTGATATGTTATTAGTCTCCTGAATGCTTTCTTTGTTTTGACTGATCTTATATTTCAGTGATTGCCTTCATAGTTAAACAGTAAAATTAAAAGCAACCTTTCTCCTTGGATGCACCCCTAAGACTTGTTGTGCACTCTGTTGAGTTCCTTCTTGTTTTACCCCTGATGCCAGTGTACTTGGGTGATAAACCTCTTATTCTAGCAACATTCCTGAAGTTTTGCTCAAGTGTTTCTTCATCGTAGTCTTTTCTGGCTCTCGATATTGGAACTTGATGACTTTCTCCTCTATCATTAAGCTTATGAGACCTTCTATCTGTTGTCCTTAGTCCGCTGCTTTCAGTTTCTTTGTGTAAGTTCCCCTTCTATTTAGTTAGTGCATAATAGGTTTTTTTAATGTACTATGCATTTAGTAATTGCATAATAGTTTTTTCTACGTGCTATGTATTTAGCAAGTGCATAATAGGTTTTTTACGTACTATGCATTTAGCAAGTTCATAATATGTTTTTATACGTACTATGTATTTAGCAAGTTCATAATAAGTTTTAGGCTAACAATAAACCATCGACCGGATTCTAGAAAATTTGTGTGCTAATACCCATGAAAGTATAAAAAATTACGAATTTGAGTTTCTGGGCTTAGAAATGCAATAATATGCTACCTCGGCCATGACGAAGTATTGGTGTCGATCACAAGTCCGGTTGTGATGGACAAGGAGAATTTTAGGTCAATCAAAGACCATTGACCAGATTCAAGAAAATATGTGTGCTAATACCATTGAAAGTGCAAAAAAATAAGGAATTTAAGTTTCTTCGCTTAGAAATGCAATAATACATGACGTCGGCAATGACGAAGTAATATGTGTCGATCCCTAACCTGTTTTTGATGGACAAGGTAAGCTTCAGGCAAATCAAAGATCGGTGACATGATTCTAGAAAATTCCTATGCTAATACCCACTGAAAGTGCAAACAATCACGAATTTGAGTTTTTTGGCTTAGAAATGCAATAATAAGCGACGTCGGCCATGAAGAAGTTATGGTTGCCGATCACAACCCTATTTTTCTTTGCTTACTATGCATTTAGCAAATGCATATTAGATTTTTTTTATGTACTATGCATTTAGCAAGTGCATAATATATTTTTTACGTACTATGCATTTAGCAAGTGCATATTAGAGTTTTCTACGTACTATGCATTTAGCAAGTGCATAGTAGGTTTTTCTACTATATGCATTTAGCAAGTGCATAATAGGTTTTTCTACGTATTATGCATTTAGCAAGTGCATAATATGTTTTTTTTATGTACTATGCATTTAGCAAATGCATAATAGATTTTTTACGTACTATGCATTTAGCAAGTGCATAGTAGTTCTTTTACATACTATGCATTTAGCAAGTGCATAATAGGGTTGACTATGTACTATGCATTTAGCAATTGCATAATAGGTTTTTCTACGTACTATGTATTTAGCAACTGCATAATAGGTTTTAGGCCAATCAGATACCGTCGACCAGATGCTAGAAAATATGTATGCTAATACCCACCGAAAGTTTAAAAAATCCTGAATTTGAGTTTCTGGGCTTAGATTTGCAATAATATGCGACGTCGACCATGACAAAGTAATGGGTGTCGATCAAAAGCCTATTTGTGATGGATCAGGTGAATTTTAGGCCAATCAAAGATCATCAACCGGATTCTAGAAAATTTGTGTTCTAACACCCACCGAAAGTGCAAAAAACCATAAATTTGAGTTTCTTGGCTTAGAAATGCAATAATACGTGACGTTGGCCATGACGAAGTTATGGTTGTCGATCACCATCCGATATTTTATGGACTAGGTGAATTTTAGGCCAATAAAAAATTATCAACCGAATTCTAGAAAATATGTGTGCTAATACCCACCGAAAGTGCAAAAAATCACGAATTTGAGTTTCTTACTTAGAAATACAATAATAAGTGATGTAGTATGCATTTAGCAAGTGCATAATAGGTTTTTCTAATATATGTAAAATGCTAATATACGTACCGAAAATGTAAAAAATCACGAATTTGAGTTTCATGGCTTAGAAATACAATAATAAGCTACGTCTGCCATGACGAATTTATGGGTGTCGATCCCAAACTTATTTTTCATGGCTTACTATGCATTTAGCAAGTGCATAATAGTTTTTTCTACGTAGTATGCATTTAGCAAGTGTATAATAGGTTTTTTATGTACTACGAATTTATGGCTGTCGATCACAAGCTTATTTTTCATTGCTTACTATGCATTTAGCAAGTGCATAATAGTTTTTTCTACGTAGTATGCATTTAGCAAGTGTATAATAGGTTTTTTATGTATTATGCATTTAGCAAGTGCATAATAAGTTTTTTACGTACTATGCATTTAGCAAGAGCATAATTGGTTTTTTTACGTACTATGCATTTAGCAAGTGCATAATATGTTTTTTTACATAGTATGCATTTAGCAAGTGCATAATATGTTTTTTTACATAGTATGCATTTAGCAAGTGCATAATAGGTTTATCTACGTAGTATGCATTTAGCAAGTGCATAATAGACTTATATGTACTATGCATTTAGCAAGTGCATAATATATTTATACGTACTATGTATTTAGCAAGTGCATAATAGGTTTTAGGCGAATCAGAGACCGACGATCGGATTCTAGAAAATCTGTGTGCTAATACCCACCGAAAGTGCAAACAATCACGAATTTGAGTTTTATAGCTTAGAAATGCAATAATAATGTCACGACCCGACCCCGGGCCACGACTGGTGCCCTACCTGGGCACCCCGTTCAGGTATACATCAGAGAATAGCAGCGGAACATACACAACATAAACACATGTGTAAATAAAAACGTCACAGGCTAGCCGATCAGTCCGCCTTCTATAATATAAACATAATCAAAAGTACAACTCAGTTCTTACAGCCCAACCACATATGTGAATACAGACCTCTAGGAATAACAACTGAACAACTGGCGGGGACAGGCCCGCCATACCACGAATATACATGAATCTACTACCTCGGAAACCGCACCAAGAGATAAGCCTCGGAGCAAATGGAGCTTTCTCTCAAAATCGACCGAGATCCAAGAGCAAGGATCACCACTGGTACCTAAAACTGCGGGCATTTAACGCAGCCCAAGAGGGTCAAGATAACAGTGCGAATATGGAGCAGAAATAACGTCTGATAAACAGATCATAAGCGTACAAAAGAATGACAAGGACAAGTATAAAAGTACATACGGATCTCGCCGTGTCATTACCACTTATGAACTTAATTTCACATCAATATCTTTTCCCATTTTCAATAAAGGTTATAGCCACATTCTTACGCATATGATTAGGAAAAATCATTAAGTTCATTTCTATATAACCTACTTATCTTTCATAAGTATAATCCGTCCCTTAAAGGAGGGCACATTTACTACCCCCAACGGGACGCGATCAAGTCACACTAATATCAAGCGTGTCCGTGGAATCCCCATCACCGCCGACTACAAGTGTAAAATATAATCACGTGTCGCGCCGTGGCATCCCACCTCACCGTCGGCGTACATTCACAACACATATATATATCTCCCGCCCGTGGAATCCCATCATCGGCGATCCGGGATATAATAATACACCAATAGGCATACATGAACACCAAGTCCCACGGTGGTATAGCGTCTTGGGGTCTACCCTCACTTATACTCTTACCACGGAAGTTGGTAAAGCAGGTGGTATAGCATCTTGGGGGTCTACCCCTCACTTGTACTCTTATCCTGGAGAAGGTGGTATAACGTCTTGGGGCTTGCCCCTCATTTATACTCTTACCCTATCTCAACCGACCATTATACAAAGCAAGCAGGGGGTATAATGTCTTGGGGGTTTACCCCTCACTTATACTCTTACCCTGGAGAAGGTGGTATAACGTCTTAGGGCTTGCCCCTCATTTATACTCTTACCCTATCTCAACCGACCATTATACAAAACAGAAGCACTACCATGTCTTCTATAAAAATCCGGGAATTTAACCCAAGTACTACAATTAACGGAAGCATACCCGTGGAATCCCACATCACTGTCGGTATGTCCAAGTACTTACAACAAGACAGCCGACCCTCCAACCGAGAGTCGCGGCAACGTAATAAAACATAATACTTGCACTCAAAGGCTATCACCAGCACACATAGGCTAATTCTCAATTAACAAGCCAAAGTACTTATCAAGGCACACTTTACTAATTCTCAATTAATCAAGCCCAAGTACTAATCAAGGCATCACATAGAATAATTCTCATTTAACAAGCCAAAGTACTTATCAAGGCATACTTAGACTAATTCTCAATTAATCAAGCCAAAGTACTAATCAAGGCATCACATAGAAAAATTCTCATTTAACAAGCCAAAGTACTTATCAAGGCATACTTAGATTAATTCTCAATTAATCAAGCCAAAGTACTAATCAAGGCATCACATAGAAAAATTCTCATTTAACAAGCCAAAGTACTTATCAAGGCATACTTAGACTAATTCTCAATTAATCAAGCCAAAGTACTAATCAAGGCACAAATAGAATAATTCTCATTTAACAAGCCAAAGTACTACGTACGTACATTCTTTTCAAAAGACTCCTTTCCAAATAAAACTTCCCCGATACTAACAACCGTAGTATCAAGTCCTATTCACCTTTCAAGACAAGTCACAATACCTTTTTAGAACTACAATTACCGGCTTCTAAATCAAGTGACTTCTTTATTAAAACCTTAAGCAATTGGTACCTTTAAACCAATTTGCCTTCCTTAATACAAGTTATTTCTTTGATTACTTCATTAGAAAACCATTCTCTTAACCTTCCATAAAGCCGTTATAACCAACTTCCCATAAAGCCGTTATAACCCTTTATGGTTTAGACCAACACGTTCCTTTTATAACCAAGAGACTTCTACTTTTTGAAACCAAGTATTATATACTTTCAAATCAATTCTCATAACTTTCAAAAAAAATACAATTAGTCTCTAAACCTTTAGAAAACAAGTGACTCCTTTTATTATAAAACCTTAGGCAATTGATGCCTTAAAAACAAGTTGCCTCTTCACTAAAATCAAGTCATTTATCTTTCCATAAAGCAAATATAACTAACTTCCCATAAAGCCGTTATATTCACCTTATACCTTAGCCAAAAACAATTTCCTATCCAAGGGACTTATACGTTTAAAACGGAACAAGTATCACATACTTTAAAACTCTTCAAGTCCCTTAACTTAAATAAAACTTAAGACATCCTTTATACTTTCAAAGAAGTGAGTAAATCTCCCAACTCACCCGACTTGGCTATTCACACTACTAGTAAAGGATATCAAGGTGTCAGACGTCTCACCGTACTACATCGTGTAACTAGTCATGCTCAAAGATAGGAAAAGTTCTACATAGAGTAGATCACACAACTACCTCTTAACTTCTAAGAGTAACAGGAAACATGAAATGATACCACAGGTATATTCCATACATAGAATCATGCCAAAGGAAGGAAGAGGTTCACATACCTCGCGACGATTGTCGACAAGTAGCAAAATGCTCCAAAGTACTTCAACCTTGAGCTATTCCATTCTTCAAGTAGGATACACTATACTTAGTACTTCAACCTATAATGGTCACCATACATCCATTAACCTCTTATTTCAAACGTAGAATATTCTAAGTGCTAAGTCACTAAATTCTACGGAAAATCGGACAGCACCTCCTTTGTTTCTAGTAACTTTGCCACCTTTTTCAAGGCCGAAATACAATAACCAAACAGCCCCAATTGGCTCACAATATAGAAGGTAGTCCAATACAAATGAATAACTAAACAGCCCCAATTGGCTCACAATTTAGAAGGTAGTCCAATACAAATGAATAACAAACTACAAGTCCAAATTCGGCCACCTTGAGTTCAACCATACCAATTCTTATCCAATTTCCATTTCAATCCAAATTGGTAGCATAATATGATATCAAGTCGCATTTGATTATAATAACCATAATCTTTAAGTAAGTAACATGCGACGATTTCTAAAAACGACCAATTAGTAATCCAATTTTCAAGTGGCTTGCATAACATTTCGGATTTAGCTACAAGCAATCCATAGTACTTATAACTTCTACATATCAACTTCATGCTAGCAACAAGTAAAGCTAACAACAACAATATAAATATATAATCTTGTAACACCTTTAAAAGACAAGATTATACCTTAACGATTTTTAATCCAATTCCAAATCCGAAGTCGCTCCTAGTAGTTTAGAGCCTCTCCAAGACACTTCAATCCGCTTGTTGAGACCCTTAGAACAATACCAACAATCTTCCTTCAAACTTCCAATTCAAAACCTAGAAAGCCACTAGGTTTTCACTTTGCGACTAATACGAAAACTCTCTTTTTCCGGGATTTTTCTATTGAGATATGCTTACTATACCCTTAGGTACCTTGGTTTAAAGTGGGGAGACTATTGGACAAAAATTGAAATTTTTCTCTTCAAACCCTTAGCAAAACCGTGAGCTTCACTTAGCACAAGAACAAGATTTCAAAATATTTTCTAAGTGTGGAGAAAGGCAAAGTCTTGCACTACTAGTAAGCTTATATTACACAAGGAAGGGTTAAGATTAAGACACTTGTGTGGTTTGGATGAGATTCATTTAAATATCAAACTAAGTGGGGTCATTGACTTGGTCAATGTTGTCAAGCTACTACTTGCAAGACTTGTCTTGCTAACCAAGGTCCAATGACCCTCTTGCCCTTGCAAGATTTCGTCCAAGGCATCTTCTAAGGGGGGTGACACGTGTCGCCCTCCCATTCGTCACAATAGTACATTTTCCGACAATTTCATAATTCCGACAACTTTACAAGTCTCAAATTTTTTTACACTTGCGAGTTCTTACGTACGTTCTTAAAACATGTCCTGTAAATACGGGGTGTAACATTCTTCCCCCCTTAGAAACATTCGTCCCCGAATGTTCTTTCGGAGTCAATCTTTATAATTTGCGACATAGTTTCCTTTCACAACCCCGACATACTAATAATGCCACACATAGCCCTAATACCTCGCACACGCATATCCGTCCATCATAAGCCCAAAAGAGGTTATCTTTTCGTACTTCCAACTCTTTCTAGCATACACACATAACTTCCATACCAATTCTGGCCTCTAATATTTGGAGTCACTCTATAAGACAATATACGACCATTTCCGGCTTTCACGACCTGGTTCCGGTGGAACGCGTCCACGAACCCATAAAACAATTAACTAGACTTGGGCCTTGCGCCCTCGTGACCCCGTCACGTAGCAGAACTACTACCAACTGATCTCACTCCATTCCAGGCCATGGGGAGACCCGTAACAGGTCCTCACCCCGACCCGCCGTCGCACTTAACTCTTATTCTTGGTCTATAATAAATCTTTCTACCCGAGAAGACCTTATACAACTAAGGTCCTAGCGGTTTTCAACATTCTGAGGCTCGCACTTTCCACGCTCCATGCCTACCTTATCAGTCCCCCCGTAAACGGGTACAAAAACTTCTCATAATTCCATAATCGTGTCGTTGATCACAAGAACCATTACTTACTCTATACGGACCTCATCCGTACCATTTTCTTAAGCCTATCACGCAGCTTAATCTGTTTACATGACATTCTGTTAGGTTCCTTAACATGGCTTCTTAAGGGTTCACTACCCTATCAGACAGCTCATCCTTTCCCAATTATCTCGAAACAAAACACAAAACTTTGGCGAAAATTCATTAACTATACCATACCTTCCCGGTATCTAGTTAGTCTTTACCAATTCCTGGTAATCTAAAATCATTCTAGGCAACACGCGTCTGACCCTCGTACATAACTCCGTATAGATGTATATCACAATACCAACTATACTACAATCATTACCAACCTGGATACGCAATCCACATAATCCTTCTTGGTCATCTGCCTTTCTCGTGCTGCAATCAACATAACTCGTTAGGGAGGGCGACCACAACAATCTGACTCTATCGCACAATCTCGGTGAGAAGAATGGAAACCAATCCTAAATGTCCTGCGACCTCACGATTATAGATGTGGTGCACAACACACGATAATCAAGATACTAGACACGATGCGTAGACACTTTCCGAGGACTAATCGTTTTTATACCACTTTTGTCACGACCGACCGGGCGCGGCGGTGCCTACCGGGCACCTGTTGGTATACATCGAGAGAATAGCGGCGGAACATACACAACATAAACACGTGTGTAAATAAAAGCGTCACGAGCTAGCCGATCGGACCGCTTTCTATAATATAAACATAATCAAAGTACAACTCGATTCTTACATGACCACATATGTGAATACGGACCTCTAGGAATAACAATCGAACAATCGTGGCGGGACAGGGCCCCGCCATACCCCCGAATATACATGAATCTACTACCTCAGGGAAACCGTACCAAGAGATAAGCCTCCGGAGCAAATGGAGTTTTCTCTCAAAAACTGGACCGAGATCCTAAGAGCAAGGATCACCAACCTGGGTACCTAAAACCTGCGGCGTAACGCGGCCCAGAAGAAGTCGATTACAACAGTACGAATATGGAGCGAAATAACGTCTGATGCGGATCATAAGCGTACAAAAGAATGACAAGGACAAGTATAAAAGTACATACGGATCCTGCCGTGTCATTACCACTTATGAACTTAATTTCACATCAATATCTTTTCCCATTTTCAATAAAGGTTATAGCCACATTCTTACGCACATGATTAGGAAAAATCATTAAGTTCATTTCTATATAACCTACTTATCTTTCATAAGTATAATCCAGCCCTTAAAGGAGGGCACATTTACTACCCGGCCCAATCTGGGACGCGATCAAGTCACACTAATATCAAGCGTGTCCGTGGAATCCCCATCACCGCCAATGACTACAAGTGTAAAATATAATCATGTGTCGCGCGTGGCATCCCACCTCACCGGCGTACACATTCACAACATATATATATCTCCCGCGTGGAATCCCACATCATCGACGATCCGAGGATATAATAATACACCAATAGGCATACATGAACACCAAGTCCCACCGGTGGTATAGCGTCTTGAGGGTCTACCCTCACTTATACTCTTACCACGGAAGTTGGTAAAGCAGGTGGTATAGCATCTTGGGGTCTACCCTCACTTATACTCTTACCTGGTGAAGGTGGTATAACGTCTTGGGGCTTGCCCCTCCTTTATACTCTTACCCTATCTCAACCGACCATTATACAAAGCAAGCAGGGGGTATAATGTCTTGGGGGTTTACCCCTCACTTATACTCTTACCCTGGAGAAGGTGGTATAACGTCTTAGGGCTTGCCGCCGTTTATACTCTTACCCTATCTCAACCGACCATTATACAAAGCGGAAGCACTACCGTGTCTTCATAAAAATCCGGAATTTAACCCAAGTACTACTGATTAACGGAAGCATACCCGTGGAATCCCACATCACGTCGGTATGTCCAAGTACTTACTGACGGTAGCCACCGGCCAACCGAGTCGCGCAACGTAATAAAACATAATACTTGCACTCAAAGGCTATCACCAGCACACATAGGCTAATTCTCAATTAACAAGCCAAAGTACTTATCAAGGCACACTTTACTAATTCTCAATTAATCAAGCCCAGTACTAATCAAGGCATCACATAGAATAATTCTCATTTAACAAGCCAAAGTACTTATCAAGGCATACTTAGACTAATTCTCAATTAATCAAGCCAAAGTACTAATCAAGGCATCACATAGAAAAATTCTCATTTAACAAGCCAAAGTACTTATCAAGGCATACTTAGATTAATTCTCAATTAATCAAGCCAAAGTACTAATCAAGGCATCACATAGAAAAATTCTCATTTAACAAGCCAAAGTACTTATCAAGGCATACTTAGACTAATTCTCAATTAATCAAGCCAAAGTACTAATCAAGGCACAAATAGAATAATTCTCATTTAACAAGCCAAAGTACTACGTACGTACATTCTTTTCAAAAGACTCCTTTCCAAATAAAACTTCCCCGATACTAACAACCGTAGTATCAAGTCCTATTCACCTTTCAAGACAAGTCACAATACCTTTTTAGAACTACAATTACCGGCTTCTAAATCAAGTGACTTCTTTATTAAAACCTTAAGAAATTGGTACCTTTAAACCAATTTGCCCTTCCTTAATACAAGTTATTTCTTTGATTACTTCATTAGAAAACCATTCTCTTAACCTTCCATAAAGCCGTTATAACCAACTTCCCATAAAGCCGTTATAACCCTTTTATGGTTTAGACAACACGTTCCTTTTATAACCAAGAGACTTACTTTTTGAAACCAAGTATTATATACTTTCAAATCAATTCTCATAACTTTCAAAAAAAAATACAATTAGTCTCTAAACCTTTAGAAAACAAGTGACTCCTTTTATTATAAAACCTTAGGCAATTGATGCCTTAAAAACAAGTTGCCTCTTCACTAAAATCAAGTCATTTATCTTTCCATAAAGCAAATATAACTAACTTCCCATAAAGCCGTTATATTCACCTTATACCTTAGCCAAAAACAATTTCCTATCCAAGGGACTTATACGTTTAAAACGGAACAAGTATCACATACTTTAAAACTCTTCAAGTCCCTTAACTTAAATAAAACTTAAGACATCCTTTATACTTTCAAAGAAGTGAGTAAATCTCCCAACTCACCCGACTTGACTATTCACACTACTAGTAAAGGATATCAAGGTGTTGTACGTCTACCGTACTACATACGTGTAACTAGTCATGCTCAAAGATAGGAAAAGTTCTACATAGAGTAGATCACACAACTACCTCTTAACTTCTAAGAGTAACAGGAAACATGAAATGATACCACAGGTATATTCCATACATAGAATCATGCCAAAGGAAGGAAGAGGTTCACATACCTCGCGACGATTGTCGACAAGTAGCAAAATGCTCCAAAGTACTTCAACCTTGAGCTATTCCATTCTTCAAGTAGGATACACTATACTTAGTACTTCAACCTATAATGGTAATCATACATCCATTAACCTCTTATTTCAAACGTAGAATATTCTAAGTGCTAAGTCACTAAATTCTACGGAAAATCAGGCAGCACCTCCTTTGTTTCTAGTAACTTTGCCACCTTTTTCAAGGCCGAAATACAATAACCAAACAGCCCCAATTGGCTCACAACAATATAGAAGGTAGTCCAATACAAATGAATAACTAAACAGCCCCAATTGGCTCACAATTTAGAAGGTAGTCCAATACAAATGAATAACAAACTACAAGTCCAAATTCGGCCACCTTGAGTTCAACCATACCAATTCTTATCCAATTTCCATTTCAATCCAAATTGGTAGCATAATATGATATCAAGTCGCATTTGATTATAATAACCATAATCTTTAAGTAAGTAACATGCGACGATTTCTAAAAACGACCAATTAGTAATCCAATTTTCAAGTGGCTTGCATAACATTTCGGATTTAGCTACAAGCAATCCATAGTACTTATAACTTCTACATATCAACTTCATGCTAGCAACAAGTAAAGCTAACAACAACAATATAAATATATAATCTTGTAACACCTTTAAAAGACAAGATTATACCTTAACGATTTTTAATCCAATTCCAAATCCGAAGTCGCTCCTAGTAGTTTAGAGCCTCTCCAAGACACTTCAATCCGCTTGTTGAGACCCTTAGAACAATACCAACAATCTTCCTTCAAACTTCCAATTCAAAACCTAGAAAGCCACTAGGTTTTCACTTTGCGACTAATACGAAAACTCTCTTTTTCCGGGATTTTTCTATTGAGATATGCTTACTATACCCTTAGGTACCTTGGTTTAAAGTGGGGAGACTATTGGACAAAAATTGAAATTTTTCTCTTCAAACCCTTAGCAAAACCGTGAGCTTCACTTAGCACAAGAACAAGATTTCAAAATATTTTCTAAGTGTGGAGAAAGGCAAAGTCTTGCACTACTAGTAAGCTTATATTACACAAGGAAGGGTTAAGATTAAGACACTTGTGTGGTTTGGATGAGATTCATTTAAATATCAAGCTAAGTGGGGTCATTGACTTGGTCAATGTTGTCAAGCTACTACTTGCAAGACTTGTCTTGCTAACCAAGGTCCAATGACCCTCTTGCCCTTGCAAGATTTCGTCCAAGGCATCTTCTAAGGGGGGTGACACGTGTCGCCCTCCCATTCGTCACAATAGTACATTTTTCGACAATTTCATAATTCCGACAACTTTACAAGTCTCAAATTTTTTTTTTACACTTGCGAGTTCTTACGTACGTTCTTAAAACATGTCCTGTAAATACGGGGTGTAACAAATAAGCAACGTCGGCCATGACGAAGTTATGGTTGTGGATCACAACCCTATTTTTCTTGGCTTACTATGCATTTAGCTAGCGCATAGTAGGTTTTTCTACTTACTAAGCATTTAGCAAGTGCATAATAGGTTTATCTACGTAGTATGCATTTAGAAAGTGCATAATAGGGTTTTTACGTACTATGAATTTAGCAAGTGCATAATAGGTTTTCTATGTACTATGCATTTTTTTTAGCAATCCACGGTCTCGTGGCCCGAGTTATTTTTATATATCGAAAATAAAGATACAGTGGGCCCCGGAGGGAAAAGTAAAGTACATGAAAGAAACACCTAGTTGACTAGTCCGACTGAGGCACGCATGCCTCGACTAGCAAGAATGCAAAAAATAAGACGATGCCAAAATCAAATAAGCTATGATCATCACAGAGTTTATAACATACTCTGTGATGATATTACATATGATTCTACTGAAAAAATGAATTACTAATATAAGATCAAAAATATTAATCTCTAATCTTATATAATCTTCAATTGTCTGTACCTTTTCTTCCTCGTGCATAATAGGTTTTTTTTATGTACTATGCATTTAGCAAGTGCATAATAAGTTTTTTACGTATGCATTTAACAAGTGCATAATTGGTTTTTTACATACTAAGCATTTAACAAGTGCATAATAGGTTTTTCTACGTAGTATGCATTTAGCAAGTGCATAATAGGTTTTTCTATGTACTATGCATTTAGCAAGTGCATAATAGGTTTTTTATGTACTATCCATTTAGCAAGTGGATAATAGGTTTTATTTACGTACTATGCATTTAGCAAGTGAATAATAGTTTTTTCTACGTAATATATATTTAGCAAGTGCATAGTATGTTTTTTACGTACTATGCATTTAATAAGTGCATAATAGGTTTTTCTACGTACTATATATTTAGCAAGTGCATAATAGGTTTTTCTACGTAGTATGCATTTAGCAAGTGCATAATAGGTTTTTTATGTACTATGCATTTAGCAAGTGCGTAATAGGTTTTTCTACGTAGTATGCATTTAGCAAGTGCATAATAGGTTTTTTATGTACTAACCATTTAACAAGTGCATAATAGGTTTTGTTTACGTAATATGCATTTAGTAAGTGCATAATAGGTTTTTCTACGTACTATACATTTAGCAAATGCATAATAGGTTTTAGGCCAATCAGAGACCATCGACCAGATGCTAGAAAATATGTGTGCTAATACCCACCGAAAGTTTAAAAAATCCCGAATTTGAGTTTCCTGGATTAGAAATGCAATAATTTGCGATGTCGGCCATGACGAAGTAATGGGTATCGATAAAAAGCCTATTTGTGATGGATTGGGTGAATTTTAGGCCAATCAAAGATCGTCAACTATATTTTTGAAAATTTGTGTGCTAACACCCACCGAAAGTGCAAAATACCACGGATTTGAGTTTATTGGCTGAGAAATGCAATAATACGTGACGTTGGCCATGATGAAGTTAAGGGTGCCGATCACTATCCTGTTTTTGATGGACTAGGTTAATTTCATGCCAATCAAAGACAGTCAACCGAATTCTAGAAAATATGTGTGTTAATACACACCGAAAGTGCAAAAAAATCACGAATTTAAGTTTTTTGGCTTAGAAATATAATAATACGAGACGTTGGCCCAAATGAAGTAATATGTGTCTATCACTTGCCTATTTTTAATGGACTAGGTAAATTTCAGGCCAATCAAAGACCGGTGACAGGATTCTATAAAATTTGGGTGCTAATACCCATCGAAAGTGCAAAAAATCACGAATTTGAGTTTTTGGGCTTAGAAATGCAATAATATGCGACCTCCACCATGACGAAGTAATTGGTGTCGATCACAAGTCTGGTTGTGATGGACTAGGAGAACTTTAGGTCAATCAAAGACCACTGACTGGATTCTAGAATATATGTGTGCTAATACCCATTGAAAGTGCAAAAAAATAACGAATTTATGTTTCTTTCCTTAGAAATGCAATAATACGTGACGTGGCAATGACGAAGTAGATGTGTCGATCACCAACCTATTTTTGATATACCAAGTAGATTTCAAGCCAATCAAAGACCAGTGACATGATTCTAGAAAATTCCTGTGCTAATACCCACTGAAAGTGCAAAAAATCAAGAATTTGAGTTTTTTGTCCTAGAAATACAATAATAAGCGACGTCGGCCATGACGAAGTTGTTATACCCCGTATTTCCATAGTATGTATGTGAGGACGTACGTACATTTGTACAAACCCTAATTAGGTTAAGGATGGAATTGTGAACTTTCAACGGAAAAGATTCCGAACCTTGTGAAGGAAATTCTACGTTTTTAATATTTTAACCGATTACAGATTTTTTTTCTGAGAGACGAAATATTTTGGACCAATAGGAGGGCGACATGTGTCACCCTTAGTTGGCATGGGTTGGACGAAAATGTTGGCCAAGTGGACAAGGTCAAGTGGTCAAAGTCTTGGAAGACATTTTCTTTTGGTGAGTGGGAGTAGGTATGTTGGACGTTTTTTGTGCCTAGTGGAAGGCCATATGGCTCTTTGTTGTGGGGGACATATGTCCCAATGTTGTGGTGGACATATGTCCCAAGGTTATGGTGGACACTTGGTTGGAAGACCTCTTTCTTCACATGGATCCAAATCTACACCATCCATTTGTTTTAATCTTGGCCCTTGGTGGTTCTATAAATACCCCCCTCTTGTGCAAGACTTCTTCATCACTTGAACAATTTCCAAGTCTCAAAATCCCTCTCCCCCTTTGAGAAGCTGTCGTCCAAACACCCCCTTCCTAGTAGCTCTCATTTGAACCCCTCTTGATAGTTTTCGCCCAACACCCCTCTCCCTTAACCAAACTTTGTCCAAAAATTCCTAACTCTTAAGTGTTCTTCCTTAGTGTATTAGAAAGATTATTAACCAAAAGGTTAGAAAAGATTTCACACCCTAGCCCCTAAAGCCTCACCTTGGCCGAGAGTTGTGAGGACAAGAACCTTAGTGTTCTTCACTTGTTTAGGTTGGTTCTTGAAGAGGAGTTGGTTAGGAGCGTATAAGGGTTGCTTGGAGCGGGTTGGAGAGCGCGGAGTAGGAGCTAAACGTTGCTCAGGATCGACATTAAATCTTGGATAATTTTGGGCTTATCGAGGTAATTAATCATGTCCTTCTATTGTAATTGGAGATTACATACTGTAGTAGTATAGAAATGAGTATAAGATATAGAAGGATGGTATTAAAGAAGAGAATTGAACTGTACTTAGATAGGACTGTATTTACAGTAGACTTATGTGGTTTGACGGGTAGGGAAGTGCTGCCTAATTTTCCGTAGAAGTAAGAACCTTCTGCTTAGAATATTCTACAGAGTAGTCTAGACGTTGATAGACGTATTTGACTATTATAGGTTGATACTCTGCGCGCGACATATTCGACTTGGCAGGTGGATTTCGCCGAGGAGGTATGTGATTCTTCCTATCCTCTTGAGCATGATATTTTAAAATATATATAGTACGGTAAACGTACGTGTGTTAACTGAACGTGATTTTACTTCGATGTCTTTTGACTTGAGTTTTAAATAATAAGAATCTTGAAGTATTTCAAAAGAAGTATGAATCGTTTTTGAAAGAAGAGTAATACTTGGTTTTAAAAGCTTAAGAGTTATGCTAGCTTTATGGGAAGTTAGGTATAACGACTTAAGAAAGATAAAAGGAACGGTTTACTTAATTGTTTATGAAAGCCTTGTATTGATTTCGGAAAAAGGGAAATAAGTATCGAACAAACCACTGCAGCGCTAATAAAGGAAAATGTATTGACTAATTAAGTATTATTAAAACCAGTAGAAACCTCCATCTGCATAGAAGCTAAGATAAGACAAAATTGTATTACATTTCCTAGATCATGGCTGCTTTAATAAGATCATTAATAAACAAGTTTTGATTTTCTTAAAAATTTCAAAGTAAGAACTTGATTTATAAAAGACAAAGACTTGAAAAATTGAAGTGTTTTCATTTAAAAAGGAAGGCATGCTTTTGCCTTAAGTTGGTTCAAAAAGAAGGTAGGGAAATTGTTTTGGTTTACTTAAAAAGATAGTCACTCTATTTTGATACTACGGGTATCGTGTGACTTTTGTGAAAGAAACGGATCTTTTAAAGAATTAATACATGAAGTACTTTGGGGATAAAAACACGAACTTGTTGACATAAAATAGAAAGTACCTTGTGTTAATAACTTGACTATGTTGGTTTGTGATAGCCTTGTAATACTTTCTTGTTGGTTTGATAAAGTAAACATGTTATGATGCTGCGTGTGTTAGTATCTTGTAACGTTTGTGTAAAGGGGGTTCCCTTGTTGTGCTTATGTTGTTTAACGATAAGCCGTTATGTTAGTATTGTACCACTCACCTCTTGACATGTTATACCGGGGGTTAAGCTGCCCCGTCACGAGGATGCCTCATGCGGGTCGGGGACCTATGCGAGCTACGAGTTCAGTGTTAGTGTGCGAGGAATACCTCATGCGGTCTATGTGGCCATGCGGACTACGAGAGTCCAGGACGATGCCGAGGAGTAGCTACCCTCGATGCGGGGAATACCTCATGCGGGCCTAGGTGGCCTATCCGGACTGCGGGAGTCCAGGATTAGATGCGCATATTGATACTGAGGGCGAGTGGCCAGCTTCGATCATGTGGCGTGGTCTAGAAAGACCTCGTCATACAGTTTTATAGCATTGTTGGTACTGTGGGTTTTAGTAGTCGGCTATGCCTTCGTACTTACCCCGTACGGTTTTATTATGACACAGGTGGGACCTTGTGTTCATGTGTATTCCTTGGGTGTTTTTATATCATGGACTGCCGGCAGTGAGGAAGGAATTCTACGGGCATGATTGATATTGTAGGCATGAGACCCATAGTTATATTTGAGTGATGACTTTAAGGGCGTGAGTCCCTGACTTGACATGACTGCTTACATATTGTGTATCGTACATTGGTTATCATATATGTCTTCTGTTTTATATAGACTATTATGATTTCATTTCTGATATTTTGATTTCACATACTTGGTACTGTTATGCGACCTCGCCCGGAAGTGCGTTCATCTGCGCGGTAGAAGTACACCAGTTGTTGATCCTCGCTCTTAGGGTCACAGTTCAGCGTTTTGGGAAGCTCCGTATCTCCGGAGGCTTATCTTTGGTATAGTCCCCTGTCGTTGTAGGTACTTACATTCAGGGGTATGGCGGGGCCCTGTCCCGCCATTGTTGTTATAGCATTCTTAGAGGTCTGTAGTACTGTTGTGGGCAGGGTTTGTAAAAGGGATGTAACTGTTCAAGTTTTTTTATATATGTATGCCGAAAGGCAACTCTTCTCAGATAAACAGTTTCTCACTTCATATTGTTTCATGTCTTGTTTTATATTCCGCTGGTTACTCTGATGTATGTCTACTTGGGTGCCCGGGTAAGGCACCAGTCACGGGCCCGGGTTCGGGTCGTGACAGATGTTATGGTTGTCGATCACAACCCTGTTTTTCTTGGCTTACTATGCATTTAGCAAGTGCATAGTAGGTTTTTCTACTTACAATACATTTAGCAAGTGCATAATCGGTTTATCAATGTAGTATGCATTTAGCACGAGCATAATAGAATTTTTACGTACTATGAATTTAGCAAGTGCATAATAGGTTTGCTACATACTATGCATTTAGCAAGTGCATTATAGATTTTTCAACGTAGTATGTATTTAGCAAGTGCATAATAGTTTTTTTATGTATTATCCATTTAGCAAGTGCATAATAGTTTTTTTACGTACTATGCATTTAGCAAGTACATAATTGGGGTTTTTACGTACTATGCATTTAGCAAGTGCAAAATAGGTTTTTCTACGCAGTGTCCATTTAGCAAGTGCATAATAGATTTATCTAAGTAGTATGCATTTAGCAAGTGCATAATAGGTTTTCTATGTACTATGCATTTAGTAAGTGCATAATAGGCTTTTCTACGTAGTATGCATTTAGCAAGTGCATAATAGGTTTTTCTACGTACTATATATTTAGCAATTGCATAATAGGTTTTTCTACATAGTTGGAATTTAGCGAGTGTATAATAGGTCTTTTTATGTACTATGCATTTAGCAAGTGCGTAATAGGTTATTTTCCGTAGTATACATTTAGCAAGTGCATAATAGGTTTTTTATGTATTAACCATTTAGCAAGTGCATAATAAGTTTTTCTATATACTATATATTTAGCAAGTGCATAATTGGTTTTCGGCCAATCAGAGACAATCGACCAGATGCTAGAAAATATGTGTGCTTATACCCAGCGAAAGTTTAAAAAATCCCAAATTTGAGTTTCTAGGCTTAGCCCAATCAGAGACCATCGACCAGATGCTAATAAATATGTTTGCTAATACCCACCGAAAGTTTAAAAAATCTCGGATTTGAGTTTCTTGGCTAAGAAATGCAATAATACGTGGCGTTGGCCATGACGAAGTTATGGGTGTCGATTACCATCCTATTTTTGATGGACTAGGTGAATTTCATGCAAATCAGAGATTGTCAAACGAATTCTAGAAAATATGTGTGCTAATACCCACCGAAAGTGCAAAAAATCACGAATTTAAGTTTCTTGGCTTAGAAATGCAATAATAGGTGACGTCGGCACAGACGAAGTAATATGTGTCTATCACCAGCCTGTTTTTAATAGACCAGGTAAATTTCAGGCCAAAAAAACACCGTTGACATGATTCTAGAAAATTCGTGTGCTAATACCCACCGAAAGTGCAAAAATCACGAATTTGAGTTTCTTGCTTAGAAATACAATAATAAGCGACGTTGACCATGAAGAAGTAATTGGTGTCGATCACAAGCTTGTTTGTGATGGACCGAGTGAATTTTAGGTCAATCAAAGACCGTTGACCGAATTCTAGAAATTATGTGTGCTAATACCCATTGAAAGTACAAAAAAATTACGAATTTAAGTTTTTTCGGTTCAAAATGCAATAACACGTGACGTCGGTCATGACAAAGTAATATGTGTCGATCACCAGCCTGTTTTTAATGGACCAGGTAAATTTCAAGCCAATCAAATACTGGTGATAGGATTCTAGAAAATTGGTGTGCTAATACCCATCGAAAGTGAAAAATCACGAATTTGACTTTGTTGCTTAGAAACACAATAATAAGCGACGTCGGTCATGACAAAGTTATGGGTTTCGATCACAAGCCTATTTTTCTTGGCTTACTATGCATATAGCAAGTCCATAATAGGTTTTGTTTACGTATTATATATTTAGCAAGTGCATAATGGGTTTTGTTTACGTACTATGCATTTAGCAAGTGCATAATAGGTTTTTCTACGTACTATCTACTTAGCAAGTGCAAAATAGAATTTTCCGTACTATGCATTTAGCAAGTGCATAATATATTTAGGCCAATCAGAGATCACCGATCGTATTCTAGAAAATTTATGTATTAATACCCACCGAAAGTGCAAAAAATCACGAATTTGAATTTCTGGGCTTAGAAATGCAATAATATGCGATGTCGGCCATGACGAAGTAATGTATGTCGATTACAATTCAGTTTGTGATGGACCGGGTGAATTTTAGGCCAATCAAAGACCGTCGACCGAATTCTAAAAAATTTGTGTGCTATACCCACTGAAAGTGCAAATAATCACGAATTTGTGTTTCTGGGCTTAGAAATACACTAATGCATGACGTTGACCATTACAAAGTTATAGGTGTCGATCACCGATCTATTATTGATGGACTGGGTGAATTTTATGCCTATTAGAGACTGTCAACCAAATTCCAAAAAATATGTGTGCTAATATCCACCGAAAGTGCAAAAAATCACAAATTTAAGTTTTGTCACGACCCGACCCCGGGCCGCGACTGGTGCCCTACCTGGAAACCCTCACAGGTATACATCAGAGATAATCAGCGGAACATACATGAAACTTATAAAATAAGCAACAGGAGTAAAACAACAGGTTAGCCGATAGGGCTACCTTCCTGGACATAAATAAATACAACCGAAGAAGTTGCCTCCTTTCCTTTACAAATCGACCTGACGTTTGACTACAGACCTCAAGAGTGTTAACATAACATTCGGGACAAGGCCCGCCGTACCCTGAATATACATAGCCATGACAACTCGAACAGTGGAGCCATCTCAAAATCTTTGAACCGGGATCCTAAGCTCGCGGATCACTGTTGTACCTAAACTGCGGACATGAACGCGGCCACGAAGAAGTCGATAACAACAGTGCGAATATGGAGCAGAAATAACGTCTGATAAACAGATCATAATCGTACAAAAAAATGACAAGGACAAGTATAAAAATACATACGGATCTGCCGTGTCATTACCACTTATGAACTTAATTTCATCAATATCTTTTTCCATTCCATTAAGAGTTATAGCCATATCTTACGTACTTACTTAGGAGAAGTCATAAAGTTCATTTCTATCTAACTTACTTATCTTACATAAAATAGTCAGGCCCACAACGCAGGGACACATATCTTACCCGACCCCGGGACGCGATCGATCACGCGATATCAAAGCATGCGTGGAATCCCCATCACCGGCGGCTAAAAGTGTAAACATAACCATGGGTCTCACGCCCATAAAATCAATCCAAACAGGTGGTATAACGTCTGGGGGCTTGCCCCTCATTTATACTCTTACCACGGAGAAGGTGGTAAGCGAGGGTATAACGTCTTGGGCTTGCCCTCATTTATACTCTTACCACGGAGAAGGTGGTATAACGTCTTGGGGCTTGCCGCCATTTATACTCTTACCCTATCTCGTAGGTCGTCAAATAACACATATAGCGGGTGGTACAGTCTTGGGGATTACCCTCACTTATACTCTTACCTGGAGAAGGTGGTAGCGGGGGTATAACGTCTTGGGGCTTGCCGCCGTTTTATACTCTTACCCTGGAGAAGGTGGTATAACGTCTTGGGGCTTGCCCCTCATTTATACTCTTACCCTATCTCGACCGGTCGTCAAATAACACATATAGCAGGTGGTACAGCGTCTTGGGGATTTACCCCTCACTTATACTCTTACCCTGGAGAAGGTGGTATAACGTCTTGGGGCTTGCCCCTCATTTATACTCTTACCCTAACTCAATCGGCCATCATACATAACATAAGCACTACCGACTTATCATACATAACATAAGCACTACCGGCTTATCATACATAGCATAAGCACTACCGGCTTATCATACATAATATAAGCAAGTTAAGAAATCCTAACTTCTTATTAGCTTGTTCATATACACTCTCATTTTTGTTTACTTAAGGCACTAACATGTCATTATAAAATCCGGGAATTTAACCCAACGTACTACGTGCCTCTACTCCTTTAAAATGATTCTCTTTCAAATAAAACTTCCAAGATACTAATAACCGTAGTATCAAGTCATATCTACTTTTCACGACAAGTCACAATACTTTTAGAAATACAATTATAGCTTCTAAATCAAGTGACTTCTTTCTTTAAAACCTTAAGCAATTGGTACCTTTAAAACAATTTTGCCTTCTTTATTTCAAATCATTACTTTGCTTACAATACTGAAGAAAACCATTCTTTTAAATCTTCCATAAAGTTGTTATAACCAACTTCCCATAAAGCCGTTATAACTCTTTATTTCTTAGACGAATTCATTCATTTGATAACCAAGAAACTTATACTTCAATTCAAATCATATAGCTTTCAAAATAATTCAAGAATCTTAAATTTTAGGAAAACCGGTTCTTAACTTAGAATGGCAAGAAATCAATACTTTCCAAATCAAGTATTCTATACTTTTAAATCAATTCATTTCTCCTTTAAGAATCAAGTCTCATAACTTGAAAAATAAAGTCCCTTAACCTTTTAACAATTTGAGGTCCATAGTCTTAAAACTTCATACGTAAATTCTTATAAATTAAGTAACATATACATGGTGCGTTGTGAATAAGTTATACTTATTTATAACTATCTTAATCAAGTAGCCATGATCTAGAAAATGTAATACAATTTTGTCTTATCTTAGCTTATGCGGATGGAGGATTTCTACTTGTTTTAACATAATGGATTGTCATTACATTTTCCTTTATTAACGCTGCGGTGGCTTGTTCGATACTTATTCTTATTCGTGCAGTAAATTAGCCAAGTCAACTTGGCTCAAAATACCTCTGTGACTCTTACCAACATCCCCATAAGACTTGGTAAGAACTTGGGATAACTTATACATAACCTTACGTAGAGTAAATCGACATACATACCTCTTAACTTCTAAGAGTAGAAGGAATCATGAAATAGTACTACATGTATATTCCATACATAGAATCATGTCAAAAGAAGGAAGAGGTTCACATACCTCGCGACGATTATCGACAAGTAGCAAAAGCTCAAAGTACTTCCACCTTGAGCTATTCCATTCTTCAAATAGGATACGCTATACTTAGTACATCAACCTATAAGGGTCACCATCGTCCATTAACCTCTTACTTCATCGTAGAATATTCTAGGTGCTAAGTCGCTAAATTCTACGGAAAATCGGATGACACCTCCTTTGTTTTTACTAACTTTGCCACCTTTTTCAAGGCCGAATACAATAACCAAACAACCTCAATTGGCTCACAATATAGATGGTATTCGATGCAAATGAATAACTAAACAACCCCAATTGGCTCACAATTTAGAAAGTAGTTCAATACTGAATGAATAACAAACTAAAAGTCCAAATTCGCCACCTGAGTTCAACCATACCAATTCTTATCAAATTTCCATTTCAATCCAAATTGGTAGCATAACATGATATCAAGTCGCATTTGATTATAACAATCCATAATCTCTAAGTAGGTAACATGCGACGATTTCTAATAAACGACCAATTAGTAATCCAATTTTCAAGTGGCTTATATAACATTTCGAATTTAGCTACAAGCACTCCAAAATACTTATAAACTTCAACTTAACCACTTCATGCTAGCAACATGTAAAGCTAACAATAACAATAAAAATAATCTTGTAACACTTTCAAAGAACAAGATTATACCTCAACGAATTGTAATCCAATCTTCAAAACCGAAGTTGCTCCTTAGCAACCTAGAGCCTCATCAAGAAACCTCAATCCGCTCCTTGAGACCCTTAGAACAACACCAACAATTATCCTTCAAATCTTCAAACAAAACCTAGAAAGACCATTAGGTTTTCATTTTGCGACTAACCCGTAAACCATCTTTTTCCAAGATTTTTCTATTGAGACATGCTTCTGATACACTTAGGAACCTTGGTTTAAAGTGTGGAGCCTAAAGAACAAGGAACAAACATTTTCTTTTCTTCCAAGAGTGAAGCGAGAGCAACCCTATGAGTTCTTCCAATTTGTGTGAAAATTTTCTAAGTGTGGGAACTAGTCTTGCTACTAGTATACATATATAACATAATGGAGGGTTAAGATAGGAACAATTGGGTGTCTTGGATAAGCTTTTAGTAAATATCAAGGCTAAGTGGGTCATTGACTTGGTCAATGTTGTCAAGCTCTAAGGCTAGCAAGACTTGTCTTCTAACAAGGTCAAATGACCCTTTTGTCCATGATCATTTCGTCCAGGCATTCTAAGGGGGTGACACGTGTCGCCTCCCATTAAATCCTGATACGTTTCGACAATTCCATAATTCCGCTAAATTTTTACAAGTCTCAAATTTTAACACTTGCGAGTTCTTACGTGCGTTCTTAACACGTATCTTGGAAATACGGGGTGTAACATTCTTCCCCCCTTAGAAACATTCATCCTCGAATGTTCTTTCGGAGTCAATCTTTATAATTAGCGACATAGTTTCCTTTCACCACCCCGTCATACCAATCATGCCACACATGGCCCTAATACGCGCATGCTCATCCATCATATGCCCAAAGAGATTACCTTTTCGTACTTCCTCCTTCTAACATACATACATAACTTCCATACCTATTCGGCCTCTAATCTTTGGAGTCACTCTATGAAACAATATAAGGTCATTTCCGGCTTTCACTACTGGTTCGGTGGAACGCGTCCCGAACAGTAAAACAATTAACTAGACTTGGGCCTTGCGCCGCGTGACCGCCACGTGGCGGAACTACTACCAACCGATCGGCTCCATTCCGGGCCATGGGAGACCGTGTGAGTCCTCGCTGACGCCGTCGCACTTAACTCTTATTCTTGGTCTATAATAAATCTTCTACCCGAGAAGACGTTGGCGAGAATTCATTAACTATTCCATACCTTCCTGGTATCTAGTTAGTCCTTACCACTCTTGGTAAATCTAAAACCATTCTAGGCAACCCATAAATGACCTCATACATAACTCGTATAGATGTATGTCCCAATACCAACTATACTATAATCATTACCAACCCGGATACGCAATCCACATAGTCCTTCGGTCATCACGCTTTCGTAGCTGCAATCAACATAACTCGTTAGGGAGGGACGAACCTAACAACACAACTCTATCGCACGATCTCAGAGTGAGAATAATGGAAACCAATCCTAAATGTCCTGCTGACCTCACGATTATAGATGTGGTGCACAACATCGATAATCAAGACTCTACTGACACGCGGTGCAGACACTTTCAGAGGACTAAGCGCTCGATACCACTTTTGTCACGACGACCGGGCGCGGCCCGGTGCCCTACACAGGCACCTGCAGTATACATCAGAGATAATCAGCGGAACATACATGAAACTTATAAAATAAGCAACAGGAGTAAAACAACAGGTTAGCCGATAGGGCTACCTTCCTGGACATAAATAAATACAACCGGCGATTGCCTCGCTTTCCTTTACAAATCGACCCACAACGTTTGACTACAGCACCTCAAGAGTGTTAACATAACATCTCGACGGGACAAGGCCGCCGTACCCACGAATATACATAGCCATGACAACTCGGAACGGTGGAGCCATCTCGAAATCTTTGAACCAGGATCCTAAGCTCGCGGATCCTGTGTACCTAAACTGCGGACATGAACGCAGCCCGAAGAAGTCGATAACAACAGTGCGAATATGGAGCAGAAATAACGTCTGATAAACAGATCATAATCGTACAAAAAATGACAAGGACAAGTATAAAAATACATACGGATCTGCGTGTCATTACCACTTATGAACTTAATTTCACATCAATATCTTTTCCATTCCATTAAGAGTTATAGCCATATCTTACGTACTTACTTAGGAGAAGTCATTAAGTTCATTTCTATCTAACTTACTTATCTTTCATAACATAGTCCGCCCACTACGGAGGGACATATACTACCGACCCCTGGGACGCGATCGATCACCAATATCAAAGCATGCGTGGAATCCCCATCACCGCCGGCTAAAGTGTAAACATAACCGTGGGTCTCGCCATAAAATCAATCCAAACAGGTGGTATAACGTGCGGGGGCTTGCCCGCCATTTATACTCTTACCCGGAGAAGGTGGTAAGCGAGGGTATAACGTCTTGGGGCTTGCCCCTCATTTATACTCTTACCCTGGAGAAGGTGGTATAACGTCTTGGGGCTTGCCCCTCATTTATACTCTTACCCTATCTCGACCGGTCGTCAAATAACACATATAGCAGGTGGTACAGCGTCTTGGGGATTTACCCCTCACTTATACTCTTACCCTGGAGAAGGTGGTAAAGCAGGGGGTATAACGTCTTGGGGCTTGCCCCTCATTTATACTCTTACCCTGGAGAAGGTGGTATAACGTCTTGGGGCTTGCCGCCATTTATCTCTTACCCTATCTCGTAGGTCGTCAAATAACACATATAGCAGGTGGTACAGCGTCTTGGGGATTTACCCCTCACTTATACTCTTACCCTGGAGAATGTGGTATAACGTCTTGGGGCTTGCCCCTCATTTATACTCTTACCCTAACTCAACCGGCCATCATACATAACATAAGCACTACCGACTCATCATACATAACATAAGCACTATCGGCTTATCATACATAACATAAGCACTACCGACTTATCATACATAATATAAGCAAGTTAAGAAATCCCCTAACTTCTTATTAGCTTGTTCATATACACTCTCATTTTTGTTTACTTAAGGCACTAACATGTCATTATAAAATCCGGGAATTTAACCCAACGTACTACGTGCCTCTACTCCTTTAAAATGATTCTCTTTCAAATAAAACTCCCAAGATACTAATAACCGTAGTATCAAGTCATATCTACTTTTCACGACAAGTCACAATACTTTTAGAAATACAATTATAGGCTTCTAAATCAAATGACTTCTTTCTTTAAAACCTTAAGCAATTGGTACCTTTAAAACAATTTTGCCCTTCTTTATTTCAAATCATTACTTTGCTTACAATACTGAAGAAAACCATTCTTTTAAATCTTCCATAAAGTTGTTATAACCAACTTCCCATAAAGCCGTTATAACTCTTTATTTCTTAGACGAATTCATTCATTTGATAACCAAGAAACTTATACTTCAATTCAAATCATATAGCTTTCAAAATACTTCAAGTCTCTTAACTTTTAGGAAAACCAGTTTCTTAACTTAGAATGGCAAGAAATCAATACTTTCCAAATCAAGTATTCTATACTTTTAAATCAATTCATTTCTCCCTTTAAGAATCAAGTCTCATAACTTGAAAAATAAAGTCCCTTAACCTTTTAACAATTTGAGGTCCATAGTCTTAAAACTTCATACGTAAATTCATATAAATTAAGTAACATATACATGGTGCGTTGTGAATAAGTTATACTTATTTATAACTATCTTAATCAAGTAGCCATGATCTAGAAAATGTCTTATCTTAGCTTCTATGCAGATGGAGGATTTCTACTTGTTTTAACATAATGGATTGTCATTACATTTTCCTTTATTAACGCTGCAGTGGCTTGTTCGATACTTATTCTTATTCGTGCCGTAAATTAGCCAAGTCAACTTGGCTACAAAATACCTCTGTGACTCTTACCAACATCCGTAAGACTTGGTAAGAACTTAGGATAACTTATACATAACCTTTACGTAGAGTAAATCGACATACATACCTCTTAACTTCTAAGAGTAGAAGGAATCATGAAATAGTACTACATGTATATTCCATACATAGAATCATGTCAAAAGAAGGAAGAGGTTCACATACCTCGCGACGATTATCGACAAGTAGCAAAAAGCTCCAAAGTACTTCCACCTTGAGCTATTCCATTCTTCAAATAGGATACGCTATACTTAGTACATCAACCTATAAGGGTCACCATACGTCCATTAACCTCTTACTTCATACGTAGAATATTCTAGGTGCTAAGTCGCTAAATTCTACGGAAAATCGGACAGCACCTCCTTTGTTTTTACTAACTTTGCCACCTTTTTCAAGGCCGAATACAATAACCAAACAGCCTCAATTGGCTCACAACAATATAGATGGTATTCCAATGCAAATGAATAACTAAACAGCCCCAATTGGCTCACAATTTAGAAAGTAGTTCAATACAAATGAATAACAAACTAAAAGTCCAAATTCGGCCACCTTGAGTTCAACCATACCAATTCTTATCAAATTTCCATTTCAATCCAAATTGGTAGCATAACATGATATCAAGTCGCATTTGATTATAACAATCCATAATCTCTAAGTAGGTAACGTCGGCGATTTCTAATAAGCGACCAATTAGTAATCCAATTTTCAAGTGGCTTATATAACATTTCGAATTTAGCTACAAGCACTCCAAAATACTTATAAACTTCAACTTAACCACTTCATGCTAGCAACGTATAAAGCTAACAATAACAATAAAAATAATCTTGTAACACTTTCAAAGAACAAGATTATACCTCAACGAATTGTAATCCATCTTCAAACCGAAGTTGCTCCTTAGCAACCTAGAGCCTCATCAAGACACCTCAATCCGCTCCTTGAGACCCTTAGAACAACACCAACAATTATCCTTCAAATCTTCAAACAAAACCTAGAAAGACCATTAGGTTTTTAGTTTGCGACTAACAGTAAACCATCTTTTTCCAAGATTTTTCTATTGAGACATGCTTACAATACACTTAGGAACCTTGGTTTAAAGTGTGGAGCCTAAAGAACAAGGAACAAACATTTTTCTTTTCTTCCAAGAGTGAAGCCGAGAGCAACCCTTATGAGTTCTTCCAATTTGTGTGAAAATTTTCTAAGTGTGGGAACTAGTCTTGCTACTAGTATACATATATAACATAATGGAGGGTTAAGATAGGAACAATTGGGTGTCTTGGATAAGCTTTTAGTAAATATCAAGGCTAAGTGGGGTCATTGACTTGGTCAATGTTGTCAAGCTCTAAGGCTAGCAAGACTTGTCTTCCTAACAAGGGTCAAATGACCCTTTTGTCCATGATCATTTCGTCCAAGGCATTCTAAGGGGGGGTGACACGTGTCGCCTCCCATTCGCCTGATAATACGTTTTCCGACAATTCCATAATTCCGCTAAATTTTTTACAAGTCTCAAATTTTAACACTTGCGAGTTCTTACGTACGTTCTTAACACATGTCTTGTAAATACGGGGTGTAACAAGTTTCTTGACTTAGAAATGAAACAATATGTGATGTCGTTCCAGACTAAGTAATATGTATCTATCACCAGCCTGTTTTTGATGGACCAGGTATATTTCAGGTCAATCATAGACCGGTGACATGATTCTAGAAAATTTGTGTGCTAATCCCACCGAAAGTGCAAAAAATCACGAATTTAAGTTTCTTGGCTTAGAAATGAAATAATAAGCTACGTCGGCCATGACAAATTTATGATTGTCGATGTTGACACCCAATTTTGACCCTCCCGTCCAGTCATTAGCACAAAATCACACTAATTTTGCAAAATAATTTTTAATAATTTTAAATAATAAAAAATGCAGCGATAAACATTAATACATGCATAAATAAGCAATTTAATAATAAACACCGCATTTTACGTAGAGTATTAAACACTTAGAGTCTCGCGCCCGCATTTATTAATTTTGAGCCCTGTCATAGTTTTTAAATGATAATTAATAATAAAATAATGCACAATAAATAAGATTTTAAATAAATAGCACCGCGTTCTAAAATATTAAGCACTAATTAAATAGCACGCCCACATTTATAACAATTAGATTAATAATACACCTAAAATCAACTCCTAAAAACTAATACCCTAATTAATTAACCCAGCCCACACCTGCACAACCCACGTCGCCCAAGCCGGAACCCGCACGTCGCCTGCCGGAACCCTTTATCACGGACCACAAGACCTTATCTCATTTCCCCTTCCACGCCTCACCTTCACAAAACAGAACCTAACCTAAACCTAAAAAACGATCGCCGCACCTCTCCCTCGCATCCCCCGTCGCCCCAGCCTGGATTCTCGCCGGAGAATCCGGGGTTTCCCTTTACCCACGCACACCTAGCCGATTTCTTACCATAACCAGCACCCAAAACTTGCTTCAAAATCAGTAACAAATCGCACAAAAATCACTTACGAATCAAGCCCAAATCTCGTCCAAAATCAGCCTTTATTACTTACTAACTTGAAACCCAAAATCCTAGCTATAAATGCAGAACGTTTAGGCATGCAATATGCATTCGAAGAGCACAGCGGGGCAGAGCACAGTAGAGCTGAGTGAGGTAGCAATCGTTTTACACATGCGAGCAAAGCAGTAGAACATCATAGGCAGAGCGCAGCGGGAAGAGCAGTCAAATAGCAATAAACAATTTAGGGGGCAGAGCATCGGGAGTTAGGGGAGAAACAAGAAAAGAAGAGGAAGCAGAGCATCGAGAGTTAGGGGGCTCAGCACCCAGACCATTAGCATCGCACGAATAGGAAATTTGAAACCCTTTCTTTCAATTCCAGCCAAGAAATCAGCAAACAAACCTTGCCCTTTTATTCGCATCGCAATAACCCGTCGAGTGGACCGACGACTTGATACGCTGCCTCGGTTCGCTGCCCGGAGAAGGTAAAATCGAATTCTGCTCAGTTCATTTTTTGTATCTCTGTTCTTTTATGTTAAACGTGTGTTAATTTAGTTCATTCATGTTGCTGTGCTCATAAATGTACGAATAAGATGTTGAGTCGTGCTTTAAATTAACCCAGATACATTCTGGCTCTAAGTTGCTGATAAGACTTATATCTGAGGCAATATGTTGAATATAATGATTGGTAGATTTTCTGAGCTCACAACCACATTTTGATTTTGTTTAGGCTAGTCTAAGATTTGTATACTCCTGTGTTGCCAATCTCCAAATGTTGGGCCATATCATGGAGTCCTGCTAACTGGTTATGTCCTTCCTACATATTTGGTATAGGGTGCTCATGTGTTGGTTTACTGAGTGTAAAGATAACAAGATGGGTTGCCTGAATCTCCTACTAAGTTGTACTATGAGGCATTATGTCAAGCTTTATGAAACTTATTTAATATGCATCTAATCTGTTAGAAGGCAGGCATGTTTGGTATAAACTGACCAATTTAAGTCATTTAAGTATCGTGCTAGGCCTATTGTAAGAAATCAGTCTAGTTAGATAGTTTGAATCAGGAATTGGCATGTCTTGTTAAAGTCACAACTTAGAGTTCTTAAAAGGATAAACTCTAAATAGTTGTTCTTAGTGTACATGTCCTGATTTGTGCACCTGCTTTGCCCTGTCTATTAGATAGAAAATAACTTTTCATTTGATCAAGTTGCCTAAGCTAAAATGATATGATGCCTTATCTATACAACATGGATGAAACCCCGCAGTTGGTTGCCAGTTTATGCCAAGGGTTATTCATTCTTCTATCAGGGAATAATACAAGTACTGCCTCTAATGTTGAGCTATTGTCCTCCTTGATTGCAGCATGCCTGTGAAAACTGTTTGGTGAAGAGTTTAAAGGGGAAACGAATGCGAAGTTATAATCTTGTCTTAATAGCTAAAACTCAGGCCCACAAATATTCATTTATGCCTCTGCAGTAGCTGTTTGACCCATGAATATATGTTAATTCCAGTCCATTTTACAATTCTCGTTGTTGGCTGTCTATTGCTCGCTACTGTTTTCATATTGTGTCAGCATTTATCGAGTTGCCTGACCTATGATTTAGGTTGTACGTTTTGGGCCCTTTTTTGCATTCGCTTAGCATGCGCATCCGGGGCCGGTGAATGTCTTTGGGCGATTTTCCTTTTTAGCTTCTTGAGTCATTGTGACATGTTTATGCATCAAACATATGTGCTCATCCTAATTATTTGTATCAATTATTATTTGGGCTCGTACTAATCCTTATCTTTCGTTATTTTTACATGAAATGCATTAGAGCAAAAATGAGGAGTCTCACGGCGAGACTCATCACGAGCTACTTCAAATGGCAACCCGCGTCTATGTGCATCCGCATTCGCATTCCCGCTTCAGAAATTCCTAAAGACAAAATAGGATAAGATGATGTCGCCACACATCTTGAAAGCCGCGATCATATCTGTTACACCCCGTAATTGCAGGACATGTTTTAAGAACGTACGTAAGAACTCGCAAGTGTTAAATTTGAGACTTGTAAAAAATTTAACGGAATTATGGAATTGTCGGAAAACGTATTATTGTGACGAATGGGAGTGCGACACGTGTCACCCCCCCTTATAGATGCCTTGGACGAAATTGGCATGGCCAATATGGTCATTGACCATAGTCCTAGATGGCAAGTCTTGCAAGTTGATTAGCTTGAGAAGTTTGACTAAGTCAAGGTCCCACAAGTCTTGATATTTGTTAAGAGATCATCCAAACCACCCAATTGTTCCTATCTTAACCCTCCATTATGTTATATATGTATACTAGTAGTGAAACTAGTCCCACACTTAGCCAAAATTTCAAGAGAATTGGATGAACAACAAAAGGAGCTCTCGGGTTCTAGCTCTCAAAGAAGGAAAAAAAAATTTGTTTCTTGTCCATTTAGCCCCACATTTTAAACCAAGGTTCATGAGTGTTATGTAAGTGTATCTCAATAGAGAAATCTTGGAAAAAAATAGTTTACGGGTTAGTCGCAAAACGAAAACCTAAGGGTCTTTCTAGGTTTTGGATTGGAAGTTGAAGGAAAGTTGTTGGTAGGGTTCTAAGGGTCTCAACGAGCGGATTGAAGTGTCATGGAGAGGTTCTAAACTACTAGGAGCGACTTCGGATTGGAATCGGATTAAGATTCGTTGAGGTATAATTTTGTCCTTTAATGTGTTACAAGATTATATATTTATATTGTTGTTGTTAGCTTTACGTGTTGCTAGCATGAAGTTGATATGTAGAAGTTTATAAGGATTGTGGATTGATTGTAGCATTGGAAATCCGGAATGTAATGTAAGCCATGTTAAGTTGGATTTCAATTTAGTCGTTATTAGAATCGTCGCATGTTATTGATTTGAAGATTGTGGTAGTTTTAACCAAATGCGACTTGATATCATGTTATGATTAACAAATTGGATTGAAATGGAAATTTGATAAGTATTGGTATGGTTGAACTCAGGTGGTCGAATTTGGACTACTTTCTAAATTGTGAGCCAATTGAAATTTAGTTATTCATTTGTATTGGACTACCTTCTTTATTGTTGTGAGCCAATTGGGGCTGTTTGGTTATTGTATTTCGACCTTGAAAAGGTGGCAAAGTGAGTAGAAACAAAGGAGGTGCTGTCCGATTTTCGTAGAATTTAGCGACTTAGCACTTAGAATATTCTACGTTTGAATTAAGAGGTTAATGGACGTATTGTGGCCATTATAGGTTGAAGTACTTTGGAGCCTTTTTGCAACTTGTCGCTAGTCGTCGCGAGGTATGTGAACCTCTTCTTTCTTTGGCATGATCCTACGTATGAAATCTCCATGTGATAGTATTTCAAGATTCCTTCTACTCTTAGAAGTTAAGAAGTATTTACATTGTAGAATCTAAGTTAAGAGTATGTTTAAATTGTCCTAAGTCCTTACTAGGTCTTATGGGAGGCGTTAGTAAACGGTTAGGAAGTTATGAGATTTGATTTAAAGGCTATGTGTCTTGATTTGTTTAAAGTAAGTAAGTGGATTTTTATGTTGAAAATGACTTGAATTTATATGTGAAAAGGGATTGATTTTAAAGTGGAAGTTATACGATTTTAAGGAATGAATTACTTGGTTTTGGGAAGGTATGGAACTTTATATGTTTTTGTATAAGTAATTGGGCTTTAAAGGAAGTATGTTATGAAGTTTGAAGACTAAGAACTTTGATTGTCTTTTAAGGATTATGAAGTTTTAAGCGTCTGATTCTTTTTAAGTATGTATGTACGTAGTATCTTTGGATCCCGTTTTCCTAAATGTTGTAAGAATAAAAGTGACATAAGTTCTCTAAAATGAATGGTTGTTATAATAGCTTTATGGGAAGTTGTTATGGCGACTTAAGAAGAAGTGAAAAGATGGTTTAAAAATGTTATGTAAGGAAAATCACAGGAGCCTACAAATAGGCGGATTACGTTATGAAATACAGGAGCCTACGAATAGGCGGATTACATTATGAAATACAGGAGCCTACGAATAGGCGGATTACATTATGAAATACAGAGCCTACAAATAGGCGGATTACGTTATGAAATACACCGAGCCTACACATGGCGGATTACGCCATATTACCCCGAGCCTTCACATAGGGTTACGTCATCTTACAGGCCCACAGCGGGCGGATTATGCCACATGATTTATGAGTACCGTGTCCGAATGGGCGAATTACGTTATCACGTATGGATAATCAAAGTAAGCTCCCAAATAAGAAGTCCTCCATAATGGGTGGATTATGTTATGTAAGATATGTGAAAAGATGAATTAAACTCTTAAGTATGTATGTATGAATATGTTGTTAATTTTATTGAAAGAAGGAAAGGCAGTTAATATATGATTGATTTGGGAGTTAAAGGACATTCTTTTATCTGAATACGATTTGGTTATTGCATTTTATTTACATTCCATACTAAATTTTTGTTGTCTTGACCCTAGGCTGCGTTAAATGCCGCGAGTTATAGGTACCAGGTTGGTGATCCTTGCTCTTAGGATCTCTGTTGATTTTGGAAAGAAGCTCCTTTCCCTCGGAGCTTATCTTTTAGTGCGGTTTCACGATATGGTAGACTTATGTACATTCGGGGTATGGCGAGGCCGCCACATGTGATTGTAATTCTAAGAGTGCAGTAGTCACATTTTGTGGGTCGGTTTGTAAAGAAAGGAGGCAAGCGCCGTTTATGTATGTCACGTTCGGAAGGTAGCCACATCGGCTAACACATTGTTTTATTCTTGTTGTTTTATTTTATAAGTTTCATGTATGTTCGCTGATTTTCTCGATGTATACTGTAAGGTGCGGGTAGGGCACCGATCGCGAGCTTGGTCGGTCGTGACAAAAGTGGTATCGAGCGATTAGTCCTCGGAAAGTGTCTGAGCAGTGTCTACAGTAGAGTCTTGATTATCGGTGTGTTGTGCACCACATCTATAATCAGGAGGCTACAGGACATTTAGGATTAGTTTCCATTCTTCTCACTCTGAGATCGTGCAGTAGAGCTGTATTAATAGGTTGATCCGTCTCTGACGTATTCTTATGTATGTGAATCAGCTATGCCTCGCGGAAGGCGACCGGGGCGGAAGGGCAAAGCGGCATCGGGAGCCGCGATGGTGCGCAGAGTTACGCGAGTCGGGCGAGAATATGCACGAGGTAGTGGCGGGTCGGCGAGTTCAGCCACGCCGGCGATAGAGGCGAGCGGCGGTAGCTCGAAGGTTCCGTACGAGCCTCGATTCCGCGGTGTCGAGTATAGAGACTACGGGAGCGGTCCGATTATTGACCGATATAGTAGTCGAGCGTGGCAAGCGAGCGACGGCCACCCTAAGCGGTTTGCGGATTAGGGATTTTCTAGGATGTCATCCACCTGAGTTTTATGGTTCGAGGTCTGATGAGGATCGCGGGGAGTTCATTCGGCAGCTCTGACGGACCACGCAGTTCTTAGGGCTTGAGGCAGTGCATTACGCTAGCCTCCTACAGGATTCTGGCGATATCGCGTTGAACTAGTTTGAGTCGTGGTTGCTTTCAAGAGGTGATGATGCTCTTCCGGCTGTTTGGGAGGAGTTCTGAGAGGCCTTCATGGATCACTTTTGCCTCACGAGATGAGAGAGCCGGGTAGACAGTTCTTGACCTTGAGGCGAGCGGGAGGACTATCGAGAGTATAGCTTGGAGTTTGACTCCTTGGCGGTTATCGCATACTATTGTGGCTAACATGGTGATAGAGTTCATCGTTATGTTATGGGGCTAGACCGTTATATGATCACCGCTTGCACAGGAGTAGCCGCTTCATCGAGAATGGATATTGCGGAGATCTGAGACTTATGCGAGGATCGAGGGCGAGGAGAGAAGGACCGAGCCAGGCCAGCCGGCCAAGAGGCGGGGCAGCGAGGTTGAGGTGATTTTCAAGGCGGAGAGCCTCGGCGGCGAGCTAGGTCTACAGTTCGGCCGCGAGTGCTCCTTCGATTTTACGGCGGAGGTTAGATCGGCCGGGTAGTCGGGGCCGGTCGAGCTCGAGGCTCGGATTCGTATACGCACATGGGTTACAGCGATCGGGGCCCTCTTCCTCGATGTTCACGGTGTGGCGGCATCACGTGGGAATGTCGTCGTGCTCCAGTGCTGTTTTGCTGTGGCCGTCGGGGCCATATGTTGAGGATTGTCCTAGTAGGAGAGTTGCGGGAGGATAGAAAAGTCTCTGGATCAGTTGCGGGTTCTTCGCCTTGATGCTAGGCGGGATGTTCATCCACGGCAGCCGTGGCGGGTCGTGGTGGAAGTTTCCATTTTAGCGGTCCTTTGAACCGCCTTTATATGAATGGTATATCTTGACCCTTTCTGATCTGTAGGCATGATAAGGTTATTTTATGTTTAAGTATTAAGAACGGATAATATTGAAGTTATGTATGTATGTTAGAAGGAGTTGGAAGTACGAAAAGGTAACCTCGTTTGGGCTTATGATGGACAGATATGCGTGTGCGAGGTATTAGGGCCATGTGTGGCATTGTTGGTATGTCAAGTTGTGAAAGGAAACTATGTCGCTAATTATAAGTTTGACTCCGAAAGAACATTCGAGGATGAATGTTTCTAAGGGGGGAAGAATGTTACACCCCGTAATTGCAGGACATGTGTTAGAGCGTGCGTAAGAACTTCATAAGTGTTAAATTTGAGACTTGTAAAAATTTAACGGAATTATGGAATTGTCGGAAAGCGTATTATTGTGACGAATGGGAGGCGACACGTGTCACCCTTATAGATGCCTTGGACGAAATTGGCATGGCCAATATGGTCATTGACCATAGTCCTAGATGGCAAGTCTTGCAAGTTGATTAGCTTGAGAAGTTTGACTAAGTCAAGGTCCCACAAGTCTTGATATTTGTTAAGAGATCATCCAAACCACCCAATTGTTCCTATCTTAACCCTCCATTATGTTATATATGTATACTAGTAGTGAAACTAGTCCCACACTTAGCCAAAATTTCAAGAGAATTGGATGAACAACAAAAGGAGCTCTCGGGTTCTAGCTCTCAAAGAAGGAAAAAAAAATTGTTTCTTGTCCATTTAGCCCCACATTTTAAACCAAGGTTCATGAGTGTTATTTAAGTGTATCTCAATAGAGAAATCTTGGAAAAAAATAGTTTACGGGTTAGTCATAAGCGAAAACCTAAAGTCTTTCTAGGTTTTGGATTGGAAGTTGAAGGAAAGTTGTTGGTAGGGTTCTAAGGGTCTCAACGAGCGGATTGAAGTGTCATGGAGAGGTTCTAAACTACTAGGAGCGACTTCGGATTGGAATCGGATTAAGATTCGTTGAGGTATAATTTTGTCCTTTAATGTGTTACAAGATTATATATTTATATTGTTGTTGTTAGCTTTACGTGTTGCTAGCATGAAGTTGATATGTAGAAGTTTATAAGGATTGTGGATTGATTGTAGCATTGGAAATCCGGAATGTAATGTAAGCCATGTTAAGTTGGATTTCAATTTAGTCGTTATTAGAATCGTCGCATGTTATTGATTTGAAGATTGTGGTAGTTTTAACCAAATGCGACTTGATATCATGTTATGATTAACAAATTGGATTGAAATGGAAATTTGATAAGTATTGGTATGGTTGAACTCTAGGTGGTCGAATTTGGACTACTTTCTAAATTGTGAGCCAATTGGGGCATTTAGTTATTCATTTGTATTGGACTACCTTCTTTATTGTTGTGAGCCAATTGGGGCTGTTTGGTTATTGTATTTCGGCCTTGAAAAAGGTGGCAAAGTGAGTAGAAACAAAGGAGGTGCTGTCAGATTTTCCGTAGAATTTAGCGACTTAGCACTTAGAATATTCTACGTTTGAATTAAGAGGTTAATGGACGTATTGTGGCCATTATAGGTTGAAGTACTTTGGAGCCTTTTTGCAACTTGTCGCTAGTCGTCGAGGTATGTGAACCTCTTCTTTCTTTGGCATGATCCTACGTATGAAATCTCCATGTGATAGTATTTCAAGATTCCTTCTACTCTTAGAAGTTAAGAAGTATTTACATTGTAGAATCTAAGTTAAGAGTATGTTTAAATTGTCCTAAGTCCTTACTAGGTCTTATGGGAGGCGTTAGTAAACGGTTAGGAAGTTATGAGATTTGATTTAAAGGCTATGTGTCTTGATTTGTTTCAAGTAAGTAAGTGGATTTTTATGTTCGAAAATGACTTGAATTTATATGTGAAAAGGTTATTGATTTTAAAAGTGGAAGTTATACGATTTTAAGGGAATGAATTACTTGGTTTTGGGAAGGTATGGAACTTTATATGTTTTTGTATAAGTAATTGGGCTTTAAAGGAAGTATGTTATGAAGTTTGAAGACTAAGAACTTTGATTGTCTTTTAAGGATTATGAAGTTTTAAGCGTCTGATTCTTTTTAAGTATGTATGTACGTAGTATATTTGGATCCCGTTTTCCTAAATGTTGTAAGAATAAAAGTGACATAAGTTCTCTAAAATGAATGGTTGTTATAATAGCTTTATTGGAAGTTGTTATGACGACTTAAGAAGAAGTGAAAAGATGGTTTAAAAATGTTATGTAAGGAAAATCACAGGAGCCTACAAATAGGCGGATTACGTTATGAAATACAGGAGCCTACGAATAGGCGGATTACGTTATGAAATACACCAGCCTACGAATAGGCGGATTACGTTATGAAATACACCGAGCCTACAAATAGGTCGGATTACGTTATGAAATACACCGAGCCTACATAGGCGGATCGCCATATTACCAGAGCCTTCACGCAGTAGGGTTACGTCATCTTACAGGCCAGCGGGCGGGCGGATTATGCCACATGATTTATGAGTACACCGTGTCATGAAATGGGCGGATGCGTTATCACGTATGGATAATCAAAGTAAGCTCCCAAATAAGAAGTCCCTACATAATGGGTCTGATTATGTTATGTAAGATATGTAAGTTATGTGAAAAAGACTGAATTAAACTCTTAAGTATGTATGTATGAATATGTTGTTAATTTTATTGAAAGAAGGAAAGGAACGGTTAATATATGATTGATTTCAGGAGTTAAAATGACATTCTTTTATACGAATCTGATTTGGTTATTGCATTTTATTTACATTCCATACTAAATTTTTGTTATCTTGACCCGGAGCTGCGTTCATGCCCGCAGGTTATAGGTACCCAGGTTGGTGATCCTTGCTCTTAGGATCTCTGTTCAGTTTTTGGAAAGAAGCTCCTTTCCCTCCGGAGGCTTATCTTTTGGTACGGTTTCCCGGGGTCGGGTCGTGACAATATCCTCCTTTTATCTTATTTGTTTAAATTATTGCCTAATTATTCAACGTTGTAATTAATAGGTTGTTTAGAACAATTAATCCTTGAATACATGAACTGGGGTGGTTAGCTTTAAAACTTGAAACACACTTCTAATTTATCTATCTTAGGCCTGTCATTCATATTTAATCTTTTGCCTAATTGTTAAAATTGCATATCTAAAACTAACGCACCCCTTCTTGATTTCGCAGATAAATGCATATCTATAGTCCATAAATCGACTTTGCACCATAAACAATATAAATGCACACTTTGAAACTTTATAGCACTTTATTCAACATGCCTTCTTTTATAAAATATTTCGAAGCATTTTTTATATTTTCAAAACACGCATTTTTAAACATAACAATTACCCTAGGTTTGGCAGGATAACCGCAAGTTAGCGGATCTTAGAGGGTGCCTAACCCCTTCCCTCTAGATTAATAAAGAACCCTTGCCCGGAATCTCATTAAGTTTAGCAGACCATAAAAATGGAGTTAGTGTTGACTTTAACCTAGTTGACATTTAGGTGTCCTAATTCACCCAATTAATTAGGTGGCGACTCCGCGAACCCTTAGCACTTTTAAACACCTTTTAGCACCTTTTTAAAACTTTTTAGCATTTAGCACCTTAGCATTTCTAGCACCTTTTTAGCACCTTTAATATTCTAGCACCCTTTAGCATTTTAAGCACTTTCAAACATTTAACACTTTTATTTATTTTCTAACATTTTTATTTAAGCAGGAGATTCGCCAAAATATGTCGCGGTTGGATAAGAAAAAGCAATTTAGTTTAGCAGAATAATTTAAGACTCATATTTAAGATTTAATGATGTTTCGCTTAAGTTTTGCTTGCAATTTGAACTACGTCATGACCTGATTCCCTCATGGGGATACGTAGGCGGCCTAAATCGGCTTCGGTCACACCATTAGGAAACTTTCCCTTCGTTCTGAAAATAACGAGAATACACAAGCAACTCCATTGAGACCCACTTTAGGCCAAACGCCGCTGCGTATTCAAAGCGGGACAAGGTAGGAAACGGACAAGGGTTGCGAGTCAGCGAGCGGACACGCAGATGTCAAGGAACAAGGCGGCGAAGTCAAATGCGAATCGACCCCCCCTCCCAAACTCACAAATTTTCTTTGAGCGCAGGTCTTTCATATTATGAGCGAGAAAGTGCAACGGTAGGCGAAAATACGGCAAAAGTTTTCTTCGCGAAGCGAGAAAAGCAGCGAGGCGAGAGGATATGACAACAATCCAAAGTTCAAAGTCCGCACTAGAAGCAGCAGAAACAGAAAGGGCCATCGACAATCAGCAGTCAAAATTCAAAGTTCCGCAACTAAGCCTAGCGCATCAACTCGGGCACAAAGTCGAATTTGCACACAACAAAGGCATCATGGCAATTAAATCGGTTCTGGCGTTTAGCATGTCCGTGCAAGGACAACATCTCAGTATTCATCAGGCGTATCAGGGACGACATCTCTACCCATAGAATTGCACGTCTCATATGTATTTATCATTTCATTTAAACAGGTATACACTAATTTTTCTCAAACTTAGCTTGCAGGAGCATTTATTCTACAGGAGCATCAGCAACACGTCTAGGCAACGACGTTATCAGCACAACAAGTCCAAAAACGACGTCATCAGCAACACGTCCAGACAACGACGTGATCAGCATTATGTCTATGCAACAACGCCATCAGCAACACGTCCCGGCAACGACGTTATCAGCCGCAAGTCGAAAATGGCGCCAGCGGCAACCGCGTCCGGACAACGGCGTGATCAACATTATGTCTACGCAACGGCGCCCGGAAGATATCGTCCGGCGCGGCGTTATCGGCCAAGAAGTCCGAAAGCGGCGCCCGGCGAACACGTCCGGACAATGGCGTGATCAACATTATGTCTACGCAGCGGCGCCCGGCAACATCCCGGCAACGACGTTATCAGCACAGCAAGTCCGAAAACGACGCCAGCAGCAACACGTCCAGACAACGACGTGATCAGCATTATGTCTACGCAACGACGCCAGCAGCAACACGTCCCGGCAACGACGTTATCAGCACAGCAAGTCCGAAAACGACGCCAGCAGCAACACGTCCAGACAACGACGTGATCAACATTATGTCTACGCAACGACGCCAGCAACAACACGTCCAGGCAACGACGTTATCAGCACAGCAAGTCCGCAGCGCCCGGCAAAGAACACGTCCAGACAACGACGTGATCAGCATTATGTCTACGCAACGACGTCAGCAGCAACACGTCCAGGCAACGACGTTATCAGCACAAAAAGTCCGAAAATGACGCTATGACGCAAGTCCGAAAACGATGCTATCATCAGCATATCACATCTATGCAGGGACAATTTCTCTGCTCTCAAAATTGCATTTCTTATTCATGCTTTATTATTATGTCTTAGCAGTTATGCACTAACTCTTTCTTAAGCTTTAGTCTACAGGGACATCTGCAGCAAGGACAACATATCTGCATTCACAATCACAACACGTCCGTGCAAGGGCGAAATCACGACATTTGCAGCATCGTATCAACACAACAGGCATCACATTTTTGCGGGATAACATTTTATACTCACAATTGCATTGCTTTTAAAAATTATGCATCATCATTTTGCCTTAACAGTTATGCACTAACCGTTTGTTTAAGTCTTAGCGTGCAGGCGGGAAGCCTGGCGTGGATTTTCTCTTCTGACAAGGGGCAATTTGTTGGGGGGCCAACCTTCCCAATGAATGGCAGAAGCGGCCTCAAGCGTCGGTCCACTCGTTCCACATCACCATAAAACCCAGCACCATAAGCCATAGCGGTACACCCCAGGTTCAAGCCAGTTACTTCTATTTTTTATTTTTAGCACCACAGCCCAGTGTCGTCATAACTCGACACTGGGACAAGCTTTGAGTCCGCGTTAGCCCGCCTTGGTGTTTTGACCATGGTAGCCCAGTGTCGTCATAACTCGACACTGGGACAAGCTTTGAGTCCGCGTTAGCCCGCCTTGGTGTTTTGACCATGATAGCCCAGTGTCGTCATAACTCGACACTGGGACAATTGAGTCGCGTTAGCCGCGCAGTGTTTGACCATGGTAATCCAGTGTCGTCATAACTCGACACTGGGACAGTTTTGAATCCGCGTCAGCCTTGTCTTAATTGCCCAACATTTTTTGCAATTCTTTGGATCGAGACAAAATTGGCTATGAGTCAACGTCTTTGTCCGAAGATTCTTCCATCATCTCCATACAAAGAGGGACAAGTTGTTGACACCCAATTTTGACCCTCCCGTCCAGTCATTAGCTATAAAATCACACTAATTTTGCAAAATAATTTTTAATAATTTTAAATAATAAAAAATGCAGTGATAAACATTAATACAGACATAAATAAGCAATTTAATAATAAACACCGCATTTTACGTAGAGTATTAAACACTTAGAGTCTCGCGCCCGCATTTATTAATTTTGAGCTCTGTCATAGTTCTTAAATGATAATTAATAATAAAATAATGCACAATAAATAAGATTTTAAATAAATAGCGCCGCGTTCTAAAATATTAAGCACTAATTAAATAGCACGCCCGCATTTATAACAATTAGATTAATAATACACCTAAAATCAACTCCTAAAAACTAATACCCTAATTAATTAACCCAGCCCACGTCGCCCAAGCCCAGAACCCCTTACCCGTCGCCCAAGCCCAGAACCCCTTACCCGTCGCCCAAGCCCAGAACCCATTTATCACCAGCAGCCCACAAGACCTTATCTCATTTCCCCTTCCACGCCTCACCTTCACAAAACAGAACCTAACCTAAACCTAAAAAACGATCGCCGCACCTCTCCCTCGCATCCCCCGTCGCCCCAGCCTGGATTCTCGCCAGAGAATCCGGGGTTTCCCTTTACCCACGCACACCTAGCCGATTTCTTACCATAACCAGCACCCAAATCTGGCTTCAAAATCAGTAACAAATCGCACAAAAATCACTTACGAATCAAGCCCAAATCTCGTCCAAAATCAGCCTTTATTACTTACCAACTTAGAACCCAAAACCCTAGCTATAAATGCAGAACGTTTAGGCATGCAATAGGCATTCGAAGAGCACAGCGGGGCAGAGCACAGTAGAGCTGAGTGAGGTAGCAATCGTTTTACACATGCGAGCAAAGTAGTAGAACATCATAGGCAGAGCGCAGCGGGAAGAGCAGTCAAATAGCAATAAACAATTTAGGGGGCAGAGCATCGGGAGTTAGGGGAGAAACAAGAAAAGAAGAGGAAGCAGAGCATCGAGAGTTAGGGGGATCAGCACCGGAGCTCCGGAACCCCTGAATAAACATAAACGTGACAACTCCGGAACACTGGAGCCATCTCAACTTGCTGAACCGGGATCCTAAGCTCGCGGATCCACAACTGTGTACCTAAACCTGCGGGCATGAACGCAGCCCCGAAGAGTCGATAACAACAGTGCGAATATGGAGCAGAAATAACGTCTGATAAGCAGATCATAAGCGTACAAAGAATGACAAGGACAAGTATAAAAATACATACGGATCTGCGTGTCATTACCACTTATGAACTTAATCGTACATTAATCATTCTTTTCCTTCTTTCAATAGGAATTAACATCATATTCTTACATACATACTTAAGAATTCAATCAAGTTTTTCCACATAACTTACATCAATATCTTTTTCCATTCCATTAAGAGTTATAGTCATATCTTACGTACTTACTTAGGAGAAGTCATTAAGTTCATTTCTATCTAACTTACTTATCTTTCATAACATAGTCAGGCCCATTACGGAGGGACACATATACTACCCAAACCGGGGCGCGATCAAGTCACACCAATATCAAAGCATGCCGTGGAATCCCCATCACCGCCGGCGGCTAAAAGTGTAAAACATAACCATGGGTCTCACGCCCATAATATCAATCAAAACGGTGGTATAACGTCTTGGGGCTTGCCGCCGTTTATACTCTTACCGGAGGAGGTGGTAAGCGGGGGTATAACGTCTTGGGGCTTGCCCTCATTTATACTCTTACCTGGAGAAGGTGGTATAACGTCTTGGGGCTTGCCATTTATACTCTTACCCTATCTCGGCCGTAGTCAAATAACACATAAAGCGGTGGTACAGTCTTGGGATTTACCCTCACTTATACTCTTACCCCGGAGAAGGTGGTATAACGTCTTGGGGCTTGCCCTCATTTATACTCTTACCCTAACTCAATGGCCATCATACATAACATAAGCCCTACCTGAAACACCATACATAACATAAGTACTACCGACTTATCATACATAACATAAGCAAGTTAAGAAATCCCTAACTTCTTATTAGCTTGTTCATACACACTCTCATTTTGTTTACTTAAGGCACTAACATGTCATTATAAAATCAGAATTTAACCCAACGTACTACGTGCCTCTACTCCTTTAAAATGATTCTCTTTCAAATAAAACTTCCAAGATACTAATAACAGTAGTATCAAGTCATATCTACTTTTCACGACAAGTCACAATACTTTTTAGAAATACAATTGAGGCTTCAAATCAAGTGACTTCTTTATTAAAACCTTAAGCAATTGGTACCTTTAAAACAATTTGCCCTTCCTTAATACTAGTTATTCCTTGATTTGTTATTAGAAAACCATTCTCTTATCCTTCCATAAAGCCGTTATAACCAACTTCCCATAAAGCCGTTATAACCCTTTATGGTTTTAGACAAACTCATTCCTTTTATAACTAAGAGATTTATACATTCAAATCAATTCTCTTAACTTTCAAAATACTTCAAGTCTCTTAACTTTTAAGAAAACAAGTTTCAAAGTCTTAGAAGCTTCATACGTAAACTCTTTTAAAATTAGTAACAAATCTTTGGTGCGTCGTGAATAAGTTATACTTATTTATAACGATCTTAATCAAGTAGCCATGATCTAGAAAATGTAATACAATTTTGTCTTATCTTAGCTTCTATGCAGATGGAGGATTTCTACTTGTTTTAACATAATGGATTGTCATTACATTTTCCTTTATTAACGCTGCAGTGGCTTGTTCGATACTTATTCTCATTTGTGCCGTAAATTAGCCAAATCAACTCGACTCCTTTTTATTATAAAACCTTAGGCAATTGATGTCGTAAAATCAAGTTGCCTCTTTACATAGCCAAGTCATTTATCTTTCCATAAGGCAAATATAACTAACTTCCCATAAAGCCGTTATATTCACTTTATACCTTAGTCATATACACTTTCCTATCCAAGGGACTTATACATTTAAACGGAACAAGTATCACATATTTTTAAAACTCTTTAAGTCCCTTAACCTTAATAAAACTTAAGACATCCTTTATACTTTCAAAGAAGCGAGTTAATCTCCTAACTCACCCGACTTGGCATTACATAAAACAAGTAAAGAATGTCATAGTCTTGTACGTCTACCGTACTACATACGTGCAACTAGTCATGCTCAAAAGATAGGAAAAGTTCTCCATAGAGTAAATCACACAACTACCTCTTAACTTCTAAGAGTAGAAGGAAACATGAAATGATACCACAAGTATATTCCATACATAGGATCATGCCAAAGGAAGGAAGAGGTTCACATACCTCGCGACGATTATCGACACGTAGCAAAATGCTCCAAAGTACTTCAACCTTGATAGCTATTCCACTCTCCCAGTAGGATACGCTATACTTAGTACTTCAACCTATAATGGTCACAATATGTCCATTAACCTCTTACTTCAAACGTAGAATATTCTAAGTGCTAAGTCGCCAAATTCTACGGAAAATCGGACAGCACTTCCTTTGTTTCTACTTATTTTGCCACCTTTTTCAAGGCCGAATACAATAACCAAACAGCCCCAATTGGCTCACCACAATCTATAAGGTAGTCCAATACAAATGAAATAACCAAACAGCCCCAATTGGCTCACCACAAACGATATCAAGTTAATACAACTTACTAGGCCAATTCGGCTAACTTTGAAGTACTACAACATCAATTCTTATCCAATTTCCATTTCAATCCAAATGTTAGTATAACATGATATCAAGTCGCAACCAATTATAACTACTACAAATCTTTAAGTTAATAACATGCGACGATTCTAATCAACGACCAAAATGTAATCCAACTTAACATGGCTTACATTACTTTTCGGATTTAGCTACAAGAAATCCATAATACTTATAACTTCAACATATCAACTTCATGCTAGCAACAAGTAAAGCTAATCAACAACAATATAATTATATAGTCTTGTAACACTTTAAAGACAAGATTATACCTTAACGAATCTCAATCCACTCCAAATCCGAGGTCGCTCCTTAGCAACTTAGGGACTTCTTCAAGACACTTTAATCCGCCGTACCCCTGAATAAACATAAACGTGACAACTCCGGAACACTGGAGCCATCTCAACTTGCTGAACCGGGATCCTAAGCTCGCGGATCCACAACTGTGTACCTAAACCTGCGGGCATGAACGCGGCCGAAGAAGTCGATCTAACAGTGCAGAATATGGAGCAGAAATAACGTCTGATGCGGATCATAAGCGTACAAAAGAATGACAAGGACAAGTATAAAAATACATACCGGATCTGTAGTGTCATTACCACTTATGAACTTAATCGTACATTAATCATTCTTTTCCTTCTTTCAATAGGAATTAACATCATATTCTTACATACATACTTAAGAATTCAATCAAGTTTTTCCACATAACTTACATCAATATCTTTTTCCATTCCATTAAGAGTTATAGTCATATCTTACGTACTTACTTAGGAGAAGTCATTAAGTTCATTTCTATCTAACTTACTTATCTTTCATAACATAGTCCCCACTACGGAGGGACACATATACTACCCTACCAATGGACGCGATCAAGTCACACCATATCAAAGCATGCCCGTGGAATCCCCATCACCGATGACTAAAAGTGTAAAACATAACCATGGGTCTCACGCCCATAATATCAATCAAAACAGGTGGTATAACGTCTTGGGGCTTGCCCCTCATTTATACTCTTACCCTGGAGGAGGTGGTAAAGCAGGGGGTATAACGTCTTGGGGCTTTCCCCTCATTTATACTCTTACCCTAGAGAAGGTGGTATAACGTCTTGGGGCTTGCCCCTCATTTATACTCTTACCCTAACTCAACCGGCCATCATACATAACATAAGCCCTACCGGCTTACCATACATAACATAAGTACTACCGACTTATCATACATAACATAAGCAAGTTAAGAAATCCCCTAACTTCTTATTAGCTTGTTCATACACACTCTCATTTTTGTTTACTTAAGGCACTAACATGTCATTATAAAATCCGGGAATTTAACCCAACGTACTACGTGCCTCTACTCCTTTAAAATGATTCTCTTTCAAATAAAACTTCCAAGATACTAATAACCGTAGTATCAAGTCATATCTACTTTTCACGACAAGTCACAATACTTTTTAGAAATACAATTGTAGGCTTCTAAATCAAGTGACTTCTTTATTAAAAACCTTAAGCAATTGGTACCTTTAAAACAATTTGCCCTTCCTTAATACTAGTTATTCCTTGATTTGTTATTAGAGAAAACCATTCTCTTATCCTTCCATAAAGCCGTTATAACCAACTTCCCATAAAGCCGTTATAACCCTTTATGGTTTTAGACAAACTCATTCCTTTTATAACTAAGAGATTTATACATTCAAATCAATTCTCTTAACTTTCAAAATACTTCAAGTCTCTTAACTTTTAAGAAAACAAGTTTCAAAGTCTTAGAAGCTTCATACGTAAACTCTTTTAAAATTAGTAACAAATCTTTGGTGCGTCGTGAATAAGTTATACTTATTTATAACGATCTTAATCAAGTAGCCATGATCTAGAAAATGTAATACAATTTTGTCTTATCTTAGCTTCTATGCAGATGGAGGATTTCTACTTGTTTTAACATAATGGATTGTCATTACATTTTCCTTTATTAACGCGATGGCTTGTTCGATACTTATTCTCATTTGTGCCGTAAATTAGCCAAATCAACTCGACTCCTTTTTATTATAAAACCTTAGGCAATTGATGTCGTAAAATCAAGTTGCCTCTTTACATAGCCAAGTCATTTATCTTTCCATAAGGCAAATATAACTAACTTCCCATAAAGCCGTTATATTCACTTTATACCTTAGCCATATACACTTTCCTATCCAAGGGACTTATACATTTAAACGGAACAAGTATCACATATTTTTAAAACTCTTTAAGTCCCTTAACCTTAATAAAACTTAAGACATCCTTTATACTTTCAAAGAAGCGAGTTAATCTCCTAACTCACCCGACTTGGCATTACATAAAACAAGTAAAGAATGTCATAGTCTTGTACGTCTACCGTACTACATACGTGCAACTAGTCATGCTCAAAAGATAGGAAAAGTTCTCCATAGAGTAAATCACACAACTACCTCTTAACTTCTAAGAGTAGAAGGAAACATGAAATGATACCACAAGTATATTCCATACATAGGATCATGCCAAAGGAAGGAAGAGGTTCACATACCTCGCGACGATTATCGACACGTAGCAAAATGCTCCAAAGTACTTCAACCTTGATAGCTATTCCACTCTCCCAGTAGGATACGCTTGTCACACCCCGAACCCCGGGCCCGTGACTGGTGCCCTACCTGGGCGCCCTTCTACCTTAACAACTAAGTACATTGCGGAAATTAGTAACAACTCATTTTTTTTTTCTTTAAAATAAACGTACGTGCAAGGGCAAAGCCGACAAGGCTGCCATATATACATAAACAACGAACCATGACCATACATGAGTCGATCCCACATATGAATACGGACCTCAAGAGTTATCTTGAACTATGACGGACAAGGCCCCGCCGTACCCAAAGCGTACAAAGCACATCTTGAAGGATATATACCAAAAGATAAACTCACGAGCAGAGGAGCTATCCAAAACCACGAGCGAGGATCCTACGCTGCCGATCACGAACAGCGTACCTAAACTGCGGCGATGAACGCGGCCGAAGGAGTCGGTCACGAAGAATGTACCAAGTATGTGAGCGATGAAATGCGTAATAAAATCATAACGATCTAAACAGCGGGAGACGTATGCGATAGCCAACCTACGATTACAATACATAAGCGATCACATCAAGTCGGACGCAGCCTCGTAGTCATTACCCAAATATAACCATGGGTCTCACGCCCATAACATCAATCGTGCGTGGAATCTTTCCTCACCGCGGCGATCCATGATATAGTACAACACCAATAGGCATACATGAACACCAAGTCCCACCGGTGGTATAGCATCTTGGGGTTTACCCACTTATACTCTTACCACGGAGAAGGTGGTAAGCGGTGGTATAGCATCTTGGGGTGTACTTCACATACTCTACTCACGGAGAAGGTGGTAAAGCAGGTGGTATAGCATCTTGGGGTTTACCCTCACATATACTCTACCACGAGAAGGTGGTAAAGCAGGTGGTATAGCGTCTTGGGGGTGTACCACTCACATATACTCTACTGGAGAAGGTGGTAAAGCAGTGGTATAGCGTCTTGGGGTTTTACCTCACTTATACTCTTACCCTATCTCGTGACCATCAAACAAGGCATAAGCACTACCATGTCTTACATAAAAATCCGAATTTAACCCAAGTACTACAAGTAGCGGAGCATACCCGTGGAATCCCATCACCGTCGGTGCGTCCCAAGAACTTACAACAAGACAGTGACCGCTTCAACCGAGAGTCGCGGCAACTTAATAAAACATAATACTTGCACTCAAAGGCTATTACCCGGTACGTATAGGAAAGTTCTCAATTAACCAATCCAAAGTACTTATCAAGGCACACATAGGATAATTCTCATTTAACAAGCCAAAGTACTTATCAGGGCACAAATAGAATAAATTCTCATTTAACAAGCCAAAGTACTTATCCGGGCACAAATAGAATAAATTCTCATTTAACAAGCCAAAGTACTTATCAGGGCACAAAATAGAATAAATTCTCATTTAACAAGTCAAAGTACTTATCAAGGCACACTTAGACAAATTCTCAATTTATCAAGCCAAAGTACTAATCAAGGCACTCTTAGACAAATTCTCAATTTATCAAGCCAAAGTACTAATCTTTTCAAGAGACTCCTTTTTGTAAAAAAAAAATCCCAAGATACTAACACAGTAGTATCAAGGCGTGTCTATTTTTCAAAGTAGGTTACTACACTTTTAGAAAACTCATTTCAAAGCTTGAAATCAAGTAACTCCAAATTTTCACAATCTAGGCAACTTATGCCGATTAATCAAAATAGACAACTTTCTAAACTTTCCATAAAGCCGTTATAATGACTTCCCATAAAGCGTTATAACCCTTTAGTTTTAGACATATCCATTCCTTTTATAACCAAGAGACTTATACTTATTAAAATCCAAGTATTAAATACTTTCAAATCGATTTTTCTTAACTTTTAAAAATACACTTAGTCTCTTAACCTTTAGAAACCAAGTAACTTAGTTTATTACTAAACTTTAGGCAATTGATGCCTTAAAATCAAGTTGCCTTTTCATTAAAATCGAGTCATTTATCTTTCCATAAAGCAAATATAACCAACTTCCCATAAAGTCGTTATATTCACTTTATACCTTCGCCAAATACAATTTCCTATCCGAGGGACTTATACGTTTAAAACGGAACAAGTATCACATACTTTAAAACTCTTTAAGTCCCTTAACTTTCAAAACACTTCAAGTCTCTTAATATATAGAAAACAAGTTTCTTCTCTTAAATCATGTCATTTCTCCTCTTTTAAACAATTAAGTAAATCACTCCCTTGACTCCCCTAAAGTCATTTTAATGACCTTTAGGTTTTGGAACTAAGGCACTAGCCAAAAGGTTTAGAAACCACTTCCTTTTCAAGACTCTATGTACTTTAAGTAAAATACCTTTACTTTTAAGAATCCAAACTTCATCAAGAAAATGGATTATACAACTTACAATCTAAACATCAAAGTACAATCAAGGAAGTACATAGAACAAATTCTATTTTAGGCAAACCAAATACAAGCAAGGAATGGATCATTCAAGGAGTAGGACGTACTTTCTTTATCTTAAGGAATCATGCTAGAAGAGGAGATAGTTCACATACCTTTTCGGCTAATTCCACAAGCTAAGCCGAATACGCCGTATGTGGAAGTGTCAACCTATAATGGTCACAACAAGACTATCAACTTCTAGTCTCTACGTAGAATAATACTAAGTATTTGGTCTCTAATTCTACGGCAAATCGGGCAGCACTTCCTTTGTTTCTACTCACTTTGCCACCTTTTTCAAGGTCGAATACAATAACCAACACGCCACATTTAAGGCTCCAAACAACAATCAAACAAAGGGGATTACACGCCTTACACCACGTGTAAAATTCCGCCCCACAATTATATACAAAGTAGTTCAAACTTCACTAGCCATTCTCGGCCAACATACTAACAATTCAAAGTCTTTTCCAATCCTTTTCCAATTCCAAGTTCTAAGGTCTAACATGTTATATAGTTATAAACAACTTCAATAACTACAATTTCCTTCTTTATACAACATGCGACGCTTAAACGAATAATCAACTTGAATTGTAGTCTTAAGGCTAACATGCTAGTTTTCGGATTAGGGTTCCAATAGCCAAAATACTTGTCCAACTACATAATATATACTTCATGCTTGCTACTATCTATAGCTACAACAAGTAGTAACTCTTAACTACTAAAACGACAAGATTATACCTTTATAAGCCCTTATAATTTCCAAGATTCAAAGTCGCGCCTTAGCAAATTCTTAGCTCCTTTCCTTAGGTTCCAATCCGCTCCAAGCACTCCTTAGAAGCCTTTAGAAGTTCACAACTAACTTCTCTTCCATTTCCAATCAAAAACTAGAAAAGCCACTAGGTTTTCACCTTGCGACTAATACGAAAACTCTCTCTTTCCGGGATTTTTCTATTGAGATACACTTACAATACACTCATGAACCTTGGTTTAAAGTCTTGTGGCTAATGGAAATCAAATGCAAAATTTTGTGTGGGAATAGTGCTCAAAGCCGAGAGCTCATCTACACAAGAGTTTCTCTAAAATTTTCTAAGTGTTAAATGCCAAGTCTTGCACTAGCTATGCTTATATAATACATTGGAGGGCTTAGGTTACAACAAATGTGTGGCTTGGATGTGTTTCACTTGGATCAAGCTTATGTGGACTAGTTGACTTGTCAACAATGTCATGCTTGAAGACTTATCTTCCAAGATGGTCAATGACCATTTTACCCTTGCATAAATTTCGACCAAGCCATGTGGGGGTGCCACGTGTTGCCCTCTCATTCGTTCATAAAATTTTCGTAACCCTCGTGGGCCCCACCAGTAAAATTCCTCGGGTGGGCCCACGTGACCAAATCGTAACAATAAATTTCCAAAATAATAATAAGTCTCATACTCTTCAAATAATGAATTTTGAGAATCCATTCTCAACAACGACGTTTTCCTTCCGACGTTCGGAACATTTTCCGTCGGAAAAACAATTCTTCCCGCGTACTAATTTCCAAGTCTTGTTTCCTTTCGTACATTCTCTTCTACATGTCACGGACTTACGGTGTAACATTCTTCCCCTTAGAAACATTCGTCCCGAATGTTCTTAGTCGATTGTCACTCTATACAAACTCGGCATAATCTCTATACTATGCCTAACAATCAAAGCGCACAAGACCAACGATGCCACACATGGCCATCACCTAACATACGTAAACATAATAATGGACCTTCCGTCGCGACCCCTTCTCACAAAACTCGAAGGTTCTGATCTTTCCCAAAACACGGGATCCTGAGGTTCCTTTCTTTCCTTACTTATCATACTTTCTCGTCTTCCAAACTCATATAGTACGTCTGAAAATCTCAAATTTTGTTTCTATTCTCCAATCCTTGGAGTTACTATCCAAACTTGGCCATATTGTTACTTACACTCCGTTAAGGCTCTTACCGGTCCTTACGACCTAGTTCGGTGGAACGCGTCCACGAACTCGTATAACGATTAACTCAACTTGGGCTGGCATCCCGGGACCCTATCACATGCGGGACCATTTCTATCGACATTCACCCGATTCCATACTATCGGTTGACCGAAATGAGTCTATAACCCGACTCATCGTCACACTTAACTTCTTGTTCTTAGCACGAAATAAATCTCTCTCTTATCTCAATGTACTTCTTACCCTATCCCCTAATTACTAGAGGTTCGTCACATAGGTCAAGTATTTCTACCGTCTGATCTTCTATTGGTCTTACAGCTGTCGGGCAATTACTACGTGTGAACTCTACACAACTATAGTCTCGGTTCACTTACCATTCTTGTCAACATTCTTAACTCCACACCTTAGTAATCAAAGTATTCCTACCTGCGGGGAACTATCACTTATAATCGCTAGCAACACAAGGAAAACATATATGCTAGGGCAAAATCTGAATCTATCAAAGCACGTATGATTCAAAAGAGTCGAAATATACTGTACCCCGTGCGATGTCGCCTCACGATCTGTCCGATGGTCACGTCATCTATGCGGTTGAAGGACCGCGAACTATAAACTCCCCACGACCTCTACCACGTGGTGACATCGAACACCGCCTTGCAGGGGACGCGGTGCGGAGGAAGGGGAACCAACTCTGGGCCTCAAAGGTGAGCCACCCTGACGCTCTTCTAACCGGCATTCCCACTTCTTGTGGCCGGACGGCCACAATAGTAACAACTATCGTGTCATAACGGCATTTCACGAATGATGTTTACCACATCCGATACATTGAGGAATAGGTGGCCTCGGCCAGAAAGGTCCTCTGCTCTCTGCAGGAACCTCGACCCGGGAGCTTGGACCGCTCCTAAATACCTTGTGAGGTCAAATCTCCCACATGTGAGCTGCGAGGGTATGTCTTGGGTAGGTGGGACGAATACCTCACTCATTCTTTGAGGCGACTCGTCCAAAACTCAGGGATAACCAACCGGTCTAGCCTCTTCTGCCGATCTCCGCTGGCCTCTTCCTCTGTGCACACTGCATGCTTGGCCGAACAACTCCTCTTTGTGGAAGCTGTGCACCGCTAACTTGGTCAATAACATAATCGCTTCCTCGACCACTAAAGTTTTCTCCTAAGCGAGAAGCGTAGGCTCTGTCTTTGGGTCTCAAAACTGCGTGAAGAACTCGCCTTGTGGAACAACATCCAGGTATACCACAGGCACGAGCCCTATCAACTCTCTGAGTCGACTAGTAGCTCCTGCTACTCCTTTGCCCTACAGGCGGTGTTGCCCTCGCCGGAGGCATAGGCTGTAACACAAAAATACGTCGAGAGGAATTATCTTACTAACACGGCTCATGGCACGATCTCGGAGTGAGAAGAATAGAAACCAACTCTTAAATGTCCTGTAGCCTCCTGTTTATGGGTGTGGCGCGCAACACACCGATAAGCAAGACTCTACTAGACACGGTCGTAGACATTCCGAGGATTCGCTCGATACCACTCTGTCACACCCGAACCCGGGCGCGTGGTGGTGCCCTACAGGCACCCTTACCTTAACAACTAAGTACATTGCGGAAATTAGTAACAACTCATTTTTTTCTTTAAAATAAGCGTCGTGCAAGCCCAAAGCGACAAGGCTGCCATATATACATAAACAACAGACAACATCGTAGAGTCGATCCACGTATGAATACGGACCTCAAGAGTTATCTTGAACTATGACGGAATGAGGCCCCGCGTACCCAGCGTACAAAGCACATCTTGAAGGATATATACCAAAAGATAAACTCACGAGCAGAGGAGCTATCCAAAACCACGAGCAGGATCCTACGCTGCCGATCACCGAGCAGCGTACCTAAACTGCGGCGTGAGCGGCCACGAAGGTCGATGCGAAGAATGTACCAAGTATGTGAGCGATGAAATGCGTAATAAAATCATAACGATCTAAACAAAGCGGAGACATATGCGATAGCCTACGATTACCTGATACATAGCGATCCACATCAAGTCGGACGCAGCCTCGAGTCGTGCAAATATAACCATGGGTCTCGCCCATAACATCAATCATGCGTGGAATCTTTCCTCACCTGCCGATCCATGATATAGTACAACACCAATAGGCATACATGAACACCAAGTCCCGGTGGTATAGCATCTTGGGGTTTACCCTCACTTATACTCTTACCACGGAGAAGGTGGTAAGCGGTGGTATAGCATCTTGGGGTGTACCACTCACATATACTCTACCACGGAGAAGGTGGTAAAGCAGGTGGTATAGCATCTTGGGGTTTACCCTCACATATACTCTACCTGGAGAAGGTGGTAAAGCGGTGGTATAGCGTCTTGGGGTGTACCGCTCACATATACTCTACCGGAGAAGGTGGTAAAGCGGTGGTATAGCGTCTTGGGGTTTTACCTCACTTATACTCTTACCCTATCTCGACCGACCATCAAACAAGACATAAGCACTACCATGTGTACATAAAAATCGGGAATTTAACCCAGTACTACAAGTAGCGGAAGCATACGTGGAATCCCATCATTTGTCGGTGCGTCGGTAACTTCTGACAAGGCGGTAGACCGCTTCAACCGAGAGTCGCGGAACTTAATAAAACATAATACTTGCACTCAAAGGCTATTACCCGTACGTATAGGCAAGTTCTCAATTAACCAATCAAAGTACTTATCAAGGCACACATAGGATAATTCTCATTTAACAAGCCAAAGTACTTATCGGGCACAAATAGAATAAATTCTCATTTAACAAGCCAAAGTACTTATCAGCACAAATAGAATAAATTCTCATTTAACAAGCCAAAGTACTTATCAGGGCACAAAATAGAATAAATTCTCATTTAACAAGTCAAAGTACTTATCAAGGCACACTTAGACAAATTCTCAATTTATCAAGCCAAAGTACTAATCAAGGCACTCTTAGACAAATTCTCAATTTATCAAGCCAAAGTACTAATCTTTTCAAGAGACTCCTTTTTGTAAAAAAAAAATCCCAAGATACTAACACCCGTAGTATCAAGGCGTGTCTATTTTTCAAAGTAGGTTACTACACTTTTAGAAAACTCATTTCAAAGCTTGAAATCAAGTAACTCCAAATTTTCACAATCTAGGCAACTTATGTCGATTAATCAAAATAGACAACTTTCTAAACTTTCCATAAAGCCGTTATAACCGACTTCCCATAAAGCCGTTATAACCCTTTATGGTTTTAGACATATCCATTCCTTTTATAACCAAGAGACTTATACTTATTAAAATCCAAGTATTAAATACTTTCAAATCGATTTTTCTTAACTTTTAAAAATACACTTAGTCTCTTAACCTTTAGAAACCAAGTAACTTAGTTTATTACTAAACTTTAGGCAATTGATGCCTTAAAATCAAGTTGCCTTTTCATTAAAATCGAGTCATTTATCTTTCCATAAAGCAAATATAACCAACTTCCCATAAAGTCGTTATATTCACTTTATACCTTCGCCAAATACAATTTCCTATCCGAGGACTTATACGTTTAAAGCGGACCAAGTATCACATACTTTAAAACTCTTTAAGTCCCTTAACTTTCAAAACACTTCAAGTCTCTTCCTATATAGAAAACAAGTTTCTTGTCTTAACTCCTGTCATTTCTCCTCTGTTAAACAATTACGTCACTCACTCCTTGACTCTAAAGTCATTTTAATGACCTTTAGGTTTTGGAACTACGGCACTAGCCAAAAGGTTTAGAAACCACTTCCTTTTCAAGACTATATGTACTTTAAGTAAAATACCTTTACTTTTAAGAATCCAAACTTCATCAAGAAAATGGATTATACAACTTACAATCTAAACATCAAAGTACAATCAAGGAAGTACATAGAACAAATTCTATTTTAGGCAAACCAAATACAAGCAAGGAATGGATCATTCAAGGAGTAGGACGTACTTTCTTTATCTTAAGGAATCATGCTAGAAGAGGAGATAGTTCACATACCTTTTCACTAATTCCACAAGCTAAGCCGAATACGCGTATGTGGAAGTGTCAACCTATAATGGTCACAAGACTATCAACTTCTAGTCTCTACGTAGAATAATACTAAGTATTTGGTCTCTAATTCTACGGCAAATCGGCAAAGACTTCCTTTGTTTCTACTCACTTTGCCACCTTTTTCAAGGTCGAATACAATAACCAACACGCCACATTTAAGGCTCCAAACAACAATCAAATAAAGGGGATTACACGCCTTACACCACGTGTAAAATTCCGCCCCACAATTATATACAAAGTAGTTCAAACTTCACTAGCCATTCTCGGCCAACATACTAACAATTCAAAGTCTTTTCCAATCCTTTTCCAATTCCAAGTTCTAAGGTCTAACATGTTATATAGTTATAAACAACTTCAATAACTACAATTTCCTTGTTTATACAACATGCGACGCTTAAACGAATAATCAACTTGAATTGTAGTCTTAAGGCTAACATGCTAGTTTTCGGATTAGGGTTCCAATAGCCAAAATACTTGTCCAACTACATAATATATACTTCATGCTTGCTACTATCTATAGCTACAACAAGTAGTAACTCTTAACTACTAAAACGACAAGATTATACCTTTATAAGCCCTTATAATTTCCAAGATTCAAAGTCGCGCCTTAGCAAATTCTTAGCTCCTTTCCTTAGGTTCCAATCCGCTCCAAGCACTCCTTAGAAGCCTTTAGAAGTTCACAACTAACTTCTCTTCCATTTCCAATCAAAAACTAGAAAAGCCACTAGGTTTTCACCTTGCGACTAATCTGAAAACTCTCTCTTTCAGGATTTTCTATTGAGATACACTTACAATACACTCATGAACCTTGGTTTAAAGTCTTGTGGCTAATGGAAATCAAATGCAAAATTTTGTGTGGGAATAGTGCTCAGCGAGAGCTCGTCTACAAGCACAAGAGTTTCTCTAAAATTTTCTAAGTGTTAAATGCCAAGTCTTGCACTAGCTATGCTTATATAATACATTGGAGGGCTTAGGTTACAACAAATGTGTGGCTTGGATGTGTTTCACTTGGATCAAGCTTATGTGGACTAGTTGACTTGTCAACAATGTCATGCTTGAAGACTTATCTTCCAAGATGGTCAATGACCATTTTACCCTTGCATAAATTTCGACCAAGCCATGTGGGGGTGCCACGTGTCGCCCTCTCATTCGTTCATAAAATTTTCGTAACCCTCGTGGGCCCCACAATTCTGTAAAATTCCTCGGGTGGGCCCCACGTGACCAAATCCGTAACAATAAATTTCCAAAATAATAATAAGTCTCATACTCTTCAAATAATGAATTTTGAGAATCCAATTCTCAACAACGAACGTTTTCCGCCGACGTTCGGAACATTTTCCGTCGGAAAAACAATTCTTCCTGCCGTACCAATTTCCAAGTCTTGTTTCCTTTCGTACATTCTCTTCTACATGTCCTGGACTTACGGGGTGTAACAACGCTATACTTAGTACTTCAACCTATAATGGTCACAATATGTCCATTAACCTCTTACTTCAAACGTAGAATATTCTAAGTGCTAAGTCGCCAAATTCTACGGAAAATCGGACAAAGACTTCTTCCTTTGTTTCTACTTATTTTGCCACCTTTTTCAAGGCCGAATACAATAACCAAACAGCCCCAATTGGCTCACCACAATCTATAAGGTAGTCCAATACAAATGAAATAACCAAACAGCCCCAATTGGCTCACCACAAACGATATCAAGTTAATACAACTTACTAGGCCAATTCGGCTAACTTTGAAGTACTACAACATCAATTCTTATCCAATTTCCATTTCAATCCAAATGTTAGTATAACATGATATCAAGTCGCAACCAATTATAACTACTACAAATCTTTAAGTTAATAACATGCGACGATTCTAATCAACGACCAAAATGTAATCCAACTTAACATGGCTTACATTACTTTTCGGATTTAGCTACAAGAAATCCATAATACTTATAACTTCAACATATCAACTTCATGCTAGCAACAAGTAAAGCTAATCAACAACAATATAATTATATAGTCTTGTAACACTTTAAAGACAAGATTATACCTTAACGAATCTCAATCCACTCCAAATCCGAGGTCGCTCCTTAGCAACTTAGGGACTTCTTCAAGACACTTTAATCCGCTAGTTGAGACCCTTAGAACCATACCTACAACTTTCCTTCAACTTACAATCCAAAACCTAGAAAAGCCACTAGGTTTTCACTTTGCGACTAACCCGAAAACTATCTTTTTCCGGGATTTTTCTATTGAGATATGCTTACAATATCCTCAAGAACCTTGGGTTAAAGTCTTGTGGCTAAAGAACCACAAACGAAAATTTTTCTCCTTTCTTTTTTATCAAACCCGAGAGCTCAAGCCTTGTGTTCATCAAATTTTTGTAAATTTGCTAAGTGTTGGGATCTCTCACACTACTAGTAGTATTATAAGGGACATGGAGGGTCAAGGTGTGGACAAATGGGTGATTTGGATGAAATCTTATAAAATATCAAGACTTGGACCCTTTGACTTAGTCAACCTTCTCAAGCTTGACTACTAGCAAGACTAGTCTTCCAAACAAGGGTCAAATGACCATTGTGTCCATGCTTCAATTTGTCCAAGACAACATAAGGGGGGTGACACATGTCGCCTTCCCATTCGTCACAATAATACGTTTTCCGACAAAATCCAAAATTCCGTTAAATACTTACAAGTCTTAAATCTTAACACTGTGAGTTCTTACGTACGTTCTTACACCATGTCCTGCAAATACGGGGTGTAACAGTTATGTCCTTCCTACATATTTGGTATAGGGTGCTCATGTGTTGGTTTACTGAGTGTAAATATAACAAGATGGGTTGCCTGAATCTCCTACTAAGTTGTACTATGAGGCATTATGTCAAGCTTTATGAAACTTATTTAATATGCATCTGATCTGTTAGAAGGCAGGCATGTTCGGCATAAACTGACCAATTTAAGTCATTTAAGTATCGTGCTAGGCCTATTGTAAGAAATCAGTCTAGTTAGATAGTTTGAATCAGGAATTGGCATGTCTTGTTAAAGTCACAACTTAGAGTTCTTAAAAGGATAAACTCTAAATAGTTGTTCTTAGTGTACCTGTCCTGATTTGTGCACCTGCTTTGCCCTGTCTATTAGATAGAAAATAACTTTTCATTTGATCAAGTTGCCTAAGCTAAAATGATATGATGCCTTATCTATACAACATGGATGAAACCCCGCAGTTGGTTGCCAGTTTATGCCAAGGGTTATTCATTCTTCTATCAGGGAATAATACAAGTACTGCCTCTAATGTTGAGTTATTGTCCTCCTTGATTGCAGCATGCCTGTGAAAACTGTTTGGTGAAGAGTTTAAAGGGGAAACGAATGCGAAGTTATAATCTTGTCTTAATAGCTAAAACTCAGGCCCACAAATATTCATTTATGCCTCTGCAGTAGCTGTTTGACCCATGAATATGTGTTAATTCCAGTCCATTTTACAATTCTCGTTGTTGGCTGTCTATTGCTCGCTACTGTTTTCATATTGTGTCAGCATTTATCGAGTTGCCTGACCTATGATTTAGATTGTACGTTTTGGGCCCTTTTTTGCATTTACGCTATGCTGCGTCAGGGCCCGATGTTATCTTTGGGCGATTTTCCTTTTTAGCTTCTTGAGTCATTGTGACATGTTTATGCAGCAAACATATGTGCTCATCCTAATTATTTGTATCAATTATTATTTGGGCTCGTACTAATCCTTATCTTTCGTTATTTTTACATGAAATGCATTGGAGCAAAAATGAGGAGTCTCACGGCGAGACTCATCACGAGCTACTTCAAATGGAAACCCGCGTCTATGTGCATCCGCATTCGCATTCCCGCTTCAGAAATTCCTAAAGACAAAATAGGATAAGATGATGTCGCCACACATCTTGAAAGCCGCGATCATATCCTCATTTTATCTTATTTGTTTAAATTATTGCCTAATTATTTAACGTTGTAATTAATAGGTTGTTTAGAACAATTAATCCTTGAATACATGAACTGGGGTGGTTAGCTTTAAAACTTGAAACACACTTCTAATTTATCTATCTTAGGTCTGTCATTCATATTTAATCTTTTGCCTAATTGTTAAAATTGCATATCTAAAACTAACGCACCCCTTCTTGATTTCGCAGATAAATGCATATCTATAGTCCATAAATCGACTTTGCACCATAAACAATATAAATGCACACTTTGAAACTTTATAGCACTTTATTCAACATGCCTTCTTTTATAAAATATTTCGAAGCATTTTTTATATTTTCAAAACACGCATTTTTAAACATAACAATTACCCTAGGTTTGGCAGGATAACCGCAAGTTAGCGGATCTTAGAGGGTGCCTAACCCCTTCCCTCTAGATTAATAAAGAACCCTTGCCCGGAATCTCATTAAGTTTAGCAGACCATAAAAATGGAGTTAGTGTTGACTTTAACCTAGTTGACATTTAGGTGTCCTAATTCACCCAATTAATTAGGTGGCGACTCCGCGAACCCTTAGCACTTTTAAGCACCTTTTAGCACCTTAGCACCTTTTTTAAACTTTTTAGCATTTAGCACCTTAGCATTTCTAGCACCTTTTTAGCACCTTTAATATTCTAGCACCCTTTAGCATTTTAAGCACTTTCAAACATTTAGCACTTTTATTTATTTTCTAACATTTTTATTTAAGCAGGAGATTCGCCAAAAAATGTCGCGGTCGGAAAAGGGCGTGACAGCCGATCACAAGCCTATTTTTCTACGTAGTATGCATTTAGCAAGTGCATAATAAGTTTTTCTACGTAGTATGCATTTAGCAAGTGCATAATAAGTTTTTCTACGTAGTATGCATTTAACAAGTGCATAATAGGTTTTTCTATGTACTATGCATTTAGCAATGTATACAAGTTTTTTCTACATACTATGTATTTAACAAGTACATAATATGTTTTTACGTATTATGCATTTAATAAGTGCATAATAGGTTTTTCTACGTACTATGTATTTAGCAAGTGCATAATACGTTTTAGGGAAATAAAAAACCATCGACCAAATTCTTGAAAATAAGTGTGCTAATACCCACCGAAAGTGCAAAAAATTACGAATTTGTGTTTCTGGGCTTAGATATGCAATAATATGCAACCCCGACCATGACGAAGTAATTGGTATCAATCACAAGCTTGTTTGTGATAGACCGGGTGAATTTTAGGTCAATCAAAGACCGTCGACCGGATTCTAGAAATTATGTGTGCTAATACCCATTGAAATTGCAAAAAAAATAATCATGAATTTAAGTTTCTTCGGTTAGTAATGCAATAATATGTGACGTCGGCCATAACAAAGTAATATGTGTCGATCACCAGCCTGGTTTTGATGGACCAGGTAAATTTCAGCCCAATCAAATACCGGTGACATGATCCTAGAAAATTTGTGTGCTAATACCCATCGAAAGTGCAAAAAATCACGAATTTTAGTTTTGTGGCTTAGAAATGCAATAATCAGCGATGTCGGCCATGGTGATGTTATAGGTGTTGATCACAAGCCTATTTTTCATGGCTTACTATGCATTTAACAACTGCATAATAGGTTTTTCTACGTACTATGCACTTAGCAAATACATAATAGGTTTATCTACGTAGTCTGCATTTAGCAAGTGCATAATAGGATTTTTACGTACTATGAATTTAGCAAGTGCATGATAGTTTTTTTACGTACTCTGCATTTAGCAAGTGCATAATAGGGTTGTCTACGTACAATGAATTTAGCAAGTGCATCATAGGTTTTTCTACGTACTATATATTTAGCAAGTGCATAGTAGGTTTTAGGTCAATCAGATACTGTCGACCAGATGCTAGAAACAATATGTGTGCAAATACCCACCGAAAGTTTAAAAAGTCCCGAATTTGAGTTTTTGGCTTAGAAATGCAATAATATGCGACGTCGGCCATGACGAAGTAAGGGGTGTCGATCAAAAGCCTATTTTTTATGAATCCGGTGAATTTTAGGCCAATCAAAGATCGTCAACCGAATTCTAGAAAATTTGTGTGCTAACACCCACCGAAAGTGCCAAAAACCACGAATTTGAGTTTCTTGGCTAAGAAATGCAATAATACGTGACGTTGGCCATGACGAAGTTATGGGTGTCGATTACCATCCTATTTTTGATGGACTAGGTGAATTTCATGTCAATCAAAGACCGTCAACCGAATTCTAGGAAATATGTGTGTTAATACCCACCGAAAGTGCAAAAAATCATGAATTTGAGATTCTTGCTTAGAAAATAAATAATAAGCGACGTCGGCCATGACAAAGTTATGGATGTCGATCACAAGCCTATTTTATTTGGTTTACTATGCATTTAGCAAGTACATAATAGGTTTTTCTACTTAGTATGTATTTAGAAAGTGCATAATAGGTTTTGTTTACGTACTATGCATTTAACAAGTGCATAATAGGTTTTGTTTATGTATTATGCATTTAGCAAGTGCATAATAGGTTTTTCTACGTATTCTCTACTTAGCAAGTGCATAATAGAATACATAGGTTTTTTTTATGTATTATGTATTTAGAAAGTGCATAATATGGTTTTTACGTACTATGCATTTAGCAAATGCATAATAGGTTTTTCTACGTACTATACATTTGGCAAGTGCATAATATGTTTATCTACGTAGTATGCATTTGGCAAGTGCATAATAGGGTTTTTACGTACTATAAATTTTGCAAGTGCATAATAGTTTTTTTTATGTACTATGCATTTAGCAAGTGCATAATAGAGTTTTTACGTACTATGAATTTGTCAAGTGCATAATACGCTTTCTACGTAGTATGCATTTAGCAAGTGCATAATAGATTTTTCTACGTATTATGCATTTAGCAAGTTCATAATAGGTTTTTTTTTATGTATTATGCAATTAGAAAGTGCATAATAGGGTTTTTATGTACTATGCATTTAGAAACTGCATAATAGGGTTTTTACATACTATGCATTTAGCAAGTGCATAATAAGCTTTGTTTACGTACTATGCATTTAGCAAGTGCATAATAGTTTTTCTATGTACTATGTATTTAGTAAGTGCATAATAGATTTTTACGTACTATGTTTTTCGCAAGTACATAATAGGTTTTTTTACGTACTATACATTTAGCAATTGCATAATAGGGTTGTCAATGTACTATGAATTTAGTAAGTGCATAATAGGTTTTTCTACGTACTATCTATTTAGAAAGTACATAATAGGTTTTAGGTCAATCAGAGATTGTCGACCAGGTGCTAAAAAATATGTGTGCTAATACCCACCGAAAGTATAAAAAATCACGAAATTGTGTTTCTGGGCTTAGAAATGCAATAATATGTGACGTCGGTCATGACAAAGTTATGGATGTCGATCAAAAGCCTGTTTTTCATGGCTTACTATGCATTTAGTAAGTGAATAATAGGTTTTTCTACGTACTATGCATTTAGCAAGTGCATAATATGTTTATCTACGTAGTATGCATTTAGTAAGTGCATAATAGGTATTTTACGTACTATAAATTTTGCAAGTGCATAATAAGTTTTCTATGTACTATGCATTTAGCAAAGCGCATAACAGAGTTTTTACGTACTATGAATTTATCAAGTGCATAATATGTTTTCTACGTACTATGCATTTAGCAAGTGCATAATAGGTTTTTCTACGGTATGCATTTAGCAAGTGCATGATAGGTTTTTCTACGTAGTATGCATTTAGCAAGTGCATAATAGGTTTTTCTACGTATTATGCATTTGGCAAGTGCATAATAGGGTTTTTTATGTACTATGTAATTAGAAAGTGCATTATAAAGTTTTTATGTACTATGCATTTAGAAAGTGCATAATAGTGTTTTTACATACTATGCATTTAGCAAGTGCATAATAGGCTTTGTTTACGTACTATGCATTTAGCAAGTGCATAATAGTTTTTTCTACGTACTATGTATTTAGCAATTGTATAATATATTTTTTACGTACTATGCATTTCGCAAGTGTAAATTAGGTTTTTCTACGTACTATGTATTTATCAAGTGCATAATAGGTTTTAGGCCAATCAGAAACCGTCGACTGAATTCTAGAAAATTTGTGTGCTAACACCCACCGAAAATGCAAAAAATCACGAGTTTGAGTTTCTGGGCTTAGAAATGCAATATTATGCGACCTCGGCCATGACGAAGTAATTGGTGTCGATCACAAGTTTGTTTCTGATGGACTAGGAGAATTTTAGGTCAATCAAAGACCGTTGAAGGGATTCTAGAAAATATGTGTGGTAATAACCATTGAAAGTGCAAAAAAATCACGAATTTAAGTTTCTCCGCTTAGAAATGCATTAATATGTGACGTCGACAATGACGAAGTAATATGTGTCAATCAGCAGCGTGTTTTTTATGGCCTTGTAAATTTCAGGCCAATCAAAGACCGGTGACAGGATTCTAGAAAATTCCTGTGCTAATACCCACCACCTTAAGTCCAAAAAATCATGAATTTGAGTTTTTTGGCTTTGAAATGCAATAATAAGCGACGTCGGCCATGACGAAGTTATGGTTGTCGATCACAATCCAGTTTTTCTTGGCTTACTATGCATTTAGCAAGTGCATAATAGGTTTTTCTACGGTATGCATTTAGCAAGTGCATGATAGGTTTTTCTACGTAGTATGCATTTAGCAAGTGCATAATAGGGTTTTCTACGTATTATGCATTTGGCAAGTGCATAATAGGGTTTTTTTTATGTACTATGTAATTAGAAAGTGCATTATAAAGTTTTTATGTACTATGCATTTAGAAAGTGCATAATAGTGTTTTTACATACTATGCATTTAGCAAGTGCATAATAGGCTTTGTTTACGTACTATGCATTTAGCAAGTGCATAATAGTTTTTTCTACGTACTATGTATTTAGCAATTGTATAATATATTTTTTACGTACTATGCATTTCGCAAGTGTAAATTAGGTTTTTCTACGTACTATGTATTTATCAAGTGCATAATAGGTTTTAGGCCAATCAGAAACCGTCGACTGAATTCTAGAAACCCATCGAAAATGCAAAAAATCACGAGTTTGAGTTTCTGGGCTTAGAAATGCAATATTATGCGACCTCGGCCATGACGAAGTAATTGGTGTCGATCACAAGTTTGTTTCTGATGGACTAGGAGAATTTTAGGTCAATCCAAGACCGTTGAAGGGATTCTAGAAAATATGTGTGGTAATAACCATTGAAAGTGCAAAAAAAAATCACGAATTTAAGTTTCTCCGCTTAGAAATGCATTAATATGTGACGTCGACAATGACGAAGTAATATGTGTCAATCAGCAGCCTGTTTTTATGGCCTTGTAAATTTCAGGCCAATCAAAGACCGGTGACAGGATTCTAGAAAATTCCTGTGCTAATACCCACCACCTTAAGTCCAAAAAATCATGAATTTGAGTTTTTGGCTTTGAAATGCAATAATAAGCGACGTCGGCCATGACGAAGTTATGGTTGTCGATCACAATCCAGTTTTTCTTGGCTTACTATGCATTTAGCAAGTGCATAATAGATTTTTCTAAGTACTATGCATTTAGCAAGTGCATAATAGGTTTATCTACGTAGATTGCATTTAGCAAGTGCATAATAGGGTTTTTACGTACTATGAATTTAGCAAGTGCATAATAGGTTTTCTACGTACTATGCATTTAGCAAGTGCATAATAGGGTTTTTACGTACTATAAATTTAGCAAGTTCATAATAGGTTTTCTACGTACTATGCATTTAGCAAGTGCATAATAGGTTTTTCTACGTAGTATGCATTTAGCAAGTGCATAATAGATTTTTCTATGTACTATGCATTTAGCAAGTGCATAATAAGTTTTTCTACGTACTATCTACTTAGCAAGTGCATAATAAGTTTTAGGTCAATCAGAGATTGTCAACCAGGTGCTAGAAAATATGTGTGCTAATATCCACCGAAAGTGTAAAAAATTATGAAATTGTGTTTCTGGGCTTAGAAATGCAATAATATGTAACGTCGGTCATGACGAAGTTATGGATGTCGATCTAAAGCCTGTTTTTCATGGCTAACTATGAATTTAGCAAGTGCATAATAGGTTTTTCTACGTACTATGCATTTAGCAAGTGCATAATATGTTTATCTGCGTAGTATGCATTTAGCAAGTGCATAATAGGTATTTTACGTACTATAAATTTTGCAAGTGCATAATAGGTTTTCTATGTACTATGCATTTAAAAAGTGCATAATATAGTTTTTACGTACTATGAATTTATCAAGTGCATGTCGTTTTTACGTACTATGCATTTAGCAAGTGCATAATAGGGTTTTCAACGTAGTATACATTTAGCATGTGCATAATAGGTTTTTCTACGTATTATGCATTTACCAAATGCAAAATAGGGTTTTTTTTATGTATTATGCATTTAGAAAGTGCATAATAGGTTTTTCTACGTATTATACATTTGGCAAGTGCATAATATATTTATCTACGTAGTATGCATTTAGCAAGTGCATAATAGGGTTTTTACGTACTATAAATTTTGCAAGTGCATAATAGGTTTTTTATGTACTATGCATTTAGCAAGTGCATAATAGAGTTTTTACGTACTATGAATTTGTCAAGTGCATAATACGCTTTCTACGTAGTATGCATTTAGCAAGTGCATAATACGCTTTCTACGTAGTATGCATTTTGCAAGTGCATAATAGGTTTTTCTACATATTATGCATTTAGCAAGTGCATAATAGGTTTTTTTTTTTTATGTATTATGCAATTAGAAAGTGCATAATAGGGTTTTTATGTACTATGCATTTAGAAACTGCATAATAGGGTTTTTACATACTATGCTAATACCCACCGAAAGTATAAAAAATCACGAAATTGTGTATCTGGGCTTAGAAATGCAATAATATGTGACGTCGGTCATGACGAAGTTATGGATGTCGATCAAAAGCCTATTTTTCATGGCTTACTATGCACTTAGTAAGTGCATAATAGGTTTTTTTGCGTACTATACATTTAGCAAGTGCATAATATGTTTATCTACGTAGTATGCATTTAGCAAGTGCATAATAGGTATTTTACGTACTATAAATTTTGCAAGTGCATAATAGGTTTTCTATGTACTATGCATTTAGCAAAGTGCATAACAGAGTTTTTACGTATTATGAATTTATCAAGTGCATAATACGTTTTGTACGTACTATGCATTTAGCAAGTGCATAATAGGTTTTTCTACGTATTATGCATTTAGCAAGTGCATAATAGGTTTTTTTTATGTATTTGCATTTAGAAAGTGCATCATAGGGTTTTTACGTACTATGCATTTAGCAAGTGCATAATAGGTTTTTCTACGTACTATGCATTTAGCATGTGCATAATATGTTTATCTATGTAGTATGCATTTAGCAAGTGTATAATAGGGTTTTTACGTACTATAAATTTTGCAAATGCATAATTGGTTTTCTATGTACTATGCATTTAGCAAGTGAAAAATTGAATTTTTACGTACTTTGAATTTATCAAGTGCATAATATGTTTTCTACGTACTATGCATTTAGCAAGTGCATGATATGTTTTTCTACGTAGTATCATTTAGCAAGTGCATAATAGGTTTTTCTACGTATTATGCATTTAGCAAGTGCATAATAGGGTTATTTTATGTACTATGTAATTAGAAAGTGCATTATAGGGTTTTTATGTACTATGCATTTAGAAAGTGCATAATAGGGTTTTTACATTCTATGCATTTAGCAAGTGCATAATAGGCTTTGTTTACGTACTATGCATTTAGCAAATGCATAATAGTTTTTTCTATGTACTATGTATTTAGCAATTGCATAATAGATTTTTTACGTACTATGCATTTCGCAAGTGTATATTAGGTTTTACTACGTACTATGTATTTAGCAAGTGCATAATAGGTTTTAGGCCAATCAGAAACCGTCGACTGAATTCTAGAAAATTTGTGTGCGTAACCCACCGAAAATGCAAAAAATCACGAGTTTGAGTTTTTGGGCTTATAAATGCAATATTATGCGACCTCGGCCATGACGAAGTAATTGGTCTCGATCACAAGTCTGTTTCTGATGGACTAGGATAATTCTAGGTCAATCAAAAGACCGTTGAACGGATTCTAGAAAATATGTGTGGTAATAACCATTGAAAGTGCAAAAAAATAACGAATTTAAGTTTCTCCGCTTAGAAATGCATTAATATGTGACGTCGACAATGACGAAGTAATATGTGTCAATCAGCTACCTGTTTTTTATGGCCTTGTAAATTTCAGGCCAATCAAAGACCGGTGACAGGATTCTAGAAAATTCCTGTGCTAATACCCACCACCTTAAGTCCAAAAAATCATGAATTTGAGTTTTTTGGCTTTGAAATGCAATAATAAGCGACGTCGGCCATGACGAAGTTATGGTTGTCGATCACAATCCAGTTTTTCTTGGCTTACTATGCATTTAGCAAGTGCATAATAGATTTTTCTACGTACTATGCATTTAGCAAGTGCATAATAGGTTTATCTACGTAGATTGCATTTAGCAAGTGCATAATAGGGTTTTTACGTTCTATGAATTTAGCAAGTGCATAATAGGTTTTCTACGTACTATGCATTTAGCAAGTGCATAATAGGGTTTTTACGTACTATAAATTTAGCAAGTTCATAATAGGTTTTCTACGTACTATGCATTTAGCAAGTGCATAATAGGTTTTTCTACGTAGTATTCATTTAGCAAGTGCATAATAGATTTTTCTATGTACTATGCATTTAGCAAGTGCATAATAGGTTTTTCTACGTACTATCTACTTAGCAAGTGCATAATAAGTTTTAGGTCAATCAGAGATTGTCAACCAGGTGCTAGAAAATATGTGTGCTAATATCCACCGAAAGTGTAAAAAATTATGAAATTGTGTTTCTGGGCTTAGAAATGCAATAATATGTAACGTCGGTCATGACGAAGTTATGGATGTCGATCTAAAGCCTGTTTTTCATGGCTAACTATGAATTTAGCAAGTGCATAATATGTTTTTCTACGTACTATGCATTTAGCAAGTGCATAATATGTTTATCTACGTAGTATGCATTTAGCAAGTGCATAATAGGTATTTTACGTACTATAAATTTTGCAAGTGCATAATAGGTTTTCTATGTACTATGCATTTAAAAAGTGCATAATAGAGTTTTTACGTACTATGAATTTATCAAGTGCATAATACGTTTTGTACGTACTATGCATTTAGCAAGTGCATAATAGGGTTTTCAACGTAGTATACATTTAGCATGTGCATAATAGGTTTTTCTACGTATTATGCATTTACCAAATGCAAAATAGTTTTTTTTATGTATTATGCATTTAGAAAGTGCATAATAGGTTTTTCTACGTATTATACATTTGGCAAGTGCATAATATATTTATCTACGTAGTATGTATTTAGCAAGTGCATAATAGGGTTTTTACGTACTATAAATTTTGCAAGTGCATAATAGGTTTTTTATTTACTATGCATTTAGCAAGTGCATAATCGGTTTTTTATTTACTATGCATTTAGCAAGTGCATAATAGAGTTTTTACGTACTATGAATTTATCAAGTGCATAATACGCTTTTTACGTAGTATGCATTTAGCAAGTGCATAATAGGTTTTTCTACATATTATGCATTTAGCAAGTGCATAATAGGTTTTTTTATGTATTATGCAATTAGAAAGTGCATAATATGGTTTTTATGTACTATCCTTTTAGAAACTGCATAATAGGGTTTTTACATACTATGCTAATACCCACCGAATGTATAAAAAATCACGAAATTGTGTATCTGGGCTTAGAAATGCAATAATATGTGACGTCGGTCATGACGAAGTTATGGATGTCGATCAAAAGCCTATTTTTCATGGCTTACTATGCACTTAGTAAGTGTATAATAGGTTTTTTTACGTACTATACATTTAGCAAGTGCATAATATGTTTATCTACGTAGTATGCATTTAGCAAGTGCATAATAGGTATTTTACGTACTATAAATTTTGCAAGTGCATAATAGGTTTTCTATGTACTATGCATTTAGCAAAGTGCATAACAGAGTTTTTACGTATTATGAATTTATCAAGTGCATAATACGTTTTCTACGTACTATGCATTTAGCAAGTGCATAATAGGTTTTTCTACGGTATGCATTTAGCAAGTTCATAATAGGTTTTTCTACGTATTATGCATTTAGCAAGTGCATATTAGGTTTTTTTTATGTATTTTGCATTTAGAAAGTGCATCATAGGGTTTTTACGTACTATGCATTTAGCAAGTGCATAATAGGTTTTTCTACGTACTATGAATTTAGCATGTGCATAATATGTTTATCTATGTAGTATGCATTTAGCAAGTGTATAATAGGGTTTTTACGTACTATAAATTTTGCAAATGCATAATTGGTTTTCTATGTACTATGCATTTAGCAAGTGAATAATTGAATTTTTACGTACTTTGAATTTATCAAGTGCATAATATGTTTTCTACGTACTATGCATTTAGCAAGTCAATGATAGGTTTTTCTACGTAGTATGCATTTAGCAAGTGCATAATAGGTTTTTCTACGTATTATGCATTTAGCAAGTGCATAATAGGGTTATTTTATGTACTATGTAATTAGAAAGTGCATTATAGGGTTTTTATGTAGTATGCATTTAGAAAGTGCATAATAGGATTTTTACATTCTATGGATTTAGCAAGTGCATAATAGGCTTTGTTTACGTACTATGCATTTAGCAAGTGCATAATAGTTTTTTCTATGTACTATGTATTTAGCAATTGCATAATAGATTTTTTACGTACTATGCATTTCGCAAGTGTATATTAGGTTTTACTACGTACTATGTATTTAGCAAGTGCATAATAGGTTTTAGGCCAATCAGAAACCGTCGACTGAATTCTAGAAAATTTGTGTGCGTAACCCACCGAAAATGCAAAAAATCACGAGTTTGAGTTTTTGGGCTTATAAATGCAATATTATGCGACCTCGGCCATGACGAAGTAATTGGTGTCGATCACAAGTCTGTTTCTGATGGACTAGGATAATTCTAGGTCAATCAAAAGACCGTTGAACGGATTCTAGAAAATATGTGTGGTAATAACCATTGAAAGTGCAAAAAAATAACGAATTTAAGTTTCTCCGCTTAGAAATGCATTAATACGTGACATCGGCAATGAAGAAGTAATATGTGTCAATCAGCAGCCTGTTTTTTATGGCCATGTAAATTTCAGGCCAATCAAAGACCGGTGACAGAATTCTAGAAAATTCCTGTGCTAATACCTATCACCTTAAGTTAAAAGAATCATGAATTTGAGTTTTTTGGCTTCGAAATGCAATAATAAGCGACGTCGGCCATGACGAAGTTATGGTTGTCGATCACAATCCAGTTTTTCTTGGCTTACTATGCATTTAGCAAGTGCATAATGGGTTTTTCTACGTACTATGCATTTAGCAAGTGCATAATAGGTTTATCTACGTAGATTGCATTTAGAAAGTGCATAATAGGGTTTTTACGTACTATGAATTTAGCAAGTGCATAATAGGTTTTCTACGTACTATGCATTTAGCAAGTGCATAATAGGGTTTTTACGTACTATGAATTTAGCAAGTTCATAATAGGTTTTCTACGTACTATGCATTTAGCAAGTGCATATTAAGTTTTTCTACGTAGTATGCATTTAGCAAGTGCATAATAGATTTTTCTATGTACTATGCATTTAGCAAGTGCATAATAGGTTTTTTACGTACTATGCATTTAGCATGTGCATAATTGGTTTTTTTTACGTATCATGCATTTAGCAAATGCATAATTAGTTTTTTTAAGTACTATGCATTTAGCAATTGCATAATAGGGTTGTCAACGTACTATGAATTTAGCAAGTGCATAATAGGTTTTTCTACGTACTATCTATTTGGCAAGTGCATAATAGGTTTTAGGTCAATCAGAGATTGTCGACCAGGTGCTAGAAAATATGTGTGCTAATACCCACCGAAAGTGTAAAAAATCATGAAATTGTGTTTCTGGGATTAGAAATGCAATAATATGTAACGTCGGCCATGACGAAGTAATGGATGTCGATCTTAAGCCTGTTTTTCATGGCTAACTATGAATTTAGCAAGTGCATAATATGTTTATCTACGTAGTATGTATTTAGCAAGTGCATAATAGGTATTTTACGTACTATAAATTTTGCAAGTGCATAATAGGTTTTCTATGTACTATGCATTTAAAAAGTGCATAATAGAGTTTTTACGTACTATGAATTTATCAAGTGCATAATACGTTTTCTACGTACTATGCATTTAGCAAGTGCATAATAAATTTTTCTACGTATTATGCATTTAGCAAGTGCATAATAGGATTTTTTTTATGTATTATGCATTTAGAAAGTGCATCATAGGGTTTTTACGTACTATGTATTTAGCAAGTGCATAATAGGTTTTTCTACGTACTATGCATTTAGCAAGTGCATAATATGTTTATCTACGTAGTATGCATTTAGCAAGTGCATAATATGATTTTTACGTACTATATATTTTGCAAGTGCATAATTGGTTTTCTATGTACTATGCATTTAGCAAGTGCATAATTGAGTTTTTACGTACTATGAATTTATCAAGTGCATAATACGTTTTCTACGTACTATGCATTTAACAAGTGCATGATAGGTTTTTCTACGTAGTATGCATTTAGCAAGTGCATAATACGTTTTTCTACGTATTATGCATTTAGCAAGTGCATAATAGGGTTTTTTTTATGTACTATGCAATTAGATAGTGCATTATAGGATTTTTATGTACTATGCATTTAGAAAGTGCATAATAGAGTTTTTACATACTATGCATTTAGTAAGTGCATAATAGGCTTTGTTTACGTACTATGCATTTAGCAAGTGCATAATAGTTTTTTCTACGTACTATGTATTTAGCAATTGCATAATAGATTTTTTACGTACTATGCATTTCGCAAGTGTATATTCGGTTTTTCTACGTACTATGTATTTAACTAGTGCATAATAGGTTTTAGGCCAATCAGAAACCGTCGACTGAATTCTAGAAAATTTGTGTGCTAACACCCACCGAAAATGCAAAAAATCACGAGTTTGAGTTTCTGGGCTTAGAAATGCAATATTATGCGACCTCGGCCATGACGAAGTAATTGGTGTTGATCACAAGTCTGTTTCTGATGGACTAGGAGAATTTTAGGTCAATCAAAGACCGTTGAATGGATTCTAGAAAATATGTGTGGTAATAACCATTGAAAGTGCAAAAAAATCACGAATTTAAGTTTCTCCGCTTAGAAATACATTAAAACGTGACGTCGGCAATGACGAAGTAATATGTGTCAATCAACAGCCTGTTTTTGATGGCTATGTAAATTTCAGGCCAATCAAAGACCGGTGACAGGATTCTAGAAAATTCCTGTGCTAATACCCACCACCTTAAGTCCAAAAAATCGTGAATATGAGTTTTTTGGCTTCGAAATGCAATAATAAGCGACGTCGGCCATGACGAAATTATGGTTGTCGATCACAATCCAGTTTTTCTTGGCTTACTATGCATTTAACAAGTGCATAATAGGTTTTTCTACGTATTATGCATTTAGCAAGTGCATAATAGATTTTTCTATGTAGTATGCATTTAGCAAGTGCATAATAGATTTTTCTACGTACTATGAATTTAGCAAGTGCATATTAGAGGTTTTTCTACGTACTATGTATTTAGGAAGTGCATAATAAGTTTTAGGTCAATCAGAGAGCGTCGACTAGGTGCTACAAAATATGTGTGATAATATCCACCGAAAGTGTAAAAAATCACGAAATTGTGTTTCTAGGCTTATAAATGCAATAATATGTGACGTCGGCCATGACGAAGTTATGGATGTCGATCAAAAGCCTATTTGTTTTGGCTTACTATGCATTTAGCAAGTGCATAATAGGTTTTTCTACGTACTATGTATTTAACAAATGCATAATATATTTTTCTACGTAGTATGCATTTAGCAAGTGCATAATAGAGTTTTTACGTACTTTAAATTTTGCAAGTGCATAATAGGTTTTCTATATACTATGCATTTTAGCAAGTGCATAGTAGAGTTTTTACGTACTATGAATTTAGCAAGTACATAATACGTTTTCCACAGACTATGCATTTAGCAAGTGCATAATAGGTTTTTCTACGTATTATGCATATATCAAGTGCATAATAGGGTTTTTACGTACTATGCATTTAGCAAGTGCATATTAGGTTTTTTTACGTACTATGCATTAGCAAGTGCATAATAGAGTTGTCTACGTACTATGTATTTAGCAAGTGCATAATAGGTTTTAGGACAATCAGAGACCATCGACTAGATGCTAGAAAATATGTGTGCTAAATGTAATAATATGCGACGTCGGCCATGACAAAATTATGGGAGTCGATCACAAGTTTGTTATTCTTGGCTTACTATGCATTTAGCAAGTGCATAATAATTTTTTCTACATATTTTGCATTAAGCAAGTGCATAATAGGTTTTTCTACGTAGTATGCATTTAGCAAGTGCATAATAGGCTTTTGTAAGTACTATGGATTTAACAAGTGCATTTAATTTACTATGCATTTCGGAAGTGTATAATAAGTTTTGTTTACGTACTATGCATTTAGCGAGTGCATAATAGTTTTTTCTACGTACTATGTATTTAACAAGTGCATAATAGATTTTTTACGTACTATGCATTTCGCAAGTGCATAATAGGTTTTAGGCCAATCAGAAACTGTCGACCGGATTCTAGAAAGTCTGTGTGCTAACAACCACCAAAAATACAAAAATCACGAATTTGAGTTTCTGGGCTTAGAAATGCAATAATATGTGACCTCGGCCATGAAGAATTAATTGGTGTCGATCACAAGCCTGTTTGTGATGGACCAGGAGAATTTTATGTCAATTAAAGATCGTTGACCGAATTCTAGAAAATATGTGTGGTAATACCCATTGAAAGTGCAAAAAAAAATCACGAATTTAAGTTTCTCCGCTTAGAAATGCAATAATACGTGACGTCGGCAATGATGAAGTAATATGTGTCGATCAGCAGCCTGCTTTTGATGGCCAAGTAAATTTCAGGCCAATGAAAGACCGGTGACAGGATTCTAGAAAATTCCTGTGCTAATACCCACCGAAAGTCCAAAAAATCATGAATTTGAGTTATTTGGCATAGAAATACAATAATAAGCGACGTCGGCCATGACAAAGTTATGGTTGTCAATCACAAGACTGTTTTTCTTGGCTTTCTATGCATTTAGCATGTGTATAATAAGTTTTTCTACGTACTATGCATTTAACAAGTGTATAATAGGTTTATGTACGTAGTATGCATTTAGAAAGTGCATAATAGGGGTTTTATATACTATGCATTTAGCATGTGTATAATAAGTTTTTCTACGTACTATGCATTTAACAAGTGTATAATAGGTTTATGTACGTAGTATGCATTTAGAAAGTGCATAATAGGGGTTTTATATACTATGAATTTAGCAAGTGCATAATAGGTTTTTCTACGTAGTATGCATTTAGTAAGTGCATAATAAGTTTTTCTACGTAGTATGCATTAAACAAGTGCATAATAGGTTTTTCTATGTACTATGCATTTAGTAAGTGCATAATAGGTTTTTTACGTACTATGCATTTAGCAAGTGCAAATTGATTTTTTACGTACTATGCATTTAGTAATTACATAATAGTGTTGTCTACGTATTATGAATTTAGCAAGTGCATAATAGGTTTTTCTACGTATTATGTATTTAGCAAGGGCATAGTGTCACGACCCGACCCCGGGCACGCGAGTGGTGCCCTACCTGGGAACCCCTTACATGTATACAACAGAGAATAGCAGTAGAACATACATAAACTCATAAAATACTTTGACAATAAATATCAACAGGCTAGTCGATAAGGCCACCTTCCGTGAAATAAACATAACCCAAAATAAAATAGTTACATATTTTTTCTTACAACCCAATCCACAATATATGACTACAGACCTCTAGGAATAACAACTGTGACGGAACAGGGTCCCGTCATACCCCTGAATGTACATAAATCTACAACATCAGGGAAAACCGTACCAAAAGACAAGCCTCCGGAAAAATGGAGCTTCCGACAACTGATCAGTGATCCTAAGAGTGAGGATCCACCACCTGCTTACCCCTACCTGCGGCATGAACGCAGCCCTCCGAGGAAAAGGGGGGTCAGTACATAATATGTACCAAGTATGTAAAACTGGAAATACTGTAATTTACATCATAAGTCTAAAATAAAGCTGGAGACATGTATGATAATGAAATTAACAGTATATTGTGCCTTACTAACAATGAGAGTAACAACATAAACATTTCCGGTTCTCAAAATAGGAAGCCTGTGATTAACCTAGGACCATCCGCCCGTAGTATTATCACGCAATCCTACTCCTGGGACTATTTCACCCGCATAGGCCGTATGGACCCGCATGAGGTAATTTCCTCGCATAGGACTGGTCCACCCCGCATAGGACTATTTCACCCGCATGAGCCCTACGAACTCGCATGAGGTATTCCTCGCATCGTGGGTAGCAAATCCACGGGATATGCAAATGCCACAAGCCCGGGGAATGACCCCGTAATGAACAATATATCACAAGCACAACAGGCTACTATAAATAACATAAGCAAGTTAAGAAACCCCTTAACTTCTAATTAAACTTAATTAGCATGCACTCTCATTTCTTTTAACTTAAGGCACTATCGTATCATGAAAGTTCCGAGAATTTAACCCAAAGTACTACGTACTTCCATTCTTTTAAAATGACTCTTTTTCATATAAAACTCCAAGATACTAATAACCGTAGTATCAAGTCATATCTACTTTTCAAGACAAGTCACAATACCTTTTAAAAATACATTTATAAGCTTCTAAACCAAGTGACTTTTTACTTTAAAACTTTAAGCAATTGATGCCTTTAAATCAATTTGTCTTTCTTCATTTCAAGTCATTTATCTTTATTTACATCGCTAGAGTAAACCATTCTTTTATCTTTCCATAAAGTTATTATAACCAACTTCACATAAAGCCGTTATACTAACTTTATGTTTTGGACACTAAGGCATTCTTATCCTTTTAAAAACAAGTGAGTTAATTCTCTAACTCAACCAACTTGGACATTCTTAAAACAAGTCAAGGATACCAAATGAAACTGAATTCATTTAAAGCTCGTACGTCTACCGTACTATACATTTATAACTACTCGTGCTCAAGAGATAAGAAAAGTTCCACATACCTCTTCGGTTCAACCCACTTGCTAAGTCCAATATGTCGTACGTAGTATGTCAACCTATAATGACCATAACACGTCTATCAACTTCTAGTTTCAAACGTAGAATATTCTAAGTGTAAAGTCACTTAATTCTACGGAAAATTGGACATCACTTCCATTGTTTCTATGTACCTTTCCACCGTTTTCAAGGCCCGAATTCAATAGCCAAACATGCCACATTTAAGGCTCAACACATCAACCAATCAAAGGGGATTATATGCCTTACAGGACGTATAAAATTCTACACCACAATTCATATAAAACAATCCAATATTATCGTTCTCACATGTTATATAGTCGCAACCAATCTCAACAACTATAATCCCTTATTTAGATAACATGCGACGATTATAACTATTGACCAATTTGTATTGTACTTTCAATGGCTAATAAGCTCGTGTTCGGATTTAGGCTCCCAATATTCTATAACACTTATCGACTTCAATACATAATTCACATGATCAATATCAACTATTACATGTATCCTAATTTACTTCCAAGAGGAGAGGGAATTTTACCTTTAGGATTTCGCCCACTGTAGCCCTTTTTCCGCAACTCCTTTTCACGTAAAAATCATCCACACGAACTATCTACAAGTTTATTAACATTTTATCTTCTTGCCGCCTCTTCAATAATTTCACTAGGCTTAGGGTTCTTTAAATTTTTAGAGAGAAGAGAAGAGGAATTTCTTTTGGATGAATCTTTGCAAATGACCAAGTCTTGCAAGACTTGGTCATAATATAAGACCTTTCTTGGTCTACAAGATGGGAGGGACACTTGTCGCCCTCCCATAGGCCTCTACACAAATATCTTCTGATTTTTACCCATTTTCCGCGAAAAATCCCTCCTCGGCGCGCGACCACGATTCGGCGCCGTGGCTGCAACTCGAAAGTTTCGAGACTTACGGCGCATGACCTACAACGGCGCTGGTGGAATATTTTTTTCCTTCACTTCTGCCAGCTGACTTCTAATGTCCATAATTCTCCGCTTCGATGTCCTATCGACGAGCGGTTTATTGCGTTGGAAACTACATTCAACGAACTTCATATTAGGCTTTTTAAACACCTAAAAACTCTTAATAAACTGGGATATATCGCACTCCAAAGTTGACTAAAAATCTGCCTAAAAACATTTTTGCCAACTTATCTTTCCAAATTCAAATCTTATTTCCTTTCGTACGTTCTCATCTTATTCTCTTGAAATTACGGGGCGTAACATTCTTCCCCCCTTAGAAACATTCGTCCCCGAATGTTCTTTCGGAGTCAATCTTATAGATAGTGACATAGTCCCCAAATGTTCTTTCGGAGTCAATCTTATAGATAGTGACATAGTCTCCTTTTACAACCCCTACATACCAATAATGCCACACGTGGCAACATAATAGCACGTAATCAAAATACTTCACAAGTAAGGGAAATGAATTACCTGAAGGTGTTGAAAATAAGTGAGGATACTTCTTCATCATGTCCTCTTCTGCTTCCCAGGTCATCTCCTCCCTATTATTATTCCGCCATAAGACTTTGACGGAAGCCTCATTCTTGGTCCGCAGTCGCCTGACGTGGCGATCGATTATCGCTATGGGACTCTCCTCATAGGATAATCCCTCTGTCACCTGGACATCACTAGCTGGGAAAACTCTCGATGGATCTCTGATACACTTCCGCAACATAGAAACATGGAAGACTGGATGTACCGTCTCTAAATCTGATGGCAGATCCAACTCATAGGCAACCTTGCCTACTCTACGGATGATCTGGTAAGTCCCAATGTACCTTGGGCTAAGTTTCCTCTTCTTTTCGAATCTCATCACACCCTTCATGGGTGATACCTTCAAGAAGACCCAATCGTCTACCTGAAATTCCAAGTGTCGACGCCGATTATCTGCATAAGACTTCTGCCGACTCTGCGCTGCTAGCAGTCTTTCCTGGATAAGCTTCATCTTATTCACAATCTGCTGAATCAAGTCTGGGCCAACTAACTGAACCTCGCCCACGTCGAACCAACCAATCGGCGACCTACACTTCCGCCCATAAAAAGCCTCATATGGCTCCATCTGAATGCTAGAATGGTAGTTGTTGTTATAAGAAAACTCCACAAGAGGCAAATGATCCTCCCAGCTACCCCTAAAATCAATAACACAGGCCCGCAGCATATCCTCAAGTGTCTGGATAGTACACTCTGCCTGTCCGTCGGTCTGAGGATGAAGCGATCGAGACTCACTGTGTCCCTAACCCTTTCGGAAAGACCTCGGAAGTTAGCCATAACCGGGCCCTGCATGCGATATAATAGATATAGGAACTGCATGCGATCTCACAATCTCACGATATACAATCTAGCATAATCCTCGGTAGAATACGTAGTCATTTGGAAGAAAATGGGCTGATTTCGTCAGCCTGTCTACAATAACCCAGATGGAATCACACTTCCTCTGAGTACGAGGTAACCCTGTAACAAAATCCATGTTGATCATCTCCCACTTCCATGTCGGAATATCAATTGCCTGCAATAGCCCACCGGGCTTCTGGTGCTCAACCTTGACCTGCTGATAATTCAGACACTGAGCAACAAACCCTGCCACATCCCTCTTTAGGCCATCCCACCAATACATACATCTGAGGTCAGTGTACATCTTAGTCGACCCCGGATGAATAGAGTAACGAGCACTGTGTGCCTCCCCCAGAATCTGCTGATGAAGTCCTGCAACATCGGGAACGCACAATCTGCCCTCGTATCTTAGCACCCCATCAGGTGCTACCTTAAATCAACTCTTCTCCTCTCGAAGAGTCGTACCTCGATACCGTATCAGAACTGGATCCTCATATTGTCGCCTCTTCACCTCCTCAACGATGGAAGACTCGGAAACCTCTCGAACCCGTACCCCACTATCAACAGTATCGACCAATCGAACCCCAAGGCTTGCCAGCTGATGGATCTCACAGACTATGTCCTGTCTATCTGGATGTACCACTGACAGACTCCCCATAGACCTATGACTCAGAGCATCTGCAACCACATTGGCTTTTCCCGGATGGTATAGGATATCAACATTATAATTCTTCAGCAACTCTAACCACCTTCTGCAGCCAAGTTCAAACCGCATGCACGAAGATGTCGGAGGCTCTTGTGGTCTGTATAAATATCCATATGAACCCCGTATAAATAATGTCTCCAAATCTTCAAGGCATGAATAACTGCGGCCAACTCTAAGTCGTGAGTAGGGTAATTTCTCTCATGCTTCCGTAGCTGCCGGGAGGCATAGGCTATAACCTTGTCGTGCTGCATCAATACGGCTAGCCCGATACCCGAGGCATCACAATAAATCACGTAGCCCTATAACCCCTCGGGAAGAGTAAGAACTGGAGCCGTCGTCAACCTTTCCTTGATGGCGGAAGCCCTTCTCACACGTCGGCGGAACTTAGCCGCTCGAGTCGGCTAGTCAATGGTGTTGATATCGAAGCGAACTGCTCCACAAACCTACGATAATAACTTGTCAGCCCCAAGAAGTTGCGCACCTCCGTCGGAGTAGTAGGTCTCGGCCAAGTCTTGACCGTCTCAATCTTTGTTGTATCAACCTGAACAAATCGGCCAGATAATGTGCCCAAGAATGCCTGAGGCGACCAAAACTCACACGGAGAACTTGGCGTAATCGCCGGCTCGGAGGACCCCAAGTACCTTCCTCAAGTGATCTGCATGCTCCTGCTCTGTGCGAGAATAAACCAGGATGTCATCAATGAATACTATAACAAACGTATCCAAAAATGGCTTGCACACCCGGTTCATCAAATCCATAAATACCGCTGAAGTCAAACCGAAGGACATCACCCTGAACTCATAATGCCCATATCGGGTCACGAATGCGATCTTGGGATGTACGCCTCCACAACTCGCTTTGATGATAACAGGACGCAGTCTATCTTGGAGAAACACCTCGCACCCTGCAACTGGTCAAACAAATCATCAATCCTGGGGAGGGGGTATCTATTCTTGATGGTTACCTTATTCAGCTGCCTGTAGTCAACACACATACGCAGCGTCCCATCCTTCTTTTTAACAAAGAAACCGGCGCTCCCCAGGGAGAAATACTAGGCCTAATGAAGCCTTTTTCCAGCAAATCTTTCAGCTGGTCCTTCAATTCTCTCAACTCAGCAGGTGCCATCTTGTACGGCGGAATAGATATAGGCCGAGTGTCTGGCAACACATCAATACAAAACTCAATCTCCCTCTCGGGAGGAATACTTGAGAGCTCATCTGGGAAGACATCCGGAAACTCTCTAACCACGGGTGAATCGATCAAGAACGCACTTCACCTCGTATCGAATACCCGAACCAGATGATAGATATACCCTTTCTGCACCATCTTTCTAGCCTTGAGGTACGAAATAAACCTACCCCTCGGTGACGATGTATTGCCCTTCCACTCAATAACCGGCTCACTGGGAAACTGGAATCGGACCAACCTGTCTCTACAGTCAACGTTGGCATAACAAGAAGTCAACCAGTCCATACCCATAATGACGTCAAAATATGTCATCTCCAACTCTATCAAGTCTGCTAGGGTCTGCCGACTGTATATAAACACCGGACAATCTTTGTACACCTGCTCAGCTAACACCGAATCACCCACTGACATAACTACCTCAAAAGGCTCTATCGATACCGGCTCTATAACTATTCTACCAACAATAAGAGGGGACACATAGGACAAGGTAGAACCTGGATCTATCAAAGCATAAACGTCACAGCATGAAATCAATAATGTACCTGTGACGACATCCGGGGAAGCCTCCTGATCTTTTCGGTTGGCTAAGGAATATATGTGGTTCTGTGGACCGCTAGAACTAGGACCTCCACTACGACCTCTGCCGCGGCCTGCCGGCCCGTGAACACCTTGCCCTCCGGGGTGCATAACCACAGAAGAAGAAGACCCAGCAACTGACCCTATCGGCTGAACCATACCACCCACGCCGCCTCTGGTTGGACAATCCCTCTTCATATGGCCCTGCTGGCCACAAGAGAAACAAGCTCCCGAAGCAGTACGACACTCGCCCAGGTGAGATCTACCGCATCGAACACACCGAGATAGGGTCGGTCTCGATCGATTCTGATGCTTTGCCTCTGCGAAACCGAAGTCACGGAGCCACGACCGCTCTCGAATAACTCGGTGATCGGACCTCGCGCGAAAACCGAGAAGAAGCACTTTGTGTCGACTGAAATGTGGACCTAACTCGCGAAATTGCTGTCGCCTCGAAAATTACCACGAAACCCTGTTGTCACGCCTCTTGGGTGGCACGGTCTGGCTGATCCTTTCTCTCTCTGTCCTCAATCCCCTGTGCATAAGCATGTATCCTGGCAATATCCATACCTGGCTGAAGGGCCACTTCCAGGCATGTTGTAATCATATAACGGTCTAGCCCCATCACATAGCGGTAAACTCTGTCCTCCATGTCAGCCACAATAGTGATCGCATACCTGGCCAACGAGTCAAACTTCAGGTTGTACTCTCTGATAGTCCTCCTATTCTGTCTCAATGTCAAGAATCTATCCACGCGGGCTCTCCTCATCTCAGGAGGCAAAAAGTGATCAAAGAAGGCCTCTGTGAACTCATCCCAAACAGTGGGAAGAGCACCAACACCTCTAGACATCTCCCATGACTCAAACCAGTTCAACGCAATATCGCGTAACCAGTAAGAAGCTAACACAACGGACTCTGTCTCCGAGGCCCTAAGCACCTGCATAGTCCGTTGTACCTATCGAATGAACTCCTGAGGATCCTCCTCAGATCTCGAACCATAGAACTCGGGTGGATTACAACCCAGAAAATCCCGAATCCTCAAACTGTCAGCTCTAGGGTTAGCTACATGCTCCTGTCGGCGTTGCCCTGCCACTATGCTAGTCAATAACCTGATCTGCTCTCCATAATCCCTATACTCTTCCCCTGGCTGCGAAACTGGAGGCTCAGGTATCGGAACCTCTGGAGCTACGGCCGCTCTCGCTCTCTGTCTTTGGCGTGGTGAACTTCGCCGACCGACCCATAACCTCGTGCATAGTATGGGCACGAGTCCTAGTAACCCTATGTGTACCACTAGACTCCTCTCTTGCCTTGCCTCGTGGTCGCCTTCCGTGGAGGCATAACTGATACATAAGAATAGGTCAGAGAGGATTCAACCTAATAAGACAGCTCTACTGCACGATCTCAGAGAGAGAAGAATGGAAACCAATCCTAAATGTCCTGAAGCCTCCTGATTATAGATGTGGTTCACAACACACCGATAATCAAGACTCTACTAGACGATGCGTAGACACTTTCCGAGGACTAACGCTCTAATACCACTTTTTCACGACCCGGGCGCGATCGTGCCCTACAGGCACCGCTACAGTATACATCGAGAGAATAGCGTGAACATACATAAACTCATAAAATACTTAGACAATAAATATCAACAGGCTAGCCGATAAGGCCAACTTCCGTGAAATATACATAATCCAAAATAAAACAATTACATCTTTGTTCTTACAACCCAATCCACAAGATATGACTACAAACCTCTAGGAATAACAACTGTGACGGAACAGGGCCCCGCCATACCCCTGAATGTACATAAATCTACAACATCAGGGAAAACCGTACCAAAAGATAAGCCTCCGGAAAAATGGAGCTTCCGACAACTGATCAGTTATCCTAAGAGTGAGGATCCACCACCTGCTTACCCCTACCTGCGGCATGAACGCAGCTCCCCAAGAAAAAGGGGGGTCAGTACACAATATGTACCAAGTATGTAAAACTGGAAATACTGTAATTTACATCATAAGTTTAAAATAAAGCTGGAGACATGTATGATAATCAAATTAACAGTATACTGTGTCTTACTAACAATGAGAGTAACAACATAAACATTTCCGATTCTCAAAATAGGAAGCCTGTGATTAACCTAGGACCATCCGCCCGTAGTATTATCACGCAATCCTACTCCTGGGACTATTTCACCCGCATAGGCCGTATGGACCCGCATGAGGTAATTTCCTCGCATAGGAGTGGTCCTCCCCGCATAGGACTATTTCACCCGCATGAGCCCTACGGACTCGCATGAGGTATTCCTCGCATCGTGGGTAGCAAATCCACGGGATATGAAAATGCCACAAGCCCGGGGAATGACCCCGTAATGAACAATATATCACAAGCACAACTGGCTACTATAAATAACATAAGCAAGTTAAGAAACCCCTTAACTTCTCATTAAACTTAATTAGCATGCACTCTCATTTCTTTTAACTTAAGGCACTATCGTATCATGAAAGATCCGGGAATTTAACCCAAAGTACTACGTACTTCCATTCTTTTAAAATGACTCTTTTTCATATAAAACTCCAAGATACTAATAACCGTAGTATCAAGTCATATCTACTGTTCAAGACAAGTCACAATACCTTTTAGAAATATATTTATAAGCTTCTAAACCAAATGACTTTTTACTTTAAAACTTTAAGCAATTGATGCCTTTAAATCAATTTGCCTTTCTTCATTTCAAGTCATTTATCTTTATTTACATCGCTAGAGTAAACCATTCTTTTAACTTTCCATAAAGTTATTATAACCAACTTCCCATAAAGCCGTTATACTAACTTTATGCTTTGGACACTAAGGCATTCTTATCCTTTTAAAAACAAGTGAGTTAATTCTCTAACTCAACCAACTTGGACAATTTTAAAACAAGTCAAGGATACCAAATGAAACTGAATTCATTTAAAGCTCGTACGTCTACCGTACTATACATTTATAACTACTCATGCTCAAGAGATAAGAAAAGTTCCACATACCTCTTCAGTTCAACCCACTTGCTATTTCCAATATGTCATACGTAGTATGTCAACCTATAATGACCATAATACGTATATCAACTTCTAGTTTCAAACGTAGAATATTCTAAGTGTAAAGTCACTTAATTCTACGGAAAATTGGACAGCACTTCCTTTGTTTCTACGTACCTTTCCACCTTTTTCAAGGCCCGAATTAAATAACCAAACATGCCACATTTAAGGCTCAACACATCAACCAATCAAAGGAGATTATACGCCTTACAGGACGTATAAAATTCTGCCCCACAATTCATATAAAACAGTCCAATATTATCGTTCTCACATGTTATATAGTCGAATCAATCTCAACAACTATAATCCCTTATTTAGATAACATGCGACGATTATAACTATCGACCAATTTGTATTGTACTTTCAATGGCTAATAAGAGCGTGTTCGGATTTAGGCTCCCAATATTCTATAACACTTATCGACTTCAATATATAATTCACATGATCAATATCAACTATTACATGTATCATAATTTACTTCCAAGATGAGAGGGAATTTTACCTTTAGGATTTCGCCCACTGTAGCCCTTTTTCTGCAACTCCTTTTTACGTCAAAATCATCCACACGAACTCTCTACAAGTTTATCAACATTTTATCTTCTTGCCGCCTCTCCAATAATTTCACTAGGCTTAGGGTTCTTTAAATTTTTAGAGAGAAGAGAAGAGAAGAGAAATTTCTTTTGGATGAATCTTTGCAAATGACCAAGTCTTGCAAGACTTGGTCATAATATAAGACCTTTCTTGGTCTACAAGATGGGAGGGACACTTGTCGCCCTCCCATAGGTCTTTACACAAATATCTTCTGATTTTTACCTATTTTTCGCGAAAAATCCCGCCTCGGCGTGGCCTGCCGTGGCGCCGCAACTTCAGAAAGTTTCAGACTTACGCGCCGCCCTCGCAACCGCGCCGCGTTCGTGAATCGGCGCCGTGGCGCGATCGAATATTTTTTTCCTTCACTTCTGCCAGTTGACTTCTAACGTCCATAATTTTCCGCTCTGATGTCCTATCGACGAGCGGTTTGTTGCGTTGGAAACTAGATTCAACGAACTTCATATTAGGCTTTTTAAACACCTAAAAACTCTTAATAAACTGGGATATATCGCACTCCAAAGTTGACTAAAAATCTGCCTAAAAACATTTTTGCCAACTTATCTTTCCAAATTCAAATCATATTTTCTTTCGTACGTTCTCATCTTATTCTCTTAAAATTACGGGGCGTAACACATAGTAGGTTTTAGGTCAATCATAGACCGTCGATCAGATATTAGAAAATATGTGTGCTACCCAGCGAAAGTGGAAAAATCATGAAATTGTGTTTCTGGGCTTAGAAATGCAATAATATGCAACGTTGGCCATGACGAAGTTATGGGTGTCAATCACAAGCCTGTTTTTCTTGGCTTACTATGCATTTAACAATTATATAATAGGTTTTTCTACGTACTATGCATTTAACAAGTTCATAATAGGTTTATCTACGTAGTATGCATTTAGCAAGTGCATAATAGATTTTTCTATATACTATGCATTTAGCAAGTGCATAATAGGGTTTTTACGTACTATGCATTTAGCAAGTCGATAATTGTTTTTTTACGTACTATGCATTTAGCAATTGCCTAATAGGGTCAACGTACTATGAATTTAGCAAGTGCATAATAGGGTTTTCTACGTAATATGTATTTAGCAAGTGCATAATTGGTTTTAGGTCAATCAGAGACCGTCGACCAGATGCTATTAAATATGTGTGCTAATACCCACCGAAAGTGTAAAAAATCACGAAATTGTGTTTCTGGGCTTAGAAATGCAATAATATGTGACGTCGGCCATGACGAAGTTATAGGTGTCGATCACAAGCCTGTTTTTCTTGGCTTACTATGCATTTAGCAAGTACATAATAGGTTTTTCTACGTACATGCATTTAGCAAGAATATGTTTATCTACGTAGTATGCATTTAGCAAGTGCATAATAGAGTTTTTACGTACTATGAATTTTGCAAGTGCATAATAGGTTTTCTATGTACTATGCATTTAGCAAGTGCATAATAGGGTTTTTATGTACTATGCATTTAACAAGTGCATAATTGATTTTTCTACGTACTATGCATTTAACAAATGCATAATTAGTTTTTTTACATACTATGCATTTAGCAATTTCATAATAAGGTTGTCTACGTACTATGAATTTAGCAAGTGCATAATAGGTTTTACTACGTAATATGTATTTAGCAAGTGCATAATTGATTTTTTACGTACTATGGTTTTAACAAGTGCATAATTGGTTTTTTTACGTACTATTTATTTAGCAAGTGCATAATAGCCTCTGTCATATCTAGATATACCTTGTTTTCATTTTTGGATCTTTTATGTCTACATTGGTGTCATGTGTCTGATATCTATGAATCCAAGTTGTGATGCTATGATTTGTTTATTTGGGTTTAAGATTAAAAGATGTTGAGTTGTAGAGGACCTAAAGGGATACCGGTACTCATTATGTCATATTGAAGTGATGTTACCATCTTCTATGTGTCCACTTAAAATTGTCAAAGTTTATCACCTAGTTTATTACTTGCTGCTTATTTCAAAAATTCAAAAGTCTAAATGTTTAAAATAAGGTAAAATATGACAATTAAATGGCTAGATTATGTTTGACATATGAGTAGAATTGAGTAGGACTAGTCCAATATGACATGTCTTGTTTGTGTACCTAAATGAAATCTATTCTCTGATGATACTTACTTAACTGATCCACCATTTGAGGTTATGTATACTGTCAGTCCAATATCATGTGTGGAACCTTGTTGTAACAACATATAATAGACTCATTACCATGATAGAGTTTGGTTTAGTTTAAAAGAGATGAAGTTTGTCATGTAATCTTAAAATCATGTTTTCTTTTAGAACTGATAACACCTAGTTGCTATTATTATAAACCCTACCTGAAAACTTCGGTCTTGTCTGGATGTTTTGATTACTTAACATAGAAGCATGATATATAAGTATAAGACTAAATTGTGTATTGATGTTCATTATTTGAAACCAGCTTCAACCCCTTCTGTAATTGTGTCCTACACCTCAATATGTGCCTAACATCCCACTAAGTACATAGGAATCATTTAACCTCAACTAAACCTATTTCTTGCTCTTGTGTGAGAAACTATTTACTTTCTATTTGTTTTGAGTAAGAAGATTAGGTCCAATTAGGGGTTGAATAGTTTAAATGAGATATTATGTGAGAGAAGTTATTCGGTCCTATTATGTGTTAGTATGCTCAGATTGCCTACCTTGTTAACATTATTATAGCATGAACAGTTTTGTTGCTCTTTGAATGACCTCTTCTATATGGGTTCTACCTAGCCTATCTTATAACCTTATCCTTCATGTATTTAAAATTCTACTTGTACCTTGAGAGAATTTGAAATCATAAGAATGCATGCTGCAATATGTTATTTTCTTGAGTATTGAATGAAACAGTTCCAAAGTACAAAAAATAGAAACAGAGCTATCGGCGATGTGTGCATATTGGTTCTTATCCTTGGGTCTCTTTACTATGATTTTTATGTGTGGGTTTCGAGTGAAGTGCATATACACAAGTGTATACGGTCTATATATCATGTATACTCGGTATATCAGGTTTACAAGGTAGTTATATCCTTGTTTATATCATCTGGACAGCCATGCCTTTACCTTTTCTGATCAATTACTTTAATTGGGCCAAACCCAATTGCCTTATTTGTTTCTTTTAGGCTTCATGCTTCTCTTTTCAAATATTATATGTTTTTTTGTTGATTTATGGTACATATATGAACTACTTGTGAAGTCTTTATGTTTAAATTAGTATGTTTGGGTGTGTTCTAACGTCTACCTTCTTTTCCCCTCTCCTCTCTTGCATGCATGGGATACAGGCCACCTGGGCCAGAACATTGTCAAACTAGTTGGGCCAAAGACCCAACTATTTCATTAATCTTGTAGCTGCGCAATGAAGGCCCAACTATGAGTGAAAATAGTTAATTGATGGGCTCGGTAGGCCACCATCCTAAATCTTCATCTTTTCAATTTTGCATTGTATTTTTTATATAATTGTACATGTAAAATGCATGAAGTAATATTGGAACCCCTATATTTATGACCTAGGATCTAGACAAAAACGATACTTACATAGTCTAGAACGGACAGAGTACCAAAACGTATTTTTTTTAAATCGCCCAAGGATGAAAACTTGTATTTTACTTAACTAAATAAACTGATTTTCTTTAAGTGTTTGAAAGTTTTAGATTTAAATAAATTTGACTTAGTAGGCATTTGGACATGTGATTTCAACATTTGGACATGCGATTTCATCTCATGAGATGAAATCTCAAATCATCCAAAAAGGCATGATTTGAGATTTCAAATCATGATTTCAAACTTTTAAATGTAAAAGTTTGCTCATAAGTTTATATTTTGTAAAAATAGATTCATAAGTTCGTAGATATATTTATCAATCATGTTTACCAATCATGTATATCAAATATTAAAAGATCTATAAGTTGGTAGTATATTTATAATAAATTTAGTCTTACCAACCATGTGAGAGTATTATATTCAAGAGTAGTTGCACTACTACTCATGTTCAGTTTTTCATTTTATTGAACTAAAGTAACGTATTAATTTTGTTATGAACTATGACTTCCTTATTTGGTAAAATTTTATAAGAATTGGAAAAGTTTTGATTTTCACAACTTTTGATTTTTTTATGTATATAAGAAAATATATAACTTAAAAAATCCAAATTGCATGTCCAAATAAAATTTAATGTCAAATCATCATGATTTCAAATAATGTTCAAATGACTCTTTATAATGGGACTATTTTGATAAAATCGGACTGTTTTGGATATAAAATGAATTATTACTATCTTAAAGAAAATCCTGACAGTTTTGAAGAAAATGGGACTGTTTTGAAAGAAAAAAATATGGAATGTTGATAAAACTTGGTGAGAAACGTGGATCTCAAAAGATGATTTTAAATAAAATGGTCTAAGTTGTTTTAAACCCAAAAAAGCCCATGGACTTAAACATTCATCATGAGCCTAGAGGAGACTTGTTAAGGGTTCCAAGGACTGCCCGACGATCTACACTTATGGGCCTAAAAATGAATGGAATATGGAGTGGAATTGAACTTGTTACATGAAGATTCAGTTACATATTTTATTCGTCTTTGTATGTAGGTCTTGGTCGAGACCATGCATCTCTTTTAGCTTGTTGTCTTCTTTTATTACTTAGCTTAGCTTTTAGATCTTAGCTTAGTACATAGTAGGTCATGGAATAACTACCTTATGACACAATTAATAGGTCATGTAAGGGATGACAAAGCCGAGAGTCTTTGTCACAAGATGACTAAGCCAAAAGGTCTTCCAAGAAGATGACTAGGCCGTGAGTTGGAGGACAAGTTGGCAATGACAAGGATGTTCTAGAAGATGAGGCTTCCAAGATAACAATTCATGAATTTAAGGACAACAAAGGAAACGTCCAAAGGGGAGATGAGGTGTTGGCCGAAATTGTTCATCAAACAAGTGTAAGGAATTGAAGCTTCTTAACACATTCCAAGAAGATGATATTTTGGAAAGAATCAAGTTCATGCATTCTTACACTTGGACTCCACAAAGGGATGTGAAAGGGATTGAGTTTATCCTTGTATCCAAGTAAAGACCATTCACATTGCCTTAGTTTGGCCGAGAAGTTCCTTGGGCACCAAGTACACCCGAAATCGTTCACATGGCCGAAAGTGTACTAATAATTTGTGTCCTTTAGTTCACTTTCTAGAATGGTCTTTTAGTTACTGTAAATAGGGACCTTTGGCCATTGTAAATTGGAGAAGAGTTGATAGATAAAAAAAAGTGAGTTTTACTCAAACACTAATTGTATTCATTTGTGTGTGTTTACTTTTATTTGGTTCTGTGTGAGCCAAACCCTTAGTGTAAGTGGAAACTAGGACTGTGTGACCTAGCCAAACTCAAACTAAGGTTCCTTCGGTATAAGTGTTGATTAGGATTGTGTGGACTAGTCAATACCCAAGCTTAAGAAACCTCTTTGGTGGTAAGTGAAGGTTGAATCTGTGTGGACCAACTTAACCTAAGCCTATGATCACTAAAAGAACATCGATCACCCTCACTTGGCTGGCTCACGGGCATTGCATTTAGCAAACTCCGGTCTTGACCTTGTGGTATTGATCACATTATCCTTGGTGTAGATATGGGCATTAAAACCCCTGTATCTCTATCCTTGGGCATATCCACCGTACTTCATAAAAATCACAACTGTCAACGCTTAGCCACAATCATAAAAAACTTAACCAAATTAAGCCTACAACATCTAGTGTGCGTCCGGACTTGCATCTTGCATTCCGAGTGCATAACTAGGTCAAACTACCCCCGCCCTTCCACCAACACACTCCAAAATACCCTCTTGACATTCACTATAATCGCCATTAACCGAAACCTCACACAAGTAACCATCCAAGCCCGACAATACAAAAACAGTCCACTACAATCACCAACCGAGACCTCACTGCCTCAGTTCAGTTCCGTAATCTTTCCACCACCAAACCACCAAGTACTGATAATATTACTGACCCTCACCATACCCAGAACTCCTCCATGAATCCCCTTCAGCCGAATCCATCCACAACTACCCGCTCAACCCCGACAACACCAAACTGTCTGTATAACACTCCCTGCCGAAAACATCACTGGTTCAGTTCTGTTCCACCGACCTGCCACCACTCAACCACCAAACCCCGACCATCACACTCACCCTCAACGTGTCTAAAACTACTCCACAAAATTCCTTAACCCGATTCCATCTATACGCTCCCAAAATCACCATCCAATATCCCAATATCCCGGTAATCTGAGAACCAATAACATCCCTACTTGTGCCTCAATTTTGGGTCAATCCGATTGTAACCAACACCCAACGCACTTACAAAACATCATTCCTCGTTACTCAAATCATATTGGTATCAGAGCCTAGCATTCCCATCCCACGCAACAACGCTATGACACAAGTAAGTAACGAACTTAGGAGGGTTTTATTCGAGATTGCCACAGAACAGTTGCGGACTTTGAAAAGTGACATTTTGAGAAGCACGCACCCATCTTGAGAAATAAATGTGATCTCCCAACCTTTTATGGATATCGGAACCCAAAAGAGTTCGTTAAATGGTTAAGCACCATTGAGGGGCTATTCAAGTACTAGCGATATAACAATCAAGAATGCTTTAAGGTTGCCGAATCTAGTTTCAACTCATTTGCTTCCATTTGGTACAAAGATTTAAAGACACGTCAGAATAAACATGGAGAGACCAAGATTGACTCTTAGACGAAATTAAAGAAACACTTGAAGAGTGAATTCTTGCCAACGGGGTACGAACAAAGTCTACACTTCAAGCTTCCTACACGACATTAAGAAAACGTTGAAGTGACTACATGCCGCACCTTTGGAGGAGTGTTTGAGAAACCACAAAGGAAAAGTTTCCCAAAGTCTTACATAGAGCCCTCACATGTCAATAAAATGGGAAGCACCATTTTCATCAACCCCTTATATGGTCATGAAGTGGAAGAGAAAGATCAAAAGGTAGAAGTGGGCTACTTCTTTTACTTATCCATTATATGACTAAGGAGTTGTAGGTGGAGACACAGAGAAGGTAGAGGCCGCCACAGGGATAAACAAAAGGAGAAAAAGGTGTTTCCAATGTCGAGAATCGGGACACTTTGGCAAAGAATGTCCTAACCCCCGAGTAGTGACAAATGAAGATGGTGTGAAGTCCTTAGAGGAATCCGAAGCCAAGAAAAGTTATGAGACCCTCTTACTTGATGCACAAAAGATAAAAAATGAATTTAAGAAGGGGAGTGATATAGTTTCCAATGTGAGGGAACTTCTGAATGTTGTTGCATCCGGAATACTGCCAACGGAAGATAGTGAACTTGCCCTTGATTTATTTTCAAGGAGTTCATTGTCTACTCACCAAGACTATGGATGCCAAGAACAATAATTGTCACACAATCCGGCCGAGGAGATGATCTTAATGGAGGTAAAGGAAAATGAAACTTGGCACCCGTGTGTTGAAAGCCGAAAGGACGACAACTTCATCATAGCGAACAAATTTCATACGTCGAGGTTGAACGACCTTTGTGATGGATTAAGTGGAGCCAAATGGGAATTGAAACGTGGATATCATTAAGTGGGAATCCGAGAAAAAGTTGAATGGAATATGACCCTTGAAATTAGGTTTGATTTGGGAAAATGGCTTGTAATGTTTTGTGGATGATGTGACATTCCAAACTCTCCCTTACACAAGGTATCACTAAAATACTTGTGACATGTGACATCATCCAAGGACATTTATGCTAACCAACCCAAGGTGAAGTCTATCCAAAGATGGTCCGAACCTACGAGGACCGTTGCGGTAAATAGTGTCTTTGGTTCGGCTTCTTCTTCTCATAATATCATGAGAAATTGTTGAGCCCTTACGGCCCCTATCCAATGGTTTCAAAGAGCCACAAGAGTCTTTGAAGCCTTGAGAAGAAAGATTTGTGAACCCCGGTCCTAGCGATGCCTAGCCGTGAAAAGCCATTGGACGTCAAGCGTGAAACTAGAGTAGGTACCATTATTTGCCCTAGCACAAAATATAGTGGTGCACATTACCATTATCCTACTCATTGCAACGCATTATATCTTATGAGATTCGTGATCCAATTTGGGCAACATGTTGAATCAAAACCATTGATCTTGTATTCAAATCTGTATTTGGCAAATTTTGAAGAAGGCACCTACAAGATAGGACTTTTGGTCCTATCTAATGGTGAAAATATTGGATCAACACTTGTTGTTGGGAAAAAAATTCACATCTAGATGGCACCAATTTGAGGGCAAATTCTTTCAAATAAGGGGAGATTGATGAAAGAAAGCCCATGGACTTAAACTTTCATCATGAGCCTAGAGGAGACTTGTTAAGGGTGACAAGGGTTTCCCGCCAATCTACACTTATGGGCCTAAAAAGACATGTAAAATGGAGTTGAATTGGACTTGTTACATGAAGATTCAATTACATATTTTATATGGCTTTGTATGTAGGTCTTGGCCAGGACCATGCATTTCTTTAGCTTATTGTTTTCTTTTATTATTCAGCTTAGCTTTTAGCTCTTATCTTAGGACATAGTAGGCCATGGAATAACTACCTTAGGACACAATTAATAGGTCATGTAAAGGATGGCAAAGCCGAGAGTCCTTGTCACAAGATGACTAAGATAAAAGGTCTTCCAAGAAGATGACTAGGCCGTGAGTTGGAGGACAATTTGTCAAGGATAAGGATGTTCTAGAAGATGAGGCTTCCAAGATAACAATTCATGAATTTAAGGACAATAAAGTCGTCCAAAGGGGAGATTAGGATTTGGCCGAAAAGGTTCATCAAACAAGTGCAAGAAATGGAAGCTTCTTAACACATTCCAAGAAGATGAGATTGTTTGAAGAATCAAGTTCATGCATTCTTCCACTTGGACTCCACAAAGGGATGTGAAAGGGATTGAGTTTACCCTTTTCTCCAAGTAAAGACTATTCACTTATGTGTGTTTACTTTTAGTTAGTTCCGTGTGAGCCAAACCCTTAGTTTAGGTGGAAGATAGGACTGTGTGAACTATCCAAACCCAAACTAAGGCCCCTTTGGTGTAAGTATCGATTAGGACTGTGTGGCCTTGTCAATACCCAAGCTTGAGAAACCCCATTGGTGGTATGTGAAGGTTGGAATTGTGTGGACCAACTTAGCCTAAACCTAGGGTCACTAATAGGGCATCGATCACCCTCACTTGGCTGGTCCACGGGCATTACATTTAGCAAACCTCGGTCTTGACCTTGTGGTATTGACCACATTATCCTTGGTATCAATATGGGCAGTAAAACCCCTGTATCTATATCCATCGTACTTCATAAAAATCACAACCATAAACGCTTAGCCACAATCATCAAACATTTAACCAAATTAAGCCTATAACACTTGGTGTGCGTCCAGACTTGCATTTGGCATTCCGAGATCATACCTAGACCAAACTACCTCTTCCATTCCACTAAAACACTTAAAAATACCCCCTTGACATTCACTATAAACACCATTAACCGAAACCTCACACAAGTAACCATCCAAGCCCGATAATACACAAATAGTCTACTACAATCACCAACCGAAACCTCACTACCTCAGTTCAGTTCGGTAACCTTTACACCACCACACCACCAAGTCCCAAGAATATTACTGACCCTCACAAGACCCGGAACACCTCCCCGAAACGCCTTGAGCCGAATCCATCCACAACTACCCGCCCAATCCCGACAATACCAAACTATCTGTATAACACTTCCTGCCGAGAACCTCACTGGTTCAGTTCTGTTCTACCGACCAACCACCACTCACCCAGCAAAACATGACCATCACACTCACCCTCAACACATCTGAAACTACTCCACAAAACTCCTTGATCTGATTCCCTATATACTCTCCCGAAATTACCATCTAATACCCCATTGTCCCGGTAATTTGAGAACCAATAACACCCCTACTTGTGCCTCAATTTCAGGTGAATTCGATTGTAACCAACACACAACCCACTTAAAAAACATCACCCCTCCCTACTCACATCTCCTTTAAGGACGATTTTAGGTTAAGCCCTAGTAAAATGATTTCTTAAAAAAAAAAAATAACTAAAGGACCTAAGATTAAGGTATTGGTTTGAAATGGAGTATGCTAGACCTTCAAAGAAAATAATACGGGATTTTATCCATCGGACCATGTCATTTTAAAGGGATTACACTTTTTCAAACCTTATCATTTCATTTTAAAGGGATTGCACTCTTTTACAAAGGATGTTTTTCAAAACATATAGGTAAACTAGACTATCCATTGGACTATTTCTAGTGGAGTTCTACTCAATTTAAAACTTGAGTTTATCTTAGTCCGGAAATGGATTGGCTAAAACCTTATATAAATCTTTTCTTAATGAACTTCAACTCTTTGATTTTAAAACCTCTTGGAATGAGAAATGAAATGACATGCTATGACTTTTTGCGGAAAATAAATACTCTTAAGACAAATTTTAGTAATTAAAATGCTATAGAACCCTAAGTCAACTGTATTCTATGGATCCTTAATACCGAGGTGTCTAACACCTTCTCCGGGGATCACCAGAACCCTTACCTCAAACTCTGGTCTAGAAAGGATTTTCATTGATTTTTTGAATAAACCCTTTTACATGGTTTCCTAATTTTCATATAAATTAGATGGAGACTCTAAAACAATATCGGAAAAAGAGTTCCAACAACCTCTTAGTAGTTTTTATGCCTCCGCATAAAAGTGAAACGTAACAGATGGCGACTCTGCTGGGATAATCCTAGGTTCTAACCATTAAGGTTCCAATACAAAATGTTTTTAATTGTTATAAATTTCCTATGTGTTTACTTTCCACAAATATAATTGTAGTTTCATGCATTTCATAATTTCGCCAAATGGCCTGCACACACACTCACATCAGTGCACAAAGATAATTATGCGATTTCACAATCGTCCTTCAGTAAAAATCAAATTATTTATTTGGAATATGTTAAAGATGAAGTTGGTTCGTAGTCATCCAACAGTCGACAATGGTTCACGTCGAGTAGTTCGCTTGAGTTCCCATTCATTTGAAAAACCACTATAGTTTTCCTAGGATAGAACGAAGCCAAATCCCTACTGAACTAGCGCATGCTTACATATACAGGTTCAAATATTTTAGACGTATCTAGATCCATTAGGTGACTACCTCGTGTCTTGACAGTTTATAACCCAAAGACACTGCATCCAACTACTTGCTATGTGGAAACATGATTGTGCCTTATGGGATAAACCATTGTCCTTAGAGGGGGAGAATTAATCGTGCTCCATTTTGTAGATGCATACCAACCTCAAATTTGACATGGTCTTGGAAGCACCCGAGTTTCTCACATTTTAGTGGTCTTGGCTAGATGCCTCGGCCCAAAGAGAGGTTACGAATTGCCTAGGACACCTCCCCTCATTGATGACCATGAAGGGTAATAGGGGATTGATAGAAGCCCTCACCGGATATTGGAATTGTGATAGAATTATGTTTAGGTTCGGGTATTTGGAGTTGACCCCAACTTTAGAGGAGATCCGGGATTGCATAAATAACAAAGTGACTTGCATAAGAAATTGGAAGAAGCCCGATCATAACCTCTTTGTCCCACATAGGCCCACTCCGGATGAGATAATGAAGATTTTATACTTAGCCAGTGCCAATTGGATCTTCGGTCCAACCATAGCCTTTAGGGAGCATTACAACCGCTTTGGGTATAAAAGAGGGTAGTATAGAACACTCAGTTGAGTTTTGAACTTATGTCGATTGAGAAGCAACCCGACCCCTAGACTTTTCCATATGCCTACTAAGACTAATGGGCTTTCCCAAAGACCTACACCTCTCCATAGATACCCATGTAATTTAGGTGTCCAATGCTATCTTTTGTGGCATAACCTCAAAAGGAGAAGCCAAGTACTATGACCTAGTACCTGTCATCTTAGTAGACATATACCAAGCCTTACGTTAATGCTTAAACCTTCATAGGTACTTTCAGGGGTGTAATCTACTATTGCAATGGTGGATTATCAAACACCTAAACAAATCCGATGGTCTTTCGTACCTAGCCAGGAAAAACAAAAAATATAACCTCCAAGTTCACTTTCCAAATTTCGGAAACCAAACCAAAGAGAGGTGAGTCTTCATTTTTACAACACTCAGAGAAGACAACATACAATTGATGTTCCCTGACTTCATATCTGAAAACATTGTGGTTAAAGGTAGAAAATGTCCTTTTTTGCTACTCATTGGAATATGAGGAATTCGCCCGTATGCACCTGCTAGGATCCTAAGATAGTTCGGGAGTAGACAAGTGATACCAAAAGTAGGAAACATGGGGTAGTATGTGGTCGACTACGAAGAAGATAGGATCAAAGGGGTGGCAAACATCATCCAAGAGTGGAGTGGTCGAGTGAGATAAGGTCTAGAGACTCTAGCCGAAAATAGGGTTCCATCTAGGATGTGACGAGGATTGCATCGATTGGTTGAAGGAACATTTTCAAGTCACTCTCACTCCGAGACCCAACCACTATCAGTGTGTTCAAGATAGGGATTCAAAAGCGAAGATCAAGGCACGTCTAACTCAAAAGCGAGCAGATGACCTGGATGCCAAATACTTGGAAATGTTACAGCATGATCAGACTGTTATAGCTAGCTTGACAGAGGAGTCAGAGTTTAACCATGAGTGTTTAAAGGATCTTGATGCTCAAATGAGAGCGATGGATGAGGCTACACCCATGACCTTCACTAAAAAGGGTTTAGGGTTGATTTGTTGCTTATCGTGCTTTATAATTCCTTTGGGAAAAACCTTTTTATTAATGAAATTATGATTATGGGGGAAATGGTTCAAATCAACATTTGACACAATTATGTTTCAAAACGATTATATAACGTTGGTGCAAAAAGGTTTTGGAATGCGAATATTACAATTGCTAATTATATGATTATGTGGTATTATTACTTATGTGCTTTCATGTGTTTTGTTCGAACTGTTGATTAGTCTCACATTCCGGACACCAACCCAAAGAAAAAACACAAGATATTACCGAAATATAACTAAAATTGCACCTCTTTAGAAGTTTTATTTTCTACCAGTGGATGTCTAAGATAGCCACTGTGCCACTACGCCATTTGTTGACTTGATCACCAAAGAGGAGACCGAAGATTCACTTCGAGCGAAGATTCATAAATTAAAGAAGAAAATTGATTTGGCCAAGGCCAGATGAAGGAAGCCAACCAAATTTTGTACTTGGTAGGAAGCCCTTCCAAAGGGGCCAATAAATAGGAACATTACAGTCAAAACCTCTCGGACGAAGTTCAAGGAATGGTAAGAGATTACATACTACTATTCAAGACACCTAAGCGGGATAAAGAGGTTCCTGAGGAAGATCCTAAGACATATGATGGGGAATCAAGTGGACCATCTGAGAAAGACAACCCCAACATTTCTGATGCTACCAATTACTAAGGGATTCCTCAAGGGCCATCCCAAGCATCATCCCCAACCTAGTGGGAAATTACTCACAAATGTCGCATCTCACCCTTCAGAGTCGCACCAAGGCTGGTGCGGAGTATCAATATCTTTGAAGGATTGACAATCGTAGGAGCATTGTGTTTCATCCACGATGTCCAAACCAACATGTGCACCTATATATTCTCATAAGAGGTGCCCCTTCAACAAGAACCAACCCGACCACATCATTGACGGGTGTTTGGACCTCAAGAAAAGAATCATAAGGTTGATCGATGAAAAAACTATCCACAACCCATAGGAACCACACACCCTACTAGTTTATGGCCCCATCACGCCCTTTAAAGGAACACCATTGATATGCAAGTTGGTGCTACGACTTTACTTTCTTTGATGATTCATACACAATCATTTTCCCCACATTGGCTAGTACCAGAAAGATTTGTTTGTACCATTCAGGAGCACCTGGACATGACATCAAAGAGTGTGAAGCTTTCAAGTTTGAGATGTAGCATTTGGTCAACACTTGCCATATCTGGGTAGTTCTACCTCGCCGCTACTAAGTAAAGCCGCCACGATATTATGTGTTCCTAAGGACGATGACCCGCTAAGGCTTCAGGAGAAACCATATTTTGGGTAAATTTAGGCATCCCTTTTCTTTCAATCAAATGTTATCCATTCCCCTTTATCTTATAAAAGAAATAATGTTTGACCTAATGTTCTAAGGTGGATACGTTGGAAGCCCTTATTGGGCATGGTTTGGGAGTTTATTTAGGTAGAAAAAAATTAGGGATAATTTCTATGTAAACCGAACTACGAAAGGGCTTGCCTTCCTGCGGATGGATACGTAGGCAGTCTACTTAAGACTCGATCCCTATATTATATAAATTATTCCCTCATAAACAAAGAGGGTTCGAAAAGGTCAATCTAGATAGGGTCATGGTAGCAAATTGACCATAGACTCCCAAACCGAAACCCTTCAAACCAAAATGGCCAAAATGACCAAAATACCCTCGGAATGAAAGATCAATCAAGTATTCAGATCAAATGCATGAGTCTATGTTCTTTGAGACTTTCTTACTAACGTCATTTTCCTTTGAGACTTTCTTATCTTAAAGAAGGGGTTGATCCATTCACGCTGGAATATTTCATAAGATCCAAAGTTGCAACATCCCTTCCCCAATAAGACAAAGTAAACGTGATTGGTACTTCAGACGACGGGCATAACCAAAAAGCACTTGTTATAGAGGACCCTGAACCTCTAGATCCCCAAGAAGCATCACATCATAAGGATGTGATCAATATGTTATTCTGAAGAATTGACAACTTCCAGGAACAGGTCACGAGAAAATAGATGGCCAGCACTACCAAAGAAACATCCACTGAAGTACGGAGGCCTCCACCGCCATTTCCATCTATGAGTTCACCATTACCCGATCACTTTCCAGCTTACTTGACTGGAACTGTACTACCCACGCGAGCTCGACACGAAACTCTCCATATTGGTACTTCATACCAACCTTGACCACCAGCCAACACATTAAACACCCGAAACATCCTGTTTGGTGCTTTCATACCAGGCGCCACCACCTACTCACAAGGACCCAAACATACATATAAATTCCACTACTCAGCCTACATCTATAAATACCAGCGTTCCCATAAATTGTCAAACACTTCCCATAGTATCATTCCATACCCCTATGAAATGGAATGAAGATAATGAAATGGAATAGAAAATAGTGGATTTTTTCAAGAAGTCTATCAGAGTCACTCGAAAGGCAACATGATTTAGTTATGATAATATTTATATGCATCTGGAGTTGGACATATCCAAAGGATTAGGCTTCAAAGTGCCTAAATTCTAGATATTTAATGGGACAAGGAATCTCAAATCTCACCTAAGAGCATAGTGCAACCACCTAGACAGAGTAAGAATGAATCAAGATTTAATCATGAGGCTATTCAGCGACTAACTGTAGAAGATTCTGAATGGTTCACCGCGTAGGATATATGTCGCTGGGCTACTTAGAATGATGGCTAAAGCCTTTATGGAAAGATTTCGGTGTAACTTGGAAATTGTGCCTGACCGATACTACCTAGAAAATGACAAACAAAAGTCCATAGAGAAGTACCATGAATATGCAAGTAGATAGAGGGTCGAAGTCTCCCGAGTACAACCGGTAATGAGCGAAGAAGAGCTGGTCTCAGTACGATCACAAGAGTTAGACTTCTATGATCATATGTTGTCTATGGTCGGGAGGCCATTTTCCGAGTTAGTTAAAATGGGAGAGGTCATACAAGACGATCTTAAATCAGGAAAAAATATCAGCGTAACCAATAAAGTCGGTCAGCAAAACACCGTTGGGACTATGAGAAAGAAGAAAGAGGACGTGACAAATGTCTCCCACACACCTATCCCAAAAACTTGAAAGAAGGAGGGATCACAATCGTCATTTGACATGTCCCAATTGCTGCCACCAGTAGTTATATTTCCACTATATACACCTTTATGTCGGTTTTTATGTAGAACCTAACTACCAGACATTCGTCCCACTTACCAATCTCCACAATCAAATTACTAAAGATCGATCCATACTTACCAAGCTCTACAACCAAATTACCAAAATTAGCTTCCTCTAGCCACATATGATATGCCATATCCAAACTTTGAGAAGAAACCTGCACGAGTATTCACACCACTGCTTGAAACTCAAACCAAGTTGTTCGAGCAAATGAGTGTTGCTGGAATCAGCTAGGCAATTCCACCAAAGTCCGCCAACCCTGAGAGTCGTTTATACCGAGCTAACCAAACATATGCATACCACTTCAGCAGAAGTCGAAATAGCATGGAATAGTGTATCAACTTGAAACATGAGATACATAATTTGATCGACAAAATATAGATCACACTACAAACATCGGCACCGGATATGAACACTAATCATCTACCCAATCATGGAGCTAATCACATTTATATAATTGATCGAGAGGAAGACTGAGTTGTCTGCAAACCACTAATCCAGGGATCTATTTAGAGAGATTAGAGAATATAGTGGCCGCTCTCACCCTTTAAGAGCGACCTCAATTTAAAGTGTTAATTTTGACACCAGTTGTAGCCCATATATCACAAGAGATAATTTGAGCCACAAGAAATTAATTTGTTTTCCAGGAAGTTGTAGCCCATGGAATAACATGCTCAGAGAGGTGTTATACTCCTGAAGAATTGGCATAGGGAGCGCCTTGAAAACAAGGAATCAGAGAAAGCCTATTATTGGAGGAGGGTCCGAACACCTCTAGCGAAGAAAGTATCCTAAAGAATACTCCATTGTCGAGTATCTAAAGAAAATGCCAGCTTAGATATTGGTAATGGCATTACTATTGAGTTCCTCACAACACCGATAGCCTCTAATGAGAGTGTTAGATGAAGCAAACATCCCTGCGGGCATAAATAGTGCAAATCTGGCAGATATGGTAGGCTACATCATCGGGACCTATCAAATCTCTTTCACTCCAGATGAGTTGCCAAAGAGGGAAGGGTGCACAATAAATCTTTTTATATCACTGTCAAGTGCATAAACAAGGGTGTAGCCCGAGTTTTGGTATACAATGGAGCTAGTCTAGATATTTGTCTCAGGTCTACAATCAGCCAATTAGGTTACGACATCAGAAAAATATTCCATAGTCGCACAAATTTGAGAGCTTTTAATAGGCTCAACATGATCTCGTTGGAGAGGTAGACCTCAACATCCAAATGGGCCCCAATGAATTAAGAATTTCAAGTCGTGGTGATCACCGCCAACTACAATTTGTCGTTATGTAGGCCTTGGATCCACATGTCTAGAGCAATTCCATCTTTCATGCACATGTCCTTGAAATTTTTGTGGGAGAACCGTGAGTTAGTAATTCATGGAAAATGTAGCATCCATAACTACCCTAATAATTTTGTACCGGTTATTAAGGAAGTCCCCAATGACATGGATTTCCATATGGTAGTATTAGTGGGAGCCGCCCACAAAAGAGATGAGGAGCAAACTCTCATGCCTTCAGTTTAAAAAATGATTTCCTCTACCATGCTCCAGAACGGGTTTGAACTCGGTAAATGTTTGGGATGAGATCTACAAGGGATAACAGAACTGGTATATATTCTAGGAATATGGTTTTCATTTCCGTGTCAAGTACATTCCTGACTCTGTAGAAGCCTCTAAAGAGGACCAGAAGAAGAGGGGTCCTCCAAAGTTACGCAAGCCAATTCTGAACCTGTACCAGTCATTTCCTGTTCGAATATCGATGCAGAATGACTGAGATACAAATGAAGGGTTAGGGATGTTGTTTCAAGAAGAAGATTGTTTCATGATACTATAAGAGTGCAATGAAGCTCCCAATATCCCCGATGCTGATTCGGGCGAGCAATTGTCCAACTGGGGCTCTACCCACTTGTGACTTCTCAGTAGAGTTGATGAATTTAATTCACTTTTAAAAGAAAATTAGTGAAAGTTGGTTGAGTCCCGAATATTCACCATTTGCACTTCTATTTTCCTCGTGATGTTTGAAGAACGGAAATAACTCGATGTTGATCCAAGTCAAGACCATAGTTTGTATTTCTTTTATCAAATTAATGAAAGCCTCAATTTATATGAAAATAATTTTGTCTTTTAATTATATGTTTTTATGCACTAACTGTTATTTTTCAGTAATATTAATAATAAAATAACTCATAATGTCATGACATATTGCAAGACGAGTGAATCGAGTGACACATAAGAAGGGGAATATGATGAGGAAACTATATTGCATGAGGATCTTATTGAGGAGGTAGATCAATATGAAAATAGGTATAAACCGAACATGGATGAGACTAAAGTATCAATGTCAAGGACGAAGAAATAGTAAAAAATACTAGGATAAGCGCACATTTGGAAGCACCCCAGAATGAGGAACTGATGAATTTGTTGAGAGAATATGTTAACATCTTGCTGATATACAAATATGCCCAGGTTAAGCACGAACATAGTGGCCCACAGGTTACCCATCAATAAGGGTTTCATCCTGGTCAAGCAGAAAATCCGACAATTCAAGCCAAACATGAGCATCTAAATCAAATACAAAGTCGAGAAATAGATCAAGTCTAGGTATTGGAAGTAACTTTGTATCCAACATGGTTGACCAACATTGTGCCCGTACCAAAGGAAGATGAAAACATTCATATTTGTGTGGACTACCGTGACCTCAAAAGAGCTAGTCCTAAAGACAATCCACTTATGAATATGCACATACTCATCGACAACTGTGTGAAGCACGAGTTACTGTCATTTGTAAATTGCTTCACCGGTTACCATTAGATCCTGATGATCAAAGAAGACACAAAAGATAGCTTTTATCACTCCATATGGAGTATAACACTATCGTGTAATGTCGTTTAGCCTCAAGAACATCGGCGCCGCTTATATGAGAGAAAGAACTGTTAGAATACTTAACTGGATTGTCGGACTCCATGACCCTGAAACTCATTATTATTTGATAAACTCAAAAGTATCGTCCCATTATCCTTTCGTAACAAATTTCTTGTTTTATTACTTTCTTTAAGTCAATACTTTAGCAACAAACCTCTCGATTTCTAATCTCTTGAATAGTTACAAATAAATTTGAATTAGTTAAGCAGTAGAAAATATAAGTCACCCTGGGTATGATATCTAGACTTCAATCCTATATTATTTAGACAACAACGTATACTTTCGTGTGCATTTTGGAGTAACAAATTTTGGTGTCATTGTCGGGGACTTAATTGTTTTTACTGTCTTTCAAATTTAGATTATATTTGCTCTATTCCTATTTTTACTTTGTTCTTTGATGTGTTTGTGCATCTCAGGTGATTGTTGCAAGTTTATGCCAAATACTTAGAGTCATGGCAAACCTTTGATCCCGAAATCAAGAGATATTTTCACAAAGAAAACAAGCTGGCTAACCAGGTTCCTCCTGTCACGACCCGACCCGACGGGCCGCGACTGGTGCCCTACCTGGGCACCTTTATACTGGCCCTTCACACATAATCAGACTGATACTAAAGACAATATAGAAAATCTGTAATGAATCTATCTCCCGAGGAGTCACAACTAATCATCATCACAAAATATGCAAGCCGACAAGGCTGCCACTATATACGAAAACATCCCAAAATGAAGTACAATAGTACAGCTGACCAAAACACGTCTACAATCCACATATATCCAACCCACACATGACTACAGACCTCTAAGAGCATAACAGTGAAACAGTATGGGACAGGGCCCCGCCGTACCCCTGAATATGCATAAGTCTATAGCAAGGATCTGTACAAAAATGACGAGGCTCCAGAACAATGGCGCTCTCTAAACAGCTGAGTGGAAATCCTAGATTGGAGGATCACCAAACTGAGTATCTATACCTGCGGGCATGAAACGTAGCCCCCAGATAAAGGGGGTCAGTATGAAAGAATATACCGAGTATATAAAACCTGAAGTACTGTAAAGATGATCACAACGGGCCAAAAGATGACAGGAGACAAGTATAATATAAAAAATACCAATGCAACTGTGCCTTATGAAATGAGAGTCATACATGTTACACCCCGAAATTCCAGGACATGTATACGAGAATAGACGTGAGAGCACAAGACTTATAAATTTGAACGAAGGAAAGATTTGTTATTCTTAAGGAAAAGTTTTCCGAACCTCGGGAAGGAAAATGTTTGTTAATGAGAATTGGGTTCAAAAAATTGTTATTTGAGACGCTTGGAATTTATCGGGATTATGGAAGTTTATTTACAGAGTTGGATACGTAGGGCCCACCCGAGAAATTTTACGTTTTTGTGGGGCCCACGAGGTTTCCGATATTTTGACCAATTATGGAAATTTCGGGAAACAAAATGTTATGGACCAATGGGAGGGCGACACGTATCACCCTCCACATGGTCATCCTTGGACGAAATTAATCATTAAAGAATAGCCATTTAGCTTGATAAAATGGACCAAGTCAAAGGGCAAGTTGAAGCTTAATATAATTGACCAATATTAGCCATCCATTTGGTTTCATCCAAGCCCTTGGTGATGCTATATATACATACTACTACTAGTAGCAAGACAAGCTCTCAACACTTAGAAAAAAATTCACATTTGTTCTTGCTCTTAAGGAGCTCTCGGCATTAGCACCTTCTCCACACAAAAAATTTGCAATAGTGCTTCATAATTCAAAATACTTAAACCCAAGGTTCCTAGGGATATTATAAGGATATCTCAGTACAAAGATCCCGGAAAAACTACATTTTTAGGTTAGTCGCTAGATGAAAACCTAAGGTGTTCATCAACTTTGAAGTTGGAACTTGAAGAGGAGTTCTTCATGAGCTTCTAAGGAGTGCTTGGAGTGGATTGGAATGTAAGAAGAGGAGCTAAAAGTTGCTAAGGATCTACTTTTACGCTTGGATATTTTAGGGCTTATTGAGGTAAAATCTTCGTCTTCTTAATGTGATTAAAGATTACATCTTATAGTAGTTGATAAATGAGCATGTGGTATATAGATTGAAGTTTGAAAAGATTTGGATCATGTCGACATGTTAAAACCCGAAAATGGGCATGTTAGCCATTTATGTTGTAACTAATTCGGTTGTTAGTTACAATCGTCGCATGTTAAGGAAGAAAAGATTTATAATTGTTATAATTGTTATAGGGTATATAACATATTATAATAAAAACTTGGATTGAAAAAGGAATTGAAAGGAAATTGATATTGTAGTGATACATTGTAGCAGAATATGGTTTTGGATTAATGGACAGTTTTATATTGATTGTGGGGCAGAATTTTACACGTCCGGCTAGGCGTGTAATCCCTTTTGATTAACTGATTGTTGAGCCTTAAATGTGGCATTTGGTTATTGATTTTCGGGCCTTGAAAAAGGTAGAAAAGTACGTAGAAACAAAGGAAGTGCTGCCCGATTTTCCGTAGAATAAGAGTCCTTATACTTAGAAATATTCTACGTTGAAAGCTAGAAGTTGATAGGCATATTGTGGTCATTATAGGTTGACATTCTACGCACGGCGTATTCAACTTGGCAAGTGGATTGAGTCGAAGAGGTATGTGGAACTTTCCCTATCTTCTTGAGCATGAGTTTTATAAATGTATAGTACGGTGGACGTACATGGTTAAAAATGAATTCGGTTTCATTTGGTATCCTTGCCTTGTTTTCGAAAAGTATATGTGACTAGATGTTAAATGGAAAGATTTCTTGACTTGGAAATTATTGATTACTTGAACTATTCTAAAGTTAAGATACTTGATTCCTAAAGTTAAGAAACTTGATTTCTAAAGTTAAGAGACTTGAAGTATTCTGGAAGTTATATGACTTGATTTGAAAGTATATGATACTTGGTTTTAAAAGTATAAGTCTCTTGGTTATAAAGAAAGAATGAATTTGTCTAAAACATAAAGAGTTATAACGGCTTTATGGGAAGTTAGTTATAACAACTTTATGAAAGGTTAAAGATGTCTTAGTTTCTAAAGCATAAAGTTAGTATAACGGCTTTATGGGAAGTTGGTTATAACAACTTTATGGAAAGTTAAAGGAATGGTTTTCTCTAGTAATGTAAACAAGGATAAATGACTTGAAATAAAGAAGGGCAATTTGATTTATAGGCAGCAATTGCTTAAAGTTTTAAAGTAAGGGTCACTTGATTTAGAAACCTACAAATGTATTTCTAAAAGTGTAGTGACTTGTTTGAAAAATAGACATGCCTTGATACGACGGGTGTTAGTATCTTGGGGTTTTATATAAAAAAAAGTCTTTTGAAAAGAATGGAAGTACGTAGTACTTCGGGTTAAATTCCCGGAGTTTTATGTGACACAAAAGTGCCTTGAGTTATAAAATGAAATTCATTTTTGTATGTTAATGAAAGTCTAAAAGATTTTATGAAGTTGTCTATGCTTACTTACGATAGCCTTTGAGTGCAAGTATTATATTTCTACGCTGCTGTGTCTCTCAGTTGGAGGGTCGGCTGTCTTGTTATGAATTTACTTGGACGTACCGACAGTGATGAAGGATTCCACGGGTATGCTTCCATTGTGATTGATCCATGGACATGCTTATACGATGAGGGATTCCGGGGCATGCAACCATGATGCGGGTTAAATTCCCTGTCACGACCCGAACCGGGGCCCGTGACTGGTGCCTTACCCCGGGCACCCTAGTGATACAACATCAGAGAAAATCAGCGGAACATAAAGCATAAATATGAAACAAGAGACATGATAAATAAAAGCAAATACGCCAACCAAAACGGTTGCCTTCCAACATATATATATAAACATTTGAACAGTTACAATCCTTACACCCTGCCCACAACATACATGCACTTAAGATTTATACAACAACTATGACGGACAGGGGCCCCGCCATACCACGAACGCATAAGAACTTACGGACTGTGGTAACATACCAAAGATAAGCCTCCGAAAGCGGAGCTTCCCAAAATGCTGAAATGAGATCCTAAACGCGGATCGAAATGATGACTTTCTACTGCGGCATGAACGCAGCCCGAAGGAGGTCGATAACAGTACCAAGTATGTGAAAGCAGAAAATCAGAAATGAAATCATAATAGTCTATAAAAGCGAGATGGTATGATAACCAAACTACGACACACACATAATGATTATATCAATTCGTGGTCTCATGCCCACAACATCAATCCCGCGTGGAGTACCTTTCTCACCGCCAAGCCTATGATATGATAACAACAAGACAAAGCAATCCAAATGGAGCATACGTGCGCTACGCATCGTGTCGGTATGTCCAAAGGGAACAGATAAGACAACATTCCAAATGGAAGCATACCCGCGCGCTACGATCGTGTCGATGAGTCGAAGTGAAATAATAAGACAGCATTCCAAATGGAAGCATACCCGTGCGCTACGCATCGTGTCAGTATGTCCAAAGGGAAACAATAAGACAACAAGGCGGTAATCAAAGTGGAAGCATACCCGTGCGCTACGCATCGTGTCAGTATGTCCAAAGCGATTAACAAAAGTAACACTATCAACAGGAACGTACCCGTGGAATTTATCCGTCACTGCCGGTCCCGTCCAAGTAAGTTCTCAACAAGTCAACCGACCCTCCATCGAGAGACACGGTAGTATAGAAACACAATTCTTGCACAACAAAGGCTATCATAACAAGCATAGGAAAGTTTCACAACAACAAGCATAGGCAAGTTTCACAACAACAAGCATAGGCAAGTTTCACAACAACTCGAAGTACTTTCATTTTATGCCAAAGTCCGGGTTTTAACCCTAAGGTACTACGTACGTTAAATTACTTTTAAAGATCCATTTCTTTTACAAAGGTCACCCGATACCCGTAGTATAAAAATAGAGTGACTAACATTGTTAAGTAAACCAAAATGCTTTCCTTTGTAAAATCAAGTAACAACCTTATTTTCCAAACGTTCAAGTTTGCCTAATTTCAAATGCTCAAGTTCCTCATTTTAGAAAAGGTTTCGTAGTTCATAGTTTTAATCCTTTAAACATAATTCTCCTTTAAACGTTTTGAGAAACATAGGCCTTATAGGTGAGTAGGTTATTCTTGTTTATAAACAATCTTATTAAGCAGTCATGATCTAGGAAATGTAATATCATTTTGTCTCATCTTAGCTTCTATGCAGATGGAGGTTTCTACTGGTTTTAATACCATACTTCATTATTGAATACATTTTCCTTTATTAACGCTGCAGTGGTTTGTCGATACTTATTCGATTTAAATCGAGAAACATTATTCCTTTTAAAACCAAGTACTCATTACTCACGAATGAGGTTTCACACTTTTAACAAAATTCATATTAATACCATTAAGTCAAGTCTCTTATCTTCTAAAAATCAGTAAACCATTCTTTTTATCACTTCTTAAGACGTTATACCTAACTTCCCATAAAGCTAGTACAACTCTTATGTTTTCAAAGCCAAGTATTACTCTTCTTTAAAAAGGGTCTTTTTGGAACACTTCAAGTTCTTTGTTACTACACATCAAATCCGTTATAAGTCAAATCAGTTATCCTTTGAAACCACAAAGCATTTTCTTACCTACATAAAGCTGTTATAACCAACTTCCCATAAAGCCGTTATAACACTTTATGTTTCAAACCAATCAAATACATTAAACACATGACGTCACCGTCTACATAGTTATACACATATCATGCTAGAACAGATAGGAAGAGGTTCACATACCTCGCGACGATTATCGACTAATAGCAAAACGCTCCCAGTACCTCAAACCGTCGGCTACACTCTAAGCCAAGCAGATCACTCCACACGTAGTACTACAACCTATAGAGGCCACAAGGCGCCTATTAATATCTTTAGATCCCGACGTAGAATATTCTACAGAAAATTCGAAGATTTTCCCTCCGCAACAGCGTAATTCTCTCTCCTCTATCGAGGCGGCTACCAAGCCAACCGTGGGGTTTACACGTTTAACCAGACGTGTACAATTCTACTTCACAGTAATACTACACAAGTCTACTGTAATACAGTCCTATGTAATTACGGTTCAGTTCACTTCTTAAAATTCAGGCTTAAGTCGCAAGACATTGCCGTAAGTATTATTCAGGCTTAAGTCAAAAGACATTGCCGCACAACTATGTTTGGTTCTATATATAGTATACTTAACTATATACTCCTACAACATGTAATTTCCAATTACAACAGAAGGTCAAGAATGTTTACCTCGATAAGCCCAAAATTATCCGAGTTTATATGTCGATCCTGAGCAAGGTTTAGCTCCTACTCCGTGCGCTCCAACCCGCTCCAAACAACCCTTAGAAGTTCTAACCAACTTCTACTTAACACTTCAACCGACTATGAAGGTTTTTCCTTAGGGTTTCGTTTTGTGGCTAAAGGAAAGTATAATCGTATTTTTCCGGGTTTTTCGTATAAAGGGGTACTACAAGGTATTTGGCTAAAGTATTTTGGGCATTATAACAATACTTGTAGAATACATTTCTACCAAGGGGGGGGGTAGTATTTCGACTAGCACAACTAGGCTAGGAGGGGTTCTCGCCAGAACCACTAGGCAAAGGGGGTTAGTGAGGGCCTTCAAGAGGGGGGGAGAGGGGTGGTGTTTGGACGAGAACAAGGTTGAGGGAGAGGGATTTTTGAGACTTAGATAGATTGCTCAAGTTTGGATGAAATAACTCTTCAACTTAGAGGGGTATTTATAGGTCAAGGAATGGCCAACCAATGGCCAAGATCCATCCAAGTGTTAGGCAAGTGTAAGGCCAAGATTAAGCCATGTGCTACCTTATCCATCTACACAAAATATCCTACCTAACCCTTGACCAAAATTTCAACACAAAAAAACGTGCAAGACTAGCCCATTTGTCGTCCAACCTCTTCCAATGTGAGGGTGACTGATGCGCGTAATATGCACACACTTTTAAACGCAAGTGCACGTTATCGTATCAAGTAGTATAGTCTTAGATAAGACCGAATATCGTCCTCTGGGATTAGGGTTCAAGTACCAATTATCTATTTTCTAGTATCTATTTGGTGAATTAATGAGTGATTGGTTGTTTATGACTAAGAATTATAAAAGCTACTTAATTATAAAGATTTAATTCAGATGTGATGAGAATAGGGCTTCTATGTATCCTTACTATCCGCTTATGTTACTTACTAATGCATTACTTATGGTGTTCTTCTTTTGGAGAAAGCAGTTTCTGAAATCGTTTTATACTCCCGTTAGGGTTATATAAACACTCAACCCCAGATTGTTCCTTACCTAACTTTCACGATAAGGGTAACTCTATGGAGGATTAAGCACAAAACCTAGTTGGCCGTCACGCACAATGCGCAAAAATTAGGGTTGTTAAGCCTCTCATCAACGCTACAAATCTAATTGAGGTATTTTCATCCCCAATTCAAGACCGTCTACCCAACTTACAAAGATATTCACAATCCTCCTTTTCGTAACTGATTCGAAATCATATAGTGATAACTAGTTGTCAATTATCTACCAAGAATTCAACTCAATTATTGGATAGATCTCTCAATAAGAATAATAACCATAAGCATGCATTACTTTATAACATAAGATTCAAGAATTCAACATAGAAAGCCCTATAAGAGAATTAGTTCCTAGCCATGAATATGACAAGAACTAATTCAAAGTTCATCATGCAAAAACTGAATTAAAGAAAAGAAAAAGAAAAGAAATTACTAATGTTTGGGTCTCCAATCTCCTAGGCAAGAAAACCTTGTGTTTGGCAAGAAAGGGAACCCTTGAAAACTGCCTAGGTTCTCCTTTTATAGGTTTAAAACGTCTCCTTCTTTTCCTGCAGCTCGCCCAAAAATCCGTCAAAAGACCTAATTTTTCCGCGCCGCTGCTGCCGGGCGCGGCGCGCTAAAGTTCTGCAATACCGGTGTTTTGGCGCGCGCCCGATATTCGCTGCTCGAGAGCGCGGCGCCGCAACTCTGTGACTTCTGATGTTTAGCGCCGCGCCCTATTTCGGTCTTCGAGAGCGCGGCCAATCTTCTGCACTTCTCAATAATAGGCGCCGCCCCGCTTCGATTGCAGGAGGCGCCGCAGTGCGATTTCGGCCGTTCGCCACTTTCTCTGCTCTGCATCTCTCTTTGCCCTCTTTTGCTCCTTTTCCGCCATTTGGCCATTTCAACCACTTTGACTCAATAGAAAGAAAAACTATCCTAATACGACACTTATATGTGCAAAATGGGACAAAAGACTAACTAAACAGACTAAAAGGTGTATATAAAATACAGATCAAATACCCCAAACTTAACCTTTGCTCGCCTCGAGCAAAGATAGAAAGAAATACAATAAAAGACTCAAAAGAATGAAAAATAAAGGACTCTCATCATTAATCACTTTTCTGCATAGATGTTAACTAGAAAAACATGAAGGTTAGCGTAATAATACGAGAAACATATAGCATGAAATTTCAACACTTTGAGCTAGATATTTCGCAAACTCATACTTATCATGCTTAAATGGAAGTTCATATACTAAATCATGCATATAAATTCAAGAATTCCTATGGCATGCTTACTTGCTATTCTCCACTAATTCGGATATGCATAAAAGAGATCTTGAGACTTTGAGGTTGTAATGTAGGCTTAGGTAGGGGTTGGTAAAGATAGACATTTAGGCTCATTTTTCCTGCACTAAGCTCTTTGGCTTTTCAATTTTTCCCTTTTTCTTTTGATTCTTTCCTTCACTTCAATTCTATCCTTCCCTCTTTGTTTTGGGAGAGTGAAGTGTATTATACAAATAGGCACCCCCAAACTTAGGCTTTGCCTCTTTCTTATTACTTTTCCATTAGGGTGCATCAAACTTGTTCACTCTTTTGTTTCTTCTTTTTAACACAATGTACTCCACTATTTCATATTTTCACTTATGGCACAATTTTGTGGGAATATGTGGTGTCAAAGAAGAAGTGTCAAATTTAGGCTCAATGGGATACTAGGGATATTTTTAAAGCACGGATAGAAAAGAATGGTAAGAATTGGCTATCAAAGAAATGCCTGAGTCATCTCCCTAACATGCATATCCTAACTATTTCGCCTCAAATAGCAAGCACTCATAACACATAAGCATTTATCATTTTGCATGCATAACTCAAGCAAGAAACTCCAAATAGACAGATTTTTTGAGCTTTTGGCATATCTAACCTAAGTGTTTAGATTAGTTGCTTCAATTCCTTTACATTATTCCACATTACTTTACTAGGTGTTTCTAGCAACTACAGCATACATGATCTTTGACAGGCAATTATGACTCAAGAAAGAAAAAAATTTTGGTGACTCAAAATAAACATAAAACAAATAAAAAAAAAATTAAATAAAACATAACATGACACACAAATAAAAACTAAAACACAAAAACACAAAAACACACCCCCAAACTTAAATCACACATTGTCCCCAATGTGTGTAGACTCAAAGACAGTAAAGAAAATAAGACACTTACAAACTTTGGTTAAAATGGTGGTGGTGGCGGTGGATAATGCATCGACCATTGGTTGAACAAGGCACTCAGCTCGTCGATTTGTTGCCTTGTTTCTTGCTGTCCTTGTATTACTGTTTGCAAAGTCTGCATCATCTCCTTCTGGTGTTGGTACAATTGCCCCATTGTGGGCTCTGAAGGTTCTGCTCTTGTGGTTGGCCGGTGGCTGGGTCTCGCTCATATTGAGCCCATATTTCGTGCTCATCTTCATCCATGGCGGCCTCTGCCTTGGTGGTGCTCTCCGTCACAGGCTGGGGGCGGGTGCAGTTTTTGGGCGTTGTAAATTTCTGGATTCCCGCTTCGGCGCCGCTGCCCTGCTTTTGGCGCCGCGGCTCCCAAACATCTGCGCTCGTTCGATTTTTCGCGCGCGCCGCTTCCTGGAGCCGCGCGCTAAACTCGCCAACTTTCGGAATTCCACCGCTGCCCTCGCTCCGAGCCGCGCTCTTAAACTTCCGAACCTGTTCAGATCTTTTGGCGCCGCTGCTCTGAGCCGCGCTACTCCGCTCTGAAATCCTTGCTTTTCTTGATTTATTTCGTCCCGGTTTAATTTCTTGTATCACAATCACAAAACAACAAGATCCAATACCGTGAGATCGTTCTTAGACAAACTAAAATAAAATAACGATGTAAATTAAAATAACATAATTAAAAAAGCGTTGGGTTGCCTCCCAACAAGCGCCTTTTTTAACGTCTTTTAATGACGCAAGTTCCTTAGACTTACTAGCAGGGTGGATTAAGTCCCCAACTAATCCATTTCCGCCACATTTGGCGTTTCCTTTTCTCCTTTTCTTTTTAGCATTATCGGTAGTAGGAGTTTGAACAATTACCTCATTTAGTGTCATCTCAAAGAAACCATGCTTGCTTTCGGGCTCATCATTCTTTGGTTGCATTGCAATGGCTCGCATGGGGTTTGGTGGTGTTGATTGCAAAACACCCACTTACAGTTCTTGCTCAATGACGTGTTTAAAGACTTTAAACACCATCTCTTCGTTCTCCACTCTTGGCGTTAGCTCTCCTCTTCAACGTCAATCAAGGCTCTACCCGCTAGGAATGGCCTCCCAATATGATCGGGATTGCATCTTCTTCCATATCCGAATGAGGAAGTCTGCAGGAAAGAAAAATTTTCCTACCTTCACAATCACATCCTCAATCTTCCTCGTGGATGAACCATCATCCCGTCGGCCATTAGTCACAGACTCACAGTGGTGGTTCGCTTCTCTAACTCCAATCTTTTGAAAACCGATAGGGCATCAAATTTATACTCGCCTAGATCACACAAGGCTCTGTGCAAGTCACCGCCCATGTGCATGGTAGTGTAAAGCTTCCAGGTCCTTTAGCTTTGGTGGCAATTTCTTTTGTAAGATAGCACTACACTCTTACATTAGTGCTACTATCTCATATTCGGCCGTTTCCTCTTTTTCCCAAGATTTCTTTCATGAACTTGAAGTAAGATGGCATCTGCTCCAAAGCCTCTATAAACGGTATGTTGATGTGCAACTTCTGAATACCTCCAAGAATTTGGAAAATTGTTTATCGACCGCTTTCCTTTGTAATCTCCGGGGAAAGGAATCTTTCAGTATACTCCTTCTCGGAGTTTTCTATCACCGGGCTAGGTTGATCACCTTATCTTTTCTAACTCGCTCTCTCAACTATTGGTGCGGCCGTTGCTCCAATTGTTTTCCACTTCTCAACCTGACCGCTTACATTGCTCCCTGGATTTACCTCGCATTGCTTGGCAATGTCCCCCGCTTTCGATGTTTGCTGCTTTGCTATTGTCCTACTGTGTTTCCAAGTTTCAACGAGGATCTAGATTCTGTTATAAACTGCGTCTGGGCGTTGGCAAGTGCTGTCATGGCTGCTTTAAGCTCATCTGGTTTTTCTTGCTGACCTGGTGCATTGAGCTGTTGAGGCTGGGGGGCTTGAGTGAAGGTCATTGATTCTGCATCTTGGTTCTGCATCGCCCCTATACCGATTCTCGCTGCCGATATTGGTTTCTTGGCCCCGCATCGATTTTGCTGCCCCGATCTCTCTCCATGAGAAGTTTGGGTGATTCCTCCACCTGGATTATAAGTGTTTGAGTAGGGTTGTTTCTGCCGCTCTGGTAGTTACCTCCGCTTGACACTGCTGCTCCATTGGGATGTTGTTGGTATCCATGAAGGACACCTATCAAATGTATGTGCCGCCACATATCTCACGATTTTGTAGCGATTGCACAAAGATTCATCGACACGGTATGTTCTGCAATTGTTTCGCTAGAAGAGCCACTTGTGCGTTCAAAGCAAAGAATAGCATCTACTTCATGGACCACGCTTCTTCTCCCACCTGGTTGCCCTCTCTCTTGGTGATACATGGTTGTTAGTGGCCATATCTTCTAATAACTCGGCGCCGTGGGCTGTTTTCCTCATGAATGCCCCACCGCACGTGCATCTATGATGGTTACGTTGTACCGTCACCGTTGTAGAAAATATGAACCAAGTTCCACAACTCAATGCAATGGTGTGGACACTTCCTCTGTAGATCCTTGAATCTCTCACATGCTTCATATAAGGACTTCCATCACTGATAGAAGTTGTTCAACTCCTCTTAATTTTCCGCTTTACAGGTGGAAAGAACTTGGCTAGGAATTTCATGCGCTCGTGCCATGTAAATATCGAATCACCGGGCAGGAATTCAACCATACTTTTGCTCTATCCACGGTGAGAAGGGAAAGAGCCTCAATCTGACGCAAGATCGTCGAACGCAGATATATCGAAAGTGGCACATAGCTCCAAGAAATTTGCTATGTGCATATGTGGATCCTCGATGGCGATCCTCCGAATCGCATCAGGCTGCACCATGCTCGAGAATCATTGGTTTTATCTCGAAATTGTTGGCTCTGTCAGGGAGCCTAATGCAAGTCTCAGGCTCCATTCACTCTTGGTAGCACATAATCTCCTGCACTTCTTTCTCGTGGATTCGAACCCCGTCCTCCATATCTATTGGCACTTGCCGAGGATCTCACAGGTTAAGTTGATTTTCACCTAACCCTTCTCTCATCCTGTTATTGTTGGGAGCACCGGCCCATTTCTATCAACGTTGCAATTCGATTCTTTCGCTCGTTTGCAGCTTTCTCAATTTCCGGATTGGAACAAGAGTGTCGCCTCCTCTTCTCCTTCGCATAAACCGATATCACGAGAAAGATCAAAACAAACAAAGAATCACGGCACTCGATTTTCGTAGAGAAACTAAAAATAAATAAATAAAAAAATGAAAATTAAATCCAAATTAGAAATTAAAAATAGATAATTTGATATTGAACTATTGCCTAATCGACAGTGGCGCAAAAACTTGATGCGCGTAATATGCACACACTTTTAAACGCAAGTGCACGTTATCGTATCAAGTAGTATAGTCTTAGATAAGACCGAATATCGTCCTGCAGATTAGGGTTCAAGTACCAATTATCTATTTTCTAGTATCTATTTGGTGAATTAATGAGTGATTGGTTGTTTATGACTAAGAATTATAAAAGCTAATTAATTATAAAGATTTAATTCGGATGTGATGAGAATAGGGCTTCTATGTATCCTTACTATCCGCTTATGTTACTTACTAATGCATTACTTATGGTGTTCTTCTTTTGGAGAAAGCGAGTTTCTGAAATCGTTTTATACTCCGTTAGGGTTATATAAACACTCAACCCAGATTGTTCCTTACCTAACTTTCACGATAAGGGTAACTCTATAGGAGGATTAAGCACAAAAACCTAGTTGGCCGTCACGCACTGATGCAAAATTAGGGTTGTTAAGCCTCTCATCAACGCTACAAATCTAATTGAGGTATTTTCATCCCCAATTCAAGACCGTCACCCAACTTACAAAGATATTCACAATCCTCCTTTTCGAATCGATTAGAAATCATATAGTGATAACTAGTTGTCAATTAGCTACCAAGAATTCAACTCAATTATTGGATAGATCTCTCAATAAGAATAATAACCATAAGCATGCATTACTTTATAACATAAGATTCAAGAATTCAACATAGAAAGCCCTATAAGAGAATTAGTTCCTAGCCATGAATATGACAAGAACTAATTCAAAGTTCATCATGCAAAACTGAATTAAAGAAAAGAAAAGAAAAGAAATTACTAATGTTTGGGTCTCCAATCTCTAGGCAAGAAAACCTTGTGTTTGGCAAGAAAGGGAACCCTTGAAAAGCGCCTAGGGTTCTCCTTTATAGGTTTAAACGTCTCCCTTCTTTTCCCCTGCAGCTGGCCCAAAAATCCGTCAAAAGACCTAATTTTTCAGCGTCGCGCGCCTGCTTGTCGGCGCCCGCGGCGCTAAAGTTCTGCAATACCGGGTGTTTTGGCGCGCGCCGATATTCTGGCATGCGAGGCGCGCGGCCGCTGCAACTCTGTGACTTCTCGGATGTTTAGCGCCGCGGCCTATTTCAGTCTCACGAGGCGCGCGCTGGATCTTCGCACTTCTACGAATAATAAGCGCGCGCCTACCGGCTGCGAGGCGCGCGCGCAGTCTGGATTCGCCGTTCGCCACTTTCTCTGTTTTCAGCTCTGGCATCTCCTCTTTTGCCCTCTTTTTGCTCCTTTTCCGCCATTTGGCCATTTCAACCACTTTGACTCAATAGAAAGAAAAACTATCCTAATACGACACTTATATGTGCAAAATGGGACAAAAGACTAACTAAAACAGACTCAAAAGGTGTATATAAAATACACCGATCAGTGACACATGTCACCCTCCCGTTGGTCCAAAATGTTACGTCTCTCGGAAAAATCCGCAAAAATTAAAAATTCCATAGCCGGAATTTTCCCTACGAAAGCTGTGGAAACGTTTCGTCGAAAAACGACTCCTTTCGGCACTTGTGCCCAAATTTCGAAACTTGTCAATTCTTAAGGCAAAAAATTTAATACGTACGCCCTCACGTACATACTCTGGAAATACGGGGTATAACATTCCCGGATGCTATTATTACTCCATGGATTAGCTCCCCATAAAGACATATACCCGAGATGAGGGATTCCACGGGCATGTTATATACTATTATTACTCCATGGACGTGCTTATACGATGAAGGATTCCGGGGCATGCGACCATGTTATATACTATTACTCTATGGACTAGCTCCTCATAAAGACATGTACCCAAGATGAGGGATTCCACGGGCATATTATATACGATTATTACCCCATGGATTAGCTCTCCATGAAGTCATGTACCCGAGATGAGGGATTCCACGGGCATGAGATATATAAATATTGCATATGTGCACGCCGACAGTGATGTAGGATGCCACAGGCATGTTACATGTATATATTTTACACTTACGGCTGTCGGCAGTGATGGAGGATTCCACGGGCACGCTTTGATATTTGCGGGCTTGAGGCCCTTACTGGACTGTGTGATGGTTTTGAGGGCTTGTGTCCCTAGCCTTGGTGTGACTATTATTCATGTGTTGAAATAGTCTTAAAAAAAAGGTAAAACTGACTTTCATTACTTTCGTTTCGGCAAGGCACGGTTGTACTGTTAATTGATTATCATACTTATCTCCAGCTTTTTATATCTAGACTTTATGATTTAAATTACAGCACTTTCAGTTTTACATACTTGGTACATATTTTGTACTGACCTCTTTCGGGGGGCTGCGTTCATGCCGCAAGTTGAGGTACATAGCTTGTTGATCCTCACTCTTAGGATCACTGTCCAGTTCTTGAAAAGCTTCATTTCTCCGTAACTCCAGGACATGTTTAAGAGAATGTGCGTAAGGAACTCAAGACTTGAAATTAGTACGAAAGGAAGAATTGTTTTTCCGACGGAAAATCTTCCGAACGTCGGAAAGGAAAAATGTTCATTGGTGAGAATTAGGTTCTCAAAATGCATTAATTGAAGAGTATGGAACTTATTATCATTATGGAAATTTATTTTTACGAATTTGGTCGCGTGGGGCCCACCCGAGGACTTTTACATTTTGTGGGGCCCATGGTTCTGAAATTTATGGACGACTGAGCGGGCGACACGTGGCCCCCCCCCCCCCACCATAGTCTTGGACGAAATTGCCAGGGTATAATGGTCATTGACCATCTTGGAAGATACGTCTTGCTTGAGTTTGTTGACCAGTCAACTTGCCACAATGCTTAATCCATGTGATTTTCATCTTAGCCACCCATTTGTTTAAGTCTAAGCCTTCCACTGTGTTAGATATTCACTACACTAGTGCAAGACGAGTCTTGACCACTTAGAAACAAATAGAGAGGTCTTGTTCTTGAGCTAAGTGCTCTCGGCTTTGTCTCATTCACACAAAAATTTTGTAGTTTTGATCCATTAGCCACAAGACTTTAACCCAAGGTCCCTAAGGGTATTGTAAGGATATCTCAATAGAAAGATTTCGGAAAACGCAGCGTTTTTACGTTAGTATAGCGAAACCCTAAGGTGTTCTTCAACTTTGAAGTTGGAAATAGAAGAGGAGTTTTTGAAGCTTCAAGTGCGCAAATAGCGGATTGGAGCGTTAAGAAAAGGAGTTGGAGTTGCTAAGGATTGACTTAGGGTTTTGGAGCATTTTGAGCTTAAGAAGGTATTAATCTCCGTCTTACTATTATAATTCAAGATTTCATGTTGTAGTAGTTAGAAATGATCATGTGGATTATATTATGAAGAATGATATGTGTTATGGAATAGTTGGATGGAATCCGAAAGTTGCATGATTTAGCCTTTAAGATTGTAATTCAATTTAGTACTAGTTTAGTCGTCGCATGTTATCTAAAGAGTGGATTAAGGTGGTTATAATTGTTAAGTTGTTTATTACTATATAACATGCTAGACCTAAGAACTTGGATTGAAAAGGAATTGGAAAGGTTGATAAGTTGTTGCACTTTTTGCCGAATTTTACATTTGCTTTGGGGACTAGTTTAATGTAATTTGTGGGCGGAATTTTACACGTCTGTTAAGGCGTGTAATCCCCTTTGGTTAGCTGACTTGTTGGGCCTTAAATGTGGCGTGTTTGGTTATTGTATTCGGCCTTGAAAAAGGTGGCAAAGTATGTAAAAACAAAGGAAGTGCTGCCCGATTTTCCGTAGATTTTAGTGGCTTAGCACTTAGAATATTCTACGTTCGAAGCTAGATGTTAATGGACGTATTATGGCCAATTTAGGTTGAAGTACCAAGTATAGCGTATTCTACTTGACGGATGGAATAGCTAGCAAGGTTGAAGTACTTTGGAGCTTTTTGCTACTTGTCGATAATCGTCGCGAGGTATGTGAACCTATTCCTTCCTTTGGCATGATTCTATGTATGAAATATACATGTAGTAGTATTTCATGTTTCCGTCTACTCTTAGAAGTTAAGAGGTAGTTATGTTGATTTACTCTATGCAAAAGCTACGTCTAAGAAATCCTAAGTCCTTACCAAGTCTTATGGGGGATGTTGGTAAGAGTCGTTAGGAAGTATTTGGAGTCGAGTTGACTTGGCTAATTTACGGCACGAATGAGAATAAGTATCGAACAAGCCATTGCAGCGTTAAATAAGGAAAATGTAATGACAATTAATTATGTTAAAACAAGTAGAATTCTCCATCTGCATAGAAGCTAAGATAGGACAAAATTGTATTACATTTTCTAGATCATGGCTACTTGAATAAGATCGTTATAAATAAGTATAACTTAATCACAACGCACCAAAGTATATGTTACTAATTTTAAAAGAGTTTACGTATGAAGTTTTTAAGACTTTGAAACTTGTTTTCTTAAAAGTTAAGAGACTTGAAGTGTTTTGAAAGCTATGTGATTTGATTTGAAAGTATAAGTCTCTTGGTTATAAAGAGAATGAATTAGTTTAAGGCATAAAGTTAGTATGACGGCTTTATGGGAAGTTGGTTATAATAACTTTATGGGAGGTTAAGAGAATGGTTTTCTTCAGTAACATAAACAAGTAATGATTTGAAATAAAGAAGGGCAAAATTGTTTTAAAGGTACCAATTGCTTAAGGTTTTAAAGAAAGAAGTCACTTGATTTAGAAGCCTATAATTGTATTTCTAAAAAGCATTGTGACTTGTCGTGAAAAGTAGATATGACTTGATACTACGGTTATTAGTATCTTGGAAGTTTTATTTGAAAGAGAATCTTTTTAAAGGAGTAGAGGCACGTAGTACGTTGGGTTAAATTCCCGGATTTTATAATGACATGTTAGTGCCTTAAGTAAACAAAAATGAGAGTGTATATGAACAAGCTAATAAGAAGTTAGGGGATTTCTTAACTTGCTTATATTATGTATGATAAGCCGGTAGTGCTTATGTTATGTATGATAAGTCGGTAGTGCTTATATTATGTATGATGGCCGGTTGAGTTAGGGTAAGAGTATAAATAAGGGGCAAGCCCCAAGACGTTATACCACCTTCTCCAGGGTAAGAGTATAAGTGAGGGGTAAATCCCAAGACTGCACCACCCGCTTTATGTGTTATTTGACGAGTCGAGATAGGGTAAGAGTATAAATGAGGCAAGCCCAGACGTTATACCACCTTCTCCGGGTAAGAGTATAAATGAGGGCAAGCCCAAGACGTTATACCCCGCACACCATACTCCGTGGTAAGAGTATAAATGAGGGGCAAGCCCCCAGACGTTATACCACCTGTTTTGATTGATTTTATGGGCGTGAGACCCATGGTTATGTTTACACTTTTAGCTGTCGACAGTGATGGGGGATTCCACGGGCATGCTTTGATATTGGTGTGACTGATCGCGTCCCAGTTTGGGCCGGGTAGTATATGTGTCCCTCCGTAGTGGGCCGGACTATGTTATGAAAGATAAGTAAGTTAGATAGAAATGAACTTAATGACTTTTCCTATGTAAGTACGTAAGATATGGCTATAACTCTTAATGGAATGGAAAAAGATATTGATGTGAAATTAAGTTCATAAGTGGTAATGACACGGCAGGATCTGTTATGTATTTTTATACTTGTCCTTTTCATTCTTTTGTCTGATTATGATCATTTCTTGTACTTTATTTTTGTTCCATATTAAATTTTTGTTATGACCCGCCGAAGCTGCGTTAAATGTCCGCGAGTTTAGGTCTGTTATTATGGATCCGCGAGCTTAGGATCTGGTTCAAGTCTTGAGATGGCTCGATGTTCGGAGTTGTCATGGCTATGTATATTCAGAGTGCGGCGGGGCCTTGTCCCGCCATAGTAGGTGTTCAAATCTTAGAGTGCTGTATTCACGTGTAATTTGGTGGTTAGAGTTGTAATTACATTTTTGGATAGTGTAAGCCCTTTTTGGGTGATTTATATTACGGCAGCCTTATCGGCTTTTCCTTGGTTTTAAGAAAAAAAAATGTGTTACTTATTTTCCGCAGCAGTTTATTATGTTGTATGTTTTGAGGGTGCCCAGGTAGGGCACCAGTCGCGGCCCGGGGTCGGGTCGTGACAAGGTGCACATGGCTTAATCCTAGCCCTACACTTGCCTAACACTTGGAAGAATCTTGGCCATTGGTTGGCCATTCCTTGACCTATAAATACCCCCTTAGTTGATGAACTTTCTTCATCCAAAAATCATTTTCCAAGTCTTGTCATCTCTTCCCCGTTGTGAGTGAAAATCGTCCAAACCCTCCCCTTTGAGAAAGGCCCTGGCGAAAGCTTCCCCCTTTGTAGTGTTCTAGCCGTAGGGTACCCCCAGCCTAGTTGTCTCGTATAAATACCCCCTTTTTGTGGTATAGAAATACTCTCAAGTATTGTTATAATGCCCAAATACCTAGCCCAAATACCTTGTAGTATTCCCAAGGTTACACTTATACAAAAGCCCAAATACTATTATACTTCCTTTAGCCACTAAACGAACCCTTTGGAAAACTCTTCATAAGTAGTTGAAGTGTTTAGTAGAAGTTGAGTATAACTTCTAAGGGTTTATTGGACCTTTCGGAGCGTGCAATTAGGAGCTAAACCTTGCTCAGGATCGACTTATAACTTGGATAATTTTGGGCTTATCGAGGTAAACACTCTTGACCTTCTATTGTAATTAGAAATTACATGTTGTTGGAATATATAGTTGAAGTATACTATATATAGAATTGAATAATACTTACGGCAATGTCTTGCGACTTAAGCCTGAACTTTAAGAAGAGAACTGAACTGTAATTACTTAGGACTGTATTACAGTAGACTTGTATAGCATTACTGTGAAGTAGAATTGTACACGTCCGGTTAAACGTGTAAACCCCCCCCCCCCTGGTTGGCTTGGTAGCCGGCCTCGATAGAGGAGGAGAATTACGTTGCGGGGAGAGTCTTCCGAATTTTAGGGAGAATATTCTACGTCGGGATCTAAAGATATTAATAGGCGCCTTGTGGACTCTATAGGTTGTAGTACTACGTGTGGAGTGATCTGCTTGGCTTAAAGTGTATTCGACGGTTTGAGGTACTTGGAGCGTTTTGCTATTAGTCGATAATCGTCGCGAGGTATGTGAACCTCTTCCTATCTGTTCTAGCATGATATGTGTATAACTATGTAGTACGGTGAGGCGTCATGTATTAAATGTATTTGATTGTTTTTAAACATAAAGTGTTATAACGGCTTTATGGGAAGTTGGTTATAACAACTCTATGTAAATGAGAGAAATGCTTTGTGGTTTTTTTTAAAAGATAAGCGGATTTGACTTATAACCGACTTGATGTGTGATAATAAAGAACCTTGAAGTATTCTAAAAGATTAAGAAACCTTTTTGAAAGAAGTGTATACTTGGCTTGAAAACATAAGAGTTATACGACTTTATGAGAAGTTAGGTGTAACGTCTTAAGAGATAAAAAGAATGGTTTAATGATTTAGAAGTTAAGAGACTTATCCTTAAAAGATAAGAGACTTGACTTAATATGGATGTTTGTGTGAAACCTCATTCGTGAGTAATGAGTACTTGGTTTTGAAAGGAATAATGTTTCTTGATTTGGAAATCGAATGTATATCGACAAACCAACTGCGGCGTTAATAAAGGAAAATGTATTGAATAATTAAGTATTATTAAAACCGGTAGAAACCTCCATCTAGAAGCTAAGATGAGACAAAATGATATTACATTTTCTAGATCATGGTCGCTTAATAAGATTGATTATGAACAAGAATAACTACTACTTTATGGCATATGTTACTCAATTGTTTTAAAAGAGATTAAGACATTGAACTATGAAACTTTTCAAAAAGAGACTTGTGTAATTGAAATTAGGCAAACTGGAACTTTAGGAAAAGAAAGGCATTGTGTTGTCTTAAAATGGTTTAAAACATAAGGTGTTATAATGACTTTATGGGAAGTTGGTTATAACGACCTTATGAAAACAAAAGAAAGGTTTTATCATTGGTTTTAATGTGGTAACTTAACTTTAAAAGAGAAGTGTTTTGGTCAAAAAGAAGGCATGGTGTTGCCTTAATTTGGTTTTAAAAGGAAAGTATGGAAGTTGTTTTGGTTTACTTAAAAGATATAAGTCACTCTATTTTTATACTACGAATTATCGGGTGACTTTTATAAAAGGAATTTAACGTCACGTAGTACTTTGAGTTAAAACCGGACTTGGGCATAAAATGAAAGTACTTGAGTTGTGTATAAACTTGCCTATGCTTGTTGTTGTGAAACTTGCCTATGCTTGTTGTTGTGAAACTTGCCTATGCTGTTGTGATAGCCTTTGTTGTGCAAGAATTGTGTTTCTATACTACCGGCGTCTCGATGGAGGGTCGGTTGACTTGTTGAGAACTTATTTGGGCGTCTTGCGATGCGGAGAAATTCCGCAGTGCGTTCACGTTGATAGTGTTACTTTTGCTAATCGCTTTGGACATACCGACACGATCGCGTGGCGCGCGGGTATGCTTCCACTTTGATTACCGCTTGTTGTCTTATTGTTCCCTTTGGACATACCGACACGATCGTGGCGCGCGCGTATGCTTCCATTTGGAATCTTTGTCTTATTGTTTCCCTTTGGACTCATCGACACGATCGTAGCGCGCGGGTATGCTTCCATTTGGAATGTTGTCTTATTTGTTCCCTTTGGACATCCGACACGATCGTAGCGCGCGGGTATGCTCCCATTTGGATTGTTGTCTTGTTGTTATCATATCATAGGCTGGCGGTGAGGAAAGGTACTCACGGGCGGGATTGATGTTGTGGGCGTGAGACCGAATTGATATAAGCATTATGTGTGTGTATCGTAGTTTGGTTATCATACTTGTCTCCTGCTTTTATAGACTATTATGATTTCATTTCTGATATTTACTGATTTCACATACTTAGTACTGTTATCTTGACCTCGCCCGGGGTGCGTTCATCTGCAGTAGAAATACATCATTTGTCGATCCGCGTTTAGGATCTCATTTCAGCGTTTTGGGAAGCTCGTTTCGTCGGAGGCTTATCTTTGGTATGTTACCACAGTCCGTAAGTTCTTATGCGTTCAGGGTATGGCGGGGCCCTGTCGTCATAGTTGTTGTATAAATCTTAGAGTGCATGCTTTATTGTGGGCGGGTGTAAGGATTATGCTTGTTCAAATGTTTATATATATATGTTGGGGCGGCCGTTTTGGTTGGCCTATTTGCTTTATTTATCATGTCTTTTGTTTCATATTTATGTTTTATGTTCGTGATTTTCTCGATGTTGTATCACTAGGGTGCCCGGGTAAGGCACGATCCACGAGCCGGTTGGTCGTGACAAAGTGGTATCGAGCGATTAATCCTCGGAAAGTGTCTGCACCGTGTCTAGTAAGTCTTGATTATCGGTGTATTGTGCACCACATCTATAATCGTGAGGCTATAGGACATTTAGGATTAGTTTCCATTCTTCTCATTACGAGATCGTGCCTTAGAGGCGTGTTGTAAGTTGGACCCTCAGCGTATCTCGTTTTTACGATTATGCCTCGCCAAGGCAACGGGCCCGAGAAGGGCAAAGCAGAGAGAGATACGAGTAGAAGCAATGGCGATCTACAGAGACCACGATACACGAGCCTCGATCCTACAGTGGGCGAGAGGAGAATGGTTACAAGGAGATGGCGATTAATGGCGAGGTTGTGGCAGACTTGAGAGATAAGCTGACGCAGCGATTCGATCCAGAGCACCGTAGTTCAACCCGGCGAGCGGTTTGAGACTACGGGATTTTCCGAGTGTAACCCGCGAGTTTTATGGGTCGAGGCCCGAGGATGATCCGAGGAGTTCATCCGGCGATTCTGACGGATCGTAAAGTGATCAAGGCCTCGGAGACCGAGTCGATGGTCTGGGTTCGCATCTGCCGCGTGATACCGCGATCGATTGGTTTGATTCGTGGGAGCTGTCGGGAGAGAATGCACCGGCTTTCGGGGCGAGTTCTCAAGGCATTTCTTGCACACTTCTTGCCGCCACAAATGAGGAGGGCTCGGGCCGGCTGATTTTTGGTGTTGCGGCGTAATCAGGCGTCTGATGCGGGAGTACAATGTGAGTTCGACTCATTGGCGTGCGTCCCACATTAGTAGCTAGTATGGAGGATCGAGTCCACCGATATGTTCTGAGGCTCGATGATTACCTAGCAGAGTTGTTGGTGTAGCTCTTGGTAGGGCATGGACATCGCCGCACGCAGCTTATGCACTTGGAGGTGAGGCGGAGAAATCGACGGAATGACCAAAGTCGGCGAAGAGGGCGAAGCTGCAGGTCCTTTGGTGATTTTCGAGGCGCACCGCCTCAACAGCGAACTAGTTATGCGCCTCGCCAAGATCTGAGTGGTCCTCTACAATCTTGAGCGTCGAGTTTTGAGGAGCAGTCGGGGCTCGAGGTTGATTTTCGGGAAGCGAGTGTTAACGGTGAAGCCACCCTACCTCGTTGTGACCGTGATAGACTCCACGGTGGGGAGTGTCGTGCTAGTCCGAATTTGTTTTACATGCGGCGCAGGGCCATTTGGGAGAAATTGTCCGACTGTGGGTAGTGGTAGGATAGCCAGACTACTGGGATCGATTGCGGGTTCTTCACCTTCCATAGAGCGGGATGTTCATACACGGCGGGCCACGGTAGAGGTCGCGGTGGAAGTTCCCGATTTTAGCGGTCCTCGAATCGCCTATTTTCAGTATATCCTTAACCTCTAGAGACTTGTATGTATTGATGTTATGATAATGTGTTAAGTGTTATGTTCGGATAGCTTTGTGCAAAAATGTGATTTAGAAACACAGTTTGTGAAAAAGGGGTAAGCACAGGGGTGAGAAAATGATGAACCTTAGAATATTACTGTTGAGACCTTAGATGTAAGCCGTCTTGAGTACAAGTTTTTGCAAGTGATCCTTGTCGGAGTGCATTTATGCCTAGAATGTATTGTGTGATAAGTCCTGGGTAGTGTGAAATGGAAGTGGTAGCTTTCATGACTGTAGAGGTAAGATTGTTCGGATCGGAAACAAGAGCTTGATGCGTTAAGTGGGTCGGGTTGGGGCCATGTTGCGCCACCGCGACTGTTTTGGGGTTGGGTCGGCTCTGGGTGGTCCCGCGGTGGTAGGGTCACGAGGGTGCTAGGCCCAAGTTTAGATGACCATCGTATGAGTTGTGGATATGTTCGACCGAATCGGTTCGTGAAGGCGGAATGGCCTTAGAGGAAAGTGAAGCTAGTAAGATGACCAAGTTTGGAGGTTGTGACTCAAAGTGTTGGGAAGCTGGCGATTCTTGAAGTGTGAATGCGATACTAGAAGAGTTCAAGTGTTCGAGAAGAGCACGACGAGTAAGGAGGGAAGAGAACATGTGTTATTACGTGGCCAGGTGTGGCGTTGACAACTTGTTAGAAGGAACTTCTTCGTTATCTGTTTCGAGAAAGAACATTCGGGACGAATGTTTCTAAGGAGGAGAATGTTATACCCGTATTTCGGAGTATGCGTAGGCGTGCGTATTTAAATTTGAGCCTTAAGGTTTTGGCAAGATTCGAAATTTGGGCACAGTGCGAAAGAATCGTTTTTCGACTAAACGCTTTACTAAACTGCGAAGGAAAATTCGGCTATGTCATTTATAATTTTGCGGATTTTTCCGAGAAACGTAACATTTTGGACCAACGGGAGGGTGACATGTCACCCTCATTGAAGCTTAGGGACGGCAATGGACGAAATAAGGGCACTTTAGTTGGTAGGATATTTTGTGCAAGTTGGTGTGGTAGATGGATAAGGTGCACATGGCTTAATCCTAGCCCTACACTTGCCTAACACTTGGAAGAATCTTGGCCATTGGTTGGTCATTCCTTGACCTATAAATACCCCCTTAGTTGATGAACTTTCTTCATCCAAAAATCATTTTCCAAGTCTTGAAATCTCTTCCCCTTTGTGAGTTAAAATCGTCCAAACCCTCCCCCTTTGAGAAAGGCCCTTGGCCGAAAGCTTCCCCCTCCCCTTTGTAGTGTTCTAGCTGTGGGGTACCCCCCCCTCCCTAGCCTAGTTGTCTCGTATAAATACCCCCCTTTTTGTGGTATAGAAATACTCTCCAAGTATTGTTATCATGCCCAAATACCTTGTAGTATTCCCAAGGTTACACTTATACAAAAGCCCAAATACTATTATACTTCCTTTAGCCACTAAACGAAACCCTTTGGAAAACTCTTCATAAGTAGTTGAAGTGTTTAGTAGAAGTTGAGTATAACTTCTAAGGGTTTATTGGAGCACTCGGAGCGTGCGATTGTGAGCTAAACCTTGCTCAGGATCGACTTATAACTTGGATAATTTTGGGCTTATCGAGGTAAACACTCTTGACCTTCTATTGTAATTAGAAATTACATGTTGTTGGAATATATAGTTGAAGTATACTATATATAGAATTGAATAATACTTACGGCAATGTCTTGCGACTTAAGCCTGAACTTTAAGAAGAGAACTGAACTGTAATTACTTAGGACTGTATTACAGTAGACTTGTATAGCATTACTGTGAAGTAGAATTGTACACGTCCGGTTAAACGTGTAAACCCCCCCCCTGGTTGGCTTGGTAGCCGGCCTCGATAGAGGAGGAGAATTACGCTGTTGCGGGAGAGTCTTGCGAATTTTACGTAGAATATTACGTCGGGATCTAAAGATATTAATAGGCGCCTTGTGGACTCTATAGGTTGTAGTACTACGTGTGAGTGATCCGCGGCTTAAAGTGTATTCGACGGTTTGAGGTACTTGGGCGTTTTGCTATTAGTCGATAATCGTCGCGAGGTATGTGAACCTCTTCCTATCTGTTCTAGCATGATATGTGTATAACTATGTAGTACGATGACGATACGTGTGTTAAATGTATTTGATTGTTTTTAAACATAAAGTGTTATAACGGCTTTATGGGAAGTTGGTTATAACAGCTCTATGTAAATGAGAGAGAAATGCTTTGTGGTTTTTTTTTTAAAAGATAACTGATTTGACTTATAACCAACTTGATGTGTGATAATAAAGAACCTTGAAGTATTCTAAAAGATTAAGAAACCTTTTGAAAGAAGTGTATACTTGGCTTGAAAACATTAGAGTTATACGAACTTTATGAGAAGTTAGGTGTAACGTCTTAAGAAGATAAAAAGAATGGTTTAATGGTTTAGAAGTTAAGAGACTTATCCTTAAAGATAATAGACTTGACTTAATATGGATGTTTGTGTGAAACCTCATTCGTGAGTAATGAGTACTTGGTTTTGAAAGGAATAATGTTTCTTGATTTGGAAATCGAATGTGTATCGACAAACCACTGCGGCGTTAATAAAGGAAAATGTATTGAATAATTAAGTATTATTAAAACAGTAGAAACCTCCATCCGCATAGAAGCTAAGATGAGACAAAATGATATTACATTTTCTAGATCATGGCCGCTTAATAAGATTGATTATGAACAAGAATAACCTACTACTTTATGGCATATGTTACTCAATTGTTTTAAAAGAGATTAAGACATTGAACTATGAAACTTTTCAAAAAGAGACTTGTGTAATTGAAATTAGGCAAACTGGAACTTTAGGGAAAAGAAAGGCATTGTGTTGTCTTAAAATGGTTTAAAACATAAGGTGTTATAACAGCTTTATGGGAAGTTGGTTATAACGACCTTATGAAAACAAAAGAAAGGTTTTATCATTGGTTTTAATGTGGTAACTTAACTTTAAAAGAGAAGTGTTTTGGTCAAAAAAGAAGGCATGGTGTTGCCTTAATTTGGTTTTAAAAAGGAAAGTATGGAAGTTGTTTTGGTTTACTTAAAAGATATAAGTCACTCTATTTTTATACTACGGGTATCGGGTGACTTTTATAAAAGGAATTTAACGTACGTAGTACTTTAGGGTTAAAACCCGGACTTGGGCATAAAATGAAAGTACTTCGAGTTGTGTATAAACTTGCCTATGCTTGTTGTTGTGAAACTTGCCTATGCTTGTTGTTGTGAAACTTGCCTATGCTTGTTGTGATAGCCTTTGTTGTGCAAGAATTGTGTTTCTATACTACCGGCGTCTCGATGGAGGTCGGTTGACTTGTTGAGAACTTATTTGGGCGTCTTGGCGATGCGGAGAAATTCCACGTGCGTTCGCTGATAATGTTACTTTTGCTAATCGCTTTGGACATACTGACACGATGCGTAGCGCACGGGTATGCTTCCACTTTGATTACCGCCTTGTTGTCTTATTGTTCCCTTTGGACATACTGACACGATGCGTAGCGCACGGGTATGCTTCCATTTGGAATGTTGTCTTATTGTTTCCCTTTGGACCTACTGACACGATGCGTAGCGCACGGGTATGCTTCCATTTGGAATGTTGTCTTATTTGTTCCCTTTGGACATCACGACACGATGCGTAGCGCTGCGGGTATGCTCCCATTTGGATTGTTGTCTTGTTGTTATCATATCATGCCTGCGCGGTGAGGAAGGTACTCATGGGCGGGATTGATGTTGTGGCGTGAGACCGAATTGATATAATCGTTATGTGTGTATCGTAGTTTGGTTATCATACTTGTCTCCGCTTTTATAGACTATTATGATTTCATTTACGATATTTACGATTTCACATACTTGGTACTGTTATCGACCTCGCCCGAAGTGCGTTCATCTGCAGTAGAAATCGTCATTTGCCGATCCGCGTTTAGGATCTCATTTCACCGTTTTGGCAAGCTCCGTTACGTAGGATGCTTATATTTGGTATGTTACCATGAGTCTGTAAGTTCTTATGCGTTCGGGGTATGGCGGCCCCGTCATAGTTGTTGTATAAATCTTAGAGTGCATGCTTTGTTGTGGGCGGTGTAAGGATTATGCTCGTTCAAATGTTTATATATATATGCTGGGAGGCGTAGTTTTGGTTGCCTATTTGCTTTTATTTATCATGTCTTTTGTTTCATATTTATGTTTTATGTTCCGCTGATTTTCTCTGATGTTGTATCACTAGGGTGCCCGGGGTAAGGCACGATCCACGAACCGGTTGGTCGTGACGATATAAGCCCTAATTAGGTAAGAATGAAAGAATTATTTTTCACGGAAAATATTAGAACTTTGTGAAGGAAATTTTACGTTTTCAATATTTTAACCAATTATGGAATTTTTTCGAGAGATAAATATTTTGGACCAATAGGAGGGCGACATGTGTCACCCCAAGTGGACATGGGTGGACATTTTTCAAGACTAGTGGGCAAGACAAGTGGCCAAAGTCTTGCATGGCATTTGCATGGCATAGTGGACGGTTTTTGCAAGGTTAGTGGGCAAGTCAAATGGTCAAAGTCTTGCATGGCATTTGTGGGACAAGTGGACAAAGGAACCTACACAAACACATCTATACCATACACATGTTTCAATACTAACCCTTGGTTATCCTATATAAACACCTCTAGTTGATGAAAATCTTCCACACTTAGAACATTTCAAGACTTGAAAATATTTTCTCTCCCTCCCTAGTTGCTCTCGTCCCACCCCTTTTTTCTTGAGCAAATGTTGTCCAAAAATTCTTAAACTTATAAGTGTTCTTCCTTAATGTATTAGGAAGATTATTAACCAAGAGTTAGACAAGATTTCACACCCCTAGCCTCAAAACCCTCACAAAGCCGAGAGTGGGCAGATTTGGAACTTTAGTGTTCTTCACTTTTTGGAGTTAATTCTTGAATAGAAGTTGGTTAGAAACTTCTAAGGGTGACTTGTGGTGGTTTGGAACACAAAGATTTGGAGCTAAAACTTGCTTAGGAGCGACTTTAAGTTCTTGGATATTTTTGGGCTATTTTGAGGTAATGAACCTTAACCTCTTTGTGAAATTGATTATTATGTATATTGGATATTATATATATATTGGAAGTATATTATGGAGTATGAGATATAAGGAAAGATTTGGATCTTGTTAAGATATTAAAAGGAGAATTGGCATATTAGCCATTAAAATGGTAAAAATGTATCCATTACTTACTAAGAAGTTAACAACAAAGAAACTATAACTTATATAAAGATTGGAATATAAGTTGGAAGACTAATGAAGTAATTGGATAAGAAAAATTGTAAAAGTTGGCCAAGGACCCCAACTTAAGGACTGTATTTACTTTGGACCGTATTTACTTTAGACCGTATTTACTTTGGACCGTATTTACTTTGGACTGTATTTACTTTGGACTGTATTTACATTGTTGTTAAGGGGAAGATTATTAATCGCGTTCCGTTTGGGCGTGTGATCCCCTTCTTTAATTATTGTTGTTGTTAAGGGGAAGATTGTTAAACGCGTTCCGTTTGGGCGTGTGATCCCCTTCTTTAATTATTGTTGTTGTTAAGGGGAAGATTGTTAATCGCGTTCCGTTTGGGCGTGTGATACCCTTCTTTAATTATTGTTGTTGTTAAGGGGAAGATTGTTAATCGCGTTCCGTTTGGGCGTGTGATCCCCTTCTTTAAATTTCGGAATTATTGCGCCTTATTTATGGCATGTTGGTTACTATTATCGGGCCTTGAAAAAGGTGGAGAATTGAGTAGAAACGGGTATGTGATTCTTCCTATCCTTTTGAGCATGATATTTGTGAAATATATATATAGTACGGTAGACGTACGTGTGTTAAACTAAATTTGGCTTTACTTTGATGTCTTTGGACTTGAGTTCTAATTAATAAGAATCTTGAATATTTCAAAAAGAGTTATGAATCATTTTGGAAGAAAAGTAATACTTGGTTTTCATAAAAAGTTTAAGTGTTGTACTAGCTTTATGGGAAGCTAGCTATAACGACTTAAGAAAAATAAGAAAAACGGTTTAATTATTTGTTTATCAAATGCTTGAAATGATGTTGAAGGTATGGTAAGTTGGTTTGATAAACATGTTATGATGCTACGTGTGTTAGTATCTTGTGACGCTTGTGTAAGGAGGTTATTCTTGTTGTGCTTATGTTGTTTAACGATAAGCCGTTGTGTTAGTATTATATCACTCACCCTCCTGACTTGTTACGATGCCGTGGGTTAGCCGCCCCCGATGCGAGGAATACCTCATGCGGGTCCATGGGACCTATGCGAGTGCGGGAGTTCGGATGATCACTCGGTGTGTTACCGTCGAGGAATACCTCGTGTGTTATGTGGCCATGCGGATGCGGAGTCGGGGCGATGTCGCGTTAGCTACCCGATGCGAGAATACCTCACGCGGGCCTAGGGCCTATGCGATGCGGGAGTTCCAGATTAGGCTCGCATAATGATACTATGGGCGATTGGCCTTGCTTCGATCATTAGCGTCCTAGAAAAGACCAGTTACATTATATCTATTTTTGCTCTTGTTTATGATGTGGAACTATGTGCGGTTAACTTGGTTGTTTCGTACATATTTGTGAATTGGTTTTAAAATGTTATAATTATATATATCAGTACTTTCTGATTTCACATACTGTACTGTTATCGACCTCATTCGGGGGGCTGCGTTCATGCCGCAGGTAGAGGTACTCCGGTTGTTAATCCCCGCTCCTAGGATCACTATTCTGCTGTTGGGAAAGCCCCGTTTCTCCGGAGGCTTGTCTTTTGGGTATGATTTCCCTGTCTTTGTAGGTTTATGTACATTCAGGGTATGACGGGGCCCTGTCCCGTCATAGTTGATTTCATTCTTAGAGGTATGTAGTCCTGTTGTAAAGTTGGAATGTAACTGTTCACTTTTGGTATTTATATACATGCTGAAAGGCAACTTTTCTTTGGATAGACTGTTCTTATTTTACACTGGTTCATGTTTGCAAGTTTCTATTCCGTTGGTTACTCTGATGTATGTCTACTTGGGTGCCCGGGTAAGGCACCAGTCACGGGCCCGGGAACGGGTCGTGACAAAAGTGGTATCAGAGCAGTTAAATCCTCGGAAAGTGTCTACAGACTGTATATAGTAGAGTCTTGATTATTGGTGTGTTGTGCACCACACCAATGCAGGATATTTAGGATTGGTTTCCATTCTTCTCACTCTGAGATCGTGCCTTAGAGCTGTGTTATAAGTTGGACCCCTCTGACGAATTTCTTTTGTTTACCAGTTATGCCTCACGCATGGCAACCGGGCGAAGGGCAAGAAGCGGAGGCGCTAGTAGGACACGTAGGTCACGAGGCCCGAGCCCGGCCTTTACCCGAGGTGATACCCTGCACGGCGAGTTCCACGCCCGGCCCAGCGAGATTTAGAGCGCAGCGGTGGCTCACGAGGCCACGGTACACGAGCCTCGGTCCGCGGCCGGAGCAGAGGAGATGGGTTATAAGGAGATGGCCCAGTTATTAGCCAGGGTCGTGGCGAGGCACGAGGATAGGCTGGATGCATCAGTTCCAGTTCCAGTAGTACACGTGGTTCACCCGAGGTCAGATAGTTTGAGACTGCGGGACTTTACGAGTTGCGACCCGCGAGTTCTATGGGTCGAGGCACGAGGATGATCCGAGGAGTTCATCAAGCGATTCTGACGGATTATGAGAGTGATCGAGCTTGGAGACCGAGTCGGTGGTCTTAGGTTCACATCGGCGCGTGATCCGCGATCGTGGTTTTAATTCATGGGAGCTGTCCCGGGTGGAGCATGCGCCTCCAGCTGTTTGGGATGAGTTCTCAGAGGCATTTCTCACTCACTTCTTGCCTCCGCAGATGAGAAACCGCAGCGATTTTTATCCGAGGCGGTCGGGCGCCTGATTCGGGAAGTACAACGTGGAGTTCGACTCGTTGGCTCGGTATGTCCGCGTTAGTGGCAGATATGGAGGACGAGTGCACCGCCACGTCCACAGGCTTGATGACTACCGCGAGTCTTGCTCGGGTGTAGCTCTTCACCGGGCATGGACATTGCCGCGTGCGAGCTCACGCATGGGTGTGAGGCGTAGAGGCGACGGGTTGGCAGATATCGCCAAGAAGGCGGGGCAGCGAGGTCTTTTGGTAGCTCGGGGCGACGACCTCGTGGCGAACTAGATTTGCACGCGGCGATTGAGCACTCCTACCGTCTTCGCGGCGAGGTATTGAGGCAGTCGGGGCCAGTGACTTGGACTTCGGGGTAGCAAAGGTGCTAACGATCGAGACCACCTTCGCCGGTGTGTTCGATGTGGTAGATCCCATTTCGGGAATTGTGGTACTACTGCGGGAGCTTGTTACACTTGCGGCCAGCAGGGTCACTTTGCGAGAGACTGTCCGACCAAGGGCAGCACAGATGGTAGGGTTCAGCCTACAGGGTCTTTAGTCGGGTCTTCATCTCCTACAGTTACTCGCCCAGGAGGGCAGGTTGCTCATGGACCAGCAGGTCGCGGCAGAGGTTGTGGAAAGGTCTAGTTCGGCGGTCCTCGAACGCATGTATTCCATGTCCGCCAACTGCGAGGCGTCACCGGATGTCATCACAGGTACTTTATCAGTTTCTTGTTGTGACGTGTATGCCTTGATAGATCCAGGTTCTACCTTATCCTATATATCTCCCCATATTGCTAGTAGGATAGGGATAGAGCCTGAGTCCATAGACCGCACGAGGTAGCTACGCCGATGGGATTCGGTGGTAGGTGGCGGGTATATAGGGCTTGCCCAGTGACTATATGCAGTCGTCAGACCCTAGCCGACTTGATAAAGTTGGATATGACCGATTTTGATGTGATCATGGGTATGGATTGGTTAGCTTCTTGCTACGCCAATGTAGACTGTTGGAAGCGGTTGGTACGGTTCCAGTTTCCTGGGGAGCCGGTTATCGAGTGGGAGGGGAACACTGTGTCGCCGAGGGGTAAGTTTATTTCTTACCTCAAGGCCAGGAAGATGGTTCAGAAGGGGTATATCTACCATCTCATTCGGGTATTTGATACTGAGGCCGAGATACCAGACCTTCAGTCAGTTCCAGTAGTCAGAGAGTTCCCAGACGACCTCCCGGGTATCCCTCCTGAGAGGGAGATAGAGTTTTGCATTGATATTCTGCCTGATACTAGGCCTATATCCATTCTGCCATACAGGATGGCAGCTGCCGAGTTGAGAGAGTTGAAGGACCAGCTGAGAGATTTGCTGGAGAAGGGATTCATCAGGCCTAGTGTTTCTCCCTGGGGAGCGCCGGTATTGTTCGTGAAGAAGAAGGATGGGACGCTGCGCATGTGTGTCGACATGAGCCCGAACAAGGTGACTATTAAACGAATACCCCTTCCCGGGATTGATGACTTGTTCGACGGTTGCGAGTGCGAGGTGTTTCTCCAAGATAAACCTACGATCTGGTTATCATCAGGTGCGAGTTAGGGAGACGGATGTCCCTAGGACTGCATTCCGGACCCGGTACGGGCACTATGAGTTCAGGGTCATGTCTTTCGGCTTGACCAATGCTCCAGCAGTATTTATGGATTTGATGAACCGAGTGTTCAAGCCATTTTTGGATACGTTTGTGATAGTATTCATTGATGACATCTTGATTTATTCTCGCTTGGAGCAGGAGCATGCGGAGCATTTGAGGACGGTGCTGAGAGTTCTCCGGGACCAGCGGTTGTATGCCAAGTTTTCGAAGTGTGAGTTTTGATTGTCTTCGGTGGCATTTCTAGGGCACATTGTCGGGGCCGATGGTATTCGGGTGGATACGGCAAAGATCGAGGCAGTCAATACTTGGCCTAGACCTACTACACCGACAGAGGTGCGCAACTTTCTGAGCCTTGCAGGGTATTACCGGAGGTTTGTGGAGAAGTTTGCTTCTATTTCAGCACCTTTGACCAAGCTGACTCAGAAGGTAGCTAAGTTTCAGTGGACGGATGCTTATGAGGAGGGCTTCCAGTTACTAAAGGAGAGATTGACGACCGCCCCAGTTCTTACTCTTCCATAGGGTCCAGACGGCTATGTAGTTTATTGTGATGCGTCGGGCATCGGGCTTGGATGTGTGTAGATGCAGGCGGGGGTTATAGCACGCATCTCGACAGCTCAAGAAGCGAGAAGAACTACCCGCATGACTTAGAGTTGGCGTGATGATTCACTCCGCGAAGATCCGGAGACATTATTTGTATGGAGTTCATGTGGATATTTACACGCACCACAAGAGCCTCGGTATATCTTCACGGAGGAGTGAACTTGCGGCGAGGCGGTGGTTGGAGCTACTCAAGGATTATGATGTCGATATCCTATACCACTCAGGGAAGGCCAATGTAGTGGCAGATGCCCTTAGTCGTAAGTCAATGGGTAGTCTATCAGATGTGCAGCCAGAGAGGAGGGCATGGTCGCGAGTTACATCGGCTAGCGAGCCTTGAGTCCGATTGATTGATTCGATAGTAGTGGGGTTGGGTTCGAGAGGTTGCGAGTCTTCCATCGCCGAGGTGAAGAAGCGGCGATATGAGGATCCGATTATGACACGATATCGAGATACGGCTCTTCGTGAGGAAGGTCGCGCGAGTAGCACGATGGGGTGCTAAGGTTTGGCAGGTTGTGTGTTCCGGATATTGCAGGACTTGACGGCGAGTTCTAGGGAAGCACGGCGCGCGTTACTCTATCCATCCGGGTCGACAAAGATGTACCACGACCTCGAATCTGTGCATTGGTGGGGCGGCACGAAGAGGACGTTGCGAGTTTGTTGCTCGATGCGAGTTTTGCAGTAAGGTGGAGCACGGAGGCACAGTGGGTTGTTGCAGGCTATAGAGATTCCGACATGGAAATGGGAGGTGATCAATATGGACTTTATTACAGGGTTACCTCGCACTCAGAGGAAGCATGATTCCATTTGGGTTATCGTCGACAGGATGACGAAATCCGCCCACTTTCTTCCCGTCAGGACGACTTTTTTTGGCCGAGGATTACGCTAGACTTTACATCCGAGAGATCGTGAGACTGCATGGGGTCCCTATATCTATCATATCGGACGAGAGCCCAATTTGGCTAACTGGAGGTCTTTCGAGAAGGGATTAGGGGCGCAGTGAACCTCGATCGCATTCCATCCTCGGGCCAAGCGGACAGCAGAGCGTACTATCCGCACAACGAGGATATCTGCGAGCTGTGTTATTGATTTCAGGGTAGTGGGAGGATCATTTGCCTCTAGTAGAGTTTGCGTATAACAACGGCTACCACTCCGGTATCGGATGGCGCCATGAGGCCTTATATGGGAGGAAGTGCAGTCACCGATAAATGGTTTGATGTGGGTGAGTGCGATTAGTCGGGCGGACTTGGTTGTGAGCGGTGGATAAGGTGAAGCTTATCCAGGAGCGGTTATTGACAGCTCAGAGTCGACAGAAGTCGTATGCAGATCATCGGCGTCGACATTTGGAGTTCGAGGTTGCTGATTGGGTTTTCCTGAAGGTGTCACCCATGAAGGGTGTGATGAGGTTTGGGAAGAAGGGGAAGCTCAGCCCAAGGTACATTGGGCCTTATCAGATTGTCCGTAGGGTAGGCAAGGTTGCCTATGAGTTGGATCTGCCGTCCGATCTGGAGGCAGTACATCCGGTTTTTCATGTTTCTATGCTGAGGAGATGTATCGGAGATCCGTCTAGAGTGCACCCGATTGATGATGTCCAGGTGACAGAGGGGTTATCGTATGAGGAGATTCCCATAGCGATACTCGATCGTCAGGTTAGGCGACTGCGGACAAAGGATGTGGCTTCCGTCAAGGTCTTATGGCGGAACGAGAACAGAGATGAGATGACGTGGGAAGCGGAGGAGGACATGAGGCAGAAGTATCCTCACTTATTCCCCACACCTCCAGGTAACTCACTTTCCTACTGGTTAATTTTAATTGTCGTATGAACTTAAGTGTTCTATTGTGGCCATATGTGGCATTTGCAAATTGTTCAAGTTATGAGGGACTATGTCGTTATCTGATTTAATTGAATCTTGAAGGAACATTCGGGACGAATGTTTCTAAGGGGGGGAGAATGTTATACCCCGTAGTTCCGGAGTATGTATGTAAGAACGTACGTACGAATGTATAAGCCCTAATTAGGGTAAGAATGAAAGAATTATTTTCCGACGGAAAATATTTCGAACTTTGTGAAGGAAATTTTACGTTTTCAATATTTTAACCAATTATGGAATTTTTTTCGAGAGATAAATATTTTGGACCAATAGGAGGGCGACATGTGTCACCCCAAGTGGACATGGGTGGACGTTTTTCAAGACTAGTGGGCAAGACAAGTGGCCAAAGTCTTGCATGGCATTTGCATGGCATAGTGGACGGTTTTTGCAAGGTTAGTGGGCAAGTCAAATGGTCAAAGTCTTGCATGGCATTTGTGGGACAAGTGGACAAAGGAACCTACACAAACACATCTATACCATACACATGTTTCAATCCTAACCCTTGGTTATCCTATATAAACACCTCTAGTTGATGAAAATCTTTCACACTTAGAACATTTCAAGACTTGAAAATATTTTCTCTCCCTCCGTAGTTGCTCTCGTCCCACCCCCTTTTTCTTGAGCAAATATTGTCCAAAAATTCTTAAACTTATAAGTGTTCTTCCTTAATGTATTAGGAAGATTATTAACCAAGAGTTAGACAAGATTTCACACCCCTAGCCTCAAAACCCTCACAAAGCCGAGAGTGGGCAGATTTGGAACTTTAGTGTTCTTCACTTTTTGGAGTTAATTCTTGAATAGAAGTTGGTTAGAAACTTCTAAGGGTGACTTCTGGTGGTTTGGAACACAAATATTTGGAACTAAAACTTGCTTAGGAGCGACTTTAAGTTCTTGGATATTTTTGGGCTATTTTGAGGTAATGAACCTTAACCTCTTTGTGAAATTGATTATTATGTATATTGGATATTATATATATATTGGAAGTATATTATGGAGTATGAGATATAAGGAAAGATTTGGATCTTGTTAAGATGTTAAAAGGAGAATTGGCATATTAGCCATTAAAATGGTAAAAATGTATCAATTACTTACTAAGAAGTTAACAACAAAGAAACTATAACTTATATAAAGATTGGAATATAAGTTGGAAGACTAATGAAGTAATTGGATAAGTAAAATTGTAAAAGTTGGCCAAGGACCCCAACTTAAGGACTGTATTTACTTTGGACCGTATTTACTTTGGACCGTATTTACTTTGGACTGTATTTACATTGTTGTTAAGGGGAAGATTGTTAATCGCGTTCCGTTTGGCCGTGTGATCCCCTTCTTTAATTATTGTTGTTGTTAAGGGAAAGATTGTTAATCGCGTTCCGTTTGGGCATGTGATCCCCTTCTTTAATTATTGTTGTTGTTAAGGGGAAGATTGTTAATCGCGTTCCGTTTGGGCGTGTGATCCCCTTCTTTAATTATTGTTGTTGTTAAGGGGAAGATTGTTAATCGCGTTCCGTTTGGGCGTGTGATCCCCTTCTTTAATTATTGTTGTTGTTAAGGGGAAGATTGTTAATCGCGTTCCGTTTGGGCGTGTGATCCCCTTCTTTAATTATTGTTGTTGTTAAGGGGAAGATTGTTAATCGCGTTCTGTTTGGGCGTGTGATCCCCTTCTTTAAATTTCGGAATTATTGCGCCTTATTTATGGCATGTTGGTTACTATTATCGGGCCTTGAAAAAGGTGGAGAATTGAGTAGAAACGGGGGAGGTGCTGCCCAATTTTTCGTAGACTAAGAGAAATCTTACTTAGAAGAATCCCACGTAAAACTAGAAGTTGATAGGCGTGTTTTGACTATTATAGGTTGACACTCTGCGCACGACATATCCGACTTGGCAAGTGGATTTAGCCGAGGAGGTATGTGATTCTTCCTAACCCTTTGAGCATGATATTTGTGAAATATATATATAGTACGGTAGACGTACGTGTGTTAAACTAAATTTGGCTTTACTTTGATGTCTTTGGACTTGAGTTCTAATTAATAAGAATCTTGAATATTTCAAAAAGAGTTATGAATCATTTTGGAAGAAAAGTAATACTTGGTTTTCATAAAAAGTATAAGTGTTGTACTAGCTTTATGGGAAGCTAGCTATAACGACTTAAGAAAGATAAGAAAAACGGTTTAATTATTTGTTTATCAAATGCTTGAAATGATGTTGAAGGTATGGTAAGTTGGTTTGATAAACATGTTATGATGCTACGTGTGTTAGTATCTTGTGACGATTGTGTAAGTAGGTTATTCTTGTTGTGCTTATGTTGTTTAACGATAAGTCGTTGTGTTAGTATTATATCACTCACCCTCCTGACTTGTTACGATGATGTGGGTTAGCGCCGTCGCGAGGAATACCTCATGCGGGTCCATGGGACCTATGCGGGCTGCGGGAGTTCGGGATGATCACTCGGGTGTGTTCGCCCGTCGCGAGAATACCTCATGCGGTTTATGTGGCCATGCGATGCGAGTCGGGGCGATCTGCGGGTTAGCTACCCCGATGCGAGGAATACCTCATGCGGGCCTAGGGGCTATCACGGTGCGGGAGTTCGAGATTAGGCTCGCATAATGATACTATGGGCGATTAGCCTTGCCCGATCATTAGCGGCCTAGAAAAGACGATTACATTATATCTATTTTTGCTCTTGTTTATGATGTGGCACTATATGCGGTTAACTCGTTGTTTCGTACATATTTGTGAATTGGTTTTAAAATGTTATAATTATATATATCGGTACTTCTGATTTCACATACTTGGTACTGTTATCGACCTCCTTGAGGCTGCGTTAAATGCCGCGGTAAGTACTCGGTTGTTGATCCCCGCTCACAGGATCACTATTCTGCATTGGGAAAGCCAGTTTCTCGGAGCTTGTCTTTTGGGTATGATTTCCCTGTCATTGTAGGTTTATGTACATTCAGGGTATGACGGGGCCCTGTCCCGTCATAGTTGATTTCATTCTTAGAGGTATGTAGTCCTGTTGTAAACTTGGGATGTAACTGTTCACTTTTGGTATTTATATACATGCCGAAAGGCAACTTTTCTTTGGATAGACTGTTCTTATTTTACACTGGTTCATATTTGCAAGTTTCTATTCCGCTGGTTACTCTGATGTATGTCTACTTGGGTGCCCGGGTAAGGCACGATCCGAACCGAGGCGAGTCGTGACAAAAGTGGTATCGAGCGATTAAATCCTCGGAAAGTGTCTGGACCGTATCTAGTAGAGTCTTGATTATCGGTGTGTTGTGCACGCACCAATAATCGTGAGTGCGAGATATTTAGGATTGGTTTCCATTCTTCTCACTCGAGATCGTGCCTTATAGCCGTGTTATAAGTTGGACCCTCGATGAATTTCTTTTGTTTACGATTATGCCTCGCATGAGCAACCGGGCGAGAAGCGGCAAAGCGGGAGGCGCTAGTAGGACATAGAGGTCACGAGGCGAGCCGGCCTTTACCCGAGTGATACGTGACGGCGAGTTCCACGACGCCCGGCCCAGCGAGGTTTAAGCGCAGCGGTGACTACTAAGGCCACGGTACACGAGCCTCGGTCCCGGCTGGCGAGAGGAGATGGGTTACAAGGAGATGGCCCGATTATTAGCGTGGTCGTGGCGAGGCACGAGATAAATTTGGATGCATCGATTCGATTCGAAGTAGTACACTGCTTCACCCGAAGTCGGATAGTTTGAGACCGGGACTTTCGAGTTGCGACCGCGAGTTCTATGGGTGAGGCACGAGGATGATCCGCGAGGAGTTCATCAAGCGATTCTGACGGATTATGAGAGTGATCAAGGCTTCGGAGACCGAGTCAGTGGTCTTAGGTTCACATCGGTTGCGTGATACTGCAGTCGACTGGTTTGATTCATGGGAGCTGTCCCGGGTGGAGCATGCGCCTCTAGCTGTTTGGGACGAGTTCTCAGAGGCATTTCTCACTCACTTCTTTCCTCCGTGGATGAGGAGAGCATGAGCCGACAGATTTTTGATGCTGATGCAGAACGGGCGCACAGTTCGGGAGTACAACGTGGAGTTCGACTCGTTGGCTCGGTATGTCCCCGCGTTAGTGGCAGATATGGAGGACAGAGTGCACCGCTACGTCATAGGGCTTGATGACTACTTGGCAGAGTCTTGCTCGGGTGTAACTCTTCAGCCGGGCATGGACATTGCCGCGTCGCAGCTCGTGCGCCCAGGTGTGAGGCGTAGAGGCGGCGGGTTGGCGAGATATCGCGAAGAAGGCGGGGCAGCGGTCTTTTGGTAGCTCGGGGCGGGCGACCTCGGCAGCGAACTAGATTTGCGCGGCGGTCGAGCACTCCTACACCGTCTTGAGGAAGCGAGGTATTGGCGTGTCGGGGCCCGGGACTTGGACTTCGAGTAGCGAGGTGCTAACGATCGAGACGACCTTCCTCTCGGTGTGTTCGATGTGGTAGATCCCATTACGGGAGTTGTGGTACTCATGCGGGAGCTTGTTACACTCGCGGCAGCAGGTCACTGCGAGAACTATCCGACCAAGGCGCGCAGATGGAAGGTTCGGCCTACGGTCTTTAGCGAGTCTTCATCTCCTCAGATTACTCGCCCGGAGCGTGGTGCTCGTGGGCCAGCGGTCGCGCAGTTTCGTGACAAGGGTCTAGTTCCGGCGGTCCTCGAGCGCATGTATGCCATGTCGGCCGCGAGGACCGGGAGGCGTCACGGATGTCATGCGGTACTTTATCGGTTTCTTGTTGTGGCGTGTATGCCTTGATAGATCCGAGTTCTACCTTGTCCTATATATCTCCCGTATTGCTAGTAGGATAGGGATAGAGCACGAGTCCATAGACCACTTTTGAGGTAGCTACGCGATGGGTGATTCGGTGGTAGGCGGCGGGTATATAGGGCTTGCCCGGTGACTATATGCGATCGTCGGACCTAGCCGACTTGATAGAGTTGGATATGACCAATTTTGATGTGATCATGGGTATGGATTGGTTAGCTTCTTGCTACGCCAATGTATACTGTAGGAAGCGGTTGGTACGGTTCCAGTTTCCTGGTGAGCCGGTTATCGAGTGGGAGGGGAACACTATGTCGAGGGTAAGTTTATTTCTTACCTCGAGGCCGGGAAAGATGGTTGAAGGGTATATCTACCATCTCATTCGGGTATTTGATCTCGAGGCGAGATACGGACCTTGATCGATTCGGTAGTCAGAGAGTTCCCAGATGTGTTCCCAGACGACCTCCCGGGTATCCCTCCTGAGAGGGAGATAGAGTTTTGCATTGATATTCTGCCTGATACTCGGCCTATATCCATTCCGCCATACAGGATGGCACCTGCCGAGTTGAGAGAGTTGAAGGACCAGCTGAGAGATTTCTTTGGAGAAGGGCTTCATCGGGCTAGTGTTTCTCCAGGAGCGCGGTATTGTTCGTGAAGAAGAAGGATGGGGCCTGCATGTGTGTCGATTACGGCGGTGAACAAGGTGACTATTAAAACGAATACCCGCTTTCGGGATTGATGACTTGTTCGACCGGATTGCGAGTGCGGGTGTTTCTCCAAGATAGACCTACGATCCGTTACCATCAGTGCGAGTTAGGGAGGCGGATGTCCACAGGGCGCATTCGGACCGTGCACGCACTATGAGTTGAGGTCATGTCTTTCGGCTTGACCATGCTCGACGATTTATGGATTTGATGAACCGAGTGTTCAAGCCATTTTTGGATACGTTTGTGATAGTATTCATTGATGACATCTTGATTTATTCTCGTTCGGAGCAGGAGCATGCGGAGCATTTGAGGACGGTGCTGAGAGTTCTGCGGGACCATCGGTTGTATGACAAGTTTTCGAAGTGTGAGTTTTGGTTGGCTTCGGTGGCATTTCTGGGGCACATTGTCGGGGTCGATGGTATTCGGGTGGATACGGCAAAGATCGAGGCAGTCAAGACTTGGCCTGAACTCTACTGCAAGCAGTGCGCGACTTTACGGGCCTTGCAGGTATTACGGAGGTTTGTGGAGAAGTTTGCTTCTATTTGGCACCTTTGACCGGCGACTCGAAGGCATCTAAGTTTGGTGGGCGGATGCTTATGAGGAGGGCTTCGATTACTAAGGAGAGATTGGCCGCCCGATTCTTACTCTTCCGGAGGGTCGACGGCTATGTGGTTTTATTGTGATGCGTCGGGCATCGGGCTTGGATGTGTGTTGATGCGGCGAGGAAAGGTTATAGCTACGATCTCGGCGACTCGAAGCATGAGAAGAACTACCCGCATGACTTAGAGTTGGCGGTGATTCACGCCGAAGATGCGGAGACATTATTTGTATGGAGTTCGTGTGGATATTTACACAGACCACAAGAGCCTCGGTATATCTTGACCGGAGGAGGCGCTTGCAGCGAGGCGGTGGTTGGAGCTACTCGAGATTATGATGTCGATATCTATACCACCGGGGAAGGCGATGTAGTGGCGGATGCCGCTAGTCGTAGGTCGATGGGTAGTCTATCGGATGTGCGGCTAGAGAGGAGGGCATGGTCGCGAGTTACATCGACTAGCGAGCCTTGGATTCCGATTGATTGATTACGATAGTAGTGGGGTTGGGTTCGAGAGGTTGCCGAGTCTTCCATCGTCGAGGAGGTGAAGGCGGCGATATGAGGATGCGATTATTACACGGTATCGTGATACGACTCTTCGTGAGGGGAAGGGTCATTTTGAGGTAGCACCTGATGGGGTGCTAACGTTGGAGGGCAGGTTGTGTGTTCCATAGATTGCAGGACTTGACGGCGAGTTACGGGGAAGCACACGCGCGGCGTTACTCTATCCATCAAAGTCGACAAAGATGTACCATGACCTCGGATCTGTGTATTGGTGGGACGACACGAAGAGGGCGTTGCGAGTTTGTTGCTCAGTGCCCGAGTTGTCAGCAGGTAAAGGTGGAGCACCAGAGGCCTGGTGGGTTGTTGCAGGCTATAGAGATTCCGACATGGAAGTGGGAGGTGATCAATATGGACTTTATTACATGGTTACCTCGCACTCAGAGGAAGCATGATTCCATCTGGGTTATCGTCGACAGGATGAAGAAATCCTCCGACTTTCTTCCCGTCAGGATGACTTTTTCGGCCGAGGATTATGCTAGACTTTACATCCGAGAGATCGTGAGACTGCATGGGGTCCCTATATCTATCATATCGGACAGAGGAGCCCGGTTCTGGCTAACTTACGGAGGTCTTTCGAGAAGGGATTAGGGGCGCAGTGAACCTCGATCTGCATTCCATCCTCGCCGAGCGGACGAGCAGAGCGTCTTATCCGAACTTGAGGATATGCTGCGAGTCTGTGTTATTGATTTCAGGGGTAGCTGGGAGGATCATTTGCCTCTAGTAGAGTTTGCGTATAACAACAGCTACCACTCCAGTATCCAGATGGCGCCTTATGAGGCCTTATATGGGAGGAAGTGCAGGTCACCGATATCTTTGGTTTGATGTGGGTGAGGTGCGATTAGTCGGGCGGACTTGGTTCAAAGCGGTGGATAAGGTGAAGCTTATCGAGGCGGTTATTAATGACTTCGAGTCGGCGAAGTCATATGCAGATCATCGGCGTCGACATTTGGAGTTCGGGTTGCTGATTGGGTTTTCCTGAAGGAGTCACCCATGAAGGGTGTGATGAGGTTTGGGAAGAAGGGAAAGCTCAGCCCAAGGTACATTGGGCCTTATCAGATTGTCCGTAGGGTAGGCAAGGTTGCCAATGAGTTGGATCTGCCGTCCGAGTTGGAGGCAGTACATTCGGTTTTTCATGTTTCTATGCTGAGGAGATGTATCGGAGATCCGTCTAGAGTGCACCCGATTGATGATGTCCAGTGTGGAGGGGTTATCGTATGAGGAGATTCCATAGCGATACTCGATCGTCGGGTTAGCGGCTCGGACAAAGGATGTGGCTTCCGTCAGGTCTTATGGCGAGCGAGCAGAGAGGAGATGACGTGGGAAGCGGAGGAGGACATGAGGCAGAAGTATCCTCACTTATTCCCCACACCTCCAGGTAACTCACTTTCCTACTGGTTAATTTTAATTGTCGTATGAACTTAAGTGTTCTATTGTGGCCATATGTGGCATTTGCAAATTGTTCAAGTTATGAGGGACTATGTCGTTATCTGATTTAATTGAATCTTGAAGGAACATTCGGGACGAATGTTTCTAAGGGGGGGAGAATGTTATACCCCGTAGTTCCGGAGTATGTATGTAAGGACGTACGTACAAATGTATAAGCCCTAATTAGGGTAAGAATGAAAGAATTGTTTTCCGACGGAAAATATTCCGAACTTTGTGAAGGAAATTTTACGTTTTCAATATTTTAACCAATTATGGAATTTTTTTCGAGAGATAAATATTTTGGACCAATAGGAGGGCGACATGTGTCACCCCAAGTGGACATGGGTGGACGTTTTTCAAGACTAGTGGGCAAGACAAGTGGCCAAAGTCTTGCATGGCATTTGCATGGCATAGTGGACGGTTTTTGCAAGGTTAGTGGGCAAGTCAAATGGTCAAAGTCTTGCATGGCATTTGTGGGACAAGTGGACAAAGGAACCTACACAAACACATCTATACCATACACATGTTTCAATCCTAACCCTTGGTTATCCTATATAAACACCTCTAGTTGATGAAAATCTTCCACACTTAGAACATTTCAAGACTTGAAAATATTTTCTCTCCCTCCCTAGTTGCTCTCGTCCCACCCCCTTTTTCTTGAGCAAATGTTGTCCAAAATTTCTTAAACTTATAAGTGTTCTTCCTTAATGTATTAGGAAGATTATTAACCAAGAGTTAGACAAGATTTCACACCCCTAGCCTCAAAACCCTCACAAAGCCGAGAGTGGGCAGATTTGGAACTTTAGTGTTCTTCACTTTTTGGAGTTAATTCTTGAATAGAAGTTGGTTAGAAACTTCTAAGGGTGACTTGTGGTGGTTTGGAACACAAAGATTTGGAGCTAAAACTTGCTTAGGAGCGACTTTAAGTTCTTGGATATTTTTGGGCTATTTTGAGGTAATGAACCTTAACCTCTTTGTGAAATTGATTATTATGTATATTGGATATTATATATATATATTGGAAGTATATTATGGAGTATGAGATATAAGGAAAGATTTGGATCTTGTTAAGATGTTAAAAGGAGAATTGACATATTTGCCATTAAAATGGTAAAAATGTATCCATTACTTACTAAGAAGTTAACAACAAAGAAACTATAACTTATATAAAGATTGGAATATAAGTTGGAAGACTAATGAAGTAATTGGATAAGTAAAATTGTAAAAGTTGGCCAAGGACCCCAACTTAAGGACTGTATTTACTTTGGACCGTATTTACTTTGGACCATATTTACTTTGGATCGTATTTACTTTGGACTGTATTTACATTGTTGTTAAGGGGAAGATTGTTAATCGCGTTCCGTTTGGGCGTGTGATCCCTTTCTTTAATTATTGTTGTTGTTAAGGGGAAGATTGTTAATCGCGTTCCGTTTGGTCGTGTGATCCCCTTCTTTAATTATTGTTGTTGTTAAGGGGAAGATTGTTAATCGCGTTCCGTTTGGGCGTGTGATCCCCTTCTTTAATTATTGTTGTTGTTAAGGGGAAGATTGTTAATCGCGTTCCGTTTGGGCGTGTGATCCCCTTCTTTAATTATTGTTGTTGTTAAGGGGAAGATTGTTAATCGCGTTCCGTTTGGGCGTATGATCCCCTTCTTTAAATTTTGGAATTATTGCGCCTTATTTATGGCATGTTGGTTACTATTATCGGGTCTTGAAAAAGTTGGAGAATTGAGTAGAAACGGGGGAGGTGCTGCCCAATTTTTCGTAGACTAAGAGAAATCTTACTTAGAAGAATCCCACGTAAAACTAGAAGTTGATAGGCGTGTTTTGACTATTATAGGTTGACACTCTGCGCGCGACATATCCGACTTGGCAAGTGGATTTAGCCGAGGAGGTATGTGATTCTTCCTATCCCTTTGAGCATGATATTTGTGAAATATATATAGTACGGTAGACGTACGTGTGTTAAACTAAATTTGGCTTTACTTTGATGTCTTTGGACTTGAGTTCTAATTAATAAGAATCTTGAACATTTCAAAAAGAGTTATGAATCATTTTGGAAGAAAAGTAATACTTGGTTTTCATAAAAAGTTTAAGTGTTGTACTAGCTTTATGGGAAGCTAGCTATAACGACTTAAGAAAAATAAGAAAAACGGTTTAATTATTTGTTTATCAAATGCTTGAAATGATGTTGAAGGTATGGTAAGTTGGTTTGAGAAACATGTTATGATCTTCGTGTGTTAGTATCTTGTGACGCTTGTGTAAGGAGGTTATTCTTGTTGTGCTTATGTTGTTTAACGATAAGCGTTGTGTTAGTATTATATCACTCGCCTCACGACTTATTACGATGTCGTGGGTTAGCGCCCCGATGCGAGAATACCTAAATGCGGGTCCATGGGACTATCGCGAGTGCGGGAGTTCGGGATGATCACTCGGGTGTGTTACGCCGTCACGAGAATACCTCATGCGATCATGTGGCCGTGCGGTGCGGAGTCGGGGCGATGTCGCGGGTTAGCTACCCCGTCGAGAATACCTCATGCGGGCCTAGGGGGCTATGCGGTGCGGGAGTTCGAGATTAGGCTCGCGTAATGATACTATGGGCGATTGGCCTTGCTTGATCATTAGCGGCCTAGAAAAGACCGGATTACATTATATCTATTTTTGCTCTTGTTTATGATGTGCACTATATGCGGTTAACTTAGTTGTTTAAATGCATATTTGTGAATTGGTTTTAAAATGTTATAATTATATATATCGATACTTTACGATTTCACATACTTGGTACATGTTGTCTTGACCTCCTTGAAGTGCGTTAATCTGCGGGTAGAAGTCTCGGTTGTTGATCCGCTCACAGGATCACTATTCTGCTGTTGGGAAAGCCCCGTTTCTCCGGAGGCTTGTCTTTTGGGTATGATTTCCCTGTCATTGTAGGTTTATGTACATTCAGGGTATGACAGGGCCCTGTCCCGTCATAGTTGATTTCATTCTTAGAGGTATGTAGTCCTGTTGTAAAGTTGGGATGTAACTGTTCACTTTTGGTATTTATATACATGCCGAAAGGCAACTTTTCTTTGGATAGACTGTTCTTATTTTACACTGGTTCATGTTTGCAAGTTTCTATTCCGCTGGTTACTCTGATGTATGTCTACTTGGGTGCCCGGGTAAGGCACCAGTCACGGGCCCGGGAACGGGTCGTGACATTGAGCCACTTGATGACATGATTGATATCTCAAAAGTCAAGGCACCGGAGTAGTCTGTAAAACACAACCTCACTCCTAGTTAGGAGCGATCAGGACAATCTACCTTATTGTCCCAATTCCATAAGATGATGGTGATTAAGGTCGAGCACTCATATTTTGACATCTCAAGTGGCTATGTTATGGCCCCATATACTATGTACTCGGTGATGGCGCCTTATTGCTTGAGAATGAGGATGTCAATTCGGTTGATCTTTTGATGGTCGATATTGAAGTTGGTGATGAAGGGGACTCGCAGACATATGGAAATCATGATGATGAAGATGAAGAATATAAGTCAGAGCAGGATGACGGCGAGGATGATGATGATGAGGATGAGGATGAGGAGTAGGCCCTAAGAGCCCCATAGAGTATTTCTTACCCTGCTTTTTTTTATTTTGCTTGTAGATGCATTCCCTTCCATGTCTGAAGTGTGGGGTGGGAAATACATTCCTTTGTATTATAAAATTTGTGATGACAAATATGCTGTAGGATTTTCTTGTTTAGTAGTTTTGAGTCTTAGATTCTTAGTAAAATACAGAAAAATGAAAATAAATGTCAAAAAAAATATTTTTGTTTCTTTTATTTTCTTTAGTAGCTTCTTAATTCCCTAATTAGTGGTATACCGCACCCGACCCTTGGGGTTTTTTATGGTCTCGTTTCTTTCCCGAGGGGGACCTTTGAATTGAGTAGTAGTTTTTTAGTAAGTCGTAGAACCAAAGTCCTAAAGCCATTTGAATGCTAGGTGTTCAGGTTAGATAAAATATGAAAATGAACAATTCTCGGTGATTCAAAATGAAAAATATGATTAACAAAAAGAAAGAAAATGACCTCTTTTGAGACACTTAGGCTCTTCTTCATGACCCATTGTGCTTAATTTGAACTATAACATTGTTGCTTGATTTGAGGGTCGATATGGATCCATCTTGAGTTGATTGTGTGCCATGTTTAAGGTTGATTTTGTATACTCCGTATTTTATATTGATGTCTAGAACTTTCTTGGTGTGTTCGACGTTTGTTGAATCTAGGAGGTGATAGAGGCTTTCCTTGTTAGCCAAATTTTAGCCTTAGTTTACTTGGCCCTACATGATGTCCTAGTCAGTCTCGTTGAGCCTTTAGCCTTTTTATTTGGTAGCCATTGATGAGTGTATTCCCTTTTGTTCTAATTGACCTTAATTTGATCCTTCTTATTCCTTGAGCATTTTAAAAAGTTATTTGATGTAAATGGAGTTAGAAAAGGAAGAAAAAATGGGACGATTTGTTATTTAACGCCTGAAATAATCTATTAATGCACCTAGATGATAGAGAAAATGCTTGCTAGTTAGGAATACTATTGAAAAAACAAAGTTCTTTGAAAGTTGAAAGATTTTCCCATCTGGCTTGTATAATCAAAATAAAGGGTGCTTAAACACAAGAAAAATGAGTGTGATTGAGATGGATGGGTGTTGGTTGATTGAGCTACGTTTGGTTAGAAAAGAAGTGTGCAAAATTTTCAAGTTGTGTGTATTAAAGTGCTTAGGGAGGATAGTCATTATTTTATCCAAATGTATCTTACCCGTCCCTTAGTCTACATTACAATCCTTTAAGTACTCATTGATCCTAGGTTCACCGTACTTATATTAGGGAAGTGGTTACAATAAGGGCTAGTTTATGATTTGTCTTGTATTGTACGTGATGTTCTTTGTGAGAGGGAGCGTAATTTATTTGATTATTTGTCCATTAAATTAATCAAAGTCAAATCATGTAGAAATGGACAACAATTTTTAGTGAGGCTATGTAGTTAATGTAACATAGGTGAAGTGTTGGTTTCTCTATTGGGTAACATGATGGTTCTCCTTGAAGTAGTGTAGTTTAGTTAGTTTTTGAGATTGAGTCATTTTGAAGAGGTTGTTTGTGAACCTTGTATTTTGAAAATATGTTGTCATGACTAGAGTGATAGTTGGCTCAATTGTTTATTGGTAAAATGATTTTTGAAAGGCTCGTATTAAGCGAAGCCCGAGTAGACCTGTTTTGATTAGTGTGCTGTTGTAACTGGTGTCAGGGTAGTAGTCGCTAGTAGTTTGCTCGAGGGAAAGCAAAATCTAAGTGTGGGGTGGTAATATTTGGCACAAATATATGTATTTAGTGTCACTTTATCTCTATTTCTTAGTACTTTAATCGCATTCTTTCTAGTGAAATTATTGTATTCGAACTTATGATGGTGTATTTTGTGTGTTTAGGTACAACAAGGACAAATGAGTTGAAATCGAGCAATTTTGGTAGATTTTGAAGGTATATGCACGTGAACAAGATGAAGGAAGGATCGTAACACTTAGAGTGAAAATTGGTCACTGAAGGACCATGTGTGATCGACATGTGTCGTGCAAGCAAAGCGAAAAATAGTGCCCTCTGAATCTCAATATCAGGCTTCTGAGACAACACTCGCGATGCATACACATCGCGGGTGCATCGCGCAAGTGATAGCAGTTTTCCTGATTTGATTGGGATTTGGTCTAACTATTTTGGCTTTTAATCTAGACTATAAATAACCGTTTTGGTATTTTCGAAAGACGTGCTGGGATATTTCTTGAGACTTGTAAGTTGTTGTTCCTGTTTTCTTTCAGTTTATTTCTATTTTCTTCATTCAACCCTAGCATATTCATGAATTCTTGCATTGTTCCTTGAATCATGAGTAGTTAAACTTTTCTATTCTAGTGTTGTGGCAAAGACATGAAAGTCGGTTTGATGATGATTTTTACCCATTAAATTTCCATCTTTTGGGTTGCTTATTTATTCTTGGTCTTAATTATTTAATTACATGATCACTAGTTAAACACTATATGTTCGTGAGTTGAAATTGATATAGGGAATTCACGTACGTAATAAGAATAAATAGGACTTGTTCATAAAAATAAGTTTCGCTATTGGGGATAGAGATATACCTTTTAGCCTTGCTTAGTTGAATACAGAGATTTAAATATGTTCTTGTTATTTTCTAGCGATCATAGAGATATAGACGTTAGAGTAACTTGAATAATCTTGTGGGCAATGTGAGAGATACTCATATAATTAATATCAACCCGTCAACTAGTAACCCATGAAATAAAATAAGTAGAACTATTGGAAGACTTAGTTGGATTGTCGAAAGCCATAACTTTGGAACTCATTCTCATCTAATAAACTCAAAAGTCTCTTCCCAGTCTCATTTCGTCACTAATTGCTTGTTTTATTACGATTCTTTTAGTCAATACTTTAGTTACAACAAACCCCTAGATTTTTAATCTCTTGAATAGTTACAAAGGCATTTGAATTAATTAACAAGTAGAAATATAAATCCAGGTGTACGACCACGTCTTTTTGTGTCTGCGTTTGGGAGAAACAACCAATATTGGTAAGTAGACCTAAAACACATTTATACACTCCCCCCTCTCTCTTTATCTATCTCTATCTCTATCTCTTCCTCTCCGTCATGCCCCTTTTCTGTCATGCCCGACGATCTTGCTCCGGCAAAATAGATTTGAACAGATTTCATTAGATTTAGTTTCGGCAAAATTCTCTTCTTTTTTAAGCGATGAAAATGGTTTTTGCATTATTACGGTGGAATGGTGGTGATTTTGTGGTGGTGGCTAGGGTGGTTTTGTGGTGGTGGTTTGAAGGTGAAAATGAATGTATGTTATACTTAACAAGTGTCTGGTGTATGTTTGGTGTACTTTTGGTGTGTTTATTGTATGCCATATGTATTACATACATTGACATACACTGATATACAATTTATGTTTTATCACTATATGTTTGTGTGTCATATGTACGTCTTGTATATCTTATATTTCATTATATGTTATGCGTATGTTAATTGTTTTCATTGACATACAATAATATATAATGATATACAAGTGTATATTGAGAGAAGAAGTTGTGAAGTCATTGGAGAAAACTCTAGAAAAGAAAGGAATACTCCAATAAAGAAAAAAACAAACAGAGATTTAATTTTTCGGTGAAGCTTCGATGACTTTTTGGGGGAACATCTGTAACTGGAAGAGCAACAGTTGTCGGCGGCGACGGCGAGTAGGATGGGGATAGTGGCGACAGGGACTTGTTTGAGAGAGAAGATACAATTCCTAATTTTGTGAGATTTATTGAATGTTTGTATATGTTTTGTAAATAAACTATTGCTATGTTTTGGAAAAAGGACTAGTATTATTAGTTATGATAGAGTCCTATTTTAGCATATCTAGGAACTTATCCCATGGAATTAATATACCCACGAGAGATACAATTACAAGAAAATGGCTCACTTTGTGGTTATTGGCAAGCTCCAACCCACTTTGACAAAAATTGGCATTTTATAGCCAAGTACAAAAAACTTCAATCCTCAATTTCTTTTCTAACAGTAAAGTGAGAATCTCTTATGGTAAGATTATATTAATCTCTCGAGAAGAGACTTTCTCATTAATATAAATATATATAGTGTATTAATACAAATATATATACTGTATAATATGTAGAACCCTGCTAGTACAATAGAAATCATCTATTTACCATAATTCTATATCACTAAATATTTACACAATATATGAGATATATTTTAATTATGGTGGTAGGATTGAATTGGGATTCTATTACTTTAGTACACGTTAATACACCCCCTCAGTCTGAGCGGGAGGAGGCTGAACGTTGAGACTGGATCTGAAGTCGAGAAATAGTTGTCTAGGTAGACCTTTCGTGAAAATATCAGTGTACTGATATGAGGAAGGCACATGCAACACCTTAACATGACCGAGAGCAACGTTCTCACGAACAAAGTGTATATCAATCTCAATATGTTGGTTCGCTAATGTTGAACCGGATTATGAGATAAATATATGGCGGATATGTTATCACAGTAAATCACATATGTCTTACCCAAGGGACACTGAAGCTCCAAAAGAAGGTATTGAAGCCAACAGATCTCAGCAACAACATTTGCAACTCCTCTATACTCTGCTTCTGCACTTGAACGGTATAATGTGTCTTGCCTCTTGGCTGACCAAAAAATGAAATTATCCCATAAAAACTCATAATAGCCGGAGGTGGTGTGTCGCGTGTCCGGACAGCCTGCTCAATCAACATTTGTATATGCTAACAACCTGGTCAGTGCTGAGGGGTAGAGATGTAATTCATAATCAAGTGTGCCCTTAACATATCGAATGATACGTTTAACGACAGTAAAATGAGGCTCTCTGGGGACATGCATTAATAAGCATACCTGCTGAACAACATAAGCGATGTCAAGCCTTGTGAAAGTAAGATACTGAAGTGCACCTGCAAGACTCCTGTAAAGAATGGGATCAGACGCTGGGTTACCATCAACATCACTAAGCTTTGATTTAAAGGCAACCGGAGTGGACATGATCACGCAGTTCGCCATTTTAGACCTGTATACAATCTCATCTGCATACTTGCGCTGACATAAAAACTTAGTATCTGCCGAACGAGTCACTGATATTCCAAAAACATAACTCAACTTTCCCAAGTCAGACATAGCAAATTTTGTTTTAAGTAGTGCAATAATCTCATTTTTCAACACATCAGATGAGACAATAAGCACAATGTCATCCACATAACAATAAATAAGCAATGCTACTACCGCGATGAAAAGTAAACAGAGAATTATCACACTTGCTGCATACAAACCCAATTTGCACAATGTACTGTGCAAAGCGATCATACCACGCTCGAGAGACCTGTTTCAAATCATAGAGTGACTTACGAAGATGACACACATACTTAGGAGCTGCTGGATGGAAAAAAATCAGGCGGCTGGTGCATATAAACAGTTTCTTTCAGATCACCATGTAGAAACACATTCTTCACGTCAAGTTGATGTATTGGCCAATGCTTTTCCATAGCAATACTCAGAACGGTGTGAATTATCACACTTATGATCTGATACCATGTAAGATTGTATTAATCTCCCTTGCAGAGACTTTCTCATTAATATAAATATATATAGTGTACAATGTGTAGAACCCTAGTACAATAGGAATCATCTACTTACCATAATTCTACGTAACTAAATATTTACACAATATAAGAGATATATTCTAATTATGGTGGTGGGATTGAATTGAGATTCTATTAGTTTAGTATACGTTAATATATATATATATCTCATCATTGCCGGGAGTTTGCCAAAAAATCCAACCCTATTTTTAATAACCCATAGTAGTAGAGAGACACATGATAACAGTGGATAAAAAGGGTTCGTCGCTGCTATCGTCGTCTTCCGTACACCATTAAAGACCATTGAAGCTTGGTTAAAATTTTTGATCTACCTAATTTTGATTACTCCGATTGGATGATATTAGGTTTTGTTGGAAACATCTTAAGGAACTTGAATATCAATTTTGGCGAATTTGAGCTTATTTGTAAGTTAAAAACTCAAAGTTGAAGACGTCTATTCGTGTATCACCCCATATGAATTAGTGTATCCCCATTTGTATATCATTATATCTCCAGTACATATGCGTGAAAATCTGGCTGTGATATATACAAATATACTACATGATACACATGTCGTAGTAACATTTATCTGCAAACTAGTTCAAATCGCCTCCAATCTTCTTCAAATTTGATCTATAGCCTCACCCAAAGATTTTTAACCGCACCCACTAAAAAAAAATTAAAAAGTATTTTGAGATGATAAAGTAGAGTCAATCTTGGATAAAAAAAAGTATCAAAAATGGGGCTTTTCGGCTACTTGTCATTTTTCATGCTTCGCATGATTATTTGAGCCGAGGGTCTCTCGGAAACAGCCGCTCTACCTACCAAGGTAGATGTGAGGTCTATGTACATTTTACCCTCCTCAGACCCCACATTGTGATGATTATTTGGGTGAGAATATTCGTATCCTTATTTTTTTCTTCGTCTATTTAGGAAGAGTTGACTAATTAATTTATCTTATTTAGTTGTGTTAGCTACTGCTTCCTGTTGTTAGAATGCGTTACCTTATTTGATTTTTACTATATGCATGTCCACATTGCTTTAATTTCTCGTCTGAGTCTGATCGTATCTCATACTTTGTTTTGCTTTGCTTGCTTTCCTGATTATGCTTTGTCTTGAGCCGAGGGTCTCCCGGAAACAACCGCTCTATCTACCAAGGTAGAGGTGAGGTCTTTGTACAGTTTACCCTCCTCAGACTCCACATTGTGGGATTTCACTGGATTTGTTGTTGTTGTTGTTGTTGGCTAATAAATGTCAATTTTTTGGGCTATTATTACCACGCCTAATCCTGGCTAATTTGATGGCAATGGCTACTATGGTTGGTATATATGTGTTAACACCCTGGTGAAAAATGCATATATTTTACATTTTCACCTTCCTCTCAAATACTACAAAGTCTACCTTCATTATTCAAACATTGACAGATAGTTGTTTGAAGTTTTCCATACTATATCATCAGTACATAGTATTCGTTTTTTGAGAACTTTACACCCCTTAAGAAATGATTTTACTAGCCTTAATCATACGATTTTTTGTCTAAATTGTCCTTTATCTCTCGTTAAACGTCTTACTTAATCAACACTCAATTAATTGGAAAAAATAATAATAAACGACTTATGATTTTCTAAAACATCAAATATTTCAAAATAAATTTAAATTCGATAAAATGATTAATATTTGCGATCGCATGTAGTGACTAATTTCTATATTTTAATGCCTTGTTTTGCTTATGTGAAGCCAATCCTTTCCTTGATACTTTATTTAATGGCTAATATGCACTAGAAAAAGTCTGCTCTCAAATCGTAAAGTATATAATGATATTTAGGAAGTCTCGAACAATCGTTGAGTGGCCTAGGGTGAAAGACAAGTTTGTAGTTGTTAGTTTATAGAATAGTTTTCTTTATCGTTTGATTAATCACTATCAATTATTAAGAATCCTAAGATTTATAATTATTAACTTATGAATGATGTCCTGATTTTTTCGACTCGACCCCAACAATTATATCCTTGTTTGTTGTCTTACGTGCACATTTATTCCTTTATTTGAAAAGTCATAACCCGAGTTGAGTCGTCTTGCTTCGTGCTTTGTTTTTTTAGATGTAATTAATCAAAAAGGACATGGAAGTGACAAAAAATTAACGTGCATTAAAAATCAAAGTTGAGAAAGTCTTGCAATTGTACCAAGTCAAAGACAGCACATTCCAACGAATTAAAAAGGTAAGACTTTCTTAGCCTCACAAATACTCCTATCTCAAGTAGCACTCACAATTCCTATCAACAATTATAATGGTGTAGTTGTTCATAATTTAGTTCTACCTATAATTTTTTTCTTTTAATCAATATTAGCAGTAGTTAATTCGGACCCACTGGACGCGCCTCAGCGCCGCGACCATGTATAAGTAGCGTCGCGGTGCTCGACCCGCATTTGGCATCGCGGCCCTGAGTCAATGGCGCCGCGGCCCTGTCCCGTTTTCTGCCTTGTTTCCATTTCTTTCTAATGTCTCGATCATCAACCGAGTATATATAATCTCTTCTCTAATTGCATCCTTCAATCAACTGAACATTTGACTTAGTGTTACCCTTAATGCCTTTACAACACTAATAACATTAGGGTCTTCACGAAACTCCTAGAATGCGTCGGAAGACGAACTCATTATGTAAAATTTAGCTACACGAAACATGTGAACTGAACCTCTATGTGGGAAGATAAAATCATTTCATTCACGACACACTCAATCAAGCTTAGGATTTGTCAAGTGTCTATCCAAATGGCTTGATCATTATAACTCATCTGTATTAGTTGACAACCGGACCATATCAAAGACATGTCCATTGCGTTGGCCAACGACTTAGTCAACCTAATATCATATGAGTATTTGAGTGTTCACTCGAATATATATTCGAGGAATGAATCCTAATCTTGGCTCAACTACCACCTTTAATCTACTTCGAAAAACTATTCCAGAACAATTTATTTATTATAAGAGTATCGTCGCTGCATCACAAGGAGAAATTGTGAGGAATATCCATTCTAGAACAATCATTTGGTTTGGTTCATTATTTGACTGCTCTGCTCCCCCCAAAAAAAAGAGCAGTTATTTCCATTCTTACTTTGGAGTTCTCTAGGACAGTGATAGTTTGATATACATTACGCCATCAGCCGTCATTTCATGAGAGAAATTGGGTGTTATCTTTCACTAACATTCGTAAAGTCGGGTTAGCTTCTTTTTTCCAATAATTATAGAAGCGAGCCTCGTCCCGCAGTAGCATAGCAGCCCACTTCGATACATGAGAAGCTGATATTTCCAGATTTTATGACTCAAAAAAGAGAGAATTACCCGGCTGATTTGCTGCATTTTTCTGCAATACCAATTGTTTATGTGACTCTTGTCGTTCTATCATTCGAAGTAGGGAAAAGACTTCTTTAGCAGCCTCGCTTTGTTAGCTTCTTGTTAGCCCCTCTCCTTCCTATTCGTTGCGTAGCTGTTCTAAGTTCGGAGCTATTAGAGCGGGATCCACTTTTTGGGGAATATGAGTCGAAGCAATAACAAGAATATTTCTAGTAGAACATCTTTCACAATCCCTGGAGAGATAGTTCACTAATAGACCGATGGATAAGTCATTCGACTCATTCACATCCAGATCATGAATGTTTGGAATCCATATTATCTAAGGAGACATTGCTTTTGCTAATTCGAATTGAAAGGTGATATAAAATCGGTCTATTTCCGGCATCATATCCATAGTTAGCCCATTCATCCTAGTTACCCAAAACAAGAAGCGTCTCAACCTATAAGGCATTTGAGCTTAGGACAGGATCAAAGTACATTACTCCGTAAATAAGGTGGTACCGACCTCAAGTGTAAGGACTTCGATTTCCCACATGCCGATGACATTATAGACATATAACAAAACAGTACATCAGCAGGGTATACCAATACTTCAACAAGTATCCATGCGTCCATCACGAGTTGCCATAACTCGTAGCAAGTGAGACATACTACATCCCCTAAGGATATGATGCAGACCACATGTAGACGTATCGCATATCAACGATATCTCATTTTTTATGATCATTAGTCGAGACAATATAAGAGTTACGTTATAATATTAATTCTCACATCATTAACAAATACGTAAACTCTAGGGATGCATTTATAGAATATTATAAACAATCAACTAATAATTCAACAAATGCAAATGTCATAATATTAATCATCATTAATATATAAATATGAATGTGTATAAAGTACATTTTGTCCTAATACATATTGTCTCTAGGACATACATATACTTTCAATCTCCCACTTGGCCTAGAGCCAATCACCAACATATCTAATACCCATGTTCTCAAAATGACTATTATTCTTAACCAAGCTTAATGGTTTAGTAAACGGGTCTGCTAGATTATTGTCTGTGGGAACATAATCTATTCTAATATCTTCAGCTTCCACTATCTCTCGGAGAATGTGGTACTTTCTTGGTACATGTTTGTTTCTGTTTGTTGATCTTGGTTCCTTTTCTTGTGCAATTGCACCAGTGTTGTCACAATAAATGGTTATTGGACAACTAGCACTCGGAACAACCCCTAGTTCGTTCGGGAACTCAGAAATCACGACAGCTTCTTTAGAAGCTTCCGATCCAGCAATGTACTCCGCTTCAGTAGTCGAGTCAGCAGTAGTAGCTTGTTTGGAACTCTTCCAGCTCACTTCTTCACCATTGAAAATGAATGTGTAACCAGACTGAAATTTGAAATCATCAACATCTGTCTGGAAACTAGCATCGGTATATCGAGTGGCAACCAGCTTATCTCCTCCACCATAGACTAAGAAGTAATATTTAGTACGTCTAAGATACTTAAGAATACTCTTGACTGCCTTCCATTATTCCTCACCAGGATTATACTGGAACTTGCAAGTCATACTAAGTGCAAATGCCACATCTGGCCTAGTACATGTCATGACATACATGATCGATCCTATAGTCGAAGCATATGGTGTTACACCTCGTAATTTTAAGGCAATAATTAGAGAATGTAATTAAGAAATTACGATTCTAATATTGGATATAAAGTATATTTACATATTCTAATACGAAAATTAGTATACAAAGGGATGTGATTCCTGAATAATTTTGGTTACTACGAGGGTGACGATGGAAATTAGTAATGATAGTTGTATATTCTCGTTATGGACTAGTGTCGTATTATAAGAATTATGACATCGAGAATACGATGTCTTATAAAACTTTCAGGATTTAAAAGAAGTGGGATCTAAGATTAATTAATTGTGGGAACTTGGACTAAGCATGCAATTATAATTTTCAGCTTACATATTATATACCCTTATAATTGTTACACCCCGTATTTACAGGACATGTTTTAAGAACGTACGTAAGAACTCACAAGTGTTAAGATTTGAGACTTGTAAGAAATTATCGGAATTATGAAATTTTCGGAAAAAAACGTATTGTTGTGACGAATGGGAGGGCGACACGTGTCACCCCCCCTTAGTGATGCCTTGGACGAAAATGTCATGGCTAAGATGGTCATTGACCATAGTCTTGTATGACTAAGTCTTGCAAGTAGCAAGCTTGATAATTTTGACTAAGTCAAAGGACCCACAAGGTCTTGATATTTAATAAGAGCTTATCCTAGCCACCCAAATGGTTGCATCTTGACCCTCCAAGGTGCTATTTAATACTACTAGTTGCAAGAGTGAGCTTAACACTTAGAAAATTTTCTTGAAAATTTGAAGAACTCATAGTGAGCTCTCGGGTTCCATCACTTTGAAAAGGAAAAAAATTTGTTTCTTGTCCATTTAACTCCACACTTTAAAACAAGGTTCTTGAGGGTAGTGTAAGCATATCTCAATAGAAAAATCTCGGAAAAAGATAGTTTTCGGGTTAGTCGCAGTTTAAAACCTAGTTGTCTTTCTAGGTTTTGTTTAGAAGTTTGAAGAAAAATTGTTGGTGTTGTTCTAAGGGTCTCAAGGAGCGGATTGAAGTGTCTTGGAGAGGCTCTAAACTACTAAGGAGCGACTTCGGATTTGGAGTTGGATTAAGATTCGTTGAGGTATAATCTTGTCTTTTAAAGTGTTACAAGATTATATATTTATATTGTTGTTGTTAGCTTTACATGTTTCTAGCATGAAGTTGATATGTTGAAGTTTATAAGTATTATGGATTGCTTGTAGCTTAAATCTGAAATGTTATACAAGCCACTTGAAGATTGGATTACTAATTGGTCGTTTATTAGAAATCGTCGCATGTTATTTACTTGAAGATTATGGTAGTTATAATCAAATGCGACTTGATATCATGTTATGCTACCAATTTGGATTGAAATGGAAATTGGATAAGAATTGGTATTGTTGTATTCATTATGGCCGAAATTGGACTAGTAGTTGTATTAGTTTGTTATTGTTTGTGGGGCGGAATTTTACACGTCTAGTAGGCGTGTAATCCCCTATTGATAAATTGCTTTGATTGTGCCTTAAATGTGGCGTGTTTGGTTATTGTATTCGGCCTTGAAAAAGATGGCAAAGATAGTAAAAACAAAGGAGGTGCTGTCCGATTTTCCGTAGAATTTAGCGACTTGACACTTATAAGATTCTACGTTTGAAGTAAGGCTTTAATAGACGTATTGTGAATATTATAGGTTGACATACTACGGGCGGGACTTTGTACTTGGCAAGTGGTTGACCCGGCAAGGTATGTAGAACTTTTCCTATCTTTTGAGCATGACTAGTTGTACGTATATAGTGCTGAGACGTCAAGACCTTGATATCTTTTACTAGTTTTATGAATAGCCAAGTTGGGTGAGTTAGGAGATTAACTCACTTCTTTGAAAGTATTAAGGATGTCTAATGTTTTATTAAAGTTAAGGGACTTGAAGAGTTTTAAAGTATGTGATACTTGTTCCGTTTTAAACGTATAAGTCCCTTGGATAGGAAATTGTTTATGACTAAGGTATTAAGCGAATGTAACGACTTTATGGGGAGTTGGTTATATTTGCTTTATGGAAAGATAAATGACTTAATTTTGATGAAAAGGCAATTTGATTTTTAAGGCATCAATTGCCTAAAGTTTTATAATAAAAGGAGTCACTTGATTTAGAAACCTAACTTTATGTTTAAAGGTATTGTGACTTGTCTTGAAAAGTAATTTTGACTTGATACTACGGTTTATAGTATCTTGGAAGTTCTATATGAAAATGAGTCATTTTCAAAAGGTTAGAAGTACGTAGTACTTTGGGTTAAACTCCCGGATTTATTATAACATATTAGTGCCTTAAGTGAACTAAAATGAGAGTGTAGATGAATAAGACTAATAAGAAGTTAGGGGGATTTCTAACTTGCTTATTTATTGTATGACGGCCGGTTTGAGATAGGGTAAGAGTATAAGTGAGGGGCAGACCCCCAATACGCTATACCACCTTCTCCAGGATAAGAGTATAAGTGATGGGTAAGCCCCCAAGACATTATACCACCTGCTTTATTACCTTCTTCAGGGTAAGAGTATAAATGAGGGGAAAACCCCCAAGACGTTATACCACCTGCTTCAGGGTAAGAGTATAAATGAGGGGTAAAACCCCAAGACGTTATACCACCTGCTTCTATGGGTTCGCTACCCATGATATGATCGAGAGTCTCCTATTATGAGGTTGTACGTATTCCCTTGATTTACTCTCATTGTTAGTAAGGCACTGTGTACTGTAATTTTGTTATCATCCATGTCTCCGGCTTTGTTTTAAACTTATATTGTAATTACAGTACTTTCCAGTTTTTCATACTTAGTACATATTGTGTATCGACCCTTCCTGGCCGCTGCGTTCATGCCGCAGGAAAGGGTAAGCAGGTGGTGGATCCTCGTACTTAGGATCACTTATCAGACGTCAGAAGCTCCATTTCTCCGGAGGCTTGTCTCTTTTGGTACAGTATTTCCCTGATGTTGTAGATTTATGTACATTCAGGGGTATGGCGGGGCCCTGTCCCGCCACAGTTGTTATTCCTAGAGGTCTGTATTCACATATGTGGTTGGGCTGTAAGAACTGATGTTGTACATTTGTACTTTTGATTATGTTATATTATGGAAGGCGGCCTTATCGGCTAGCCTGGGATGTTTTATTGTTACACATGTGTTCATGTTGTGTATGTTCATTGCTATTCTACGATGTATACGAACAGGTGCCCGTAGGGCACGATCGCGACCCGTGTTATACCCCGTATTTCCAGAGTATGTACGTAAGGGCGTACGTACAAAAGTTTAGCCTTAAGGTTAGGCATAGGACGAATTCGGGCACAACTCACAAAACGAATGGTTTTCCGACGAAACATTTTACAAAACTTGCGAAGGGAAAATCCCGGCTATGTCATTTATAATTTTTGCGGATTTTTCTGAGAGATGAAACATTTTGGACCAACGAGAGGGTGACACTTGTCACCCTCAAGTGGACGGCCAAGTGGGGCGGCACCTTGGACGATTGCATGGTTTTGTGGCTTAAATCTTGGGTCAATGTTTTGTGAGGGATTTGTGGAGTAGGGCTAGGGTGCACTTGTGCAAATCTCCACCTTACACTTGCCTACCACTTGGCTTCATCTTGGCCCTTGAAAGCCCTATAAATACCCCCCCTTGAGTTGATGAGTTCTTCATCCACAAATCAACTTTCCAAGTCTCCAAAATCCCTCCCCTCTCCTTATAGTTTTCGTCCAAAGCCCTCTTCCCTCCCCCTTGAGAAGGCCTTGGCCGAAACCACCCCCTCCCCCTTTGTAGTGTCCTAGCCGAGGCACACACCCCTTCCCTTGGTATTGCTCTCGTCCAAACACACCCCCCCTCTTGGTAGAAATACTCTCCAAGTATTGTTACTATCCCCAAAATACCCTAGTCGTATACCTTATAGTATTTCCAAAGTCACCTCTATACTAAAAGCCCAAAAATACTATCTATACTTCCATTTAGTCACTAAACGAAACCCTTGGAGAAACTTCATTGTTGGTTGAAGTAGTTAGTAGAAGTTGTGTAGCAACTTCTAAGGGTTTCTTGGAGCGGACTGGAGCATACAGTTTAGGAGCTAAACCTCGCTCAGGATCGACTTATATCTTGGATAATATTGGGCTTATCGAGGTAAATATCTTATCCTTCTATTGTAATTGGAGAATACATACTGTAGAAGTATAGAAATAGGTATAAAACACATAGAAGGATATTAAAGAAGAGAATTGAATCAGCTTACATAGATTTGTATTTACTGATGAGACTTGTATAGCTTACCGGGTAGGGAAGTGCTGCCCGATTTTCCGTAGAATTAAGAACCCTCTTGTTACACCCCGTAATTGCAGGACATGCCTTAAGAAAGTAAGTAAGAACTCACAAATGTTAAGGATTGGAGACTTGTAAAAACTTATCGGAAATTATGGAATTGTCGGATAATGTATTATTGTAACTAATGGGAGGGCGACACGTGTCACCCCCCTTTTAAGATGCCTTGGTCGAAATTGTGCAAGGGCATGAAGGTCATTGGACCTTTGTTGCAAGACTAGTCTTGCAACTTGTGTAGCTTGAGAAGGTTGACTAAGTCTTGGTCAATAAGTCTTGATAATTAGCAAGACTAGATCCCAACCAACCATTTGTTTGTATCCTAACCCTCCAAGGTGCTACTTATATTACTACTAGTAGAGGAGCTCAACACTTAGAAATTTTACACAAAAATTGGAAGAACATAGGCAAAGCTCTCGGGTTCACCTTGCAAAAAGAAGAAAAAAATTTGTTCCTTGTTCTTTTAGTTCCCCACTTTAAACCAAGGTTCCTAGGTGTATTGTAAACACATCTCTATAGAAAAATCTTGGAAAAAGATTGTTTTCGGGTTAGTCGCAAACGAAAACCTAAGGGTCTTTCTAGGTTTTGCTTGGAGTTTTGAAGGATATTTGTTGGTATTGTTCTAAGGGTCTCAACAAGCGGATTGAGGTGTCTTGGAGAGGCTATAAACTACTAAGGAGTGACTTCAGATTGGAGTTGGTTTAAGAATCATTGAGGTATAATCTTGTTCTTTGAAAGTATTACAAGATTATTCATTTTGTTGTTGTTAGCTTTGTATGTTGCAAGCATGAAATTGTTATATTGAAGTTATAAAGATTATGGATTGATTATAGCCTTGGAAATCCGAAATGTAAGGTAATCCATTACTAAGTTGAATTACAATTTAATCGTTGTTAGAACCGTCGCATGTCATTGACTTAAGGATTATGGTTATTATAATCAAATGCGACTTGATATCATGTTATGCTACAAATTTGGGTTGAAATATAAATTGTGAGCCAATTGGGGATGTTTAGTTAGTCATTTGTATTGGACTACCCGCTATATAAATTGTGAGCCAATTGGGGCATTTAGTTAGTCATTTGTATTGGACTACCGCTATATAAATTGTGAGCCAATTGGGGCTGTTTGGTTATTGTATTTCGACCTTGGAAAAGGTGGCAAAGTAAGTAAAACAAAGGAGGTGCCCGATTTTCCGTAGAATTTAGAGACTTAACACTTATAATATTCTACGTTTGAAGTAAGGCTTTAATAGGCGATTGTGAATATTATAGGTTGACATAGTGCGGCGGGACTTCGACTTGGCAAAGTGGTTTGACCAGACAAGGTATGTAGAACTTTTCCTATCCTTTGAGCATGACTAGTTAGCGTATGTAGTGCGGTGGGCGTCTGCCTTTGACATTCTTTACTAGCCTTATAAAATGCCAAGTCGGGTGAGTTAGGAAGTTAACTCACTTCTTTGAAATATTAAGGATGTCTTAAGTCTTAGTAAAGTTAAGGGACTTGAAGAGATTTAAAGTATGTGATACTTGTGTCGTTTTAATCGTATAAGTCCCTTGGATAGAAAAAAAAAGTACTTGACTAAGGTATAAAGTGAATATAACGACTTTATGGGGAGTTGGTTATATTGACTTTATGCAAAGGTAAATGGCTTGTGTTAACAAAAGGCAAATTGATTTTAAGGTATCAATTGCCCAAGGTTTAATAAGAAAGGGGTCATTTGATTTAGAAACCTACTTTAATTCTAAAGGTATTGTGACTTGCCTTGAAATGTACTTTGGACTTGATACTATGGTTAATAGTGTCTTGGAAGCTTTCTACTAAAAAGAGTCATTTGTTTTTAAAAGAATAGAAGTATGTAGTACTTTGGGTTAAATTCCCGGATTCTTATAAAAGACATGAAAGTGTCTTAAGTAAACTAAAATGAGAATGTAGATGAATAAGACTAATAAGAAGTTAGGGGGATTGCTAACTTGCTTAATTATTGTATGACGGCCGGTTTTGAGGTAGGGTAAGAGTATCAGTGAGGGGCAAACCCCCAAGACGCTATACCACCTTCTTCAGGATAAGAGTATAAATGAGGGGGAAGCCCCCAAGACGTTATACCACCTGCGTTACTATCTTCTACAGGATAAGAGTATAAATGAGGGGCAAACCCCCAAGACGTTATACAACCTGCTTCAGGGTAAGAGTATAAATGAGGGGTAGACACCCCAAGACGTTATACCACTGCTTTTTATGGGTTCGCTACCCATGGTATGATCGAGACCGCTATTGTGATGTTATACGTATTCTCTTGATGTACTCCCATTGTTAGCAAGGCATCGCAATCGTAATTTTGTTATCATACATGTCTCCGCTTTCTTATAAACTTATGTTGTAATTACGATTTTCGCTTTACATACTTAGTACATATTGTGTAATCCCCTTCCTGGCCGCGTTCACGCCGCAGAAAGTGGTAAGGTGGCGATCCACATTCTTAGGATCACTTATCATACGTCGGAAGCTCCATTCTCTGGAGGCTTGTCTTTCTTTTGGTACAGTCTTGTCCCTGATGTTGTAGATTTTGTACATTCAGGGTATGGCGGGGCCCTGTCCCGCCACAGTTGTTATTCCTAGAGGTCTGTATTCACCTTTGTGGTTGGGCTGTAAGAACTGAGTTGTAAAGTTGTACTTTTGACTTTGTTTATATTATGGAAGCGCGCTTTATCGGTGCTTTGTGTTGTTATATTATTTACACATGTGTTTATGTTGTGTATGTTCCGCTGCTATTCTCTGATGTATACAACGGGTGCGGGTAGGCACGATCGCGCCCGAGAGTCGTGACAAAAGTGGTATCAGAGCAGTTAGTCCTCGGAAAGTGTCTACAGACCGTGTCTAGTAGAGTCTTGATTATCGGTGTGTTGTGCACCACATCTATAATCAGGAGGCTACAGGACATTTAGGATTGGTTTCCATTTTTCTCTCTCGGAGATCGTGCATTAGAGCTGTCTTATTAGGTTGAATCCTCTCTGACCTCTTCTTATGAAACAGCTATGCCTCCACGGAAAGCTACCAGGGCCCAGAAGGGCAAGGCAGCAGCAGGAGCTGCTAGCGGTACTCAGAGGGTCACACGGGCTCAGGCACAGACTATGCCTGAGGTAGTAGGCGGGTCGTTGAGTTCAGCCACGGCGATAGAGAGCCGAGAGCGGCGGTAGCTCCAGAGGTTCCGATACTGCACCCTCCGGCCTCACCGGTGCGAGTATAGAGACTATGGGAGCGGTCGGTTATTGACCAAGATAGTAGTCGGGCAATGACAGAGCAGCGACCACCCAGAGCGGTTTGCGGATTAGGGATTTTACGGGATGTAATCCACCGAGTTTTATGGTTCAAGGTCCGACGAGGATCCGCAGGAGTTCGTTCGGCAGTACAATGGACCATGCAGGTTCTTAGGGCTTGAGACGAGTGCATTACACTAGCCTCTTACCGGTTGCGCGATATTGCGTTGAACTGGTTTGAGTCGTGGTTGCTTTCGAGAGGTGATGATGCTCTTCCAGCTGTTTGGGAGGAGTTTATAGAGGCCTTTATGGATCACTTTTTACCTCCCGAGATGAGGAGAGCCCGGGTAGACAGATTTTTGATCTTGCGCGTAACGGAGGACCGTTAGGAGTACACCAAGTTTGACTCCTGGCCGTGCTCACACTATTGTAGCTAGCATGGCGGATAGAGTTCATCGTTATGTGATGGGGCTAGACCGTCATATGATTACATCATGCTTGGGGGTGGCTCTTCAGCCCGGTATGGACATCGCCCGGATGCAGGCCTATGCACAGGGGATAGAGGATAGAGAGAGGGAGGACCAGATTGACGCAGGCCAGCCCAAGAGGCCGAGACATCGGGTCTCGGGCGATTCGAGGCGACAGCCTCGAAGCAGAGTAGGTCCATCGCCCACCGACAGAGTGCTCCGTCACGGTTTTCTGGCAAGAGGTCTGACCAGCCAGTCGGTCGAGCGGTCGAGCTCGGGACTACAGGATTTCAGTGGCGAACCGTCACCGTCGGGACCACCCACACCTCGGTGTGCTCGATGCGGTAGGTTCCACTGAGGCGAGTGTCGCGAGCCGGGAGCTTGTTACTCTTGTGGCACCGGGCCATTTGAAGAGAGATTGTCCGTCAGAAGCGATGGGTGGTGCAAGACACCCGACGGATCGATTGTTGGTCTTCTCCTTCGTGGTTATGCGCCCGAGGCGTGGTACTCACGACGGCAGCCGCGGTAGAGGTCGTGGTGGTGGTTCCTGTTCTAGCGGTCCCCAGAACCGCATATATTCTCTAGCCACCGCCAGATCGGAGGCTTCCACAGCGTCGTCGCGGTATATGCGATTTCAGTGTGATGTTTATGCATTGATAGATCCGAGTTCTACCTTGTCCTATGTGTCCCTCTTATTGCGGGTAGAATCGAGTAGAGCCGGTGTCGATAGAGCCGTTTGAGGTAGCTACGCGATTGGTGATTCGGTGTTAGCCGAGCGGTGTATAGAGGTTGTCGGTATTTATTCTGATCGCCGACCTCGCAGACTTGATAGAGCTGGAGATGACAGATTTTGATGTCATTATGGGTATGGACTGGTTGGCCTCTTGTTATGCCAACGTTGACTGTAGGGACAGGTTGGTTCGGTTCCAGTTTCCTGGCAAGCCAGTTATCGAGTGGAGGGTCAACACAAAGATCGCCGAGGGGTAGGTTTAGTTCTTACCTCAAGGCTAGGAAGATGGTGCGGCGGGTACATCTATCATCCGTTCGGTATTCGATACGCAGGCCGAGGTGCGATTCTTGATCGATGCCAGTGGTTAGGGAGTTTCCAGATGTGTTCCCAGATGATCTTCCAGGTATCCCTCCTGAGAGGGAGATCGAGTTTTGTATTGACACGTTGCCAGACACTCGACCTATTTCCATTCCGCCATACCGGATGGCACCTGCTGAGTTGAGGGAGCTGAAGGACCAGCTGAAAGACTTGCTAGAGAAAGGCTTTATCAGGCCTAGTGTATCTCCCTGGGGAGCGCCGGTGTTGTTTGTAAAGAAGAAGGATGGGACGCTGCGTATGTGTGTTGACTACAGGCAGCTGAATAAGGTAACCATTAAGAATAGGTACCCCCTCCCCAGGATTGATGATTTGTTTGACCAGTTGCAGGGTGCGAGGTGTTTCTCAAAGATAGACCTGCGGTCTGGTTATCATCAGGTTCGAGTTCGAGAGGCAGATATCCCAAAGACTGCATTCAGGACCCGGTATGGGCACTATGAGTTCAGGGTTATGTCTTTCGGTTTGACCAACGCTCCATCGGTATTTATGGATTTGATGAACCGGGTGTTCAAGCCATTTTTGGATACATTTGTGATTGTATTCATTGATGACATCTGGTGTATTCACGACAGAGCAGAGCATGCAGATCACCGGCGAGGCAGTGCCAGGATTCTCGGGCCGTGATTATTCGCCAAGTTCTCCAAGTGTGAGTTTTGGTTGGCCTCAGTGGCATTCCTGGGGCATATTATTGGGGCTGATGGTGTTCGGGTAGATACGGCAAAGATAGAGGCAGTCAAGTCTTGGCCGAGACCTACTACTCCGACCGAGGTGCGCAGTTTCTTAGGACTGGCAGGTTATTATCGCAGGTTTGTGGAAGCGGTTGCTTGATTTCAAGACCGTTGACTAGGTCGACTCGAAGCGGCCAAGTTCCGATGGGCGAGGCTTGCGAGAAGGGTTTCCAGTTGTTGAAGGAAAAGTTGACTACTGACTCGATTCTTACTCTTAGGAGGGTTAGATGGGTACGCGTGATCTATTGTGATGCCTCGGGTATCGCCAGGAGTGTGTTTTGATGCGACGGAAAGGTTATAGCCTATGCTTCCCGAGCTACGGAAGCATGAGAGAATTACCCTACCCATGACTTAGAGTTGGCGCGATTATTCATGCCTTGAAGATTTGGAGACATTATTTGTACGAGTTCATGTGGATATTTATACGCACCACAAGAGCCTCAAAGATATCTTCAGCAGAGGAGCTGAACTTGAGACAGAGACGGTGGTTAGAATTGCTGAAAGATTATGATGTTGATATTCTATACCATCCGGGGAAGGCCAACGTAGTTGCTGATGCCTTGAGTCGTAGATCTATGGGGAGCCTATCAGAGGTACAGCCAGAGAGACAGGACATGGTCCGTCAGATCCACCAGTTAGCGAGCCTTGGGGTTTGATTGATCGATGCCGACGATAGTGGAGTACGGGTTCGTGAGGTTGCCGAGTCTTCCATCGTTGATGAGGTGAAGAGGCGACAGTTTGAGGACCCAGTGTTGGTACGGTACCGTGATGTAGCTCTTCGGGAGGAGAGGAGTCTATTCGAGGCGATAAGTCTTTGAGATTTGAGGGCCGGTGTGTTCCCGATGTGTTAGGACTTCGCCAGATTCCGGGGAGGCACACGGCGCCGATATTCTATTCATCCGGGGTCGACCAAGATGTACCATGACCTCAGATGTTTGTATTGGTGGGATGGCCTGAAGAGGGACGTGGCAGGTTTTGTTGCACAGTGTCCTAATTGCCAGCAGGTCAAGGTCGAGCACCAGAGGCCCAGTGGTTTATTGCGCCTATTGAGATTCCGACTTGGAAGTGGGAGATGATCAACATGGACTTTGTTCTGGTTACCTCGCACTCGGAGGAAGTACAACTCCATTTGGGTTATTGTTGTGGTCGACTAAATCAGCCCATTTCCTTCCGCCGACGACGCCACCGAGGACTATGCGGATTGTACATCCGAGAGATATTGAGGCCGCACGGTGTTCGGTGTCGATTATATCCGATAGGGAGCCCGATACAGCTAACTTCCGAGGTCTTTCCGAAGGTTTAGGACACAGTGAGTCTCAAAGACAAGATTTCACCTCAGATCGACGGCGGCAGAGCGCACTATCGAACACCGAGGATATGTCGCGAGCTGCGTGATAGATTTCATGGTAGCCGGGAGGATCATTTGCCTCTTGTGGAGTTTGCTTATAACAACGCCTACCATTCCAAAGATACGATGGCGCCATACGAGGCTTTATATGGCGAAATGCAGTCGCCGATCGGTTGGTTCGACGTGGCGAGGTACGATTAGTTGGCGGACTTGGTACAGCAGTGTGGATAAGGTGAAGCTTATCCAGAGAGACCATAGCGGCTCGTAGTCGGCAAGTCATACGCGGATAATCGGCGTCGACATTTGGAGTTTCGTGCAGACGATTGGGTCTTCGAAGGTGTCACCCATGGCGGTGTGATGAGATTCGGTAAGAAGAAACTCACCAAGGTACATTGGGCCCTACCGGATCGTCCGCAGAGTGGGACAGTTGCTTATGAGTTGGATCCGCCATCGAGTTAGAGCGGTACATCCGGTCTTCCATGTTTCTATGTTGAGGAAGTGTATCGGTGATCCAGCGAGAGTTTTTCCTACTAGTGAGGTGCAAGTAACCGAGGGGTTATCGTATGAGGAGAGTCCCATAGCGATACTCGATCGCCAGGTCAGGCGACTGCGGACCAAGGATGTAGCTTCCACAAAGTCTGTGGAGAAATGATAACAGGGAGGAGATGACTTGGGAAGCGGAGGAGACATGTTGATGAGGTATCCTCACTTATTTCCTATACCTTGTGTATTTCATTTTGCCCTTGCTTGTCAGGTTTTAATTGAAGTGTTTCTTTTGCTTAAATGCTTTTATGTGGCCATGAGTGGCATTTTTGGTATGTCGGGGCTGTGAAAGGAAACTATGTCGCTAATAGTAAGTGTGACTCCGAAAGAACATTCGGGACGAATGTTTCTAAGGGGGAAGAATGTTACACCAGTAATTGCAGGACACGCCTTAAGAAAGTAAGTAAGAACTCACAAATGTTAAGGATTGAGACTTGTAAAAACTTATCGGAAATTATGGAATTGTCGGATAATGTATTATTGTAACGAATGGGAGGCGACACATGTCACCCCCTTTAAGATGCCTTGGTCGAAATTGTGCAAGGCGTGAAGGTCATTTGGACCTTTGTTGCAAGACTAGTCTTGCAACTTGTGTAGCTGAGAAGGTTGACTAAGTCTTGGTCAATAAGTCTTGATAATTAGCAAGACTAGATCCCAACCAACCATTTGTTTGTATCCTAACCTCCAAGGTGCTACTTATATTACTACTAGTAGAGAGGAGCTCAACACTTAGAAATTTTACACAAAAATTGCAAGAACATAGGCAAAGCTCTGGGTTCACCTTGCAAAAAGAAGAAAAAATTTGTTCCTTGTTCTTTTAGTTCCCACTTTAAACCAAGGTTCCTAGGTGTATTGTAAACACATCTCTATAGAAAAATCTTGAAAAAAGATTGTTTTCGGGTTAGTCGCAAACGAAAACCTAAGGGTCTTTCTAGGTTTTGCTTGGAGTTTTGAAGGATATTTGTTGGTATTGTTCTAAGGGTCTCAACAAGCGGATTGAGGTGTCTTGGAGAGGCTATAAACTACTAAGGAGCGACTTCGGATTGGAGTTGGTTTAAGAATTATTGAGGTATAATCTTGTTCTTTGAAAGTATTACAAGATTATTCATTTTGTTGTTGTTAGCTTTGTATGTTGCAAGCATGAAATTGTTATATTGAAGTTATAAAGATTATGGATTGATTATAGCCTTGGAAATCCGAAATGTAAGGTAATCCATTACTAAGTTGAATTACAATTTAATCGTTGTTAGAACCGTCGCATGTCATTGACTTAAGGATTATGGTTATTATAATCAAATGCGACTTGATATCATGTTATGCTACAAATTTGGGTTGAAATATAAATTGTGAGCCAATTGGGGCTGTTTAGTTAGTCATTTGTATCGACTACATTATATAAATTGTGAGCCAATTGGTCATTTAGTTAGTCATTTGTATCGACTACCCGCTATATAAATTGTGAGCCAATTGGGGCTGGTTGGTTAGTGTATTTCGACCTTGGAAAAGGTGGCAAAGTAAGTAAAAACAAAGGAGGTCGCTAGATTTTCCAGTAGAATTTAGAGACTTAACACTTATAATATTCTACGTTTGAAGTAAGGCTTTAATAGACGTATTGTGAATATTATAGGTTGACATAGTACGGGCGGGACTTCGTACTTGGCAAAGTGGTTTGACCCGACAAGGTATGTAGAACTTTTTCCTATCCTTTGAGCATGACTAGTTAGCGTATGTAGTACGGTGGACGTACAAGCCTTTGACATTCTTTACTAGCCTTATAAAATGCCAAGTCGGGTGAGTTAGGAAGTTAACTCACTTCTTTGAAATATTAAGGATGTCTTAAGTCTTAGTAAAGTTAAGGGACTTGAAGAGATTTAAAGTATGTGATACTTGTGTCGTTTTAATCGTATAAGTCCCTTAGATAGAAAAAAAAATGTACTTGACTAAGGTATAAAGTGAATATAACGACTTTATGGGGAGTTGGTTATATTGACTTTATGCAAAGGTAAATGGCTTGTGTTAACAAAAGGCAAATTGATTTTAAGGTATCAATTGCCCAAGGTTTAATAAGAAAGGGGTCATTTGATTTAGAAACCTACTTTAATTCTAAAGGTATTGTGACTTGCCTTGAAATTTACTTTGGACTTGATACTATGGTTAATAGTGTCTTGGAAGCTTTCTACTAAAAAGAGTCATTTGTTTTTAAAAGAATAGAAGTATGTAGTACTTTGGGTTAAATTCCCGGATTCTTATAAAAGACATGAAAGTGCCTTAAGTAAACTAAAATGAGAATGTAGATGAATAAGACTAATAAGAAGTTAGGGGGATTGCTAACTTGCTTAATTATTGTATGACGGCCGGTTTTGAGGTAGGGTAAGAGTATCAGTGAGGGGCAAACCCCCAAGACGCTATACCACCTTCTTCAGGATAAGAGTATAAATGAGGGGGAAGCCCCCAAGACGTTATACCACCTACGTTACTATCTTCTACAGGATAAGAGTATAAATGAGGGGCAAACCCCCAAGACGTTATACCACCGCCTGTGGTAAGAGTATAAATGAGGGGTAGACACCCCAAGACGTTATACCACCTGTTTTTATGGGTTCGCTACCCATGGTATGATCGGGAGACTGCTATTGTGATGTTATACGTATTCTCTTGATGTACTCCCATTGTTAGCAAGACACTGTGTACTGTAATTTTGTTATCATACATGTCTCCGGCTTTCTTATAAACTTATGTTGTAATTACGATTTTCCGCTTTTACATACTTAGTACATATTGTGTACCGACTTCTTCCTGGCTGCGTTCACGCCGCAGAAAGTGGTAAGGCGCGCGATCCACATTCTTAGGATCGCTTATCGACGTCGGAAGCTCCTTTCTCCGAGGCTTGTCTTTCTTTTAGTACGCTTGTCCTCGATGTTGTAGATTTTGTACATTCAGGTATGGCGGGCCCCGTCCCGCCACGATTGTTATTCCAGAGGTCCGTATTCACCTTTGTGGTTGCCGTAAGAACCGAGTTGTAAAGTTGTACTTTTGACTTTGTTTATATTATGGAAGGCGGCCTTATCGGCTCGTGTTGTTATATTATTTACATGTGTTTATGTTGTGTATGTTCATTGCTATTCTCGATGTATACCGAACGGGTGCCTGGGTAGGGCACCGCGGCCGGTCGGTCGTGACACCTGCTAGAACTTTCTGAGTAGTCTAGACGTTGATAGGCGTATTTGGTCGGTATAGTCGATACTCTGCATGACATATTCGACTTGGCAGGTGGATTTCGCCGAGAATGTATGTAATTCTTCCTATACTCTTGAGCATGATATTTTAAAATATATATATAGTACGGTAGACGTACGTGTGTTAACTGAACGTAGTTTTACTGCAATGTCTTTTGACTTAAGCCTGAATAATAAGAATCTTGAAGTCTTTCAAAAGAATTATAAATCATTTTTGAAAGAAGAAGGATATTGTTTTTAAAACAAAAAGCTTAAGAGTTATACTAGCTTTATGGGAAGTTAGGTATAACTACTTAAGACAGATAAAAGGAACTGTTTACTTATGCGTTTATAAAAGACTTGTATTGATTTCTGGAAAGTATAATAAGATGGTTTGATGAGTAGACATATTATGATGCTATGTGTGTTAGTGTCTTGTAACGTGTGTATAAGAGGGTATTCTTGTTGTGCTTATGTTGTTTAACGATAAGCGGTTACATTAGTATTATATCACTCACCTCTTGACATGATACCGGGGGTTAAGCTGCCCTCCGATGCGGGGTAGACTCAGGCGGCCTGGGACCATGATTCGACCTCATGCGGGTCCAGGGGACCTATGCGGAGCTACGCGAGTTCCAGGTTAGTGTGCGGGGTTATACCTCATGCGGTCTATGTGGCCATGCGGACTACGAGTCCAGGACGATGTCGGGGAGTAGCTACCCTCGATGCGAGGAATACCTCATGCGGGCCTAGGTGGCCTATGCGGACTACGGGAGTCCAGGATTAGACATGCATAATGATACTATGGGCTATTGGCCCTGCTTCGATCATTCGCAGCCTAGAAAAGACCTGTTACAGTTTACCTATTGTTGCTCTTGTTTATGATGTGGCACTATGTGCGGTTACATTGGTTGTTTCGTGCATATTTGTAAAATTGGTTTTAAAATGATATGATTTCATTTAAGTACTTCTGATTTCACATACTTAGTACTGTTATCGACCTCCCGGGGCTGCGTTCATGCCGCAGGTAAGGGAAAGCAGGTGCTAGATCCGCATCCTTAGGATCTTTTGCTTTGGTGTCAGGAGCTCCACCTTCTCCGGAGGCTCGACTTTTGGGTATGATCTCCCTGTTGTGTAGATAGCTTTGTACATTCAGGGTATGGCGTGGCCCTGTCCCGCCATAGTTGTTTACTTCCTTAGAGGTCTGTAGTCCTATTGCATACTGGGATGTAAACCGCGATTTTGGTTTATATATATATGCTGAAAGACGACTTTCTCAGATAAATTGTGTCTCAATTTACATTGTTTCATGTCTTGTTTTTATATTCCGCTGATTTTCTCTGATGTATGACTACTTGGGTGCCCGGGTAAGACACCAGTCACGCCCCGAATGGGTCGTGACAAAAGTGGTATCGTGAGCGATTAATCCGGAAGGTGTCTACATACCGTATCTAGTAGTTCTTGATTATCGGTGTGTTGTGCACCACACCAATAATCGAGAGGCTATAGGATATTTAGGATTGGTTTCCATTCTTCTCACTGAGATCGTGCCTTAGAGCCGTGTTATAAGTTGGACCTCTAACGTATTCCTTTCTCATGATTATGCCTCCACGTAAGGCAACCCGCCCGAAGGCAAGGCGCCGAGGAGGCGCTAGTAGGACACCGAGTCACGAGGGCTCGTGCCCGCCTATACCCGAGGCGGCGAGTTCCACGACGCCGCCGCCCCAGCGAGGTTTAGGGCGCAGCGATGGCCGATGAGACCCGCACTGCACCTACGCCCACACCGGAGCATGAGATGGGTTACAGAGATGGCGATCGCCGAGATCGTGGCGAACATGAGGATAGGCTGACGCAGTAGCTCAGCCCAGCAGCACCGCGGTTCATCCGAGATCGGACAGTTTGAGGCTACGGGATTTTCTGAGTTGTAGTCCACCAGAGTTCTACGGGTCGAGGCCTGAGGATGATCCGCAGGAGTTCATCCGTCAGCTACAGAGGATCATGCGAGTGATCAAGTCTTCAGAGACCGAGTCCGTGATCTTCGTTTCACATAGGCTGCGTGATACTGCAGTCGATTGGTTTGATTCGTGGGAGTTATCCCGGGGAGAGCACGCGTCCCGGCCTACTGGGACGAGTTCCTGAGGCCTTTCTCACTCACTTCTTGCCTCCGGATGAGGAGAGGCACGCCGATAGATTTTTGTTCTTTGAGGCAGGGGACGCGCGGTTAGGGAGTACAACGTTGAGTTCGATCGTTGGCTCGACACGTCCTGCGTTGGTAGTAGATATGGAGGGCGTGGTGCATCGCCACGCCACCGGTGGATGATTATATGGCCGAAGTCTTGTGCGGGTGTGGCTCTTCACGAGCATGGACATTACCCGTATGCAGCTCATGCACTTGACGCGGCGAGCGAGGCCGACGGGTGACAGACAAGCAGGTTAAGACCAGACGGCAGGTCTTTTGGTAGCTATCGGGGTGGGCGGCCTACCAGTAGCCTAGATTTGCACCACACCCACCAGAGCACTCCTGCCCGCCTTCAAGACAAACAGAGTATTCGGGCGTGTCGTGGCCCCGGACTTGGACTTCGAGGTAGCAGAGGTGCTAACCGATCGAGACCACCCCCCTCAGTGTGGCCGATGCGATAGATCCCATCTCGGGAGTTGTGGTCCTACTTCAGGAGGTTGCTATACTTGTGGCGCAGGCCACTGCGAGACCGTCCGACTAGGAGCAGCTGCGGTGGTAGGGTCACCTATGTGTTCTTTCACGGGTCTTCGCCTCCTAGATTACTCGCCCGGAGGGCAAGGTGCTCATTGGCCATCAGGTCGCGGCAGGTCGTGGCGCTGGTCGATTCTAGCGGTCCTCAGAACCGCATTTATGCCTTGTCCAGCCGGCAGGACCAGGAGGCCTCACCTGATGTCGTCACATGTACTTTATCAGTTTCATGTTGTGACGTGTATGCCTTGATTGATCCGGGTTCTACTCTGTCCTATATATCTCCCCTTATTGCTAGTAGGATAGAGATAGAGCCTTAGTCCATAGACCCTTTCGAGGTAGCTACGCCAGTGGGTGATTCGGTGGTAGCTCGGCGGGTATATAGGTCTTGTCCAGTGACCATATGCGTCGCCGACCTAGCCGACTTGATAGAATTGGATATGACCGATTTCGATGTGATCATGGGTATGGATTGGCTAGCTTCTTGCTACGCCAATGTAGACCGCAGGAGAGAGTGAGTACGGTTCCATTTCTGGAGCCATTGTTGAGTGGGAGGGGAACACGGTGTCGCCGAGGGGTAGGTTTATTTCCTACCTCAAGGCTAGGAAGATGGTGCAGAAGGGGTACATCTACCATCTCATTCGGGTGTTCGATACTGAGGCTGCGATACCAGATTTTCAGTCAGTTCCAGTAGTCAGAGAGTTCCCAGATGTGTTTCCAGAAGACCTTCGGTATCCTCACGAGAGGGAGATAGAGTTTTGTATCGATGTGCTGCCAGACACTCGGCCTATTTCCATTTCGCCATACAGAATGGCACCTGCCGAGTTGAGAGAGTTGAAGGACCAGCTGAGAGATTTGCTGGAGAAGGACTTCATCAGGCCTAGTGTTTCTCCCTGGGGAGCGCCGGTATTGTTCGTGAAGAAAAAGGATGGGACGCTGCGCATGTGTGTTGATTACAGGCAGCTGAACAAGGTGACCATTAAGAACAGATACCCCCTTCCCAGGATTGATGATTTGTTCGACCAGTTGCAGGGTGCGAGATGTTTCTCCTGCGATCGGGCTATCATCAGGTGCGTGTTAGAGAGACGGATGTCCCTAGGACCGCATTCCGGACCCGGTACGGGCACTATGAGTTCAGGGTTATGTCTTTCGGGTTGACCAATGCTCCGTGTATTCATGGATTTGATGAACCGAGTGTTCAAGCCATTTTTGGACACGTTTGTGATAGTGTTCATTGATGATATCTTGGTTTATTCTCGCCAGAGGCGAGCACGCGAGCATTTGGCGACTGGCCGAGAGTTCTCCAGACAGCAGCTTATACGCCAAGTTTTCCAAATGTGAGTTTTGGTTGGCTTCGTGGCTTTTCTTGGGCATATTGTCGGGCCGATGATATTCGGGTGGATACGCCAAGATCGAGGCGATCAGACTTAGCCTAGACCTACTACTCCGGCAGGTGCGTAGCTCGGGCCTTGCAGTTACTATCGCGGTTCATGGAGAAGTTTGCTTTATCTCTCGCACCATTGACTAGCCGACTCGTGGCGCTAAGTTTGATGGACTGACGCGTGAGCGTGGTTTCCGCCATCGGCGAAGGAGACCGACGATCGCCCCATTCTTACTCTTCCGCAGGTCCAGACGGCTATGTCGTGTATTGTGACGCGCCGCATCGGGTTGGGATGTGTGTTGACGCAGCAGGCAAGGTTATAGCGCACGTATCCCGACAGCTTAAGAAGATGAGAGGAACTACCCCACCCATGATTTGGAGTCGCGGTGATTCACGCCAAGATCCGAGGCACTATTTGTATGGGGTTCATGTGGATATTTATACGCACCACAAGAGCCTCCGATATCTTCACCAGAGGAGCCGAACTTACGGCAGAGCGGTGGTTAGAGTTGCTTAAGGATTATGATGTCGATATCTTGTACCACCCGGGAAGGCCAATGTTGTGGCGTATGCCCTTAGTCGTAGGTCGATGGGTAGCCTATCGATGTGCAAATGAGAAGAGGGCATGGTACGCGAGTTACATCGATTAGCGAGCCTCGAGTCCGCTGATTGGTTACGATAGCGGTGGGGTTCGAGTTCGAGAGGTTGCCGAGTCTTCCATCGTAGAGGAGCGAAGAGGCAACGATTTGAGGATCCGCTTTTGACACGGCATCGCGATACGACTCTTCGTGGCGGAAGGGTCTTTTGAGGTAGCACGATGGGTGCTAAGGTTTGAGGGCAGGTTGTGTGTTCCAGATATTGCAGACTTCTGCAGCGAGTTCTAGGGAAGCACACAGCGTTACTCTATCCATCTAGTGGTCGACCAAGATGTACCACGACCTTAGATCCGTATCGTGGGATGGCTCAAGAGGACGTTGCGAGTTTGTAGCTCGGCCCGTGGTTGTCGCAGTGAAGGTAGAGCACCGCAGGCACGTGGTTTGTTGCGCATTTATCGAGATCCCGACCTGGAAGTGGGAGGTGATCAACATGGACTTTATCACAGGATTACCTCGCACTCAGAGGAAGCATGATTCTATTTGGGTTATCGTCGACAGGCTGACAAAATCAGCCCACTTTCTTCCAGTCAGGACGACTTTTTCGGCTGAGGATTATGCCAGACTTTATATCCGAGAGATCGTCAGACTGCATGGAGTCCCTATTTCGATCATATCGCATGCAGGAGCCCGCCACGCTAACTTCTCGAGGTATTTCCGAAGCGGTTTAGGGACGCAGTGAGCTCGAGCAATCGCATTCCATCCACAGACAGACGGACAGGCTGAGCGCACTATCCAGACTCTTGAGGATATGCTGCGAGCCTGTGTTATTGACTTCAGGGGTAGCTGGGAGGATCATTTGCCTCTAGTTGAGTTTGCGTATAATAATGGCTACCACTCCAGTATTCAGATGGCGCCTTATGAGGCTTTGTATGAGAGGAAGTGCAGATCGTCGATAGGATGGTTTGATGTGGGCGAGGTGCAGTTAGTGGGACCAGACTTGGTGCAGCAGGCAGTGGATAAGGTGAAGCTTATCCAGAGCGGCATCGACACCGTGAGTCGGCGAAGTCATACGCAGATCATCGCCGCTTCGCGATCCGGAGTTCGAGGTTGATGATTGGGTTTTCTCGGCGTGTCACCCATGGCGGGTGGGATGAGGTTCGGAAGAAAGGGAAACTCACCAAGGTACATCGGGTCAGATCGATTGTCCGCACGGTAGGCAAGCGTTGCCTATGAGTTGATCTCGCCGTCCGACCGAGGCGGGCATCCGGTGTTTCATGTTTCTATGCTGAGGAGATGTATCGGGGATCCATCTAGAGTGCACCAGATTGGCGATGTCCAGGTGACCGAGGGGTTATCGTATGAGGAGATTCCCATAACGATAATCGATCGTCAGGTTAGGCGTCTGCGGACCAAGGACGTGGCTTCCGTCAAAGTCTTATGGCGGAACGAGCTCAGGGAGGAGATGACGTGGGAAACTGAGGAGGACATGAGGCAGAAGTATCCTCACCTATTTCCCACACCTCCAGGTAACTCACTTTCCTACTTATAATTTTCATTGACTTATTTGCTTAAATGTTCTATTGTGGCCATGTGAGGCATTTGCAAACTGTTTAAGTTATGAAGAACCTTATCATTTGTGTGTCAGGAAGGGACATTCGGGACGAATGTTTCTAAGGAGGGGAGAATGTTATACACCGTATTTCCAGAGTATGTATGTAAGGGCGTACGTACAAAAGTTTAGCCTTAAGGTTAGGCATAGGACGAATTTGGGCACAACTCACAAAACGAATGGTTTTCCGACGAAACGTTTTACAAAACTTCATGGGCGGAAAATTCGCTATGTCATTTATAATTTTTGGATTTTTCCGAGAGATGAAACATTTTGACCAACGAGAGGTGACACTTGTCACCTCAAGTGGACGCCAAGTGGGCGCACTCGACGATTGCCATGGTTTTGTGGCTTAAATCTGGGTCAATGTTTTGTGAGGATTTGTGGATTAGGGCTAGGTGCACTTGTGCAAATCTCCACCTTACACTTTCCTACCACTTGGCTTCATCTTGGCCCTCAAAGCCCTATAAATACCCCTTGAGTTGATGAGTTCTTCATCCACAAATCAACTTTCCAAGTCTCCAAAATCCTCCTCTCCTTATAGTTTTCGTCCCAAAGCCCTATTCCTCCCCTGAGAAGGCCTTGGCCGAAACCACCCCTCCCCTTTGTAGTGTCCTAGCCGAGGCACACCCCTTCCTTGGTATTGCTCTCGCCCAAACACACCCTCTTGGTAGAAATACTCTCCAAGTATTGTTACTATCCCCAAAATACCCTAGCCGATACCTTATAGTATTTCCAAAGTCACTCTATACTAAAAGCCCGTAAATACTATCTATACTTCCATTTAGTCACTAAACGAAACCCTTGGAGAAACTTCATTGTTGGTTGAAGTAGTTAGTAGAAGTTGTGTAGCAACTTCTAAGGGGTTTCTTGGAATGGAGCATCTGAGCTTAGGAGCTAAACCTCGCTCAGATCGACTTATATCTTGGATAATATTGGGCTTATCGAGGTAAATATCTTATCCTTCTATTGTAATTGGAGAATACATCTTGTAGAAGTATAGAAATAGGTATAAAACACATAGAAGGATATTAAAGAAGAGAATTGAACTGCATTTACATGGATTGTATTTACTGAGACTTGTATAGCTTAGGCAGGGAAGTCGCCCGATTTTCCGTAGAATTAAGAACCTCCGCTTAGAACTTTCTACAGAGTAGTTCAGACGTTGATAGACGTATTTGATCGGTATAGGTCGATACTCTGCGTGACATATTCGACTGACGGTGGATTTCGAGAAGGTATGTGATTCTTCCTATACTTTTGAGCATGATATTTTAAAATATATATATAGTACGGTAGACGACGTGTGTTAATCGAACGTAGTTTTACCGCAATGTCTTTTGACTTAAGCTGAATAATAAGAATCTTGAAGTCTTTCAAAAGAATTATAAATCATTTTGAAAGAAGAAGGATATTGTTTTTAAAACAAAAGCTTAAGAGTTATACTAGCTTTATGGGAAGTTAGGTATAACTACTTAAGATGCATAAAAAGGAAGCTTTACTTATGCGTTTATAAAAGACTTGTATTGATTTAGAAAGTATAATAAGATGGTTTGATGAGTAGACATATTATGATGCTATGTGTGTTAGTGTCTTGTAACGTGTGTATAAGAGGTATTCTTGTTGTGCTTATGTTGTTTAACGATGCGATTACGTTAGTATTATATCACTCACCTCTTGACATGATACCGGGGTTGTCGCCTCCGACGCGGTAGACTCAAAGTGTCCGGGACCATGATTCGAGAATACCTACATGCGGGTCCAGGGACCTACGCGAGCTACGAGAGTTCAGATTAGTGTGCGGGTTATACATCATGCGGTCTATGTGGCCATGCGGACTACGAGTCGGGACGATGCCGGAGTAGCTACCTCGATGCGAGAATACCTCACGCGCTCAGCGCCCACGCGACTACGAGTCCGTGATTAGGCACGATAATGATACTATGGGCGATTGGCCCGCCGATCATTCGCAGCCTAGAAAAGACACATAGATTTACCTATTGTTGCTCTTGTTTATGATGGCACTATGCGGTTACATCGTTGTTTCGCATATTTGTAAAATTGGTTTTAAAATGATATGATTTCATTTAAGTACTTTACGCTTTCACATACTTAGTACATTGTAGATCGACTCGGGGCCTGCGTTCATGCCGCAGGTAAGGGAAAACAGGTGCTAGATCCGCATCCTTAGGATCTTTTGCTTTGGTGTCAGGAGCTCCACCTTCTCCGGAGGCTCGACTTTTGGGTATGATCTCCCTGTTGTGTAGATAGCTTTGTACATTCAGGGTATGGCGGGTCCCTGTCCCGCCATAGTTGTTTACTTCCTTAGAGGTCTGTAGTCCTATTGTACAGTTGAGATGTAAACTGCCAGATTTTGGTTTATATATATATGCCGAAAGACGACTTTCTCAGATAAATTGTGTCTCAATTTACATTGTTTCATGTCTTGTTTTTTATATTCCGCTGATTTTCTCTGATGTATGACTACTTGGGTGCCCGGGTAAGGCACCAGTCACGGGCCCCGGAACGGGTCGTGACACCCGGGGTCGGGTCGTGACAAAAGTGGTATCAGAGCAGTTAGTCCTCGGAAAGTGTCTACAGACCGTGTCTAGTAGATTCTTGATTATCGGTGTGTTATGCACCACATCTATAATCGTGAGGTCGCAGGACATTTAGATTGGTTTCATTCTTCTCTGCCGAGATCGATGCAAAGAGTCGCCTTATTAGGTTGAATCCTCTCTGACCTAGTCTTATGAAACAGATATGCCTCCACGGAAGACGACCAGGGCCCAGAAGAGCAAGGCAGCAGCAGGAGCTGCTAGCGGTACTGCAGGTTACACGGATTCGGCACGTGCTATGCCCGAGGTAAGAGCGGTCGGCGAGTTCACCACGCCAGCAAAGATAGAGCCGAGAGCGGTAGCTCCAGAGGTTCCTGCACAGATCCTCCAGCCCGCACCAGGCCGAGTATATAGACTACGGGGAGCAGATCCGGTTATTGACCAAGATAAGTAGCGGGCAGGCGAGCGAGTGAGCACCCACCCTAGAGCCGACAGTTTGCGGATTAGGGATTTTCTGGGTTGTCATCCACCTGAGTTTTATGGTTCGAGGTCTGAGGAGGATCCGCAGGAGTTCATTCGGCAGCTACAGCGGACCATGCAGGTTCTTAGGGCTTCAGAGACAGAGTCTGTTACACTAGCCTCTTACCGGTTACGCGATATTGCGTTGAACTGGTTTGAGTCGTGGTTGCTTTCGAGAGGTGATGATGCTCTTCCACCGCTTGAGGAGTTTACCGAGGCCTTCATGGATCACTTTTTGCCTCCCGAGATGGAGAGCCGGGCAGACATTCTTGACCTTGAGGCGAGCAGGAGGACTATCGCGAGTATAGCTTGAGTTTGACTCGCCGCATACGCGCATACTATTGTACCGATATGGCGGATAGGGTTCATCGTTATGTGATGGGGCTTGACCGTCATATGATTACCACATGCTCAGGTGTGGCTCTTCACCAGATAGACATCTCCTGATGCAGCCTATGCGCAGTGGATAGAGGATAGAGAGAGGAGGGCCATATCGACTGCCACCAAGAGGCTGTGGCATCGTGGTCTCAGGCGCTTTCGAGGCGACAGCCTTCGCAGCATCAGTCCACTTTCCACCAAAGACAGAGTGATCCTTCACGGTTTTACGCAAGAGGTCCGATCACTGGTCATTCAGAGCAGTCGTGGCTCCGCGACTTCAGGATTTCAGGGAGGCAGGAACCGTCACCGATCGGGACCACCTACACCTCAGTGTGCTCGATGCGGTAGGTTTTACCAGGGCAAGTGTCGCAGAGCTTCGGGAGCTTGTTACACTTATGGCCAGCAGGGCCATTTGAGGAGAGACTGCCCGTCTAGAGGCGGCATGGGTGGTACGCAGCCCGATGTGATTCGCTGGCCGGGTCTTCTCCTTCGCGGGTTATGCGCCCGAGGCGTTACTCACGGACGGCAGCCGCGTAGAGGTCGTGGTGGTGGTTCAGCCTAGCGGTCCACGTAACCGCATATATTCATTAGCCACCGCCAGATCGTGAGGCGCCCCCGACGCCGCCACAGTACATTATTGATTTCAGCCGTGATGTTTATGCTTTGATAGATCCGTGTTCTACCTTGTTCTATGTGTCCTCTTATTGCGGTAGAATCGGATAGAGCCGAGTCGATAGAGCCTTTGAGGTAGCTACGCGATGGTGATTCGGTGTTAGGCGAGCGGTGTACAGAGGTTGTCCCAGATTCATATACGATCGTCCGACTCGCAGACTTGATAGAGTGAGATGACGATTTTGATGTCATTATAGGTATGGGTGGTTGGCTTGTTATGCCAACGCTGATCGTAGGGACAGTTGGTTTGGTTCCGCTTTCCTAGCGAGCCGCTTATCGAGTGGAAGCGGCAACACAACACGCCGGCGGTAGGTTTATTTCTTACCTCAAGGCTAGGAAGATGGTGCAGCGGTACATCTATCATCTAGTTCGGTATTTGATACAGAGGCCGAGGTGCCGCTTCTTGATCATGCTAGTGGTTAGGAGTTTCAAATGTGTTCCCGGATGATCTTGGGTATCCTCCCGAGAGGAGATTGAGTTTTGTATTGACACGTTGCTGCACACTCGACCTATTTCCATTCCGCCATACAAGGATGGAACCGAGCCGAGGAGGAGTGAAGGACCAGTGAAAGATTTGGCTGGAGAAAGGCTTTATCGTGCCTAGTGTATCTCCACGAGGAGCGCCGCTTTGTTCGTGAAGAAGAAGATGGACGCCGCTGGTATGTGTGTTGATACATGTGCACAATAAGGTAACCATTTAGAATAGGTACCTCCCCGTGATTGATGATTTGTTTGACCGTTGCAGGTGCGAGGTGTTTTCAAAGATAGACCGCGTCCGGTTATCATCAGCACGAGTTCGAGAGGCGTACATCCCAAAGATCGCATTCAGACCCAGTATGGGCACTATGAGTTCGTGGTTATGTCTTTCGGTTTGACCAACGCCCAGCAGTATTTATGGATTTGATGAACCGTGTTCAAGCCATTTTGGATACATTTGTGATAGTATTCATTGATGACATCCTGGTTTATTCGCGACAGAGCAGAGAGCACGCAGATCACTCGGCGACGGTACTTGGGTCCTCCGAGCCGGCAGCTATTCGCCAAGTTCTCCAAGTGTGAGTTTTGGTCGCCTCGATGGCATTCCCGGGCATATTATCGGGTGATGGTGTTCGGTGGATACGGCAAAGATTGAGGCGCCAAGTCTTGGCCGAGACCTACTACTCCGACCGAGGTACGCAGCTGGGACCGCGTTATTATCGAGGTTTATGGAGCGCTTTGCTTCGATTTCAAAGACCGCTGACTAGGGTGACTCGTGGCAACCAAGTTCCAGTGAACAGAGGTTTGTGAGAAGGGTTTCCAGTTGCTGAAGGAAAGGTTGACTACAACTCCAGTTCTTACTCTTCCTGAGGGGTTAGACGGGTACGTAATCTATTGTGATGCCTCTGCATCGCCAGTGTGTTTTGATGTAGCACGACAAGGTTATAGCCTATGCTTCCAGCTACTGGAAGAGAGAATTACCCTACCCATGACTTAGAGTTAGCGCAGATTATTCATGCCTTGAAGATTTGGAGACATTATTTGTATGGGGTTCATGTGGATATTTATACGCACCACAAGAGCCTCCAGATATCTTCAGCAGTAGGAGTCGAACTTTCGATGCAGACGCGGTGGTTAGAGTCACGAAAGATTATGATGTTGATATTCTATACCATACGGGGAAGGCCAACGTAGTTGCTGATGCCTTGAGTCGTAGATCGATGGGGAGCCTGTCAGAGGTACAGCCAGAGAGATAGGACATGGTCCGTCAGATCCACCAGCTAGCGAGCCTTGGGGTTCGATTGATCGATACCGACGATAGTGGGGTACGGGTTCGTAAGGTTGCCGAGTCTTCCATCGTTGATGAGGTGAAGAGGCGACAGTTTGAGGACCCAGTTTTGGTGCGGTATCGAGATGCAGCTCTTCGGGAGGAGAAGAGTGTTATACCCCGTATTTTCAGAGTATGTACGTATGGACGTACGTAGAAAATTCGAACTTGAGATAAAGTGCTTGGCCGAAATTATTTTTGTGCACAAGTGCCGAAAAGAGTCATTTTCCGGCGAAACGTTTCCACAGCTTTTGTAGGGAAAATTCCGGCTATGTCATTTATTATTTTTACGGATTTTTCCGAGAGACGAAACATTTTGGACCAATCGAGGGCGCATACGTGTCACCCTTAGGTGTCCAAGGTCGACGAAATTTCCTTGGTGGAAGCTTCAGCTTGCACGTTTTTTTCATCTTTTGTGCCTAAAATGTTTGGTCAATGTTTGTGAGATATTTTGTGGAGTGGATGACCAAGTGGGACCCACACAACACATGGCTTAATCTTCACCTTACACTTGCCTACCACTTGGCTCAATCTTGGCCTTTGAGTGCCCTATAAATACCCCCTTAGTTGATGAGTTATTTCATCCACACTTGAGCAAATTCCTAGACTCAAAACACTCTCCTCAGCTTGTCTCGCCCAACTCCCCTCCCCTTCGAGTGGCCTTTGCCGAGAGCAACCCCTAGCCTAGTTGTGCTAGTCGAAATACTACCCCTTGGTAGAGAAATACTCTTCAAGTATTGTTATAATACCCAAATACTTTAGCCCAAATACCTTGTAGTATTTCCAAAGTACCTCTATCTAAAAGCCCGAAAAATACTATTATACGTCCCTTTAGCCTCTAAACGAAACCCTAAGGAAAATCTCCATGGTTAGTTGGAGTAGTTTGTAGAAGTTGGTTAGAACTTCTAAGGGTAGTTTGGAGCGGGTTGGAGCGCCTGAGTCGAGCTAAACGATTGCCCAGGATCGACTTTTTACTTGGATAATTATGGGCTTATTGAGGTAAATATCTTGTCCTCTATTGTAATTGGAAATTACATATTGTTAGAATATATAGTTGAAGTATACTATATATAGAATCGAACGTAGTTATTGGCAATGTCTTTTGACTTAAGCCCGAATAATACTTACTGAATGTCGCGACTTAAGCTGTATTTAAAGAAGATTACCGAATGTAATTACTTAGGGTCAGACATGAGACTTGTGAAGTAGTACCGTGGAGTAGAATTGTACTGTTAGGGTTAGATGTATAACCCCTGGTTGGCTTGGTAGCAGCCTCGATAGAGGAGAGATTTACGCTGTCATGGGGAGGTCTTTAGAATTTTACGTAGAATGTTCTACGAAGAGACCTTATGTTAATAAGCGCTTGTGGCCTTATAGGTGGAAGTACTATGCGCGCGATCTACTTGGCTTAGTGAGTAGCCGGTTTGAGGTACTTGGAGCATTTTGCTATTAGTCGATAATCGTCGCGAGGTATGTGAACCTCTTCCTATCTCTTCTAGCATGATATGTGTGAACTATGTAGTACGGTAGACGTACATGTGCTAAATGTATGTGATTGGTTTAAAACATAAAGTGTTATAACGACTTTATGGGAAGTTGGTTATAACAGCTTTATGTTGGTAACAGAATACATGTGGTTTTTAAAAGGTACTGATTTGAACTATAACTGGCTTGTTATGTGTTAATAAAGAACTTGAAGTATTTCAAAAGATTTTTGAATCATTTTGAAAGAAGTAATACTTGGTTTTTGAAAAACTTAAGAGTTATACTAGCTTTATGGGAAGTTAGGTATAACGGCTTAAGAATGTTTTACTGATTTCGGAAATCAGAATGTGTATCGACAAACCACTGCAGCGTTAATAAAAGGAAATGTTTTGACTAATTAAGTATTATTAAAACCAGTAGAAACTTCCATCTGCATAGAAGCTAAGATGAGACAAAATGATATTTCTTAGATCATGGCTGCTGTAATAAGATTGTTATAAACAAGAATATCCTACTCACATATAAGACTTATGTTTCTCAGATAGTTTTAAGGAGAATTATATTCTCAAATGAATAAGACTATGAACTACGAAACCTTTCTAAAATGAGAAACTTGAACATTGGAAATTAGGCAAACTTGATCATTGGAAAAGAATGTTGCTACTTGATTTTACAAAGAGAAGTAATTGATTTACTTTAAAAGGATAGTCACTCTATTTTATACTACGGGTATTGTGTGACATTGTGAAAGTAACGTATCTTTTAAAGAGTTAATGTATGAAGTACTTTGGGGATAAAACCCGATTTTGTTAATCATATAGTAGAAGGTACCTTGTGTGAACAACTTGATTGTATTGGTTTGTGATAGCCTTGTAATACTTTCTTGATTGCGTTGATAAGTAAACGTGTTGGGATGCTACGTGTGTTAGTATCTTGTGATGTTTGTGTGAAGGGTTCCTTGATTGTGCTTATTAACTATCACCGTTATGATAGTATTGCGGCATTCATCTCGAGATGATTCCGGTTAAGTCGCTCCGACGCGGGGTAGACTCGGCGTCGATGGACCTATGATTCGAGAATACCTCACGCAGTCCCGGCCTATGCGGAGCTACGAGTTCCGTGTTAGTGACGCCCTTTATGGGCACGCGTCCATGCGCTACGCGGATCGCGAAGTCGGTGACGACGCCGGGAGTAGCTACCCTCGATGCGGGAATACCTCATGCGGGCCGAGATTGGCCTACGCGAGTCGCGGAGTTCCGTGGTTAGACGCGCACATCGATATCGCGCGGGCAAGTGGCCGCTTTGATCATGTGACGCACAGACAGATCTTATGATACGATTCATGACCTTGTTGGTACTGTGGGTTTTTAGTAGTCGGCTATGCCTTCGCATTTACCCCGTCTGCTTTATTATGACACGTGGGACCCGTGTTCATGTGTGTTCCTTGGTGCTTTTATATCATAGATCGCTGCCGGCGGGAAGGTATTCCACGCACGATTGATGTTGTGGGCACGAGACCCATTGTTATACTTGAGTGATGACTTGAGGCGTGAGTCCCTAACTTGACATGATCGCTGTTGTAAATCGTAGTTTGGTTATCATACATGTCTCCCGCTTTATATGATCGCTATGATTTCATTTACGTGATGTATTTTCAGTTTCACATACTGCACACAGATCGACTCCTCGGGGCCGCTCATGCCGCAGGTTGAGGTACACCAGTCGTTGATCCTAGCTCACATGGTCACAGCCATTTGGGAAGCTCCGCTTCCGAGGCTTATCACGTATAGTCCTCGTCGCCGTAAGTGTTTACATTCGTGGTTTGGCGGCCCCGCCCCGCCATTGTTGTCGTATCATTCTTAGAGGTGCGTAGTACCGCTGGGCAGGGTTTGTAAAAAGGATTAAACTGTTCATGTTGAAAAAGGTTGCTATTTATATATATACTGAAGGTAACCGTTTTTGGTTAGCCTGTCTTCTTATTTCACTGTCTTATTACCCGGTTTCATGTATTGTCTTTATGTTCCGCTGATTACTCTGATGTATGTCTACTTGGGTGCCCGGGGTAAGGCACCAGTCACGGGCCCCGGTTCGGGTCGTGACAAAAGTGGTATCAGAGCAGTTAATCCTCGGAAAGTGTCTATGCACCGTATCCATGAGAGTCTTGATTATCGGTGGTGTGCACCACGCCAATAATCGTGAGGCTATAGGATATTTAGGATTGGTTTCTATTCTTCTCACTCGAGATCGTGCCTTAGAGCCGTGTTGTAAGTTGGACCTCCGACGAAATTATTTCTTATCGTTATGACTCGCGTAGGGCAACCCGCCCGTGAGGGCAAGCGCACCGGCGGAGCCGCGAAAGAGTTCGTGGGTGGCGAGGCACAGGCCCAATCATTACCTAGGTAGTGCTTCATTCGGGAGTTCTGCGACGCCACTAGCCCCAAAGCAGAGTTTAGTTCGGCGCAGCAGCGCTCATCGCGCCATGATATATGAACCTTCGCCACGATCGAACAGAGAATTTAGATTGCAAAGAGGCGACCTTACATTAGCTATAGATTTGGCTACTGAGAGTATACCGATGTACCGCGAGTCTTGAGGACTATCTAAAAGAGGTTGTGCAAAGAGTAATTCTTGATTAGGCTTGAGCATGGCACGTAGACGCTTATGCGCAGCAGCCGAGACGCAGAGATCGACAGGTTAACGGCGACACCGTAAGAGGCCGAGCAAAGAAGGTCCTTTAGTAACTTTCGAGGCGAGTCGCCACCGCCAGATTAGATATGCACCTCCGCCGCAGTGGTCTTCCGCGCATTTCGGGACGCTCGGGGTGTAGGAGTTGGTCGAACTCCGGGCTTCCGTTCACTGGCGATGACGCCATCCCGGGAATGTCGTCTTTAGTTGGTACTTGTTGCACTGCGCCGCCGTAGCCATGTGTCGAGAGTGTCCTTGTAGGAGGACTTAGCCTTCGAGATTGCGGGTAGTTCGTCATTTTCCTTAGCTATGCCTACGGGCGAGTTTGATCGTAACGACTAAGGGGAGTGAAGCGAGAGATATAGATATATCTTTAACCTCTGTAGGTCAAGATGTGTGATAAGGTGAGTATACCCAAGTGCTTTGTTCGATAATGTGTGTTAGTTGTGTTTAGAATCATGGTGGGTTAACCGAGTAAGATTTTGGGGGATAGAAAGGTGAGCCTTAGAATGTTTACGTAAAGACCTTAGAGGTAAGGCCATCTCGTAAAGGTGTAGTATTATGTTTGATCCTTATGGAAGTGCATAGTGCACGTGAGTTATGTTTGGGATAGGTCCTTAGTAGTGTGGAATGAAAGGGGGTAGTTGAGCTAAGAAGACCGCTAGGTTTTCAAACGTGATTAGTGAGATTGTTCGATCGGAGCTAGTATTACGCGCTGCCGGGTCGGGTTGAGTCCACGCCATGGGTCAACCCGCGGCATGTTTGGCGCGGGTCGGCCAGTTTGTGGTCCCGCCGTGGTAGGGTCACGAGGGTGTTAGGCCCAAGTTTAGTTAACCAACAGACGAACTCGTGGACGATTCGACCATGAGTCGGACCGAGGAGGTCACCGCCTTGTCTTCTAGCAAAGACCGTTTACTCAGATTGTTTTATCGAAGGTTGTAAGGTCAAGACGGGTGCCTACCTTCACCTTATGTCGCATGTGAAGCCCGTGTAGGCTATTTTTCGCCTTCTAAAAGTTTACTGTGCAGGTTAAGAACTCAGTGAGTCTCAGACCGCATTCGCCGCCGCCATGCGTGGATTTGAAGGTAGTCGGGGGATTGTTGTCTCTGTGGAGGAAGTGTTTAAGCTACCATTTCGGTGTTCGGATATCGCTTTGTGAAGCCTTGTAGGGCGGAAGTGTAAATTGCCTCGATTGGTTCGATGTTGGCAAGGTTGATTAGTTGGTTCAGGCTTGTTCCAGCAGACTGTGGATAGTGCGAAGCTTGTCTAGAAGAAGTTCTGGCAGCTCAGAGGAGTTGTGCGGATAATCGGCGACGATGCTTAGAGTTCAGGTTGACGGTCGGTCTTCTTGAAAGTACCACCCCGGGTTGGGTGTGACGAGTTTGGAATACAGAGGGAACTTAGCCCGAGTTACTTTGGGCCTTTCTGAGTTCATGTGAAGAATAGGCCAGGTTGCCTATATGTTAGCTTTTGCCGTCCGACTTAGGAGGCAGTACGTCCGGTCTTTCGTATTGTTATGATCAGGGAAAGTATCGGAGATCCATCCAGAGTTCCCACTTAATGATGACCACGTTAGAGATAGTAGCCGAGTAGCCCGAAGCGAAATCGTAAATGTGGAAAGAGTTCGAGTATACGACATCCTCGTGGATCGATGCGTGGTACCATTGGTTGGGTCGCCTGAGAAGGTTAATGCCTCAGGCAAAGTGACAAAGTGGTATCTACGACGAGTAAAGAGAGAAGCGAGCATGTATGGCGAGCATAGATGCGATCATTTCTTTTATAAAGAGAAGGTGCGAAGGAAGTATATTTTAGACCCCGGTGAGAAGTGTGTTGCGATGATGATTACAGGTGTTTCCTCGTGGACTTTGATGTAAGTATTTACGCAGTTGTTTCTGTGGCCAGATGTGGCAGGATTGATTCTCGTAAGTATAGTAGTGAAGAATATCGGGCGACGCTTGTTTTGAGACTTAGAAGGAACATTCGGGACGAATGTTTCTAAGGAGGGGAGAATGTTATACCCCGTATTTTCAGAGTATGTACGTATGGACGTACGTAGAAAATTCGAACTTGAGATAAAGTGCTTGGCCGAAATTATTTTTGTGCACAAGTGCGAAAAGAGTCATTTTCGTAAACGCTTTCCAGCTTTTGTAGGAAAATTCGCTATGTCATTTATTATTTTTACGGATTTGTTCCGAGAGACGAAATCTTTTGGACCAATATGAGGGCGACGTGTGTCACCCTTGGTGTCCAAGGTTGACGAAATTTCCTTGGTGGAAGCTTCAGGCTTGCACGCTTTTTTCTTCTTTTGTTCCTAAAATGTTTGGTCAATTTTTTTGAGATATTTTGTGGTGTGTATGTCCAAGTGGGAGCAACAAAAAACATGTCTTAATCTTCACCTTACACTTGCCTAACTCTTGGCTCAATCTTGGCCTTTGAGTGCCCTATAAATACCCCTTAGTTGATGAGTTATTTCATCCACTTGAGCAAATTCCTAGACTCAAACACTCCTCCTCATGGTTGTCTCGCCCAACTCCCCTCCCCTTTGAGTGGCCTTTTGGCGAGAGCAACCCCACTAGCCTAGTTGTGCTAGTCGAAATACTACCCCCTTGGTAGAAATACTCTTCAAGTATTGTTATAATACCCAAATACTTTAGCCCAAATACCTTGTAGTATTTCCAAAGTACCCTCTATCTGAAAAGCAGGAAAATACTATTATACGTCCCTTTAGCCTCTAAACGAAACCCTAAGGAAAATCTCCATGGTTAGTTGGAGTAGTTTGTAGAAGTTGGTTAGAACTTCTAAGGGTAGTTTGGAGGCGGGTTGGGCGCTCGGAGTTGGAGCTAAGCGATTGCCGGGATCGACTTTTTACTTGGATAATTATGGGCTTATTGAGGTAAATATCTTGTCCCTCTATTGTAATTGGAAATTACATATTGTTAGAATATATAGTTGAAGTATACTATATATAGAACTGAACGTAGTTATTGGCAATGTCTTTTGACTTAAGCCTGAATAATACTTACGACAATGTCTTGCGACTTAAGCCTGTATTTAAAGAAGATTACTGAACTGTAATTACTTAGGGTATTCTGATGAGACTTGTGAAGTAGTCCATTGGAGTAGAATTGTACCCGTTAGGGTTAGATGTATAACCCCTGGTTGGCTTGGTAGCCGGCCTCGATAGAGGAGGAGATTTCCGTTGTTGCGGGAGAGTCTTTGAATTTTACGTAGAATGTTCTACGAAGAGACCTGGTGTTAATAAGCGCCTTGTGGCCTTATAGGTGGAAGTACTATGCGTGGCGCGATCTACTTGGCTTAGGGAGTAGCCGGCGGTTTGAGGTACTTGGAGCATTTTGCTATTAGTCGATAATCGTCGCGAGGTATGTGAACCTCTTCCTATCTCTTCTAGCATGATATGTGTGAACTATGTAGTACGGTGAGCGTCATGTGCTAAATGTATGTGATTGGTTTAAAACATAAAGTGTTATAACGACTTTATGGGAAGTTGGTTATAACGACTTTATGTTGGTAAGAGAATACATGTGGTTTTAAAAGTCTTGATTTGAACTATAAGCGGCTTGTTATGTGTTAATAAAGAACTTGAAGTATTTCAAAGATTTTTGAATCATTTTGAAAGAAGAAGTAATACTTGGTTTTGAAAAACTTAAGAGTTATACTAGCTTTATGGGAAGTTAGGTATAACGGCTTAAGAATGTTTCTTGATTTTGGAAATCGTAATGTGTATCGACAAACCAACTGCGGCGTTAATAAAAGGAAATGTTTTGACTAATTAAGTATTATTAAAACCAGTAGAAACTTCCATCTGCATAGAAGCTAAGATGAGACAAAATGATATTTCTTAGATCACGGCTGTTGTAATAAGATTGTTATAAACAAGAATATCCTACTCATATAAGACTTATGTTTCTCGGATAGTTTTAAGGAGAATTATATTCTCAAATGAATAAGACTATGAACTACTGAAACCTTTCTAAAATGAGAAACTTGAACATTGGAAATTAGGCAAACTTGATCATTGGAAAAGAATGTTGCTACTTGATTTTACAAAGAGTAATTGATTTACTTTAAAAGGATAGTCACTCTATTTTATACTACGGGTATTGTGTGACATTGTGAAAGTAACGTATCTTTTAAAGAGTTAATGTATGAAGTACTTTGGGGATAAAACCCGATTTTGTTAATCATATAGTAGAAGGTACCTTGTGTGAACAACTTGATTGTATTGGTTTGTGATAGCCTTGTAATACTTTCTTGATTGCGTTGATAAGTAAGCGTGTTGGGATCTACGTGTGTTAGTATCTTGTGATGTTTGTGTGAAGGGTTCCTTGATTGTGCTTATTAACTATCGATCGTTATGATAGTATTGTGGCATTCATCTCTTGAGATGATTCCGGGGTTAAGGCGCCCTCCGTGCGGGGTAGACTTCGGGTCGATGGACCTATGATTGAGAATACCTCATACAGTCCCGGGCTATGCGGAGCTACGAGTTCGTGTTAGTGTCGTCCTTTATGGGCATGCGGTCCATGTGGCCATGCGGCTGCGAAGTCGGGGCGATGCCGGAGTAGCTACCCTCGATGCGGGAATACCTCATGCGGGCGATGAGATTGGCCTATGCGAGTGCGGGAGTTCGAGGTTAGACGCGTACATCGATCTGCGGGCAAGTGGCGGCTTTGATCATGTGACGGTCAGACAGATCTTATGATCTGATTCATGACCTTGTTGGTGCGTGGGTTTTTAGTAGTCGGCTATGCCTTCGTACTTACCGTCTGATTTTATTATGACACAGTGGGACACGGTGTTCATGTGTGTTCCTTGGTGCTTTTATATCATAGAAGCTGGCGGTGAGGAAGGTCTTCCCCGGGCACGATTGATGTTGTGGGCTTGAGACCGAGTGGTAAACTTGAGTGATGCCTTGAGGGCGTGAGTCCCTAACGACATATTGCTTTGTTGTAAGCGTAGTTTGGTTATCATACATGTCTCTGCTTTATATATGATCGCTATGATTTCATTTCTGATATGTATTTTGATTTCACATACTTTTTGTTATGCGACCTCGCCCGGGCTGCGTTCATGCCGCAGTTGAGGTACACGATCGTTGATCCTAGCTCTCGAGTCACGTTTGGCGTTTGGGAAGCTCCGTTTCTCGGAGGCTTATCGGTGGTATAGTCCGCTGCGTCGTAAGTGTTTACATTCGGGGGTTTGGCGGGGCCTGTCCGCCATTGTTGTCGTATCATTCTTAAGTGCATGTAATCTTGTTGTGGGCGAGGTTTGTAAAAGGATTAAACTGTTCATGTTGAAAAAGTTGCTATTTATATATATCGAAGGTAACCGCTTTTGGTTAGCTTTGTCTTCTTATTTCCCGTCTTATTACCTGGTTTCATGTATTGTCTTTATGTTCATTGATTACTCGATGTATGTCTACTTGGGTGCGGGGTAAGGCACGGTCACGAACCGGGCAGGTCGTGACAAAGAGTCTATTCGAGTAGCACTTTGATAAGTCTTTGAGATTTGGCGGTTGTGTGTTCCCGATATGTCAGGACCGTCGTGGTCTGGGGAGGCACACGGTGCTCGTTATTCTATTCATCCGGTCGACCAAGATGTACCATGACCTCGACGTTTGTATTGGTGGGATGGCACGAAGAGGGGCGTGGCGAGTTTTGTCGCCTGATGTCCTAATTGCCCGGCAGTCAGTCGAGCACGAGGCCCAGTGGATTATTGCGATCTATTGAGATTCCGACTTGGAAGTGGGAGGTGATCAACATGGACTTTATTCTGAGGTTACCTCGTACTCGGAGGAAATCGACTCCATTTGGGTTATTGTTGTGGTGTGAAATCAGCCCATTTCCTTCCGATCGGACGACGTTTTGGTGAGGACTATGCGGATTGTACATCAAAGAGATTGTGAGGCTGCGGTGTCGGTGTCGATTATATCCGATAGGGAGCCAGTTCTGGCTAACTTACGGAGGTCTTTCCGAAGGGTTTAGGGACACATGTGAGTCTCGATCTGACATTCCATCCTCAGTTGTGGGCGGGAAGAGCGTACTATCCGGACAACGAGGATATGTTGCGAGCTGCGTGATTGATTTCGTGGTAGTGGGAGGATCATTTGCCTCTTGGAGTTTTCTTACAACAACAACTACCATTCCGATATCTGAGATGGCGCCATACGAGGCTTTATATGGGCGAAAATGAAGGTCGCCGATTGGTTGTTTCGACGTGGGCGAGGTACAATTAGTTGGACCAAAATTTGTTCAGCAGGCTGTGGATAAAGTAAAGATTATCCGGAGAGATCGTAGCGGCTCGTAGTCAGAAGTCATATGCGGATAATCGGCGTCGGCATTTGGAGTTTCGGTGGCGATTGGGTCTTCTTAGCGTGTCACCCATGAAGGTGTGATGAGATTCGATGAAGGGGAAACTCACCCAAGGTACACGGGCCCTACCGATCGTCCGTCGAGTAGGCAAGGTTGCCTATGAGTTGGATCCGCCATCGAGTTAGAGGCGGTACATCCGGTCTTCCATGTTTCTATGTTGCGGAAGTGTATCGGTGATCCAAATGAGTTTTCCTACTAGTGAGGTCCAGTGGCGGAGGGGTTATCGTATGAGAGTCCCATAGCGATACTCGATCGCTGTGTCGCGATGCGGACCAAGGATGTAACTTCCGTCAAAGTCCTGTGGAGGAATGATAACCGGGAGGAGATGACTTGGGAAGCGGAGGAGGACATGTTGAGGAAGTATCCTCACTTATTTCCTATACCTTCAGGTAATTCACCTTCCCTTACTTGTCAGGTTTTAAATTTAAGTATTTCTTTTGCTTAAATGCTATTATGTGGCCATGTGTGGCATTTTTGGTATGTCGGGGTTGTGAAAGGAAACTATGTTGCTAATTGACTCCGAAAGAACATTCGGGGACGAATGTTTCTAAGGGGGGAAGAATGTTACACCCCGTATTTACAGGACATGTTTTAAGAACGTACGTAAGAACTCACAAGTGTTAAGATTTGAGACTTGTAAGATATTATCGGAATTATGAAATTTTCGGAAAAAAACGTATTGTTGTGACGAATGGGAGGGCGACACGTGTCACCCCCCCTTAGTGATGCCTTGGACGAAAATGTCATGGCTAAAACGTATTGTTCGCTACCCATGATATGATCGAGAGTCTCCTATTATGAGGTTGTACGTATTCCCTTGATTTACTCTCATTGTTAGTAAGGCACTGTGTACTATAATTTTGTTATCATCCATGTCTCCGGCTTTGTTTTAAACTTATATTGTAATTACAGTACTTTCCAGTTTTTCATACTTAGTACATATTGTGTCGACTTTCTTCTGGCTGCGTTCATGCCGCAGGAAAGGTTAAGCAGGTGGTGGATCCTCGTACTTAGGATCACTTATCAGACGTCAGAAGCTCCATTTCTCCGGAGGCTTGTCTCTTTTGGTACAGTATTTCCCTGATGTTGTAGATTTATGTACATTCAGGGGTATGGCGGGGCCCTGTCCCGCCACAGTTGTTATTCCTAGAGGTCTGTATTCACATATGTGGTTGGGCTGTAAGAACTGATGTTGTACATTTGTACTTTTGATTATGCTATATTATGGAAGATGGCCTTATCGGCTAACCTGGGATGTTTTATTGTTACACATGTGTTCATGTTGCGTATGTTCCGCTGCTATTCTCTGATGTATACCTAAATAGGGTGCCCAGGTAGGGCACCAGTCGCGGACCCGGGGTCGGGTCGTGACAATAATCTTTCATCTCCCCACTTCTTTTTCAAAACACTCCCTCACCTTCTCTCTTTATCCTTCAGCCGAGAACCCTCCCCCTTCCCATAGCAAATTGAAGACTAAATCAACTCCTTTTCTAAGATTAAACTCTTCTATTAAATTCTAAGCAAATGGTGAAAATGAAGCAATGATTATTTTTGGTTGCTGGACCGATTTTTTAGCCAAGAAATTTCAGTTTGAAGATGAACCATTTTTTGAAGAAAAACATGTAGGAATGATGGATTAAACTTGTAGAATACATGCATGTCAATAAAAATTGAAGAAATGGTGAAAATGGTGCAAAAGGAAATGGAGCAGTGACCGAAATATAGGGGCTATTTTGGGCAAAAATTGAGGTAAGATTTCTTCTTATTATTTGAGTATTGGAGTTACATGATGTTGTAGTTTAAGAAATGAACTTGTGTTAAGAGAAAATGGAAATGAGATAATGCATGTGAATATTTTGGGTGATGGACCGATTTGGGACTGTTTTGTGTACATTGGATTCGATTATCGTTTTGTTATTATTTTCACCATTAATTATGTGTTAAAGTGAAGGAAATATTGATGTTTAAATTGTAAACGTTTATAGGAAATTGTTGAAATATGAATTGGATGTTAAGGAATTAAGAGAAGAGTTATGGTATTGTTTATTGGGGCGTGACATGCTAGAAATTGTTGGACATTGTTGACTCGATTTTAAGGGTTGTTTGCGTGCTATTTTTGTTGGAGTTGAATACGGGAAATTTTATTGTTTAAGGGATGTTATTGTCGAGTTTGTATGCTGGGATTTATAAGTATGTACATTGTGGTAGTTTCTACTCCATGTCCTAAAGAAATAAAGGTATAAAAAGGGGTTACATTGCACTCTTGTTGTTGTTGGAATGTGGACTGTTTTTAAGGACTGCATTAACGTGGTTAAAGGAGCTAGATTAACATGAGAAATAGGTGTAGTAATCACCTTGGTTGTTGTAGTTGTTGTATTACATGAACGTAAAGAGAAAGAATGCATAACTATGGTGTAGATATAGTATATGGACATATTTTGTTATATCCTGAAATTGTGCTTGGTTATTGGTATTGTTGACATTGTTTATAAGATGTGGATATGTATATAATTAGGGGAAGTGCTGCCTGAATTTTTATAGAAAAAGGAGTCATCATTCAATATAACTTACGCTAGAAATCATAGAGTTGACGGGTATGTTGCTACTATTATAGGTCGAGGTTCTAATCGAGATGAACATTAATTATATAGTTGGTTAGTTCGACAATAAGGTATGTGAAACTATCATTTCTTCTTTTGACATGATTTATATAAAATGAGTGTACGGCGGACGTACATAATTCTATTGAATCCTAATTCTTAATGATACATGATATGATAGTGCATTGATTTTCTAAGTAATAGTTACTCTATTTATTCCATTGAGAGTCAAATGATGATTTAATTTGTATAAAGTTACTCATGATATTCTATTCGTGCTGATATGATTATATGATTTCACCGAGTCCCGGGTCGGGCATGTATATATATATATGATGATTTTACCGAGTCCCAGAATGGGCCGGGTACGATATAAGTGGACAGACATCCACAGTTTATGGACAGGTATCCATGTATGACTTCATTCACCGAGTCCCATAATGGGCCGGGTACAGTATGCATATGTATATGACTTCATTCACCGAGTCTCATAATGGGTCGGGTACAGTATGTATATATATATGACTTCATTCATCAAGTCCCATAATTGGTCGGGTATGGTATGTATAGGTATATGATGATTCAATGGACATGCATCCATGATTTTGATATGATTCTCATTTTATAAGGCACAGTTGACTCTCATTTTATAAGGCACAGTTGACTCTCATTTCATAAGGCACAGTTGTATTGATATTTGGATTATTATATTTGTCTCCTGACATCTCTTGGCCAGTTATGATCTTATTTACAGTACTTCATGTTTTACATACTCAGTACATTATTTCGTACTGACCCCCTTTCCTCGGGGGGCTGCGTTCATGCCCGCAGGTACATGTACTCAGTTTGGTGATCCTCTAGTGTAGGATTCATGTTCAGCTGTTTAGAGAGATCCATTGATTCGGAGATTAGACGTTTTGGTACAAAATTTTATTTTTGACTTATGCATATTTAGAGGCACGACGGGGCTCTGTCCCGTCATATTTCATTATCGTACTCTTAGGGGTCTGTAGACAGTTGTGAGTGGTAGATGTGTTATGGACTTGTGTGGATTGTATATGTGTTTGGTTCAGCTGTACTGTTGTACTCATTTTGGGATGTTTCCGTATGTAGTGGCAGCCTTGTCGGCTTGCCTATTTTGATATGATTCATAGATTACTAGATTATCCTTGGTATCCGTGTGATTGTATGTGATATGTGGGTATAAGGGTGCCCAGGTAGGGCACCGGGTCGCGGCCCGTCGGGTCGGGTCGTGACATTTAGTGGTATCAGAGCAGTTCATTCTCAGAATGTCTATAGACTGTGTCTAGTAGAGTGTTGTATATGGGTATGTTGTGCACCATACTTATACGCAGGAGGCTGCTGGACATTTAGGATTGGTTTCTATTCTTCTTACTCAAAGATCGTGTGATAGAGCTATGTTATTAGGTTAATCCCTCTCTGACGTATTATTGTGTTTCCAGCTATGCCTCCGAAAAAGGCGATAGTGGCCCAGAAGGGCAAATCAGTAGCAGGAGCTACTAAACAGACCCGGAGAGTTACCAGGGCCCATACCCAGTCTATGCCTGAGATTGTACCTCAGTCGACGAGCTCTGCTACATCGCCACCTCCAGAGGCTCCAGTTCAGGGGGCAACACCATCAGCTCCTGAGACCCCAGCACCTGAGCCTACAACTCCTCAGCCAGGGGCAGAGGACAGAGCCATGAGAGATGCAGTATAGCTGCTGACCAGATTAGTGGCAGGGCAGACTCGTAGACAACGACTGGGAGTTGACCACAGATCTGACAGTTTGAGGATTCGTTATTTCTTGAGTTGTAATCCTCTAGAGTTTTTTGGGTGAAAGCTCGAGGATGACTCGCATGAGTTTATCCGACAGATTCAGCGTACGTTGAAGGTGATCAAGGCTTCGGAGACTGAGTCAGTTAAGTTAACTCCGTATCGGATGCGGGATGTAGCGATTAATTGGTATGAGTATTGGGAGTTATCTAGAAGCGAGAGTGCTCCTCCAGCTGTATGGGGTGAGTTTACAGAGGCTTTCCTTGGCCACTTTCTGCCTCCAGATATGAGACGAGCTAGAGTTGATAGATTCCTACACTTGAGGCAGAATGGTAGGAGCATTCGAGAGTATAGTCTCGAGTTTGATTCATTGGCTAGGTATGCGCCTACTATTGTGGCTGATATGGCGGACATAGTGCATCGCTTTGTGATAGGGCTGGATCGTTATTTGATTAATAGTTGTATGGAGGTGGCTCTTCAGTCAGGTATGGATATTGCCCGGATACATGCATATGCACAGGGGGTAGAAGACCGACGCAGATGGCGTCAGCCAGATAGGGATCACGACAGAGGCCAACATAAGAGGGCTAGATCGGCTGGATATTCTGGTGAGTTTCGAGGCGGGCAGCCTCAACATCATGTTAGGTATTCTTCCCAGCCAACACAGAGTGCACCTTCACAGTCTACATGTAGGATATTTGACCGCACTGGGTATTCAGGAGCTGGTCAGAGCTCCAGAGCTGCAGGTTCACAGGCGAACAGGGGTTCGAGTCAGTTGAGGCCACCTTTGCCTCGGTGTGGTAGGTCCCATTTTGGGGAATGCCGTTTTACCACGGGTGCTTGTTTTTCTTGCGGCCGCCAAGTCCATGCGATGAGAAAGTGTCCTTTTAGAGGTGGTACAGGGGTATGGTCAGCCTACTGGATCGGTTGCTGGTTCATCTTTTTCTATAGCTATGCGCCCCGCAGGACAGGGTGTTCATATGCCAGTAGGCCGTGGTAGAGGTCGTGGTGGAGTTTCTAGTTCTAGCGGTCCCTCGAACCGCATTTATGCTTTGGCTAGTAAGCAGGATCAGGAGGCATCACCAAATGTGGTTACAAGTATATTATCGATCTTTTCCTGAGATGTATATGCATTGATAGATCCAGGTTCCACCTTATCATATATATCTCCCCTTGTTGCTGGTAGAATCAGAATAGAACCTGAGTCGATAGAAGTATTTGAGGTAGCTACACCGGTAGGAGTGTTACACCCCGTAATTTCAGGATATGTTTTAAGAACGTACGTAAGAACTCAGAAATGATAAGATTAGAGACTTGTAAAAATTTATCGGAATTATGAAATTGTCGGAAAACGAAATATCAGGATTTAATGGGAGGCGACACGTGTCACCCCCCCCCCTTTAAGTGATCTTGGACGAAAATCAACATGGGTATAAGGGTCATTTGACCATTTTTAAGATGACAAGTCTTGCAAGTAGTAGAGCTTGATAATATTGACTTGGTCAATGGGACCACTTAGCTTGATATTTAAAAGATTTGCATCCAAACCACACATATGTATTAATATTAGCCCTCCATGTTGCTATATAAGGATACTAGTAGTGAGACAAACTTTCTATACTTAGAAAAATTTCAAGAAATTGGATGAACAACAATAGGGCTCTCGGGTTCCACACTTCCAAGAAAGAAAAAAATTTGTTTGTTGTCCAATAAGCTCCAAACTTTAAAACAAGGTTCATGAGGGTATTGTAAGGGTATCTCAATAGAAAGATCCCGGAAAAAGATTGTTTTCGCATTAGTCGCAAGGTGAAAACCTAGTTGCTTTCCTAGGTTTTGATTGGAAGATTAAAGGGAAGTTGTTTGTGATATTCTAAGGGTCTCAAGTGGCGGATTGAAGTGTCAAGAAGAGGCTCTAAGTTGCTAAGGAGCGACTTTGGATTTGAAGTTGGATTAAGACTCGTAGAGGTAACAATCTTGTTCTCTTAAAGTGTTACAAGATTATATATTGATGTTAGCCTTACATTTTTACTAGCATGAAGTATATGTGTTGAAGATTTATAAGTGATATGGATTATTGTAGCCTAAAATCCGAAATGACATATAAGCCATTTGAAGTTGGATTACAATTTGGTCGTTAATTAGAATCGCCGACGTTACGTACTTGAAGATTGTGGTAGTAATAATCGATTGCGACTTGATATCATGTTATACTAAACAATTTGGATTGAAAAGGAATTGGATAAGAATTGGTGTGGTTGTGTCTCAAGTTGCCGAATTTACACTTGTAGTTGTACTAGTTTGATATCAATTGTGGGGCGGAATTTTACACGTCTAGTAGGCGTGTAATCCCCTATTGATAACTACATTGTTGAGCCTTAAATGTGGCGTGTTTGGTTATTGAATTCGGCCTTGAAAAAGGTGGCAAAGTATGTAGAAACAAAGGAAGTGCTGTCCGATTTTCCGTAGAATTTAGTGACTTTGCACTTATAATATTCTACGTTTGAAGTAAGAAGTTAATGGACGTATTATGGCCATTATAGGTTGAAGTACTAAGTATAGTGTATTCTACTTGAAGGATGTAATATCTATCAAGGTTGAAGTACTTTGGAGCATTTTGCTACTTGTCGATAATCGTCGCGAGGTATGTGAACCTCTTCATTCTTTTGACATGATTCTATGTATGGAATATACATGTGGTAATATTTCATGTTCCCTTCTACTCTTAGAAGTTAAGAGGTAGGTATGTGATTTACTCTATGTAAAGGTTATGTCTAGGTTATCCTAAGTTCTTACCAAGTCTTATGGGGGATGTTTGTAAGAGTCGTTAGGAGGTATTTGGAGCCAAGTTGACTTGGCTAATTTTACGGCACACATGGGAATAAGTATTGAACAAGCCATTGCAGCGTTAATAAAGGAAAATGTAATGACAATTGATTATATTAAAATGAGTAGAGTTCTCCATCTGCATAGAAACTAAGATAAGACAAAATTGTATTACATTTTCTAGATCATGGCTACTTGAATAAGATCGTTATAAATAAGTATAACTTATTCACAACGCACCAAAGTATATGTTACTTAATTTAAAAGAGTTTACGTATGAAGTTTTTAAGACTTTGAACCTTGAATTCTTAAAAGGTTAAGAAACTTTATTTTTTCAAGTTATGAGACTTGATTTCTAAAGGAAGAAATGACTTGATTTAAATGTATATAATACTTGATTTGGAAAGCATAGATTTCTTGATATTCTAAAGATAAGAGATTTTAAATTCTAAGTTAAGAAACTTGATTTGAAAGTATAAGTCTCTTGGTTATAAAAAAAATGAATTAGTCTAAGGCATAAAGATAGTATAACGACTTTATGGGAAGTTGGTTATAACAACTTTATGGAAGGTTAAGAGAATGGTTTTCTCCAGTAATATAAACAAAGAATGACTCGAAATAAAGAAGGGCAAATTGTTTTAAAGGTACCAATTGCTTAAGGTTTTTAAGAAAGAAGTCACTTGATTTAGAAGCATGTAAATGTATTTCTAAAAGGTATTGTGACTTGTCTTGAAAAGTAGATATGACTTGATACTACAGTTATTAGTATCTTGGAAGTTTTATTTGAAAAAGAGTCATTCTAAAGGAGTAGAGGTGCATAATACGTTGGGTTAAATTCCCGGATTTTATACGACATTATCGCGTCCCAGGAATGGGCCGGGCAGTATACCTTTATGGGCAGACTATATGACATTATCGCGTCCTAGGAATGGGCCGGGCAGTATACCTTTATGGGCAGACTATATGACATTATTGCGTCCCAGGAATGAGCCGGGCAATATACCTTTATGGGCAGACCATATGACATTATCGCATCCCAGGAATGGGCCGGGCAGTATACCTTTATGGGCAGACTATATGACATTATCGCGTTCCAGGAATGGGCCAGGCAGTATACCTTTATGGGCAGACCATATGACATTATCGCGTCCCAGGAATGGGCCGGGCAGTATACCTCTATGGGCAGACTTATGTGACTTTATCGCGTCCCAGATTGGGCCGGGCAGTATAGGCGTCCCTCCATAAAGGGCCGGATTATGTTAGGTAAGGTAAGTAAGTTATATGGTAATGAACTTGATGATTTTTCTAAGTATGTACGTAAGAAAGTGACTATAACTTTTATTGACAAATGGGAAAAGATAATAAGGTATGATTAAGTTCACGAGATGGTAATGACATGGTAGGATCAGGTATTTACCCTTTTTATACTTACCTCTGTCATTCTTTTATACAGATATGATTTGTTTACTGTACCTTATTTCCGTTCCATATTCGCACTGTTAGACCGACTTCTTCTGGCTGCGTCATGCCCGGTATTAGGTACACAGTTGGTGATCCTTGCTCTTAGGATTTCACCAGATTTTTAGGAAAAAGCTCCATTTACTCCGAGGCTTATCTTTTAGTCTCGCTTTCCGAGGTTGTTGATTCATGTATATTCGTGGTATGGCGGGCCCCTGTCCGCACGCTTGTTATGTTAAAACTCTTAGAGGTCTGTAGTCACATATTGTGGGTCGATTTGTAAAGGAAAGGAGACAACCGCTTGGTTGTATATATATGTCGGGAAGGTAGCCTCATCGGCTAACCTCGTTGTTTTTATTTCGTTGTTTTATTTTATAAGTTTCATGTATGTTCCGCTGATTATCTCCGATGTATACTGTAAGTGGTGCCCAGTAGGGCACGATCGCGGCCCGGGCGGGTCGTGACAAAAGTGGTATCGAGCGATTAGTCTCTGAAAGTGTCTACGCATCGTGTCTAGTAGAGTCTTGATTATCGGTGTGTTGTGCACCACATCTATAATCATGAGGCTGCAGGACATTTAGGATTGGTTTCCATTCTTCTCTCTTTGAGATCGTGCAGTAGAGCTGTCATAGTAGGTTGAATCCCCTCTGACCTATTCTAATGTATCAGTTATGCCTCCACGGAAGCGTCGGGGCCCGAAGGGCGCAAAGAAAGATAAGTCGCTAGTGGTCCACAGAGGGTTACCAGTACTTAGGCCCAGATTATGCATGAGGTTTTGGCTCAGACGGCGAGTTCAGTTACGCCGACAATAGTAGAGGAGCCGAGAACAGCCGCAGCTCCAGAGGTTCTGATACCCGAGCCTCCAGCCCGGCCGAGGCGAGTTTAGAGATTATGGAGAGCGGTCGGATATTGACTAGCATAGTGGTAGGCAGCGCCGACAGGAGCGGTAGCTAACCCTGTGAGCCGATTTGAGGATTCGGGATTTTCTGGGTTGTAGTCCACCCGAGTTCTATGGTTCGAGATCTGAGGATGATCCTCAGGAGTTCGTTCGACAGCTGCAGCGAATTATGCATGTGCTTAGGGCCTCAGAGACAGAGTCAGTTGTGTTAGCTTCTTATCTGTTACGCGATATTGCGTTGAACTGGTTTGAGTCTTGGGAGCTGTCGAGTGGTGTGGGTGATCGTCCAGCAGTTTGGAATGAGTTCACGGAGGCCTTTCTTGATCACTTTTTGCCTCCTGAAATGAGGAGAGCCCGTGTTGATAGGTTCTTGTCATTGAGGCAGAATGGGAGGACCATCAGGGAGTACAACCTGGAGTTTGACTCGTTGGCCAGGTATGCGCATACTATTGTGGCTGACATGGCGGACAGAGTTCACCGCTATGTGATGGGGCTAGACCGTTATATGATTACTGCATGTCTGGGAGTGGCCCTTCAGCCAGGTATGGATATTGCCAGGATGCAGGCTTATGCACAGGGGATCGAAGACAGAGAGAGAGGACCAGCCAGACACAGTCCAGCCCAAGAGGGCCAGGACGGCCGGGTTTCAGGGTAACTTTCGAGGCGGACAGCCTCAGCAGCAGACTAGGTCTACATTGCAGCCAGCACCGAGTGCTCCTCCACAGTTTTCCGGCGGGGGGTTTTACAACCCCGGAAATGCAGGGGTCGGTCAGATCTCTAGAGCTTTAGGGTCTCAGGGAGATGGGGGTTCCAGTCAGTCGAGGCCACCTTTGTCTTAATGCGCCCAGTGTGGTAGGTTCCATTCTGGGGTATGTCGCGCCGGTACGGGTGCTTGTTTTTCTTATGGTCGTCTAGGCCATATGTTAAGAGAGTGTCCTTATAGAGGGGGTCCTGGTGGGACAGCACAGTCTACTGAATCAGTTGTGGGTTCTTCGCCTTCAATAGCTAGGCAGGATGTTCATACACCGATAGGCAGTGGCAGAGGTCGTGGTGGAAGTTCCCAGTTTTAGCGGTCCTTTGAACCGCCTATATGATTTCAGGTATGTCTTTGACCCTTTAGAAACTTGTATGCATGATAAAGTTGTTGTATGTTTAAGTGTCATGAACAGATTATATTGAGACTATGTATATGCTAGAAGGGGTTGGAAGTACGAAAAGATAATCCCTTTTGGGCTTATGATGGACGGATATGCGTGTGCGAGGTATTAGGACCATAAGTGGCATAATTAGGTTTCATTAAGTGTAGTTTTATGAGATTATGCCGAGAAACGATAGAGTGAGCTCCGAAAGAACATTCGAGGATGAATGTTTCTAAGGGGGGAAGAATGTTACACCCCGTAATTTCAGGACATGTTTTAAGAACGTACGTAAGAACTCAGAAATGATAAGATTAGAGACTTGTAAAAATTTATCGGAATTATGAAATTGTCGGAAAACGAAATATTGTGACGAATGGGAGGGCGACACGTGTCACCCCCCCTTAAGTGATCTTGGACGAAAATCAACATGGGTATAAGGGTCATTTGACCATTTTTAAGATGACAAGTCTTGCAAGTAGTAGAGCTTGATAATATTGACTTGGTCAATGGGACCACTTAGCTTGATATTTAAAAGATTTGCATCCAAACCACACATATGTATTAATCTTAGCCCTCCATGTTGCTATATAAGGATACTAGTAGTGAGACAAGCTTTCTATACTTAGAAAAATTTCAAGAAATTGGATGAACAACAATAGGGCTCTCGAGTTCCACACTTCCAAGAAAGAAAAAAATGTGTTTGTTGTCCAATAAGCTCCACACTTTAAACCAAGGTTCATGAGGGTATTGTAAGGGTATCTCAATAGAAAGATCCCGGAAAAAGATTGTTTTCGTATTAGTCGCAAGGTGAAAACCTAGTTTCTTTCCTAGGTTTTGATTGGAAGATTAAAGGGAAGTTGTTTGTGATATTCTAAGGGTCTCAAGTGGCGGATTGAAGTGTCAAGAAGAGGCTCTAAGTTGCTAAGGAGCGACTTTGGATTTGAAGTTGGATTAAGACTCGTAGAGGTAACAATCTTGTTCTCTTAAAGTGTTACAAGATTATATATTGTTGTTAGCCTTACATTTTTACTAGCATGAAGTATATGTGTTGAAGATTTATAAGTGATATGGATTATTGTAGCCTAAAATCCGAAATGACATATAAGCCATTTGAAGTTGGATTACAATTTGGTCGTTAATTAGAATCGTCGCATGTTACGTACTTGAAGATTGTGGTAGTTATAATCGATTGCGACTTGATATCATGTTATACTAAACAATTTGGATTGAAAAGTAATTGGATAAGAATTGGTGTGGTTGTGTCTCAAGTTGCCGAATTTACTCTTGTAGTTGTACTAGTTTGATATCAATTGTGGGGCGGAATTTTACACGTCTAGTAGGCGTGTAATCCCCTATTGATAACTACATTGTTGAGCCTTAAATGTGGCGTGTTTGGTTATTGAATTCGGCCTTGAAAAAGGTGGCAAAGTATGTAGAAACAAAGGAAGTGCTGTCCGATTTTCCGTAGAATTTAGTGACTTTGCACTTATAATATTCTACGTTTGAAGTAAGAAGTTAATGGACGTATTATGGCCATTATAGGTTGAAATCTTATCACGACCCAGGGCCCGTGGTCGTGCCTTACCCTGTGCACCCTAGTGATACAACATCGAGAGAAAATCGTGAAATAAAAACTGACACATGAAATGAGATATACAATAAGAAAAATAGGCTAACCAAACGGTCACCTTTCTGCATATATATATATATATATATATATATATATATATAAAAGATTAAACCTGAACAGTTACATCCCTTTCACAAACCACGCCCCATTACTACAGGACCTAAGAATGGTATAACAACAACGACGGGACGGGGCCGCCATACCACGAATGTAGCTTTCTACAACGGGGACTATACGAAAGATAAGCCTCCGAGAAACGGAGCTTCCCAAAGCTGACGTGATCCTATGGCGAGGATCAACAATCGGTGTACCTCTACTGCGGCATGAACGGCCCCGAAGAGGTCAAGATAACAGTACCAAGTATGTGGCGTAAGTTCTGAAATAAAATCATAACATTTTAAAACCAATTACAAATACGTACGAACAACCAATTTAACTGCACATAGTGCCACAACATAAACAAGAGCAAAATAGATATAACATAACTGGTCTTTTCTAGGCCGCTAATGATCGAAGCAAGACCATTCGCCCATAGTATCATTATGCGAGCCTAATCCTGGAACTCCCGCAGTCCGCATAGGCCACATAGGCCCGCATGAGGTATTCCTCGCATTGGGGGTAGCTAACCCGCGGCATCATCCTGGACCCCCGAAGTCCGCATAGTAACCTGGACCGCATGAGGTATTCCTCGCATCGGCGTAACACACCCGGAGTGATCAATCCTGGAACTCCCGCAGCTCCGCATAGGTCGCATGGACCCGCATGAGGTATTCCTCGCATCGAGGGTGGCAAATCCTCGGCATAACAAGTCAGGGGGGTAAGTGATATAATATCAGCATAACTGCTTATCGTTAAACAACATAAGCACAACAAGAAAACCCCCTTACACAAACGTCACAAGACACTAACACACGTAGCATCATAACATGTTTACTTATCAAACCAACAAGAAAGTATTACAAGGCTATCACAAGACAACATAGTCAAGTTACTCACACAAAAGTCACACGATACCCGTAGTATCAAAATAGAGTAACTATCGTTTAAGTAAACCAAAACAATTTCCATACCTTCTTTTTAAACCAATCTTAAAACAAAAGCATGCCTTCCTTTTTAAACCATTTTAAGATAAAACCATGTCTTCCTTTAAAACAAAGACACTTTTTCCTTTTTAAAGTCAAGTAGCAATATACTTTTTAAACCAAGTGTCTTACTCTTTTAAAAACAAGTAACCTATACCTTTAAATCAAGTTACTTCTCCTTTCCCAAAATCAAGTTGTTTATAAGTCAAGTCTCTTTACTTTCAAAAATCAAGCTCTTAATCTTTAAATCATATCTTTTAAGGAAACCAACCTCCAACTTTTAAATGTCAAGTTATCCTTTTAAATCCAATGATAAAACTATTCTTTTGTTTTCATAAAGTCGTTATAAATAACTTCCCATAAAGCTATTATAACACTTTATGTTTTAAACAAACCAAGGACAACTATTCTTATTTTCGAAATCAAGATAACTTTAGTCTTTAAAAGACCACACACCCGTTACTCATGAGTGAGGTTTTACAACTTTTTAACATAATTCAAGTCCTTAATATTTCATAACAAGTCACTTAACTTTGGAATCAAGTCAAGGACACAAAAGGAAAATCAAATTCCTTTAAACACACGTGCGTCTACCGCACTATATATATTTCACAAATATCATGCTAGAAAGGATAGGAAGAGGTTCACATACCTCGCGACGATTATCGACAATTAGCAAAACGCTCCACAGTACTATAACCCTGCTAGCCTTTTCCACCCTTCAAGTAGAATACGCTACTCGTAGTACTTCAACCTATAATGGCCATAAAACGTTTATTAACTTCTAGATCTCTTCGTAGAACAATTCTAAGTACAAGGTTCCTTATTCTACGGATAATTCTAAGACCTCCCACGCATGACCACATAAATCTCCTCCTCTATCAAGACTCGCTACCAAGCCAACAACTCCTACGGGGGGTTACACGTCTAACCGGACGTGTACAACACTGCCCCACAATAATACTACAAGTCTACTGTAAATACAGTCCAATGTAATTACAATTCAATTCTTTATAAACATCCTTCCAATAAATCTTATACTCAAATCTAAACTACTACAATATGTAATATCCAATTACAATAGGGGGACAAAGATCATTACCTCGATAAGCCCAAAATTATCCAAATTTTATAAGTCGATCCTGAGCAACGTTTAGCTCCACTTCCTTACGCTCCAACCCGCTCCAAGCAACCCTTAGAAGTTTATAAACAACTTCTCTTAACACTTCAACCAACTATGAAGATTTTCTTAGGGTTTCACTTTTGCGACTAATGGAATAAAGTAGTATTTCCGGGCTCTTATGTTGAGATAACTTTGGAATACTACAAGGGATTTAGGCTAAGGTATTTGGGATTAAAAACGATACTTGAAGAAATTTTCTACAAGGGGATTTTGGACGAGAGCTACACAAGAGGGGGGGATTTTCGGACGAGAGCTACACAAGAGGGGGGGGGGATTTTCGGACGAGAGCTACACAAGAGGGGGGGGGGGGGGGGACGAAAAACAACTAAAGGGAGGGAGTGTTTGCCTTGGAAAATCTTTAAGTGTAGATGATAATAAGTCTTGAACTAAGAGGGTATTTATAGAGAAATCAATGGCCAAGATCAAGGCAAGTGTATGGTGAGGATTAGGGACAAGTGTTGGGGAGTTCTTCCAACCAAATGTCCACCACAACTATGAGACAAGTGTCCACCACAACAATGAGCCACATGTCTCAACAAAACGTCCAAGGCCCCCTAAGTTTCGTCCATATGGCCACATGGGGTGCCATGTGTCGCCCTCCTTCTCGTCCAAAATATTTCATCTTCCGAAAATATCCGTAATGCCACAAATTTTGAAAATAAAGTGGGCCCTACAACCGTAAATTCCTCCCGCGGGCCCCACGTTACCAATTCCGGAAAATAAAATCCAAAATTCTTAAATAATCCCGGAAGTCCGAATACCAAATCTGGGAATCCAATTCCCATTAACGAACCTTTTTCCTTCACAAAATCCGGAAACTTTTCCGTCGAAAAATCACATCTTACTTCCTTTCCAATTTTAATGTCGTATTCTCGTACGTACGTCCTCGTAAACATACTCTGGAACTACGGGGTGTAACATTCTTCCCCCCTTAGAAACATTCGTCCCGAATGTTCCTTCTAAGTCTTCGAAACATACCTGTGCCGGTATAGTCTTCCCTACTATACTTACGAAACCAATTATGCCACACATGGCCATAATACAACATACGCGCAAAAACGCACATCCGAGCCAACGAAGGATCATCTCTAAAGCGTATAACAATACTAATAGCTCCACCCAAGGTCCAAAGGATACTTTCTTCACATCTTTACCTTATAAAAAGGACACTTCCATCTTCTTAACCCATCTTCGCCTCTTTTCTTACTTGTCGTACCCTCCTCGTACACTCGAACTCTTCCTAATATACGTACCACATTTCTGTCATTGCTTCAGTTTCCAAAATCTCGGGGTTACTATTTCCAACTTGGTCATCATTAGCGGGAACACTGGATGGATCTCCGATACTCTTAGAAATATAGCATGGAATACCGGACGTACTGCCTCCTAAGTCGGACGACAGTGCTAACTTATAGGCAACCTGGCCTATTCTACAACGATCTGAAAAGGCCTAAAGTACACCGGGCTAAGTTTCCCCTGCTTTCCAAATCTCGTCACACCCTTCCGGGGTGGTTCCTTCAAGAAGACCCACCGTCAACCTGAACTCCAAGTGTCGACGCCGATTATCCACACGACTTACGGTGACTCGGTGCTAATAACCTTACGGATAAGCTTCACCTTATCCACATCCTGCTGAAACAAGTAGGGACCAACTATCTGAACCTTGCCAACATCGAACCAATCGACCGACAACCTACACTTCCGCCCATACAAGGCTTCATAAGGCACCATCCGAATACTAAAATTGTAGCTAGTATAATACTCACTCAACAAGAGGCAAATAATCCTCACAGCTACCCCTGAAATCAAAACACCGGCCCGTAACCTATCCTCAAATATCTGGATAAAATGCGCTGTTCGTCCGTCGGCCCGGGGGTGAATGCAATACTGAGACTCACCTGAGTTCCTAACCCCGCCTGGTAAAACCTCCAGAAACAAAAGAAATAGCCGAAAATTGGGCTCCACTGCCTGTCATAAAAAGTAGGAATCCCGTGCAGCCTTACAACCTCCCTGATACATAACATCTCGCATAACCCTCCGCCGAGTAAGCGATCTGGCGAAAGACAAGATGGGCTGACCTCATCGGCCCGACTAATGGTAGTATGCATATACGAACTCGTACGATGTTTACCTAAACTTTGGCCTAACACCATCGTGACCCTATCATCTAGCGGGACCACCTCAAATCGACCCGCACATTCGGGTGTAGGTTGACTCGCGATATGGCCTCAATCCGACTCACTTCGTACTAAACTCTCGTTCCCCGATCCGGAACAATCTTACCAGTTCACGTCATGAAAGCTACCACTTCCATCTCACACTACCCATGGAATTATCCCACCATATATATCACGCATACCAAGTACTTCGACAAAGACCAACCGTAAAATCATCCACTCAGGACGGCCTTGCATCCAAGGTCCCAACTGTTATAAATTCTAAGGCTTCCCATTTTCTCGTCCCCAGACTTACCCTTTTCAACTACCCATGTTTTCTAATCCACGCCTAGCACAATGCTATCCGTACATAGCACTCCACATGTATCTACCATAACGACCTAAAAAAGTCTGTTAAGGGCTGAAGATATCTCTGTAACTACTGCCTCACTTTCCCTTTGTCGCTCTAATCAAATCCTGCTCTGCTGGGCGCATAACTACAGAAGGTGATGAACCACCGATCCCGGCGTGAGTCGTAACATCCGCGCCACCTCTGGTCGGATAATTTCTCGCAAAATGGCCCTGCTGGTCGCAAGCCTAACAAACTATCTAAGTAGTACGACACTCCCCATAAGAATACCTACCATAACGGCCATACCGAGGTGGGGGTGGCCTCCTCTGGCTAACACCCTCCTCCGACCAGCTGAATCCATGGCGACTTGGTAGGCTAAGTCATTCCACCTGTATCCCTCCTACTAGGACATCCTCTCATCACATGGCCCTGACGGCCGCTGGTAAAACAAGCACCAGTAAAAAGACGACATTACCCGGGATGACGCCTACCACATAGTGAATACTGAGGGAAAACTGAATTTGGCTGGCTAGAACCTATGTAAATCTGTGAACCAGAAACCCTGGAGTTCTGACCAACTCCTAAATACCCCGAACGTCCTGAAGTGCGCGGAGGACCACTGCATCTTGGCGGAGGCGCATAACGATCTGCTGAGAAGGTCCGCCTCGAAAGTTACCAAAGGACCTGCTTTATTGCGGCCTCTTCTGTTGATCTTGGTTAATTCGTCGATCTCTACGTTCCTCAGTCTGCTGCGCATAAGCCTGTACGCGGGCAACGTCCATGCCTGACTGAAGAGTTACTCTTGTACCTCCCTTCACTAGATAATCGTCAAGTCCTGTGACATATTGGTGCACTCTATCCTCCATGTCTGCCACCAAAGCGGAGACATAACGAGCCAATGAGTCAAACTCCATACTATATTCCCAAACCGTCCGCCCGTTCTGCCTTAACAATATAAATCTATCTGCCCGAGCTCTCCTCATCTGCGAGGGCAAGAAGCGTGCAGGAAATGCCTCTAAGGTTTTGATCACTTCCATGATCCGCTGCAACTGTCGAATAAACTCCTGAGGATCTTCCTCAGTTCTCAATCCATAGAACTCGGGTGGACTGCAACTCAAGAAGTCCCGAAATCTCAACTATCGGATCTAGGGTGAACTACTGATACTACCGGAACCTCTGACTCTCGTCTGTCCTCATGCCTTGCTACAAGCCTAGCTAGTAACTGGGCCATTTACTAGTAACCATATCCTCGACTCCTGGCCGTGGAACTAGAGGCTCAGGTATCGTGGTCTCAGTAGCTACTGCTACTGCTCTAAACTCTCCTGGGGCTAGCGGCGTCGCAGAACTCCCCGAATGAAGCACTATCTCAGGTAATGACTGGCCTGTGCCCTCGTAACCCTCTGTGCTCTGCTCGCAGCTCCCTCTGCTGCCTTGCCCTCCTGGGCTCTGGTTGCCTTGCGTAGAGGCAAAAACTAGCACATACGAATACGCCAGAGGGAGTCCAACTTATAACACAGCTCTAAGGCACGATCTCAGAGTGAGAAGAATGGAAACCAATCCTAAATATCCTGCAGCCTCCTGATTATAGGTGTGGTGCACAACACGCCGATAATCAAGACTCTACTAGATACGGTCTGTAGACACTTTCCGAGGATTAACTGCTCTGATACCACTTTTGTCACGACCCGACCCCGGGCCCGTGACTGGTGCCTTACCCCGGGCACCCTAGTGATACAACATCAGAGAAAATCAGCGGAAATAAAAACTTACACATGAAACGAGATATACAATAAGAAAAATAGGCTAACCAAACGGTCACCTTTCTGCATATATATATATAAAAAAAGATTAAACATGAACAGTTACATCCCTTTCACAAACCCTGCCCACAACAGTACTACAGACCTCTAAGAGTGGTATAACAACAACGACGGGACAGGGCCCCGCCATACCCCTGAATATAAGCACTCTGACGGCGAGGACTATACGAAAGATAAGCCTCGGAGAAATGGAGCTTCCCAAAACGCTGTGATCCTATGGCGAGGATCAACAATCGGTGTACCTACTGCGGCATGAACGGCCTCGAAGGAGGTCGATCAGTACCAAGTATGGCGTAAAATCTTGAAATAAAATCATAACATTTTAAAGCCAATTACAAATACGCATTTAACAACCAATTTAATCGCACGTAGTGCCACAAAGATAAACAAGAGCAAAATAGATATAACATAACTGGTCTTTTCTAGGCCGCTAATGATCGAAGCAAGGCCATTCGCCCATAGTATCATTATGCGAGCCTAATCCTGGAACTCCCGCAGTCCGTATAGGCCACATAGGCCCGCATGAGGTATTCCTCGCATCGGGGGTAGCTAACCCGCAGCATCATCCTGGACCCCCGAAGTCCGCATAGTCACCTGGACCACATGAGGTATTCCTCGCATCGGCGTAACACACCCGGAGTGATCAATTGTGGAACTCCCACAGCTCCGCATAGGTCGCATGGACCCGCATGAGGTATTCCTCGCATCGAGGGTGGCAAATCCTCGGCATAACAAGTCAGGGGGGTAAGTGATATAATATCAGCATAACTGCTTATCGTTAAACAACATAAGCACAACAAGAAAACCCCCTTACACAAACGTCACAAGACAGTAACACACGTAGCATCATAACATGTTTACTTATCAAACCAACAAGAAAGTATTACAAGGCTATCACAAGCCAACATAGTCAAGTTACTCACACAAAAGTCACACGATACCCGTAGTATCAAAATAGAGAAACTATCTTTCAAGTAAACCAAAACAATTTCCATACCTTCTTTTTAAACCAATCTTAAAACAAAAGCATGCCTTCCTTTTTAAACCATTTTAAGATAAAACCATGCCTTCCTTTAAAACAAAGACACTTTTTCCTTTTTAAAGTCAAGTAGCAATATACTTTTTAAACCAAGTATCTTACTCTTTTAAAAACAAGTAACCTATACCTTTAAATCAAGTTACTTCTCCTTTCCCAAAATCAAGTTGTTTATAAGTCAAGTCTCTTTACTTTCAAAAATCAGGCTCTTAATCTTTAAATCATATCTTTTAAGGAAACCAACCTCCAACTTTTAAATGTCAAGTTATCCTTTTAAATCCAATGATAAAACCATTCTTTTGTTTTCATAAAGTCGTTATAAATAACTTCCCATAAAGCTATTATAACACTTTATGTTTTAAACCAACCAAGGACAACTATTCTTATTTTCGAAATCAAGATAACTTTATTCTTTAAAACACCACACACCCGTTACTCATGAGTGAGGTTTTACAACTTTTTAACATAATTCAAGTCCTTAATATTTCATAACAAGTCACTTAACTTTGGAATCAAGTCAAGGACACAAAAGGAAAATCAAATTCCTTTAAACACACGTGTGTCTACCGCACTATATATATTTCACAAATATCATGCTAGAAAGGATAGGAAGAGGTTCACATACCTCGCGACGATTATCGACAATTAGCAAAACGCTCCAAAGTACTATAACCCTGCTAGCCTTTTCCACCCTTCAAGTAGAATACGCTACTCGTAGTACTTCAACCTATAATGGCCATAAAACGTTTATTAACTTCTAGATCTCTTCGTAGAACAATTCTAAGTACAAGGTTCCTTATTCTACGGAAAATTCGGCAGCACCTCCCCCCCCCCGCAACCACATAAATCTCCTCCTCTATCAAGGCCCGCTACCAAGCCAACAACTCCTACGGGGGGTTACACGTCTAACCGGACGTGTACAACATCGCCACAATAATACTACAAGTCTCATCAGACGGTCAATGTAAATACAGTTCAATTCTTTATAAACATCCTTCCAATAAATCTTATACTCAAATCTAAACTACTACAATATGTAATATCCAATTACAATAGGGGGACAAAGATCATTACCTCGATAAGCCCAAAATTATCCAAGTTTTATAAGTCGATCCTGAGCAACGTTTAGCTCCACTTCCTTACGCTCCAACCCGCTCCAAGCAACCCTTAGAAGTTTCTAAACAACTTCTCTTAACACTTCAACCAACTATGAAGATTTTCTTAGGGTTTCACTTTTGCGACTAATGGAATAAAGTAGTATTTCCGGGCTCTTATGTTGGGATAACTTTGGAATACTACAAGGGATTTAGGCTAAGGTTTTTGGGATTAAAAACGATACTTGAAGAAATTTTCTACAAGGGGGGGGAATTTTCGGACGAGAGCTACACAAGAGGGGGGGGGGGGGACGAAAAACAACTAAAGGGAGGGAGTGTTTGCCTTGGAAAATCTTTAAGTGTAGATGATAATAAGTCTTAAACTAAGGGGGTATTTATAGAGAAATCAATGGCTAAGATCAAGACAAGTGTATGGTGAGGATTAGGGACAAGTGTGGGGGAGTTCTTCCAATCAAATGTCCACCACAACTATGAGACAAGTGTCCACCACAACAATGAGACATGTGGCTAGCCACATGTCTCAACAAAACGTCCAAGGCCCCCTAAGTTTCGGCCATAGGGCCACATGGGGTGCCATGTGTCGCCCTCCTACTCATCCAAAATATTTCATCTTCCGAAAATATCTGTAATGCCACAAATTTCGAAAATAAAGTGGGCCCTACAACCGTAAATTCCTCCCGCGGGCCCCACGTGACCAATTCCGGAAAATAAAATCCAAAATTCTTAAATAATCCCGGAAGTCCGAATACCAAATCTGGGAATCCAATTCCCATTAACGAACCTTTTTCCTTCACAAAATCCGGAAACTTTTCCGTCGAAAAATCACATCTTACTTCCTTTCCAATTTTAATGTCGTATTCTCGTACGTACGTCCTCGTAAACATACTCTGGAACTACGGGGTGTAACAAGTACTAAGTATAGCGTATTCTACTTGAAGGATGGAATAGCTATCAAGGTTGAAGTACTTTGGAGCATTTTGCTACTTGTCGATAATAGTCGCGAGGTATGTGAACCTCTTCCTTCTTTTGGCATGATTCTATGTATGGAATATACATGTGGTAATATTTCATGTTCCCTTCTACTCTTAGAAGTTAAGAGGTAGGTATGTGATTTACTCTATGTAAAGGTTATGTCTAGGTTATCCTAAGTTCTTACCAAGTCTTATGGGGGATGTTGGTAAGAGTCGTTAGGAGGTATTTGGAGCCAAGTTGACTTGGCTAATTTTACGGCACAAATGAGAATAAGTATCGAACAAGCCATTGCAGCGTTAATAAAGGAAAATGTAATAACAATTGATTATATTAAAATGAGTAGAATTCTCCATCTCATAGAAACTAAGATAAGACAAAATTATATTACATTTTATAGATCATGGCTACTTGAATAAGATCGTTATAAATAAGTATAACTTATTCACAACACACCAAAGTATATGTTACTTAATTTAAAAGAGTTTACGTATGAAGTTTTTAAGACTTTGAACCTTGAATTCTTAAAAGGTTAAGAAACTTTATTTTTTCAAGTTATGGGACTTGATTTCTAAAGGAAGAAATGACTTGATTTAAATTTATAGAATACTTGATTTGGAAAGCATAGATTTCTTGATATTCTAAAGATAAGAGATTTTAAATTCTAAGTTAAGAAACTTGATTTGAAAGTATAAGTCTCTTGGTTATAAAAAGAATGAGTTAGTCTAAGGCATAAAGATAGTATAACGGCTTTATGGGAAGTTGGTTATAACAACTTTATGGAAGGTTAAGAGAATGGTTTTCTCCAGTAATATAAACAAAGAATGACTCGAAATAAAGAAGGGCAAATTGTTTTAAAGGTACCAATTGCTTAAGGTTTTTAAGAAAGAAGTCACTTGATTTAGAAGCCTGTAAATGTATTTCTAAAAGGTATTGTGACTTGTCTTGAAAAGTAGATATGACTTGATACTACGGTTATTAGTAACTTGGAAGTTTTATTTGAAAAAGAGTCATTCTAAAGGAGTAGAGGTGCGTAGTACGTTGGGTTAAATTCCCGGATTTTATACGACATTATCGCGTCCCAGGAATGGGCCGGGCAGTATACATTTATGGGTAGACTATATGACATTATCGCGTCCCAGGAATGGGCCGGGCAGTATACCTTTATGGGTAGACTATATGACATTATCGCGTCCCAGGAATGGGCCGGGCAGTATACCTTTATGGACAGACCATATGACATTATTGCATCCCAGGAATGGGCCGGGAAGTATACCTTTATGGGCAGACTATATGACATTATCGCGTCCCAGGAATGGGCCGGGCAGTATACCTTTATGGGCAGACCATATGACATTATCACGTCCCAGGAATGGGCCGGGCAGTATACCTCTATGGGCAGACTTATGTGAGTTTATCGCGTCCCAGATTGGGCCGGGGAGTATAGGCGTCCCTCCATAAAGGGTCGGATTATGTTAGGTAAGGTAAGTAAGTTATATGGTAATGAACTTGATGATTTTCCTAAGTATGTACGTAAGAAAGTGACTATAACTTTTATTGAAAAATGGGAAAAGATAATAAGGTACGATTAAGTTCACGAGATGGTAATGACATGGTAGGATCAGGTATTTACCCTTTTTATACTTACCTCTGTCATTCTTTTATACAGATATGATTTGTTTACTGTACCTTATTTCCGTTCCATATTAAATTTTTGTTATCTTGACCCCGCCGGGCTGCGTTCATGCCCGCTGGTATTAGGTACACAGGTTGGTGATCCTTGCTCTTAGGATTTCAGTTCAGTTTTTAGGAAAAAGCTCCATTTACTCCGGAGGCTTATCTTTTGGTACTGTTTCCCCTGAGGTTGTTGATTCATGTATATTCAGGGGTATGGCGGGGCCCTGTCCCGCCACAATTGTTATGTTAAAACTCTTAGAGGTCTGTAGTCACATATTGTGGGTCAGTTTGTAAAGGAAAGAAGGCAACTGCTTCGGTTGTATATATATGTCCAGGAAGGTAGCCCTATCGGCTAACCTGTTGTTTTTATTTCTGTTGTTTTATTTTATAAGTTTCATGTATGTTCCGCTGATTATCTCTGATGTATACCTGTAAGGGTGCCCAGGTAGGGCACTAGTCGCGGGCCCGGGGTCGGGTCGTGACAAGGAGATTCTGTCATATCTAAGAGAGTATATAAAAGTTGTTCGGTGGTTATATATAGTCGTCATACCATAGCAGATTTGATATAGTTAGACATGATTGACTTTGATGTTATTATTGGTATGGATTGGTTGGCTTCTTGTTTTGCTAATGTCGATTGTAGAGAGAAGTTGATTCGATTTCAGTTTCCAGGCGAGCCAATTATAGAGTGGAAGGGGAATACAACATCGCCGAGGGGTAAGTTTATTTCATACCTCAAGGCAAGGAAGATGGTTATAAAAGGTTATATTTATCACTTGGTTTGGGTGCATGATACTGAGCAGTGCTGGCTCTTGATCGATTCAGTAGTTAATGAATTCCCAGGTGTATTCCTAGATGACCTTCCAGGTCTTCCTCCAGAATGGGAGATATAGTTCAGTATAGATGTGCTACCAGATACCCGACCCATATCTATTCCTCCTTATAGAATGACACCTGCATAACGGAAGGAATTAAAGGAGCAACTGAGGGACTTGTTGGAGAAAGGCTTCATCAGGCCTAGTACATCACCTTGGGGAGCACCGTATTATTTGTGAGGAAGAAAGACAGATCGCTGCAGATGTGTATTGATTATAGACAGCTGAATAAGGTGACAATATAGAACATGTATCCCCTCACCAAGATTGATGATTTATTTGACCAGTTGAAGGGTGCTAAGTGTTTTTCAAAGATAGACTTGCGGTCAGGTTATCATCATGTGCGGGTAAAAGAGGCAGATATTCCTAAGATAATATTCAGGACCCGATACGGGCATTATGAGTTTAGAGTGATGCCTTTTGGGCTGACCAATGCTCCAGCAGTATTTATAGATTGGATGAACCGGGTGTTCAAGACATTCCTGGATATGTTTGTTATTGTATTCATTGATGATATTCTGGTCTATTCTTTTCGGTACAGGAGCATGCAAACCATTTGAGGACGGTACTTAGGGTCCTCCAGCACCAGAAGTTGTATGCCAAGTTCTCTAAATATGAATTCTGGTTGACTTCAGTAGCATTCTTGGGGCATATTATCAGAGCTGATGGTATTCGGGTGGATACGCAGAAGATTGAGGCCGTAAAGATTTGGCCCAGACCCACGACACCTACTGAGGTACGCAATTTCTTGGGGCTAGCAGGATATTATCGGAGGTTTGTAGAGAAGTTTGCCTCGATTTCAGCACCTTTAACCAGGCTAACTCAGAAGGCAGCTAAGTTCCAATGGACGGATGCTTATGAGCAAAGCTTCCAGTTGTTGAAAGACAAGTTGACTACGACTCCGGTTTTGACTCTTCCTGAGGGGCCAGATGGTTATGTTATTTATTGTGATGCTTTCGGTGTTGGGCTAGGTTGTTACACCCCGTAGTTCTGGCCATGCGTATGAGAGCGTACGAAAGAGGTTAAGACTTAAAATTTTCGAAAGATAGGTTGACGGATTGTTTCGGACGGGTTTTTAGTCAACTTTGAGACGGGTTATGACGCACTACATTGAGAGTTCCTAGATGTTTCAAAGGCCTAGTACGTAGTTCGTTGAGTCTGGTTTCCAACGCAACCAACCGTTCGTCGATAGGACATCGGAGTAGAAAGTTATGGAGGTTACAAGTTCAGTGCGCAGTCGGACAGAAGAATATCTCGGTCAGGGGCCACAGCGCCGCGGCGCCGGGAAGCAGGGCCGCGGCGCCGGAAGTTCAGAGAAGCTGCGGAGGTTTCAGCGCCGCGGCGCCAAGGCGGAATTTTTGGCGGAAAAACTGAGGAAATCTGATATTTTCTTTTAAAGAGGCCATGGGTGGGTGACAAGTGTCCCCCCCCCCCCCCATCTGATTTTTGCATGCACTATTTATTGACCAAGTCTTGAAGACTTGGTCATTCTTCAAACTCTTCTCTCTCTCTAAATTAGAAGCCCTTCCTTCTCTCTAGAAAATCAAAAGGAAATCAAGGATTGAGGAAAATCTGAAAAGTGTGGCAAGAAGGAAACTTGTTTGCAAGCTTGTGGGAGTTATTGTGGTGGTGTTTTTGGAAAGGAGGCTAGCAAATTTGTTGGATTAGTTTGGCTAAAGCTCTAAGATAACAATTCTTTCTCTTGTTGCTAGTTGTTGGTGTTGCATGTGAGGAAGAAGGAACTTGTAGTGGTAAATATTGCTCTTAGATACAATGCATGTAAGAAATATGGTTTGGATATGAAAGAATTGAATAAGAAGGTTATGTAAGCATGTTGTAGCCTAAATTTTACCTTAAACTTGTTAAGTTAATTGTTATACATTGTGGGGCAGAATTTTACACATCCAAATTTAGGTGTGTAATCCCCGTTGAATTGATTGGATTGTTGGGCCTTAAAAGTGGTGTTTGGATGTTGAATTCGGCCTTGAAAAAGGTGGCAAAGTATGTAGAAACAAAGGAAATGCTGCCCGATTTTCCGTAGGATTTAGTGACTTTGCACTTCGAATATGTCACTTTGAAACTAGAGGTTAATAAACGTATTATGGTCATTATAGGTTGACATACTACGTGCGGTATTTTGGACTTAGCAAGTGGATTGACCGAAGAGGTATGTGGAACTTTCTTATCTCTTGAGCATGAGTAGTTATAACTATATAGTACGGTAGACGTACGTGATTTAAATGAAGTAAATCCTTTTTGGTATCTTTGTCTTATTTTTAAAGAATGTCTAGGTTGGTTGAGTTAGAGAGTTAACTCACTTGTTCTTGAGGAATGGTTTATTCTAATAAGGTAGACAAGGATTTCTTGGCAGGAAAAAGTATTTTGAAAATTGTGTAAACTGATTTGAAGTATAAGTCTCTTGGTTAAATAAAAGAACGAAATCGTTTATAAGGAGTTATAACGGCTTTATGGGAAGTTAGTTATAACGGCCTTATGAAATGATAAGAATGTCTTCATTTCTAAAGCATAAAGTTAGTATAACGGCTTTATGGGGAGTTGGTTATAATAACTTTATGGAAGGTTAGAGGAATGGTCTTCTTGAGTAAGGTAAACAAAGATGAAAGAATCGAAATTAAGTAGGGAAAATTTGATTTAAAAAGGCATCCATTGCTTAGAGTGTAAAATTGGAACTTTTATGTGAAAAGGGGTCTTTTGAAAGAGTAGAAGTACATAGTACTTCGGGTTAAATTATCCGGATTTGATTAAACAATAAGAAGGTGCCTTAAGGTCAAGAATGAGATTTATTTTGTAGATTAATGAAAGTCTAAAGAAGTTATGAAAGTACTTGGGCGTACCGTCAGTGATGGAGGATTCCACGGGTATGCTTCCATTGTCTTAGTATGAGTTTACTTGGACGTACCGACAGTGATGTAGGATTCCATGGGTATGCTTCCATGGTCGTAGTATGAGATTACTTGGACGTACCGACAGTGATGTGGGATTCCACGGGTATGCTTCCATGGTCGTAGTATGAGCTTACTTGTACGTACCGTCAGTGATGGAGGATTCCACGGGTATGCTTCCATGGTCATAAGACGTACCGACAGTGATGTGGGATTCCACGGGTATGCACCTTGGACATGCTTACGATGAGGGATTCCGAGGCATGCAGTACGAGGTTACCTGGACGTACCGACAGTGATGTGGGATTCCACGGGTATGCTTCCAGTGTGGTTGTGACATTTGTATATTCCGTGGATTTGCTACCCACGATGCGAGGAATACCTCATGCGAGTCCGTAGGGCTCATGCGGGTGAAATAGTCCCATGCGGGTGAGTACAGCCTATGCGAGGAATACCTCATGCGGGTCCACATGACCCATGCGGGTGAAATAGTCCCAGGAGTAGGAGTGCTTGATGATACTGTGGGGCGGATGACCTTGCTTTGATCATGAGCTTCCTATTTTCATGCAGTATAGTATATGCTTGTTATTCTCGTTATTGGTAAGGCACAGTGTTCTGTAAACTGATTTTCATACATGTCTCCAGTTATTTTAGACTTATGAGGTATTTTCAGTATTTTCCAGTTTCGCATACTTAGTACATATTGTGTACTGACCCCCTTCCTCGGGGGCTGCGTTCATGCCGCAGGTAAGGGTAAGCAGGTGGTGGATCCTCATCCTTAGGATCACTGGTCTGGTGTCTGAAGCTCCATTCTTCCGGAGGCTTGTTTTGTTGGTACGGTTTTTCCCTGATGCTATAGGTATTATGTACATTCAGGGGTATGGCGGGGCCCTGTCCCGCCACAGTTGTTATTCTTAGAGGTCTGTAGTCACGTTTGTGGTTTGGGCTGTAAGGACAAGTTGTACTGTTTACTTTTGATTAAGTTTAATCTATGAAAGGCGGCCTTGTCGGCTAGCCAGTGATGTTTGCTATATTCAGGTTTATGTGTATGTATGTTCCGCTGCTATTCTCTGATGTATACCTGACGGGGTGCCCCGGTAGGGCACTGCCGCGATCCCGGTCCTGGTCGTGACAAAAGTGGTATCGAGCGATTAGTTGTCACGACCGAACCCGGCGTGAATCGGTGCCTTACCCCGGGCACCCTAGTGATACAACATCAGAGAAAAACCAGCGGAAATAAAAACTTAAACATTTAAATAGACATGGATCAAGATAAAGAAAATAGGCCAACCAAAACGGTTGCCTTCCAACATATATATATATAGACATTTGAAGCGATAATCCTTACAACCCACACTTACGCAGCGATTACAGACCTCTAAGATTTTTACAACAACTATGACGGGACAGGGCCCCGCCATACCCCTGAATGTACAAGAACCTACAGACTCAGGGTGACATACCAAAGATAAGCCTCCGAAGGAACGGAGCTTCCCAATATGCTGAAAGGTGATCCTATAAGCGGGGATCGACAGCCGATGTAACTCTACCTGCGGCATGAACGCAGCCCCCCGAAGGAGGTCAGTAAAACAGGTACCAAGTATGTGAAATCGTAAATCAGAAACGAAATCATAGCGATCATATAAAGCAGAGACATGTATGATAACCAAACTACGACACCACATATAAACAAATATATCAAGTCGTGGACTCACGCCTCTAAATCATCACTGTGCTGCGTGGAATTCCTTCCTCACTGCCGGCAGTCTATGATATAACAACACCAAGGAGTATATGTGAACACCAGGTCCTACCTGTGTCAATAAAACCGTACGGGGCAAGTATAACTACCAGATACGACCGCATCAGAATATCGCACAACCATATCATGGCCGACACGTGGCAAGTGCAATAGCCTCCACCAGCTCCACCGCGCCACGTAGTCGACGGGGCAAGTGAATCGCCACGCACTGCATCACAACCGTAAGTCACGAAGCTCCATCCAAATACTGACTCGCGAAGCTGACACGTGGCAGGTGCAATAACCTATACCAAATCCACCTGCGTCACGTAGCTGACGGGGGCAAGTAAACAGGCTACGCACCCGATCACAACCGTAAGTCACGATACTTCGCCGCGAAGCTGACACGTGGCAAGTGCAATAACCTATACCAGATCCACCTGCGTCACGTAGCTGACGGGGGCAAGTAAACAGGCTACGCACCCGATCACAACTGTAAGTCACGATACTTCACCATAATAACCATAATGGTCACATGTCCACATCATCGGTGTAGACATGCCCATGTAATAATAATAATGGAAGCGTACCCGTGGAATCTTCCGTCACTGCCGGTACGTCCAAGTAAGTTCTCAACAAGTCAACCGGCCCTCCATTGATAGACGCGGTAGAATAGAAACACAATTCTTGCACAACAAAGACTATCTCAATAAGCATAGGCAAGTTACCCAACAACAAGCATAGGCAAGTTACACAATAACAATCATAGGCAAGTTACACAACAACAAGCATAGGCAAGTTATACACAACTCAAAGTACTTTCATTTTAAGTCAAAATCCGGGTGTTAACCCTAAAGTACTACGTACGTTAAATTCCTTTTTAGAGAGATCCATTCCTTTTATAAAAGTCACCCGATACCCGTAGTATAAAATAGAGTGACTCACATTTTTAGGTAAACCAAAACACTTTCCTTTTCACCCACATTCTTTTCCCTAAGGTTCCAGTTTGCCTAATTTCAATTACTCAAGGCTCTTTATTTTAGAAAAGTTTCATAGTTCAATGTCTTAATCTCTTTTAAAACATTTGAGTAACATATGCCATAGGCGTGAGCAGTTTATTCTTGTTTATAACCATTTATTAAAACATCCATGATCTAGAAAATGTAATATCATTTTGTCTCATCTTAGCTTCTATGCAGATGAAGGTTTCTACTGGTTTTAATACAATGCTTCATTATTCAATACATTTTCCTTTATTAACGCTGCAATGGTTTGTCGATACTCATTACGATTTAGAAATCAAGAAACATTATTCCTTTTAAAACCAAGTACTCATTACTCACGAGTGAGGTTTCACACTTTTAACAAACTTCATATCAATACAATTAAGTCAAGTCTCTTATCTTTTAAGATTAAGTCTCTTAACTTCTAAAAATCAGTAAACCATTCTTTTTATCACTCTTAAGACGTTATACCTAACTTCCCATAAAGCTAGTATAACTCTTATGTTTTCAAAACCAAGTATTACTCTTCTTTCAAAAAGGTTTCTTATTTCTTTTGAAATACTTCAAGATTCTTCTTATTCAGGCTTAAGTCAAAAGACATTGCCGTACAACTATATTCAGTTAGCACACGTACATCTACCATATAATATATACATATTATTCAGGCTTAAGTCAAAAGACATTGCCACACGTACATCTACCGTACTATATGTATTCTTTTAAAATACTTCATGCTCAAGAGTATAGGAAGAATCACATACCTCGCGACGATTATCGACTATAAGCAAAACGCTCCACGGCTATAACCCGGCTAGCCTTGTCCACCTTCTAAGTAGCACATGCTACTTGCAGAACATTCAACCAATGAAGGTTATCAGTCTACTGTAAATACAGTCCTATGTAAATACAGTTTTAATCTTCTACTCTAATATTCTTCCGACGTGATTTGATTCAAGTCTTTTACGTAATATCCTTCCATTACTGTTCAAATCTCTTCTATGAATCTTATATTCATTTATATACAACTACTGATGTAATTCCCAATTACAATAGAAGGACGAGAGTATTTACCTCGATGAGCCCAAAATTATCCAAGTATATAAGTCGCTCCGAAAGCAACGTTAAGCTCCTACTCCGAGTGCTCCAATCCGCTCAAACAACCCTTAGAAGTTCTACGCAACTTCTACTTAACACTTCAACCGACTATGAAGGTTTTCCTTAGGGTTTCGTTTTTGTGGCTAAAGGAAAGTATAATAGTATTTTCGGGCTCTACGTATAGAGGTAACTTTGGAAAGTACTACAAGGTATATGGGCTAAAGTATTTGGGCATTATAACAATACTTGGAGAGTATTTCTATACCACAAAAGGGGGGTATTTATACGAGACAACTAGGCAAGTGGGTACCCTCTGACAAGCCTCGCTCGAGGGGAGGCTCTGGGCCAAGGCTTCTCAAAAGAGGGGGGGCTTTGGACGAATTTAACTCACAAAGGGGGAGAGATTTCAAGACTTGGAAAATGATTTTTGGATGAAGAAAGTTCATCAACTAAGGGGGTATTTATAGGTCAAGCAAGGGCCAACCAATGGCCAAGATCAATCCAAGTGTAAGGCAAGTGTAGGGCTAGGATTTACCCATGTGTCCTTATCCATCTACTACACAAAATATCCTACCTAACCCTTGACCAAGAAAATGCACAAAAAACGTGCAAACAATGGCCCTCTTAGCCGTCCATTGAGGGTGACAAGTGTCACCCTCCCGTTGGTCCAAAATATTTCGTCTCTCGGAAAAATCCGCAAAAATTATAAATGACATAGCCGGAATTTTCCCTTCGCAAGTCTTGCAAAACGTTTCGTCGAAAAACGACTCTTTTCGGCACTTGTGTACAATTTTCGAAACTTGCCAAATCTTTAAGGCTCAAATTATTATCGCACGCCTACGCATATACTCTGGAATTTCGGGGTATAACATTCTCCCCTCCTTAGAAAGATTCATGCCGAATGTTACTTGTCAAGACGGATAATGATAAGGTTCTTGTAACAATTTGCCAACGCCATACCTGGCCTCGAAATAACATAATGCTCTCTTCCTTCCTTAGTCGTCGCATCTTCTCGAACACTTGAACTCTTCTAGTACGTGCCATACTTGATGATCGCTTGGCTTCCAAAACTTGGAGTCACCACCTCCAAACTTGGTCATCTTACTAGCCTCAATCTCCTTAAGGCCATTCCCGCCTTCACGACCGCTTACGTCGAACCTATCCACGAACTCATACGATGATCATCTAAACTGGGCCTAGCACCCTCGTGACCCTACCACCGGGACCACCTGAGCTGACCCCACCTCGAAACAGGCCGCGGGTTGGCCCTCAACATGGCCCCAACCCGACCCACTTAACGCATCACGCTCTTGTTTCCCGATCTGGAACAATCTTACCTATACAGGTCATGAAAGCTACCACTTTCATTTTACACCACCCCAGGAATTTTCCCACAATACTCCACGTATACTTATACATTCTGACAAAGATCACCCGCAAGATCTTGTACTCAAGACGGCCTTACATCTAAGGTCTCAACTGTAATATTCTAAAGTTCATCATTTCTCACCCCCAGGCTTACCCTTTACTAACCAGGCTTCTAAGTCACATTTTTGCACAAAGCTATCCGAACATAACACTTAACACACTATCATCACATCAATACATACAAGTCTCTAGAGGGTTAAGGATATACCTGAAAATGGGCGGTTCAAAGGACCGCTAAAACTAGGAACTTCCACCGCGACCTCTGTGGCTCACGTGTATGAACATCCCGCCTATGGAAGGTGAAGAACCCGCAATCGATCTAGTAGTCTGTGCTATCCCACCGCATACCTGGTCGGACGAGTCTCAGTCAAATGGCCCTCGCGGCCGCAAGTATAGCAATCTCCCAAACCGCACGACATTCTCTATGGGCTTTACCACAACGGTCACACTGAGATACGGGCGGCCTCATCCGGCGAACACTTCTACTCCCCTGAAAATCTGAAACCTGGGAGCCCTGACCTGCTCCTGAATATCCCAAACGTCCCGACGACGGTGGGGGACCACTTGGTACTGGCGGAGGCGCATAATCGCTCGGCTTCTTGAGGCGGTCCGCCTCGAAAGTCATCAAAGGACCCTGCTGTTCTGGCCCTCTTCTGCTGATCTCGGTCATTCCGTCGATTTCTCCGCTCCTCACATCCAAGTGCATAAGCCTGCATGCGGGCAATGTCCATGCCCGGCTGAAGAGCTACACCAGAACAACTCTCTGCTAGGTAATCATCGAGCCCTGTAACATATCGGTGCACCCGATCTTCCATACTAGCTACTAACGCGGGGACGTACCGGGCCAAGGAGTCGAACTCCACATTGTACTCCCGAACCGTACGCCCGTTCTGCCGCAACACCAAAAATCTGTCGGCCCGAGCCCTCCTCATCTGGGGAGGCAAGAAATGTGCAAGAAAGGCCTCTGAGAACTCGTTCCATACAGCTGGAAGTGCATGCCCTCCCCGGGACAGCTCCCACGAATCAAACCGATCATGGTATCACGCCGATGCGAACCTAGGACTACCGACTCGGTCTCCGATGCCTTGATCACTCTACGATCCAGAATCGCCGGATGAACTCATGCGGATGATCCTCAGGCCTCGATGGATAAAACTGTGGCGGGCTACATCTCAGAAAATGCCGTAGCCTCAAACTATCTGATCTGGGGTGAACCACTGGTGCATCGAATCGCCACGCCCACCTATCCTCAAGTCGGCCACAACCCCGCCATTAATCGGCCCACTTGTAACTCATCTCTTCGCTCCATCGTGGAACCGAGGCTCGTGCATCGTGGTCTCTGAGAGATCGCCACGTTTACTCGCAGCTCCTCGCCGCTTTGCCCTTCGGGCCTGGTTGCTGCGCGAGGCATAATCGGTAAAACGGCACGTCGGAGGGTCCAACTTATCACACGGCTCTAAGGCACGGTCTCGTAATGAGAAGAGCGGAAACCAATCCTAAATGTCTGCGACCTCCGATTATAGATGTGGTGCACAACACATCGATAATCAAGACTACTAGACACGGTGCGTAGACACTTTCCGAGGACTAAGCGCTCGATACCACTTTTGTCACGACCGAACCGGCCCGTGAATCGTGCCTTACCGGCACCCTGGTGATACAACATCGAGAAAAACCGGCGAAATAAAAACTTAAACATTTAAATAGACATGGATCAAGATAAAGAAAATAGGCCAACCAAAGCGGTTGCCTTCCAACATATATATATATAGACATTTGAACAAGCATAATCCTTACAACTCGCCTACAACAAAGGCTGCACTTAAGATTTTTACAACAACTATGACGGACGGGGCCGCCATACCCCGAATGTACAAGAACCTACAGACTGGGGTGACATACCAAAGATAAGCCTCCAAGGAACTGAGCTTCCCAATATCTTGAAAGGTGATCCTATAAGCGGATCGGCACTGATGTAACTCTACTCACAGATGAACGCACTTCAAGGAGGTCAAGACAACAGTACCAAGTATGTGAAATCAGAAATATCAGAAATGAAATCATAGCACTATATAAAGCGGGAGACATGTATGATAACCAAACTACAAGACACCACATATAAACAAATATATCAAGTCGGGGACTCACGCCTCTAAATCATCACTCGTGCGTGGAATTCCTTCCTCACCGGCGATCTATGATATAACAACACCAAGGAGTATATGTGAACACCGGTCCTACTGTGTCAATAAAACCGTGACGGGCAAGTATAACTACGGATCCGACCGTACGAATATCGCACAACCATATCATGAAGGCGACACGTGGCAAGTGCAATAGCCTCCACGGCCCACTGCGCCACGTGGGCGACGGGGCAAGTGAATCGGCACGCACTGCATCACAACCGTAAGTCACGGCTCCATCCAAATCTTGACTCGCGAAGGCGACACGTGGCGTGCAATAACCTATACCAAATCCACCGCCACGTAGGCGACGGGCAAGTAAGCAGCTACACCGATCACAACCGTAAGTCACGATGCTTCGCGCGAAGGCGACACGTGGCAAGTGCAATAACCTATACGGATCCACTGCGCCACGTGGCGGCGGGGCAAGTAAGCAGTGGCACGCACCGATCACAACCGTAAGTCACGATATCGCCATAATAACCATAATGGTCACATGTCCACATCATCGGTGTAGACATGCCCATGTAATAATAATAATGGAGCGTGCTGGAATCTTCTCCACCGCCAGACGTCCAAGTAAGTTCTCAACAAGTCAATCGGCCCTCCATTGATAGACGCGGTAGAATAGAAACACAATTCTTGCACAACAAAGACTATCTCAATAAGCATAGGCAAGTTACCCAACAACAAGCATAGGCAAGTTACACAACAACAAGCATAGGCAAGTTACACAACAACAAGCATAGGCAAGTTATACACAACTCAAAGTACTTTCATTTTAAGTCAAAATCCGGGTGTTAACCCTAAAGTACTACGTACGTTAAATTCCTTTTTAGAGAGATCCATTCCTTTTATAAAAGTCACCCGATACCCGTAGTATAAAATAGAGTGACTCACATTTTTAGGTAAACCAAAACACTTTCCTTTTCACCCACATTCTTTTCCCTAAGATTCCAGTTTGCCTAATTTCAATTACTCAAGGCTCTTTCTTTTAGAAAAGTTTCATAGTTCAATGTCTTAATCTCTTTTAAAACATTTAAGTAACATATGCCATAGGGGTGAGCAGTTTATTCTTGTTTATAACCATTTATTAAAACAGCCATGATCTAGAAAATGTAATATCATTTTGTCTCATCTTAGCTTCTATGCAGATGGAGGTTTCTACTGGTTTTAATACAATGCTTCATTATTCAATACATTTTCCTTTATTAACGCTGCAATGGTTTGTCGATACTCATTCTGATTCAAATCAAGAAACATTATTCCTTTTAAAACCAAGTACTCATTACTCACGAGTGAGGTTTCACACTTTTAACAAACTTCATATCAATACAATTAAGTCAAGTCTCTTATCTTTTAAGATTAAGTCTCTTAACTTCTAAAAATCAGTAAACCATTCTTTTTATCACTCTTAAGACGTTATACCTAACTTCCCATAAAGCTAGTATAACTCTTATGTTTTCAAAACCAAGTATTACTCTTCTTTCAAAAAGGTTTCTTATTTCTTTTGAAATACTTCAAGATTCTTCTTATTCAGGCTTAAGTCAAAAGACATTGTCGTACAACTATATTCAGTTAGCACACGTACATCTACCATATAATATATACATATTATTCAGGCTTAAGTCAAAAGACATTGACATACGTACGTCTACCGTACTATATGTATTCTTTTAAAATACTTCATGCTCAAGAGTATAGGAAGAATCACATACCTCGCGACGATTATCGACTATAAGCAAAACGTTCCACGGCTATAACCCGGCTAGCCTTGTCCACCTTCTAAGTAGCACATGCTACTTGCAGAACATTCAACCAATGAAGGTTATCAGTCTACTGTAAATACAGTCCTATGTAAATACAGTTTTTAATCTTCTACTCTAATATTCTTCTGACATGATTTCAGTTCAAGTCTTTTCTGTAATATCTTTTCATTACAGTTCAAATCTCTTCTATGAATCTTATATTCATTTATATACAACTACAGTATGTAATTCCCAATTACAATAGAAGGACAGTAGTATTTACCTCGATGAGCCCAAAATTATCCAAGTATATAAGTCGCTCCTGAGCAACGTTAAGCTCCTACTCCGAGTGCTCCAATCCGCTCCAAACAACCCTTAGAAGTTCTACGCAACTTTTACTTAACACTTCAACCGACTATGAAGGTTTTCCTTAGGGTTTCATTTTTGTGGCTAAAGGAAAGTATAATAGTATTTCCGGGCTCTACGTATATAGGTAACTTTGAAAAGTACTACAAGGTATATGGGCTAAAGTATTTGGGCATTATAACAATACTTGGAGAGTATTTCTATACCACAAAAGGGGGGTATTTATACGAGACAACTAGGCAAGGGGTACCTCTCGCCAAGCCTCGCTCATGGGGAGGCTCTCGGCCAAGGCTTCTCAAAAGAGGGGGGGCTTTGGACGAATTTAACTCACAAAGGGGGAGAGATTTCAAGACTTGGAAAATGATTTTTGGATGAAGAAAGTTCATCAACTAAGGGGGTATTTATAGGTCAAGCAAGGGCCAACCAATGGCCAAGATCAATCCAAGTGTAAGGCAAGTGTAGGGCTAGTATTTACCCATGTGTCCTTATCCATCTACTACACAAAATATCCTACCTAACCCTTGACCAAGAAAATGCACAAAAAACGTGCAAACAATGGCCCTCTTAGCCGTCCATTGAGGGTGACAAGTGTCACCCTCCCGTTGGTCCAAAATATTTCGTCTCTCGGAAAAATCCGCAAAAATTATAAATGACATAGCCAGAATTTTCCCTTCGCAAGTCTTGCAAAACGTTTCGTCGAAAAACGACTCTTTTCGGCACTCGTGTACAATTTTCGAAACTTGCCAAATCTTTAAGGCTCAAATTATTATACGTACGCCCTTACGTACATACTCTGGAAATACGGGGTATAACATTAGTCCTCGGAAAGTGTCTACAGACCGTGTCTAGTAGATTCTTGATTATCGGTGTGTTGTGAACCACATCTATAATCAGGAGGCTGCAGGGCATTTAGGATTGGTTTCCATTCTTCTCTCTCTGAGATCGTGCAGTAGAGCTGTCCTACTAGGTTGAATCCTCTCTGACCTCTTCTTATGTACCAGTTATGCCTCCACGCAAGGCAACCAGAGCCCAGAAGGGCAAGGCAGTTGAGGGAGCTGCAAGTAGGACGCAGAGGGCTACGAGGGCACAGGCCCAGTCTTTACCGGAGATGATGTTTCGGGCGGCGAGTTCCACGACGTCGCCAGCCTCAGCGGAGTTCGAGGCAGCAGCGGCCATCGAGACCGCAGACGTGAGCCTCCAGTTCCACAGCCGGGGGCAGAGTATAGGGATTACGGAGAGCAGATCAGGTTGTTGACTAGCATTGTGGCAGGGCAGCGCCGCCAGGAGCCGGTAGCTAACCCTAGAGCCGACAGTTTAAGGATTCGGGACTTTCTGAGTTGTGATCCACCCGAGTTCTATGGGTCGAGGTCTGAGGAGGATCCTCAGGAGTTCATTCGGCAGGTGCGGCGGACTATGCAGGTGCTTAGGGCCTCGGAGACGGAGTCCGTTGTGTTAGCTTCTTACCGGTTACGCGATATTGCGTTGAATTGGTTTGAGGCGTGGGTGTTGTCTAGAGGTGTGGGTGCTCCTCCAGCTGTTTGGGATGAGTTCACGGAAGCCTTCCTCGGTCACTTTTTGCCTCCTGAGACGAGGAGAGCCCGCTTGGATAGGTTCTTGGCATTGAGACAGAATGGGAGGACCATCAGGGAGTACAACCCGAAGTTTGATTCATTGGCTAGGTATGCGCCCACTATTGTGGCGGACATGGCGGACCGAGTTCACCGCTATGTGATGGGGCTAGATCGTTACATGGTTACTGCATGTCTAGGAGTGGCTCTTCAGCCAGGTATGGATATTGCCAGGATGCAGGCGTTTGCACAGGGGATTGAGGACAGAGAGAGCGAGGGCCAGCCAGTCGGCCACCAAGAGGCGTGACGGCAGGATTTCGTGATAGCTTGTGGTGGATGCCTCGAAGCCGGGTCTACATTTTCGCCGATGCAGAGTGCCCCTTCCTGGTCTTCCGGCGGGTGGTTTGACCGCCGGGGATATTCGGGAGCAGGTCGAGGCTCCAGGGCGGCAGGTTCACAGGTGTCCGAAGATAGTAGCCAGGGGAGGCCATATTTGCCTCCGTGTGGTCACTGTGGTAGACCTCATTTTGGGGAGTGTCGGACTAGGTCGACAACTTGTTACGCTTGCGGCCAACAGGGCCATTTGGCGAGAGACTGTCCGACCAGAGGTAACACTGGTGGGATGGCACAATCTATTGGATCAGTTGCGGGTTCTTCACCTTCAATGGCTAGGCAGGATGTTCATGCACCGGCAGGACGCGGCAGAGGCCGTGGTAGCAGTTCCCAGTTTTAGCGGTCCTTCGACCCGCCTATGTGATGTCAGGTATATCTTTGACCCTTTAGAGATTAGTATGCATGATAGGATTGTTGTATGTTTTAGTGTCATGAACGGAGGATAGTGAGACTATGTACATGTGATAGAATAGGTTGGTAGATACGAACAGGCAATCCTGCTAGGCCATGAATAAGAGTAAGTGGTGATGGTTCATATTTTGGGTTCGTTTCCTGTTTGACTTACGATGAATGGATATGCGTGTATGATATCTTAGGGTCACAAGTGGCATTATAAGGTCCCATTAAGTGTAGAAGTACAAGGATGTACCGAGGAATATTAGATTGGCTCCAAAAGAACATTCGGGGACGAATGTTTCTAAGGGGGGGGGGGGGGGGAGAATGTTACACCCCGTAGTTCTGGCCATGCTTATGAGAGCGTACGAAAGAGGTTAAGACTTAAAATTTTCGAAAGATAGGTTGACGGATTGTTTCGGACGGTTTTTTAGTCAACTTTGAGATGGGTTATGACCCGTTACATTGAGAGTTCCTAGGTATTTCAAAGGCCTAGTACGTAGTTCGTTGAGTCTGGTTTCCAACGCAACCAACCGTTCGTCGATAGGACATCAGAGTAGAAAGTTATGGAGGTTACAAATTCAGTGCACAGTCAGACAAAAGAATATCTCGGTCAGGGGCCACAGCGCCGCGGCGCCGGGAAGCAGGGCCGCGGCGCCGAGGCGGAAATTTTGGCGAAAAAACTGAGGAAAATCAAATTTCTTCTTTTAAAAAGGCCATGGGAGGGTGACAAGTGTCCCCCCCCCCCCCATCTGATTTTTGCATGCACTATTTATTGACCAAGTCTTGAAGACTTGGTCATTCTTCAAACTCTTCTCTCTCTCTAAATTAGAAGCCCTTCATTCTCTCTAGAAAATCAAAAGGAAATCAAGGATTGAGGAAAATCTGAAAAGTCTGGCAAGAAGGAAACTTATTTGCAAGCTTGTGGGATTTATTTTGGTGGTGTTTTTGGAAAGGAGGCTAGCAAATTTGTTGGATTAGTTTGGCTAAAGCTCTAAGGTAACAATTATTTCTCTTGTTGCTAGTTGTTGGTGTTGCATGTGAGGAAGAAGGAACTTGTAGTGGTAAATATTGCTCTTAGATACAATGCATGTAAGAAATATGGTTTGGATATGAAAGAATTGGATAAGAAGGTTATGTAAGCATGTTGTAGCCTAAATTTTACCTTAAACTTGTTAAGTTAATTGTTATACATTGTGGGGCAGAATTTTACACATCCAAGTTTAGGTGTGTAATCCCCGTTGAATTGATTGGATTGTTGGGCCTTAAAAGTGGCGTTTGGATGTTGAATTCGGCCTTGAAAAAGGTGGCAAAGTATGTAGAAACAAAGGAAATGCTGCCCGATTTTCCGTAGGATTTAGTGACTTTGCACTTCGAATATGCCACGTTGAAACTAGAGGTTAATAAACGTATTATGGTCATTATAGGTTGACATACTACGTGCGGTATTTTGGACTTAGCAAGTGGATTGACCGAAGAGGTATGTGGAACTTTCTTATCTCCTGAGCATGAGTAGTTATAACTATATAGTACGGTAGACGTACGTGATTTAAATGAAGTAAATCCTTTTTGGTATCTTTGTCTTATTTTTAAAGAATGTCTAGGTTGGTTGAGTTAGAGAGTTAACTCACTTGTTCTTGAGGAATGGTTTATTCTAATAAGGTAGACAAGGATTTCTTGGAAGGAAAAAGTATTTTGAAAATTGTGTAAACTGATTTGAAGTATAAGTCTCTTGGTTAAATAAAAGAACGAAATCGTTTATAAGGAGTTATAACGGCTTTATAGGAAGTTAGTTATAACGGCCTTATGAAAGGATAAGAATGTCTTCCTTTCTAAAGCATAAAGTTAGTATAACGGCTTTATGGGGAGTTGGTTATAATAACTTTATGGAAGGTTAGAGGAATGGTCTTCTTGAGTAAGGTAAACAAAGATGAAAGAATCGAAATTAAGTAGGGCAAATTTGATTTAAAAAGGCATCCATTGTTTAGAGTGTAAAATGGGAACTTTTATGTGAAAAAGGGGTCTTTTGAAAGAGTAGAAGTACATAGTACTTCGGGTTAAATTCTCCGGATTTGATTAAACAATAAGAAGGTGCCTTAAGGTCAAAAATGAGATTTATTTTGTAGATCAATGAAAGTCTAAAGAAGTTATGAAAGTACTTGGGCGTACCGTCAGTGATGGAGGATTCCACGGGTATGCTTCCATTGTCTTAGTATGAGTTTACTTGGACGTACTGACAGTGATGTAGGATTCCACGGGTATGATTCCATGGTCGTAGTATGAGCTTACTTGAACGTACCGACAGTGATGTGGGATTCCACGGGTATGCTTCCATGGTCGTAGTATGAGCTTACTTGACGCATCGAGCGGTGATGTGGGATTCCACGGGTATGCTTCCATGATCGTAGTATGAGCTTACTTGGACGTACCGTCAGTGATGGAGGATTCCACGGGTATGCTTCCATGGTCATAAGACGTATCGACAGTGATGTGGGATTCCACGTACGCACATCGACATGCTACGATGAGGATTCCGAGGCACGCGATGCGAGGTTACCCGGACGCATCGAGCGATGTGGATTCCACGTATGCTTCCGGTGTGGTTGTGACATTTGTATATTCCGTGGATTTGCTACCCACGATGCGAGGAATACCTCACGCGAGTCCGTAGGGCTCGTGCGGTGAAATAGTCTCACGCGCGTGACACTTACGCGAGAATACCTCATGCGGGTGAAATAGTCCCAGGAGTAGGAGTGCTTGATGATACTGTGGGGCGGATGACCTTGCTTTGATCATGAGCTTCCTATTTTCATGCAGTATAGTATATGCTTGTTATTCTCGTTATTGTAAGGCACGTTGTTCAGAACTGATTTCATACATGTCTCCAGTTATTTTAGACTTATGAGGTATTTTCAGTATTTTCCAGTTTCGCATACTTAGTACATATTGTGTACTGACCCCCTTCCTCGGGGGCTGCGTTTGTTATACCCCGTATTTCCAGAGTATGTACGTGTGGGAGTACGTACAAAAGTTTAGGCCTTAAGTTAGGCTAAGGACGAAATTTTGTGCACAACTACCAAAAAGAATCATTTTTCGACGAAACGTTTTCCAAACTTTGCGAAGGGAAAAATACGGCTATGTCATTTATTATTTTTGCGGATTTTTCCGAGAGATGAAATATTTTGGACCAACGAGAGGGCGACACTTGTCACCCTCAAGTTGGCGGATTTGTGGGCTTCATTTGGACGATTTCAAGGTCTTGGAGTAGGTAGGATATTTGTGATATTTTGTGTGGTAGTTGGATAAGGTACACATGGATGAATTCTAACCTACACTTGCCTACCACTTGGCTTCATCTTGGCCATTGGTTGGCCTATAAATACCCCCCTAACTTGAAGGTTTTCTTCATCCATAAATTGTCTTCCAAGTCTCAAAATTCCCTCCCCTCTCTTATAGTGTTTCGTCCAACACCCTCTCCCCCTCTAGCCTAGTGCTTTACGAGAGCCCCCATTGGTAAAAAGTTGTCTTCCAAGTATAGTTACTATTCCTAAATACCCTAGCCCAAATCCCTTATAGTATTTAAGTAGAAGTTGTTAAAAACTTCTAAGGGTTGTTGGAGCGGTCAGTGCGCCTGAGTAGGAGCTAAACGTAGATCAGGATCTACATTGAAACTTGGATAATAATTGTATTATCGAGGTAAATATCTTGAACCCCTATTGTAATCAGAGGTTACATACTGATGAAGTATAAGAATGAAGTATAAGTTATATACAGGAAGGTATATAAGATAGGAATTGAATCAGATTTACATAGGATCGTATTTACTGAGACTTGAAGTTTGACTGCAGGAAGTCTTGCCCGATTTTCCGTAGAATCTTGTATCTAGATTTATTCTACAGAGTAGTCTAGACTTTGATAGACTTGTATAACCGGTATAGGTTGAAGTACTGCGAGTAGCGTGTTCTACTTGAAGGGTGGACAAGGCTAGCCGGGTTATAGCGGTGGAGCGTTTTGCTAATAGTCGATAATCGTCGCGAGGTATGTGATTCTTCCTATCCTCTTGAGCATGATATTTTAAAAGAATATATATATAGTACGGTAGACGTACGTGTGTTAACTGAACGTGGTTTTACTCCGATGTCTTTTGACTTGGGTTTAAATTTAATAATCTTGAAGTATTTCAAAAGAATTAAGAAACCTTTTTGAAAGAAGAGTAATACTTGGTTTTAAAAGCTTAAGAGTTATACTAGCTTTATGGGAAGTTAGGTATAACGACTTAAGAGAGATAAAAAAGAATGGTTTATTGATCTTAAAAGATAAGAGACTTGACTTAATTGAATTAATATGAATTTTGTTAAAAAGTGTGAAACCTCATTCGTGAGTAATGAGTACTTGGTTTTTAAAAAGAATAATGTCTTACTGATTTCGGAAATCAGAATAAGTATCGAACAAACCACAACAGCGCTAATAAAGGGAAATGTTTTGACTAATTAAGTATTATTAAAACCAGTAGAAACCTCCATCTGCATAGAAGCTAAGATGAGACAAAATGATATTACATTTCCTAGATCATGGCTGCTTTAATAAGATTGTTATAAACAAGAATAACCTACTCACACATAAGGCATATGTTTCTCAAATCGTTTTAAAGGAGAATTATATTATTAAGTGATTAAAACTATGAACTACGAAACCTTTCGAAAATGAGAAACTTGAGCATTTGAAATTAGGCAAACTTGAACGTTTGGAAAATAATGTTGTTACTTGATTTTACAAAAGGAAGTATTTTGGTTTACTTAAAAAGATAGTCACTCTATTTTTATACTACGGGTATTGTGTGACTTTTTGTGAAAGAAGCGGATCTTTTAAAGAGTTAATGTATGAAGTACTTTGGGGATAAAAACCCGAACTTGTTAACATAAAGTAGAAAGTACCTTGTGTGAATAACTTGATTGTGTTGGTTTGTGATAGCCTTGTAATACTTTCTTGTTGATTTGATAAGTAAACATGTTAGGATGCTACGGGTGTTAGTATCTTATGATGTTTGTGTAAAGGGGTTTCCCTTGTTGTGCTTATATTGTTAAACGGTAAGCCCGTTGTACTGTTATTATATCACCTACCCCCTTGACTTGTTATACCGAGGGCTTGCCACCCTTGATGCGGGTCTATACGGCTATGCGATCTGTGCGACTATGCGGAGTCGCGGAGTTCGAGATTGATCATTCCGGTGTTTTATCCCGACGCGGGATGCCCTGCGGTGCGTGTGACTACGCGGTCTATGAGACTATGCGGATCGGGAGTCCAGAGGTACCGGGGTTAGCTACCCCGATGCGAGGAATACCTCACGCGGTTACGTGTGACTATGCGGTGCGGAAGTCCGTGATTAGGCACGCATAATGATACTATGGGCGATCGCCTTGCTTCGATCATTCGCGCCTAGAAAAGACGATTACATTATATCTACTTTGCTCTTGTTTATGTTGTGGCACTATGCGATTGAACTGGTTGTATTTGCAAATGGTTTTAAATACTTTGATTTTACTTCAAGATTTTCGTTTCACATACTTGGTACTGTTAGACCGACTTCTTCGGGCTGCGTTCATGCCGCAGGTAGGTACACCGCCGTCGATCCTCGCTCTTAGGATCACAGTCAGCGTTTGGGAAGCTCCGTTTCTCCGAGGCTTATTGGTATAGTCCCCGTTGTAGGTGCTTACATTCAGGGGTATGTCAGCCCCGTCCCGGTTGTTGTTGTAAAACTCTTAGAGGTCTGTAGTCCTGTTGTAAAGTTGGGATGTAACTGTTCATTCTTGAGATATTTATATACTTGCCGAAAGGCACTCTTTTATTGGTTAAATTATGTCTCTTTTACATTGGTTTCATGTCTTGTTTTTATATTCTGCTGATTACTCTGATGTATGTCTACTTGGGTGCCCGGGTAAGACACCAGTCATGGGCCCGGGTTAGGGTCGTGACAAAAGTGGTATCAGAGCAGTTAATCCTCGGAAAGTGTCTACAGACCGTATCTAGTAGAGTCTTGATTATCGGTGTGCGCGCACCACACCAATAATCGTGAGGCTATAGGATATTTAGGATTGGTTTCCATTCTTCTCACTCGAGATCGTGCCTTAGAGCGTGTTATAAGTTGGACCTCTAACGTATTTCTTTCCTTACCGATTATGCCTCCGCGTAAGGCAACCCGCCTGGCGGCAAGGCGGCGGAGCCGCGAAAGAGTAGCACGAGGGTTACTAGTGGCACGTGCCCAATCATCACCAGGTGGTGCTTCATTCGGGAGTTCGCGACGTCGCGATCCAGCAGAGTTCAGCACAAGAAGAATCGCTCCATCTGCGCCATGATATTTGAACCTTCGCCCACGACCCGAGCGAAGTATGGATTGCAGAGACGACATCGCTTTCTAGCTATGGATTTAGCAACCAGAGAGTATTTTATGTATCGATTTATCGCGGGCCTTGATGAATATCTAAGGAAGGGTTGTGCAAGAGTAGCTCTTCAGTCAGGCATGAGCATGGCCTGCGTACAGGCTTATGCACAGCAGGCCGAGAAACGTAGGGATCGACGGGTTAACCAAGATCGGCAGAAGAGGTCCAGAACAACAGGGTCCTCTGGTAACTTTCGAGGCGGACCTTCTCAGCAGCAGATTGGTTATGCGCCTCCGCCAGTGCAGAGTGGTTCTCCATAGGGTTCAGGACGTTCGGGGTATGTAGGAGTTGGTCAGAGCTCGTGGTCGCTAGTTCGCGGAACACGTAGGTTTCAAACGCCGGATTCGATTTTCCTCGGTGTTCACGGTGGCAAACGTCATCCCGGAATGTCGCTTTTTGTTGGTACTTGTTTTACTGCGCCGTGGCCACGTGGTCGAAAAGATGTCCTAGTAGGAGGACTCGGTCTACCGCATCGATTCATGAGTCAGTGGTTCGGAGAGGAAGGGGTGTTAGCCAGAGGAGGCCACCCCCACCTAGGTGTGGCCGTTGTGGTAGATGTCATTTTGGGGAGTGTCGTGCTTCTTCGACAGCTTGTTATGCTTGAGGCAGCAGGCCATTTTATGAGAATTTGTCCGACTGCAGGTGGCGCGGATGTAGAGACCCACCTTCAGATCGGTGTCTAGTTCATCACTTTCCCTAGCTATGCGTCCAACAGGGCAGGTTTGACTAGAACGACAAAAGGGGAGTGAAGCAGTAGATACAGGTATATCCTTAACCCTCTAGAGATTAGTATGTGTGATAAGATGAGTATATTTTAAGTGTTATGTTCAGATAGTATTGTGTTAATTATGAGCCTTAGAATATTATACGTAGAGACCTTAGATGTGAGGTCATCTTGAGTAAAAGATTTATTTTATGTTTGACCCTTATCGGAGTGCATAGTACATGTGAGATATGTTTGTGTGATAAGTCCCTGTGTAGTGTAAAATGAAAGAGGGTAGTTGATCTAAGAAGACCACTAGGTTTTCGTGACTTGATTATGAGATTGTTCCGGATCGGGGAACGAGAGTTTTGCGTGATAGCGGGTCGGGTGGCGGACTGACGGGTCAACCCGCGGCCCGTGGTGCGGGTCAGTTTAGGGTGGTCGCTTTGTGATAGGGTCACGAGGGTGTTAGGCCCAAGTTTAGTTAACCAACAGACTGAGTTCGTGGATGCGTTCGACCGATGGTCGGGCCGATGAGGTCAGCCCATCTTGTCTTTTAGTCAAGACCGTTTTCTCGGCAGAGGGTTATGCGAGATGTTATATCAGGAAGGTTGTAAGGCTGCACGAGGTGCCTACTTTCACCTTATGTCAGGCAGTGGAGCCCAGGTTACGACTATTTTCTTTTTTCTGGAAGTTTTACCAGGCAGGGATAGGAACGCAGGTGAGTCTCGATGTGCATTCACCTCGCCTGTTTTTGATTTCAGAGGTAGTAAGGATTATTCGCCTCTTGGTTGAGTGTGTATTATAATAGCTACCATATCGATTCGGATGTCGCCTTATGACGCCTTGTAAGGAGAAGTGTAAGTCACGGTCGATTGGTTCGATGTTGGCAAGATTCGGATAGTTGGTTCATACTTGTTCCGCAGATCGTGGATAGGTGAAGCTTATCCAGAGAGGTTATTGCGCTCGAGTCAGCGAAGTCGCGGCGGATAATCGGCAACGACGCTTGGAGTTCAGGTTGACGGTGGGTCTTCTTGAAGGTATCACCCCGGAAAGGGTGTGACGAGTTTTTGGAAAACGGAGGAAACTTAGCCTGAGGTACTTGGAGCGTTTCCAGATCCTTCGGAGGATAGGCCAAGTTGCCTATAGGTTAGCATTGCCGTCCGACTTAGGAGGCAGTACGTCCGACCTTTCGTGTTGTTATGTTCGGGAAAGTATCGGAGATCCATCCAGAGTGTTCCCAGTTAATGATGACCAAGTTGGAGATAGTAACCCCGAGATTTTGGAAACTGAAGCAGTAGAAAAAAATGTGGTAAGTTATGAGAAAGAGTTCGAGTGTATGAGAAGGGTACGACGAGTAAGAGAATACAAGTGATCATTTCGTTTGTAAAGAGAAGGTGCGAAGGGAGTATATTTTAGACTTTGGGTGGGAGCTTTTGTGATGTTGGAGGTGATTCCTCGTGGACTTGGATTAAGTATTTGAGCGTGTGATATTGTATGGCCAGGTGTGGCATGATTGTTTTCGTAAGTATAGCAGTAAAGACTATATTGGCGCATGTATGTTTTGAGGCTTAGAAGGAACATTCGGGACGAATGTTTCTAAGGAGGGGAGAATGTTATACCCCGTATTTTCAGAGTATGTACGTGTGGGAGTACGTACAAAAGTTTAGGTCTTAAGTTAGGCTAAGGACGAAATTTTGTGCACAACTACCAAAAAGAATCGTTTTTCGACGAAACGTTTTCCAAACTTTGCGAAGGGAAAAATACGGCTATGTCATTTATTATTTTTGCGGATTTTTCCGAGAGATGAAATATTTTGGACCTACGAGAGGGCAACACTTGTCACCCTCAAGTTGGCGGATTTGTGGGCTTCATTTGGACGATTTCAAGGTCTTGGAGTAGGTAGGATATTTGTGATATTTTGTGTGGTAGTTGGATAAGGTACACATGGATGAATTCACACCCTACACTTGCCTACCACTTGGCTTCATCTTGGCCATTGATTGGCCTATAAATACCCCCCTAACTTGAAGGTTTTCTTCATCCACAAATTGTCTTCCAAGTCTCAAAATTCCCTTCCCTCTCTTGTAGTGTTTCGTCCAACACCCTCTCCCCCTCTAGCCTAGTGGCTTCGGCCGAGAGCCCCCCCCCCCCTTGGTAGAAAGTTGTCTTTCAAGTATAGTTACTATTCCTAAATACCCTAGCCCAAATCCCTTATAGTATTTAAGTAGAAGTTGTTAAAAACTTCTAAGGGTTGTTGGAGCTGGTTGGAGCGCCCAGAGTAGGAGCTAAACGTTGCTCAGGATCGACATTTAAACTTGGATAATTATGGGCTTATCGAGGTAAATATCTTGTCCCCCTATTGTAATCAGAGTTTACATACTGTTGAAGTATAAGAATTAAGTATAAGTTATATACAAGGAAGGTATATAAGAAAGGAATTGAACTCATTTACATAGACTGTATTCTGATGAGACTTGTGAAGTTTGACTGCAGTGGAAGTCTTGCCCGATTTTCCGTAGAATCTTGTATCTAGATTTATTCTACAGAGTAGTCTAGACTTTGATAGACTTGTATAACCGGTATAGGTTGAAGTACTGCGAGTAGCGTGTTCTACTTGAATGGTGGACCAGGCTAGCGGTTATAGCGTGAGCGTTTTGCTAATAGTCGATAATCGTCGCGAGGTATGTGATTCTTCCTATCCTCTTGAGCATGATATTTTAAAAGAATATATATATAGTACGGTAGACGTACGTGTGTTAACTGAACGTGGTTTTACTCCGATGTCTTTTGACTTGGTTTAAATTTAATAATCTTGAAGTATTTCAAAAGAATTAAGAAACCTTTTTGAAAGAAGAGTAATACTTGGTTTTAAAAGCTTAAGAGTTATACTAGCTTTATGGGAAGTTAGGTATAACGACTTAAGAGAGATAAAAAGAATGGTTTATTGATCTTAAAAGATAAGAGACTTGACTTAATTGAATTAATATGAATTTTGTTAAAAAGCGTGAAACCTCATTCGTGAGTAATGAGTACTTGGTTTTTAAAAAGAATAATGTCTTCTCGATTTGGAAATCGTAATAAGTATCGAACACACCACAGCAGCGCTAATAAAGGGAAATGTTTTGACTAATTAAGTATTATTAAAACCAGTAGAAACCTCCATCTGCATAGAAGCTAAGATGAGACAAAATGATATTACATTTCCTAGATCATGGCTGCTTTAATAAGATTGTTATAAACAAGAATAACCTACTCACACATAAGGCATATGTTTCTCAAATCGTTTTAAAGGAGAATTATATTATTAAGTGATTAAAACTATGAACTACGAAACCTTTCGAAAATGAGAAACTTGAGCATTTGAAATTAGGCAAACTTGAACGTTTGGAAAATAATGTTGTTACTTGATTTTACAAAAGGAAGTATTTTGGTTTACTTAAAAAGATAGTCACTCTATGTTTATACTACGGGTATTGTGTGACTTTTTGTGAAAGAAGCGGATCTTTTATAGAGTTAATGTATGAAGTACTTTGGGGATAAAAACCCGAACTTGTTAACATAAAGTAGAAAGTACCTTGTGTGAATAACTTGATTGTGTTGGTTTGTGATAGCCTTGTAATACTTTCTTGTTGATTTGATAAGTAAACATGTTAGGATGCTACGGGTGTTAGTATCTTATGATGTTTGTGTAAAGGGTTTCTTTGTGCTTATGTTGTTAAGCGGTAAGCCCGTTATCGTTATTATATCACCTACCCTCGACTTGTTATACCGAGGGCTTGCCACCCTGACGCGTCTATACGGCCTATGCACTGTGTGACTACGCGAGTCGCGGAGTTCGAGGATTGATCATTCGGTGTTTTATCCCGACGCGGGATGCCCTATGCGATGCTGTGACTACGCGTCTATGAGACTATGCGGATCGCGGGAGTCGGGAGGTACCGGGGTTAGCTACCCCGACGCGAGGAATACCTCATGCGTACGTGTGTGACCCATGCGGATTGCGGAAGTCGAGGATTAGGCACGCATAATGATACTATGGGCGATCGCCTTGCTTCGATCATTCGCGCCTAGAAAAGACCGGTTACATTATATCTACTTTGCTCTTGTTTATGTTGTGGCACTATGTGCGATTGAACTGGTTGTATTTGCAAATGGTTTTAAATACTTTGATTTTACTTGATTTTTTCGCCACATACTTGGTACTGTTGTAGATCGACTTCTTCTGGGCTGCGTTCATGCCGCGGTAGAGGTACACCGATCGTCGATCCTCGCTCTTAGGATCACGTCAGCGTTTGGGAAGCTCCGTTTCTCCGAGGCTTATCTTTCGTATAGTCCCTGTTGTTGTAGGTGCTTACATTCGTGGTATGGCGGGCCCTGTCGTCGTTGTTGTTGTAAAACTCTTAGAGGTTTGTAGTCCTGTTGTAAAGTTGGGATGTAACTGTTCATTCTTGAGATATTTATATACTTGCCGAAAGGCACTCTTTTATTGGTTAAACTGTGTCTCTTTTACATTGGTTTCATGTCTTGTTTTTATATTCTGCTGATTACTCTGATGTATGTCTACATGGGTGCCCGGGTAAGGCACCAGTCACGGGCCCGGGTTCGGGTCGTGACAGCGTTCATGCCGCAGGTAAGGGTAAGCAGGTGATGGATCCTCATCCTTAGGATCACTGGTCTGGTGTCTGAAGCTCCATTCTTCCGGAGGCTTGTTTTGTTGGTACGGTTTTTCCCTGATGCTATAGGTATTATGTACATTCAGGGGTATGGCGGGGCCCTGTCCCGCCACAGTTGTTATTCTTAGAGGTCTGTAGTCACGTTTGTGGTTTGGGCTGTAAGGACAAGTTGTACTGTTTACTTTTGATTAAGTTTAATCTATGAAAGGCGGCCTTGTCGGCTAGCCAGTGATGTTTGCTATATTCAGGTTTATGTGTATGTATGTTCCACTGCTATTCTCTGATGTATACCTGACGGGGTGCCCGGTAGGGCACTAGTCGCGGCCCCGGGGTCGGGTCGTGACATAGGTTGTGTGTTGATGAAGCATGGCAGAGTTATAGCTTATGCCTTCCGACAGCTCAGAAAGCACTAAAAGAATTACCGTATTCATAATTTGGAGTTGGCAGCAGTGATTCATGCTTTGAAGATATGGATACATTATTTATATGGAGTTCATGTTGATATTTATATGGATCACAAGAGTCTCAAATATATCTTTAAACAGAAGGAGCTGAATTTACGACAGAGACGGTGGCTAGAGTTACTAAAGGATTATAATATTGATATTTTATACCATCCCGGGAAAGCAAATGTTGTGGCAGATGCTCTTAGCTGTAGATCTATGGGTAGCTTGACGAATGTGCAACCAGACAGAAATGAGATGGTTCGTGAGATACACCAGCTAGCTAGCCTTGGAGTCCGTTTGGCTGATTCTAGAGATAGTGGAGTTATTGCTCGAGGAGTTGTTGAGTCCTCTATCATAGGAGAGGTAAAAAGACAGCAGTATGAGGATCCTGTTTTGTCACAGTATAGAGATACAGCTCTTCAAAAGGAAAAGACTTTATTTGAGGTTGCACCTAATGGAGTGCTACGGTATGAAGGTATATTGTGTGTGTCTGATGTTGCAGGGCTACGACGACAGGTTATGGGAGAGGCACACAATGCTCGTTATTCTATTCATCCAGGGTCAACGAAGATGTATTATGACCTTAGATGCTTATATTGGTGGGATGGCATGAAAAGAGACATAACGGAGTTTGTTGCTCAGTGCCCGAATTGTCAACAGGTTAAGATCGAGCATCAGTAGCCTGGTGGATTGCTATAGGAGATAGAGATACCAACTTGGAAATGGGAAGTGATTAATATGGACTTCATTACAGGCTTACCTCGCACTCAGCGGAAGTGTGACTCAATATGAGTTATTGTGGATAGGCTGACGAAATCTTCCCATTTTCTCCCAGTCAGGACTATTTGTTCAGCTGAAGACTATGCGAGATTGTACATCAGGGAGATAGTGATACTTCATGGGGTTTCCACATCTATTATATCGGACAGATGAGCTCAGTTCACAGCTAACTTTTGGAGATCGTTCCAGAAGGGATTGGGGACACAAGTGAGTCTTAGCGCAACATTTCATCCTCAGACTGATGAGCAGGCCGAGCGTACTATTCAGACACTTGAGGATATGTTGAGAGTGTATTATTGACTTCAGAGGTAGCTGGGATAATCACTTACCGCTTATTGAGTTTGCTTATCATAATAGCTACCATTCTAGTATCCAGATGGCACCGTACGAGGCTTTATATGGGAGAAAGTGCAGGACACCTATTGGTTGGTTTGACGTAGGTGAGACTAAGTTAATAGTCCCATACATGATTCAGCAAGTTTTTGATAAGGTGAAGCTTATTCAGGAAAGATTATTGGCAGCCCAGAGTCGACAGAAGTCCTATGCAGATAATCGACGTTGATACTTAGAGTTTCAGGTTGGTGATTGGGTGTTCTTAAAGGTGTCACCCAAGAAGGGTATGATAAGATTCGGTAAGAAGGGGAAGCTTAGCCCGATATACATTTGGCTTTACCAGATTATTCGTAGAGTAGACAAGGTTTCCTATGAGTTGGATTTACCATCTGATTTGGAAGTGGTACATCCAGTTTTTTATGTATCGATGTTGCGTAAGTGTATTGGTGATCCTTCTAGAGTGTTCCTTGTAGATGATGTTCAGGTGACATATGAGATATCTTATGAGGAGAGCCCCATAGCTATACTTGATCGTCAGGTTAGAAAGTTGCGTGCAAAGGACGTGTCTTCCGTCAAAGTGTTATGGCGAAGCAATAATAGGGAAGAAATGACTTGGGAAGCAGAATACGAAATGAAGAAAAAGTATCCTCACTTGTTCCCTATGCCTACAGGTAATTTGATTCCTTACTTGACTATTTTGATTGGTAAATAAGACTATGTGTTATATTGTGGCCCTGTGTGGCATCTTTGGGTTTGCTGAATATAGGTTGGTAAGTGTAATTATAAAGGAAACTCTGCCAATTTTTTTATAGCATGAGGCCTATGCTGAACATTCGAGGACGAATGTTTCTAAGGGGGAAGGATGTTACACCTAGTAATTTTAAGGTAATAATTAGAGAATGTAATTAAGAAATTAAGATTCGAATATTAGATATAAAGTATATTTACATATGCTAATACAAAAATTAGTATACAAAGGGATGTGATTCCGGAATAATTTTGGTTACTACGAGGGTGACGATGAAAATTAGTAATGATAGTTGTATATTCCCGTTATGGACTAGTGTCGTATTATAAGAATTATGACATCGAGAATACGAGATCTTATAAAACTTTCAGTATTTAAAAGAAGTGTGATCTAAGATTAATTAATTATGGGAACTTGGACTAAGCATGCAATTATAATTTTCAGCTTACATATTATACCCTTATAACCTTTCATCTCTCCACTTCTTTTTCAAAACACTCCCTCACCTTCTCTCTTTATCCTTCAGCCCAGAACCCTCCACCTTCCCACAGCAAATTGAAGACTAAATCAACTCTTTTTCTAAGATTAAACTCTTCTATTAAATTCTAAGGAAATGGTGAAAGAGAAGCAGTGATTATTTTCGGTTGCTGGACCGATTTTTTAGCCAATAAAATTCAGTTTGAAGATGAACCATTTTGGAAGGAAAATATGTAGGAATGATGGATTAAACTTGTAGAATACATGCATGTCAATATAAGTTGAAGAAATTGTGAAAAATGGTGCAAAAGGAAATGGAGCAGTAACCGAAATATAGGGACTGTTTTGGGAAAAAATTAAGGTAAGATTTCTTCTTATTATTTGAGTATTAGAGTTACATGATGTTGTGGTTTAATAAATGAACTTGTGTTAAGAGAAAATGAAAATGAGACAATACACGATTGTTGTTGTGTTATTATTGTCACCATTAATTATGTGTTAAAGTGAAGGAAATCTTGATGTTTAAATTGTAAACGTTTATAGGAAATTGTTGAAATATGAATTGGATGTTAAGGAATTAAGAGAAGAGTTATGGTATTGTTTATTGGGGTGTGACATGCTAGAAACGGTTGGACATTGTTGACTCGATTTTAAGGGTTGTTTGCGTGCTATTTTTGTTGGAGTTGAATGCGGGAAATTTTATTGTATAAGGGATGTTATTGTCGAGTTTGTATGCTGGAAATTATAAGTATGTACATTGTGGTAGTTGCTACTCCATCTCCTAAAGAAATAAAGGTATAAAAAGGGGTCACATTGCACTCTTGTTGTTGTTGGAATGTGGACTGTTTTTAAGGACTGTATTAATGTGGTTAAAGGAGCTAGATTAACATGAGAAATAGGTGTAGTAATCACTTTGGTTGTTGTAGTTGTTGTATTACATGAACGTAAAGAGAAAGAATGTATAACTTTGGTGTAGATATAGTATATGGACTGATTTTGTTAAATCCTGGAATTGTCCTTGGTTATTGGTATTATTGACATTGTTTATAAGATATGGATATGTATATAATTAAGGGAAGTGCTACCCGGATTTTTATAGAAAAGGGATTCGTCATTCAATATAACTTACGCTAGAAATCATAGAGTTGACGGGCATGTTGCTACTATTATAGGTCGAGGTGCTAATCGAGACGAACATTAATTATAGAGTTGGTTTGTTCGACAATAAGGTATGTGAAACTATCCTTTCTTCTTTTGGCATGATTTATATAAAATGAGTGTACGGAGGACGTACATAATTCTATTGAATCATAATTCTTAATGATACATGATATGATAGTGCCTTGATTTTCTAAGTAATAGTTACTCTATTTATTCCATTGAAAGTCAAATGATGATTTAATTTGTATAAAGTTACTCATGATATACTATTTATGCTGATATGATTATATGATTTCACCGAGTCCCGGGCCGGGTATGTATATATATATATGATGATTTTACCGAGTCCCAGAATGGGTCGGGTACGATATAAGTGGACAGACATCCACGGTTTGTGGACAGGTATCCATATTTTATGGACAGGTATTCATGTATGACTTTATTCACCGAGTCTCATAATAGGTCGGGTACGGTATGTATATGTATATGACTTCATTCACCGAGTCCTATAATGGGTCGGGTACGGTATGTATATATATATTACTTCATTCACCGAGTCCCATAATGGGTCGGGTACGGTATGTATAGGTATATGATGTTTCTATAGACAGGCATCCATGATTTTGATATGACTCTCATTTTATAAGGCACAGTTGACTCTCATTTTATAAAGCACAGTTGACTCTCATTTCATAAGGCACAGTTGTATTGATATATTATTATATTTGTCTCCTGATATCTCTTGGCCAGTTATGATCTTATTTACAGTACTTCATGTTTTACATACTCAGTACATTATTTCGTACTGACCCCCTTTCTTCGGGGGGCTGCGTTCACGCCCGCAAGTACAAGTACTCAGTTTGGTGATCCTTCAGTCTAGGTTTCCTGTTCAGCTGTTTGGAGAGCTCCATTGATTCGAATCTTAGTCGTTTTGGTACAGAACCTTATTTTTTACTTATGCATATTTAGGGGCACGACGGGGCCCTGTCCCGTCATATTTCATTATCGCATTTCTGCAGGTCCAGACAGTTGTGGGTGGTAGATGTGTTATGGACTTGTGTGGATTGTATATGTGTTTGGGTCAGCTGTACATTTGTACTCGTTTTGGGATGTTCTCGTATGTAGTGGCAGCCTTGCTGGCTTGCCTATTTTGATATGATTTACAGATTACTACATTATCTTTGGTATCCGTGTGATTGTATGTGACAGGTGGGTATAAGGGGGCCCAGGTAGGGAACCGAGTCGCGGCCTGTCGGGTCGGGTTGTGACATTTAGTGGTATCAGAGCAGTTCATCTTCAGAATGTCTATAGACCGTGTCTAGTAGAGTCTTGTGTATGGGTATGTTATGCATCATACTTATACACAGGAGGCTGTCGGACATTTAGGATTGGTTCTATTCTTCTTACTCTAAGATCGTGCGATAGAGCTATGTAATTAGGTTAATCCTTCTCTGACGTATTATTGTGTTTCCAGCTATTCCTCTGAAAACGTCGATAGCGGCACAGAAGAGCAAATTAGTAGCAGGAGCTACTAGCCTGACCCGGAGAGTTACCAGGGCCCATACCCGGGCCTATGCTTGACATCGCACTCCCGCTGACGAGCTCATGACATCGTCACCTCGAGGCTCCAGTCGCGGCGCCACCACTCCCGAGGCCCTAGCACTGAGTCTCACTCCTCACCAGGTCGAGGACGAGCCATGAGAGATGCAGATACCGTTGACTGGGATTAGTGGCAGGCGCTTCATAGATAGGGACTGGGAGTTGACCACAGATCTGACAGTTTGAGGATTCGTGATTCCTTGAGTTGTAATCCTCCAGACTTTTTTAGGTCAAATCCGGAGGATGACCTGTAGGAGTTTATCCGACAGATGCAGCGTACATTGAGGGTGATCAAGGCTTCGGAGACTGAGTCTGTTGAGTTGGCTTTGTATCTTATGCGGGATGTAGCGATTAATTAGTATGAGTCTTGAGAGTTATCTAGAGGCGAGGGTGCTCCTCCAGCTGTATGGGGTGAGTTTATAGAGGCTTTCCTTGGCCACTTTCTGCCTCTAGAGATGAGACGAGCTAGAGTTGATAGATTCCTACACTTGAGGCAGAATGGTAGGAGCATTCAAGAGTATAGTCTCGAGTTTGATTCATTTGCTAGGTATGCGCCTACTATTGTGGCTGATATGGCGAACAGAGTGCGTCGCTTTATGATGGGGCTAGATCGCTATTTGATTGATAGTTGTATGGCGGTGGCTCTTCAGCCAGGTATGGATATTGCCCGAATACAGACTTATGCACGGGGGGTAGAAGACCGACACAGAGGGAGTCAGTCGGATAGGGATCACGATAGAGGCTAGCATAAGAGGGCTAGATCGGCTGGATATTCTGGTGAGTTTCGAGGCGGGCAGCCTCAACAGCATGTTAGGTATTCTTCCCAGCCAGCAGAGAGTGCACCTCCACAGTCTACAGGTAGGAGATTTGACTGCACTGGTATTCAGGAGCTGGTCAGAGCTCCAGATCTGCAGGTTCACAACCGAACAGGGGTTCGAGTCAGTTGAGGCCACCTTTTCCTCGGTGTGGTAGGTCTCATTTTGGGGAATGCCGTTTTACCACGGGTGCTTGTTTTTATTGCGACGCCAAGTCCATGTGATGAGAGAGTGTCCTTTTAGAGGTGGTACAGGGGTATGGCTCAGCCTACTGGATCGGTTGCTGGTTCATCAGCTATGCGCCCCGTAGGGCAGAGTGTTCATATGCCAGCAGGACATGTTAGAGGTCGTGGTGGAGTTTCTAGTTCTAGCGGTCCCTCGAACCGGATTTATGCTTTCGCTAGTAGGCGGGATCAGGAGGCGTCACCAAATGTGGTTACAGGTATATTATCGATATTTTTCCGAGATGTATATGCATTGATAGATCCAGGTTCCACCTTATCATATTTATCTCCCCTTATTGCTGGTAGAATCGGAATAGAACCTGAGTCGATAGAACCATTTGAGGTAGCTACACCGGTAGGAGATTCTGTCATAGCTAAGCGAGTATATAAAAATTTCTCGGTGGTTATATATAGTCGTCATACCATAGCATATTTGATAGAGTTAGACATGACTGACTTTGATGTTATTATTGTCAAGACCCGACCCCGAGCCCCCGACTGGTGCCCTACCTGGGCACCCTTATAGGTATACATCAGAGAAAATCAGCGGAACATACATGAAACTCATAACGTACATTAACAGGAAATAAAAAAACAGGCTAGCCGATGAGGCTACCTCCCTGGACATATATATATATACATAGCCAAAAGCAATTACATTCTTCTTCTTTACAAACCGACCCACAAGATATGACTACAGACCTCTAAGAGTTTTTTAACATAATAACTGTGACGGGACAGGGCCCCGCCATACCTCTGAATGTACAACAACCGACAATACCAGGGATCTGAACCAAAGATAAGCCTCCGGAGTAATGGAGTTTCTCAACAGCTGAACATGATCCTAAGAGTGAGGATCAGCAACTTGTTTAACTCTACCTGCGCATGAACGCAGCCCCCGAGGAAGGGGGTCAGTACAAAATATGTACCAAGTATGTGAACTGAAAGTACTGCAATTTAAATCATAAGTCGAGACATAAAGCTGGAGACAGTATGATAACCAAATTAATAGTACACTTGTGCCTTAATAACAAAGAGACTAATGAGAATAACTTTTGCCATTTAAAAATATGAAGGTTATGATTAATTCAGGGCTACTCGCCCGTCTTACCATTATGCAATCCTATTCATGGGAATTTAACCCGCATGGGAATTGAACCCGCATAGGTCATGTGAACCCGCAATGAGTATATATGGATACCCGAATCGTGGAGAGCTAGCCCACGGAATAGTCATGGGAATTTAACCCGCATGGGAATCGAACTCGCATTGGTCACGTGGACCCGCAATGAGTATATATGGATACCCGCATCGTGGAGAGCTAATCCACGGAATATGCAAATGCAACATGCCCGGGGAATGACCCCGTAATGAATAATATATCATCAGCACAACCGGCTAACATAATCACGTAACATAAGTACAATCGGCTATCATAATCACATAACATAAGCACAACCAGCTATCATGATCACATAACATAAGCACAACCGGCTACCATAAATATCATAAGCAAGTTAAGAAATCCCTTAACTCTTATTAGACTTAATTATCTTGCACTCTCATTTCATTTAACTTAAGGCACTAACATGTCATGAAAAAACCGGGAATTTAACCCAAAGTACTACGTACTTATATTCTTTTCAGAAGACTTTTTTTTATGTAAAACCCCAAGATACTAACACCTTTAGTATCAAGGCATGCTTATTTTTTTTTTCAAAACAAGTCACAACACCTTTAGAAATTCATTTCAAGGCTTTTAAACCAAGTGACTTCTACTTTCAAAACTTAGGCAACTTATGCCTTTAAATCAAGTAGACCACTCTCTTAATCTTCCATAAAGCCGTTATAACTAACTTTCCATAAAGCCGTTATAACTCTATATGTTTTAGACAAACCAAGACAATTACGTTCCTCTTTGAAACCAAGAGACTTATATTTTGAAACCAAGTATCATATACTTTCAAATCAAGTTTCATAACTTTCAGAATACTTCAAGTTCCTTGACTTTAGAAATCAAGTCTCGTAACTTTAAAATAGTTCAAGTAACCCATACTTTTCCAAATCAAGTATTCTATTATTTTCAAGTCAAGTAATCTTTACATGTAACATCAAGTAGCATATACTTTTAAAAGACAAGTTACTTCACCTTTTGAAATCAAGGCAAGGATATCAAACTGAAACCAAGTTCACTTAAAATACATACGTCTACCGTACTATACCTTTGTAAATATTCATGCTCAAGAGATAGGGAAGAGTTCAAATACCTCTCCGACTTAATCCACTTGCCAAGTTGAATATGTCGCACGTAGAATGTCAACCTATAATGACCATAATACGTCAATCAACTTCTAGCTTTCCAACGTAGAATATTCTAAGTGTAAAACTTCCTATTCTACGACAAATTGGGCAGCACTTCCTTTGTTTTTACGCACTTTTCCACCTTTTTCAAGGCCCGAAAATCAATAACCAACATGCCACATTTAAGGCTCAACCAATCAACTAATCAAAGGGGATTACACGCCTAACAGGACGTGTAAAATTCTGCCCCACAATTGTATAAAATAGTCCAATAATTCAATGGCCATTCTTGGCTACAACAACATCAATTCTCTTTCGATTTCCTTTTTAGTCCTAGTTGTTATTACAACATGTTATATACATAACAACAATTCTAACAACTATAATTCTTTTCTTATATAACATGCGACGATTGTAACTAACAATTAACTTGAATTACAATCTTAAAGGCTAACATGAACTTTTCGGATTTTAGGCTTCCAATATTCCATAACACTTATCAATCTTCATAATATATATCTCATGATCATCTATCACTTTCATAACATGGAATCTTCAATTACAATAGTAAGACGAAGATTTTTACCTCAATAAGCCCAAATCTAATCCAAGATTCAAAGTCGATCCTTAACAACTTTAGCTCCTCTTCTTGATGATCCAATCCAATCCAAGCAACCCTTGGAAGTTTATGAAGAACTCTTCATCAAGTTCTAACTCAATCTATGAAAAACCTCTTATGTTTTCATGTTGCGACTAACGTAAAAACGTAGTTTTTCCGGGATTTTTGTATTGAGATATCCTCAGAATACCTCTAGGGATCTTGGGTTTAAGTATTGTGAATTATGATTCACAATTGCAAAAATTTTGTGTGAAGGAGGTGCTAATGCCGAGAGCTCCTTAAGAGCAAGAACAAATGTGAAATTTTTCTAAGTGTTGAGAGCTTGTCTTGCTACTAGTAATAGTATGTATTTATAACACCACCAAGGGCTTGGATGATACCAAATGGATGGCTAATATTGGTCAATTAAATCAAGCTTCAACTTGCCCTTTGACTTGGTCCATTTTATCAAATTAAATGGCTATTCTTTTCTTAACATTTTTGTCCAACATGACCATGTGGAGGGTGACACGTGTCTCCCTCCCATTGGTCCATAACATTCTATTTCCTGAAATTTCCATAGTTGGTCAAAATATCGGAAACCTCGTGGGCCCCACAAAAACATAAAATTTCTCGGGTGGGCCTCACGTATCCAACTCTGAAAAATAAAATTTCATAATTCCGATAAACTCTTAAAAGTCTTAAATAACCAATTTGAGCACCCAATTTTCCTTAACGAATAATTTTCCTTCCCGTGGTTCGGAAGATTTTTCCTTTGGAAAACAATTCTTTCTTTCGTTCAAATTTTTAAGTCATGCGTTCTCCCGTCTATTCTCCTATACATATCCTGGAATTACGTGGTGTAACAATTATGGGTATGGATTGGTTGGCTTCTTGTTTTGCTAATATCGATTGTAGAGAGAAGTTGATTCGATTTCAGTTTCCAGGCGAGCCAATTATAGAGTGGAAGGGGAATACAACATCGCCGAGGGGTAAATTTATTTCATACCTCAAGGCAAGGAAGATGGTTGGAAAAGGTTATATTTATCACTTGGTTCGGGTGCATGATACGGAAGCAGAGGTACCGGTTCTTCAGTCAGTTCCGGTAGTTAATGAATTCCAGGTGTATTCCCAAATGACCTTCCAGGTCTTCCTCCAGAACGGGAGATAGAGCTCAGTATAGATGTGCTACCAGATACCCGACCCATATTCATTCCTCCTTATAGAATGACACCTGCATAGCGGAAGGAATTAAAGGAGCAGTTGAGGGACTTTTTAGAGAAATGCTTTATCAGGCCTAGTACATCACCTTAGGGAGCACCGGTATTATTTGTGAGGAAGAAAGATGGATCGCTACAGATGTGTATTGATTATAAGCAGCTGAATAAGGTAATAATAAAGAACAGGTATCCCCTCCCCAGGATTGATGACTTATTTGACCAGTTGCAGGGTGCTAAGTGTTTTTCAAAGATAGACTTGCGGTCAGGTTATCATCAGGTGCGGGTAAAGGAGGCAGATATTCCTAAGACAACATTCAGGACCCGATACGGGCATTATGAGTTTAGAGTGATGTCTTTTGGGCTGACCAATGCTCCAGCAGTATTTATAGATTGGATGAACCGAGTGTTCAAGCCATTTCTGGATATGTTCGTTATTGTATTCATTGATGATATTCTGGTCTATTCACGTTTGGAACAGGAGCATGCAGACCATTTGAGGACGGTACTTAGGGTCCTCCTGCACCAGAAGTTGTATGCCAAGTTCTCTAAATATGAATTATGTTTGACTTCAGTAGCATTCTTGAGGCATATTATCGGAGCTGCTGGTATTCGGGTGGATACACAGAAGATTGAGGTCGTAAAGACTTGGCCCAGACCCACGACACCTACTGAGGTACGCAGTTTCTTGGGGCTAGCCGGATATTACCAGAGGTTTGTAGAGAAGTTTTCCTCGATTTTAGTGCCTTTACCCAGGCTAACTCAGAAGGCAGCTAAGTTCTAATGGAAGGATGCTTGTGAGCAAAGCTTCCAGTTGTTGAAAGACAAGTTGACTACGGCTCCAGTTTTGACTCTTCCTGAGGGGCCAGATGGTTATGTTATTTATTGTGATGCTTCCGGTGTTGGGCTAGGTTGTGTGTTGATTCAGCATGGTAGAGTTATAGTTTATGCCTCCCGACAGCTCAGAAAGCACGAAAAGAATTATCGTATTCGTGATTTGGAGTTGGCAGCAGTGATTCATGCTTTGAAGATATGGATACATTATTTATATGGATATCATGTTGATATTTATACGGATCACAAGAGTCTCCAATATATCTTTAAACAGAAGAAGCTGAATTTACGACAGAGACGGTGGCTAGAGTTACTAAAGGATTATGATATTGATATTTTATACCATCCCAGGAAAGCAAATGTTGTGGCAGATGCTCTTAGTCGTAGATCTATTGGTAGCTTGACGGATGTGCAACCAGATAGAAAGGAGATGGTTCGTGAGATATATCAGCTAGCCAGCCTTGGAGTCCGTTTGGCTGATTCTAGAGATAGTGGAGTTGTTGTTCGAGGAGTTATTGAGTCCTCTATCATAGGAGAGGTAAAAAGATAGCAGTACGAAGATCCTATTTTGTCACAGTATAGAGATACATCTCTTCAAAAGGAAAATACTCTATTTGAGGTTGCACCTAATGGAGTGCTACGGTATGAAGGTAGAGATCGTTCCAGAAGGGATTGGGGACACATGTGAGTCTTAGCACATCATTTCATCCTCAGACTGATGGGCAGGCCGATCATACTATTCAGACACTTGAGGATATGTTGAGAGACTGTATTATTGACTTCAGAGGTAGCTGGGATGATCACTTACCGCTTATTGAGTTTTCTTATAATAATAGCTACCATTCTAGTATCCAGATGACACCATACGAGGCCTTATATGGGAGGAAGTTAAGGTCACCTATTGGTTGGTTTGACGTAGGCGAGACTAAGTTAATAGGCCCAGACATGATTCAGCAAGTTATTGATAAGGTGAAGCTTATTCAGGAAAGATTGTTGGCAGCCCAGAGTCGACAGAAGTCATATGCAGATAAACGACGACGACACTTGGAGTTTCAGGTTGGTGATTGGGTGTTCTTGAAGGTGTCACCCATGAAGGGTGTGATGAGATTAGGTAAGAAGGGGAAGCTTAGCACGAGATACATTGGGCCTTACCAGATTATTCGTAGAGTAGGCAAGGTTGCCTATGAGTTGGATTTACCATCTGATTTGGAAGCGGTATATCCAGTTTTTCATGTATCGATGATGTGTAAGTGTATTTGTGATCCTTTTAGAGTGTTCCCTGTAGATGATGTTCAGGTGACAGAGGAGTTATCTTATGAGGAGAGCCCCATAGCTATACTTGATCATCAGGTTAGAAGGTTGCGTACAAAGGACGTGTCTTCCGTCAAAGTGTTATGGCGAAACAATAATAGGGAAGAAATGACTTGGGAAACAGAAGACGAAATGAAGAAAAAGTATCCTCACTTGTTCCTTATGCCTACAGGTAATTTGATTCCTTACTTGACTATTTTGATTGGTAAATAAGACTATGTGTTATATTGTGGCCATGTGTGGTATCTTTGGGTTTGCTGAATATAGGTTGGTAAGTGTAATTATAAAGGAAACTCTGCCAATATTTTTATAGCATGAGACCTATGCAAAACATTCGAGGACGAATGTTTCTAAGGAGGGAAGGATGTTACACCTCGTAATTTTAAGGCAATAATTAGAGAATGTAATTAAGAAATGAAGATTCGAATATTGGATATAAAGTATATTTACATATGCTAATACGAAAATTAGTATACAAAAGGATGTGATTCCGAAATAATTTTAGTTACTACGAGGGTGACGATGGAAATTAGTAATGATAGTTGTATATTCCCGTTATGGACTAGTGTCGTATTATAAGAATTATGACATCAAGAATACGAGGTCTTATAAAACTTTCAGGATTTAAAAGAAGTGGGATCTAAGATTAATTAATTGTGGGAACTTGGACTAAGCATGCAATTATAATTTCCAGCGTACATATTATACCTTATAACCTTTCATCTCCCCACTTCTTTTTCGAAACACTCCCTCACCTTCTCTCTTTATCCTTCAGTCGAGAACCCTCCCCCTTCCCATAGCAAATTGAAGACTAAATCAACTCATTTCTAAGATTAAACTCTTCTATTAAATTCTAAGCAAATGGTGAAAGAGAAGCAGTGATTATTTTCGGTTGCTGGACCGATTTTTAGCCAAGAAATTTCTGTTTGAAGATGAACCATTTTTGGAAGAAGAACATATAGGAATGATGGATTAAACTTGTAGAATACATGCATGTCAATATAAGTTGAAGAAATTGTGAAAAATGGTGCAAAAGGAAATGGAGCAGTGACCGAAATATAGGGACTATTTTGGGCAAAAATTAAGATAAGATTTCTTCTTATTATTTGAGTATTGGAGTTACATGATGTTGTAGTTTAAGAAATGAACTTGTGTTAAGAGAAAATGGAAATGAGACAATGCATGTGAATGTTTTGGGTGATGGACCGATTTGGGACTGTTTTTGTGTACATTGGATTCGATTGTTGTTGTGTTATTATTGTCACCATTAATTATGTGTTAAAGTGAAGGAAATCTTGATGTTTAAATTGTAAAAGTTTATAGGAAATTGTTGAAATATGAATTAGATGTTAAGGAATTAAGAGAAGAGTTATGGTATTGTTTATTGGGGTGTGACATGCTAGAAATTGTTGGACATTATTGACTCGATTTTAAGGGATGTTTGTGTGCTGTGTTTGTTGGAGTTGAATGCGGGAAATTTTATTGTTTAAGGGTTGTTATTGTCGAGTTTGTATGCTGGAAATTATAAATATGTACATTGTGGTAGTTGCTACTCCATGTCCTAAAGAAATAAAGGTATAAAAAGGGGTTACATTGTACTCTAGTTGTTGTTGGAATGTGGACTGTTTTTAAGGACTTTATTAACGTGGTTAAAGGAGATAGATTAACATGAGAAATAGGTGTAGTAATCACCTTAGTTGTTGTAGTTGTTGTAGTTGTTGTATTACATGAACGTAAAGAAAAAAGAATGATTAACTATGGTGTAGATATAGTATATGGACTGATTTTGTTATATCCTGGAATTGTGCTTGGTGAAGGAAGAGTTACTCATGATATTCTATTCGTGCTGATATGATTATATGATTTCACCGAGTCCCGGGCCGGATATGTATAGATATATATAATGATTTTACCGAGTCCCAGAATGGGCCGGGTACGATATAAGTGGACAGGCATCCACAATTTGTGGATAGGTATCCATAGTGTTATACCCCGTAGTTCTGGCCATACGTATAGGAGCGTACGAAAGGGGTTAAGACTTAAAATTTTCGAAAGATAGGTTGTCGGATTGTTTCGGACGGGTTTTTAGTCAACTTTAAGGCGGGTTATGACCTGTTACGTTAAGAGTTCCTAAGTGTTTCAAAGTCCTAGTGTGTAGTTCGTTGAGTCTAGTTTCCAACGCAACCAACCGTTCGTCGATAGGACCTCGGAGTAGAAAGTTATGGGAGTTACAAGTTCAGTGCGCAGTCGGACAGAAAAGTGTTACGGTCAGGAGCCACAGGGCCGCGGCGCCGGTTATTCTGAGGGGTCGCTGAAGTTGCAGCGCCGCGGCGCCGGAGGGCAGGGCCGCGGCGCCGGAAGTTCCGAAAGTCCGCAGAAGTTTCAGCGCCGCGGCGCCGGCTGCAGGGCCGCGGCGCCGAGGCGGGTTTTCTGGCGGAAAAACTTAGGAAAATCAGATTTCTTCTTTTAAAAAGGCCATGGGAGGGTGACAAGTGTCCCCCCCCCCATCTGATTTTTGCATGTCCCTTATATTGACCAAGTCTTGAAGACTTGGTCATCTTTCAAATCCTTCTCTCTCTCTAAGCTAGAGCTCTCACTTCTCTCTAAAATTCCAAGAGGAATTCAAATCTTAAGGAAAATCTGAAAAAGTGTGGCAAGAAGGAAGCTTGTGGCTAGCTTGTAGGTGTTATTGAGGTGGTGTTCTTGGAAAGAAGGCTAGCAAAGTTGTTGGAATAATTTTGGCTAAAGCTCTAAGGTAACAATTCTTCTCTTGTAGCTAGTTATTGATGTTGCATGTGAAGAGGAAGGAACTTGTAGTAGTAAATAATGTTCCTAGATTCATTGCATGTAAGAAATAGGGTTTGGATATGTAAGGATTGGTTAAAGAGGTTATGTGAGCATGTTGTAGCCTAAGTACTACTTTAAAATTGTTAAGTAAATTGTTGTACTTTATGGGGCAGAATTTTACACACCCAAGTTTAGGTATGTAATCCCCTTTGAAATGTTTGGATTGTTGGGCCTTAAATGTGGCGTTTGGATGTTGAATTCGGCCTTGAGAAAGGTGGAAAAGTATGTAGAAACAAAGGAAATGCTGCCCAATTTTCCATAGAAATTAGTGACTTGAACTTGGAAAATTCTATGTTTAAACTAGAGGTTAATAAACGTATTATGGTCATGATAGGTTGACATACTACGTGCGGTATTTTGGACTTAGCAAGTGGTTTGAGCCGAAGAGGTATGTGGAAACTTTCTTATCTCTTGAGCATGAGTAGTTATAACTATATAGTACGGTAGACGTACGTGTTTTAAATGAAGTAAATCCTTTTGTTATACTTGACTTGTTTTAAGAAAATGTCTAAGTTGGTTGGGTTAAGAAGTTAACCCGCTTGTTCTTGAGGAATGGTTTATCCTAAATAAAGTAGACAAGGATTTCTTGACATAAAGAAGTATAGAGTACTTGGTGTGAAAGTATTGAGTATTGAATTATTCTAGGAATAAGAGGCTTAATTTTTGAGGTAAGAAACTTGTTTTCTAAAGATAAGAGGCTTGAAGTGTTTTGAAAATTGTGTAAATTTGTTTTGAAGTATAAGTCTCTTAGTTAATAAAAGAACGAAACCGTTTGAGATATAAGGAGTTATAACGGCTTTATGGAAAGTTAGTTATAACGGTCTTATGAGAGAATAAAAATGTCTAAAGTTTTAAAATCATAAAGTTAGTATAACGGCTTTATGGGGAGTTGGTTATAATAACTTTATGGAAGGTTAAAGAGTGGGTTTTTCTTGAAAAAGGTAAACATAGATGCAAGGAATGAAAAGTCTAAAGAAGTTATGAGTTTACTTGGACGTACCATCAGTGATGGAGGATTCCACGGGTATGCGGCCATGATGAGGGTTCATTCCCTATTGATAGTGTTATTCCATGGACTAGCTCTCCATGAGGTCTACTGATGCAGGGTGGATATGGTAGCTAGCCCTCGTACTTTCCCTGGTCAGCGACGTGATGCAGGGTGGATCTGGTAGTTGGCTTTCGTACTTGCCCCGGTCAGTGTTAGGACGAAGTTTCGTGATGCAGGAGGATCCGTGGTTAGCTGCGTACTTGCCTGGCCACGACGTGACGCAGGTGGATCCGTAGAGGCTATCGTACTTGCCCGGTCACCGTGATACGTATTTAGTATTGTTGGTACGGTAGGATCCGTAGTCGGCTTCGTATTGCCCCGGCCACCGAGGACGCAGGTGGATCTGTAGCTATGCCTTCGCATTTGCCGTCTGATTCTTAGGACACAGGTGGGACCTGGTGTTCATGTGTACTCCTTGGTGTTGTTATATCATAGACCGCCGGCAGTGAGGAAGGAATTCCACGGGCATGATTGATGTTGTGGGCATGAGACCCATGGTTATATTACATTTTTGGTTAAGTATATCCTATGGAAGGCGGCCTTGTCGGCTTGCCGGTGATGTTTACTATTTACAGGTTTACGTGTTATGTATGTTCCGCTGCTATTCTCTGATGTGTACCTGACAGGGTGCCCCGGTAGGGCACCAGTCGCGGCCCCGGGGTCGGGTCGTGACACATAGTTTATGGACAAGTATTCATGTATGACTTCATTCACCGAGTCCCATAATGGGTCGGGTACGGTATGTATATGTATATGACTTCATTCATCGAGTCGCATAATAGGTCGGGTACGGTATGTATATGTATATGACTTCATTCACCGAGTCCCACAATAGGCCGGGTACGGTATGTATAGGTATATGATGATTCTATGGACATGCATCCATAATTTTAATATGACTCTCATTTTATAAGGCATAGTTGAATCTCATTTTATAAGGCACAGTTGACTCTCATTTCATAAGGCACAGTTGTATTGATATTTGGATTATTATATTTGTCTCCTGACATCTCTTGGTCAGTTATGATCTTATTTGCAGAACTTCATGTTTTACATACTCAGTATATTATTTCGTACTGACCCCCTTTCCTCGGGGGGGTTGCGTTCATGTCCGCAGGTACAGGTACTCAGTTTGGTGATCCTCCAGTCTAGGATTCATGTTCAGCTGTTTGGAGAGCTCCATTGATTCGGAGCTTAGTCGTTTTGGTACAGAACCTTATTTTTTCCTTATGCATATTTAGGGGCACGACGGGGCCCTGTCCCGTCATATTTCATTATCGTACTCTTAGAGGTCTGTAGACAGTTGTGGGTGGTATATGTGTTATGGACTTGTGTGGATTGTATATATGTTTGGGTCAGTTGTACTGTTGAACTCGTTTTGAGATGTTCCCGTATGTAGTGGCAGCCTTGCCGACTTGCCTATTTTGATATGATTTATAGATTACTACATTATCCTTGCTATCTGTGTAATTGTATGTGACAGGTGGGTATAAGGGTGTTAGGACCCGAACCCCGGGCCCGTGACTGGTGCCCTACGTGGGAACCCTCCTACCTAAATGACACAAGTAAACCGCGGAACTATATAACACCTCATTTTTTTTCTTTAAAACCAACGAACATGCAAGGGCAATATAATATACATAATAAAAAAGCACTACACTGAACACGAGTCCAATCCCACATATGAATACAGACCTCTAAAAGTTTTACTGTACTATGACGAGACAAGGCCCCGCCGTACCCATAATCGCATAAAAGCTCAGAATGAAGGATCTATACCAAAATGATAAGCTCCCTAACAAATGGAGCTATACAGAACTATTAGCAAGGGTCCTACACTTTCAGATCACCGAATCGCACCTAAACTGCGCAGATTTAACGTAGCCCCGTAGAAGCGGGTCGCACAAGAATCTACCAAGTATATGAAACAATAAGTAATGTAAAGGAGATTACACAGTCCACATATAACAGGAAGCAAGTATGATAACTCAGAACAACAACACACTGAACCTTGCAAACATGAGAGTAATGCAATCATTTTTACCTTTTAAGTTATGCCTTTAACAATGAGATTAACTGTTCCACTTTAAGTCATAAACACACTGCACCCTTTCATTAATGAAATCACTACCGTTTCAAAACATGAAGGTCGTGTCATTGCCAGGGTCAACCACCCTCTGTATTATTATGCAACCTATCATAGAACTATTTCACCCGCAAGGGACTATTTCACCCTCATAGGTCATGTGGACCCGCAATGAGTCATCGGTACACGATACTCGCATCACGGATAACTAATCCATGGCTTATATTCGGGGAATTTAACCAGCCCGAGTTTATCCGACCCACCGTGAGTGTGTACCACTCACACCATGGGGAGCTACTCCATGATATCTCTTGAACCATGTTGTCGGCCCTTTATAGAGGGACGCGGAGATGTGGAAATACGACACTTGCACGAATGTCTATATGAGCAACCCATATGCAAGCAAACCATTCTTGACCTTTATTTATAAAATGAATAAACCATCATTTTAGCAAACCAAGACAATACCATGCCTTTCCTTTTTACACAAACCAAGACAATACCATGCCTTTCCTTTTTACACAAACCGATACAATACCATGTCTTTCCTTTTTACACAAACCAAGACAATTACCATGCCTTCCTTTTTAACAAACTAAGAGTAATTCTCATTTAAGCAAAGCCAAAGTACTATCAAGGCACAAATAGAATAATTCTCATTTAAGCAAGCCAAAGTACTATCAAGGCACAAATAGAATAATTCTCATTTAAGCAAGCCAAAGTACTATCAAGGCACAAATAGAATAATTCTCATTTAAACAAGAAAAGGTACTATCAAGGCACAAATAGAATAATTCTCATTTAACCAAGACAAAGTACTACGTAGGTCCGCCGCACGTTTTTTACCTTTTTCATAAAATCCCAAGGCCGTAGCCTTGCAACATCAAGTTACATATTCTTCAAATTAAGTGGCTTACACTCTTTATACTCTAGTCACTTCTTTTATGTACTACAATGAAGCCAAATTCATTTATGACCCCTAATACACTAACACTCGTAGTATCAAGCCACTTCTATTTTTCAAATCAAACTACACTTTTAAAACTTCAATTCAAGGTTTTGAAATCAAGTAGCTTCTACTTTTAAATCCGAAGTAACTAATACCTTTAAAACAAATTACTTCTCTTTAAATCATGTCATTTCTCCTCCTTTAAATCAATTAAGTAAATCACTCCTTTGACTCCCCTAAAACCGTTATAACTAACTTCCCATAAAGCCATTATAACAACCTTTAGGTTTTGGAACTAAGGCACTATCCAAGAGATTAGGAACCACTTCCTTTTTAATACTCTAAGTACTTCAAGTAAAACAAATTTCACTTTTGAAAATCCAAATTTCATCAAGGGAATGGATTATAACAACTTCCAATTTAAACATCCCAAGTACAATCAAGGAAGTATATAAAACAACTTCTATATTAGGACATTCAAGTACAATCAAGGAAGTATATAGAACAACTTCTATATTAGGCAATCCAAGTACAATCAAGGAAGTATATAGAACAACTTCTATATTTGTTACACCCCGTAGTTCCATAGTATGTATATGAGGACGTACGTACGTAAATACGACATTAAAATTGGAAAGGAAGAAAGATGTGATTTTTCGACGGAAAAGTTTCCGGATTTTGTGAAGGAAAAAGGTTCATTAATGGGAATTGGATTCCCAGATTTGGTATTCGGACTTTTTGGAATATTTGAGAATTATGGAATTTTATTTCCGAAATTGGTCACGTGGGGCCCACGGGAGAATTTACGGTTTTGTGGGGCCCACTTTATTTTCGGATTTTTGGCATTACGGATATTTTTCGGAAGACGAAATATTTTGGACGAGTAGGGGGGCGACACGTGTCACCCTCGAGGCCACGTGGGCCGATGGTGTGCAGTGTGTTGGGCGGTTTTGAGTGGACAATTGGCTTGCCACTTGTCCCATTGTTATGGTGGACAAATGGTTGGCCAACTACCCACACACATGTACCCCATCCTCACCACACACTTGCCTAGATCTTGGCCATTGATTTTCCTATAAATACCCCATTGATTTCAAGACTTCTTCATCCACTTAAATGTTTCTAAGTCACAAAAATTCTCCCCCCTCTTGTGTAGCTCTCGTCCGAAATCCCCCCCTTTTGTAGAAAAATTCTTCAAGTGTTGGTATAGTCCCAAATACCTTAGCCTAGTATTCCTAGTAGTTTTCCAAAGTTATTTCAAATACTAAGATCCCGGAAAAATACTACTTTAATCCTATAGTCGCAAAAATGAAGCCCTAGAAAAATCTTCATAGCTTAGATGAAGTGTTAAGAGAAGTTGTTTGGAAACTTCTAAGGGTTGCTTGGAGCGGGTTGGAGCGTCAGGAATTGGAGCTAAACATTGCTCAGGATCGACTTATATCTTGGATAATTTTGGGCTTATCGAGGTAATGATCCTTGTCCCCCTATTGTAATTGGATATTACATGTCAGAGTAATGTATAGTTGAGTATACTATATGTAGAATGAATATGGATAAGAATTGAATCAGATTTACATAGACTGTATTTACATGAGACTTATAGTATTATTGTGGAGTAGAATTGTACACGTCCGGTTAGGCGTAACCCCCTGTGATTGTTGGTTTGCAGCGCCTCGTTAGAGAGGAGATTTATGTGGTTGCGGGGAGGTGCCGAATTTTCCGTAGAATAAGGAATCTTGTATCTAGAATTATTCTACGAAGAGATCTAGAGGTTGATAGACGTTTTGTGGCCTTTATAGGTTGAAGTACTACGAGTAGCGTATTCTACTTAAAGGGTGGAAAAGGCGAGCAAGGTTAGAGTACTTTGGAGCGTTTTGCTAATTGTCGATAATCGTCGCGAGGTATGTGAACCTCTTCCTATCCTTTCTAGCATGATATTTGTGAAATATATTTAGTGCGGTAGACGCACGGGTGTTTAAAGGAAGTTGATTTTCCTTTGTGTCCTTGACTTGACTTGTTATGAAATATTAAGGACTTGAAATATGTTAAAAAGTTGTAAAACCTCACTCATGAGTAATGGGTGTGTGGTCTTTTACAGAATAAAGTTACCTTGATTTCGAAAATAAGAATGGTTTTATCATTGGATTTAAAATGATAACTTGACTTATAAACAACTTGATTTTGGGAAAGGAGAAGTAACTTGATTTAAAGGTATAGGTTACTTGTTTTTAAAAGAGTAAGACACTTGGTTTAAAAAGTATATTGCTACTTGACTTTAAAAAAAAAGTGTCTTTGTTTTAAAGGAAGGCATGGTTTTGTCTTAAAAATGGTTTAAAAAGGAAGGCATGCTTTTGTCTTAAGATTGGTTTAAAAAGAAGGTATGGAAATTGTTTTGGTTTTACTTTGATGTCTTTTGACTTGAGTTTTAAATAAAAAGAATCTTGAAGTTATTTCAAAAGAGTTATGAATCATTTTTGAAAGAAAAGAAATACTTGGTTTTAAAAGCTTAAGTGTTATACTAGCTTTATGGGAAGTTAGGTATAACGACTTAAGGAAGATAGAAGGAACGGTTTACTTATTTGTTTATGAAAGTCTTGTATTGATTTCCGGAAAGTGTAGTAAGATGGTTTGATAAGTAAACATGTTACGATGCTACGTGTGTTAGTGTCTTGTGATGTTTGTGTAAGGGGGTTATTCTTGTTGTGCTTACGTTGTTAAACGCTAAGCCCGTTGTACTGCTATTATATCACATACCCCCCTGACTTGTTATGATGTCGATGACTTGCCACCTCGACGCGAGGAATACCTCACGCGATGCGTGTGACTACGCGAGTCGCGGAGTTCCAGGATGATCACTCCGGTGTGTTACGCGAGGAATACCTCATGCGGTGCGTGACTATGATGCGAGAATACCTCTACGCGTGCTGTGTGACTATGCGGACTGCGAGTCCGCGAAGATGCCGCGTTAGCTACCCCGATGCGAGAATACCTCATGCGGTTCGTGTGACCTATGCGATCGCGGGAGTTCGAGATTAGGCACGCATAATGATACTACGGGCGATCGCCTTGCTTCGATCATTAGCGCCTAGAAAAGACGATTCACGTTATATCTATTTTGCTCTTGTTTATCTTTGTGCACTATATGCGCTTTAATTGGTTGTTAAATGACGTATTTGTAATTGGTTTTAAAATGTTATGATTTGATTTCAGTAATTTACATTATCACATACTTGGTACTGCCAGATCGACCTCCTTCGGGGATGCGTTCACGCCGCAGTAGAGTACACGATCGTCGATCCTCGCCATAGGATCACGATTCAAGCGTTGGGAAGCTCCGTTTCTCGAGGCTTATTCGTATAGTCCTCGTTGTAGGTGTACTTACATTCGTGGTATGGCGGGCCTGTCCGTCATTGTTGTTATAACATTCTTAGAGGTCCAGAGTAATGCTTTGGCGAGTTTGAAAAAGGGATATAATCGTCGTTCAAGTTTTATTTATATATTCGTAAAGGTAACCGCTTTGTTAGTTGCTTTTTTCTTATTTCATTATCAGATATCTTGTTTCATGTGTAAGTTTTCATTTCCGCTGATTTTCTCGATGTTGTATCACTAGGGTGCCCGGTAAGGCACGACCACGCCCGGTCGGGTCGTGACAAAAGTGGTATCGAGCGATTAATCCTCGGAAAGTATCTACGACCGTATCTAGTAGAGGCTTGATGATCGGTGTGTTGGGCACCACACCTATAATCGTGAGGTCGCAGGATATTTAGGATTGGTTTCATTCTTCTCACCGAGATCGTGCCTTAGAGTCGTGTTATAAGTTGGACTCTCCGACGTATTCTTTTCACCGTTATGCCTCACGCAGCAACCAGAGCCCGTAGGCGGCAAGGCAGCAGGCGGAGCCGCGAGTAGAGCACGAGAGGTTACTGTGGCACGCCCGCCATTATCCGAGGCAGCTTCATTCGGGAGTTCGCGACGCCGCTAGCCCTGTGAGGTTTAGAGCGAGCGATAGCTCACGAGACCACGATACCTGAGCCTCTAGTCCCACGGCCAGGAACAAAGGATATGAGTTACAAGGAGATGGCCCAGTTACTAGCTAGTCTGGTGGCTGGGAATGAGGACGGACGGGAGCCGGTGGTTCCGGCAGTACCAGTGGTTCACCCTAGATCCGATAGTTTTGAGACTTCAGGACTTCTTGAGTTGCAGTCCACCCGAGTCCTATGGATTGAGGACTGAGGAAGATCATCAGGAGTTTATTCGACAGTTGCAGCGGATCATGAAAGTGATCAAGACCTCAGAGGCATTTCTTACACACTTCTTGCCCTCGCAGATGAGGAGAGCTCGGGCAGATAGATTTATGAGGTTGAGGCAGAACGGGCGGACGGTTCTGTCACACCCCGAACCCCGGGCCCGTGACTGGTGCCCTACCTGGGCACCCTTCTACCTTAACAACACAAGTAAACTGCGGAAATTAAATATCACCTCTTTTTTTTTTTTTTAAAACCAACGTACGTGCAAAGCGACAAGCGCTGCCGTATATACATAAACAAAAGACACTACACCGCATACGCAGTCCAATCCACATATGAATACAGACCTCTAAGAGTTATATCGAACTATGACGGACAAGGCCCCGCCGTACCCATAATCGTACAAAAGCACATCGAAAGAACTTATACCAAAAGATAAAATCCGGCGAAGGAGCTATCCAAAAACTACGGCGGTCCTACACTGCCGATCACCAAATCTGCATACCTAAACCTACGGCATGAACGCAGCCGAAGGAGGTCGATGCGAAGAATGTACCAAGTATGTGAAACGATGAAATGCGTAATGAAATCATATGATCTAAGCAAAACAGAGACATGTATGATAGCCAACCTACGATTACACGACACATAAGCGATCATAACAAGTCGTGGGCATGCCTCAAGTCATTTCTAAAATATAACCATGGGTCTCACGCCATAATATCAATCATGCCCGTGGAATCCTTCCTCACCGCCATCCCATGATATAGTATAACACCAATAGGCATACATGAACACCAAGTCCCACTGTGTCCTAAAACTGCAGACGCAAGCGGGAAAACAAGCGTGGTAAAGCGTGGTATAATGTCTTGGGGGTTTACCCCTCACTTATACTCTTACCCTGGAGAAGGTGGTAAAGAATCTTGGGGGTTTACCCCTCACTTATACTCTTACCCTATCTCAACCGACCATCAAACAAAACAAGCAGGGGGTATAATGTCTTGGGGGTTTACCCCTCACTTATACTCTTACCCTGGAGAAGGTGGTATAGCATCTTGGGGGTTTACCCCTCACTTATACTCTTACCCTATCTCAACCGACCATCAAACAAAACAAGCATGGGGTATAATGTCTTGGGGGTTTACCCCTCACTTATACTCTTACCCTATCTCAACCGGTCGTCAAACAAAACATAAGCACTACCATGTCTTCTTATAAAAATCCGGGAATTTAACCCAAGTACTACAAATAACGGAAGCATACCCGTGGAATCCCACATCACTGTCGGTACGTCCAAGTGCTTACAACAAGACAGCCAGCACTCCAACCGAGAGTCGCGGCAACTTAATAAAACATAATCCTTGCACTCAAAGGCTATCGCCAGCACACATAGGCAATTCTCAATTAATCACGCCAAAGTACTTATCAAGGCACACATAGAATAAATTCTCATTTAACAAGCCAAAGTACTTATCGAGGCACAAATAGAATAATTCTCATTTAACAAGCCAAAGTACTTATCGAGGCACAAATAGAATAAATTCTCATTTAACAAGCCAAAGTACTTATCGAGGCACAAATAGAATAAATTCTCATTTAACAAGCCAAAGTACTTATCGAGGCACAAATAGAATAAATTCTCATTTAACAAGCCAAAGTACTTATCGAGGCACAAATAGAATAAATTCTCATTTAACAAGCCAAAGTACTTATCGAGGCACAAATAGAATAAATTCTCATTTAACAAGACAAAGTACTTATCGAGGCACAAATAGAATAAATTCTCATTTAACAAGCCAAAGTACTTATCGAGGCACAAATAAAATAAATTCTCATTTAACAAGCCAAAGTACTTATCGAGGCACAAATAGAATAAATTCTCATTTAACAAGCCAAAGTACTACGTACGTACATTCTTTTCTAAAGACTCCTTTTTATGTAAAATCCCAAGATACTAACACCCGTAGTATCAAGGTGTGTCTATTTTTCAAAGTAAGTTACTACACTTTTAGAAAACTCATTTCAAAGTTTGAAATCAAGTAACTTCAAATTTTCTCAATCTAGGCAACTTATGCCCAATAATCAAAATAGACAACTTTCTTAACCTTCCATAAAGCCGTTATAACCAACTTCCCATAAAGCCGTTATAACCCTTTATGGTTTTAGACAATTTCATTCCTTTTTTATAACCAAGAGACTTACACTTAAAACCAAGTATCACAAACTTTCAAATCAAGTTTCTTAACTTTCAAAATACTTCAAGTCCCTTAATATTTAGAAAACGAGTTTCTTCTACTTTTAAACCCCAAGTAACTCACACCTTTAAAACAAGTTACTTCTCTTAAATCATGTCATTTCTCCTCTCTTAAAACAATTAAGTAAATCACTCCTTTAACTCCCCTAAAGTCATTACAACAACCCTTAGGTTTTGGAACTAAGGCACTAGCCAAAAGGTTTGGAAACCACTTCCTTTTCAAGACTCCATGTACTTTAAGTAAAATACTTTCACTTTTAAGAATCCAAACTTCACTAAGGAAATGGATTATACAACTTACAATTTAAACATCAAAGTACAATCAAGGGAGTACATAGAACGAATTCTATTTTAGGCAATCCAAATACAACCAAGGAATGGATCATTTAAGGAGTAGAACTTACTTTCTTTATCTTAAGGAATCATGCTAGAAGAGGAGATAGTTCACATACCTTTTCGGCTAATTCCACAAGCTAAGCCGAATACGCCGTACGTAGAATTTGTCAACCTATAATGGTCACAACAAGACTATCAACTTTTAGTCTCTAACGTAGAATAATACTAAGTATAAGGTCTCTAATTCTACGGAAAATCGGGCAGCACTTCCTTTGTTTCTACTCACTTTGCCACCTTTTTCAAGGTCGAATACAATAACCAACACGCCACATTTAAGGCTCCAAACAACAACCAAACAAAGAGGATTACACGCCTTACAATACGTGTAAAAATTCCGCCCCACAATTCATACGAAATAGATTAAAATCCAAACCATCTCTCGGCCAACTTATAACCAACGACACTAAGTCCTTTCCAATTTCTTTTCCAATTCCAAGTTCTAAGGTCTAACATGTTATATAGTCATAAACAACTTCAACAACTACAATTTCCTTCTTTATACAACATGCGACAACTTAAACTAATAATCAACTTGAATTCCAATCTTAAGGCTAAACATGCTAGTTTTCGGATTAGGGTTCCAATAGCCAATACACTAATCCAACTACATAATATATAACTCATGCTTGCTAATATCCAAAGATACAATCAATAAGTAAACTTAATTGCTAAAACGACAAAATTTATACCTTTCCAAGCCCTTAAAATTTCCAAGATTCAAAGTCGCGCCTTAGAAATTCTTAGCTCATTTCCTTAGGTTCCAATCCGCTCCAAGAACTCCTTAGAGGCCTATGAAGAACCCATCTTCAAGTTCCAACTTCAAAGTTGAAGAACTCCTCTAGTTTCCGCCTTGCGACTAACGTGAAAACTCCGTTTTTCTGAAATCTTTCTATTGAGATATCCTTACAATACCCTTAGGGACATTGGGTTTAAGTCTTGTGAACAAAGGATCAAAACTACAAATTTTTGTGTGGGTGAAGTAGCCAAACCCGAGAGTTATTAGTGAAGCATAAGGACTCTCTAATTTTTTCTAAGTGTTAAATGCCAAGTCTTGCTACTAGTTGGGTATATAAAACCAGAGAGTATTTTATGTATCGATTTATCGCGGGCCTTGATGAATATCTAAGAAAGGGTTGTGTAAGAGTAGCTCGTCGGTCAGGCATGAGCATGGCCTGCGTACAGGCTTTTGCACAGCAGGCCGGGAAACGTAGGGATCGACGGGTTAACCAAGATCGGCAGAAGAGGGCGTAGCAGCGGTCGCTGGTAACTTTCGAGGCGGATCGCCTCAGCAGCAGACTGGATATGCACCTCCGCTAGTGCAGAGTGGTCCTCCACAGACTTCAGGACATTCGGGGTATGCAGGAGTTGGTCAGAACTCCAGGGCTCCTGATTCACAGCTATACGTAGGTTCTAGCCAACGGGTTGATTTTCCCGGTGTTCACGGTGTAATGCGTCATCCGGGAGAATGTCATCTTGTTGTTGGTGCTTGTTTTACCTGCGGCCGTCAGGGCCATATGTCGAAAATATGTCCTAGTAGGAGGACTCAGCCTACCAGATCAGTTGCGGATTCAGTAGTTCGGAGAGGAAGGGGTGTTAGCCAGAGGAGGCCACCCCCACCTCGGTGTGGCCGTTGTGGTAGATGTCATTGTGGGGAGTGTCGTACTTCTTCGACAACTTGTTTTGCTATGCGCCCAGCCGGGCAGGAGTGATTGAAACGACAGAGGGGAGTGAAGCAGTAGATACAAGTATATCCTTAACCCTCTAGAGATTTGTATGTATGATAAGATGAGTATACCTTAAGTGTTATGTTCAGATAGCATTGTGTTAATTGTGATTAGAAATCATGGTTAGTTAACCGGGTAAGATTGGGGATAAGGAAAGTGTGAGCCTTAGAGTTTTATACGTAGAGACCTTAGAGGCAAGGCCATCTCGAGTAAGAAATTTATATTTTTTTTTATGTTTGACCCTTATCGGAGTGCATAGTGCACGTGAGATATATTTGGGTGCTAAGTCCCTGAGTAGTGTGGAATGAAAGAGGGTAGTTGAGCTAAGAAGACCACTAGGTTTTGTGACTCGATAGTAAGATTGTTCCGGATCGGGGAGCAAGTGTTTGGCGCGATAGCGGGTCGGGTTGCGAACCGATTGCGGGTCAACCCGCGACCTGTATTGTGGTGGGGTCAGTTTGTGGTGGTCCCGCTTTGTGATAGGATCACGGGGGTGTTAGGCCCAAGTTTAGTAAACCAGCATACGAGTTCGTGGATGCGTTCGACCAGTAGTCGGGCCGATGAGGTCAGCCCATCTTGTCTTTCAGTCAGGACCGTTTACTCGGCAGAGGGTTATGCGAGAGGTTTTATCAGGAAAGTTGTAAGGCTGCACGAGGTGCCCACTTTCACCTTAAGGCGAGTGAAGCCCAGGTTATGGCTATTTCTTTTTCTGGAGGTTTTACCAGGCAGGGTTAGGAGCTCAGGTGAGTCTCAGTATCGCATTCGCCCTCAGGCCAGTGTTTGGATTTCAGGGGTAGCTGTAAGGATTATTCGCCTCTTGGTTTAGTGTGTATTATAATAGCTACCATATCAGTATTCGGATATCGCCTTATGACGCCTTGTAGAGGCGGAAGTATAGGTTGTCGGTCGATCGGTTCGATGTTGGCAAGGTTCAGATAGTTGGTTCTTAATTGTTTCAGCAGGATGCGGATAGGGTGAAGCTTATCCAGAAGAGGTTATTGGCAGCTCAGAGTCAACAGAAGTCGTGCGGATAATCGGCGACGATGCTTGGAGTTCAGGTTGACGGTGGGTCTTCTTAAAGGTACCACCCCGGAAAGGGTGTGACGAGTTTTGGAAAACAGAGGGAACTTAGCCCGAGTTATTTTGGGCCTTTTCAGATCATGTGAAGAATAGGCCAGGTTGCCTATATGTTAGCTTTGTCGTCTGACGTAGGAGGCAGTATGTCCGGTCTTTTATGTTGTTATGTTCGGAAAAGTATCGGAGATCCATCCAGAGTGTTCCCAGTTAATGATGATCAAGTTGGAGGTAGTAACCCAGAGGTTTTGGAAACAGAAGCAGTAGCAGGAATGTGATAAATTATGAGAAAGAGTTCGAGTGTACGAGAAAGTGCATGAGTAAGGGAAGAAGCGAGCATGTGTTAAGAACATAGATGTGATCATTTCTTTTGTAAGTAAAGGTGCGAAGGGAGTATCTTTTAGCCCTTGGGTGGGAGTTTTTGTGATATTAGAAGTGATTCCTCGTGGACTTGAATTAAGTATTTGCGCGTGTGTTATTTTATGGCCAGGTGTGGCATGATTGTTTTTCGGAAGCATAGTAGTGAAGACTATACTGGCGCAAGTATGTTTTGAGACTTAGAAGGAACATTCGGGACGAATGTTTCTAAGGAGGGGAGAATGTTATACCCCGTATTTCCAGACTATATACGTGAGGGCGTACGTAGAAAAGTTTGAGCCTTAAAGTTAGGCAAGGACGAAATTTTGTTCACAACTACCGAAAAGAATCGTTTTCCGACGAAACGTCTTCCAAATCTTGCGAAGGGAAAATTACGGCTATGTCATTTATTATTTTTGCGGATTTTTCTGAGAGATGAAATATTTTGGACCAACGAGAGGGCGACACTTGTCACCCTCAAATTGGCGGATTCTTGGGCGTCATTTGGACGAATTGAAGCTTGGAGTTGGTAGGATATTTTTTGTGATATTTTGTGTGGTAGATGGATAAGGTGGGACCCACACACACTTGTCCAAATCCACACCCTACACTTGCCTACCACTTGTCTTGATCTTGGCCATTGGTTGGCCTATAAATACCCCCCATAGTTGAAGATCTTCTTCATCCACAAATTATTTCTAAGTCTTGAAATCTCCCTCCCCTCTTATCAAGGCTCTCGTCCAAGCCCTTGGTGAGGCTTATTTGTATTTGAGTGATGACTTTGAGGGTGTGAGTCCCTGACTTGACATGACTGCTTATTTATTGTGAACTGTAGTTTAGTTATCATACATGTCTCCTGCTTTATATAGACTACTATGATTTCATTTACAATACTTTCAGTTTCACATACTTGGTACCTGTTGTACTGACCTCCTTCGGGGGGCTGCGTTCATGCCGCAGGAAGAAGTACACCAGTCGTCGATCCTCGCTCTTAGGATCACAGTTCAGCGTTTGGGAAGCTCCGTTTCTCCGGAGGCTTATCAGTGGTAAAGTCCCCTGTAGTTGTAGGTACTTACATTCACGGGTATGGCGGGGCCCTGTCCCGCCATTGTTGTCATATCATTCTTAGAGTGCATGTAAATCTTGTTGTGGGCAGAGTTGTAAAAAGGATGTAACTGTTCGGATTTAAGTTTTTATTTATATATGCCGTAAGGCAACTTTTCTCAGATAATTGTTTCATATTTCATGTCTTGTTTTATTTTCCGCTGATTACTCTGATGTATGTCTACTTGGGTGCGAGGTAAGGCACGATCCGCGAGAGTTGGTTCGTGACAAAAGTGGTATCGAAGCGATTAATCCTCGAAAATTGTCTGAGCCGTATCGATGAGTCTTGATTATCGGTGTGTTGTGCACACCAATGTCGAGGCTATAGGATATTTAGGATTAGTTTCCATTCTTCTCACTCGAGATCGTGCCTTAGAGATGTGTTATAAGTTGGACCTCTAACGTATTTCTTTCCATTACCGTTATGCCTCGCGTAAGGCAACCGAACTAGAAGGGCAAAGCGTAGAGGCTGCGAGTAAATCTGAGAGGTTACGAGGGCCAGCCCAATCATCACCTAGGGTGGTGCTTCCGTTCGAGGAGCTGCGCTCGTCGCCACCAACAGAGTTTAGCACGGCGGCGATTCCTCTGCGGCCATGATATTTGAACCTTGGTTCGCGACCCGATGCGAGGTATGGATTGCAAAGAGCGACCACTGTTTCTAGCTATGGATTTAGCAACCAGAGTATTTTATGTATCGATTTATCGCGGGCCTTGATGAATATCTAAGAAAAGGTTGTGCAAGAGTAGCTCGTCGGTCGGCGTGAGCATGGCTGCATCTGAGCTTTACCTGTGGCGAAAGCGTGAGATCGACGGGTTAACCAAGATCGCGAGAAGAGGCGAGCAGCGGTCGCTGGTAACTTTCGGCGGATCGCCTCGTGTGACTGGATATGCACCTCGCCCGATCAGAGTGGTCCTCCATAGACTTGGGGCGTTCGGGGTATGCGAGTTGGTCGAACTCGGGGCTCACGATTCCAGCTACACGTAGGTTACAGCGGTAGGTTGATTTTCCCAGTGTTCACACGATGTGTGACGTCATCCGGGAATGTCATCTTGTTGTTGGTGCTTGTTTTACCTGCGGCCGTCAGGGCCATGTGTCGAAAAGATGTCCTAGTAGGAGGACTCACTACTGGTCGATTGCGGATTGATGGTCGGAGAGGAATGAGTGTTAGCTAGAGGAGGCCACCCCCACCTCGGTGTGGCCGTTGTGGTAGATGTCATTGTGGGGAGTGTCGTACTTCTTCGACAACTTGTTTTGCTATGCGCCCAGCCGGGCAGGAGTGATTGAAATGATAGAGGGGAGTGAAGCAGTAGATACAAGTATATCCTTAACCCTCTAGAGATTTGTATGTGTGATAAGATGAGTATACCTTAAGTGTTATGTTCAGATAGCATTGTGTTAATTGTGATTAGAAATCATGGTTAGTTAACCGGGTAAGATTGGGGATAAGGAAAGTGTGAGCCTTAGAGTTTTATACGTAGAGCCCTTAGAGGCAAGGCCATCTCGAGTAAGAAATGTATTTTTATTTTTTTATGTTTGACCCTTATCGGAGTGCATAGTGCACGTGAGATATATTTGGGTGCTAAGTCCCTGAGTAGTGTGGAATGAAAGAGGGTAGTTGAGCTAAGAAGACCACTAGGTTTTGTGACACGATAGTAAGATTGTTCCGGATCGGGGAGCAAGTGTTTGGCGCGATAGCGGGTCGGGTTGCGAACCGATTGCGGGTCAACCCGCGACCTGTATTGTGGTGGGGTCAGTTTGTGGTGGTCCCGCTTTGTGATAGGATCACGGGGGTGTTAGGCCCAAGTTTAGTAAACCAGCGTACGAGTTCGTGGATGCGTTCGACCAGTAGTCGGGCCGATGAGGTCAGCCCATCTTGTCTTTCAGTCAGGACCGTTTACTCGGCAGAGGGTTATGCGAGAGGTTTTATCACGAAAGTTGTAAGGCTGCACGAGGTGCCTACTTTCACCTTAAGACAGACAGTGAAGCCCAGGTTATGGCTATTTCTTTTTCTGGAGGTTTTACCATGCAGGGTTAGGAGCTCAGGTGAGTCTCGATGTCGCGTTCGCCTCGGGCGGTGTTTGGATTTCAGGGGTAGCTGTAAGGATTATTCGCCTCTTGGTTGAGTGTGTATTATAATAGCTACCATATCAGTATTCGGATATCGCCTTATGACGCCTTGTAGGGGCGGAAGTATAGGTTGTCGGTCGATCGGATAGGGTGAAGCTTATCCAGAAGAGGTTATTGGCAGCTCAGAGTCAACAGAAGTCGTGCGGATAATCGGCGACGATGCTTGGAGTTCAGGTTGACGGTGGGTCTTCTTAAAGGTACCACCCCGGAAAGGGTGTGACGAGTTTTGGAAAACAGAGGGAACTTAGCCCGAGTTACTTTGGGCCTTTTCAGATCATGTGAAGAATAGGCCAGGTTGCCTATATGTTAGCTTTGTCGTCCGACGTAGGAGGCAGTATGTCCGGTCTTTCATGTTGTTATGTTCGGAAAAGTATCGGAGATCCATCCAGAGTGTTCCCAGTTAATGATGATCAAGTTGGAGGTAGTAACCCAGAGATTTTGGAAACAGAAGCAGTAGCAGGAATGTGATAAATTATGAGAAAGAGTTCGAGTGTACGAGAAGGATACGTCGAGTAAGGGAAGAAGCGAGCATGTGTTAAGAACATAGATGTGATCATTTCTTTTGTAAGTGAAGGTGCGAAGGGAGTATCTTTTAGCCCTTGGGTGGGAGTTTTTGTGATATTAGAAGTGATTCCTCGTGGACTTGAATTAAGTATTTGCGCGTGTGTTATTTTATGGCCAGGTGTGGCATGATTGTTTTTCGGAAGCATAGTAGTGAAGACTATACTGGCGCATGTATGGTTTGAGACTTAGAAGGAACATTCGGGACGAATGTTTCTAAGGAGGGGAGAATGTTATACCCCGTATTTCCATAGTATATACGTGAGGGCGTACGTAGAAAAGTTTGAGCCTTAAAGTTAGGCAAGGACGAAATTTTGTTCACAACTACCGAAAAGAATCGTTTTCCGACGAAACGTCTTCCAAAGCTTGCGAAGGGAAAATTACGGCTATGTCATTTATTATTTTTGCGGATTTTTCCGAGAGATGAAATATTTTGGACCAACGAGAGGGCGACACTTGTCACCCTCAAATTGGCGGATTCTTGGGCGTCATTTGGACGAATTGAAGCTTGGAGTTGGTAGGATATTTTTTGTGATATTTTGTGTGGTAGATGGATAAGGTGGGACCCACACACACTTGTCCAAATCCACACCCTACACTTGCCTATCACTTGTCTTGATCTTGGCCATTGGTTGGCCTATAAATACCCCCCTTAGTTGAAGATCTTCTTCATCCGGTAGGAAGTCACGCCTGATTTTCCGTAGAGAGAAGCTCTATTTAGAATGTTCTACGATGTAGTCTAGACATTGATAGACTTATATAACCGTTATAGGTTGAAATCGCGAGTAGCGTGATCTACTTGAAAGGTGGACAAGGCTAGCCGTAATAGCGGAGCATTTTGCTAATAGTCGATAATCGTCGCGAGGTATGTGATTATTCCTATCCTCTTGAGCATGATATTTTAAAGAATATATATATAGTGCGGTGACGTGCGTGTGTTAATCGAGCGTAGTTTTACGGCAATGTCTTTTGACTTAAGCTGAATAATAAGAATCTTGAAGTATTTCAAGAGAATTAAGAGACCCTTTTGAAAGAAGAGTAATACTTGGTTTTAAAAGCTTAAGAGTTATACTAGCTTTATGGGAAGTTAGGTATAACGGCTTAAGAGAGATAAAAAGAATGATTTATTGATTTTAGAAGTTAAGAGACTTGATCTTAAAAGATAAGAGACTTGACTTAATTCAATTAATATGAGTTTTGTTAAAAGTGTGAAACCTCATTCGTGAGTAATGAGTACTTGGTTTTAAAAGGAATAATGTTTCTTGATTTGAAATCGAATAAGTATCGAACAAACCATTTGCGTTAATAAGGGAAATGTATTGACTAATTAAGTATTATTAAAACCGAGAAACCCCATCTGCATAGAAGCTAAGATGAGACAAAATGATATTACATTTCCTAGATCATGGCTGCTTTAATAAGATTGTTATAAACAAGAATAACCTACTCACATATAAGGCATATGTTTCTCAAATTGTTTTAAAGGAGAATTATATCATTAAGTGATTAAAACTATGAACTATGACACCTTTCGAAAATGAGAAACTTGAGCATTTGAAATTAGGCAAACTTGAACGTTTGGAAAATAATGTTGTTACTTGATTTTACAAAGGAAAGTGTTTTGGTTTACTTAAAAAGATAGTCACTCTATTTTTATACTACGGGTATTGTGTGACTTTTGTGAAAGAAACGGATCTTCTAAAGAGTTAATGTATGAAGTACTTTGGGGATAAAAACCCGAACTTGTTAACATAAAGTAGAAAGTACCTTGTGTGATTAACTTGATTGTGTTGGTTTGTGATAGCCTTGTAATACTTTCTTGTTGATTTGATAAGTAAACATGTTAGGATGCTACGTGTGTTAAGTATCTTGTGATGTTTGTGTAAAGGGGTTTCCCTTGTTGTGCTTATGTTGTTTAGCGATAAGCTGTTATATTAGTATTATATCACTCACCTCTTGACATGATTCCGGGGGTTAAGCTGCCCTCCGATGCGGGGTAGACTCAGGCGGGTCTGTGTGACCTATGATTCGAGAATACCTCATGCGGTGCGTGTGACCTATGCGCGAGCTACGAGTTCCGAGTTAGTGTGCGGCCTTTATGGTCATGCGCGGTTCATGTGGCCACGCGGCTGCGAGTCGGGGACGTTGCCGGGAGTAGCTACCCTCGATGCGAGGAATACCTCACGCGGGCCATTGGGTGGCCTACGCGAGTGCGGAAAGTTCCAGGACTAGACGCGACATTAGATATCGCGCGAGTGGCGGCCGATCATGTGGCGGTCAGACAGATCTCATGATACGATTTATGACCTTGTTGGTGCGTGGGTTTTAGTAGTCGCTATGCCTTCGTACTTACCCCAGACGGTTTTATTATGACACAGTGGACCCGTGTTCATGTGTGTTCCTTGGTGCTTTTATATCATGATCGCCGGTGAGGAAGGTGTTCCACGCATGATTGATGTTGTGGGCGTGAGACCCATAGTTGTATTTGAGTGATGACTTTGAGGGTGTGAGTCCCTAACTTGACATGACTGCTTATTTATTGTGAACTGTAGTTTAGTTATCATACATGTCTCCTGCTTTATATAGACTACTATGATTTCATTTACTGATTTCGCCACATACTTGGTACTGTGCATCGACTCTTCGGCCGCGTTCATGCCGCAGAAGAAGTACACCGCCGTCGATCCTCGCTCTAGGATCACGATTCGCGTTTGGGAAGCTCCGTTTCTCCGGAGGCTTATCAGTGGTAAAGTCCCCTGTAGTTGTAGGTACTTACATTCAGGGGTATGGCGGGGCCCTGTCCCGCCATTGTTGTCATATCATTCTTAGAGGTTTGTAGTACTGTTGTGGGCAGAGTTGTAAAAAGGATGTAACTGTTCGGATTTAAGTTTTTATTTATATATGCCGTAAGGCAACTTTTCTCAGATAATTGTTTCATATTTCATGTCTTGTTTTATTTTCCGCTGATTACTCTGATGTATGTCTACTTGGGTGCCCGGGGTAAGGCACCAGTCACGGGCCCGGGTTCGGGTCGTGACAAAAGTGGTATCAGAGCAGTTAATCCTCGAAAAGTGTCTACAGACCGTATCCAGTAGAGTCTTGATTATCGGTGTGTTGTGCACCACACCAATAATCAGGAGGCTATAGGATATTTAGGATTGGTTTCCATTCTTCTCACTCTGAGATCGTGCCTTAGAGCTGTGTTATAAGTTGGACCCCTCTAACGTATTTCTTTCCATTACCGTTATGCCTCTGCGTAAGGCAACCCGGGCCTAGAAGGGCAAGGCAGCCGAGGGAGCTACGAGTAGAGTACAGAGGGTTACGAGGGCACAGGCCCAATCATCACCTAGGGTGGTGCTTCATTCGAGAAGCTCTGCTACGTCACCAGCCCCAACAGAGTTTATGTTACACCCCGGAAGTTCAGGATATGTTTATAAGAACGTAAGTAAGAACTCACAAGTGTTAAGATTTGAGATTTGTAAATTTTATCGGAATTATGAAATTGTCGGAAAACGTAAGTGTTGTGACGAATGGGAGGGCGACACGTGTCACCCCCCCTTAGCAATGCCTTGGACGAAATGGCATGGCCAATATGGTCATTGACCATAAGTCTTCTATGCAACTTGTAGCATGAGAACATTGACTAAAGTCAAAGGTCAATAAGTCTTGATATTTTATAAGACCACATCCAAGCCTCACATTTGTGTATATCTTGACCATCCAATTCACTATATAATACTAGTAGTGCTAGTGTGAGCTTAACACTTAGAAAATATTTCACAAAAAATTGAAGACTACACTTGAGGGCTCTCGGGTTCTTCACAAGGAAAAAGAAAAATTTTCGTTCATTGTCCATTTGATTCCACACTTTAAACCAAGGTTCTTAGGTGTATTGTAAACACATCTCAATAGAAAAATCTTGGAAAAAGATTGTTTACGGGTTAGTCGGAAAACGAAAACCTAATGGTCTTTCTAGGTTTTGTTTGGAGATTTGAAGGATAATTGTTGATGTTGTTCTAAGGGTCTCAACAAGCGGATTGAAGTGTCTTGGAGGGGCTATAAACTACTAAGGAGCGACTTCGGATTGGAGTTGGATTAAGAATCATTGAGGTATAATCTTGTTCTTTGAAAGTATTACAAGATTATTTATATTGTTGTTGTTAGCTTTGTATGTTGCGAGCATGAAGTCGTGATATTGAAGTTATAAGGATTATGGTTTGATTATAGCCTTGGAAATCCGAAATGTAATATAAGCCATGACTAAGTTGAATTACAATTTAATCGTTGTTAGAATCGTCGCATGTCACTTACTTAAAGATTATGGTTATTATAATCCAATGCGACTTGATATCATGTTATGCTACCAATATGGATTGAAATGGAAGTTGGATAAGAATTGGTTTTGTTGAACTCAAGGTGGCCGAATTTGGACTTGTAGTTTGCATTAGTTGGTTATTCATTTGTATTGGACTATCTTCTATATAATTGTGAGCCAATTGGGGCTGTTTAGTTATTCATTTGTATTGGACTACCTTCTATATAATTGTGAGCCAATTGGGGCTGTTTAGTTATTCATTTGTATTGGGCTACCTACATATAATTGTGAGCCAATTGGGGCTGTTTGGTTATTGTATTTCTACTTGAAAAAGGTGGCAAAGTGAGTAAAACAAAGGAGGTGTTGTCAGATTTTCCGTAGAAAATGGAGACTTTACACTTATAATATTCTACATTTGAAGTAAGGCGTTAATAGACGTATTGTGAATATTATAGGTTGATATACTACATGGACTTTGTACTTGGCAAGTGATTTGACCCGACGAGGTATGTAGAACTTTTCCTATCTTTGAGCATGACTAGTTTCACGTATATAGTACGGTAGACGTACAAGACTTCGACATTCTTTACTTGTTTTATGAAATGCCAAGTCGGGTGAGTTAGGAGATTAACTCACTTCTTTGAGAATATTAAAGATGTCTTAAGTCTTGTTAAAGATAAGGGACTTGAAGGATTTTAAAGTATGTGATACTTGTGTCGTTTTAATCGTATAAGTCCCTTGGATAGGAAATTGTACATGACTAAGGTATAAAGTGAATATAACGACTTTATGGGGAGTTGGTTATATTGACTTTATGGAAGGATAAATGACTTGATTTAATGGAAGGCAATTCGATTTTAAGGCATCAATTGCCTAAGGTTTTATAAGACATGAGTCACTTGATTTAGAAGCCTAATTTTTATTTCTAAAAGTATGGTGACTTGTCTTGAAAAGAAATTGTAACTTGATACTACGGTTATTAGTATCTTGGAAGTTTTATAATAAAATGAGTCATTTTGAAAGAATAAGTACGTAGTACTTTGGGTTAAATTCGGATTTTTATAAAGAACATGTTAGTGCCTTAAGTAAACTAAAATGAGAGTGTATATGAAATGAATAATAATAAGTTAGGGATTGCTTAACTTGCTTATATATTGTATGATAAGCGGTAGTGCTTATGTTATGTGTGATAGCGGATTTGTGCTAGTAGTTCAAGAATAATTGCGGTCATTCCGGGTTTGTGGCATTGCATATTTAGTGGATTTGCTACCCACGATGCGAGGAATACCTCACGCGAGTCCGTAGGGCTTATGCAGTGAAATAGTCCCACGCGGCGTCCAAATTTACGCGAGGAATACCTCACGCGAGTCCGTAAGGGCTTATGCGGTGAAATAGTCCCATGCGAGAATACCTCATGCGGGTCCACGCGATCTACGCGGTGAAATAGTCCCGTGAATAGGATTGCTTAACGATATCGCGACAGGTGGTCTGCTTTGATCGTGAGCTTCCTACTTTATATTGTAAGTATACACCTTTTACTCTCATTGTTAGTAAGGCACGATGTCGTTAATTGAGTATCATACATGTCTCCGCTTTATTATTAGACTTATGATTTCATTACTGATTTCGGGCCACATATTTGGTACATGTTGTAATCGACCTCCTTCGGGCCGTTCACGCCGCAGTAGAGTACAGTTCTGATCCTCGCTCTTAGGATCACCGTCACCGTTGAGAAGCTCCTCATTTCGGAGGCTTATCCTCGGTATTGTCGGTTGTTGTACATTCGTGGTATGGCGGCCCCGTCCCGCCAGTGATTGTTATTCTGTGAGGTCCGTAGTCACATTGTGGATTGGGTTGTAAAGAAAAAAATGTCTTGCTTTATTGGTATAAGTTACGGAAGGTGGCCTTATCGGCCTTTGTTGTTATTTTATGTTTAAGTATTTTATCAGTTGTGTATGTTCATTGCTATTCTCTCGATGTATGCGAAAGCGGGTGCCTGTGTAGGGCACGACCATGCCCGGGTCGGGTCGTGACAAAAGTGGTATCGAGCGATTAGTCCTCGGAAAGTGTCTACAGATCGTGTTCAGTAGTCTTGATTATCGGTGTGTTGTGCACCACATCTATAATCGTGAGGTTGCAGGACATTTAGGATTGGTTTCATTCTTCTCACTCTAAGATCGTGCGATAGAGTTGTATGGTTAGGGTCGTCTTTCCTAACAAGTTATGATTGTTGCAGCTACGAGAAAGCGATGACCCAGGAAGGATTATGTGGATTGCGTATCCAGGGTGGTAATGTTTGTAGTATAGTTGGTATTGTGACATACAACTATACGGATTTATGTTTGGGGGTCACATGTGTGTTGCCTAGGATGATTTTAGATTACCAGGATTGGGTAAGGACTAAATAAATACCGGAAGGTATGAGCAGTTAAGAAACTCTCATCAAGGTTTTACGTGCTAATTTGAGATAATTAGGTGATGATGAGATGTGTGAGAATGTAATGGACCCTTAAGAAGTTAATTAAGAGACTAAGTGGAAGACTATGTTAGCAACTTAAGCTACGTGGTATGCTTAAGGGAATTGTCTGGCGAGATCGGACGAAGAAAGTATAGTTGTTGTGGTCAAGACAACACGGCTATGATTTTACGAAGTTTTTGTACCGTTACGAGGCTGATAAGTTAGGCTTGGAGCATGGAAATTGCGAGCACGAGAATGTGATAACCGTCGAGACCTTAGGTATATAAGGCCTTCTCGCAGTAAAGTTAAGTCGGACCGCGGTAAGAGTTGGCGACGCCGAGTCGTGAGGATCTATTAAGGTCGCCCATAGCTTGAAATGAAATGGGATTAGTTGGTAGTAGTCCCGCCACGTGGCAGTGGTCACGAGGTGTAAGCGCCCAAGTCTAGTTAATCGCTTTATGGGTTCGTGGACGCATTCCACCGAACTGTGTTGCGAGCCGGAATGGGCCTTGTATTGTTTAATTTAGTAACTCCAAAGATTGGAGACCCGGATCAGTATGAAGGCTATGTACGTACGCTAAAAATAAGTTTGGGAGTACGGGAAAAGTACGACCAGTGAAAAAGAGAGCAACCAAGTGTAAAGAAATAAAGCCTGAATCCATGAGAACCTTTCGAGGTGATCACACACGTGAGTGATGGGTGGTAGCTGAGCGAGTAGATAATAATTACCGGTAACGATACAGTCGTTGGACCTTAGCAGACCTAGCAGAGCTGTTATGACAGACGTTGAGGTCATTATGAGTACGGACTAGTTGGCCTCTTGTGATGCCAACGTGGACTACAGAGAGAGATTGATTTGGTACCGCTTTCCGATAAGCGGTTATCGAGTGGAAAGGAAGAGAAGTGGTAACCAGTGAATTATTCTTCCTTCTTTGACATAATTGTTTTTAATAAGTCTGTGTGATTTGTTCATTTGAGGTGGATTGAGGCAGAAAATAGTAATAATTGAATTTGAAGGAATTTATGTTAAATGCCCTCGAGGTACTTGAGTTGGTTTGGTGTGGCGGTCGGGGCCACGACCTTCCGATAATTTCAGAAAATGTACAAGGCATGAATAAATAAGTACGGTGTCGCTTGGAAAGTGAGGGCATCTTTGGTAGGTTTTGAAAATCTACACTACTTTAAGGCGGGCGTGATGATTAGATAATTCTCGACCGCGAGGACCTGTGATTAGGGTTGTGACTCCAAGGAAAGTTTAAGAAATGGAGATAAGTTTTCCCCACATAAAAGGACGCTTTTTAATTATGGGGTTGCGTGTACCCATGTTGTTAGACGAAGGATATAAGATGTAAGGTCTTGATCGTCATGCCATAGGTTACGATTGTAGATAACCGTGGGAAAAGTGTTGTGTCAGTAATTAAGAACGGCGCATTTAATTGGTCGGAAGTATCGTAAAGATATTAATGTAAGTTGCACGTCATGATTACCCTGTGACGAGTGTAAAGACCATTAGTTGATAATGACAAGAAGAACATTTCAAGAAAATGGTAACACCTAGTTATAGGCTCTACAACCGGGAAAGGAAAGCCGGTTACTACTGACGAGATCAGAAACCTCCCCAAATGTGATTGTGATGAAGTCTTAGCCGTGAGGCAAGCAAAGGAATCAAATCTAAGTTTAGTGACCAAGTTTGGTTGCAACAGAGAAAGGGAAACAGGAACCATAAGTGAGATTAAGGATACCCGAATATTTCGCAGGAATGAGAAAGGCTTTCAGTTATCGAAAGATAAGTTGACCACGACTACAGTTCTAACCCCTCATGTGAGACTAGAGGGTTAGGTTATTATGATAACACGTTGGGTGTTGGGCTAGGTTGTGTGCTGACGCAACCCGATAAGGATAGAGCCTATGTTTTCCCGGTAGTTAGGGAAGCAGGAGAAGAAATTGCGCCACTCACGATTTAGAGCTGGCGGCAGTTAAATCATGCCTGGAAGATTTGGGGGTATGACGTATATACAGACTTCATGTGGATAATTGTGCAGACCACAAAAGCCTCCGGTATGTCTGCAGACTGAGGCAGTAGAATTTGCGACACCGATGGTGGTTAGAGTTACTCAAGGATTGTGATATTGGTATCCTATACCATCCGGGGAAAGCCAAGACGATTCTGATACTCTTTGTGGTGGACTAAGGGTAGTCCGGAGATGGGCAGCCAGATAGACAGGATATGGTCCGTGAGATCCTTCAGTTACCGAGCCTAGGGGGGTTCGATTATTTGTTTCCAAGGTTAATGAAGTCTAGATCCGAGAGGTTGCCGAGTCTTCCGTTTTTGGGGAGGTAAGGAGGCGACAGTATGAGGATTCAGTTATGACACGGTATCGAGTTACGACTCTCCGTGGAGAGAAGAGCCTGTTTGAGTAGCACCAGATGGGGTGTTGTGAGATGAGGATAGATTGCGTGTACCCGGTGCTGCAGGACTAGTCAGCAGGTTTTAGGGCAGGCACGCAGTGCTTATTGCTCTAATTGTTTGGGGCCGACTAAGTCGTGTCGTGACCTCAGATGTATGTATGGGTAAGATGACCGGAAAGGAGACATAGCGGAGTTTACTGCTTAGTGTCCGAGTTAGTAGCAGGTCATGGTTGTGTACCAGAAGCCCAAATGGCTATTGCAGCGATTGAAATCCCAACCTAGATATGAGAGGTAATTATTATGGATCTTGTTCAGGTGGCATCGCACGGAGGAAGTGCGACTCACAGGGGTCATGGTAATTAGGGCGAAACCAAGGTGTTCTTTCGGATTGGGACCACTTACTCGGCTGAGGTTTATACTAGCTTGTATACCAGAGAGATTGTGAGACTGCACGAGGTTCATTCGCTTATGATTACAGATAGATGAGCTCAGTTGCGGATAACTTCTGGAGGTTTTTCAGAAAGGATTAGGGACACAGTGAGTCTCGGTTGCATTACACCCTCGGATCGGCGGCCAGCAGAGCGTACTATCCGTGCACTCGAGGATAGGTCATGGGCCCGTGTTTTTGATTTCAGGAATAGCCGGGAAGGTTAATTGCCTCTTGTCTTGTTACGTAACGATAACAGATACCCTTTCAGTTTTCAGGTGGCCCGGTACGAGGCCTTGTGTGTAAGAAAGTGGAGATCGCCGGACGGATGGTTCGACATAGGCGAGGTTCAGTTATTTGGTCCAGACTTGATTCAGCGGGCTATGGATAAGGCGAGGCTTATCCGGGGAAGATTGTAGTAAGCTTAGAGTCCGCAGAAGCTTTATGCATATAACTGATGTTGACACGTGGGGTTCAGTTGATATTTTGGTATGAGTATTGTTATGCGGCCAAGTGTGGCATTATTGGCACGTAGGGGTTGTAAGGAGACTATGTCGCTATCTTAAGTTTGACTCCCGAGAGCACATTCGGGGACGAATGTTTCTAAGGGGGGAAGAATGTTACACCCCGGAAGTTCAGGATATGTTTATAAGAACGTAAGTAAGAACTCACAAGTGTTAAGATTTGAGATTTGTAAATTTTATCGGAATTATGAAATTGTCGGAAAACGTAAGTGTTGTGAATGGGAGGCGACACGTGTCACCCCCTTAGCAATGCTCGACGAAATGGCATGACCAATATGGTCATTGACCATAAGTCTTCTATGCAACTTGTAGCATGAGAACATTGACTAAAGTCAAAGGTCAATAAGTCTTGATATTTTATAAGACCACATCCAAGCCTCACATTTGTGTATATCTTGACCATCCAATTCACTATATAATACTAGTAGTGCTAGTGTGAGCTTAACACTTAGAAAATATTTCACAAAAAATTGAAGACTACACTTGAGGGCTCTCGGGTTCTTCACAAGGAAAAAGAAAAAATTTCGTTCATTGTCCATTTGATTCCACACTTTAAACCAAGGTTCTTAGGTGTATTGTAAACACATCTCAATAGAAAAATCTTGGAAAAAGATTGTTTACTGTTAGTCGAAACGAAACCTAATGGTCTTTCTAGGTTTTGTTTGGAGATTTGAAGGATAATTGTTGATGTTGTTCTAAGGGTCTCAACAAGCGGATTGAAGTGTCTTGGAGGGCTATAAACTACTAAGAGCGACTTGGATTGAGTTGGATTAATAATCATTGAGGTATAATCTTGTTCTTTGAAAGTATTACAAGATTATTTATATTGTTGTTGTTAGCTTTGTATGTTGCGAGCATGAAGTCGTGATATTGAAGTTATAAGGATTATGGTTTGATATATAGCCTTGGAAATCCGAAATGTAATATAAGCCATGACTAAGTTGAATTACAATTTAATCGTTGTTAGAATCGTCGCATGTCACTTACTTAAAGATTATGGTTATTATAATCCAATGCGACTTGATATCATGTTATGCTACCAATATGGATTGAAATGGAAGTTGGATAAGAATTGGTTTTGAACTCAGGTGGCGAATTTGGACTTGTAGTTTGCATTAGTTGGTTATTCATTTGTATTGGACTATCTTCTATATAATTGTGAGCCAATTGGGTACATTTAGTTATTCATTTGTATCGACTACCTTCTATATAATTGTGAGCCAATTGGGGCTGTTTAGTTATTCATTTGTATTGGGCTACCTTCTATATAATTGTGAGCCAATTGGGGCTGTTTGGTTATTGTATTTCGGCCTTGAAAAAGGTGGCAAAGTGAGTAAAAACAAAGGAGGTCTTTGTCCGATTTTCCGTAGAAAATGGAGACTTTACACTTATAATATTCTACATTTGAAGTAAGGCGTTAATAGACGTGTGAATATTATAGGTTGATATACTACGCGGGACTTTGTACTTGGCAAGTGATTTGACCGACGAGGTATGTAGAACTTTTCCTATCTTTGAGCATGACTAGTTTCACGTATATAGTACGGTAGACGTCTGAAGACTTCGACATTCATTACTTGTTTTATGAAATGCCAAGTCGGGTGAGTTAGGAGATTAACTCACTTCTTTGAGAATATTAAAGATGTCTTAAGTCTTGTTAAAGATAAGGGACTTGAAGGACTTTAAAGTATGTGATACTTGTGTCGTTTTAATCGTATAAGTCCCTTGGATAGGAAATTGTACATGACTAAGGTATAAAGTGAATATAACGACTTTATGGGGAGTTGGTTATATTGACTTTATGGAAGGATAAATGACTTGATTTAATGGAAGGCAATTCGATTTTAAGGCATCAATTGCCTAAGGTTTTATAAGACATGAGTCACTTGATTTAGAAGCCTAATTTTTATTTCTAAAAGTATGGTGACTTGTCTTGAAAAGAAATTGTAACTTGATACTACGGTTATTAGTATCTTGGAAGTTTTATAATGAAATGAGTCATTTTGAAAGAATAGAAGTACGTAGTACTTTGGGTTAAATTCCCGGATTTTTATAAAGAACATGTTAGTGCCTTAAGTAAACTAAAATGAGAGTGTATATGAAACAGAATAATAAGAAGTTAGGGGATTGCTTAACTTGCTTATATATTGTATGATAAGCGGTAGTGCTTATGTTATGTGTGATAGCGGATTTGTGCTAGTAGTTCAAGAATAATTGCGGTCATTCCGGGTTTGTGGCATTGCATATTTAGTGGATTTGCTACCCACGATGCGAGGAATACCTCGTGCGAGTCCGTAGGGCTTATGCGGGTGAAATAGTCCCGTGCGGACGGGTCCAACCTATCGAGAATACCTCATGCGAGTCCGTAAGGGCTTATGCGGGTGAAATAGTCCCGTGCGAGGAATACCTCATGCGGGTCCACGCGATCTACGCGGGTGAAATAGTCCCGTGAATAGGATTGCTTAATGATCTGCGGACGGTGGTCTGTTTTGATCGTGAGCTTCTACTTTATATTGTAAGTATACACCTTTTTACTCTCATTGTTAGTAAGGCACGATTATCTTAATTGAGTATCATACATGTCTCAGTTTATTATTAGACTTATGATTTCATTCTGATGCTGATTTCACATATTTGGTACATGTTGTCTCGACCTCCTTGAAGTGCGTTCATGCCACGGTGAAGTACAGTTCTTGATCCTCGCTCTTAGGATCATTTGTTCATTTGTTGAAAGCTCCTCATTTCGGAGACTTATCCTGGTATTGTCGGTTGTTGTACATTGAGGTATGGCGGGGCCACTGTGATTGTTATTCTTAAGTGCTGTAGTCACATTGTGGATTGGGTTGTAAAGAAAAAAATGTCTTGTTTTATTGGTATAAGTTACGGAAGGTGGCCTTATCGGCTAGCTTGTTGTTATTTTATGTTTAAGTATTTTATCGATTGTGTATGTTCATTGCTATTCTCGATGTATGCGAAAGGGGTGCCTGTGTAGGGCACGATCATGAGCTTGGGTCGTCGTGACAAAAGTGGTATCGAGCGATTAGTCCTCGGAAAGTGTCTCAGATCGTGTCTAGTAAGTCTTGATTATCGGTGTGTTGTGCACCACATCTATAATCGGGAGTGCGGGACATTTAGGATTAGTTTCCATTCTTCTCACTCTAAGATCGTGCGATAGAAATTTGTATGGTTAGGTCGTCTTTCCCTAACAAGTTATGATTGTTTGCGCTACGAGAAAGCGCGATGACGAGGAAGGATTATGTGGATTGCGTATCCAGGGTGGTAATGTTTGTAGTATAGTTGGTATTGTGACATACAACTATACGGATTTATGTTTGGGGGTCATATGTGTGTTGCCTAGGATGATTTTAGATTACCAGGATTGGGTAAGGACTAAATAAATACCGGGAAGGTATGAGCAGTTAATAAACTCTCATCAAGGTTTTACGTGCTAATTTGAGATAATTAGGTGATGATGAGATATGTGAGAATGTAATGGACCCTTAAGAAGTTAATTAAGAGACTAAGTGGAAGACTATGTTAGCAACTTAAGCTACGTGGTATGCTTAAAGGGAATTGTGCAGGCGAGATCGGACGAAGAAAGTATAGTTGTTGTGGTCAAGACAACACGGCTATGATTTTACGAGAAGTTTTGTACCGATTCACGAGGCTGATAAGTTAGGCTTGGAGCATGGAAATTGCGAGCCTGAGAATGTGATAACCGTCGAGACCTTAGGTATATAAGGCCTTCTCGGGTAGTAAAGTTAAGTCAGACCAAGGGTAAGAGTTAAGTGCGACGCCGAGTCAGGTTGGGGATCTATTAAGGGTCGCCCCATAGCTTGAAATGAAATGGGATTAGTTGGTAGTAGTCCCGCGTGGCGAGTCACGAGGTGTAAGGCCAAGTCTAGTTAATCGTTTTATGGGTTCGTGGACGATTCCACGGAACCGTGTTGCGAGCGGAATGGGCCTTGTATTGTTTAATTTAGTAACTCAGATTGAGACGGATCGATATGAAGGCTATGCGTGCGCTAAAAATAAGTTTGGGAGTACGGGAAAAGTACGACCAGTGAAAAAGAGAGCAACCAAGTGTAAAGAAATAAAGCCTGAATCCATGAGAACCTTTCGAGGTGATCACACACGTGAGTGATGGGTGGTAGGCGGCGAGTAGATAATAATTACCGATAACGTCTGATCGTTGGACCTTAGCGGACCTAGCATTTGTTATGTGACGTTGAGGTCATTATGATGCGGACTAGTTGGCCTCTTGTGATGCCAGCGTGGACTCTGAGAGAGATTGATTTGGTACAGTTTTCCGATGGCGGTTATCAGTGGAAAGGAAGAAAGTGGTGGTAACGATGAATTATTCTTCCTTCTTTGACATAATTGTTTTTAATAAGTCTGTGTGATTTGTTCATTTGAGGTGGATTGAGGCAGAAAGTAGTAATAATTGAATTTGAAGGAATTTATGTTAAATGCCCTTGGAGGTACTTGGAGTTGGTTTGGTGTGGCGGTCAGGGCCACGACCTTCCGTATAATTTCGTGGAAAATGTACAAGGCATGAATAAATAAGTAATGCAGTCTTTGCGGAAAGTGAGGGCATCTTTGGTAGGTTTTGAAAATCTACACTACTTTAAGGCGGGACGTGATGATTAGATAATTACTGGACCGCGAGAGGACCCTGTGATTAGGGTTGTGACTCCAATGAAAGTTTAAGAAATGGAGATAAGTTTTCTCCCCCACATAAAAGGACAGTTTTACGAATTATGGGGTTGCGTGTACCCATGTTGTTAGACGAAGGATATAAGACAGGTAAGGTCTTGATATCGTCATGCCATGATTCTGATTGTAGATAACAGTGGGAAAAGTGTTGTGTTGGGGTAATTAAGAGCAGCGCATTTAATTGGTCGAGGAAGTATCGTAAAGATATTAATGTAAGTTGCGGTCATGATTGCAGGCGAGTGTAAAGACCATTAGTTGATAATGGGCGAAGAACATTTCAAGAAAATGTGGTAACACCTAGTTATAGGCTCTACAACCGGGAAAGGAAAAGCAGGGTTACTACTTGACGAGATCAAGAAACCTCCCCAAATGTGATTGATAAGAAGTCTTAGCCGTGAGGCAAGCAAAGGAATCAAATCTAAGTTTAGTGACCAAGTTTGGTTGCAGAGAGAAAGGGAAACAGGAACCATAAGTGAGATTAAGGATACGAATATTTCGCAGGAATGAGAAAGGCTTTTTATCGAAAGATAAGTTGACCACGACTACGATTCTAACCCCTACGTGAGACTAGAGGTTAGGTTATTATGATAACACGTTGGGTGTTGGGCTAGGTTGTGTCTTGACGCAACCCGATGAGATAGAGCCTATGTTTTCCGGTAGTTAGGGAAGCGGAGAAGAAATGCGCCACTCACGATTTAGAGTGGCGGCGATTAAATCATGCCCGAAGATTTGGGGTATAGCGTATATCTGACTTCATGTGGATAATTATGCAGACCACAAAGCCTCGGTATGTCCGCAGACGAGCGGTAGAATTTGCGACAGATGGTGGTTAGAGTTACTCAAGGATTGTGATATTGGTATCCTATACCATCCGGGAAAGCCAAGACGATTCTGAGATACTCTTTGTGGTGGACTGAGGTAGTCGCGGATGGGCAGCCAGATAGACAGGATACGGTCCGTGAGATCCTTCAGTTACCCAGCCTAGGGGTTCGATTATTTGTTTCCAAGGTTAATGAAGTCTAGATCCGAGAGGTTGCCGAGTCTTAGTTGTTGGGGAGGTAAGGAGCGGCAGATGAGGATTCGATTATGATCTGGTATCGAGTTACGACTCTCAGGAGAGAAGAGCTGCTTGAGTAGCACGGATGGGGTGTTGTGAGATGAGGATAGATGCGTGTACCGGTCTTTGCAGGACTAGTCGGCAGTTTTAGAGCGAGCACGCAGTGCTTATTGCTCTAATTGTTTGGGGCCGACTAAGTCGTGTCGTGACCTCAGATGTATGTATGGGTAAGATGACCGGAAAGGAGACATAGCGGAGTTTACTGCTTAGTGTCCGAGTTAGTAGCAGGTCATGGTTGTGTACGAAGCCAGTGGGCTATTGCAGCGATTGAAATCCCAACCTAGATATGAGAGGTAATTATTATGGATCTTGTTACGGTGGCATCGTACTCGGAGAAGTGCGACTCCGGGTCATGGTAATTAAATTTGGCGAAACCAGCTGTGTTCTTTCGGATTGGGACCACTTACTCGGCTGAGGTTTATACTAGCTTGTATACCAGAGAGATTGTGAGACTGCACGAGGTTCATTCGCTTATGATTACAGATAGATGAGCTCAGTTGCGGATAACTTCTGGAGGTTTTTCAGAAAGGATTAGGGACACAGGTGAGTCTCAGTGTTGCATTACACCCTCAGATCGACGGTCAGGCAGAGCGTACTATCCAGGCACTCGAGGATAGGTTGCGGGCCTGTGTTTTTGATTTCAGGAATAGCCGGGAAGGTTAATTGCCTCTTGTCTTGTTACGTAACGATAACAGATACCCTTTCAGTTTTCAGGTGGCGATGCGAGGCCTTGTGTGTAAGAAAGTGGAGATCGCCGGACGGATGGTTCGACATAGGCGAGGTTCAGTTATTTGGTCCAGACTTGATTCAGCGGGCTATGGATAAGGCGAGGCTTATCACGTATATAGTACGGTAGACGTACAAGACTTCGACATTCTTTACTTGTTTTATGAAATGCCAAGTCGGGTGAGTTAGGAGATTAACTCACTTCTTTGAGAATATTAAAGATGTCTTAAGTCTTGTTAAAGATAAGGGACTTGAAGGATTTTAAAGTATGTGATACTTGTGTCGTTTTAATCGTATAAGTCCCTTGGATAGGAAATTGTACATGACTAAGGTATAAAGTGAATATAACGACTTTATGGGGAGTTGGTTATATTGACTTTATGGAAGGATAAATGACTTGATTTAATGGAAGGCAATTCGATTTTAAGGCATCAATTGCGTAAGGTTTTATAAGACATGAGTCACTTGATTTAGAAGCCTAATTTTTATTTCTAAAAGTATGGTGACTTGTCTTGAAAAGAAATTGTAACTTGATACTACGGTTATTAGTATCTTGGAAGTTTTATAATGAAATGAGTCATTTTGAAAGAATAGAAGTACGTAGTACTTTGGGTTAAATTCCCGGATTTTTATAAAGAACATGTTAGTGCCTTAAGTAAACTAAAATGAGAGTGTATATGAAACAGAATAATAAGAAGTTAGGGGATTGCTTAACTTGCTTATATATTGTATGATAAGCCGGTAGTGCTTATGTTATGTGTGATAGCCGGATTTGTGCTAGTAGTTCAGTAATAATTGCGGGGTCATTCCCCGGGTTTGTGGCATTGCATATTTCCGTGGATTTGCTACCCACGATGCGAGGAATACCTCATGCGAGTCCGTAGGGCTTATGCGGGTGAAATAGTCCCATGCGGGCGGGTCCAGCCTATGCGAGGAATACCTCATGCGAGTCCGTAAGGGCTTATGCGGGTGAAATAGTCCCATGCGAGGAATACCTCATGCGGGTCCACGCGATCTATGCGGGTGAAATAGTCCCAGGAATAGGATTGCTTAATGATACTGCGGACAGGTGGTCCTGTTTTGATCGTGAGCTTCCTACTTTATATTGTAAGTATACACCTTTTTACTCTCATTGTTAGTAAGGCACAGTGTACTGTTAATTGAGTATCATACATGTCTCCAGTTTTATTATTAGACTTATGATTTCATTACAGTACTGATTTCACATATTTGGTACATGTTGTCGACCTCCTTGAGTGCGTTCATGCCGCAGTAGAGTCTGATTCTTGATCCTCGCTCTTGGATCAGCTCATTTGTTGAAGCTCCTCATTTCGGAGGCTTATCCTCGGTATTGTCGGTTGTTGTACATTCGTGGTATGGCGGGGCCCCGTCCCTTGATTGTTATTCTTAAGTGCAGTAGTCACATTGTGGATTGGGTTGTAAAGAAAAAATGTCTTATTTTATTGGTATAAGTTACGGAAGGTGGCCTTATCATTGCTTTGTTGTTATTTTATGTTTAAGTATTTTATCGATTGTGTATGTTCACGCTATTCTCGATGTATGCCAAAGGGGTGCGGGTAGGGCACCGATCATGAGCGAGGTGGTCGTGTGATTTAGCTGGCGGCGATTCCTACTGCGGCCATGATATTTGAACCTTCGCCCACGACCGATGGCAGGAGGTATGGATTGCAAAGAGACGACCACTTTCTAGCTATGGATTTAGCAACTGCAGAGTATTTTATGTATCGATTTATCGCGGGCCTTGATGAATATCTAAGAAAGGGTTGTGCAAGAGTAGCTCGTCGGTCGAGCATGAGCATGGCTGCATCTGAGCTTTACGCAGAGTCGAGAAAGCGTAGGGATCGACGGGTTAACCAAGATCGCGAAAAGAGCGTAAGCGGCAGGTCCTTGGTAACTTTCGAGGCGGATCGCCTCGGTAAGATCGATATGCACCTCCGCTTGATCGAGTGGTCCTCCATAGACTTCGGGGCGTTCGGGGTACGCGGGAGTTGGTCGAACTCGGGGCTCACGATTCACGCCTATCGTAGGTTCTAGCCCGGGTTGATTTTCCCGGTGTTCACGCGATGTGACAGCGCCATCGGGAATGTCATCTTGTTGTTGGTGCTTGTTTTACCTGCGGCCGTCACGGCCATGTGTCGAAAAGATGTCCTAGTAGGAGGACTCGACCTACGGTCGATTCGCGGATTGATGGTCGGAGAGGAAGGGTGTTAGCTGAGAGGCCACCCGCCGGTGTGGCCGTTGTGGTAGATGTCATTATGGTGAGTGTCGTACTTCTTCGACAACTTGTTTTGCTATGCGCCCAGCCGGGAAGGAGTGATTGAAACGACAGAGGGGAGTGAAGCAGTAGATACAAGTATATCCTTAACCCTCTAGAGATTTGTATGTGTGATAAGATGAGTATACCTTAAGTGTTATGTTCAGATAGCATTGTGTTAATTGTGATTAGAAATCATGGTTAGTTAACCGGGTAAGATTGGGGATAAGGAAAGTGTGAGCCTTAGAGTTTTATACGTAGAGACCTTAGAGGCAAGGCCATCTCGAGTAAGAAATTTATTTTTATTTTTTTATGTTTGACCCTTATCGGAGTGCATAGTGCACGTGAGATATATTTGGGTGCTAAGTCCCTGAGTAGTGTGGAATGAAAGAGGGTAGTTGAGCTAAGAAGACCACTAGGTTTTGTGACACGATAGTAAGATTGTTCCGGATCGGGGAGCAAGTGTTTGGCGCGATAGCGGGTCGGGTTGCGAACCGATTGCGGGTCAACCCGCGACCTGTATTGTGGTGGGGTCAGTTTGTGGTGGTCCCGCTTTGTGATAGGATCACGGGGGTGTTAGGCCCAAGTTTAGTAATCCAGCGTACGAGTTCGTGGATGCGTTCGACCAGTAGTCGGGCCGATGAGGTCAGCCCATCTTGTCTTTCAGTCAGGACCGTTTACTCGGCAGAGGGTTATGCGAGAGGTTTTATCAGGAAAGTTGTAAGGCTGCACGAGGTGCCTACTTTCACCTTAAGACAGACAGTGAAGCCCAGGTTATGGCTATTTCTTTTTCTGGAGGTTTTACCAGGCAGGGTTAGGAGCTCAGGTGAGTCTCAGTATCGCATTCGCCCTCAGGCCAGTGTTTGGATTTCAGGGGTAGCTGTAAGGATTATTCGCCTCTTGGTTGAGTGTGTATTATAATAGCTACCATATCAGTATTCGGATATCGCCTTATGACGCCTTGTAGGGGCGGAAGTATAGGTTGTCGGTCGATCGGTTCGATGTTGGCAAGGTTCAGATAGTTGGTTCTTAATTGTTTCAGCACGATGCGGATAGGGTGAAGCTTATCCAGAAGAGGTTATTGGCAGCTCAGAGTCAACAGAAGTCGTGCGGATAATCAGCGACGATGCTTGGAGTTCAGGTTGACGGTGGGTCTTCTTAAAGGTACCACCCCGGAAAGGGTGTGACGAGTTTTGGAAAACAGAGGGAACTTAGCCCGAGTTACTTTGGGCCTTTTCAGATCATGTGAAGAATAGGCCAGGTTGCCTATATGTTAGCTTTGCCGTCCGACGTAGGAGGCAGTATGTCCGGTCTTTCATGTTGTTATGTTCGAAAAAGTATCGGAGATCCATCCAGAGTTCGATTAATGATGATCAAGTTGGAGGTAGTAACCCAGAGGTTTTGGAAACAGAAGCAGTAGCAGGAATGTGATAAATTATGAGAAAGAGTTCGAGTGTACGAGAAGGGTACGCCGAGTAAGGGAAGAAGCGAGCATGTGTTAAGAACATAGATGTGATCATTTCTTTTGTAAGTGAAGGTGCGAAGGGAGTATCTTTTAGCCCTTGGGTGGGAGTTTTTGTGATATTAGAAGTGATTCCTCGTGGACTTGAATTAAGTATTTGCGCGTGTGTTATTTTATGGCCAGGTGTGGCATGATTGTTTTTCGGAAGCATAGTAGTGAAGACTATACTGGCGCATGTATGTTTTGAGACTTAGAAGGAACATTCGGGACGAATGTTTCTAAGGAGGGGAGAATGTTATACCCCGTATTTCCAGAGTATATACGTGAGGGCGTACGTAGAAAAGTTTGAGCCTTAAAGTTAGGCAAGGACGAAATTTTGTTCACAACTAGAAAGAATCGTTTCACTAAACGTCTTCCAAAGCTTGCGAAGGGAAAATTACGGCTATGTCATTTATTATTTTTGCGGATTTTTCCGAGAGATGAAATATTTTGGACCAACGAGAGGGCGACACTTGTCACCCTCAAATTGGCGGATTCTTGGGCGTCATTTGGACGAATTGAAGCTTGGAGTTGGTAGGATATTTTTTGTGATATTTTGTGTGGTAGATGGATAAGGTGGGACCCACACACACTTGTCCAAATCCACACCCTACACTTGCCTACCACTTGTCTTGATCTTGGCCATTGGTTGGCCTATAAATACCCCCCTTAGTTGAAGATCTTCTTCATCCACGGGTAGGGAAGTGCTGCCCAATTTTCCGTAGAATAGAGAAGCCTCTATTTAGAATGTTCTACAGTGTAGTCTAGACATTGATAGACTTATATAACCGTTATAGGTTGAAGTACTGCAAGTAGCGTGATCTACTTGAAAGGTGGACAAGGCTAGCCGGGTAATAGCGGTGGAGCATTTTGCTAATAGTCGATAATCGTCGCGAGGTATGTGATTCTTCCTATCCTCTTGAGCATGATATTTTAAAGAATATATATATAGTACGGTAGACGTACGTGTGTTAACTGAACGTAGTTTCTGTGATGTCTTTTGACTTAAGCCTGAATAATAAGAATCTTGAAGTATTTCAAGAGAATTAAGAACCCTTTTTGAAAGAAGAGTAATACTTGGTTTTAAAAGCTTAAGAGTTATACTAGCTTTATGGGAAGTTAGGTATAACGGCTTAAGAGAGATAAAAAGAATGATTTATTGATTTTAGAAGTTAAGAGACTTGATCTTAAAAGATAAGAGACTTGACTTAATTAAATTAATATGAGTTTTGTTAAAAAGTGTGAAACCTCATTCGTGAGTAATGAGTACTTGGTTTTTAAAAGGAATAATGTTTCTTGATTTGAAATCGAATAAGTATCGAACAAACCACTGCAGCGTTAATAAGGGAAACGTATTGACTAATTAAGTATTATTAAAACCAGTAGAAACCCCCATCTGCATAGAAGCTAAGATGAGACAAAATGATATTACATTTCCTAGATCATGGCTGTTTTAATAAGATTGTTATAAACAAGAATAACCTACTCACATATAAGGCATATGTTTCTCAAATTGTTTTAAAGGAGAATTATATCATTAAGTGATTAAAACTATGAACTATGATACCTTTCGAAAATGAGAAACTTGAGCATTTGAAATTAGGCAAACTTGAACGTTTGGAAAATAATGTTGTTACTTGATTTTACAAAGGAAAGTGTTTTGGTTTACTTAAAAAGATAGTCACTCTATTTTTATACTACGGGTATTGTGTGACTTTTGTGAAAGAAACGGATCTTCTAAAGAGTTAATATATGAAGTACTTTGGGGATAAAAACCCGAACTTGTTAACATAATGTAGAAAGTACCTTGTGTGATTAACTTGATTGTGTTGGTTTGTGATAGCCTTGTAATACTTTCTTGTTGATTTGATAAGTAAACATGTTAGGATGCTACGTGTGTTAAGTATCTTGTGATGTTTGTGTAAAGGGGTTTCCCTTGTTGTGCTTATGTTGTTTAGCGATAAGCTGTTATATTAGTATTATATCACTCACCTCTTGACATGATTTCGGGGGTTAAGCTGCCCTCCGATGCGGGGTAGACTCAGGCGGGTCTGTGTGACCTATGATTCGAGAATACCTCATGCGGGTCTGTGTGACCTATGTGGAGCTACGAGAGTTCCAGGTTAGTGTGCGGCCTTTATGGTCATGCGGTCTATGTGGTCATGCGGACTGCGAGTCCAGGACGTTGCCGGGGAGTAGCTACCCTCGATGCGAGAAATACCTCATGCGGGCCATTGGAGTGGCCTATGCGAAGCTACGGGAAGTTTCAGGACTAGACGCGCACATTAGATACTGCGGGCGAGTGGCCAGCTTCGATCATGTGGCGGTCTAGACAGATCTCATGATACAGTTTATGACCTTGTTGGTACTGTGGGTTTTAGTAGTCGGCTATGCCTTCGTACTTACCCCGTACGGTTTTATTATGACACAGGTGGGACCTGGTCTTCATGTGTGTTCCTTGGTGCTTTTATATCATAGACTGCCGGTAGTGAGGAAGGTGTTCCACGGGCATGATTGATGTTGTGGGCGTGAGACCCATAGTTGTATTTGAGTGATGACTTTGAGGGCGTGAGTCCCTGACTTGACATGACTGCTTATTTATTGTGAACTGTAGTTTAGTTATCATACATGTCTCCTGCTTTATATAGACTACTATGATTTCATTCTGATGCTTTCGATTTCACATACTTGGTACTGTTATGCGGACCTCGCCCGAAGCTGCGTTCATCTGCGGGAAGAAATACACGATCGTCGATCCTCGCTCTTAGGATCACAGTTCAGCGTTTGGGAAGCTCCGTTTCTCCGGAGGCTTATCAGTGGTAAAGTCCCCTGTAGTTGTAGGTACTTACAGTCAGGGGTATGGCGGCCACTGTCCGCCATTGTTGTCATATCATTCTTAGAGGTCCAGAAATCTGTTGTGGCGAGTTGTAAAAAGGATGTAACTGTTCGGATTTAAGTTTTTATTTATATATGCCGTAAGGCAACTTTTCTCAGATAACTGTTTCATATTTCATGTCTTGTTTTATTTTCCGCTGATTACTCTGATGTATGTCTTGGGTGCGGGTAAGGCACGATCGGGCAGGTTGGTCGTGACACTTATCTTCCAAGATGGTCAATGACCATCTTACCCTTACCATAATTTCGACCAAGACCATGTAGGGGTGCCACGTGTCGCCCTCTCATTCGTCCATAAAATTCCGTAATCCTCGTGGGCCCCACAAAAAATGTAAAATTCCTCGGGTGGGCCCCACGTGACCAAATCCGTAAAAATAAATTTCCACAATGCTAATAGGTTCCATACTCTTCAAATAATACATTTTGAGAATCCAATTCTCAACAACGAACATTTTTCCTTTCCGACGTTCGGAACATTTCCCGTCGGAAAAACAATTCTTCCTTTGGTACCAATTTCCTAGTCTTGTTTCCTTTCGTACATTCTCTTTTACATGTCCTGGACTTACGGGGTGTAACATTCTTCCCCCCTTAGAAACATTCGTCCCCGAATGTTCTTAGTCGGTTTTCAATCTATACAAACTCCGGCATAAACTTTATACTATGCCTATCAATCAAAACTGCACAAGACCAACGATGCCACTCATGGCCATCACAACATACGTAAACATATCAATGGACCTTCCGTCATGACCCTTCTCACAAAACTCGAAGGTTACAGCCTTCTAAAACACGGGACCCTTAGAGGTTCCTTTATTTTCTTACTTGTCATACTTTCTCGTACTTTCAAACTCATCTAGTACACGTAAAAAATCTCAAATTTTGTTTCTGTTCTCCAATCCTTGGAGTTACTATCCAAACTTGGCCATATTGTTACTTACATTCCCGTTAAGGCTCTTCTCGGTCCTTACGACCTAGTTCCGGTGGAACGCATCCACGAACTCCTATAACGATTAACTAAACTTGGGCCTGGCATCCTCGGGACCCTACCACATAGCGGGACCATTTCTAACTGACATCACCCCATTCCACACTACCGGCTGACCCGAAATGAGTCCATAAGTCGACTCATCGTCACACTTAACTTCTCATTCTTAGTCTGAAATAAATCTCTCTCTTATCTCAAGGTACTTCTCACCCTATCCCCTATACACTAGAGGTTCGTCACATAAGCCAAAGTATTTCTACTATACATCCTTCCCTATCGGTCTTTCACTGTTACGGGGTAATTACAACTTGTGAACTCTACACAATTATAGTCTCAGTTCACTTATCATTCTTGTCAACATTCTTAACTTCTCACTTACTAATCAAGGTATCCCTACCTCTGGGGTACTATCACTTTACAACTCTAGAAATAAAGGGAAAATATATACGCTAGGGTAAAATCTAAATCTATCAACGCACGTATGATTCAAAGGAATCAAAATATACCTGTAACCCCGTGCGATGTCGCCTCCTGATCCTGCCCCGTAGTCACGTCATCTCTGTGATTCGAAGGACCGCCAGAACTATAAACTCCACCCTGACCTCTACCACGGCTGGCTAACATCTGAACACCTGCAGAGGCATACATTTGTGGAGGAAAGGAACCAACTACAGGCCTCATGGTGAGCCACCTCACTGCTCTTTCTAAAGGACATACCACTGAATATGGCGGACGGCCACAATAAAAACAAACACTGTGCCATGCGGCATTTCCCGAACGACGCTTACCACATCGATACATCGAGGAATAGGTGGCCTCGGCCAGAAATTCCTCTGCTCCTGAGAACCTCGACCTCTGGAGCTCGGACCGGCTCTAAATACCTTGTGGGGTCCAAACTCCCACGTGAGCTGAGGTATGTACTAGGTAGGTGGGACAAATATCTCACTATTCTTGAGGCGGCTCGTCCAAAAACTCACCGGAATAACCAACCGGTCCTAGCCGCTTTACGCAGATCTCATGGCCCTCTATCCCCGCACACATGCATGTCTTGGCCGAGTAACCTCTGCGATGAAAGCTAGCCCGCTATCTTGGTCAATAAGATAATGGCTTCCTTCCGTGACCCTAAAGTCTTCCCCTGGCGAGGCTGGAGGCTCGTGCCGGGGCCTCAAAACTGCGCGAGAAGAACTCGCCATCGCGGAACAACATCCGATATACCACAGGCATAAGCCCTATCAACTCTCTGAGTCGACTAGTAGCTCTGCTACTCCTTTGCCCTACAGGCGTGTTGCCCTCCTCGAGGCATAAGCGTAACACAACAATACGTCGAGAGAGGAATTATCTTACTAACACGGCTACATGGCACGATCTTAGAGTGAGAAGAATAGAAACCAACTCCTAAATGTCCTGTAGCCTCCTGTTTATGGGTGTGGCGCGCACACCGATAATCAAGACTACTAGACACGATGCATGAGACATTCCGAGGTTGCGCTCGATACCACTCTGTCACCCGAACCGGGCGTGGCGGTGCCTACACAGGCACCCTGCATAACAACACAAGTAAAGCTGCGGAAATTAAATATCACCTCTTTTTTAAAAAAACCAGCGTCGTGCAAGGCCAAAGCCAAGGCTGCCATATATACATAAACAAAAGACACTACATCGCATGAGTCCAATCCACATATGAATACAGGACCTCTAAGAGTTATCTCGAACTATGACGGACAAGGCCCTAGTACCCATAAGCGTACAAGCACATCTTGAAAGAACTTATACCAAAAGATAAACTCCCGAAGGAGCTATCCAAAACTACGGCGGTCCTACACCTGCCGATCACCAAACTACGTACCTAAACCTGCGGCATGAACGCAGCCCCCCGAAGGAGGTCAGTATGAAGAATGTACCAAGTATGTGAAACAATAAGTACTGTAATGAAATCATATGATCTAAGCAAAGCAGGAGACATGTATGATAGCCAACCTACGATTACCACACATAAGCGATCATAACAAGTCGTGGGGCGCGTGCCTCAAGTCATTTCTAAAATATAACCATGGGTCTCACGCCCATAATATCAATCATGCGTGGAATCCTTCCGCCACTGGCGATCCATGATATAGTATAACACCAATAGGCATACATGAACACCAAGTCCCACTGTGTCCTAAAAGCATGCGGGCGAAGGAAAAGCGAGCGGTGGTAGCGAGGGGTATAATGTCTTGGGGTTTACCTCACTTATACTCTTACCTGGAGAAGGTGGTAAAGCATCTTGGGGTTTACCTCACTTATACTCTTACCCTATCTCGTGACCATCAAACAAAACAAGCAGGGGGTATAATGTCTTGGGGGTTTACCCCTCACTTATACTCTTACCCTGGAGAAGGTGGTATAGCATCTTGGGGGTTTACCCCTCACTTATACTCTTACCCTATCTCAACCGACCATCAAACAAAACAAGCAGGGGGTATAATGTCTTGGGGGTTTACCCCTCACTTATACTCTTACCCTATCTCAACCGGCCGTCAAACAAAACATAAGCACTACCATGTCTTCTTATAAAAATCCGAGAATTTAACCCAAGTACTACAAATAACGGAAGCATACCCATGGAATCCCACATCACTGTCGGTACGTCCAAGTACTTACATCAAGACGATCGACCTCCACCGAGAGTCGACAGCAATAAAACATAATCCTTGCACTCAAAGGCTATCGCCAGCACACATAGGCAATTCTCAATTAATCACGCCAAAGTACTTATCAAGGCACACATAGAATAAATTCTCATTTAACAAGCCAAAGTACTTATCGAGGCACAAATAGAATAATTCTCATTTAACAAGCCAAAGTACTTATCGAGGCACAAATAGAATAAATTCTCATTTAACAAGCCAAAGTACTTATCGAGACACAAATAGAATAAATTCTCATTTAACAAGTCAAAGTACTTATCGAGGAACAAATAGAATAAATTCTCATTTAACAAGCCAAAGTACTTATCGAGGCACAAATAGAATAAATTCTCATTTAACAAGCCAAAGTACTTATCGAGGCACAAATAGAATAAATTCTCATTTAACAAGCCAAAGTACTTATCGAGGCACAAATAGAATAAATTCTCATTTAACAAGCCAAAGTACTTATCGAGGCACAAATAGAATAAATTCTCATTTAACAAGCCAAAGTACTACGTACGTACATTCTTTTCAAAAGACTCCTTTTTATGTAAAATCCCAAGATACTAACACCCGTAGTATCAAGGTGTGTCTATTTTTCAAAGTAAGTTACTACACTTTTAGAAAACTCATTTCAAAGTTTGAAATCAAGTAACTTCAAATTTTCACAATCTATGCAACTTATGCCCAATAATCAAAATAGACAACTTTCTTAACCTTTCATAAAGCCGTTATAACCAACTTCCCATAAAGCCGTTATAACCCTTTATGGTTTTAGACAATTTCATTCCTTTTTTATATCCAAGAGACTTACACTTAAAACCAAGTATCACAAACTTTCAAATCAAGTTTCTTAACTTTCAAAATACTTCAAGTCCCTTAATATTTAGAAAACGAGTTTCTTCTACTTTTAAACCTCAAGTAACTCACACCTTTAAAACAAGTTACTTTTCTTAAATCATGTCATTTCTCCTCTCTTAAAACAATTAAGTAAATCACTCATTTAACTCCCCTAAAGTCATTACAACAACCCTTAGGTTTTGGAACTAAGGCACTAGCCAAAAGGTTTGGAAACCACTTCCTTTTCAAGACTCCATGTACTTTAAGTAAAATACTTTCACTTTTAAGAATCCAAACTTCACTAAGGAAATGGATTATACAACTTACAATTTAAACATCAAAGTACAATCAAGGGAGTACATAGAACGAATTCTATTTTAGGCAATCCAATACAACGAGGAATGGATCATTTAAGGAGTAGAACTTACTTTCTTTATCTTAAGGAATCATGCTAGAAGAGGAGATAGTTCACATACCTTTTCGGCTAATTCCACAAGCTAAGCCGAATACGCCGTACGTAGAATTTGTCAACCTATAATGGTCACAACAAGACTATCAACTTCTAGTCTCTAACGTAGAATAATACTAAGTATAAGGTCTCTAATTCTACGGAAAATCGGGCAGCACTTCCTTTGTTTCTACTCACTTTGCCACCTTTTTCAAGGTCGAATACAATAACCAACACGCCACATTTAAGGCTCCAAACAACAACCAAACAAAGGGGATTATACGCCTTACAATACGTGTAAAGATTCCACCCCACAATTCATACGAAATAGATTAAAATCCAAACCATCTCTCGGCCAACTTATAACCAACGACACTAAGTCCTTTCCAATTTCTTTTCCAATTCCAAGTTCTAAGGTCTAACATGTTATATAGTCATAAACAACTTCAACAACTACAATTTCCTTCTTTATACAACATGCGACAACTTAAACTAATAATCAACTTGAATTCCAATCTTAAGTCTAAACATGCTAGTTTTCGGATTAAGGTTCCAATAGCCAATACACTAATCCAACTCCATAATATATAACTCATGCTTGCTAATATCCAAAGCTACAATCAATAAGTAAACCTAATTGCTAAAACGACAAAATTTATACCTTTCCAAGCCCTTAAAATTTCCAAGATTCAAAGTCGCGCCTTAGAAATTCTTAGCTCCTTTCCTTAGGTTCCAATCCGCTCCAAGCACTCCTTAGAGGCCTATGAAGAACCCATCTTCAAGTTCCAACTTCAAAGTTGAAGAACTCCTCTAGTTTCCGCCTTGCGACTAACGTGAAAACTCCGTTTTTCCGAAATCTTTCTATTGAGATATCCTTAAAATACCCTTAGGGACATTGGGTTTAAGTCTTGTGAACAAAGGATCAAAACTACAAATTTTTGTGTGGGTGAAGTAGCGAGCAGGAGAGCTATTAGTGAAGCACAAGGACTCTCTAATTTTTTCTAAGTGTTAAATGCCAAGTCTTTCTACTAGTTGGGTATATAAAACACATTGGATAGCTTAGATTACAACAAATGTGAGGCTAGGATGAATTTCACTTGGATTAAGCCTATGTGGACAAGTTGACAAGTCAACAATATCAAGCTTGCAAGACTTATCTTCCAAGATGGTCAATGACCATCTTACCCTTACCATAATTTCGACCAAGACCATGTAGGGGTGCCACGTGTCTCCCTCTCATTCGTCCATAAAATTCCGTAATCCTCGTGGGCCCCACAAAAAAATGTAAAATTTCTCGGGTGGGCCCCACGTGACCAAATCCGTAAAAATAAATTTCCACAATGCTAATAGGTTCCATACTCTTCAAATAATACATTTTGACAATCCAATTCTCAACAACGAACATTTTTCCTTTCCGACGTTCGGAACATTTCCCGTCGGAAAAACAATTCTTCCTTTGGTACCAATTTCCAAGTCTTGTTTCCTTTCGTACATTCTCTTTTACATGTCCTGGACTTACAGGGTGTAACAGGTTCGGGAATACAGTATAGAGTTTGACTTATTGGCTCGTTATGTCCCCGCGTTAGTGGCAGACATGTAGGATAGAGTGCACCGATATGTCACAGGACATGACGATTATCTAGCAGAGAGTTGTACAAGAGTAGCTCTTCAGTCAGACATGGACATTGTGTTATACCCCGTAGTTCTGACCCTACGTATGGAAACGTACGAAAGTATGTAAGACTTAAAATTTCCGAAGGACAGGTTGACGGGTCGTTCCGGACGGTTTTTAGTCAACTTTGAGGCGGGTTATGACCTGGTACATTGAGAGTTCCTAAGTGTTTTAAAGTCCTAGGGCGTAGTTCGTTGAGTCTGGATTCCAACGCAACCAACCGTTAAATCGATAGGGCGTCGGAGTAAAGTTATGAGAGTTACAAGTTCGGTCTGTGATCGGACAGAAATGCGTTTGGACAAAGCGGCGAGCGGCGCGGATGCGAGGGCAGCGGCGCCTAAATCTGAGGGTCGCTGAAGTTGCAGCGCGCGGCTCGGGACAACAGGGCGCGCGCGAAAGTTCAGAGGCTGCGGAGGTTTGCGCCATGGCCTGTGAGGCTGGCCAGGCGAAATTTGGCGGAAAAACTTAGAAAATCTGATTTTTGTTTTAAAAGAGACCATGGGAGGGTGACAAGTGTCCCCCCCCATCTGATTTTCTGTTGCATGCAATATATTGACCAAGACTTGGACATTTTCTATCTTTCATCTTCTCTCTCTCTCTCTCAAATTGCTCCCCCTTCTCTCTAAAAACCCTTAGAAAAATCTGAAAGTTAAGAACAAGAAAAGGAAGCTTGTAGCTAGCTTGTTGGCATTGTTGTGATAGTGTTCTTGGCAAGGAAGCTAGCAATATTTGGAATAAGTTTTGGCTAAAACTTTAAGGTAACATTTCTTCCTTTAAACTTAGTTCTAGTGTTGCATGCTTAGAAAGCAAGATCTTGTGGTAGTAAAATAATGCACTTAGAGTCATTGCATGCAAGTAAATGTGGTTTGGATATGAAGAATGGGTTAAGAAGAAATTATGAGCATGTTGTAGCCTAAAAACCACCTTAGAATTGTTAAGTGAATTGTTGTAAACCTATGGGGCAGAATTTTGGGTGTGAAATCCCCTTTGAATTGTTGGATTGAGTGAGCCTTAAAGGTGGTGTCTTTGATGATAAATTCGGCCTTGAGAAAGGTGGCAAAGTGAGTAGAAACAAAGGAAATGCTGCCCAATTTTCCTTAGAATTTAGTGACTTTGAACTTGGATTGTTCTACATTAAGATTAGAGGTTAATAAACGTATCATGACTATTATAGGTTGAAATATTACTTGCGGTAGTTTGGACTTGGCAAGTGGATTGACCAAAGAGGTATGTGAAGTTTTCCTATCTCTTGAGCATGAATAGATAAAACTATGTAGTACGGTGAGCGTCATGATTTAGTATTCTTACTTGTTTTGAGTATAAAATGACTTGTTTCGTGTTAAGAATGTATAAGTCCCTTGGTTAAGGAAAAGTATGATTTTACTAAAGTATAGAGTTAATATAACAACTTTATGGGAAGTTGGTTTATTAGCTTCATAAAAGGTTAATGAGAAGGATTTACTCTAAGTAAGATAATTACATGAAGAGGCAATTTGATTTAAAGGCATCAATTGCCCAAAGGCTTTTATGTATAAAGAAGAGTCACTTTTGAAAGAGATGAGGTATGTAGTACTTGGGTTAAATTCGGTTTTCTTTTATTTAAAGATATGATGAAGTGCCTTAAATAAACTAAAATGAGAGAGTATATGAACAAGACTAAAAGAAGTTATAAGTTTGCTTAACTTATTTATGATATGATGTGATTTGAGATAGGGTAAGAGTATATGCGAGGCAAGCCCCAAGATCGTCATACCACCTCCTGGTGTAAGAGTATGTCGAGGGCGGCCCCAAGATCGTCATACCATCCGCCCGGTGTAGAGTATATCGAGGCGGATCCAAGATCGTTATACCATCTGCACTGATATAAGAGTATATCGAGGGCAAGCCCCAAGATCGTTATACCATCTGCTCCGGTGTAAGAGTATATCCGAAGTCTGACCCCAAGATCGTTATACCATCTGTTTGGGGTAAGAGTATATCGAGGAAAGTCCCCAAGATCGTTATACCATGTTAGTGGATTTGCTACCCATGATGCGAGGAATACCTCATGCGAGTCCTTATGGGCTTATGCGGGTGAAATAGTCCCATGCCGGTGGGTACAGCCGATGCGAGGAGTACCTCATGCGGGTCCACAGGACCCATGCGGGTGAAATAGTCCCAGGAGTAGGATGGTTTTATTGATACTACGGGCGAGGTACCCTGTTTTGATCATGAGCCTCCTATTTTATGCAGTATTATATATATATATATACTTGTCACTCTCATTGTTAGTAAGGCACGATGAATGTATTTTATTGTCTTCCATGACTTGACTTGCTTTTAGACTTATGATATCATATTACGATATTTTCCGACTTTACATACTTGGTACATATTGTGTTGACCCCTTCCAGGAAATTTGCGTTAAATCTGCAGTGGGTAAGTAGCGATTGAGGATCCTCGTTCTTAGGATCACTATTAGGTGTCGAAGCTCATTCCTCGGAAGCTTATTTATTGTTATGGATATTTCCACGATGCTATAGGTACTTTGTATATTCGGGGTATGGCGGGGCCTTGTCACTTGCGATTGTTATCTTTAAGTGCATGGCCACTATGTGTTTTGGGCTATAAGAACCGGTTGTACTATTATACTTTTGTTAAGTATGTTTTATGGAAAAGCGGCCTTACGGTGGCGGTGATGTTACTTTTATGCGTATGTGTTGTGTATGTTCATTGCTATTCTCGACATATACCGACAGGTACCAATCGCGGCCGGGGTTGGAGTCGTGACAAAAGTGGTATCAGAGCAGTTAGTCCTCGGAAAGTGTCCACAGACCGTGTCTAGTAGAGTCTTGATTATCTGTTTGTCGTGCACCACATCTATAATAAGGAGGCTGCGAGATATTTAGGATTGGTTTCCATTCTTTCACTCTAGATCGTGCAATAAGTGAGTTATAGGTTGAATCTCCACGATGTTTTCCTTTATGTATCGATTATGCCTCCACGCAAGGCAACGCGGCCCGAGAAGGCAAGCGGTGAGAGTCTGCTAGTGGGACGCGGAGAATCACGAGCACGAGCCCAATCCTTACGAGAGATGATGTTTAGGCGGCGAAGTTCCACGTCGTCGCCGACCTCGCGAGTTCGAAGCGTGAGCGCGGCTGCGAGACAGCGATGCGGAGCCTCCGGCTCGCGATCGAGGGCTGATACGAGAGATTACGAGCAGTTGATTCTTGGCCAGCATAGTGGCGGCGGCAGCGGCGAAGCGGCGGCAACCACAAGCGGCGTTCTGGTTCGGATTTCTGAGTTGTCACCCACGAGTTCTATGGTTCGAGATTTGATGAGGATCGCGGGGAGTTTGTCGGCGATTCTGACGGACCATGCGAGTTCTTAGGGCATCGAGTGAGTGCATTACACTGCTTCAGGTTCACGAGATATTGCGTTGAACGGTTTGAGTCATGGGTATTGTCGAGGGTGATGATGCTCTTCCGGTGATTGGGAGGAGTTCACGAGGCGTTCCTAGACCACTTCTTGCCTCACGAGGTGAGGAGAGCCGCGTAGATAGGTTCTTGACCTTGAGGCGGGGCGGGAGGACTATCGGGAGTCTGACACAGGTTTGACTCTTTGGCGGATATGCACACACCATTGTAGCGATATGGCGAGCGGGGTTCATAGATCGTGATGGGACTAGGCCGTCACATGATTCTTGCTTAGGAGTGGCTCTTGACGAGGATGGATATTGCGGAGATGCGAGCATACGCGAGATTGAGGCGAGCGAGGATCGGCTAGATTTGGGCGGCCAGAGGCGAGACGCCAGTTCTCAGGCGATTTTGGCGGGCGGCCTCGGCGAGCTAGGTCCACCTTCCAGCCAGCACAGAGTGCTCCTTCACGATTTTTGGCGGGAGGTCGATCGCGAGGTTATTGAGGCGAGCGAGGGCTCAAGCGTCGGAGTTTCGGGAGGCGAGGGCCGGCGCAATCGATACCACCTACCTCTCGGTGCGTTCGATGCGGTAGGTCTCATCCGGGCGAGTGTCGTATGGGTTCGAGATCATGTTACTCTTGTGGCCAGCAGGGTCATCTGAAGAATGATTGTCCGTCCTTAGGCGGCGGGAGCATTATGGTTCAGCCAACGAAGTGCATTCTTTGGATCTTCATCGTCGATGGTTAGACGCCCGGGCGAGAGTACTTATGGGCGGCCAGCGGCGCGGCGAGAGGTCGTGGTAGGGGTTCGATTCTAGCGGTCCTCGGAACGCATCTATGCTATGTCGGTCAGCGGGACCGGGGCGTCGCGGATGTAAATCCGCAGTACATTATTGGTTTCTTCTTTGTGATGTATATGCTTTGATAGATCGAGTTCTACCTTGTCCTACATATCTCCTCATATTGCGATAGAATAGGGATAGAGCGAGTCCATAAGACCTTTTGAGGTGGCTACGCGATGGGTGATTCGATGGTAGGCGGCGAGTGTATAAGGCTTGCCACGTGACTATAGATAGCCGTCGGACTCTGGCCGACTTGATAGAGTTGGATATGACGGACTTTGATGTGATTATGGGTATGGATTGGCTAGCATCTTGCTATGCCAACGTGGGTATGAGAGAGATTAGTTCGGTTCGGTTTCCGTGGCCGTTGCCAGTGGAAGGGAATCTTTGCGTCGTAGGTAAGTTTATTTCTTACCTCAAGGCTAGGAAGATGGTGCGGAAAGGGTATATCTACCATATGGTTGGGTATTCGACACGGTGAGAGGTACAGGACCTTGATCGATTCGATCGTTAGAGAGTTTCGGATGTATTCCCGGATGAGCTTAGGGTATCCTCGAAAGGAGATTGAGTTTTGCATTGATTTGGCGCGGATACTCGGCGATATCTATTCCGCCATACAGGATGCTTTCTTGAAGAGTTGAAGGACCGGTGAAAGATTTCTTTGGAGAAAGGCTTTATTAGGCCAAGTGTTTCTCCTTGGGAGCACGGTGTTATTTGTAAAGAAGAAGGATGGGGCCAGCTGCGTATGTGTATTGATTCTGAGCGGTGAACAAGGTAACTATCAAGAATAGATATCCCTCCCGGGATTGACGATTTGTTTGACCGGTTGCGGGGTGCAAAGTGTTTTCAAGATAGACTGCGATGCAGTTATCATCAGTGCGAGTTAGAGGTAGATATCCCAAAGCGCATTCGGGACCGGTATGGGCACTATGAGTTGAGGTGATGTCTTTCGGGTTGACAGCGCCCAGCGGTATTCATGGATTTGATGAATAGGGTGTTGAGCCATTCTTGGATATGTTCGTTATAGTTTTCATTGATGATATCTTGGTGTATTCGCGCGAGCGGGAGCATCTGGTCATTTGAGGCGGTATTAGAGTCCTCGAGGCCGGCGATTGTATGCCAAGTTCTCGAAGTCACGAGTTACTGGCGTCGGTGGCTTTCTTAGGGCATGTTATCGGGGCGATGGTATTCGGGTTGTCTGACAAAGATTGAAGCGATCAAGACTTGGCGGACTCTACTACAGCGGAGTGCGCGGCTTTGGGCCTTGCGAGTTATTATCGGCGGTTTGTAGAAGTTTGCTTCTATTTCAACACCTTTGACTAAAGTGACTCGAGAAGGCGGCTATGTTCCGATGGACGGATACTTGTGAGAAAGTTTTCGGTTGCTAAAGGAGAAGTTGGCGGCCTTGATTCTTACTCTTCGGAGGGCACAGATGGATATGTGGTTTATTGTGCCAGCGTCGGTGTCGGGCTTGGAGTGCGTCTTTGATGCGACGCAGCGAGTTATAGCTTATGCGTCTCGGCGACTTAGGAAGCATGAGAAGAACTATCCACGCGTGACTTGGAGTTGGCGGCGGTGATTCATGCCTTAAAGATGCGGAGACATTATTTATATGGAGTCCGTATGGGACATTTACACGGACCACAAGAGTCTCGGTACATCTTGACCAGAGGAGGTGAACTTGCGGCGAGGCGGTGGTTGGAGCTACTTAAGGATTACGATGTTGATATTCTATACCACCGGGGAAGGCCATGTGGTTGCGGATGCCCCAGTCGCGGTCGATGGGTAGTGCATGCGATGTTCACGGAGAAGAGGATATGGTCGAGTTACATCGTTAGCAAGCCTTGGGGTTCGTTTGGTTGATCGTTAGTAGCGGTATTCGGGTTATAGAGGTTGCGAGTCTTTCATCGTCGAGAGGTGAAGAGGCGACGATATGAGGATCCGATTTTGATGCGATGCAGAGATGCGACTCTTGAAGGAGAAGAGTCTATTTGCGGTAGCGCTGATGAAGTGCTAAGGTTCGAGGCGATTGTGTGTTCCCGATGTAGCGGACTTCGTCGAGAAGATGCAGGAGGCACAGTGCTCGTTATTCTATTCATCCGGTCGACTAAGATGTACCATGACCTCGGATCGTGTATTGGTGGGGCGGCCTAAAGAGGGGCGTTGCGGAGTTCGTGTACGCAGTGCGAATTGTCGTGAGTTAAGATTGAGCACGAAGCGGTGAGAACATTGCGAGCCATTGATATTCCGACTTGGAAGTGGGAGGTGATAAATATGGATTTTATTATAGGGCTACCTACCACTCGGAGAGCATGATTCCATTTGGGTGATTGTCGGCGGTGTGAAATCGGCCCATTTTCTTCGGTCGAGCAGCGTTTTGGTGAGGACTATGCGGATTATATATTAGGAGATTGTGAGGCGCACGGGGTCGGTGTCGATTATATCGAGATAGAGGCCCGGTTCTCGGCTAACTGGAGGTCCTTTCGAAGGATTAGGGACACGGTGAGTCTCGATGCGGCGTTTCACCCTCGGAGCGGATGGGCGGAGCGCACTATCGGACACTCGAGGATATGCTGCGGGCTTGTGTTATTGATTTCAGGGGTAGCTGGGAGGATCATTTGCCTCTTGTGGAGTTTGCTTACAACAATAGCTACCATTCCAGTATTCAGATGGCGCCTTATGAGGCCTTATACGGGAGAAAGTGCAGGTCACCGATAGACTGGTTCGAGTGGGAGAAGTCGATTAGTCGGGCGGACTTAGTTCAGCGGTGTGGATAAGGTGAAGCTTATCCAGGAGCGGTTGTTGGCAGCTCAGAGTCGGCAGAAGTCGTATGCAGATCATCGGCGTCGACACTTGGAATTTGAGATAGATGATTGGGTTTTCCTAAAGGTATCGCCCATGAAGGGCGTGATGAGATTCAGAAAGAAAGGGAAGCTTAGCCCAAGGTACATTGGGCCGTATCAGATTGTCCGTAGGGTAGGCAAGGTTACTATGAGTTAGATCTTCCGTCCGATTTGGGCGGTGCATCGATTTTCATGTGTCCATGTTGCGGAAATGTATTGGAGATCCATCTAGAGTGCACCGGTTCGGGATGTCAAATGTGAGAGGAGTTATCGTATGAGGAGAGTCCCATAGCGATACTCGATCGTCGGGTTAGGCGACCGGACGAAAGACGTGGCTTAGTCGAGTCTATGGCGGAGCAACAGGGAGAAATGGCGTGGGAAGCGAGAGGATGACATGATGAAGAAGTATCCTCACTTATTCCCTATACCTCGGGTAACCTACTTTCCTTGTTAGTTTTGATTTAGCATTTACGCTTACGTATGTTGTGGCTCGTGGAGCTTCTTTATTCTGAATGAATAGTTAAGAGGGTCTATGTCGATGGTGTGATTTGAGTAAGCCTAGAAGGAACATTCGGGACGAATGTTTCTAAGGGGGGGAGAATGTTATACCCCGTAGTTCTGACCCTACGTATGGAAACGTACGAAAGTATGTAAGACTTAAAATTTCTGAAGGACAGGTTGACGGGTCGTTCCGGACGGTTTTTAGTCAACTTTGAGGCGGGTTATGACCTGGTACATTGAGAGTTCCTAAGTGTTTTAAAGGCCTAGGGCGTAGTTCGTTGAGTCTGGATTCCAACGCAACCAACCGTTAAATCGATAGGGCGTCGGAGTAGAAAGTTATGAGAGTTACAAGTTCGGTCGTGATCGGACAGAAATGCGTTGGACTAAGCGGCAGAGCGCGGCGCGGATGCGAGAACGCGGCGCCTAAAAATCGAGGGTCGCTGAAGTTGCAGCGCCGCGGCTCCGGGACAGCAGGGCGCGCGAAGAAGTTCAGAAGGCTGCGGAGGTTTTGGCTGCTTGGCCGTAGCGTGGCGGAAATTTGGGCGGAAAAACTTAGAAAATCTGATTTTTGTTTTAAAAGAGACCATGGGAGGGTGACAAGTGTCCCCATCTGATTTTACATTGCATGCAATATATTGACGAAGACTTGGACATTTTCTATCTTTCATCTTCTCTCTCTCTCTCTCAAATTGCTCCTTCTCTCTAAAACCCTTAGAAAAATCTGAAAGTTAAGAACAAGAAAAGGAAGCTTGTAGCTAGCTTGTTGGCATTGTTGTGATAGTGTTCTTGGCAAGGAAGCTAGCAATATTTGGAATAAGTTTTGGCTAAAACTTTAAGGTAACATTTCTTCCTTTAAACTTAGTTCTAGTGTTGCATGCTTAGAAAGCAAGATCTTGTGGTAGTAAAATAATGCACTTAGAGTCATTGCATGCAAGTAAATGTGGTTTGGATATGAAGAATGGGTTAAGAAGAAATTATGAGCATGTTGTAGCCTAAAAACCACCTTAGAATTGTTAAGTGAATTGTTGTAAACCTATGGGGCAGAATTTTGGGTGTGAAATCCTTTGAATTGTTGGATTGAGTGAGCCTTAAAGGTGTCTTTGATGATAAATTCGGCCTTGAGAAAGGTGGCAAAGTGAGTAGAAACAAAGGAAATGCTGCCCAATTTTCCTTAGAATTTAGTGACTTTGAACTTGGATTGTTCTACATTAAGATTAGAGGTTAATAAGCGTATCATGACTATTATAGGTTGAAATATTACTTATGTAGTTTGGACTTGGCAAGTGGATTGACCAAAGAGGTATGTGAAGTTTTCCTATCTCTTGAGCATGAATAGATAAAACTATGTAGTGCGGTGACGTCATGATTTAGTATTCTTACTTGTTTTGAGTATAAAATGACTTGTTTAGTGTTAAGAATGTATAAGTCCCTTGTTAAGGGAAAAGTATGATTTTACTAAAGTATAGAGTTAATATAACAACTTTATGGGAAGTTGGTTTATTAGCTTCATAAAAGGTTAATGAGAAGGATTTACTCTAAGTAAGATAATTACATGAAGAGGCAATTTGATTTAAAGGCATCAATTGCCCAAAGGCTTTTATGTATAAAGAAGAGTCACTTTTGAAAGAGATGAGGTATGTAGTACTTGGGTTAAATTCGGGTTTTCTTTTATTTAAAGATATGATGAAGTGCCTTAAATAAACTTAAATGAGAGAGTATATGAACAAGACTAAAAGAAGTTATAAGTTTGCTTAACTTATTTATGATATGATGAATGATTTGAGATAGGGTAAGAGTATATCCGGCGGGCAAGCCCCAAGATCGTCATACCACCTCCTTCAGTAAGAGTATGTCCGGCGGGCCACCCAAGATCGTCATACCATCCGCTTGTAAGAGTATATCCGAGGCGGATCCAAGATCGTTATACCATCTGCACGATAAGAGTATATCCGGCGGGCAAGCCCCAAGATCGTTATACCATCTGCTCAGCAAAGAGTATATCCGAGGTCTGCAAGATCGTTATACCATCTGTTTGAGGTAAGAGTATATCCGGCGGGAAAGTCCCAAGATCGTTATACCACCTGCTCCGTGGATTTGCTACCCATGATGCGAGGAATACCTCACGCGAGTCCTTATGGGCTTATGCGGGTGAAATAGTCCCATGCCAGGTACCGATGCGAGAGTACCTCATGCGGTCCACAGACCCGTGCGGGTGAAATAGTCCCGGAGTAGGATGGTTTTATTGATACTACGGGCGAGGTACCTGTTTTGATCATGAGCCTCCTATTTTATGCGATTATATATATATATATACTTGTCACTCATTGTTAGTAAGGCACGAATGGTATTTTATTGTCTTCCATGACTTGACTTGCTTTTAGACTTATGATATCATATTACGATTTTCCCACTTTACATACTTGGTACATATTGTGTCGACCCCTTCCTGGTGCGTTATGCCGCAGGTGGTAAGCGATTGAGGATCCTCGTTCTTAGGATCACTATTCGGTGTCGAAGCTCCATTCCTCGGAAGCTTATTTATTGGTATGGATATTTCACGATGCTATAGGTACTTTGTATATTCAGGTATGGCGGGCACTTGTCCCGCCATTGTTATCTTTAAGTGCAGTGGCCACCTATGTGTTTTGGGCTATAAGAACCGGTTGTACTATTATACTTTTGTTAAGTATGTTTTATGGAAAGCGACCTACCGGTGGCGGTGATGTTACTTTTATGCGTATGTGTGTATGTTCACCGCTATTCTCTCGACATATACCGGCGACCAGGTACCGGTACGCCCGCATGATTGGTCGTGACACATTGCCGTATCTGAGCTTACGCGCAGACTGAGGAACGTGGAGATCGACGGATTAACCAAGATCAGCAGAAGAGGGCCAGAACAGCAGGGTCCTTTGGTAACTTTCGAGGCGGACCTTCTCAGCAGCAGACTGGTTATGCGCCTCCGCCAGTATAGAGTGGTCCTCCACGGAATTCAAGACGTTCGGGGTATTTAGGAGTTGGTCAGAACTCCAGGGTTTCTGATTCTCAGATTTGCATAGGTTCTAGCCAGCCAGATTCAGTTTTCCCTCAGTGTTCACTATGTGGTAGACGTCATCCCGAGGAAATGTCGTCTTTTTACTAATGCTTGTTTTACCAGCGGCCGTCAGGGCCATGTGAGGAGAGAATGTCCTAGTAGGAGGGATACAGGTGGGATGACTTAGCCTACCAAGTCAAGTTGCGGATTCAGTGGGTCGGAGAGGAAGGGGTGTTAGCCAGAGGAGGCCGCCCCCACCTCGGTATGGCCGTTGTGGTAAGTGTTCTTATGGGGAGTGTCGTACTACTTAGATAGCTTGTTAGGCTTGCGGCAGGCCATTTGCGAGAAATTGTCCGAACAGGTGGCGCGGATGTTACAACTCGGCCGGGATCGATGTTGGTTCATCACCGTCTGTAGTTATGCGCCCGAGAGAGCATGATTTGATTAGAGCGAGAGGGAAAGTGAGGCGATGAATTACAGAGATATCTTGACCTTAAGAGACTAGTTTAGGTCGTTATGGTAGATACATGTCGAGTGTTATGTTCGGTTAGCATTGTGTAAGTAGTGATTAGAAAACATGGGTAGTTGAAAAGGGTAAATGCGGGGACGAAAATGGGAGCCTTCAATTTATAACAGTTGGGACCTTGGATGCAAGGCCGTCCTGAGTGGATGTTACGGTTGGTCTTTGTCGAAGTACTTGGTATGTGTGATATATATTGTGGGATAATTCCATGGGTAGTGTGAGATGGAAGTGGAAGCTTTCATGACGTGAACTGGTAAGATTGTTCCGGATCGGGGAACGAGAGTTTAGTACGAAGTGGGTCGGGTTGAGGCCATATCGCGAGTCAACCTGCAGCCCGGAATGTGGTGGGGTCAGTTTGAGGTGGTCCCGCTAGATGATAGGGTCACGAGGGTGTTAGGCCCAAGTTTAGGTAACCATCGTACGAGTTTGTGGATACGTTCGACCAGTAGTAGGGTCGATGGGGTCAGCCCATCTTGTCTTTTAGTCAGGACTGTTTACTCGGCGGAGGGTTATGCGAGATGTTGTATATCAGGAAGGTTGTAAGGCTGCACGGGGTTCCTACTTTTATTTTATGGCAGGCAGTGGAGCCCAGTTTATGGCTATTTCTTTTTCGGGAGGTTTTACCAGGCGGGTTAGGAACTCAGGTGAGTCTCAGTATTGCATTCACCCTCGGGCCGACGGACGAACAGCGCGTTTTATCCAGACATTTGAGGATAGGTTACGGGCCGGTGTTTTGATTTCAGGGGTAGCTGTGAGGATTATTTGCCTCTTGTTGAGTGAGTATTATATAGCTACCCTTTTAGTATTCGGATGGTGCCTTATGAAGCCTTGTATGGGCGGAAGTGTAGGTTGCCGGTCGATTGGTTCGATGTTGGCAAGGTTCAGATAGTTGGTCCCTACTTGATTCAGCAGGATGTGGCTAAGGGGAAGCTTATCCAGAAGAGGTTTTTAGCACGAGTCAGCGAGTCGTCTGCGGGAAATCGCGTCGACACTTGAGTTCAGCCGACGGTGGTCTTCTTTAAGGTACCACCCCGGAAGGGTGTGACGAGATTTGGAAAGCAGGGGAAACTTAGCCCGAGGTACTTTGGGCATTTTCAGATCGTTTGTAAAATAGGCCAGGTTGCCTATAAGTTAGCACTGTCGTCCGACTTAGGAGACAGTACGTCCGGTCTCCCAGGTTACTATCTTTCGAAAGAGTATCGGAGATCCATCCAGAGTATTCCCAGTTAATGATGACCAAGTTAGAGATAGTAACCCCGAGATTTTGGAAATCAAGCAATAGCGAAAATGTGGTACGTATAGTAGGAAGAGTTCGAGTGTACGAGGAAGGTACGACGAGTAAGAAAAGAGGCTAAGATGCGTTAAGAAGATGGAAGTGTCCTTTTTATAAGTGAAGATGGGAAGAAAGTATCATTTGGACCATGGGTGGAAGCTTTAGTGTTGTTATACACGTTGGAGGTGGTTCTTCGTTGACTCGGATGTGAGTTTTGCGCGTATGTTGTATTATGGCCATGTGTGGCATAATTGGTTTCGTAAGCATAATAGGGAAGACTATACCGACAGGTATGTTTGGAGGCTTAGAAGGAACATTCGGGACGAATGTTTCTAAGGGGGGAAGAATGTTACACCCCGTAGTTCCAGAGTATGTATATGAGGACGTACGTAAATACGACATTAAAATTGGAAAGGAAGAAAGATGTGATTTTTCGACGGAAAAGTTTCCGGATTTTGTGAAGGAAAAAGGTTCATTAATGGGAATTGGATTCCCAGATTTGGTATTCGGACTTTTTGGAATATTTGAGAATTATGGAATTTTATTTCCGAAATTGGTCACGTGGGGCCCACGGGAGAATTTACGGTTTTGTGGGGCCCACTTTATTTTCGGATTTTTGGCATTACGGATATTTTTCGGAAAACGAAATATTTTGGACGAGTAGGGGGAGACACGTGTCACCCCCTCGAGGCCGTGTGGGCGGGTGTGGTGTGGTGTGTTGGGCGGTTTTGCCCGTTGTTATGGTGGACAAATGGTTGGCCAACTACCCACACACACATGTACCCCATCCTCACCACACACTTGCCTAGATCTTGGCCATTGATTTTCCTACAAATACCCCATTGATTTCAAGACTTCTTCATCCACTTAAATGTTTCTAAGTCACAAAAATTCCCCCCTCTTGTGTAGCTCTCGTCCGAAATCCCCCCCCTTTGTAGAAAAATTCTTCAAGTGTTGGTATAGTCCCAAATACCTTAGCCTAGTATTCCTAGTAGTTTTCCAAAGTTATTTCAAATACTAAGAGCCCGGAAAAATACTACTTTATTCCTATAGTCGCAAAAATGAAGCCCTAGAAAAATCTTCATAGCTTAGATGAAGTGTTAAGAGAAGTTGTTTGGAAACTTCTAAGGGTTGCTTGGAGCGGGTTGGAGCGTCAGGAATTGGAGCTAAACATTGCTCAGGATCGACTTATATCTTGGATAATTTTGGGCTTATCGAGGTAATGATCCTTGTCCCCCTATTGTAATTGGATATTACATGTTGTAGTAATGTATAGTTGAGTATACTATATGTAGAATGAATATGGATAAGAATTGAACTGTATTTACATAGGATTTGTATTCTGATGAGACTTATAGTATTATTGTGGAGTAGAATTGTACACGTCAGGTTAGGCGTAACCCCCGGGATTGTTGGTTCGCAGCAGGCCTCGTTAGAGAGGAGATTTATGTGGTTGCGGGGAGGTCTCGCCAATTTTCCGTAGAATAAGGAATCTTGTATCTAGAATTATTCTACGAAGAGATCTAGAGGTTGATAGACGTTTTGTGGCCTTTATAGGTTGAAGTACTACGAGTAGCGTATTCTACTTAAAGGGTGGAAAAGGCGAGCAAGGTTAGAGTACTTTGGAGCGTTTTGCTAATTGTCGACAATCGTCGCGAGGTATGTGAACCTCTTCCTATCCTTTCTAGCATGATATTTGTGAAATATATTTAGTGCGGTAGACGCACGGGTGTTTAAAGGAAGTTGATTTTCCTTTGTGTCCTTGACTTGATTCCAAAGTTAAGTGACTTGTTATGAAATATTAAGGACTTGAAATATGTTAAAAAGTTGTAAAACCTCACTCATGAGTAATGGGTGTGTGGTCTTTTGCAGAATAAAGTTACCTTGATTTCGAAAATAAGAATGGTTTTATCATTGGATTTAAAATGATAACTTGACTTATAAACAACTTGATTTTGGGAAAGGAGAAGTAACTTGATTAAAGGTATAGGTTACTTGTTTTTAAAAGAGTAAGACACTTGGTTTAAAAAGTATATTGCTACTTGACTTTAAAAAAAAAAGTGTCTTTGTTTTAAAGGAAGGCATGGTTTTGTCTTAAAAATGGTTTAAAAAGGAAGGCATGCTTTTGTCTTAAGATTGGTTTAAAAAGAAGGTATGGAAATTGTTTTGGTTTTACTTTGATGTCTTTTGACTTGAGTTTTAAATAAAAAGAATCTTGAAGTTATTTCAAAAGAGTTATGAATCATTTTTGAAAGAAAAGAAATACTTGGTTTTAAAAGCTTAAGTGTTATACTAGCTTTATGGGAAGTTAGGTATAACGACTTAAGGAAGATAGAAGGAACGGTTTACTTATTTGTTTATGAAAGTCTTGTATTGATTTCTGGAAAGTGTAGTAAGATGGTTTGATAAGTAAACATGTTACGATGCTACGTGTGTTAGTGTCTTGTGATGTTTGTGTAAGGGGGTTATTCTTGTTGTGCTTACATTGTTAAACGCTAAGCCCGTTGTACTGCTATTATATCACATACCCCCCTGACTTGTTATGATGTCGAGGACTTGCCACCCTCGATGCGAGGAATACCTCGCGATGCGTGTGACTATGCGGGCTGCGGAGTTCGGATGATCACTCGGATGTGTTACCCGTCGCGAGGAATACCTCACGCGATGCTGTGACTATGATGCGAGAATACCTCATGCGTGTGACTATGCGGATGCGGAGTCGAGGAGGATGTCGCGTTAGCTACCCCGATGCGAGGAATACCTCATGCGGTGCTGTGACCTATGCGATCGGGAGTTCGAGGATTAGGCACGCATAATGATACTATGGGCGATTGGCCTTGCTTCGATCATTAGCGGCCTAGAAAAGACCAGTTACGTTATATCTATTTTGCTCTTGTTTATGTTGTGGCACTATGCGATTTAATTAGTTGTTAAATGCGTATTTGTAATTGGTTTTAAAATGTTATGATTTGATTTGATTTACGATTCACATACTGTACTGCCAGTATCGACCTCCTTCGGAAGCGTTAACGCCGCGGTAAGTACACGATCGTCGATCCTCGCTCATAGGATCACGCCAGTTGGGAAGCTCCGTTTCTCGGAGGCTTATCTTTGGTATAGTCCGCCGTTGTAGGTACTTACATTCGGGGTATGGCGGGCCACGTCGTCGTTGTTATTATCAAGTTATACCGTAATTCCAGTATATACGTGAGGCGACGTATAAAAATTTGAGCCTTAAAGTTGGCTAGTTTGAAATTTGGGCACAAGTGCCAAAAGAATCGTTTTGACGAAACGTTTTACTAAACTGCGAAGGAAAATTCGGCTATGTCATTTATAATTTTGCGGATTTTTCCGAGAGGCGAAACATTTTGGACCAACGGGAGGGTGGCATGTGTCACCTCACATTGAAGGACTTGGGCGGTTGGACGAAAATAGGTGGCATGGGTAGGTAGGATATTTTGTGCAAGTTGTGTGGTAGATGGATAAGGTGCACATGGCTTGATCCTAACCCTACACTTGCCTAACACTTGGCTTGATCTTGGCCATTGGTTGGCCTTTGCTTGACCTATAAATACCTCTAAGTGATGAACTTCTTCATCCAAAATCATTTTCCAAGTCTTGAAATCCCTTCCCTTTTGTAGTTAAGTTCGTCAAGCCCCTCGAGTGAAGCCTTGGCGAGGCCTCCTCCCCTTTGTAGTGCCCTAGCTGGGTACCCCTAGCCTAGTTGTCTCGTATAAATACCCCCCTTTTGTGGTATAGAAATACTCTCCAAGTATTGTTATAATGCCCAAATACCTTGTAGTATTCCCAAGGTTACACTTATACAAAGCCCAGAAAATACTACTATACTTTCTTTAGCCACTAAACGAAACCCTAAGGAAAATCTTCATTGATAGTTGAAGTATTTAAGTAGAAGTTGGTTAGAACTTCTAAGGGTTGTTTGGAGCGGATTGGAGCACTCGGAGTATGAGCTTAACGTTGCTCAGGAGTGACTTTATACTTGGATAATTTATGGGCTCATCGAGGTAAATACTATTGTCCTTCTATTGTAATTGGAAATTACATACTGTAGTAGTATATAAATGAATATAAGATTCATAAGAAGAGACTTGGACTGTAATAGAAGGATATTACAGAAAAGACTTGAACTGAAATCACTTCAGAAGAATATAAGTAGAAGTTCAACTGTACTTACATAGGACTGTATATCTGATCGATAACCTTTATTGGTTGAATGTTCTGCAAGTAGTATGGGCTACTTAGAAGGTGGACCAGGCTAGCCGGGTTTTAGCCGTGGAGCGTTTTGCTTATAGTCGATAATCGTCGCGAGGTATGTGATTCTTCCTATACTCTTGAGCATGAAGTATTTTAAAGGAATACATATAGTACGATAGACGTACGTGTGGCAATGTCTTTTGACTTAAGCCTGAATAATATGTAGATATTATATGGTAGATGTACGTGTGCTAACTGAATATAGTTGTACGGAAATGTCTTTTGACTTAAGCCTGAATAATAAGAACCTTGAAATATTCTAAAAAGAATATAGATATAGTACGGTAGACGTACGTGTGTTAACTGAATGTAGTGTCACGGCAATGTCTTTTGACTTAAGCCTGAATAATAATGATCTTGAAGTATTTCAAAAGATTTAAGAAACCTTTTTGAAAGAAGAGTAATGATTGGTTTTAAAAAAAAAAAGCATTAAGAGTTATACTAGCTTTATGGGAAGTTAGGTATAACGTCTAAAAGAGATAGAAAATGGTTTACTGACTTTAGAAGTTAAGAGACTTGATCTTATAAGATAAGAGACTTAACTTAAATGAATTAATATGAGTTTTGTGTGAAACCTCATTCGTGAGTAATGAGTACGTGGTTTTTTTTAAAAGGAATAATATTTTACTGATTTCGGAAATCAGAATGTGTATCGATAAACCACTGCAGCGTTAATAAAGGAAAATGTATTGAATAATTAAGTATTATTAAAACCAGTAGAAACCTCCATCTGCATAGAAGCTAAGATGAGACAAAATGATATTACATTTTCTAGATCATGGCTGCTTAATAAGATTGATTATGAACAGGATTAACCTACTCACCTATGGCATATGTTACTCTATTGTTTTAAAAAGAGATTAAGACATTGAACTATGAAACTTTTCTAAAAAGAGACTTGCGTAATTGAAATTAGGCAAACTGGAACTTTTAGGGAAAAGAAAGGCATTGTGTTGTCTTAAAATGGTTTAAAACATAAAGTGTTATAACAGCTTTATGGGAGGTTGGTTATAACGACTTTATGAAAACAAAAGAAGGGTTTTATCATTGGTTTTAATGTGGTAACTTGACTTTTAAAAGAGAAGTATTTTGGTCCAAAAAGAAGGCATGGTATTGCCTTAATTTGGTCTTAAAAAGGAAAGTATGAAAGTTGTTTTGGTTTACTTAAAAGATATAAGTCACACATTTTTATATACTACGGGTATCGGGTGACTTTTATAAAAGGAATGAATCTCTTAAAAGGAATTTAACGTATGTAGTACTTTAGGGTTAAAATCCGGACTTTGACCTAAAATGAAAGTACCTTGAGTTGTGTATAACTTGCATATGCTTGTTGTTGTGAAACTTGACCATGTTACGTGTGATAGCCTTGTTGTGCAAATCGTGTTCTACTCGACTACGGTTCATGGGATGAACCGGGAATGTATTTCACTCGACTACCGGTTCAACCGGGAATGTATTTCACTCGACTACCGGTTCATCCGGGAATGTATTTCACTCGACTACCGGTTCATCCGGGAATGTATTTCACTCGACTACCGGTTCATCCGGGAATGTATTTCGCTCGACTACCGGTTCATCCGGGAATGTATCCCACACGTTTCTATACTGGGTCCATGACGGGCCGAGACATGTTATACGTATCACATGATTTGTACCTAGATCTGGCGGTGAGGAAGAAGTTCCACGCACGAGGATGACTTTGAGGCGTGAGTCACGACTTGACATAATCGCTTTTATGTTGTGAAGCGTAGTTTGGTTATCATACATGTCTCCCGCTTTATATAGGCTATTATGATTTCATTCTGATTTTACGCCACATACTTGGTACTTGTTATCGACTCCTTCGGCCGCGTTCATCTGCAGTAAGACACCTACCGCCGATCCCCGTTTAGGATCTCATTTCAGCGTCGGGAAGCTCCGCCTTCGAGGCTTATCTTTGGTATGTTACCACGAGTCAGTAGGTCCTTGTACATTCGAGGTATGGCGGCCCCACATCCGTCATAGTTGTTGTATAAATCTTAGAGGTCTGTAGCATTGTTGTGGGCAGGGTTGTAAGGATTGTAACTGTTCAAATGTTTATATATATATATGTTGAAAGGCAACCGTTTTGGTTGGCCTATTATCTTTCATCTTAATCCATGTCTATTTACATGTTTAAGTTTTATTTCCGCTGGTTTTCTCTGATGTTGTATCACTAGGGTGCCCGGGGTAAGGCACCAGTCACGGGCCCGGGTTCGGGTCGTGACAATAACATTCTTAGAGGTCTGTAGTACTGTTGTGGGCAGAGTTTGAAAAAGGGATGTAACTGTTCGGGTTCAAGTTTTATTTATATATTCAGAAAGGTAACCGTTTTGGTTAGCCTATTTTCTTATTTCATTATTGTATATCTTGTTTCATGTGTAAGTTTTCATTTCCGCTGATTTTCTCTGATGTTGTATCACTAGGGTGCCCGGGGTAAGGCACCAGTCACGGGCCCGGGGTCGGGTCGTGACAAAAGTGGTATCAGAGCAGTTAATCCTCGGAAAGTGTCTACAGACCGTATCTAGTAGTCTTGATTATCGGTGTGTTGTGCACCACATCTATAATCAGGAGGCTGCAGGATGTTTAGGATTGGTTTTCATTCTTCTCACTCGAGATCGTGCCTTAGAGCCGTGTTATAAGTTGGACTCCTCCGACGTATTCTTTTCACTGTTATGCCTCACGCAAGGCAACGAGCCCGCGGCAAGGCGGCGAGGAGGCGCGAGTAGAGCACGAGGGTTACGAGGCACGCCCGGGCCATTATCCGAGACATCGCTTCATTCGGGAGTTCGCGACGCCGCTAGCCCTGTGAGAGGTTTAGAGCGAGCGTGTAGCTACGAGACCACGATACCGAGCCTCTAGTCCTACGGCCAGAACAAAGGATATGAGTTACAAGGAGATGGCCCGATTACTAGCTAGTCCGTGGCCGGAATGAGGACGACGGAGCGGTGGTTCCGGCAGTACTAGTAGTTCACCCTAGATCCGATAGTTTTGAGACTTCGGGACTTCTTGAGTTGCAGTCCACGAGTCCTATTGATTGAGGCCTGAGGAAGATCATCGAGTTTATTCGATTGCTGGATCATAAAAGTGATCAAGACCTCGAGGCATTTCTTACACACTTTGCGCCTCGCATGGCGAGAGCTCGGGCAGATAGATTTATGAGGTTCGAGCAGGCGCGACGGTTCGGGAATACTGATATAGAGTTTGACTTATTGGCTCGTTATGTCCCCGCGTTAGTGGCGCATGGAGGATAGAGTGCACCGATATGTCACGGATACGACGCGATTATCTAGCGAGAGTAGACAGAGTAGCTCTTGATCGGACGACATTGCTCGTGCAGACAGCTTACGCAGCAGACTGAGGAACGTGGAGATCGACGGATTAACCAAGTGTTATACCCCGTATTTCCAGGGTATGTATGTGAGGACGTACGTACGAGATTACGACAGAAATTTTGGAAAGAAAGAAAGATGTGATTTTTCGACGGAAAAGTTTCCGGTTTTTGTGAAGAAAAAGGTTCGTTAATGGGAATTGGATTCCCAGATTTGGTATTTGGACTTCTTGGATTATATTAGAATTATTGGATTTTATTTTCGAAAATGGTCACGTGGGGCCCACGGGAGAAATTTACGGTTTTGTGGGGCCCACTTTGTTTTTGAGGTTTTCGATATTTTGGATATTTTCGGAAGACGAAATATTTTGGACGAATCGGGGGGCGACACGTGTCACCCCCCAAGTGGCACCCTTGGCCGAATGGAGGACAAGTGGCTAGCCACTGTCCCTCGCGAAATGCACGACACTGGAGAGCAAAATCGTTGGCCATGTGGTGTGGTGGGACCCACACACACATGGCCCAATCTTGACCACCCACGACTTGATCTTGACCCTTGAATCCTCTATATATACCCCCTTAAGTTGAAGAGTAATTTCATCCTCACTTGAATACTTTCCAAGGCAAAATACTCCCTCCCTTTGTAGTTGCTTTTTCGTCCCCCTCCCCCACTTGAGTAGTAATACTTTGTGTATTGTAGTATAATCCCAAATACCTTGGCCTAGTATCCCTAGTAGTATTCCAAAGTTGTTTTAATACTAGGAGCCGGAAATACTACTTTATTCCAATAGTCGCAAAACGAAACCCTAGAAAAACATTCATAGCTTGGTTGAAGTGTTTAGAGAAGTTGTTTAGAAACTTCTATGGGTCTCTTGGAGTGGGTTGGAGCGTAAGGAATTGGAGCTAAACGTTGCCCAGGATCGACTTATAAACTTGGATAATTTTTGGGCTTATCGAGGTAATAATCTATGTCCCCCTATTGTAATTGGATATTACATGTTGTAGTAGTTATACTTGAGTATATTATATTGGAAGGATGATTATAAAGGTTTGAACTATATTTACATTGACTGTATTTACAGACTTGTGTAGTATTATTGAAGCGAGAATTGAACACGTCAGGTTAGGCGTGTAATCCACAGGAGTTGTTGGCCTGGTAGAGGGCCTTGATAGGGGAGGAGATTTATGTGTTAGCGGGGGGGAGGTGCTGCCGAATTTTCTGTAGAATAAGGAATCTTGTATTTAGAATATTCTACGAAGAGAACTAGAAGTTGATAGATGTATTGTGGTTGTTATAGGTGGATCTTCTACGCGCGACATACTTGACTTGGCTTGTGGTTTAAGCTAAAAAGGTATGTGATTCTTCCTATACTCTTGAGCATGATTGTTGTGAACTATATAGTACGGTAGACGTACGTGTGTGAAATGAATTTTGTTTGTTTAAAACATAAAGTGTTATAATGGCTTTATGGGAAGTTAGTTATAACGACTTTATGAAGATAAAAGAAAGATTTGGTTTTGACAGTAAAACGACTTGATTTTGAAAGTTAAGAGACTTGATCTTGAAAGATAAGAGACTTGACTTATAACGACTTGTTTTCGGAAAAGGAGAAGTAACTTGATTTAAGTATAGGTTACTTGTTTTGAAAAAAGTGAGTTAATTGGGTTTTAAAAGAGTATACTTGATGTTGTTCTAAAAGAACAGCACTTGGTTTAAAAAGTATAGAGTACTTGATTTTAAAAGCCTTGTAAAGATTTTTACGAAGGTGAAGTAATTTGGTTTTAAAAGTAAAACGTGTTTTCTTTATACACTACGAGTATTAGTATCGTATGGCTTTTACGTAACAAGAGGTCTTTTTTTTAAAAGAATGAAAGTATGTTGTATTTCGGATTGTTGGTATAAAATGAAAGTACATTAAACTTGCCTATGCTTGTTGTGATAGCCTTGTTGTGCAAGTGTTGTGATTCTGTGCTACCGTGTCTCTCGGGGAGGACCGGTTATCTGATTGATTGTTGGACATACTGACGCGTTGGATTTTCCACGAGTATGCGTCCACTATTGAGTATTATCTGGTTATTTCTTTTGGAAATACTGACGCGTTGGATTTTCCACGAGTATGCGTCCACTTTGAGTATTATCTTGTTATTCCTTTGGACATGCTGACGCGATGGATGTTCCACGGGCATGCGTCCAGTATGATGGTTTCATGGCCATGCTTTCCGAGGTAAGATGTCGGGGCATGCGGTCATTGTGAGAGTTTTGTTATTAGTCCATGGACCGCTAATCCATGAAGCTTGCCGCGCGAAACAATCACGGGCTTGATTTGTACATGTGGTTACAGGCACACTTTGGATACTTGTCCTGGTCATTTCTCGTGTATCGACAGGCTGCTGGTAGATAGCTTGAGATACTTGCCTCGGTCATATCTCGTGAGACGGTTGGCTAGGGTACGTTAGCTTTGGTACTTGCCTCGGCCAGTTGCGTGGCTAGCTTTTGGATCCGTAATTAGCTTCCGTACCTTGCGTGAAGTTTTATGACTAGCTTTGAACCGGTATAGGCGATTCTACTTGCCCGTCGGTTTGACGACGCAGTGGATCTAGTGTTCGAGTTCACATACGGGTGTTGTTTTACATCATGTATCGCCGGTGAGGAATGAGTTCCACTGCATGAGTGATATTATGGGCGTGAGACCCATAGTTATGTGAGTGACTATTCGGGATACGCGCCTTACTTGACATAATCGCTACTTATTTCAAATGGTTTTATAAAATGATGAAATGTGATTTCATTACGATTTTTCGATTTCACATACTTGGTACTGTTATCGACCTCCTTCGGCTGCGTTCATGCCGCAGTAGAGGTACATCGGCCAGGATCCTCGCCATAGGATCACAGCCAACAGATTGGGAAGCTCCGCTTTCTCGAGGCTTATCTTTTGGTATGTTTCCACGAGTTGTAGGTTCTTGTACATTCTGGGGTATGGCGGGCCACGTCCCGCCATAGTTGTTGTTACATTCTTAGGTCCGTAAATCTTGTTGTGGCGGGGTTGTAAAGGATTGTAAATCGCTCGATTTGATATATATACATGGCGACCGCTTTTGGTTGGCCTATTTTCTTATGATGTATCTTATTTCTGCTTTAAGTTTTTATTTCACGATTTTCTACGATGTTGTATCACCAGGGTGCCCGGTAAGGCACCGCGCCCGAGGTTGGGTCGTGACACCAAGATCGCGAAGAGGCTGAGCCAGAGGTCCTTTGGTAACTTTCGAGGCGGACCTTCTCAGCAGATCGGTTATGCGCCGCCAAGATCTGAGTGGTCCTCCACGGACTTCGTGACGTTCGGGTATTTAGAGTTGGTCGAACTCCGTGGTTTCGATTCATGATTTGCATAGGTTCTAGCCACCGATTGATTTTCCCTCAGTGTTCACTATGTGGTAGACGTCATCCCGGGGAAATGTCGTCAATTTACTAATGCTTGTTTTACCAGCGGCCGTCAGGGCCATGTGAGGAGAGAATTTCCTAGTAGGAGGGATACAAGTGGGATGACTTAGCCTACCAAGTCAAGTTGCGGTTTCAGTGGGTCGGAGATGAAGGGGTGTTAGCCAGAGGAGGCCGCCCCCACCTCGGTATGGCCATTGTGGTAAGTGTTCTTATGGGGAGTGTCGTACTACTTAGATAGCTTGTTAGGCCATGCACAGGCCATTTTGCGAGAAATTGTCCGAACAGAGGTGGCGCGGATGTTACGACTCACCTTCGGATCGATGGGTTCATCACCGTCTGTAGTTATGCGCCACAGAGAGGTGATTTGATTGAGCGGCAGAGGAAAGTGAGGCATTAGTTACAGAGATATCTTCACCTTAAGAGACTTGTTTAGTCGTTATGGTAGATACGTGGAGTGTTATGTTCGGTTAGCATTGTGTAAGTTGTGATTAGAAAACATGGGTAGTTGAAAAGGGTAAGTCCGGGGACGAAAACGGGGAGCCTTAGAATTTATACGCTGGGACCTTGGATGCGCGCCGTCACGAGTGGATGTTACGGTTGGTCTTTGTCGAAGTACTTGGTATGTGATATATATTGTGGGATAATTCCATGGGTAGTGTGAGATGGAAGTGGTAGCTTTCATGACGCGTGAACTGTAAGATTGTTCGGATCGGAACGAGTTTAGTACGAAGTGGGTCGGGTTGAGGCCATATCGCGAGTCAACCCGCACCGAATGTGGTGGGTCATTGAGGTGGTCCCGCTAGATGATAGGGTCACGAGGTGTTAGGCCCAAGTTTAGGTAACCATCGCGAGTTTGTGGATGTTCGACCAGCAGGTGGTCGATGGGTCACCCCATCTTGTCTTTTAGTCGACTTTTTACTCGGCGGAGGTTATGCAAGATGTTGTATATCGGGAAGGTTGTAAAGGTCGCACGGTTCCTACTTTTATTTTATGGCAGCGGTGGAGCCCGCTTTATGGCTATTTCTTTTCGGGAGGTTTTACCAGCGGGTTAGGAACTCAGTGAGTCTCGTGATTGCATTCACCCTGCCGACGGACGAACAGTAGATTTTATCCGCATTTGAGGATAGGTTACGGGTGGTGTTTTGATTTCGAGGGTAGTCGCGAGGATTATTTGCCTCTTGTTGAGTGAGTATTATATAGCTACCCTTTTAGTATTCGGATGGTGCCTTATGAAGCCTTGTATAGGCGGAAGTGTAGGTTGCCGGTCGATTGGTTCGATGTTGGCAAGGTTCAGATAGTTGGTCCCTACTTGATTCAGCAGGATGTGGGTAAGGGAAGCTTATCCGTAAGAGGTTTTTAGCATTTCGAGTCAGCGAGTCGTGCGGGAAATCGGTCGACACTTGGAGTTCAGCACGGTGGGTCTTCTTAAAGGTACCACCGGAAGTGTGACGAGATTTTGAAAGCGGGAAAACTTAGCCCGAGGTACTTTGGGCATTTTCGATCGTTTGTAAAATAGGCGGTTTATAAGTTAGCACCGCCGTCCGACTTAGAGATAAGACGTCCGCCTCCTGTGTTACTATGTTTCGAAAGAGTATCGGAGATCCATCCAGAGTATTCCCAGTTAATGATGACCAAGTTAGAGATAGTAACCCCGAGATTTTGGAATCAAGCAATGATGTAAATGTGGTAATGATAAGTAGGAAGAGTTCGAGTGTACGGCGAAGGAATGACGAGTAAGAAAAGAGGCTAAGATGCGTTAAGAAGATGGAAGTGTCCTTTTTATAAGTGAAGATGGGAAGAAAGTATCATTTGGACCATGGATGGAAGCTTTAGTGTTGTTATACACGTTGGAGGTGGTTCTTCGTTGACTCGGATGTGAGTTTTGCGCGTATGTTGTATTATGGTCATGTGTGGCATAATTGGTTTAAGTAGCATAATAGGGAAGACTATACAAGCGGGTATGTTTGGAGGCTTAGAAGGAACATTCGGGACGAATGTTTCTAAGGGGGGAAGAATGTTACACCCCGTAGTTCCAGAGTATGTATATGAGGACGTACGTACGTAAATACGACATTAAAATTGGAAAGGAAGAAAGATGTGATTTTTCGACGGAAAAGTTTTCGGATTTTGTGAAGGAAAAAGGTTCATTAATGGGAATTGGATTCCCAGATTTGGTATTCGGACTTTTTGGAATATTTTAGAATTATGGAATTTTATTTCCGAAATTGGTCACGTGGGGCCCACGGGAGAATTTACGGTTTTGTGGGGCCCACTTTATTTTCGGATTTTTGGCATTACGGATATTTTTCGGAAAACGAAATATTTTGGACGAGTAGGGGGCGACACGTGTCACCCCCCCCCCCCTTGAGGCCATGTGGGCCGATTGTGGTGTGGGTGTGTTGGACGGTTTTGCCCATTGTTATGGTGGACAAATGGTTGGCCAACTACCCACACACATGTACCCCATCCTCACCACACACTTGCCTAGATCTTGGCCATTGATTTTCCTATAAATACCCCATTGATTTCAAGACTTCTTCATCCACTTAAATGTTTCTAAGTCACAAAATTCTCCCCTCAGTGTAGCTCTCGTCCAAATCCCCCTTTGTAGAAAAATTCTTCAAGTGTTGGTATAGTCCCAAATACCTTAGCCTAGTATTCCTAGTAGTTTTCCAAAGTTATTTCAAATACTAAGAGCCCGGAAAAATACTACTTTATTCCTATAGTCGCAAAAATGAAGCCCTAGAAAAATCTTCATAGCTTAGAGGACGTGTTAAGAAGTTGTTTGGAAACTTCTAAGGGTTGCTGGAGGCGGGTTGGAGCGTCAGGAATTGGAGCTAAACATTGCTCAGGATCGACTTATATCTTGGATAATTTTGGGCTTATCGAGGTAATGATCCTTGTCCCCCTATTGTAATTGGATATTACATGTTGTAGTAATGTATAGTTGAGTATACTATATGTAGAATGAATATGGATAAGAATTGAATCAGTATTTACATAGGATGTATTCTGAGACTTATAGTATTATTGTGGAGTAGAATTGTACACGTCCGGTTAGACGTGTAACCCCCCCTGGGATTGTTGGTTTGGTAGCAGGCCTCGTTAGAGGAGGAGATTTATGTGGTTGCGGGGGGGGAGGTGCTGCCGAATTTTCCGTAGAATAAGGAATCTTGTATCTAGAATTATTCTACGAAGAGATCTAGAGGTTGATAGACGTTTTGTGGCCTTTATAGGTTGAAGTACTACGAGTAGCGTATTCTACTTAAAGGGTGGAAAAGGCGAGCAAGGTTAGAGTACTTTGGAGCGTTTTGCTAATTGTCGACAATCGTCGCGAGGTATGTGAACCTCTTCCTATCCTTTCTAGCATGATATTTGTGAAATATATTTAGTGCGGTAGACGCACGGGTGTTTAAAGGAAGTTGATTTTCCTTTGTGTCCTTGACTTGATTCCAAAGTTAAGTGACTTGTTATGAAATATTAAGGACTTGAAATATGTTAAAAAGTTGTAAAACTTCACTCATGAGTAATGGGTGTGTAGTCTTTTGCAGAATAAAGTTACCTTGATTTCGAAAATAAGAATGGTTTTATCATTGGATTTAAAATGATAACTTGACTTATAAACAACTTGATTTTGGGAAAGGAGAAGTAACTTGATTTAAAGGTATAGGTTACTTGTTTTTAAAAGAGTAAGACACTTGGTTTAAAAAGTATATTGCTACTTGACTTTAAAAAAAAAGTGTCTTTGTTTTAAAGGAAGGCATGGTTTTGTCTTAAAAATGGTTTAAAAAGGAAGGCATGCTTTTGTCTTAAGATTGGTTTAAAAAGAAGGTATGGAAATTGTTTTGGTTTTACTTTGATGTCTTTTGACTTGAGTTTTAAATAAAAAGAATCTTGAAGTTATTTCAAAAGAGTTATGAATCATTTTGAAAGAAAAAAAATACTTGGTTTTAAAAGCTTAAGTGTTATACTAGCTTTATGGGAAGTTAGGTATAACGACTTAAGGAAGATAGAAGGAACGGTTTACTTATTTGTTTATGAAAGTCTTGTATTGATTTCTGGAAAGTGTAGTAAGATGGTTTGATAAGTAAACATGTTACGATGCTACGTGTGTTAGTGTCTTGTGATGTTTGTGTAAGGGGGTTATTCTTGTTGTGCTTACGTTGTTAAACGCTAAGCCCGTTATCTTGTTATTATATCACATACCACGACTTGTTATGATGCAGAGACTTGCCACCTCGATGCGAGGAATACCTCACGCGATGCTGTGTGACTATGCGAGTGCGGAGTTCGGGATGATCACTCGGGTGTGTTACGCGAGAATACCTCACGCGATGCGTGTGACTATGATGCGAGAATACCTCATGCGATGCGTGTGACTATGCGGTGCGGAGTCCGCGAGGATGTCGCGGGTTAGCTACCCCGTCGCGAGGAATACCTCATGCGTGCATGTGACCTATGCGGACTGCGGGAGTTCCAGGATTAGGCACGCATAATGATACTATGGGAGATTGGCCTTGCTTCGATCATTAGCGGCCTAGAAAAGACCAGTTATGTTATATCTATTTTGCTCTTGTTTATGCTGTGGCACTATGTGCAGTTTAATTGGTTGTTCGTACGTATTTGTAATTGGTTTTAAAATGTTATGATTTGATTTGATGCTACGATTTCACATACTTGGTACATTGTCTTGACCTCCTTCGGGGCTGCGTTCATGCCGGTAGAGTACACCGATCGTCGATCCTCGCTCATAGGATCACAGTTCAGCGTTTTGGGAAGCTCCGTTTCTCCGGAGGCTTATCTTTGGTATAGTCCCCTGTCGTTGTAGGTACTTACATTCAGGGGTATGGCGGGGACCTGTCCCGTCATTGTTGTTATAACATTCTTAGAGGTTTGTATTACTGTTATGGACAGAGTTTGAAAAAGGGATGTAACTGTTCGGGTTCAAGTTTTATTTATATATTCAGAAAGGTAACCGTTTTGGTTAGCCTGTTTTCTTATTTCATTATTGTATATCTTGTTTCATGTGTAAGTTTTCATTTTCGCTGATTTTCTCTGATGTTGTATCACTAGGGTGCCCGGTAGGCACACGATCCGCCCGGTGGTCGTGACAATATTAAGCAATTCAAGTACAATCAAGGAGTAGATCATTTAAGGAGTAGGATTTACTTACTTTACAATAAGGAATCATGCTAGAAGAAGAAGAGATGGTTCACATACCTTTTCGGCTTAATCCACAAGCTAATTCGAATACGCCGCACGTAGAATTGTCAACCTATAATGACCACAACATGACTATCAACTTCTAGTTTCTAACGTAGAATGATACTAAGTATAAGGTCTCTTATTCTACGGAAAATTGGGCAGCACTTCCTTTGTTTCTACGTACTTTTCCACCTTTTTCAAGGCCCGAAATCAATAACCAATATGCCACATTTAAGGCTCAACACATCAACCAATCAAAGGGGATTACACGCCTTACAATACGTGTAAAATTCTGCCCCACAATTAATACCAAGTAGTTCAATAGCCAATTCCATTCTCGGCTAACATACACCACAATGTAAAGTCCTTTCCAATTCTTTTTCAATCCAAGTTGTTAAGTCTAACATGTTATATCGTCGTAAACAACTTTAACAACTATAATTCCTTCTTTATATAACATGCGACGACTAAACTAATAAAAAAATTGAATTGCAATCTCAAAGGCTAAACATGCTAGTTTCGGATTAGTGGTTCCAATATCCATAACACTTATCAATCTTCATAATACATAACTCATGCTTTCTAATATACATAACTACAAAAACATGTAATCTTTAATCACTAAGACGACAAGATTGTTACCTTGATAAACCCTTTTATAACTCCAAGATTTAAAGTCGCTCCTTAGCAATCTTAGCTCATTTCCTTCACGCTCCATTCCGCTATTTGAAGCCCTTAGAAGTTCACAAACAACTTCCCTTCCATTTCCAATCAAAACTTATGAAAACAACTTAGGTTTTTATCTTGCGACAAACGTGAAAACGTCATTTTTCCGGGATCTTTCTATTGAGATATCCTTATAATACCCCTAGGAACCTTGGGTTAAAGTATGGTGAATTATGAACCACAAACGAAAATCTTTTGTGTGGAGAATTGCTCAAAGCCGAGAGCTCCTCTAGACTTGCTCAAAGTTTCTCAAATTTTTTCTAAGTGTGGAGACTTGTCTTGCTACTAGGATGAATATATAACACAATGGAGGGTCAAGATTAAAACACTTGTGGGGTTTGGATGAAGAGGATTAAATATCTAGTCAAGTGGGCTCATTGACTTAGTCAATTATATCAAGCTTTGGCTTTGTCAAGACTTGATCATCTTTCCTTGGTCATTTGACCATTCTACCCTTGGCCAAATTTCAAACAAGCCCATGTAGGGGTGACACGTGTCGCCCTCCCATTCGTCCATAAAATTTCGTCTCCCGAAATTTCCATAATTGGTCAAAATATCGGAAACCTTGTGGGCCCCACAAAACGTAAGATTTATCGGGTAGGCCCTACGTGTCCAGATCCGAAAATAAAATTCCATAGTTCTGATAACTTCCATCAGTCTCAAATAACATCAGTGATCCACGACCATCCTTTCTTTCCACTCCAAGTTAGATTTCCATCTGAGACACCCTAGCGAGACTTCCAACCTTTTCAATTGGACAGGAATAGAGAAGACTCACTCTTTCCCGCTGGGATTCTGGAGACACAATTCTGAGAACCCAATTCTTACCGACAAACATTTTTCCTTCCCGAGGTTCGGAAGATTTTTCCCTTAGAAATAACAACTCTTTCTTTCGTTCAAATTTTTAAGTCCTGATTCCTTATGTACATTCTCTTAAACATTTCTTGGAATTTCGGGGTGTAACATTCTTCCCCCCTTAGAAACATTCGTCCCCGAATGTTCTTAGTCGGTTTTCAAGCTATACAAACTCCGGCATAGTCTCCTTACTATGCCTATCACTCAATACTCCACAAGACCAACGATGCCATATACGGCCACCATATATCATATGTATACATATCAATGGACATTCCATCCGTGGTCCCTTCTCACAAAACTTGAAGGTTACAGTCTTTTCAAAACGGGATCTTTAGAGGTTCCTTTCTTTTTCCCGTATAAAGGGATGACCCTGTCGTATTCTAAGTCATGGGACTAACACTATCTGAACCCTTCAGTCGGACTCCCACTCAGCTAACTGATGTTTTCCCCTCGCTACTTCCCTTCTCTGTCTCACTTAGTCAAATTACTAGTTGGGGCATGTTCCTAAAATCTGCCTAGCTTAGTTTACCCACCGGTGTAAACTCTAATACTAGTAGCATCTCAATCATGAGCACATATGGACAGTGTTACCGAACCTAAGGCGTGTGTATCATCACAATTAACCTCCACTCATGGCCTAAAAAGGATTCTCTCTACGCACATTCATTACTCATAACTATAACCATTTTAGATCTTTTAACCCTTGTTCCTTCCTTTTCTTACTTGTCATACTTTCTCGTACTTCCAAACGTATTTGAGCATACGTACAAAATTTCAAATATTGTTTTTGTTCTCCAATCCTTGGAGTTACTATCCAACTTGGCCATTATGCTGCTTGAATTTCCGTTAAGGCTCTTCTCGGCCCTCACGACCTGGTTCTGGTGGAACGCGTCCACGAACTCGTACAACGATTAACTAGACTTGGGAATCGCATCCTCATGACCCTATCACATAGCGGGATCATATCCAACTGGCACCACCTCATTCCATGCTACCGGTTCACCCGAATTTGGTCCACAACCCGACACATGGTCACACTTAACTTCTCATTCTTAGTCTGAAAGGAATCTATCTCCTATCTCAAGGTACTTCTCACCCTATCCTCCCATTCACTAGAGGTTCGTCACCTAGGCCGAAGTATTTCTACTGTACATCCTCCACTATCGGTCTTACACTATTATAGGGTAATTACTACTTGTGAACCCTACACAACTATAGTCTCAGTTTACCTTATCATGTTTGTCAACATTCTTCACTCTTCACCTTACTAATCAAAGTATCTCTACCTATGGTGGTGCTATAAAATTACAACTACTAGAAACAAAGGGAAATATATACGCTAGGTCGGAATCTAATCTATCAATGCATGTATGATTCAAAAGAAACGAAACATACCTGTAACCCCATGCGATGTTGCCTCTTGATCCTGCCCAGTAGCCACGTCATCTATGCGGTTCGAAGGACCGCGAGTCTATAAACTCCACCGACTCTACCACTACTGGCCGACATTCAATACCTACCGGGGCGACAACCAGAGAAGAAAAGGAACAAACCACCGGCCTCATAGGCTGAGCCACCTCACCAGTGCTCTTTCTAAAAGGGCATTCCCTCTGCATATGGCCCGGATGGCCACAATAAAAACAAACACCTGTGCCAAAATGACATTTCCCCAAATGACGCTTACTACATCGGAAACATTGAGGAATAAGTGGCCTTGACTGAGAAAATCCTCTGCTTCTCTGAAAACCTCGAACCCTGGAGCTCGGACCGGCTCTTAAATACCTTGTGGGGTCCAATCTCCCTGTTGTGAGCTGCGAGGGTATGTCCTGGGTAGGCTGGGACGAATATCTCACTCGCTGCTGAGGCTGCTCATCCAAAAACTCGCCGGGATAACCAACCGGTCTAGACCTCTTACACTGATTTCCACGTTGGCTCTCTACCCTCTGTACACCTGTCTGTACTGGACGAATAACCTCCTGCTGATGAAACTGTATCACCGCTATCTTGGTCAATAACATAACTGCTTCCCTTATGACCCTATAGTCTTTCCCTAATTGAGAAACTGGAGGCTCTGGTGATGGGGTCTCAAAACCTGGCGCAGAAGAACTCGCCGACTGCGGCGCAATATCCGGTATATCCTGGGCATGAGCCCTATCAACTCTTGGAGTCTGACTGGTAGCTCGCATCGCTTTGCCCTTCGGCAATCTGTTCCCTCGAGGCATAGTTGTAACACAATAATACGTCAGAGAGGGATTATCTTAATAACACAGCTCTATGGCACGATCTCAGAGTGAGAAGAATAGAAAGCAAGTCCTAAATGTCCTGTAGCCTCCTGTTTATGGGTGTGGCGCGCAACACACCGATAATCAAGACTCTACTAGACAAGGTCTGTAGACATTCCGAGGATCGATCGCTCGATACCACTGTCAGACTCGAACCGGGCGTGTGGATCGGTGCCCTACCTGGGCACCCTCCTAACTAAATGACACAAGTAAACCGCGGAACTATATAACACCTCTTTTTTTTTCTTTAAAACCAACGAACATGCAAGGGCAAATCCGACAAGGCTGCCATATTATATACATAATCAAAAAGCACTACACTGCACACGATTCCAATCTCACATATGAATACAGACCTCTAAGAGTTTTACTGAACTATGACGGGACAAGGCCCCGCCGTACCCATAACTGTACAAAAGCATGTAATGAAGGATCTATACCAAAATGATAAGCTCCTGAACAAATGGAGCTATCCAAAACTCTGAGCAAGGGTCCTACACTTGCAGATCAACGAATCGTGTACCTAAACTCGCGGATTTAACGCAGCCCCGAGAAAGGGGATCGCGAAGAATGTACCAAGTATATGAAACAATAAATCAGAAAGGAGATTACATACCCACATATAACAGAAACAAGTATGATAACTCGTAACAACAAAGACACCGAACCTTGCAAACATGAGAGTAATGCAATCATTTTTACCTTTTAAGTTATGCCTTTAACAATGAGATTAAGCTTTCCACTTTAAGTCATAAACACACCGCACTTTCATTAATGAAATCACTACCGCTTTCAAAACACGGGCGTCGTGCGGTGCGGTCAACCACCCTTTGTATTATTATGCAACCTATCATAGGACTATTTCACCCGCAAGAGACTATTTCACCCGCATAGGTCATGTGGATCCGCAATGAGTCATCGGTACACGATACTCGCATCACGGATAGCTAATCCATGGCTTATATCCCGAGAATTTAACCCGCCCGAGTCTATCCGACCCGCCGTGAGTGTGTACCACTCACACCATGGGGAGCTACTCCACGATATCTCTTGAACCATGTTGCCGACCCTTTATGGAGGGACGCGGAGATGTGGAAATACGACACTTGCACAAATGTCTATATGAGCAACCCATATGCAAGCAAACCATTCTTGACCTTTATTTATAAAATGAATAAACCATAATTTTCACAAACTAAGACAATACCATGTTTTTCCTTTTTACACAAACCAAGACAATACCATGCCTTTCCTTTTTACACAAACCAAGACAATTACCATGCCTTCATTTTTAACAAACTAAGAGTAATTCTCATTTAAGCAAGCCAAAGTACTATCAATGCACAAATAGAATAATTCTCATTTAAGCAAGCCAAAGTACTATCAAGGCACAAATAGAATAATTTTCATTTAAGCAAGCCAAAGTACTATCAAGGCACAAATAGAATAATTCTCATTTAAGCAAGCCAAAGTATTATCAAGGCACAAATAGAATAATTCTCATTTAAGCAAGCCAAAGTACTACGTACGTCCGCCGCACGTTCTTTACCTTTTTCATAAAATCCCAAGGCCCTAGTCTTGCAACATCAAGTTACATATTCTTCAAATTAAGTGGCTTACACTCTTTATACTCTAGTCACTTCTTTTATGTATTACAATGAAGCCAAATTCATTTATGACCCCTAATACACTAACACTCGTAGTATCAAGCCACTTCTATTTTTCAAATCAAACTACACTTTTAAAACTTCAATTCAAGGTTTTGAAATCAAGTAGCTTCTACTTTTAAATCCCAAGTAACTCATACCTTTAAAACAAATTACTTCTCTTTAAATCATGTCATTTCTCTTCCTTTAAATCAATTAAGTAAATCACTCATTTGACTCCCCTAAAGCCGTTATAACTAACTTCCCATAAAGCCATTATAACAACCTTTAGGTTTTGGAACTAAGGCACTATCCAAGATATTAGGAACCACTTCCTTTTTAAGACTCTAAGTACTTCAAGTAAAACAACTTTCACTTTTGAAAATTCAAATTTCATCAAGGGAATGGATTATAACAACTTCCAATTTAAACATCCCAAGTACAATCAAGGAAGTATAAAGAACAACTTCTATATCAGGACATTCAAGTACAATCAAGGAAGTATATAGAACAACTTCTATATTAGGCAATCCAAGTACAATCAAGGAAATATATAGAACAACTTCTATATTAGGCAATCCAAGTACAATCAAGGAGTAGATCCTTTAAGGAGTAGGATTTACTTACTTTACAATAAGGAATCATGCTAGAAGAAGAGGAGATGGTTCACATACCTTTTCGGCTTAATCCACAAGCTAAGTCGAATACTCCGCACGTAGAATTGTCAATCTATAATGACCACAACACGACTATCAACTTCTAGTTTCTAACGTAGAATGATACTAAGTATAAGGTATCTTATTCTACAGAAAATTGGGCAGCACTTCCTTTGTTTCTACGTACATTTTCACCTTTTTCAAGGCCCGAAATCAATAACCAATATGCCGCCTTTAAGGCTCAACACATCAACCAATCAAAGGGGATTACACGCCTTACAATACGTGTAAAATTCTGCCCCACAATTAATACCAAGTAGTTCAATAGCCAATGCTATTCTCGGCTAACATACACCACAATGTAAAGTCCTTTCCAATTCGTTTTCAATCCAAGTTGTTAAGTCTAACATGTTATATCGTCGTAAATAACTTTAACAACTATAATTCCTTCTTTATATAATATGCGACGACTAAACTAATAACCAAATTGAATTGCAATCTCAAAGGCTAAACATGCTAGTTTCGGATTAGTGGTTCCAATATCCATAACACTTATCAATCTTCATAATATATAACTCATGCTTGCTAATATATATAACTACAACAACATGTAATCTTTAATCACTAAGACGACAAGATTGTTACCTTGATAAGACCTTTTATAACTCCAAGATTTAAAGTCGCTCCTTAGCAATCTTAGCTCCTTTCCTTCACGCTCCAATCCACTATTTGAAGCCCTTAGAAGTTCACAAACAACTTCCCTTCCATTTCCAATCAAAACTTATGAAAACAACTTAGGTTTTCATCTTGCGACTAACGTGAAAACGTCGTTTTTCCGGGATCTTCTATTGAGATATCCTTATAATACCCCTAGGAACCTTGGGTTAAAGTATGGTGAATTATGAACCACAAACGAAAATCTTTTGTGTGGAGAATTGCTCAAAGCCGAGAGCTCCTCTAGACTTGCTCAAAGTTTCTCAAATTTTTTCTAAGTGTGAAGACTTGTCTTGCTACTAGGATGAATATATAACACAATTGAGGGTCAAGATTAAAACACTTGTGGGGTTTGGATGAAGAGGATTAAATATCTAGTCAAGTGGGCTCATTGACTTAGTCAATTATATCAAGCTTTAGCTTTGTCAAGACTATATCATCTTTCCTTGGTCATTCGACCATTTTACCCTTGGCTAAATTTTAAACAAGCCCATGTAGAGGGGGTGACATATATCGCCCTCCCATTCGTCCATAAAATTTCGTCTCCCGAAATTTCCATAATTGGTCAAAATATCGGAAACCTTGTGGGCCCCACAAAACGTAAGATTTTCTCGAGTGGGCCCTACATGTCCAAATCTGAAAATAAAATTCCTTAGTTCTGTTAACTTCCATCAGTCTCAAATAACAATTCTGAGAACCCAATTCTTACCGACAAACATTTTTCCTTCCCGAGGTTCGGAAGATTTTTCCCTTAAAAATAACAACTCTTTCTTTCGTTCAAAATTTTAAGTCCTGATTCCTTACGTACATTCTCTTAAACATGTCCTGGAATTTCATGGTGTAACAAAGGGTGCCCAGGTAGGGCACCGGGTCGCGGCCCTTCAGGTCGGGTCGTGACATATGGGATCCTCTTCATGCGCTCAAGTTCTACAGCACTAGAAGGGCAACCCTTCTTAGATAACTTGATGCCTTGACCCATTGGAAGACCACCTTTCTTAGAATTCTCCATTGAAAAACGTCTAAGCACTTTGTCTATGTAGATTGATTGTGACAGCCCCAACAATCTATTAGGTCTATCTATATAGATCCTAATTCTCATAATATAACAGGCTTCACCTAAGTCCTTCATCATGAAGGTTTTGGACAATCATTCCTTAACTGACTGCATGAGAGTCTTATTATCTCTCATTATCAATATGTCATCAACATATATAATAATGAAGACAATACCCGTATCCTTGTGTTTGATATAAATACAAGGATCATCTTTGCTTCTGACAAAATCAAAATATTTGATAGCCTTTTCAAAGCAAATGTTCCAACTCCTAGAGGCTTTCCAGGAGGTGTCCATTCTGAATGAACTCCATGAAGCTTTAAGTATTCAAGAAATTTTTTACTTAAGTATTCACCTCCTCGATCAGATCGAAGAGTCTTGATACTCTTTGAAAGTTGTTTCTCAACTTCACACTTAAACTCCTTAAACTTTTCGAAGGCCTCGGATTTGTGTCTCATAAGATACACATATCCATACCTTGATAAATTGTATGTAAAAGTAATGAAGTAAGAGAAACTTTCTCTATCTTGGGTCGAAAATAGTCCACATACATCAGTATGTACCAACTCAAGCACATCCTTGGCACGGATCCCCTTTATAGAAAGAGGTTTAATGGTCATCTTACCTTTCAAATAGGATTCACAGTTACCATAAGATTGTAAGTCAAATGTGTTACACCTCGTAAGTTTAAGGGCAATAAGTTGAGAAATTAAGATTTGGGTATCGAAAATTAGTATACGAAAGAATGTAATCCCGGAATAATCTTGAATACAACAAGTGTGACGATGAGGATTAATATTAGTAGTTGAATTTTCCCAATGAGGTTATGGATTAGTGTCGTGTTATAAAAATGTTGTCGTCGAAAATGAGGACTTATCAAAAATTCCAGGATATATAGTAAAGATGGGTCTAAGATTATTAAGTATGGGAGATTGATTAATTATTTGTGGGATTAATTTTAGTGGAGATAATAATAAGTGGGAATTAGTGGACAATTGTGGAACTACCACCCCACCCCCTTCATGTTTTTTAGCCCATTTATTTTCATATTTCATGCTTACATTTACCAAGGCTCACTCATTCCCTCTTCCCATTTTTCGAAAACCACTCCTTCTCCCATCTCTCATATCATCTCTCCCTCCCACAGATTTTTTCCTCATCCCCCATAGCCAAGAGAAGACTAGATAAACTCCCCTTTCAAGAATAAACTCTTCTACTAAAGTTCTAAGCCATGGTAAACACCAAAACAGTGGGTCACGGTCCAGTGGAGTCACGGTATCTGGCCGAGAAATCTGCCCCAAAACTTTAGAATTGAAGATGAACATTTTGGAAGAAAAACAAGTAAGATGGTCTCCAACTTGTAAAGGATGCATGCATGTAATTAAAACTTTAAGAAATGGTGAAAATGGAGCAGTGGGGACCGAGACTTCTAAGGACTATTTTAGCAAATTGAATGTAAGATTTATTCTTCTTATTTGAGTTATTGGAGTTAAATGGTGTTGTAGTTAAGAGATGAACTTATATTAAGAAGAATTGGAAGTAAGAAAATGCATGTGGTTGTTGTTGATGTTGTTGAGCCGATTTTGGGGATGTTTTGTATACATAGGATTTGATTGTTGTTGTTGTTATTATCGTCACTAATTGCATGTTACAGATTGAAGGAAATCTTGATATTTAAAGTTGAAATGGTTTATATGAAAATATTGAAAGGTGAATTGGAGTTTAAGAAATTATGAAAAGGGTTATGGTATTATGGTTGTTGGCCGAGACCTTCATGAAATTGTTGGTCATTATTGTGTCGAGTTTAGGGGTTGTTTTGTTGAGTTAGAATGCTGGAAATTTTAGTTACAAATATGCATGTACATTGTGGTAATTTCTAATGTATGTCCGAAAGGAATAAGGAATAGAAGGGTGTAGAAAAGCTTCACATTGCACTCTCGTTGTCATTGTTGTATCTCTCGTTGTCGTTGTTGAACTCTCGTTGTTGCTAGAAGTATGGACTGTTTTTAAAGGTTGTTTTAATATGGATTAAGGGGCTGTATTAACATGAGAAATAGGTGTATTAATCACCTTGGTTGTTGTGGTTGTTGTATTACATTAAGGTAAAGAGAAAGAATGTATAACGATGGCGTGTATGTAGTATTTGGGACTGTTTTGGTATATCCTTGAGTTGTGTCTTGTTATTGATGTTGTTGAGCTTTTTTAGAGTTGTGGATGTGTGTATAAGTAGGGGAAGTGTTGTCCAATTTTATATAACAAGAGAGTCGTTGTTAGATACATATAAAGTATACTAGTAATCATAGAGTTGACGGACATGTAATTATTGATATAGGTTGAAGTACTAATTGAGACGAGTTATAATTATTGAGTTGTCATAGATGATAAGGTATGTGAAACTGTCATTTCTTCTTTTGGCATGACTTATATAAAATGAGTGTACGGCGGACGTACATAATTCCATTGAATACTAATTCCTAGTGATATTTGATATGATAGTTGTCTTTGATTTCACAAGTGATAGTTCATTCTATTTATTTCATTGAGAGTCAAATGATGATTTAAATTATATAAGGTTACTCATGATATTCTATTCGTGCTTGATGTTATTATATTATTTCACCGAGTCCCACATTGGGTCGGGTACGGTATGTATATATATGATGATCTTACCGAGTCCCAGAATGGGTCGGGTACGATATATGTGGACAGGCATCCATGGATATGATTATTTGACCGAGACCCACGATGGGCCGGGTACGGTATGTGTGCAGTGGATAGGTATCCACGGATATATATATGTGGATAGGCATCCACGAATATGACATCATTCACCGAGTCCCGGAATGGGCCGGGTACGATATATGTGGACAGGTATCCACAGATATGGTATATTATGTAGACATGTATGACTCTCATTTCATAAGGCACATGTGCATTGGTATCTTTGATTATTATACATATCTCATGTTATCTTTTGGCCAGTATGATCTAATTTACAGTACTTCATATTTTATATACTCAGTACATTATTTCGTACTGACTCTCTTTCCCCGGGGGGCTGCATTTCATGCCCGCAGGTACAGGTACTCAGTTTGGTGATCCTCCAGTCTAGGATTTCCACTCAGCTATTTGGAGAGCTCCATTGTTTCGGAGCTTAGTTATTTTGGTACAGATCCTTGCTATAGACTTATACATACTCAGGGGTACGGCGGGGCCCTGTCCCGTCATCTTTCACTGTTATACTCTTAGAGGTCTGTAGACATATGTGGTAGACACGTGTGGGTTGTGGTTCATTTTGGACATTTCCGTGTATAGTGGCAGCCTTGTCGGCTCGCTTATTTTGTTATGATTGACTAGTTGTGACTCCTCAGGAGATAGGTCCATTTTGACATATATATATATATATATATATATATATATATACAAGCGTTATGAGTCAGCATCTTACATTTTCAAGATTTTTACATTGTCCTTGGTATTAGACTGATTATATGTGGCAGGTCAGTATAAGGGTGTCCAATTAGGGCACCGGGTCGCGGCCCGTCGGGTCGGGTCGTGACAAAAGGGTTCAAGGTAATTTCATTTCCTCAACCGTTCTATCCTCGTTTGATTGATATGATCAAGTCTGCAATGCTACAAGTAGGTAGAATTTCTTTCACATAACTTAGCTCTTTTATTTTATACATTGAAAATTTTCCTGCGCCAGTTTAATGTATATAATCCATTCACAAGAGGCGCAATTTCATACACAACATTATCAAAAGCTAAAATCATATTGCCATTATTAATGCTTAAGGAAAATCCATCAGTGTCAAGAACAGGAATGGAAATAATGTTCCTCGTCAATGAGGGAACATAATAACAATTGTTTAACATTAAAGTTTTGCCGGAAGGTAAATCTAATCTATAATCTCCCACGCGCTCAATATCAACCCGTGCTACTTTTTCGACGTGCAGGTCCACCTCTCGAGGCCCGACCTTTCTGCTATTAGTTAGCCCTTACACATTTGTACAAATGTGTGAGCCACAAGTGATATCTCATACCCAGGAATGAGAATCATTTATGGACAGATTAATTTCAATTACAAACATACCTTGTCCACTAGAGGATGGTGCACCAGGTGTCATCCCTCCTCCTGGAGCTGTACAGTCCTTCCTCCAATGCCCCTTCCTGTTGCAGTTCATGCACACATCCGTTGCCAGGAGTTTTTTCTTTTTCTTCTTCGCCCCTCCTTTGGGCTTCATTGCTGCTGGCGCATCAACAACTTTTCCCTTCCTCTTCTGTTGTCTCTTACCTTTCGGTTTGAAATGACTAGAGGAGCCAACCATGAGAATAGGTTTGCTTTTGGAGACCGAAGATTCAAAGGTTTTCAGCATATTATGCAACTCCGGCAACTTCGCCTTAGTTCCATTCATATTGTAGTTAATGATGAAACTCTCGAACGAACGTGGAAGTGAATGCAGGATAAGGGTAGAGGCAACTCTGTCGTAAAACTTTATATCGATCGAGGCCAATCTTTCAATCAACTCACTCATTTTCAACACATGTGGAGACACATGTCCCCCTTCATTTAGTTTACATTTAAAAAGTTCTATGAGCAACTCATACTCCATTATCTGAGACTGAGAGTCATAGAGACTCTTTAAATGTTCTAACATTTCGTTGGGCCCCATGTGCTCATGCTGCCTTTGTAATGGAGGTGACGTAGAAGACAACATCAAACATTGAGCTGAAGTGGCATCATCATAATGTTTCTGGTAAGCAACCTTATCAAATGTGGCATACTCGACAGAGGTTTCTACAGGCACTGTAGGGAATACCTGGTCCAATACATATTCAATTTTTTCTTGTCTCTGGACGATTCTTACATTCCTGAGCCAATCTAGAAAATTAGGTCCGGTCAATCTGTTGGATTCCATTAACATTTTCAACGAGAAGCTCGACATTCTGAAGATTTGAAGATATAGATAGACAGGGAAATGCCATCAAAATTTTCCTAATTATACACATCCATTATATGCTAATTTAACATGGTCTTTTGTTTAATTAGCTCTCATTATTTTGCATACTTCTATGACCCCAAGGTAGAATACGGACCTAAATCATTTTAAGGTCACAAAGGGCCAAGATCCAAACATATTTTATATCCGCATTTGTTTTGGCTGATAACTTCAATAGCACATTTCGAATGTCCTCAACCAATTGCAAAGCTTATTTACAACTCTTGGTTTGATTAAATATATTTCATTGTAATCTTACGTCTTTATATTAGTCCGACACTTTGGCTCCAAGATTCATCTAAACAAGTCAACCTCATTACGCGACTGCGTTTAATTGTCTAAGTAAATTTGACATTTGCAAGCAAACACTTTGGTGTAAATACCCTTAAAAGTTTATTATATACTTTCACTTTAACACATCTATGAAAGGGCCTGAGTCCTCGTAGACTTAGAACAAATGCTTTGGCATAAATACTCGTATCACTGAAAAGGATTTTGCACCCTAACAATTATAATGGACGACGCGTTTTAATTTAGACTTGTATTTTAATGCTTGGGGAACATTTTCAGTTTTCGGGGATTTCAACCGAGATAAAAAATTATGTCATACATCATATGACATCCTATCATGCAATTTCTAAACACATTTAGATGGGTAACCATCAAACCCATTAGACATGAGATAAGATGGTTTTAATCAAATACTGGGTGCCGTCTACCCAGACAGATATTGCGGTCACTAAAATTAAATAATTACTGGGCGCCGCTTACCCAGACAATAATTGCGGACGTTATGCTAATAATTTAAATGCATCACATTCAGCACATTTGTATATTATACAATAATATACCATTAATGATAATCATGAGATTATTTGTCTAAACTCTATAATCTATGTCTATGCCAAACAGTCCCTAAATATTGTTTGATTTTAAAATTCTGATTTTCAGAAATTCTGCAAACTTTTAAAATTTACATTTTAGTCCCTCAAGAATTTAAAGTTCAATTTGAACCCCTATAAATTCAGAAAGTGCAATTTTAACTCTCAAAAAATATTTTCAGGTTTCAGGAACCTATTTGCAATTTCCAAAACCTAAAATCAAATTTTCAGAAACTTTATTTAATTACAGATTTGCCCGAAAGGATCAAATTTGTCCAATTAAAACTTTTATTTTCAGATTCTGTTATTTTGAAAACTTGAATCGAATCAATATAAAACTTCGCCGATTCTCGATTTTTTTACCGTCGGCAGGCGTTGAGGCCACTGGCGGCGTCATGGCTAAAGTTCGTGAGAACAACCCACAGATCGTTCGCGCCAGCGACTTAACAGTGTCGCCGCGCTACCATAAGCGTGAAGTCCGAAAATTTATTTTAAGCTTTCTGGATGAACAACGCCGCGACGCTCTAGAACAGAGCTGCGACGCCTCTGGCGTCATCTGGGCAGCACTGCGACGTTCCATCGTGGAGCCAATGTGTCGCCTCAAAAACCCTAGCAGAGCCGCGACGCTCCATCGTGGAGCTGCGGCGTCTTACCTCCAGAAACACAAAACCCCAAAAATCTGAACCCTTAAAACTGGTTTAGGGACAGATTTTTAGATCTATCACTAGCATCTCCATCACCATTAAACAATACATTCATCGACCATCATTCCAATTTTCTTCTCGTTCTTCGTTTCAATGCACCATGCTCTATCTGGAACCGGATAACACATATAAACTTAGAAGAGTTATATATTGGTATGACTTCCTCGATTACATCATTGTTTTAACAGATTCGAGTGCAAGGACTATTGTTCTAAAGATTTAGGATTTTTAAAGCTTTTAACAACATAAAATAGATCTTAAATAAATCCTAACCCATATTATCATTAATATTCATCATATAATCACACAAAACAGTGATATCACTGTATGTGTTTTTTCGGGTTCGTACACGCAGCAAAATTTAAAAATTTATGTTTCAAACCCGACATGGCGGTCAAACTGTAGTATGATTATATAATGTAAAATAACAACACAAAGCAATAATGTAATACTTCGAACGAAGACTTACATTTTGTAGTTAGCAATCTGAAACTTGAAGTTTTGTGTAGTCTGAGGGTGCACACGTAAATTCCTCGATTTACAAGTTCTGGAAACTTTGATGTAATTTGTTAAGTCTTGGAATGTTAGGGATTCCAGCAGAGCTTTAGAAGAGAATACTCTCTTAGTTTTGGTGTAGTCAAATGGGAGGGGTAACCCTCTTATTTATAGCTAAAGAGGACAGCTAGGGTTCCCCATGAGCCAGGCCCAGCAGAAAACGGACTGGGTTAATTCGGACCCACTGGACGCACTCGCCGCGCTCGTATAAGTGCACGCGCGCCGACGCGGCTTACGCCGCGCCCGAGTCAATGGCGTCGCGGCCCTGTCCTATTTTCTGCCTTGTTTCCATTTCTTTCTAATGTCTCGATCATCAAACGAGCATATATAATCTCTTCTCTAATTACATCTTTCAATCGACGGAATATTTGACTTACCCTTCAAGCCTTTACATATTGACACTAATAATATTAGGGTCTTCACGGAACTCCTAAACTGCACCGGAAGACGAACTCAATATGTAAAGTTTAGCTACACGAAACATGTGAACTGAACATCTATGTGGGAAGATAAAATCCTTTTATTCACGACACACTCAATCAGCTTAGGATTTGTCAAGTGTCTATCCAAATGGCTTGATCATTATAAATTATCTATATTAGTTGACAACAGGACCATATCAAAGACATGTCCATTGCGTTGGCCAATGACTTAGTCAACCTAATACCATATGAGTATTTGAGTGTTCACTCGAATATATATTCGAGGAATGAATCCTAATCTTGGCTCAACTACCACCTTTAATCTACTTCGTAATGCACCCAAAATAAGTTGTGTCTCAACCTATAAGGCATTTGAACTTAGGATAGGATCAAAGTACATTACTCTGTAAACAAGGTGGTATCGACCTCAAGTCTAAGGACTTCTATTTTGCACGCCACTGACATTATGTATATATAACAAAACAATCAGATCAACAGGGTATATCAATACTTCAACAAGTATCCATGCGTCCATCACGAGTTGTCATAACTCGTAGCAAGTGAGACATACTATATCTCCTAAGGATATGATGCAGACCATATGTCGACGTATCGCATATCATCGATATCCCATTTTCGATGATCATTAGTCGAGACAATTTAAGAGTTACGTTATAATATTAATTCTCACATCATTAACAAACACGTAAACTCTAGGGATGCATTTATAGAATATTATAAACAATCAACTAATAATTCAACAAATGCAAATGTCATAATATTAATCATCATTAATATATAAATACGAATGTGTATAAAGTACATTTTGTCCTAATACAAATTGTCTCTAGTACATACATATACTTTCAGGATCTTGGGCCTAACTCAACTCCAAAAGTTAGCTTGTAGAAAGAATGTCCAAATCTATATAAGAAGTTTATGTTCTTATTTCATATCCGATGTTGGACTATTAACTGTAAAGAACATTAAAGTGGAAGTAAATGAAAAATGTACTACTACAAGAAGTCTTCTCTCCCCTTTCTTAGTCTTGGTCTACTATACCGACTATGAAAATTGACTAGCTCTCTCTGAGTCAACATATTACATATATATAAATCGTCTTCTCTATACCACAAAAATTTGATAAATGATTTATTAGGTGGGGATTCGATGAAATATCCATTAATTGGTCAAATTTTATTCTGTCACAACCCCTACTTTTTAAATCCCTCTACTAAAATTACTTATAGGAGTTGACGTGTTAATTATTTCTAGATTTTTCGTTATACCGGTTAAAGTATTCATAATTGATAAAAAATACAAATAACAAAAATAATTAAGACCATCATACCCATGAATCACAAGCTTTTATTTTACTTCCCCCACAATATTTTATTATGTTACCCAAGTAATCATCTGACTCAAGCTTGTGTTGACAAGCATATTTTGTGATACCTTGATTATTGTTCTTGATGAAAAGACTTAAAGTATATACTAGTTCTTGTCTTTTTTCACTCAGCACAAACAGCACCACAAAATCAATAAACATGAATTTTTGTTAAGGAAATAATTCCTTTATTTGTGAACCCAAACTTTATAGTTATAAAAAATGGTAATTAGATCTTTGGTATATAAGTTAAACTTTACACCAAATCATCTACTATATAATATAACTAAATGAATACAAACAAATATATGATATATTTAGTGCATTTTTTTGTTAAATGGATTAAATATATTTTTTAGAATAACTATTATATCTAAATGCAAAATTAATAATATATACTCCAACAATACTTACAACCTTAATTTGATCATTTCCTGACAATTGTTATACCTTACAAGTTACATTAGTTAGTTGACCAACACTATCTTAGCAATGAACTAGCTGACGCTCTAAATATCTGTCATGTTGTTCAGGAAATGATGCATCTAGTGTTGGATGAATTAATTACACGACACGACCAAAATAATTTTGGTATAATGGAAAGAAACTACGCGTACACTAGAAAAACGTATAAGCAAGCAACATAACATAAGAACATACCTAGTGAAATCCCACAACGTGAGATCTGGAGAGGGTAGAGTGTACGCAGATCTTACCTCTTGATGTAGGGTTTTGTTGGGTTCAAAACACATAAGTAAGGCATAGAGAAAGTTTAAAATTTATTTTTCTTACTTACCCAATAATTTCATCTGGTATGGTTATATGACAATTGAAACCTGTAAAGACTTAAACATAAAACTTATAGGTTGTATTATCTGGAGTCTTTACTAAAGGGTGCACACACAGTTGTCCCTTCGACTGCAAGCACTACTAAAGGGTGCACACACACTTGTCCCTTCGACTGCAAGCACTATGTTGAAGTGTATTCCTCTGTCAAGAAAGCCAGAAAATCTTGGCAGAGGTTTGAGAGAATTTCTTTTCTAAACTGTAAGTCTAGAAAAGGGTTTTGCATTAGTATTTCATTAGTCTTTGATAATAAGGTTTAGTGCTATATATATAGTTGACTTTTAGGTCAGAAATGAATTAGGGTCAGCCTGTGCCCGACCTAAAATCGAGTGCGATGGGCGATCTGGCCCATCTGCCGGCTAGCAATGCGACTAGTAGGCTCGCGGCTCCGTACGTCCCGTTTCGTTTAACATATATTCATCACATTTGATTATCCAAAATCCTATTTTGACTTAATTAAATAATTTCCATCAAACAGAAATTATCCCATATTTATTATTAATTTAAATATTTTGATTCCAAATAGAATATTTAATACTTTCTCAATACACCCTTAGATCGAAAAGACAACTAATATAGTGTGACCCTATAGGCCTTCACATATTGACACTAATCCAATTAAGATACATACGGAACTCCTAGACTGCGTCGTACGACGAACTCAATATGTGAAGTATGTTTACATGAATCCACCAAACATAACCTTTATGTGAGATGATAAATTTTTTTCATTCGCGACACACTCGATCAAGCTTAGGATCTTCCATGTGTCTATCCAAATGGCTTGATCACTTTATCTCATCTATATTAGTCGATAACTAGAACATATTCTAAATATGTCTCTTGCATTGGCCAATGACTTGATTGACCTAATATCATTGAGAAGTTGAGTGTTCTCTCAAATATCCAATAGAGGGATGAATCTTATTCTTGGCTCAACTACCACCTTAGTTCACATCGTAATGCACCCAACACAAGTCGTATCTTATCTTATAAGGAATTTAAGCTTAGGACAGGGTCAAAGTACATTGCTCTATAAATAAGGTGTGTATTGATCTCAAGTCAAAGGACATTTATCTCTCACACGCTGATAACACTCTAGGCATGTATAACAAATAGTTTATCAACAGGGTATACCAACACTTTCCAAAAGTATCCATGTGTCCATCACTAGTAACCATTACTAGTAGCAGGTGAGACATACTACATTCTCCAATAATATGATGCAGACCACATGTTGACTTATAACATGTCATCGATATCTCATTCTCGATGATCATTAGTCAAGGCTACTTTGAGAGTTACGCTCTATCATTAATATCTCACTCTATTAATGACAATGTAAGCTCAAGGGATGCACATTAATGAATAATTACAAACCATCAAATAATAATTAAATAATTTCAAATGCCATAAATATATTAATCTTATTAATAATACGAATGTGTTTGTAAAGAATACAAAAGAAGTTAGTTGAATGGTAGTTAGAGGAAGTTACAAAAGTATTTAGTAGAGGTTAAAGTTAGAGCTTCTCTAACTATGAAAGGTATACCTATATATACCTCTTCATATACTAATTGTAAGTAAGTTTTGAATAAAGAAACTCACGATTTCCTTTTCTCTACTCTTCTCTGCTTCTGCATGTTTAATATGTTCTTCCTCGAGTGTATCACCTTCTTCTCTTCCTCGAGTGCATCTCCCTCTTCGATATTATCAAGATGGATAGGTTGATGAAGACTCTCAACATGGTATCAGAGCCTCCTCATGAGGTGCTTCCGAGATGAAAAGCTAGGTCAAGTATGACAACGCTTGTATAATTTCTTGTCTCTGAAATTTCTGATCTTCTCTTCTATATTATTCTGTACGATCTTCTATATTGATTCTCTGAGTTCTCTGAAGTTACAACTTCTTTAACCAACTACTTGGTGGTATTACATTGTATTAGAAATTCTGCAGTTTAGTCAAGAAACAACAGATTATTTCATCTTTTGATCATCTTGAATATTGATATCTGAAGTATTACAGCTTCTTCTGGTTCTTTCTGTATGATTCTACTGCATTTCACATATTTCTTCATAATAGTTGTTGTCATATTGCAGTAGTCTTATCTTCTTCTTACTTCATTTCTTGAATCTGATATTCACCCTGGTTGAAGATATCCAGAAAGATTCAAACCTGAAAAAAACAAAAGTTCTGAATTACTGGATTTTTTTTCCAGATTTAGGAATTGAATTTCTTTTCATAAGTTCTCTTATTCTCATTCTTCTATCTACTTGTAAAAATAATACTGGGAACAACTCTTCTGATCAAAACAATCCACCACCAAGAGAGACTGCTAGAGTCACCACTGTTTCTACCATTCTTGATCATAACCACCCCTTATTTTTGCAATCTTCTGATGTAGTGGTGTATCCTTAATCTCTTTCCAACTTCTTGGATCATAGATTATGTTCTCTGGAACAAGTCCATGAGGATAGCTCTTCTTGGTAGGAATAAGATTGGTTTTGTGATTACTTAAACAAGCACCAAGACAATGGAATTTCAAGCTTAAAGAAGCTCTGATGAAAATGAAGTTCCAGCAGTCAGAATATGACCATTCACTGTTTATCAAAAAAAACAGAAAAAGGAATAATATTGGTGCTAGTCTATGTAGATGATATGCTTATCACTGGGGATCAGTTGGAACAAATCATTGAAACCGAGCAGGATCTACATCAGGCATTTAAGATGAAATATCTGGGAGAGTTAAAATATTTCCTAGGTATTGAGTTTGCAAGGTCAGAAAAGGGAATACTAATGCATCAAAGGAAGTATGTATTAGAACTAATATCAGAACTTGGCTTATCTGCAGCTAAGACTATAAACACTCCTATTGACTGTAGTCTGACGTTAACCACAAGAGAATATGATGAATACATTCAGTCACAAAAACATACAGACAAGGAGAAAACAAGTTCAGCAAGCTCAGAAGATGCAGTGATACAAGTTGTCAGTTCTTATCAGAGATTGAAATTAAAATAGCTCTACTTAACAGTTACAAGACCAGATATTGCATATAGTGTACAAACACTAAGCCAATTCTACAACAGCCCAAGAAATCACATCTGGATACAGCAACCAGAATAGTCAAGTACATCAAGAATCAGCCAGGACAAAGTATTTTACTTTCTAGTGTTTCTCAAGAATTAATAATTGCTTATTGTGATGCAGATTGGGCTGCATGTCCACACACAAGGAAGTCAATCACTGGATATATGGTCAAACTTGGAGAATCACTCATTTCGCGGAAATCAAAGAAGCAACCTACCATCTCTAGGAGTTCACTGGTGAATATTGAAGCTTAGCAGAACCGTGCGTAATCCAACATGGATTCTGGGCATGCTTGGAGAAATTGGAGTTCAAATCAAACTACCGCCATCGCTCACACTGACAAAGAAATCAACCATGCAAATCATAACTAATCCAGTATTTCACGAAAGGACAAAGCACATAGAAATAGATTTACACTTGATAAGAGAAAAAATTCAAAAGGGAGTGATCAGAACAGAATATGTCAATACAACACAGCAGTCTGCCGACATACTTACCAAAGGCTTGAATCGAGCTCAACACCAACTTATATGTTCCAAGCTAGGACTACTGAACATTTTTTCAGTATCCATCTTGAAGGGGGTTGTAAAGAATACAAAAGAAGTTAGTTGAATGGTAGTTAGAGGAAGTTACAAAAGTAGTTAGTAGAGGTTAAAGTTAGAGCTTCTCTAACTATGAAAGGTATACCTATATATACATCTTCATATACTAATTGTAAGTAAATTTTGAATAAAGAAACTCACGATTTCCTTTTCTCTACTCTTCTATGCTTTTGCATGTTTAATATGTTCTTCCTCGAGTGTATCACTTTCTTCTCTTCCTCGAGTGTATCTCCCTCTTCGATATTATCAAGATGGACAGGTGGATGAAGACTCTCAACAGTGTTCAAGTACATTTGTCCCTAATAATGATTGTCTCTAGGACATACATACTTTCACTTGGTAGGTAGAGCGGTTATTTTCGAAAGACTCTCGGCTTAAGACAAAGCATAAGCACAAAATCATAAGCAATTGCTTGATGTCTATAATAGCAGCTCAAATCTTAATTTGTTTTTCTTTAAAAAAAGAAATGAAACGTATAAGCAAGTATATATGTATAATTATATATGGGTCATTTCTTGTGATTTTTTTTCATAGGCAGAAATTGCATCCTAGCCTGCTTTGACCACCATGTTTATCAGAATCTAAAAAGAAGTATAATTCCATATCCAATACAGTAGTCGAGAAAGCCCAAAAGTCCTTTTTCATATTTTTAGTTCTCATCCACATATGGCTACCCTTTAAGTTCCAAACAATAAATGCATTTGCCATTTTGCAATTTTGATTATTACCACCCACAATATGCTTTATTATTGTTCTGTGAGATTTTTGTTTTTGGTCCTCATAGTTGACAACTTGTGAATTTCTAAGAAATTGCATGGAAGCAAACCTATGTTTGTGTCATATGCTATGCTTACTATAACTCCTAGGGAAATTGCAGGCTGCAGTCCACATCTTTGTCTACACTATAATTGGATTTTTGCCTCAATTCTCCTTTTGGATATTTCGGCTCCCAACACACATACTGCAAAGAAAAGGCCAAATACTTTATAAAACAAGACAAATCATATGTATGTTGAGTTTACATAATATATTCTGTGGTTGTGGATTATCAAGACTTCCATAAATTATTTTCAAGTTAAAACTTCAAATGTTATTTTTTTCCCTCAACTATTGTCCAAAAGCTTTTGTGTTTAGTTATGATGAAAGATAGATTTTTAAACAATTTTTTCCGAGAATAAGACATTTTCTTGTGTTTGGTTGTTTCCTCGAAAACCATTTTCCACCAAAAGGAGGAAACTGAACTCATTTTCCTTCATAATTATCGCACATCTTAACTTCGTATCATAGTCTTAACTAATACTTGGACATTACTATCAACAGTAATACTCAACATTTCATCAAAATACTATGGTGTTTGCTAATATTATTGTCAATCTTTAACAAATATCTTTTTTCGAATAATATTTTTCACCCTCGAACAAAACACCGGAAAACATTTTTTTTGCAAAATACTTTTCAGAATGTAAGGGAAAACATTTCTCTAAAACTGTGGTTGTGGAATTATCAAAAACATCCCCAATTTTTTCTAAAACTGTAATTTAAAATACTTTTTTCCCAACTTTTTTAACTCAAACATTATCCAAACTTCTCTTATATAGTAATTTTTCTTACTTCAAAGAAGAAAATAAGGAAATTATAAAAGAAAAAGTCTCAATTTCATTTGGAGAAAGAAAAAGAAAGAAAGTTTTTAAAAAGCAATAGATTCATTCAAACATTGATACATACGCGTGTGACATTCGTTGTTGTTCTACTACTTGTTTGAGTAAGTACGGACAAGTCAAACTATAATAATACATTGGACTTTGCTATGTACCTCCCATTTCTTTAATTTTAGGTAATCATAAATTCAAAATTACAACGTTTTTATGAGTTCTAATTCCCTTCACATCCTAGTTCCTAATTGACTTGCACAACTTTACCAAGAAATATGCGGGATTTTGCGAAAATGGTAAGGACTATAATCAGTGTGAGTGGTAATGTCTAAAACGGGAAAATAACAATAACTATTTGTTAGAAATCTGGAAAATGATCAAATATGAGGGCTTGCTGAGTCGATCAAATTCTTGATCTAAAATGATCAAATATGAGGGCTTGCTGAGTCGATCAAATTCTTGATCTATCTTTAAGATAATATTACCCTGTATATCCTTTCAACGGTTGTAATGACAACTTATCTCTCAAGATAAAACAGTAATCAAACAAATGAGCAAAGGGAACTCAAGTGTTTGCTTTGGAAGAAATATCTTTGAGTGTTTGTAATTGCAAGAGAGAAAGACAATTTCAGAGAATTGTTTAGTGAATATCAAGTGTGTTTTGCAAATGAGCCAAAGGCCTCATTTTATAGTGTTGAGAAGAAGACCCTCCAACTAGCCAATTTATGGCTTTGAATGACCAAGTAATGGCCATTAGTATGGAGTTACAATTCAGCCAAGTAATGGCTGACCAAGAGCGAATAATGAAGAGTTAATTCTCCAAAGTCAGCTCAAACGACAGTTTTTATTCTTCTCCAACGGATCAAAACGGCCACAGCTGCGCCGCAGGAGGCTCTGCGGCCTGCAGGGAGGCGCCGCGACGCCGAATCTCAGGCGCAAAGATCGCAGCCTGCGTAGGGCGCCAAACTTCGTGGACTCGCATCGCGGCCTGCGTGAAGCGCGCCGTGCTCAAAGACCACGCCTCGCTATCGCCACGCCGAAATGACTCGTTTCATCTTTTAACACATTGCACATGTCTTACCTTTGTTTACCAATGTGAAACCATTGTTATTTGGCCAATAATCATCTATTCTCTCATGTCTCAAATAATTCGTATACGTACCAATATCTCTTCCATTTAAGGAAATTATGATCTTTGGCACTTTATGTGCACGTGTGTGGAAACCATGTTTCCGACGTGTGGGGCCCCAATGTTCGAGTCATAATTTAATAGGAATTTATTTCACATTTAGTAAATTTCCAACAATCCCCTCTTGGAAGAGATTTTGGCACACGTACATGGTGTCTTTCAAGCAATCACTCAGCGGATCGATGTTGCATCTGGAGAGGTAGTCGGAGATTTGAACCTTCCATAGTAGACTATCATCGGACATATTTACTGCGTGGTGAACGTGATGTCTTGAACCGTCATTGTTTAGTATATGACAAGACAATGGTACCAACACAACACCTTTCCTACTCAATATTTCTAGTGTTTTGTCCGTTGTGGGCCGTGGACACCCTTGGATTCTTAAGTGTATTCATTTGAGGCGGTATGTCCTCGCACTTAAATAGGTGGTCTCCTACAAGGTATCCTATAATACCCCGCTACACAAGCGTTAGGAACCATTAAAAAATTTCCCAACCTAACCTCAATTATGAGGATCACTAAAGGTTTGGAAATTTAACCTTTACCCCTCTTACAGGTAGCACTTTTTGTCTATCACGGGAACGGCCTTGGATTATGTTTCTTAAGAAAGACACATTATCCGAAGTGCTCTTGCTTCTACCGAAGCGCTCACGGAACCTTTGCAGTTTAGTTTTCCCATTGAACCTTATTCCTGGGATCTCCAATCTTTAAGGTTGGGTGTCCACTATATCGGTTCTTATTGTTTGGGTTTTAAGCCCATTCCCCTAGACAGACAGAATAACTGATCTTTGGGTATTCCCTTCGTCAAGGGATCTGCGATATTTTCCTTAAATTTTATGTAATCAATGTAAATAATGTCTGAGGTGATCAACTACCTAATGGACTCATGTCTACGTCGAATATGACGAGACTTACCATTGTATATTGAACTTTGTGCCCTTCCTAGAGCCGACTGACTGTCACAGTGGATCATTACAGAAGACACATGTTTATCCCAACATAGGACATCCTCTAGAAAACCATGAAGTCATTCAGCTTCCTCTCCCGTTTATCTAAAACGATAAATTCTGATTCCATCGTGGATCAGGAAATAAGAGTTTGTCTAGAAGGTTTCCAAGACACAGTTCGACCACCGATTGTAAAAATATATCCGCTGGTGGACTTGATGTCATCGCTATCAGATATCTAGTTTGCATCGTTGTAACCCTCTAGTACCGCTGGATATCTTGAATAGTGTAACTCGAAATGTATCGTGAACTTTAGGAACCGTAGTATCCTGTTCAACGCTTTCCAGTGATCCTCACTTGGATTTCGAGTAAACCTAGCCAATTTATTGACTGCATGAGCGATATCAGGTCGAGTACAGTTTGTGATATACATCAGACTACCAATCACCTGCGCATATCGCTCTTGGTGTACGGGATTACCAAGATATTTGTCAAACTTTTAACTTATATCCAATGGTGTTGATACCGGTGAACTGTCGAACATCCAAATTTCTTCAGTACATCCTCGATGTAATGAGATTGAGATAAGACCAGTCCATTAGATGTCTTAGAGATCTTGATCCCTAAGATGACATCTGCAATGCCCATATCTTTCATGTCAAAACACTGTTTTAACATGTTCTTAGTTTCTAGGATTATCCTATAACTGCTCCCAGTGATCAACAAGTCGTCTACATATAGGCATATCATGACGCAGGATTCGACATTTCCTTTCATGTATACATATTTGTCACCTCCATTAATGGCGTACCATTTTGATATTAGAGTACTATCAAATTTTTTGTGTCATTATTTAGGAGCTTGTTCCAGTCCGTACAGCGATTTAACAAGCCGACATACTTTTGTCTCTTGTCCTGGAACCACATACCCTTCGGGTTGGTCCATATATATTTCTTCTTCCAAATCACCATTTAGGAATGCAGTCTTAACATCCATTTGATGTATTTCAAGATTCCGCAAGGCAGCGATAGCTATGAACATACGTATGGATGTCATTCTTGACAACGGAGTGTAGGTGTCGAAGTAATCAAGGCCCTCCTTTTTTGCGATAGCCCTTGACTACTAACCTAGCTTTGTATTTGTCAATAGATCCGTCTGCTTTTAACTTCCGTTTAAGGATCCACTTACAACCCAATGGTTTGTGTCCCGGGGGAAGTTCAGCCAACTCCCAGGTGTGGTTATGCAGGATGGATTCTATCTCACTTTCTAAAGCTTCCTTCCAGAGTGGTGCTTCTGGAGTTGACAATGCTTCGGCGATTTTCCGTGGTTCATTCTAAATTAAATAAGCTTCAAAGTCCGGACCGAAGGACTTGTCCTTCCAGGACCTTTTGCTTCTCCTTGGTTCCATCTCTGAATCTTCCAAGTCCTGAGAATCTGGATTACTGAAATCCGGATAATCAGCTACTTAAGAATTCACTAGATCTGAACCGTTCGGATTTAGGTAGTCATCTACATCTTGCTCCTCAGAGGCTTGATCATAACTTCATTTGTGAGAGGTTATGTTGTTTTCCTTGTATGGAAATGTGTCTTCAAAGAACCATGCGTTCCTTGATTCCATGATCGTATCTTCATAGATGTCCGGATGATCTGACTTATGCACTATGAAGCGATAAGCACTACTGTTATTGGCATATCCGGTGAATATGCAATCCACAGTCTTAGGTTCAATCTTAACCTGCTTTGGCATAGGTACTTTTACCTTGGCCAGACAACCTCATACCTTCAAATACTTGTAGGTAAGTTTCTTTTCTTTTCATAGCTCGTATGGAGTCTTGTCTTTACCCTTGTGTGGGACTCTGTTAAGAATCCTATTTGCGGTAAGAACAGTTTCTCCCCACATGGTTTGAGGGAGGCCCGAATTGATGAGTAGAGTATTCATCATTTCTTTTAGTGTTCGGTTCTTGCGTTCAGCAACCCCGTTTGATTGAGGTGAGTAAGGAGCCATGGTTTGATAAACTATACCTGATTAGGTACAAAGTTCTTCAAAAGGCGCTACATATTATCCCCCCCTCTATCACTACGGATTGTTTTAATCCGTCCACCTAGTTGATTCTCAACTTCTGTTTTGTAGCGTTTGAATGCTTCAAAGGCTTTATCTTTACTTTTTAGTAAGTAAAGGTAACAAAACCTTGTGCCATCATCTATGAAAGTCACGAAGTACTTGTTCCCCCCTCTAGTTTTAGCAAACTTCAAATCACATATATATGTGTGTATAAGTTCTAGAGGAGCGGTATCCCGTTCGACGGATCTAAAGGAACTTTTGGAAAGTTTTGCCTCTACGCACACCTCACACTTACATTGAGAGTTTACGTCGATAGATGGCAATAGTTCTAGTTTTACCAATCTTTGGATAGATTGATAGTTAACATGTCATAATCTATGATGTCATAGATTAGATGACTCAATCAAGTAAGTAGAAGGTGCAATTTTATTGATAGTTGAAGCAGAAGGCATTACATGTGCAGAATTAAGCTTAAAGAGGCTTTCACAGACGAAGCCCCTTCCTACAAACGTTTCATTCTTAGTGATTACAAATTTGTTAGCCTCTAATACTAGACTAAAACCAGCATTTACTAACAAAGGTCCAGAATCATATTTCTACGAATTTTTGGGACATGCATCACTTCCTTCATAGTCAAATCCTTCCCGGATGTCATCTTTAGGACCACCTTTCCTACCCCCAGTACATCTGAAGAAGAATTATTTCCCATGAACTACTTCTTGTCTAAGACTGGTGTATAAGTGGAGAAGGCTTCTTTATTGGAACATATGTGATGGGTGGCACCTGTGTCCAACCACCATTACACCGGATTCTCAACGAGGTTTGCTTCAAGAACCACCGCTGAGAACTCTTGAATCATATCGTCTACAAGCGTGTCTTCGACGATGTTAGCCTTGGCCTTGCCATTGGCTTTATTCTCACGTTTGAGCTTGCGACAGTCTTTGTTTATGTGACCAACTATACCACAATGATTACATTTGCCCTTGAACTTTTCAGTTGTTTGGGGCTTGCCTTCCTTCTGGAACTTGCGCTTTTTGCTTGAGTTCCCTTTGACTTCCGTCAGATTTGCCTTAGCCTCAGCGGTTTGTTTTCCCTTTGACATGACCTTCTTATTGTCCTCCTGAATCTGGAGTTTGACAACAAGTTCGTCTAAAGTCATCTCCTTCGTTTAGAGTTTTAGATAGTTCATAAACTCAGTCCACGAGGGAGGAAACTTCTCGATCAATGCCCCAACCAAGAATTGTTCGTTGGGCTTTAATCCTTCCAAATCCGGGTGATGTAGAATCATTTGAAATTCCTAGACTTGGGATGTTACACTTTTGTTGTCCACCATTTGAAATTTCAGGAACTTCCCAATGATTAACTTTTTATTACCCGCATCTTGGGTGTTGTATTTCTTCAGAAGTTTGTCCCATAACTGCTTGACAGTTTCAACGGTGCAATATACCATGTATAGTGGATCAGACAAACTGTTTAGAATATAGTTCCTACACATGAAATCACTAAGTTTTCATGCTTCGCGAACCATCCTCATGTCATTGTTACACTGGCCCCCTCCCGCCAAATCATTTGGCTGAGGGTCCACGTCTTCCCCAACTAGTGGAGAGTCTTCGGTTAGGAAATGTGACATTCCCATAACCGTCAGGAAAAACAACATCTTTTGCTTCCATCTCTTAAAATGAGTGCCCGTGAACTTTTCAGGACATTCATGGTGAAAGCCAGCAGGTGTAGGGGCAGTGACGCCCCCTTGAGTAGTTGCAAAGGCGTTGGAAATGCCTCTAACAAGAGCATAGATGTTGTTGACGCCTTGGACATGAGCATAGGCATTATAAGTCCCCGGAGCAGCAGTAGAGGCATTGGTTGCACCAAAACCAATATTGACACTAGTTGTGCCAAAAGCAGTGGTGGCACTTGAAGTGTCGAAACAGTGGTAGCACTATAAGTGCCAAAAATAGTAGTTTGGAAGGCATTAGGAATGACAGTATAAGTTGGATAGTAGGCAGTGTTAGTGTCTTGAGTAGTGGGATTGAAGGCAATGAGATTTCCTTGAGCATCGGTTGAACCTTCAGTGTTGAACTGATTGAATTGATCTTGTCCAGTCAAGTTGTTGTTGAAATAGCGAATATTATCTTAAGCTTGTGAGTGGTAATGTGTAAAACAAGAAAATAACAACAACAACTATTTGTTAGAAATCTGGAAAATGATCAAATATGAGGGTTTGCTGAGTCGACCAAATTCTTAATCTATCCTTAAGATAATATTGCCCCGTATATCCTTTCAACGGTGTAATGGCAACTTATCTTCCAAGATAAAACATCAATCAAAAAAATGAGTAAAGGGAACTCAAGTATTTGCTTTGGAAGAAAGATTTTTTTAGTGTTTATGATTGCAAGAGAGGAAGATAATTTCAGAGAATTGTTTAGTGAATGTCAAGTGTGTTTTGAAAATGAGCCAAAGGCCTCATTTTATAGTGTTGAGAAGAAGACCCTTCAACTAGACAATTTATGGCTTTGAATGACCAAGTAATGGCCATTAGTATGGAGTTAAAATTCAGCCAAGTAATGGCTGAATTCAAGAGCAGAATAATGAAGATTTAATTCTCCAAAGTCAACTAAAACGTCATTTTTTATTCTTCTCCAATGGACTAAAAACGGTCACAGCGCCGCGGCCCTGTAGGGAGGCGCCGCGGCGTCAGAACTTCAGAGGCGCAGCACCGTTGCCCTGCACAGTGGCGCTGAAACTTCAGGGACTTGGCATCGCGGCCCTGCATGAAGGCGTCGTGGTGCTCCAGCACCACATTCCTTGCCGCCACGACCCGAAATGACTCATTTCATCTTTTAACACATTGCACATGCCTTCCCTTTGTTTACCAATGTGAAACCATTGTTATTTGGCCAATAACCATTTATTCTCTCATGTCTCAAATAATTCGTATACATATCAATATCTCTTCCATTTAAGGAAATTACGATCCTTGGCACTTTATGTGTACGTGTGTGAAAACCATGTTTCCGACGTGCGGAATCCCAATTGTTCGAGTCATAATTTAATAGGAATTTATTTCACATTTAGTAAATTTCCAACAATCACATCTTCACTTGTATATGAGGTTGAGTTTGATATTGTAAAATTTTTATTTAGTTAGTTCTAAATTAATAATTGTGTTCATTCTAACTTAATAATTATTTTCAAATAGAGTTTAATTATTGTATTTATTGTTAGGAAATGCTATTTTTTTTTTGTCGAACATAAAATTTTCATTTCAACCAGCTGAAAGTATTTGAAAGAGAATAATCCCTTAATGATTTCATTAATGTAATTAGCTTATATACATGATATACAATAGTCATACTACGCTATAATTATAGAGATTAAATATTCACCTAACTAATATAAAATATTGCTACAATATTACAGATATACAAAATCACTAATTATACCAAAAGAATATATTTGCATATATTCTATCACACCTCCACAATCATAGCGCGCGGTTGTCGTACGCTGAGATTGTCCCTAAAATCTTCAAATAGAACTAAGGGAAGACTCTTAGTAAAGATGTCAATAATTTGATACCGTGAAGGGACATGCAAGACATGTACTTGTCCAGAAGCAACTTTTTCGCGAACAAAGTGAATATCCATCTCGATATGTTTAGTGGGCTGATTTTGGACATGATTTCCTAAGATATATATCGCAGTTACATTATCGCAGTAGACCAATATAGCTTTCTGAATAGGAAAATGAAGCTACAAGAGGAGGTTACACAACCAACAGGACTCAAACACCATACTGGCGACCCCTAGATACTCAGCCTCTGCGCTAGAGTGCGACAAAGTAGCTTGACGTTTGCAAACCAATAGACCAAGTTATCACCAAGAAATATACAATAATCCGAGGTCGAACGCCTGGTATCTGGATATCCACCCCAATCATCATATGTATACTAAATGAGAGTAGATACCAAGAATGGATATAGGTGTAAACCATGATCAAGAGTGCTTTGAATGTAGCACACAATGCGTTTGAGAGCGTGCATGTGTACTCCATTTGGATCATGCATGAATAAACACATCTGCTACACTGCATAAGTAATATCAAACCTCATAAACGTGAGTTATTAAAAAAACCGCAAGACTATGATAGTGGGAGTGATCCTCATAAGGTGTGCTAGAAGTAGAACTCAGTTTTAGTTTAGTGCCAACCGGAGAGGACTTACAGACTGATATGCCAACCCGTTCAATGATCTTTGTGGCATACTTACTCTGAGAAAGAAATAGACTACATGCATAACGAGTGACAGCTATACCCAAAAAATAACTCAACGATCTCAAGTCTTTCATAGCAAATTCTGAATTGAGAAGAGATATGATATACTTGCAAAGTTTATCAGAGGAAGCAATGAATATAATATCATCCACATATAATAAAATGTAGTCCATAGAAGTACATTGGCGATAGATGAACAGCGAATGACCAGACCTGCTGTGAAAAACCCCAAGAGTAGACACAAAATTGGTAAATCTTTTATATCAGGCCCGATGAGCCTATTTTAGCCCATACAAGGATTTATTCATCAATCACACATGATTACGATGATTCGGGTCCCAGAAATCCAAGGGCTGATGCATGTATATAGTTTCCTTGAGTTCGTCATGCAAAAACGCATTTTTCACGTCTAGTTGATGAATGGGTCATGCTTTTGAGAGAGCTAAACTGAGAACAATGTGAATAGTTTAACCGGACTAAATTTCTCTCCACAATCCACGCCAACATGTTGAGGTTTGCCATCATCTACAAGACGGGTCTTATGTCTCTCAAAACAACCATCAGATTTTTCCTTATGTGTAAAAATTCACATAGAACGAATCACATTAACACCAAGCGGACGGGGCACCAACTCCCACATCTTATTTTCGATAAGAGCATTATATTCATCATCTATTGCTATTTTCTAATTTGGGTCACAAAGAGCAGACATGGGGTTATGTGGTAGGGGGATTTAGTGCCATTAGAGTTGAGATTAAAATATCTCTTTGATATAAAAATACCCCGTTGGCTATGAGTAACGGGCCCTTATCCCAGAATAAAAGTGGGATGGATATTAGTGGAAGTCGTGGGGTGGCTCGGACTGGATGTTGTGGTGTTGAACTGGATTCGGGTTAGGAGAACCTGGGCTGGGTGATGGTTGGACTGGGTTGGGCCAGCGGTGGGCCCGCCGCGAAGCTATGGTTTGAGGATTTGGGCGGCATGCATTGTCACGATGGCGTAAACTCGCGATGAAGGGACTTGGGCCAGCATACAATGGGCCTACCTATGTCTGATCCAAATGTCGAGGTGTGGGCTGGACCAAATGGTGGACTACATACGGTGAGAGTTCATCATCCAAAAAATCATAAGAATTGGACGCGGAATTATGCAACTTAGCAAATGGAAATTGGGTTTTATAAAAAATACATGGCGACTAATGATGATTTTATTACAGGAAAATCATAATATTTATAACCACGATGATTAGACGGGTAACTCAAAAATACACAAGCGGCAGAGCGGGCTTAAAGTTTATTTATGGTAGTGGAGGGGAATAGAAGATATCATAAACACTCAAACACCCTAAGATGAGAATACTAAGGGTCTTTTTGATAAATAATTTTGAGTGGAGATTAGTTTGATAATCTTTTCCTATGGAGTATGTTAAGAAGGTAAGTTGTCATTTGTAATTCATGATGCCAAAATGAATGTGGTAACGATGCATGGACTAGTAATGTACGAACAATATTGTTAATGGTGCGTATTTTTCACTCGGATTTCCTATTTTGTGAAGACGTATGTGGACATGAAAACTGAAAAGATATACCATTAACATTACAAAATTCTCTAAATGGCCCATTCTCAAATTTCCTTTCATTATCACATTGAATGTTCTTAATTTTTCGTTCAAATTGAGTACAGATGAATGCTCTAAATGATAAAAACGTGGAATAAACCTGGGACTTTTTAGATAACGAAAAAGTCCACAAAAAATTAGAATAATTATCCAACAATAAAACATAATAACGGTGCCCCAAAGAGCTCAAAACGGGAGACTTCCAAATATCACTATGAATAATATCAAATGACAACATAGTACTAGACTTTGAGGCAACAAAGTCAATTTAACATTTTTCCCAAGTGGACATGAAGTACAAATATTAGCACTACGAGTTTTATTACACTCAATAAATTTATCGTTTTTAAGGGAGGCAAAAATAGACGCTCTCGGTTGAACGAAACGTGCATGTCATAAGGAATGTGCTAAAGCGGTAAACGTTGACAGTGTGGCTTGTTTGGTGGTGGTGATGGGATATAGATCACCTAGAGTATTACATCTCATTAGATGTGTCCCCGTCCAGAAATTCAAATGGATCAAATTCAACAGAAACCGAGTTATCAATTACAAATTTCCGAACAGACACAAATTTTTTAATTAATTGAGGAGCATGAAGGACATTTTTCAAGGCTAAATGTGGGTTTGGAGGAGAAAAAATTGTGTGATCATAACCACGAATTGGGATGAATGACCATTACCAACAATTATGTCATGATTTTTGCTGAAATTGAAATAAGACGAGAATTTACCTTGCACGGATGTCATATGAGAAGTAGCATCGGTGTCCATGTACCAATTTACATCCGGAGAATTTATTCCAAGTGTATGCATTGCCGCCTCGATATATGTGTGGGTCGGAGACACTATTGGGCTCGCAGTAGCGAAAGCCTAGTATGGGTTGTCTTATTAGTCGAAGGATGTTGAGGCCTAGTATAATACATCACAAACCGGCTATCATACATAATACAAGCAAGTTAAGAAAACCCCTTAACTTCTTATTAGTCTTGTTCATACACATTCTCACTTTAGTCTACTTAAGGCACTAACATGTCATTATGAAATCCGGGAATTTAACTCAAAGTACTATACTATGTACTTCTACTCTTTTAAAACCTTAGGCAATTAATGCCTTAAAAATCAATTTGCCTTTCACAACTTCAAATCATTTATTCATACTCATTTTACTTAGAGTAATTCTTCCTTTGTTAACTTTCCATAAAGCTAATATAACCAACTTCCCATAAAGTCATTATATTAACGTTATACCTTAGTCAAATACATTTTCCTAAACCCAAGGGACTTACACTTTTAAAAAGAAACAAGAATCATATACTTAAACACATCAAGTCCCTTAACTTTGAAAACTCAAGACATCCTTAATACTTTTAAAGAAATGAGTTAATCCACCTTACTCACCAAACTTGGCCATCCTTAAAACAAGTAAGGGATATCAAAACTTTGTACGTCTATCGTACTATATAGGTAAAGCTATTCATGCTCAAGAGATAAGAAAGTTCCACATACATCTTCGGTCAATCCACTTACTAAGTCCAAAATACCGCAGGTAGTATGTCAACCTATAATGACCATAATACGTTTATTAACCTCTAGTTTCAACGTAGAATATTTCAAGTGCAAAGTCACTAAATTCTATGGAAAATCGGGCAACATTTCCTTTGTTTCTACATACTTTGCCACCTTTTTCAAGGCCGAATTCAACATCCAAACGCCACTTTTAAGGCCCAACAATCCAAACATTTCAAAGGGGATTACACACCTAATCTTGGATGTGTAAAATTCTGCCCCACAATGCATATTTAACAAAGTCAATAAGCTAAAGGTAATATCTAGGCTATAACATGCTTACATATCATTCTTATCCAATCCTTTCATATCCAACCCATATTTCTTGCATGTAATGTATCTAAGAGCAATATTTACCACTACAAGTTCTTTCTTCTTCACATGCAACACCAAAAACTAGCAAAAAGAGAAAGAATTGTTACCTTAGATCTTTAGCCAAATTAATCCAACAAATTCACTTGCCTCCTTTCCACAAACACCACCACAATAACTCCTACAAGCTTGCCAACAAGTTTCCTTCTTGCCACACTTTTCAGATTTTTCTCAAGCCTTGATTTCCTCTTGATTTTCTAGAGAGAAGGAAGAGCTTCTAATTTTTAGAGAGAGAGAAGAGCTTGAAGAATGACCAAGTCTTCAAGACTTGGTCAATAAATAAGACATGCAAAATCAGATGGGGAGGGACACTTGTCACCCTCCCATGACCTTTTTTAAAACAAAACAGTTCAGATTTTTCCACTCACCGCAGAACCCGCCGCCATGCCCTGCAGCCGCGGCCAGCAGAATCCTCCGAACCCCACAGAACTTCCGCGCCGCGCCTCGCTTCCTCGCACCGCATGCCCCGTGGCTCCCGACCGAATTATTTTTACGTCCGATCACGACCGAACTTGTAACTCCCATAACTTTCTACTCCGATGTCCTATCGACGAACGGTTGGTTGCGTTGGAAACTAGACTCAACAAACTACGTACTAGGCTTTTGAAACACCTAGGAACTCTCAATGTAACGGGTCATAACCCGCCTCAAAGTTGACTAAAAATCCGTCTGAAACAATCCGTCAACCTATCCTTCTAAAATTTTAAGTCTTAATCCCTTTCGTACGTTCTCATACGTATGGCCTGCACTACGGGGTATAAAATTCTCCCCCCCCCCTCCCCCTTAGAAACATTCGTCCCGAATGTTCCTTCTAGGCTTACTCAAATCACAATATCGACATAGACCCTCTTAACTATTTCTCTTGCAGATAAAGACGCTCTACGGCCACAACAATACTTAAGCATAATTGCCAAATCAAAACTAACAAGCAGGAAAGTGGGTTACCTGGAGGTGTAGGGAATAAGTGAGGATACTTCTTCATCATGTCCTCCTCTGCTTCCCACGTCATTTCTTCCCTGTTCTCGTTCCGCCATAAGACCTTGACGGAAGCCACGTCCTTTGTCCGAAGTCGCTTAACCTAACGATCTAGTATCGCTATGGGACTCTCCTCATATGATAACTGTGACGACCCGTTCCGGGGCCCGTGACTGGTGCCTTACCTGGGCACCCCAGTAGTCATACATCAGAGTAATCAGCGGAATATAAAACAACCAAGATATGAAACAGTATAAATAAGACACGCTTAAGGGAAAAGTTGCCTTTCGCATATATGTAAATAAATACCCCAAAATGAGCGACATCCCAACCTTACAATGTCTCATGCACTCTAAGAGTTTAAAACAACAATGGCGGGACAGGGCCCCGCCATACCCCTGAATGCAAATATCTACAACGACAGGGGGCCATACCAAAATGCTAAGCCTCCGGAGAAACGGAGCTTTTCCAACGCTGAAACGGTGATCCTAAGAACGGGGTCAGCGGTAGAGTACATCTACTGCGATGAACGCACTTCGGAGGTCAAGATAACAGTACCAAGTATGTGAAACTGAATATACTTGTAAATAAAATCATAGTAGTCTATATAAAGCAGGAGACATGTATGATAACCAAAACTCCAGTTCACAATAAATAAGCAGTCATGTCAAGTCGTGGACTCACGCCTCAAAGTCATCACTCAAATGTAACAATGGGTCTCACGCCCACAACATCAATCATGCGTGGAATACCTTTCCTCACCGCCAGCCTATGATATAAAAGCACCAAGGAATACACATGAACACCAGTCCTACCGGTCATCATAAAACCGCACGGTAAGTGCGAAGGCATAGCCGACTACTAAAACCCACAGTACAAACAAGGTCGTAAATCAGTATCATGAGATCTGTCTAAACTGGCTACATGATCAAAGCTGTTCTCACTCGCCGCAGATCTAATGCGCGTCTTCAGACTGAACTTCCCAGAGCTCGCACGGGCCACTCCAATGGCCCGCATGAGGTATTCCCGCATCGAGGGTAGCTACTCCCGGCAGCGTCTCGACTCGCCGTCCGCGTAGCCACAAAGACCGCATGACCACAAGCGGCCGATACTAACACGAACTCCCGCAGCTCGCATAGGCCATCTGCACTCCGCATAAGGTATTCTCGAATCATAGGTCCCACCGCACTGAGTCTACCCCCGACGGAGGGCCTTAAGCCCCTAATCATGAGTGATATAATACTAACATAACGTTTATCGTTAAACAACCTAAGCACAACAAGTGGAAAACCCTTTACACAAACATCACAAGATACTAACTCACGTAGCATCCTAACATGTCTACTTATCACGTCAACAAGAAAGTATTACAAGACTATCACAAATCAATACAATCAAGTTATTCACACAAGGTACTTTCTACATTATGTTAACAAGTTCGGGTTTTTAACCCCGAAGTACTTCACGTATTACTCTTTTAAAAGATCCGTTTCTTTCACAAAAGTCACACAATACCCGTAGTATAAAAATAGAGTAATTATCTTTTGAAGTAAATCAAGACACTTCTCTTTGTAAAATCAAGTAACAACATTCTTTTCCCAACGTTCAAGTTTGCCTAATTTCAATTACTCAAGTTTCTCATTTTCGAAAGGTTTCGTAGTTCATAGTTTTAATCCTTTAAAACAATTTGAGAACATATACCTTATGTGTGAGTAGGTTATTATTGTTCATAACAATCTTATTACAAAGACCATGATCTAGAAATGTAATATCATTTTGTCTCATCTTAGCTCCTATGCAGATGGAAGTTTCTCGGTTTTAATAATACTTTATTAGTCAAAGCATTTCTTTATTAGCGCATTGTGGTTTGTTCGACATTCATTCGATTTCAAATCAAGAAACATCATTCCTTTGAAAACCAAAATACTCATTACTCACGAATGAGGTTTCACATTTTTTAACAAAATTCACATTAGTATAATTAAGTCAAGTCTCTTATTTTCTTAAATCAATAAATTATTCTTTTTATCACTCTTAAGCCGTTTATACCTAACTTCCCATAAAGCTAGTATAACTCTTAAGCTTTTAAAACCAAGTGTTACTCTTCTTTCAAAAAGGTTTCTTAATTCTTTTGAACTACTTCAGATTCTTTTATTCGTGCTTAAGTCAAAAGACATTGCCGTAATTATTATTCAGGCTTAAGTCCGAAGACATTGCCGTAATTATTATTCAGTTAACACACGTACGTCTACCGTACTATATACATATTCTTTAAAATATCATGCTCAAGAGGATAAGAAGAATCACATACCTTCTCGAAATCCACCGCCAAGTGAATATGTCGCGCAGAGAATCGACTATAATACCAACACGTCTATCAACGCCCGCATCAGATCGCACAAAGCTCTAAGCAGAGGTTCTATATCCTACGGAAAGTTGGCACAAAGACTTCCCTACCCGGTGAGCTACTCAAGTCTACTGTGAAAACAATCCTATGTAAGTACAGTTTGATTATTCTTCTTTTAAACCCTTCTACTGTGATAACAGTTCAATTCTATTCTTCAATAACCTTCTAAGTATATAATACGTATTCCTGTACTTCTACGGTATGTATATTCTAATTACAAAGGGAGGATAAGGTTATTTACCTCGGTAAGCCCAATAATATCCTAGATAAAAGTCGCTCCTGAGCAAGGTTTAGCTCCTACTCCGCACGCTCCAATGCGCTCCAAGAACCCTTAGAAGTTCTTCACAACTTCAACTAAGTACTAAGGGGTTTGGGCTAGGGTAATTTGGGCATTATAACAATACTAGAAGGCAACATTTCTACCAAGTGAGGGGGGTAGTGTTTCTGGGGGCTTGCTTTAGAGAGGGGGCCTCGCCAACTTTACTCAAATGGGGTGAGTAGGCTTTGGACGAAACAAGCTCAAGGGGGAGGGAAGGATTTTTCAAGACTTGGAAAGATTTTGTGGATGAAGAACTCTTCATCTTAAGAGGGGTATTTATAGGTCAAGACATGGCCAACCAATGGCCAAGATGATGCCAAGTGCAAGGCAAGTGTAGGGTGAGGATTTAGGCAAGTGTCCATTCTATCTACTACACAAAAATATCCTACCAACTCCATGACAAAATAGCCAACCCATTCGGCCCTATAGACGCCTCAAGTCCATCAATCGGAGGTGACATGTGTCGCCCTCTGGTTGTTCAAAATTTTTTCGTATCTCGTAAAAATCAGAAAAATTTAAAATTGACATAGCCGTATTTTTCCCTTGGCAATTTTTTTAAAACGTTTCGTCTAAAAACGACTCTAATCCAAGGCCAGGCACAAATAATATTCGCCAAGCCACCTAGGGGTGACACGTGTCGCCTCCTACTCGTCCAAAATATTTCATCTTCCGAAAATATCCACAATGGCCAAAATCTCGAAAACAAAGTGGGCCCCACAAAACCGTAAATTTCTCCCGTGGGCCCCACGTGACCATTTCCGTAAATAAAATTCCATAATTCTCAAATATTCCAAGAAGTCCGAATACCAAATCTGGGAATCCAATTCCCATTAACGAACCTTTTCCTTCACAAAAACCGGAAACTTTTCCGTGGAAAAATCACCTCTTTCTTCCTTTCCAATTTTAATGTCGTATTCTCGTACGTACGTCCTCGCATACATACCACGAACTACGGGTATAACATTCTCCTCTCTTAGAAACATTCGTCCCGAATGTTCCTTCTAAGTCTCAAAACAAACAGGCGCCAGTATAGTCCTCACTGCTATACTTACGGAAACAACCATGCCACACCTGGCCACAACACAACAAGCGCACATACTTATCTCCAAGTCCACGAGGAATCACCTCTATCACAAAAGCTCCTACTCGAGGTCTAAAAAGATACTCCCTTCGCACCTACTCTTTACAAACGAAATGATCACACCTATGCCTGTAATACATGTTCGCTTCTTCCCTTACTCGTCGTACCCTTCTCGTATCCTCGAACTCTTTATCAAAACTTGCCATGTTTCTGGTACTGCTTCCCGCTGACTCTGAGCTGCCAATGACCTCTTCTGGATAAGCTTCACCCTATTCACGCCCTGCTGAACAAGTACGAACCAATCATCTGCACCTTGCTTACATCGAATCAATCGATCGACAATCTTACACTAGCGCTTATAAAAAGGCTCCAAACGGCGACACCCGAATACTGAAACGGTAGCTATATAATATATACTCAACAAGAGGCGAATAGTCCTTACAGCTACCCCTGAAATCCAAATACTGGCCCGAGGGTGAATGCGACACTGAGACTCACCTGAGTTCCTAACCTTGCCTGGTAAAACTTCCAGAAAAGAAACAGCCGTAACTTGGGGCTCCACTGTCTGCCATAAGGTGAAGGTAGGCACCTCGTGCAGCCTTACAACCTTCCTGAAATAATCAACTTGCAACTTACTACCGAAAACACGGTTTGATTAAAAGATAAGACGGTCTGACCTCATCGGCCCGACCATCGGTCGAACACATCCACGAACTCGCATAATGGTTAACTAAACTCGGGCCTAACACCTCGTGATCCTAACACAAAGCGACCACCACAAACTGACCCCACCACCATACAGCCGCGTCGACCAAACATGGCCTTAACCCGACCCAAGAACGCAAAACACTAGCTCCCGATCCGAACAATCTCACTAATCACGTTACGAAAACCTAGTGGTCTTCTTAGCTCAACTACCCTCTTTTATTTCCTACTACTCGTGACTTATCCCATAAATATATCTCACGTAAACTATGCACTTTGATAAGGGTCAAACATGAAATAATTCTTTTACCAAAGATGGCCTCGCCTAAGGTCTCTACGTATATATTCTAAGGCTCCCACTTTCTCTATCCCCCAATCTTTCCCGATTAACTAATCATGATTCCTAATCACAGTTAACACAATGCTATCTGAAAATAATACTTAAGATATTCGCATCTTACTATACATACAAATCTCTAGAGGGTTAAGGATATACCTGTATCTACGCTGCATTTCCCCTAGGTCGTTCTAATCAATCCCGCCCTGTTGGGCGCATAGCTGGGGAAGGTGATGAACTATCCATCGATCCCGGGCGTCGAGTCTCCACATCCGCACCACCCTTGGCCTGACAATTCCTCGCAAATGGCCTGCTGCCACAAAATAACAAATCGCCAAGCACGACACTCCCCCGAATGATACCTACCACAACGGCCACACCGAGGCGGGGGTGGCCTCCTCTGGCTAACACCCCTTTCTCTCCGCACCACTAAATCCGCAATCGATCCGTAGCCGGGCCTCCTACTGCATCCTTCCTCATAGAACATTCCTCGCCATATGGCTCCGACGGCCGCAAGTAAAACAAACACCAATAAAAGACGATATTTCCCGACGACGCCGCACATCAGGAACACCGAGGAAAATCGAACCCCGCGAGGGACACTCGACCGCGGAGGCGCATGTCTAATTCACACGAGGCGGTTCGCCGAGGGTTACCAAATGATCCCGCCAATCGCCCTCTTCACGATTCGTTAACTGCCGATCTTACATCTCTCACCACGCACATAATCCTGAACGCAAGGCTTGGCTCATTCTCGATCAAGAGCTACTTCTTCACAACCCTTCTTTAGATAATCATCAATATCTCGTATACCGTACATAAAATACTCGCCGCCAAATCCTTGCTAGTAATAGGCCGCCTCTTCCAATCCATATTTTCGCTCCAAGCCGTGGAATCAAGGTCCAGATGTCATGGCCGCAGAGGAATCGCTGCCATTGTGCCAAACTCGCTGGCCATGGAGACGCCTCGTAACTCCTCGCGTAAGCATCACCCCAGTGATGATTGGGCCTGCGCCTTCTAACTCTCTCAACTCCACTCGCAGCCTCCTACCGCTTCGCCTTCCGGGCTCGAGCCGGCCGCGAGGCATCACCGTAAAGGAAAGGAATACGTTAGAGGGTCCAACTTATAACACGCCTCTAAAGCACGATCTCAGAGTAGTAAGAATGGAAACCAATCCTAAATATCCTATAGCCTCCGACATTGGTGTGTGCACAACACACCGATAATCAAGACTTACTAGATACGGTGCGTAGACACTTTCCGAGGATTAATCGCTCGATACCACTTTTGTCACGACTCGCCCGGCCCGTGGATCGTGCCTTACCCGCACCCCAAGAGTCATACATCGAGTAATCGTGGAATATAAAACAACCAAGATATGAAATAAGATAAATAAGACACGCTTCGGGAAAAAGTTGTCTTTCGGCATATATGTAAATAAATACCCCAAAATGAATAGCTACATCCCAACCTTACAACAGTCTACGCACTCTAAGAGTTTAAAACAACAATGGCGGACAGTGGCCCGCCATACCCTCAATGCAAATATCTACAACGACAGGGCCATACCAAAATGCTAAGCCTCCGAGAAACGAGCTTTTCCAACGCCAAACGGTGATCCTAAGAACTGGTCAACAAAGAGAGTACCTCTACCGCGCAGATGAACGCAGCCCGGGCGAAGGAGGTCAAGATAACAGTACCAAGTATGTGAAACTGAAAATACTTGTAAATGAAATCATAGTAGTCTATATAAAGCAAGAGACATGTATGATAACCAAAACTACAGTTCACAATAAATAAGCAGTCATGTCAAGTCATGGACTCACGCCCTCAAAGTCATCACTCAAATGTAACACTGGGTCTCACGCCCATAACATCAATCATGCCCGTGGAATACCTTCCTCACGCCTATGATATAAAAGCACCAAGGAATACATGAACACCGTGTCCTACCGGTGTCATCATAAACCGCACGGGTAAGTACGGCATAGCCGACTACTAAAACCTACAAGATAAACAAGGTCGTAAATCAGATTACGAGATCTGCTAAACCGCCACATGATCAAAGCCGCCACTCGCCGCAGATCTAATGCGCGCCTAGCCTGGAACTTCCCGTAGCTCCGCATGGGCCACTCCAATGGCCCGCATGAGGTATTCCCCGCATCGAGGGTAGCTACTCCCCGGCAGCGTCCTGGACTCGCCGTCCGCATGGCCACAAAGACTGCATGACCACAAGGGCCGCATACTAACCTGGAACTCCCGCAGTTCCTCATAGGCCATACAGACCCGCATAAGGTATTCTCGAATCATAGGTCCCACAGACTACCGAGTCTACCCCAGACGGAGGCGCCTTAACCCCCGGAATCATGAGTGATATAATACTAACATAACAGTTTATCGTTAAACAACCTAAGCACAACAAGGGAAAACCCCTTTACACAAACATCACAAGATACTAACTCACGGAGCATCCTAACATGTCTACTTATCACGTCAACAAGAAAGTATTACAAGACTATCACAAATCAATACAATCAAGTTATTCACACAAGGTACTTTCTACATTATGTTAACAAGTTCTGCTTTTAACCCCAAGTACTTCACGATTACTCTTTAAAAGATCCGCTTTTCACAAAAGTCACACAATACGTAGTATAAAAATAGAGTAATTATCGTCAAGTAAATCAAGACACTTCTTTGTAAAATCAAGTAACAACATTCTTTTCCCAACGCTCAAGTTTGCCTAATTTCAATTACTCAAGTTTCTCATTTTCAAAGGTTTCGTAGTTCATAGTTTTAATCCTTTAAAACAATTTGAGAACATATACCTTATGTGTGAGTAGGTTATTATTGTTCATAACAATCTTATTACAAAGACCATGATCTAGGAAATGTAATATCATTTTGTCTCATCTTAGCTCCTATGCAGATGGAAGTTTCTCTGGTTTTAATAATACTTTATTAGTCAAAGCATTTCTTTATTAGCGCCGTGGTTTGTTCGACATTCATTCCGATTCAAATCAAGAAACATCATTCCTTTGAAAACCAAAATACTCATTACTCACGAATGAGGTTTCACACTTTTAACAAAATTCACATTAGTATAATTAAGTCAAGTCTCTTATTTTATTAAATCAATAAATCATTCTTTTTATCACTCTTAAGCCGTTTATACCTAACTTCCCATAAAGCTAGTATAACTCTTAAGCTTTTAAAACCAAGTGTTACTCTTCTTTCAAAAAGGTTTCTTAATTCTTTGAACTACTTGATTCTTTTTATTCGTGCTTAAGTCAAAAGACATTGCGTAATTATTATTCAGCTTAAGTCCAAGACATTGCCAGAATTATTATTCGCTTAACACACGACGTCACCGTACTATATACATATTCTTTAAAATATCATGCTCAAGAGGATAAGAAGAATCACATACCTTCTCGGCAAATCCACCGCCAAGTCAATATGTCGCGCAGAGAATCGACTATAATACCAAATACGCCTATCAACGCCTAGATCAGATCTGCATAAAGCTCTAAGGCAGGGTTCTATATCCTACGTAAAGTCAGCAGCACTTCCCTACCCGGTGAGCTACTCAAGTCTACTGTGAAAACAATCCTATGTAAGTACAGTTTGATTATTCTTCTTTTAAACCCTTCTACTGTGATAACAGTTCAATTCTATTCTTCAATAACCTTCTAAGTATATAATACGTATTCCTGTACTTCTACGGTATGTATATTCTAATTACAAAGGGAGGATAAGGTTATTTACCCTGGTAAGCCCAATAATATCCTAGATAAAAGTCGCCCCGAGCAAGGTTTATCTCCTACTCCAAGACGATCCAACGCGCCCAAGAACCCTTAGAAGTTCTTCACAACTTCAACTAAGTACTGCTGGGCTAGGTAATTGGGCATTATAACAATACTAGAAGGCAACATTTCTACCAAGTGAGGGGGTAGTGTTTGGCTAGGGCTTGCTTTAGAGAGGGTGGCCTCTACCAACTTTACTCAAGGGGGTGAGTAGGCTTGACGAAACAAGCTCAGGGGAGGAAGGATTTTTCAAGACTTGGAAAGATTTTGTGGATGAAGAACTCTTCATCTTAAGAGGGTATTTATAGTCAAGACACGGCCAACCAATGGCCAAGATGATGCCAAGTGCAAGGCAAGTGTAGGGTGAGGATTTAGGCAAGTGTCCATTCTATCTACTACACAAAAATATCCTACCAACTCCATGACAAAATAGCCAACCCATTCGCCCTATAGACGCCTCAAGTCCATCAATCGGAGGTGACAAGTGTCGCCTCCCGCTGGTCCAAAATATTTCGCCTCTGGAAAAATCCGCAAAAATTAGAAATGACATAGCGAATTTACCCTACACGAGTTGTAAAACGCTTCGCCAAAAACGACTTAATCCAAGGCCAGGCACAAATAATATTCGCCAAGCCACCAGGGGGTGACACGTGTCTCCTCCTACTGGCCCAAAATATTTCATCTTCCAAAATATCCACAATGGCCAAAATCTCAAAACAAAGCTGGCTCTACAAAATCAGTAAATTTCTCCGTGGCCCCACGTGACCATTTCCGAAAATAAAATTCCATAATTCTCAAATATTCCAAGAATTCCGAATACCAAATCTGGGAATCCAATTCCCATTAACGAACCTTTTCCTTCACAAAAACCGGAAACTTTTCCGTGGAAAAATCACCTCTTTCTTCCTTTCCAATTTCAATGTCGTATTCTCGTACGTACGTCCTCGCATACATACCCTGGAACTACGGGGTATAACAATAACCCATCCGTCACCTGGACATCACAAATCGGGTGCACTCTAGATGAATCTCCAATATATTTCCGCAACATAGACACGTGAAAAACTGGAAGATCGGACGGCAGATCCAACTCATAGGCAACCTTTCCTATCCTACGGACAATCTGATAAGGCCCAATGTACCTTGGGCTAAGTTTCCCCTTCTTCCCGAATCTCATCACGCCCTTCATGGGTGATACCTTCAGGAAGACCCAATCATCTACCTCAAACTCCAAGTGTCGACGCCGATGATCCGTGATACGACTTCGCCGACTGAAATGACAATAATCGCTCCTGGATGAGCTTCACCTTATCCACTGCCTGCTGAATCAAGTCTGGCCCGACCAACTGAACTTCTCCCACCTCAAACCAGCCTATCGGTGACCTGCACCTCCTCCCGTATAAGGCCTCATAAGGCGCCATCTGGATACTAGAATGGTAGCTGTTGTTATATGCAAACTCCACAAGAGGTAAATGATCCTCCCAGCTACCCCTGAAATCAATAGCACAAGTCCGAAGCATATCCTCGCGGTCCGGATAGTACGCCGCCCGTCTGGCTTGGCCCGAGGATGAAACGCAGTACTGAGACTCACCTGTGTCCCTAATCCTTTCTGGAAAGACCTCCAGAAGTTAGTCGAGAACTGGGCTCCCCTGTCTGAAATGATTGATATAGGCACTCCGTGTAGTCTTACAATCTCTCTGATATACAATCTAGCATAATCCTCGGCCGAAAAAGTCGTTCTGACTGGCAGAAAGTGGGCTGATTTCGTCAGCCTGTCGACAATAACCCAGATGGAATCATGCTTCCTCTGAGTGTGAGGTAACCCTGTAATAAAATCCATATTTACCACCTCCCACTTCCAAGTCGGAATATCAATAGCCTGCAATAGCCTACCGGGCTTCTGGTACTCAACCTTGACCTGCTGACAATTCGGGCACTGCGCCACAAACTCCGCAACGTCCCTCTTCAGGCTATCCCACCAATAGATACACCTGAGGTCATGGTACATCTTAGTCGACCCCGGGTGAATAGAATAACGAGCACTGTGTGCCTCCCCTAGAATCTGCTGACGAAGTCCTATCACATCGGGAACACACAACCGGCCCTCAAATCTTAGCACCCCATCAGGCGCTACCTCAAATAGACTCTTCTCTTTCTGAAGAGCGGCATCTCGATACCGTACCATAATCGGATCCTCATATTATCGCCTCTTCACCTCCTCGATGATGGAAGACTCGGCAACCTCTCGAACCCGAACTCCATCACCATCAGAACCAATCAAACGAACCCCAAGGCTCGCTAGCTGATGTAACTCTCGGACCATGCCCTTCTTCTGTCGCACACCGGACTACCCATCAATCTGCGACTAAGGGCATCCGCAACTACATCGCCTTCCGGGTGGTATAGAATATCGACATCATAATCCTTAAGTAGCTCCAACCACCGCCTTCGCCAAGTTCGCCTCCTCCGGTGAAGATATACCGAGGCTCTTGTGGTCTGTGTAAATATCCACATGAACTCCATACAAATAATGTCTCTAGATCTTCAAGGCATGAATCACTGCTGCCAACTCTAAGTCATGTGTGGGATAGTTCTTCTCATGCTTCCTGAGCTGTCGCGATGCGTAAGCTATGACTTTGCCATTCTGCATCAGTACGCACCCAAGCCCGACACCCGACGCATCACAATAACCACATATCCGTCTAAAACCTCTGGAAGAGTAAGGACTGGGGCGGTCGTCAATTTCTCCTTCAAGAATCGAAACTCTCTCACAAGCATCCGCCCACCGAACATACCGCTCGAGTCACCTAGTCAAAGGTCGATATGGAAGCAAACTTCTCCACAAATCTCCGATAATAACCCGCAGTGCCCAAAGCCGCACCTCCGCTGATGTAGTGGGTCTAGGCCAAGTCTTCGATCGCTTCAATCTTCAGACAACCCGAATAACGGCCCCGATAACATGCCCTAAGAAAGCCATCAAGCCAACCAAAACTCGCATTTCGAGAACTTGGCATACAATCGCCGATCCCGAGGACTCCCAATACCGCCCTCGCCGATCCGCATGGTCCTGCTTCAGGCGCGAATAAACCAGATATCATCAATGAATACTATAACGAACATATCCAAGAATGGCTTGAACACGGCTCATCAAATCCATGAATATCTGGGCGCTGTCAACGAAAGGCATCACCCTGAACTCATAGTGCCCATACCGGGTCCTGAATGCAGTCTTTGAGATATCTGCCTCTCTAACTCGCACCTGATGATACCCAGATCGCAGATCTATCTTGGAGAAACACCTCGCACCCTGCAACTAGTCAAACAAATCATCAATCCTGGGAAGGGGGTATCTGTTCTTGATAGTTACCTTATTCAGCTTCCTGTAATCAACACACATACGCAGCGTCCCATACTTCTTCTTTACAAATAAAAGTAGCGCTCCCCAGGGAGAAACACTTGGCCTGATAAAGCCTTTTTCCAGCAAATCTTTCAGCTGGTCTTTCAATTCCCTCAACTCAGCAGGTGTCATCCTGTATGGCGGAATAGATATCGGTCGAGTGTCTGGCGACATATCAATGCAAAACTCAATATCCCTCTCAGGAGGGATACCCGGAAGCTCGTCTGGGAATACGTCTGAAAACTCTCTAACGATCGAATCGATCAAGGTCCCAGATCTCAAAGATCGATGATCGAATACCCAACCATACGGTAGATATACCCTTCCTCACCATCTTCCTAGCCTTGAGGTAAGAAATAAACCTACCCTACGACGCAAAGATTCTTCCACTGATAACCGGCCACCAGAAACCGAACTGCACTCAATCTCTCTCATACCCACATTGGCATAGCAAGACGCTAGCCAATCCATACCCATAATCACATCAAAGTCCGTCATATCCAACACTATCAAGTCGGCTAGAGTCTGACGACCGTATATAGTCACTGGGCAAGCCTTATATACCCGCCACTACACCGAATTACCATCGCGTAGCCACCTCAAAAGCGTGTTATGGACTCTGGCTCATCCCTATTCTACCAAAGAATATGAGGAGATATATAGGGCAAGGTAGAACTCGGATCTATCAAAGTATATACATCACAAAGATGAAACCAATAATGTACTGCGACGACATCCGCGACGCCTCCCGTCCTCGACGGTGGACATAACATAAATGCGGTTCGAGGACCGCTGAATCGGGACCCCACCACGACCCTCGCCGCGCTGCTAGCAGTGAACACCCTCGCCCGGCGCATAACGCCGAAGACGAAGATTCAAAGAATCGACCGCTTACCGACTATAACACTCGCCACCTGCCTGACAATCTCTCTTCAAATGGCCTCACGCCACAAGAGTAACAAGCCCTCGAGGAACACGACATCGCCAGGTGAGACCTACCGCATCGAGCACACCGAGACGGGGTGGCCTCGACGGTAGCGGCCTCGCTTCCTGAAACCCCAAGTCCCGGAGCCACGACCCGCCGAATGACCGGCCGATCGGACATCCCGCCGTAAAACCGGAAGCGAGCACTCGGCCGGTGAAATGTGGACCTAGTTCGCCGAGGCCGCCCGCCTCAAAATCGCCTCGAGACCTGCTGCCCCGCCTCTTGGCTGGCCTAAGTCTAGTTGATCCTCTCTCTCTCTCTATCCTCGCATACGCCGCATCCCGCAATATCCATACCGGTCAAGAGCCACCCCAAGCACGCAGAATCATATGACGGCCTAGCCTCATCACATATCGATGAACCCGTCACATGCGCCTACAATGGTGTGCGATACCTAGCCAATGAGTCAAACTCAGTGTACTCTCGATAGTCCTCGCTCGCCTCAAGGTCAAGAATCTATCCACGGGCTCTCTCATCTCGTGAGGCAAGAAGTGATCCAGAAGGCCTCGTGAACTCCTCCCAAACACCGGAAGAGCATCCTCACCTCTAGACAACTCTCATGATTCAAACCAGTTCAACGCAATATCGCAGAACAGAAGAAGGCTAGCATGACAGAATCACCTCCGAGGCCCTAAGCACTGCATAGTCCGTCAGAATTACCGAACAAACTCCCGAGGATCCTCCTGATCTCGAACCATAGAACTCGAGTGGATGACAACTCAGAAATCCGAATCCGTAAACGGCTCTAGGGTTGGTCGCTCGCTCGCCGCTTGCCGCCACTATGCTTTGGTCAATAACCGACCGCTCCCGTATCTTATACTCGGCCCGCGTGGGATCGAGGCTCGTGTACCGCGGTCTCGTGGCCGCCGCTTCTCGAACTCGCTGAGGCCGGGCGACGCCGTGAAACTCGCCGCCAAACATCATCTCCGTGGGGATCGGGCATGTGCCCTCGTGACCCTCCGCGTCCAACTAGCAGCTCCCTCAGCTGCCTTGCCCTTCTGGGTCGCGGTTGCCTTGCGTGGAGGCATAACTGGTACATAAAGGAAACTATCAGAGGGAGTTCAACCTATAACACTGCTCTATTGCACGATCTTAGAGTGAAAGAATGGAAACCAATCCTAAATATCTCGCACCTCTCGATTATAGATGTGGTACAACACACCGATAATCAATACTCTACTAGACACTGTATGTAGACACTTCCCGAGGACTAACTGCTCTGATACCACTTTTGTCACGACGCGACCGGCCGCGGCGGTGCCTTCAGGGCACTCACCGTATACATCGAGAGAATAGCGGAACATACATAACACATAAACTCGTATAAAGTAAACATCATCGCAAGCCGAGGCGCCTTCCCATAAAAATATACTTAATCAAAAGTAAACAAGACAACTTTGTTCTAACACCCCAAACCACAAACGTGACTACGCACTTCAGAAATAACAATCGTGGCGGGACGGGGCCGCCATATCCCCGAATGTACATAATACTTATAGCATCGTGGAAAAACCGCACCAAAACAAGCCTCGGAGAACGGAGCTTCGACACTGCATCGGTGATCCTAAGAATGAGGATCCACCACCGCTACCTCACCGCGGCATGAACGCATTTCCCGAGAAAGGGGTTAGTACATATGTACTAAGTATGCGGCGGAAAATACTGAAAATACCTCATAAGTCTAAAATAACTGGAGACATGTATGATAATCAATTTACAGAACACTGTGCCTTACTAATAATGAGAATATCAAGCATATACTATACTGCATGAAAATAGGAAGCTCATGATCAAAGCAGGGTCATCCGCCCCGCAGTATCATTAAGCACTCCTACTCCTGGGACTATTTCACCCGCATGGGTCATGTGGACCCGCATGAGGTACTCCTCGCATAGGTTGTACTCACCCGCATGGGACTATTTCACCTGCATGAGCCCTACGGACTCGCATGAGGTATTCCTCGCATCGTGGGTAGCAAATCCACGGAATATGCAAATGCCACAACCCGGGAAATGACCCCATAATAAATAATAATATATCATTAGCACAAATCGGCTATCATACATAATACAAGCAAGTTAAGAAAACCCCTTAACTTCTTATTAGTCTTGTTCATACACATTCTCATTTTAGTCTACTTAAGGCACTAACATGTCATTATGAAATCCGGACATTTAACTCAAAGTACTATACTATGTACTTCTACTCTTTTAAAACCTTAGGCAATTAATGCCTTAAAAATCAATTTGCCTTTCACAACTTCAAATCATTTATCCGTACTCATTTTACTTAGAGTAATTCTTCCTTTGTTAACTTTCCATAAAGCTAATATAACCAACTTCCCATAAAGTCATTATATTAACGTTATACCTTAGTCAAATACATTTTCCTAAACCCAAGTGACTTACACTTTTAAAAAGAAACAAGAATCATATACTTAAACACATCAAGTCCCTTAACTTTGAAAACTCAAGACATCCTTAATACTTTTAAAGAAATGAGTTAATCCCCCTTACTCACCAAATTTGGCCATCCTTAAAACAAGTAAGGGATATCAAAACTTTGTACGTCTATCGTACTATATAGGTAAAGCTATTCATGCTCAAGAGATAGAAAAGTTCCACATACCTCTTCGGTCAATCCACTTGCTAAGTCCAAAATACCGCACGTAGTATGTCAACCTATAATGACCATAATACGTTTATTAACCTCTAGTTTCAACGTAGAATATTCCAAGTGCAAAGTCACTAAATTCTATGAAAAATCGGGCAGCATTTCCTTTGTTTCTACATACTTTGCCACCTTTTTCAAGGCCGAATTCAACATCCAAACGCCACTTTTAAGGCCCAACAATCCAAACATTTCAAAGGGGATTACACATCTAATCTTGGATGTGTAAAATTCTGCCCCACAATGCATATTTAACAAAATCAATAAGCTAAAGGTAATATCTAGGATATAACATGCTTACATATCATTCTTATCCAATCCTTTCATATCCAAACCATATTTCTTGCATGCAATGTATCTAAGAGTAATATTTACCTCTACAAGTTCTTTCTTCTTCACATGCAACACCAAAAACTAGCAAAAAGAGAAAGAATTGTTACCTTAGAGTTTTAGCCAAATTAATCCAACAAATTCACTAGCCTCCTTTCCACAAACACCACCACAATAACTCCTACAGGCTTGCCAACAAGTTTCCTTCTTGCCACACTTTTCAGTTTTTTCTCAAGCCTTGATTTCCTCTTGATTTTCTAGAGAGAAGGAAGAACTTCTAATTTTTAGAGAGAGAGAGAAGAGCTTGAAGAATGACCAAGTTTTCAAGACTTGGTCAATAAATAGGACATGCAAAATCAGATGGGGGGACACTTGTCACCCTCCCATGGCCTTTTTTAAAACAAAACAGTTCAGATTTTTCCACTCAGCCTCGCAGAACCCACCTCGGCGCCGCGGCGCTGAAACCTCCGCAACCTCACAAACTTCCGGCGCCGCGGCCCTGTGGCTCCTGATCGAATTATTTTTCTGTCCGACTGCGCACTGAACTTGTAACTCCCATAACTTTCTACTCCGATGTCCTATCGACGAACGGTTAGTTGCGTTGGAAATTAGACTCAACGAACTACATACTAAGCTTTTGAAACACCTAGGAACTCTCAATGTAACGGGTCATAACCCGCCTCAAAGTTGACTAAAAATCCGTCCGAAACAATCCGTCAACCTATCCTTCTAAAATTTTAAGTCTTAATCCCTTTCGTACGTTCTCATACGTATGACCTGCACTACGGGGTATAACAACTATATGGTTTAAAACAAGCCACGGGGCTTGGTATGAGAGGTTTGCTACATATATCATACATATTGAGTTCGTGTGAAGCAAGAGTGATCATTCACTCTTTATTTTTCATCGAGGTACTAACACGGCTTACCTTCTTTTATATGTGGATGATATTGTTTTGATAACTTCTTCTGATACACTGAAACACGAGATCATTGTCTTGCTTAAGTCCGAATTTGCTATGACAGATTTGGGTAAGTTGAGTTATTTTTTAGAGATATCAGAGACTAAATACGCACATGTCATGTTCTTATGTCAACGTAAATATGCAGAGGAGATTGTCTACCAGCCTAAAAAGGAAAACTGCAAGATCATGTACACTCTTATCGACTCCAAGTCAAAACTCAGTGCAAATGACGGGGATCCGGTCAGCGATCCCTCTCTTTATATGAGTCTCGCAGGTGCTCTTCAGTATCTCACTTTCACTCGACTCGATATTGCATATGTTGTTCAGCATGTGTGCTTGTCCATGCACGCTCCTAGGGAGCCTAACTTTACAACTCTTAAGTGTATCATTCGGTACATTAAGAGCACTCTTAACTATGGACGACATCTATATCCCTCTGCACCGACTAGATTGCTCTCTTACACGAACGTCGATTGGGCAGGCTGTCCGGACACTCGTCGCTCTATATCGAGCTATTGTGTACTTTTGGGGGATAATATTATTTCATGGTCTACAAATCGGAAAGCCACACACTTTCACATTCGAGTGCAGAAGTAAAATATTGAGGCGTTGCAAACATTGTTGTCAAGCTATGTTAGCTCTGAAATCTCCTTCTTGAGCATCATGGTCCCTTACGTAAGGCATTTGTGGTTTAATGTGATACCATATCTGATGTGTACTTGTCTCATAATTCGATTAAGCATTAGCGAACCAAGCATATTGAGATGAATATTCACTTTATTCGCGAGAAGGTTGCAATGAGTCACGTTAGGGTGTTACATGTTCCCTTTTCATATCAGTACACAAATATCTTCACTAATGGGCTTCTTCGACAACTGTTCCTTGATTTCAGATCCAGTCTCAGTGTCCGGCCTCCTCGCTCCGACTGAGGGGGTGTGAATATTCTGTAATTAATATTTTAGTGTAATTATCTAAAATAGAGATACTTATTCCATTAGAATTATAATTGTACATACTATATATTGTATTAATAAAAGGTACACTAATCTACAGATATATTAGATGGGAGAAATAAACATAAAATTGTGCTTGAATCCTGAGCCTCAAGAATAAATTGGCAGGAGCGATAACCTCGACCAAAATCTTTTGCCAATCAAATCTCCAAAAATGTACCAGCGAAGGGAGACAATTATTTTGTTTTTTTCTTTAAAAAACATGTTTTGCCGTAACACGGTTCTCAAGGCGTTCATAGGTCTCTCATCAAAGCTCCATCTAAGAATAGCTTAAAAGGCAAAGTCTAAGACCAAGATCTCCACTTTTCAACACTGCCGCTCATCTAAAAGGATTGACCGGAAAAGCAGGCGCTATTTGAAAACAAAACAAAACCAAAACCTAAAAATAAATTGGAAAACCATTTCTCTAATATCAAAACCAAATAATGTATATATAAAAAGAGACTGTTTTTCATAGGCTTGATAATCCACAATTATAACATGCGGCATTAAAATTACTATGGGGGCAAGTCCAAGGAATGCTTAATATATATTTGTACATTTGCTTGGCGGAGTTGAGTTCTAGTGCTGACTTGATCTTTTTTTTCTTTAATAATTGTAAATGACAACCTCAACGATGCCACAACTGGTATCATTGTACCATACAAGTAAACAATGTTAATTAAGACAATTGTTATTTGCGTTCCCATGAGGATATGAATTTGTCACTAATTAGCATTGGGTATACACATTATCCATCTCAATATGTTTGGTCCGCTGATGCTGGACCGGATTATGAGACATATAAATGGCAGATATGTTATCACAATAGACTATTGACACCTTACGCAGCGGACAGCTGAGCTCCAAGAGAAGATTTAACAGATCTCAGCAACTTCATTAGCAACACCCCTATACTCTGTTTCAGCACTGGAGCGGGATAACGTGGCTTATCTCATGGCAAACCAAGAAATAAGATTGTTGACACCCAATTTTGACCCTCCCGTCCAGTCATTAACTATAAAATTACACTAATTTTGTTAAATAATTTTTAGGATTTTTTAATAAAATGCAGCGAATAAAACATTAAATACAGGCATAAATAAATAATTTAATAATGGCATCGCGTCTTACGTAGAGTATTAAGTACTTAGAGTCCCGCGCCCGCATTAATTAATTTTAAACCCTGTCAGTAATAACATTAATAATAAATACATAAAATAATTAATTTAGCAATGACGTCGTGTCAAGTAGCATAGTCGCATTTATTAATACGTAAAGCAGTTTAATAATTTAATTTATAATAATGCACATAATAAGTTTTTTAAAATAATAGCGCCGCATTCTAAAATATTAAGCATTAATAGCACGCCCGCATTTATAACAATTAGGTTAATAAATCACCTAAACAATTTAAGCAAAATTTATTAATTTGCTAATTAATTAAATAGCACCTAAAACTCACCACTAATTAAATAACTAATTACCCACCATTTTCGCCTAGCCCACTAACCCAGCCCACTCCTACCTAAAATTAACACACTACCCGCCTACCTAACACCCGCAAGCCCAGCTTCACCGCTTTATACCCACCTTCATTACCCCCAAATTTCTTCATTTCCCTTTACCCTTCCTCCGCCCCCACTCCCTAACCTAAAAAGAAAACCCTAAAGAAAACGATAACCTAACCTAAAGCACCCAATCGCCGCCTTACCTTGTTCGACCCGAGATTCTCGCGGAGAATCCGGGACCTTCCTTACCCACGCAAGCGAAGCCAGCCCTTCTTACCATAACTAACCAAATCGCTTTACCTTATCAATCCAAAATAAGCAAATAAATCACCCTAAATAGCACGAATCAAGCACAAATCAGCCCTTACTATTTACCTAACTCGAACTCAAATGGCTATATAAGAGCATGCAAAGGCATCGATAGAGGCGCAACAATAACCCGTGGCAGAAGTGTCGAACATAGGAGAGTCGAGCATCGATTCAGAGCTCGTGAGGAGGAACTACATAGCAATTTAGTGGAACCGATAGATCGAAACCCTTAGCAAGCAGTGGAACACAGAGCAGAACTCGCCTTTCATTCGCGCCGCAAACCCCAAAACCAGCAGAGAACCTCGCCTTTCATTCGCATCGCAAAACCCAAAACCCGCCGATTGACCGACGACTTGATACGCCGCTCGTCGCCGCCTCTATAGCGGCTCGCTATTATTTTGTAATGCCGCTACGAAAAAGTATGCGACAGAAAATGGCGACTACTGGGATTTTAGGTTCTTGACCATAACAGACCTAGGGTTATTATTTGGCATTATTTTGCATTTAATTGGCTGTGCTATATTTTGCTTTATTTATTTTAATTGCTACCTGCTTTACTGCTTTCCTTAAACCGCATTCCGCCATATTTCTTCCATTCGAAAATTCACACAATCACACACTCACGCTACCGGTGTGCTCAAGACCCGCAAATTTCTTTCAAAAAATATCCAAATTTTAGGAGAGTCATGCGCATGAGTTAGATCGGTTCGTCTCGATCACCGTAGCCTTCTCACTGAGTCATTCGCCGGAACTCAAGGCCTAGTAAAGCCAAATCTTAGAAAACTTAAGATAGAGCTATACCACCCTTTATTTTAAGTACGCATGCATTTACCTTAGGTGGCCTGGCCCTGGCATCGACACCACAATTAGGAAGGCACCAAACTTGTCGACGGTTTCTCAACCCAACGACCAACCAAAGATATTACGTAGCGTGACAATGATGCATAAATCCAAGCCCAATCATGACATGTCAAATTGGAAAAAGTGCACCGTCATTTGGTCGCCATTTCCAACAAAGGCATTATAGTTGACGACTTGGACAAATCCATAATCTCGCATGTTGACGCTTAGGCTTACCCCGCATAAAGAGGCCCCGCATGTTAGGAAACGTCAATGTGCTATATGCAATATATCCGCTACATACCCGCAAATTACGTGCTTTATGCTAACACCGCTTGTTGCATTTTTAGAAAGATTTATCATCTCCCCAAAGGTCGATTTGTATTTGACTTAGCAACGGCAGAGCATCAATATTTCACAAGATCAAAGGCACGGTCCAAATGACATGACCGATTCTGCATCTGTTAACGAAGCCTAACTCGCTCTCGTTCCTATAAGCAAAGCAGGGTCTCGTAAAAGAAGAGCGCATGACACCTTCTCAAAATCGGGACAATGTAGAAACTGCATGCGGTCGCAAATCCAAGCGCACTGTGCACGCAGATGTCGGCGGACAAGCGCGCGGTCAATACAAATCGACCACCCCCAAAACTCATAAATTTTTCTTCGAGCGCAGTCTTTTCATATTAATGTACAGAAAGTGCAATAAGGTAAAAATACGCGAAAAGTTTCTTCAGATAGCGTATGAAAAAGCAAAGAAAGGCGCAGGATGACAACAATCCAAAGTCCGCAGCAAGAGCAAAGAGCAGCAGTAGCGGCATCAACAATCAGCCAAAGTTCGTAGTTCCGCAACAAAACCTAGTGCATCAACTCGCATCAAGTCAAATTGGCAACCCACGATCGCGACACCACGAAGGCATCATGACAATTCCACCGCAAAGACTTAGCATGTCCGCAGCAAGGACAACATCCCAAAGATTCATCAAAGCGACGTGATGACATCTCTACCCATAAAAGTGCACTTCTCATATATATTTATCATTTTGTTTAAACATGTATAGACTAACGCTTTCAAGCTTAGCTCAGAACATCTATTCTACAGAGCAAAGAAGAACACGCCCGTGCAACGACACCATCAAGATTGAAGTCTACGCAACGACGCCAAGAAGAACACGCCCAGTAACGACGTTATCAAGACAAAGAAGTCTACGCAACGACGCCAAAGAAGAACATCGCCCAGTAACGACGTTATCAAGACAAAGAAGTCTACGCAACGACGCCAAAGAAGAACATCGCCCAGTAACGACGCATCAAGACAAAGAAGTCTACGCAACGACGCCAAAGAAGAACATCGCCCAGTAACGACGTTATCAAGACAAAGAAGTCTACGCAACGACGCCAAAGAAGAATATCGCCCAGTAACGACGTTATCAGACAAAGAAGTTCACGCAACGACGCCAAAGAAGAACACGCCCAGTAACGACGTTATCAAGACAAAGAAGTCTACGCAACGACGCCAAGAAGAATATCGCCCAGTAACGACGTTATCAAGACAAAGAAGTCTACGCAACGACGCCAAAGAAGAACACGCCCAGTAACGACGTTATCAAGACAAAGAAGTCTACGCAACGACGCCAAAGAAGAATATCGCCCAGTAACGACGCGATCAAGACAACAAGTCTACGAATGACGGCAGCAGAAGAATATCGCCCAGTAACGACGCGATCAAGACATCAAGTCTACGCAACGACGCCAAAGAAGAACGCCCGTGCAACGACGCGACAAGACAAAGAAGTCTACGCAACGACGCCAAAGAAAGAACATCGCCCAGTAACGACGTTATCAAGACAAAGAAGTCTACGCAATGACGGCAGCAAAGAACACGCCCAGTAACGACGCGATCAAGACAAAGAAGTCCATGCAACGACGCCAAGAAGAACACGCCCAGTAACGACAAGTATCAAGATAGCAAGTCTACGCAACGACGCCAAAGAAGAACGCCCGCAACGACGCGATCAAGACAAAGAAGTCTACGCAACGACGCCAAAGAAGAACATCGCCCAGTAACGACGTATCAAGACAAAGAAGTCCAAAACGACGCCATCATCGCGATATTACATCTACGCGAAGATTTTCTCGTTTCAAAATTGCATTTTTATCATTCATGCTTTATTATTCGTTTTAGAAGCATGCACTAACTCTTCCTCGAGCTTTAGTCTACGCGAGCAAAGCAGAATAAGTCCAAAACGACGCCAAGTCCAAACGACGACAAGTCCAAAACGACGCCAAGTCCGAAACGACGATAAGTCCAAACGACGCCACGCCCAAACGACGCCGAGTCCAAAACGACTTACCAAAACGATACCACGCCCAAAACGACGCCGAGTCCAAAATGACTCGAACCGAAACGACTCCGTCCAAAAACGACGCCACGCCCAAAAACGACATCGAGTCCAAACGACTCCAGTCCAAAACGACTCGCCCAAAACGACGCCACGCCCAAAACGACGCTAAGACCAAAAACGATGCCACGTCCAAAACGATTTAAGTCCAAAACGACACCACGCCCAAAACGACGCCGAGTCCGAAACGACTCGAAGTCCGAACGACCAAGGCCCAAAACGACGCCACGTTCAAAACGACGCCGAGTCCGAAACGACTCCACGTCCAAAACGCATGGCAAGTCCAAAACGACGATAAGTCCAAAACGACGCCAAGTCCAAAACGACGCCAAGTTCAAAACAACGCCAAGTCCAAAACGACGCCATCATCAACATATCACATCTACGCAGGACGATTTTCTCTGCTTCTCAAAATTGCATTTTTCTCATTCATGCTTTATTATTCGTCTTAACAGCATGCACTAACTCTTTCTTGAGCTTTAGTCTACGTGGGCAATTGCAGCAGCGACAACGATCCGCATTCACAATCGCAACACGCCCGCGCAAGGACGAAAATCACAAAGATTCGCAACATCGCATCAACACAACAGCATCGCGCTTTGCAGATAACCTTTTCTATTCACGCTACATTGTTTTTAAAATTATTTTGCCTTAGCGCTTATGCACTAACCGCTTGTTCAAGTCTTAGCATGCAGAGCAGGAGCACAACGTGGATTTTCTTACAATAACCGGCAATTGGGGGCCAACCTTCCCAACGATCGCGTAGCGCTGCCGCGTTGGCCCACTCGCTTCCACATCACCGCAGTAACCCAAAGACCACAAGTCACAAAGACACACCCGTGTTCAAGCCGCTTATATTCTTTTACTTTTTACACCATAGCCCAAAGGTCATTATTATAACTCGACACCGGGATGCTTTTGAGTCCGCTAAGTAGCCCGCTTTAGTGTTTTGACCATGGTATCCCAAAGGTCGCCATAACTCGACATCGGGACGCTTTTTGATTTTTACGCCTTTGTCTACCGCCAAAGATTTTTGCAATTCTCAAGATCGAGACAAAATTGGCATGAAGTCAACGCTTTGTCCAAGATTCTTCCATCATCTCCATACAAAGAGGGACACTGTGACACCCAATTTTGACCCTCCCGTCCATCCATTAACTATAAAATTACACTAATTTTGTTAAATAATTTTAGGATTTTTAATAAAATGCAAATAATAAAACATTAAATACAGCATAAATACATAATTTAATAATGGCATCGCGTCTTACGTAGAGTATTAAGTACTTAGAGTCCCGCGCCCGCATTAATTAATTTTAAACCCTGTCAGTAATAACATTAATAATAAATACATAAAATAATTAATTTAGCAACGACGTGTCAAGTAGCATAGTCGCATTTATTAATACGTAAAGCGCTTTAATAATTTAATTTATAATAATGCACATAATAAGTTTTTAAAATAATAGCGCCAGATTCTAAAATATTAAGCATTAATAGCACGCTCGCATTTATAACAATTAGGTTAATAAATCACCTAAACAATTTAAGCAAAATTTATTAATTTACTAATTAATTAAATAGCACCTAAAACTCACCACTAATTAAATAACTAATTACCCACCATTTTCGCCAGCCCACTAACCCACCACTCCTACCTAAAATTAACACACTACCCGCCGCCTACTAACACCCGCAAGCCCAGCTTCTTCAACGCTTTATACCCAACCATTACCCCAAATTTCTTCATTTCCCTTTACCCTTCCCGTCGTCCCCCACTCCCCTAACCTAAAAAGAAAACCCTAAAGAAAACGATAACCTAACCTAAAGCACCCAATCGCTGCCTTACCTTGTTCGACCCGAGATTCTCGCCGGAGAATCCGGGACCTTCCTTACCCACGCAAGCGAAGCCAGCCCTTCTTACCATAACTAACCAAATCGTTTACCTTATCAATCCAAAATAAGCAGCGAAATCAGTCCTAAATAGCACGAATCAAGCACAAATCAGCCCTTACTATTTACCTAACTTGGAACTCAATGGGGGCTATATAAGAGCATGCAAAGGCATCGATAGAGGCGGCAGTCAATAACCCGTGGCAGCAGTGTCGAACATAGGAGAGTCAGAGCATCGATTCAGAGCTCAGAGGGAGGAACTACATAGCAATTTAGGGAACCGATAGCATCGAAACCCTTAGCAGCAGTGGAACACAGAGCAGAGAACCTCGCCCTTTCATTCGCGTCGCAAACCCCAAAACCAGCAGAGAACCTCGCCCTTTCATTCGCATCGCAAAACCCGTCGATTGGACCGACGACTTGATACGCCGGTCGTCGCCGAGAAGCGGCTCGCTATTATTTTAACGCCATGCCGAAAAAAGGGCGCGACAAAGATTATCCCCTAAAAATACATAATAGTAGGAAGTAGAGCGTCGCGTGTTCGGAAAACCTTCCCAATCAACATCTGTGTAAGAAAGCAACCTGGTCGGAGCGGAGGGGTATAGATGCAACCCATATTCAGGAGTACCCTTAATGTATCTGATAATACGCTTAAGAGCAGCAAAATGGGGTTCCCTCGGGGCATGCATGAACAGACACACCTGCTGAACGGCATATGCAATATCGGGCCTGGTAAATGTGAGGTACTGAGAAGAACTGAGCTTGGATTTCGAATCAATTGGAGTAGGCATAGCCTTGCAATTCGACATCTTAGCTCTGAACACAATTTCTTCTGCATACTTACGCTGACTCAGGAACATAGTATCTGCAGATCTAGTAACTGATATACTCAAGAAGTAACTCAGTTTATCCAAATCAATCATAGCAAATTCAGTTTTGAGAAGAGCAATAATGTTATTTTTTAATTTTTCAGAGGAGGCAGTGAGAACAATATCATCCACATATAATAATAAGTAAGCAATGTCACTACCATGATGAAAAATGAACAGAGATGTGTCACACCTACTGCAAGTAAACCCAATCTGCATAATATATCTGGCAAAGCAGTTATACAAAGCACGGGGTGCCTGTTTTAGGTCATAGAGTGACTTTCTGAGATGGCAGACATACTGAGGGACTGCAGGATGAACAAACCCAGGTGGCTGATGCATATACACAGTTTCTTTTAAATCCCCATGAAGAAATGCATTTTTGACATCCATCTGATGAATCAGCCACTTTTTATCCATAGTAATACTAAGAACAGTACGAATCGTAGCCGGTTTAACAATCGGGCTAAAAGTGTCACCACAGTCAATGCCCTCCTGCTGATTGGTGTCATTTGCCACAAGTCTGCCTTGTAGCGCTTCAAATCACCATTGTCTCTGAATTTGTGACGAAAAAGCCACAAGCATCGGATCACATTCATGCCCTCTAGTCTAGGTACTAGATCCCAAGTATGCTTCTTATTTAAAGCATTATATTCCTCACACATGGTCGCATTCCAATTAGGGTCTAGTTTAGCCAGTGTGGGGTTCTATGGAAGTGGAGAAATGATTTGGGCAGATAGGTTAAACTAGATTTTGGATTTGAAAATTCCGTGTTTGGCACGAGTTTCCATTTGGTGACTAGGGACAGTGGGTGGCTGCATTGGTTGAGTAGCAGGATCCGAGACAAATGGTATGGTCAGAGATGGAGAAGATGGAAGATTTTCCGTCAGAGGAGTCGCGGCGCTGCCTGAGTGACATACCTCTCTGAATTTTAGGCGTCGCTGCGCATCCCCGAGGGGCCACGACGCTGATGACGGTGAAAAGTCAAGTTGCTCACTGGAATACTGGCGTCACGGCGCATCCCCTAGGGGCTGTGGCGCTGAAGGTGAGATATGAGTGAGTTGACTTAGAATGATGGGAGATATAACGGGTTCATCAAGAAACGAGTAGTCCGATTTTTGGTATTCTTGAGGATTCAAAAATGGGAATATCGTCTCGTCAACGTGACGTGACGAGAAATATGGATCTGACGATTGGACAAGTCATAGCATAGATAACCCCTATGGTTGGGTGAGAAACCGAGGAATACACATGGTGTAGTTCGAGGAGCCAACTTATGAGAGATGGTGGAGGTAAGATTGGGATAGCACAGACAGCCGAAGATTCATATGTGGTCATATGATGGAGTCTTACGATATAGGATGTCGGTGGGGGTTCTATTTTGTAGAGTGCTAGTGGGTAAAATATTGAGGAGGTATTCTACCATTTTAACAACATAGACCCATAACGATGGTGGCAGACATGCATGAAAGAAAAGGGTACTGACCATGTTATAGATAGTACGAATAATTCGTTCAGCTTTTCCATTTTGAGGGGATGTGTGGGGACAAGAGAAACGAAACACCATGCCCTGTTGGGAGCAAAAATTATGGAATGCTGAATTATTAAATTCACGTTTGTTATCACGCTGAAAGGATTTTATGGACTTTTCAAATTGGGTTTTAATAAATCTGTGAAACTAAAGAAATTTAGCAAAAACCTCATATTTGAATTTGAGTGGATAAATCCATAAAAAGTGTGAAAAATCATCTAATAAAACAAGATAATATTTGTGACTCAGTGAGCTAATAACAGGAGAAGTTCACAAATCAGCATGAACAATATCAAATGGTGAAACTGTTATACTTAATGAAGACATAAACGGAAGAAGAGTATGCTTGTCAAGCGGGCAAGTTTTCCATTATTACATTGAATACGCTGATTATTTCTAAGAAAAAAAAAGATGTGATCTCCTGGATGTCCGAGCCTATTATGTCAGGTGGATGGAGACAGTGCAGCAAGAGAGACAGGTGGTTGAGTTCTGACAGTGGAAGAGTGAGTGAAAGGGTAGAGGTCTCCCACACTATTGCATCGCGTAAGAGTTCTCCACGTATTGAGATCCTTCACATAGAAACCAAAAGTGTCAAAATTGACAGACACCTAATTATTACGAGTGAATTTTCTAACATAAATCAAATTTTTAATAATTTGAAGTGCGTAGAGGACATGGTTAAGTGAGAAGGGTGGATGGGGATTTTTGATGTGTGTGTTACCATCACCTGCGATTGGACTGCGGTGACCATTGCCAACAGTAATATAGTGAGGATACTTTAACCGAAACAATTGGGAAAAATTACCTGAAGAGCTGGTCATGTGTAATATGGCTTCGGAGTCCATATACCAATTACTGTCGGGCTGTTGCAGGTTGAGAGTGTTGAAAGCTTGGCCCAACTCAGTGGGGGTCATCTGCTAGGTTGAAGGAAACTGTTGGGCCAACATCAGATGAGCATGTTAAGGCGATGGGTCTATTGGTGCTGGACCGAGGATACTGGGCCACAACTACTGCTGAAACTGGGCCCTTGCTGTTGGAAATGGGAAAGCAGGCGAGGCCCAGTTCGCAGTATTGGGCCAGCCTGGTTGAGAAGCCCACTGATAGTAAGTAGTTTGTGGAGGGCCTACTTGCTAGGCTTTCCGGTCTTTGCTGCCCCTTCCTTTTGTTTCCCTGTCCTCTGCCCCTGCCACCACATTCTCTGTTGCGGCTCTGCTGCTGGTGGTGGTCCGACGGTGGTGGAGTGGTGTTGTTAGCTAGCGGCTGAGTACTTTCAATAGCAATTGTTTTTTTATTGTGTTCATCCTGTTTAGCACATCGTGTTTCTTCCAATAACAGTTATGAACGTGCCTTGTTGAAGGTTGGATGTGGATCAGCATGTTGAATCATTGTCGCAAGAGTATCATATTCCCCTTTCGGTAAACCTGCAACTAGTTGTAGTACTATTTTCGTCTCAGAAACAGTTGTCCCAACATTAGAAAGTTGGTCGGCGAGGAGTTTCATCTGTTTGCAATATTCTGACATGTTGTTAAAATTCTCAAGACGTGTGTTGTTGAACTGCTCCTCTAAATACACCGCCCGGGTATTTTTATTGTCCTGAAATATTTCCTCCAGATGTACCAAAGTTCACGCGCCGAAGCACCTGTTTTCATGATAGTACACAACAAGTCTTTGGAGATGGTACCATATATTCATTGCTTGACAATGGCGTCAAGACGGCGCCATGTTGAGTCGTCAATCTCAGAGGGGCGAGGGATTGACTCATCAATGTGATCGAGTACGTTATACGCACAAGCATGAATATAAAACATTCTACCCACATAGAATATTGATAGTCTTCTTGATCAAGAATAATAGGGACAAAGTTCTTGATGTTTGTGACAACAAACGCCGGATGAAAAGAAGACTTTAAGGAAGAAGGGGGTGTCAATTAATCCAGAGGTAGACCCAGTAGATTTAGGAGAGTTGGGAGGAGACATAGTAGCCACAATAAGAGAACCGTCGCAGCGAAAGGGGGGGGGGGGGGGGGTCGACGGCGGTAGGGAGAAAAGACTTTTAGGGTTAGGGATTTTAAGCTATTGATACCATGTAAGAGATTGAAATAATTTCCCTTAGCGATTTTTTTCATTAATGACAATATATATAGTTGTACAAAGGTGATTCATAATACAGTAAGAATCCTCAGTTACCTTAAATACATGAGTATAATAAATACAATATATACTTTGAATATTTGAAGAATATTCGCTAATACAGAAGCTAAAAAAATAGTTTTTCCCAGAAACACTTTTGAAAAAAAAAATCACTTAGAAACACTTTTTAAACTCTTGGTCAAACACTAATTGATGGTCAAAAGTATTTTTTTAAAATTAATTAATCAAACACAAAATGTTTCTCACTTTTGAAAAAAATATTTTTCAAAATAAATTTATTTTAAAGCTGGGCCAAACATGTTAAGAGTCAGTAAAAACCTCACTTTTTTAAAGTTTTTACTAAGAGTCTGTTTGGAAGGACATGTGTAATTACCATGCTGTGTAATTACACACACTAGTAATTACAATGACCTGTTTGTTTGCGAGAACGTAATTACAGTGTAATTTACACTGTCTTGCTTGGTTAGACAAATGTAATTACACAGTTAAATTTCAAAAATCAAATTAATATGTAAATAAATTTTATTGTGTGACAGACATATAAAATAAAAAAATACCAAATATTAAATAATTATCAGGTAGATAAAATAATTTTTTTTTGTAAAAATATATTAAATAATTATAAATTAATAAATAATATCATAAAAATAATATGTATCTTTCAAATAAATAATATTATTATTTAAACTAATTAACAAAATTTTCAATAACGACTTCAATATTCTTTTGCCACTCATGTCAATATAATAAAGTTAGATATAAGGTTAGAAAATACTTGATAAACACTTATACTAAAAATTACAAAATAAAATTAATTAAATGCATAATTGTGTTTAACAAGTCTTATGTGAGTTACAAAGGATGTACGGAAATAGTATACGACTATTACATGACTTCGAAAGGATAAAAAAAAATTACAATGATTAACAACCTTGTAGCCAACAAGAGTTGTGACTACAGTAAACTTGTGAGTTCTTGATCCGTCTTGAATCTGCGTTCTTGAGTCTTTCTTGGGATCTTCGGTCAACTGCAACAAACTCCTTGATCTTGACAACCTGAAACCAAGAAACACTAAATTTGGTAGTGTTACAATTGCGCTGCTGATTCGAGTGATATTCACTCTTTCCTTAAGACATTATTGCCCCGTATATATCCTTTTACGATATGGGCAACTGTCTCCCAAGATAAAACAACAACTAACAAATGAGCAAAGAAAACTCAAGTGTTTCTCAAGAAAAACCTTTAAGTGTGTGAAAGAGTGCTTAGAGAAGAAGAATTCAGAAAATCTGAATTATACAAGTGTGAAGTCTATTCTCCAATTGAGTCAAAGCCTCAATTTATAGTTGTGTAAGAATGCCTCTTCAAGTGCTCATGTAATGACCACTTAATTCACCAAGTAATGCAGCCAAATAATGACTGATTTATGGAGGAGAAACTGGCATCTGAATGCCCCAAAACGTCTCCATAATCAGCCAAACTTTTGGACTTCCGTTCGCACACACACTGCCTTGTTGACGCCGCGGCGCCGCGGCGCCGCAGCTCCAGTCACCAGAATACCAACTAGCGTCGCAGCACCGCGACCCTTGAGGTGGTGGTGGCGTGGCGCCCCGGCTCCGCGGTGACGCCGCGGCCCTTTTCCGACTCATTTTGATCTTACACTTCGCACACTTCTTCCTTCATTTACCAACGTGAAACACATGTCATTTAACCAACGATCGTTCATCATTTCATGTCTCAAACGTTTACTCACGTACCAAAATCTCTTTCACTAATGAAATTTTATGATACTTGACACTACGTGTGCACGTATGTGGAAATGACATTTCCGATGTGCGGGATTCCAATTGTTCGAGTCATAAATAATAGGATAATCTTAATTCCACATTAGTAAATTTCCAACAATCCCCTCTTGAAAGAGATTTACAAGGTGTCTTTCTAGCAATCTTTTGGCGGATCGATGTTGCATCTGGATAGGTAGTCGTGGCTTTGAACATTCCATAGTAGAATACCATCAGACTTACATACTACGCGGTGAATGTGATATCTTAAACCGTCAGTATTTAGTGTAAACCAAGATAACGGTACCAAGACAACAACTTTCCTTACTTTATTATTCTTAATGTTCTGTCTGTTGTGGTCGTGAAAACACTTGGATTCTTAAGTGCGTTCATTTGAGGCGGTCAGTCCTCGCGCTTAAATAGGTGGTCTCCTACAAGGTATCCTACTATACCCCACTTCAAAAGTGTTAGACATCATTAAAAGTTTCTCCAAACCTAACCTCAACCGGTGAGGATCATTAAAGGTTTTGAAAACTTAACCTCTACCCACATGTAGGTAGCACTTTAAGTTCTATCGCGGGAACGGCTTTGGATTCATGTTTCTTTACAAAAAACATCATCTGAATTGCTCTTGCTTCCACTGAAGCGCTGCACTGAACCTTTACGACTTAGTTTTCCCATTGAACCAAATTCTTGGGATCTCCAGTCAGTATGGTTGGGTATCAACTGTATCAGTTCTTACTGTTTGGGTTTTAAGACCATTCTCCTAGACCAGCAGAACTCTTGATCTTTGGGTAATCTCTTAATTAAATGGTCAGTTATTTCCTTTGATTATTAATCAAGGAAGTGACACCCACGATTATCAACTGCCATACGGTCTTATGTCTCCGGTAGTTATGTCCAGACACTTTCATTCGTGCCCTTACAGTGTATAACTGACGAAGGCATGTGTTACTCCCAATAAGAAACATCTTCTAAGAGGTCGTGAAGTTACTAAACTTCTCATTATGTTTTGTAAAAAGGGATAAACTCCGATTCCATTACGAATCGGCCGATGCAAGTTTGCTTAGAGGATTTTCAAAAAAGACACACCATATACATCCACTTGTGGATTTTGGTATTCTTTAGATCTGATGTACAGTTTGCATCACCGTGTTCTCTCAGAACTGCTGGGCATCCAGAATACCATAATCCATATATAAGCGAATAATTCAGATGTTGTCACATCCTATTTAACGCCTTCTATTGGTCATTTCCAGAATCACGAGTGAACCTTAGTTCAACTGAGCTTATTTATGAGATGATGCCATATCAGTATAGTGTGTAAAATACACTGAACTACATGTGACCTGCGCATATCTCTCTTGGTATATGGGTGCACCATGATTCCAATCAATTCTATGATTCATATACATTGATAACTTCAACTAGACTGTCAAAACACCTCACATATGAGTTTGGTTTAGACCAGTCTGTTAGATGTCTTGGAATTCCCAATTCCTAAGATGTCATCTGCAATACCCATATTATTCATATCGAAACATCGTTTCAACATACTCTTAGTCTCTAGGATCACTAGGACTTCTCCCTGTGATCAACATGTCGTCTACGTAAAGACGTATCATGACGAACGAGTCAGAATTATCTTTCATGTAGACATATTTGGCACACTCATTAATGGAGAAACCCTTCGATAGTAGAAAACTATCACAATTTTCGCACCATTACTTCGGGGCTTGTTTTAGCCCGCACAGAAATTAGACAAGTCGACAGACTTTTTTATCTTCCCTGGAACCACATACCCCTCAATTTGTTCCATATTAATTTCTTCTTTCACTTTCAGACTTTTGGTTTTCCAACTGTTGGTTTTTTAGCTTCAGAATCAATGTTTCTGTAGTCAGATTCATTATTTCTGTTTTATCTGAAACTTTCAGGACCAAAATGTAAATATTTCAGGGACCAACAAGGAAGTTCAGGAAGAAGCCCAACAGTCCACTAAACCAACTCTCCAATTAGGAAGGCTTTCTGAACATCCATGTCACGCAAGACTGCGGTGGCTATGGATGTTAAGCAATTCACATAGGAGCACACGTCCAAGTATCCGAGGCCTTATACTCATCAGTAGATCCATATATTTTTTTCTCAATTTGAGTATCCACTTTTACAACCCAGAGGTTCTTTTCATGGAGGAAGATCAATCATCATACAAGTGTGGTTCTATCTGATGAAGTATATTTCTCTCTTTTTAGCTTCTTTCCAAAGCAGTGCTTCTGGAGACGACAATTCTTTGTTAATTGTCCATTGGTCATTCTCAACCATATAAGCTAGAAGGCCTGGAACAATTCTTTGTCCCCTCTTTTTGCTCTGTCTCGGTTCAACATCTAAAATCCATAAGTTTTGTAGATCTGGAACATTAAGTTCCGGATAGTTAGCAATTTCCGAGTCATGTAGATCTGGAACATCTAGTTTCGTACAACCAGGACTCGCGGGTTCTTGTTAACCTTGAGCAACGACTTCTTTTTTCTTCTTAAGGAAAGTTATCTTCAAAGAATTCAGTATTCTTTGGCACCAAGATGTGATAAGCAATACTATTTTTTTGCAGATCCAGTGGATATGCAATCTACAGTCTTAGGTCCAATCTTGACCTGCTTTGGCTTAGGTTCTCCAACCCTTGCCACACTACCCCATATCGCAACAATTGTATATGGGATTAATTTCATGTTTCACATGGAGTGTTATCCTTATCCTTATGCGGAGTTCTGTTGAAAATCGCATTAGCGGTAAGGATTGTTTTGCCCCACATATCTTGGGCGTACGGATCTGCGCTTGGCTAACACTGTTAGAATGAGTTGAGTAAGGAGCAGTCGTTTGTCACACGATATTTCGCATTCACCTCCTCTATCACTACGAATTCCTCAATCCGTAGACTTAGTAGTTTTGCAACTTCTGTTTTATAGCGCTCATCCGCTTCAACAAATTCATCTTTGTTCTTCAACAAATGATGCAATACATTATACCGTCATCAATGAATATCACAACATACTTGTCTCCCCCCTCTATTTGTAAATGACCCACGTAGGCGTGACTATGTTATAGAGGAGCGGTGCTTCTTTTGTTATTCCTTCGACGGAATGGAAAGGTCATTTTGCCTCTTCGCCTACCTCACGTCAATTTTGAGGTTTTATGTCGACAGAAGGCAACAATCTCAACTTAGTTAGCTTTTGAATGATTTTCTATTCAACGTGTCTTAATCTATGAAGGCAAAGATGCACGGGTTACAAATATATCATTCTCTTGGCTACAGATGTACTATACAATTCTTAGTTATTACAGACCTGTTGGAATAGTTTCAAACCAGCTTGACCAACAGCGTCCTTGAAATCAAGTTTGGGACATGTATCACCTCTTGTTAGAGATCGCATTTCCTAAAGTCCTTTGAGAACAACCTTTCCAACTCTTTCTAGTTTAGAAGTGGTGTTGCTTCACATAAACAATCTCTTGTCCGTGGTTAGGGTGTAACCGAATCGTATGAGATCTAGATACTCTGGTCCACTCCAGTTGTCTTGGCAGACTGGAATTTTTTTTCTACCTTTCGTTTGGCCTTCAGATCTTTTAAGATCTGGAAAACTCTGGCCCACTTAAGTCGCCCGTAGGCTTTGTATGACTGAGTGTCCAATACTATTCTGCCAAAAGACGGATCTTCTGTGGGAAACATTGACAGGTTGGTCTCTAGTCCTCTAGTCCTTGTCTTTAGTCATCTTCCCTTGTGATTGGTGCCCAGGAAAATTTCTGGCGCTTACTTAGGATTGTCCATAGAGCCAATTTATTACAACCTAAGTCCATATCTTTTAAACAATTGTTTACAATAGTCCAATCTTTAAACGGGAAGGAAAGTGAGATTAAACTTCTGATGCGGCCCTTTTTCGACTCGTTTCGATCTTACACTTCGTACACTTCTTCCTTCATTTACCAACGTGGAACACGTGTCATTTAACCAACTATCGTTCATTATTTCATGTCTCAAACGTTTACTCACGTACCAATATCTCTTTCACTAATGAAATTTTACGATACTTGGCACTACGTGTGCACGTATGTGGAAACGACGTTTCCGACGTGCGAGATCCCAATTGTTCGAGTCATAAATAATGGGATAATCTTAATTCCATATTAGTAAATTTTCAACATCTTCCTCCTAATGCGCAGGAATATGAGTTCCATCTATAGCACCAATACAATCCTTCAAAAGACTTGCAATAACTTTAAGATATAGCACAAAATAATTAGTAATAACTTTTAGTTGGTAAAAGTAAAATGTAATGCTAGAAACTAACCTTGAACTAGGGATGAAGAAATAAGTTCAAATCCAAATAACTCATCCAATCCATCCAAGATTTGATGGATTTGAGCAAGAGTGATTTTGATGACGGACTAATTTGGGCTAGTCCAAGTTGACCTATCACAAATCAGCAGCTCAAATGAAGCTCAAATTTGATCCACGGAAATGCGAAATCTTAACCATTAGAGCTCGACTCTAGATTACGATTTTTATCTATAAATAATTATTTAAATAATTTTATTATTATTATGCTTGTACGTTGTAATTATTAGTAGAGTTGGCAATTTCAACCCATATTTATAAAATCAACCCATTTAATTCACATTTTAGTGAGTTGGATTACGTATATTGCAATTGGATAAATATGAGTTTCAGTATATTTTTAATCCATAAATATATAAATAAATATGGATAAACTATGGACATCCATATAGAAACTCACTTTTGTAATCACTTTTGTAATACTCAAGATCAAGATCAGGCGGTGTGTTTGGTAGGAAGGATAATATTTTTCGAAAAATATCTTTCATATTTTCCCTTATTGCTTGCTTGAGAAATATTTTCCTATGAAAAAAATTTCTTTAATATTTCAGGAAAACCATTTTTTGGAACAATAAAAATTGTCCAATGCACCCCAAACACCCATCACACTATCCACCGACCCTACACATATCGCCCACCCCCACCACACTATCCACCGACCCTACACTATCCTACCACTTGTACCCACCTCGACCCCACCTACCCCCACTTACCCCATCTACCCCTACCTCTCGCCCTACCCCACACCAACCCCCCCTCAACCACCATACAATTTTATATTTTATATTTTCTTACTTTAATATAAAAATTATAGAAAAGATAAAAAAATCTTACCTCTCCCATCCCTGCCCTACCTTACCTACCCCATCACCCTCTACCACACCTACCACCCAACCCCCACTTGCCCTATATCATTCTCAAATTTCTATTTCATGTATTTTTTTACTTTTATAAAAAAATATGAAACTTTTTCTTACACCTCTCCTCCCCCAGTCCCAGCCCCACCTACCACCACCTCACCCTCACTTTCCCTACCTCCATCCTCAAAATTCTAATACCTCCCCTACCCTCATTCCTTACCCCATCCTCAAATTTATATTTCATATTTTTTTACTTCTATAAAAAATATGAATTTTTTTCTTACACCCCCGCCTTACCCCCACTTGCCCTACCTTCATCCTCAAAATTCTATTTCATTTTTTTACTTTTATAAATAATATGAATTTTTTTCCTCGCCCACCTCCCGCATGTACCCCTACCTCTCCCCCACCCCACTTGCCCTACCGCCCATTCTCAAATTTCTCTATCATATTTTTACTTTTACAAAAAATATGAAATTTATAAAAGTAATGGACAAGTTGGGTTATTACCCATCTTGGCACACCCATCTTAATCCAAACAATCTTTGGGCAGGGTTGAACATTGACTCATCTTGACCCGCTCAATTTAAGCCTAAACGGTCCATCTATCACCCTATCTTGAACCAATGATAGAAAAGTGGATTAGAGAAAATGAGGTAAATTTTTGAGAAGATATCTTTCCAACATCCTAGTATTTAATCATAATGATGTATTTTTTAGCTTGTGATTTAAGTTGTTAATATTAATAAGTAATAAATAAACCTTCTTTAGAATAATAATAAATAAGTTATAAGAAGATCCTAATTCTCACAATCACATAACTTCACATATAGTTTATTGTTGCAGAGAATTTGTTTTTAACAATGTTTAGTTAAGAGCATAAAAGTTAGACAAAAACATAAAATTTCATAATTTTTTATCAGCATAAAAAAAATTGATTATCAAACCAAAATAGAATGGAAATCAAGACAACTTACTTTATTTCTTTATCGACATATTCTTTTGTAATATATTATCACACCAAATAAAAGAATAAAAATCAAGACAAAAAAATATACTCATATAATGACAATAACGAAGAACTGATGACCAAACAAGGAGATAAGGTGTAAGATTGTATTAATCTTTTTTGGGGAGTCTTTTTCATTAATACAAATATATATAGTGTATACAAGGTGGAACCCTAATACAGTAAAGATCCTAATCTATCATAAATATACAACGCTCATAATTACATAATATATCGGGAATATTCGCTAATACGGGGCTCAGTCGGAGCGGGAGGAGGCAGATGCTAAGACTGGATCTGAAGTCGATAAATAAATGTTTAGGTAGTCCTTTTGTGAAAATATTTACATACTGATACGAATAAGACACGTGCAACACTTTGACATGACCGAGAGCAACATTCTCACGAACAAAATATATATCAATCTCAATGTGTTTGATTCGCTGATGTTGAACCGGATTGTGAGATAGATATATGGTAGATATGTTGTCACAGCTATAGACATCTTACGCAAGGGACACTGGAGATCCAAAAGTAAATTTCAGAGCCAACATATCTCAGCTACAATATTGGAAACGCCTCTGTACTCTGCTTCGACACTCGACGGGATAATGTGGCTTGCCTTTTGGTAGACCAAGAAATGAGATTATCCCCTAAGAATATACAATAGTCGGAGGTAGAGCGTCGCGTGTCCAGACAGCCTACCCAATCAGCATCCGTATATGATAATAACATGTTCGGTGCAGAGGGGTATATGTGCAATCCATAATCAAGTGTGCCCTTAATGTATCAGATGATACACTTAAGAGCAGTAAAATGAGAATTTTTGGGGGCATGCATAAACACACATGTTGAACAACATAAGAAATATCAGGTCTGGTGAATGTAAGATACTGAAGTGCATCTGTAAGGCTCCTATAAAGAGTAGGATCGGAGACTGGAGCACCATCAACAGCACTGAGCTTTGATTTAGAATCTACCGGAGTGGGCATGATCTTGCTATTTGTCATTTTAGCTATGTACACAATCTCATCTGCATACTTACACTGACTCAAGAACATAGTATTTGCAGATTTGGTCACTGATATCCCCAAGAAGTAACTCAATTTCCCCAAGTCAGTCATAGCAAATTCGATCTTAAGTAATGTAATAATCTCATTTTTCAACACATCAGATGAGGCAGTGAGAACAATATCATCCACATATAGTAATAAGTAAGCAGTGCTACTACCTCGATGAAAAATAAAGAGAGAATTATCACATTTGTTGCCTACAAACCCAATCTGCATAATGTACCTGACAAAGCGTTCATACCACGCTCTGGGGTCCTGTTTCAAACTATAAAATGACTTATGAAGACGACATACATACTTAGGTATTGTTGGATGGACAAAGCCATGTGATTGGTGCATGTAAACAATCTCTTTTAAATTCTCATGTAGAAATGCATTTTTCACATCAAGTTGATGAATCGGTTAATGCTTACTCATAACAATACTCGTAACTGTGCGAATGGTGGCCGATTTAACAAACGGACTAAATGTCTCACCACAATCAATGTCCTCCTGTTGATTAGTGTCATTAGCCACAAGTCTAGCCTTATACCTTTCTAAGTCACCAATGTCTCTATATTTGTGACTAAAAACCCACATGCATCAGATCATATTCACCCCCTCGGTCGAGGACAAATCCCAAGTATGTTGTTTCGTTAAAGCATTAAACTCCTCACACATGACCGCATTTCAATTTGGATCTAGTTTGGTTAATTTTGTTTTTTTTTTAGAAATCGGGAATATGATTTGTGTGGATAGGTTAAATTAGACTTTAGGTTTGAAAATCTCGTGTTGGACACGGATTTCCATACGGTGTGAGGAGGCATTCTGGGTATTTGTGTTGGTTATTGGGTCTGGGTCACAGTGTGGGATTGGATCCGGGTATTAATTTGGTGTGTCAATGTGGTTACTGGGTACAGTTGCGGGTTGGGCAGTTTCTGGGTTTGACAATGGATTGTGTGGTGGTACCGATATGGGTAGATCGAGATGGAGGATGTGGGGTATGGTGTCGGTAGGGGTTGGGTCAGTGTTCTGATTGTGGTGGTACGGTGTGGATTTACGGTGGTTGGTAGGGTTGCGGGGTTGCTTTGGGATAGTGTTGGTGACACAGTGATAGGGACGGTGACCGGTGGTGATACCGAGATGTTGGGCCGATTATCGGTGGTGGCAATCAGTTGCATTTGTGATGGAGAACATGATGGTGACAGGGACGCAGAGATGCAATCGGTGGTGGTGGTGATAGGTGGCAGAATCACAGAGAGGCGGTCAGCTGTATCGGCGATACGTGAAAGATGTGGGTTTTTTATGGTGGACTGAAACAGTTCGCTGAGGATGACGGGAGAGATGTCGGATTCGTCAAGAAAAGTATAGTCCGTTTTGCAGAATTTTTGAATGTTTGAGAAAGGGAATGTGATTTCGTCAAATGTGACGAGAGATGTGAATCTGATGAGTAGACAAGTCATAACATAATAGCCCCTATGAGTGGACGGAAACCCTACGAAGATACACGGAGTGGTTCGGGGTGCCAATTTATGAGAGCGGTGGAGGACAAATTGGGATAGCATAGGCAACCGAAAAATCCGAAGATGATCATAGGAGAGGATCCGTTGGTATAATATTTCGGTTGGGGTCATACTCTGATAGCATGTAAGATTGTATTAATCTCCCTTGAAAGTCTTTCTCATTAATACAAATATATATAGTGTGTACAAGGTGAAACCCTAATACAGTAAAGATTTTAATCTACCATAAATATACAACACTCATAATTACACAATATATCGGAAATATATGAAAAATATTCGCTAATACAAAGATTTTTTATCTAATAATGTACAAAATTTTAAAATAAAAAGCTTTGGATGAGTAGATACCTGGAGTGTTCAACATTTCAGATTTTGGAAGGAGTCAAGGTGATATGGAAAAGTCTTTTTCTTTTTAGGAAAAAAAATCTGAAAAAAAAGGCAACAATTTCAATTCTCAACCCCTTTGAGATTAGAGAATGTAATTATCAACTCTCAATTACACTCAATTTCCACATAACCAACTAATTACTTGGCCAAACAAACAACACAAACTAAGTAATTACACTCAAATCCAATTCCAAGATGTCCTTCCAAACAAGGTCTAAGAAATATGTCTGAATACTTGCTTGTAAGATATTTTATACTACTCCCAAAAGTTTAAAAGACTTTTTCAGAAAATCCAAAACCGTTTTTAAAGATGAATATTGAGCAAAGTTTGACCTGAGTCTCAAAAATGGTCTCAACTCAAAAGAGATTTACTTAAATGTGTGTGTGAGAGAGAGACTTTTAGCTTAGGAGCACTAACACATTAAGCAAAAACACCTATAATTGGATGAACCCCAAAGTTGGCAATTAGGGGCTAATTAGTTGAGCAATTCAGTGAATCAATTTAACAATATTGTCTAATTAGTTACGTAAGAAATGAATGCAGAAGAAACTGTATCAAATACAGTAAAGAAAAGTAGTACTTAATTACGGATAAGTCCTGTTTTTACCAAAGTAAAAGTCTTTTAAATGAAATTCTTAGTTAATAATAAATCCATCATTTTCCACTTTGTTTGCGATTCCAAGACTTGCCCTTAATAATATAATAAGGGTTAAGTCTCTAAATTCTACGGAAAATCGGACAGCACCTCCTTTGTTTTTACTTACTTTGCCACCTTTTCCAAGGTCGAAATACAATAACCAAACAGCCCCAATTGGCTCACAACAATATAGAAGATAATCCAATGCAAATGACTAACTAAACAGCCCCAATTGGCTCACAATTATATAGAAGGTAGTCCAATACAAATGACTAACTAAACAGCCCCAATTGGCTCACAATTATAATTCAAACCAAATTTGTAGCATAACATGATATTAAGTCACATTTGATTATAATAACCATAATCCTTAAGTCAATGACATGCGACGGTTCTAACAACGATTAAATTGTAATTCAACTTAATCATGGCTTACATTACATTTCGGATTTCCAAGGCTATAATCAATCCATAATCCTTAACCTCAAGATAACAACTCCATGCTTGCAACATACAAAGCTAACAACAACAAAATAAATAATCTTGTAATACTTTCAAAGAACAAGATTATACCTCAATGATTCTTAATCCAACTCCAATCCGAAGTCGCTCCTTAGTAGTTTATAGCCTCCAAGACACTTCAATCCGCTTGAGACCCTTAGAACAACACCAACAATTATCCTTCAAGTCTTCAAATAAAACCTAGAAAGACTTAGGTTTTCGTTTGCGACTAACCCGTAAACAATCTTTTCCAAGATTTTTCTATTGAGATGTTTACAATACACCTAAGAACCTTGGTTTAAAGTGGGAATTAAAAGAACAAGGAACAAATTTTTTCCTTCTTTTGCTAAGTGAACAGAGCTTATGCCTATGTTCTTCCAATTTTTGTGTGAAATTTTCTAAGTGTTGGCTCTCTAGCACTACTAGTATTATATAGAGTAAAGGATGGTCAAGATATAACCAAATGTGAGGCTTGGATAAGCTCTTTGTAAGTCAAGACTTATTGACTAATTGACTTGGTCAAGATTGTCAAGCCACAACTTGCAAGACTTGTCTTGCAACAAAGGTCCAATGACATTCATGCCCTTGCACATTTCGACCAAGGCATCATCTAAGGGGGGTGACACGTGTCGCCCTCCCATTCGACACAACACAATGTTTTTCCGACAATTTCATAATTTCCGATAAATTTTTACAAGTCTCGAATCCTTAACATTTGTGAGTTCTTACCTACGTTCTTAAGGCATGTCCTGTAATTACGGGGTGTAACATTCTTCCCCCCTTAGAAACATTCGTCCCCGAATGTTCTTTCGGAGTCAAACTTAATTAGCGACATAGTTTCCTTTCACAACCCCGACATACCAAAAATGCCACACATGACCACATAATAGCATTTAAGCAAAAGAGATACTTCAATTTAAAACTTGACCAGTAAGGGAAGCTGAATTACCTGAAGGTATAGGAAATAAGTGAGGATACTTCCCCAACATGTCCTCATCCGCCTCCCAAGTCATCTCCTCTCGGTTATCATTCCTCCACAGGACTTTGACGGAAGCTACATCCTTGGTCCGCGATCGACTGGCGATCGAGTATCGCTATGGGACTCTCTCATACGATAACCCTCTCACACTGGACCTCACTAGTAGGGAAAACTCGCCATTTGGATCACCGATACACTTCCGCAACATAGAGACATGGAAGACCGGATGTACCGCTCTAACTCTTATGGCGGATCCAACTCGTAGGCAACCTTGCCCACCCGATTTAACGATCTGGTAGGGCCCGATGTACCTTGGGAGTTTCCCTTCTACCGAATCTCATCACACCTTCATGGGTGACACCTTCAAGACCCAATCGCCACACGAAACTCCAAATGCCGACGCCGATTATCCGCGTATGACTTCGCCACTACGAGCTAATCTCTCGGACAAGCTTCACCTTATCAACCGCTGTTGTACCAAGTGCGCCAACTAATCGTACCTCGCCACGTCGAACCAGCCAATCGGCGATCTACATTTCGCCATATAAAGCCTCGTATGGCGCCATCGTATCTTGGAATGGTAGTTGTTGTAAGCAAACTCCAAGAGGCAAATGATCCTCCCACTACCATCGAAATCAATCACGCAGCTCGCGACATATCCTCGTTGTGCGGATAGTGCGCTCGCTGCCGTCACCCGAGGATGAAATGATGTCTCGAGACTCACTGTGTCCCCAAACCCTTCGGAAAGACCTCAGGAAGTTAGCCGAAAGCGGGCTCCTATCCAAATAATCGACCTTTGGGACACCGTGCGACCTCACAATCTCACGATGTACAATCGGCATAGTCCTCACCAAAACGCGTCCGATTTGGAAGGAAATGGGCTGATTTTCGACTGTCAACAATAACCCAAATGGAGTCGTATTTCCTGCGAGTGCGAGGTAACCTGTAACAAAGTCCATGTTGATCATCTCGGCTTCCAGTCGGAATCTCGATAGCTGCGATAAACCTGGGCCTCACGGTGCTCGACCTTGACTGCTTGGCAATTAGGACAACGTGCGACAAAACTGCCACGTCCTTTTCGGGCCATCCCACCAATACAAACATCGAGGTCATGGTACATCTTGGTCGACCGGATGAATAGAATATCGGCGTTGTGTGCCTCCACGAGAATCTGTTGCGAAGTCTGATACATCGGGAAAACACAACCGCCTTCAAATCTCGGCACCAAGTGGTATTACCTCGAATAGACTCTTCTCCTCCCGAAGAGTCGCATGCCGTACCAACACTTTGGGTCCTCAGCGTCGCCTCTTCCTCATCAACGATGGAAGACTCGGCAACCTCACGAACCCGTGCTCGCTATCGTCGGTATCGATCAATCGAACCCCAGGCTCGCTAAGCGGTGGATCGGCGGACCGTGTCTGTTTCTCTGGCATGTACCTCTGATAGGATCCCCATCGATCTACGACTCAAGGCATCAGCAACTACGTTGGCCTTCCCCGGATGGTATAGAATATCAACATCATAATCTTTCAGCAACTCTAACCACCGTCTCTGTCTCAAGTTGACTCATACGCTTTGAAGATATCTTTGGAGGCTCTTGTGGTCTGTATAAATATCCACATGAACCCCGTACAAATAATGTCTCCAAATCTTCAAGGCATGTATAACTGCGGCCAACTCTCTAAGTCATGGGTAGGGTAATTCCTCTCATGCTTCCGTAACTGCCGGGAAGCATAGGCTATAACCTTGCCGTCTTTGCGTCAAAACACACCTGGCCCGATGCAGAGGCATCGCGATAGATCACGTGCCGTCTAACCCTCCGGAAGAGTAGGCGGGTGTAGTCAACCTTTCCTTCAACATTTGGAAACCCTTCATGACCTCGTCGCTGGAACTTGGCGCCACGAGTCGACTAGTCAGCGGTCTTTGAAATCGAAGCAAGCGCTCGCAAACCTACGATAATAACGCTAGTCCTAAGAAATTGCGCACCTCGGTCGGAGTAGTAGGCCTCGGCCAAGACTTGGCGCCTCGATCTTTGCCGTATCCTGCGAACCGTCGGCCCGATAATATGCCCGGGAATGCCATCGAGGCCAACCAAAACTCACACTTGGAGAACTTGGCGAATAGCTGCGGCTCGAGAGAATCCCAATCTGATCGCCGAGTGATCTGCATGCTCCGCTCTGTCCGTGAATACACGAGGATGTCATCAATGAATACAATCACAAATGTATCCAAAATGGCTTGAACACGGTTCATCAAATCCATAAATACATTTGGGCGTTGGTCAAACCGAAAGACATAACCACGAACTCATAGTGCCCGTCTGGGTCTGAATGCGATCTTTGGGATGTCGCCTCTCGAACTCGAACACGATGATAACGGACCGCAGTCTATCTTTGAAAACACCTCGCACCACACTGGCTGGTCAAACAAATCATCAATCACGGGGAGGGTACCTATTCTTAATGGTTACCTTATTCATTTTGTAGTCAACACATACGCTGTGGCGTCATCCTTCTTCTTCACAAACAACAGGCGCTCCCGGGGAGATACACTAGGCACGATAAAGCCTTTCTCGGCAAATCTTTCGGTGGTCCTTCACTCCTCAACTCGGCGGGTGCCATCACGTATGGCGGAATGGAAATAGGTCGAGTGTGCGGCGTGTCAATACAAAACTCGATCTCCTCGGGAGGATACGGAAGATCATGCGGGAACACATCGCAAACTCCCTAACCACGATGCTTGGTGAAGGGCGCTCGACCTCTGTATCAAATACCCGCCGGATGATAGATGTACCGCTACGCACCATCTTCCTAGCCTTGAGGTAAGAAATAAACCTACCTCTCGGCGTATTGTGTTGCCTCCACTCGATAAGCGGCTCGCCAGAAACTGAACCGAACCAACTGTCCCTACAATCAGCGTTGGCATAACGAAGCCAACGACGGTCCATACCCATAATGACATCAAAATCGTCATCTCGGCTCTATCAAGTCTGCGAGGTCTAACGGCGTAAATAAATAGGACAACCTCTAAACACGCTCGGCTAACAGAATCACCAGCTGGCGTAGCTACCTCAAGCGGCTCTATCGACACCGGCTCTATCCCGATTTTACATGATAAGAGGGGACACATAGGACAAGGTAGAACCGGATCTATCGATGCATAAACATCACGTGAAATCAGTACTGTACCTGTGACGATGTCAGGGGAAGACTCATGATCCTGGCGGCTGGCTAGAGAATATATGCGTTTCTGTGGAACGCTAGAACTAGAACCACCACCACGACCTCTATCGCGGCTGCCCGTCGTGAGTACTACGCCTCGGGCGCATAACCTGAAGGAGAAGACCCGACAAGCCCGATCCGTCGGCGGTCTTTGTACTACCCGTCTTTGCCTCTGGGCGGAAATCTCTCTTCAAGTGGCCCGGTGGCCACAAGAGTAACAACCTCCGCGAGAACACGACACTCGCACGGTGAGATCTGCGTCGAGCACACCGAGGTGTGGGTGGTCTCGATCGGCGAGATCTACGCCTCACGAAACCAGAAGACACGGAGCCACGACTGCTCACGGTGACCTGCTGATCGGACCTCACGCGCGGCCGTGGCGGAGCACTCTGTCTTTGGTGGAAAGTGGACCCGGTCTGCTGCGAGCTGTCGCCTCGAAGCGCGCCTGAGACCACGATGTCACGGCCTCTTGGTGGCTGCGTCAATCTGGTCCTCCTTTCTCTATCCTCATCCACGAGCATAGGCTGCGTCTAGCAATGTCCATAAGGTGAAGAGCCACCCCCAAACATCTTTGTAATCATATGACGGTCTAGCCCATCACATGTGATGAACTCTATCCGCCATGCTAGCTACAATAGTGTGAGCATGCACAGCCAGAGTCAAACTCAGTGTACTCACTGCAGATCCTCCTGTTACGCGCAAGAGTCAAAAATCTGTCTACAGGGCTCTCCTCGTCTCGGGAGGTAAAAGTGATCCATAAAGGCCTCTGTAAACTCCTCCCAAACATTTGGAAGAGCATCATCACCTCTCGAAAGCAACCACGACTCAAACCGGTTCAACGCAATATCGCGCTGGCCGGTAAGAGGCTAGTGTAGCGAACTCTGTCTCTGAAGCCCTAAGGACTGCATGGTCGATTTGTCGAGCGAACTCTTGCGGATCCTCATCGGACCTCGAACCATAAAACTCGGGTGGATGACATCCCGAGAAAATCCCTAATCCATGGCCCATCGGCTCTAGGGTGAAATTTGCTGCTCTGTCGTGTTGCCGGCTACTATCTTGGTCAATAACCGAATCGCTCCCGTAGTCTCTATACTCGGTGGTGGTGAGGCTGGAGGAGTGCAGTGCGGAACCTCTGAGCTCTGCCGCTCTCGGTTCTCTAAAGCTGCGGCGTGGTGAACTCACGACCGCCTCTACCTTAGGCATAGTGCGTACTGAGCAGTGTAACCCTGCAGTCCGCTAGCGACTCCTGCTGTTTTGCCTCACGGGCCTGGTAGCTTTCGTGGAGGCATGTGTTTCATAAGAAGAGGTCAGAGAGGATTCAACCTAATAAGGCAGCTCTACTGCACGATCTCAGAGAGAGAAGAATGGAAACCAATCCTAAATGTCCTGTAGCCTCCTGATTATAGATGTGGTGCCTGACACAGATAATCAAGACTCTACTGAACACGGTGCGTAGACACTTTCAGAGACTAGCGCTCACGATACCACTTTTGTCACGACCCGACCGGGCGCGGCGGTACCTACAGGCACCCGTTCGGGTATCGTCGAGAGAATAGCAGCGGAAAATACACAACATAAACACATGTGTACATAATATAACAACACGGGCTGGCGATAAAGGCGCGCTTCCATAATATAAACAAAGTCAAAGTACAACTTACAACTCGGTTCTTACTGACCCAACCACATAGGTGAATATAGACCTCAGGAATAACAGCGTGGCGGGGCGGGTTCCCGCCATACCTGAATGTACATAATCTACAATATCGGGGACAAGGCGTACCAAAGAAAGACAAGCCTCGGAGGATGGAGCTTAGGCGTCGATAAGCGATCCTAGAGTGTGGATCCATGACACCTTACCACTCTGCGGCGTGAGCGCGGCCCAGGAAATTCGATTACCTGATATGTACTAAGTATGCAAAGCGGAAAATCTTGTAATTACATCATAAATCTAAATCAAAGTCGGAGACATGTATGATAATCAAATTACGATGCCACGTGCCTTACTAACATGAGAGCAAAATAAGGGTATCCTTACAACAAAAAAATAGGATTTGACTTACTCGCAGGACTATTTCACCCGCATAGGTCCTGTGGACCCGCGTGAGGCATTCCTCGCGTGGGACTATTTCACGCGTAAGCCCTTTCGGACTCGCGTGAGGTATTCCTCGCGTAAATTTGGACCGCCCGCGTGGGACTATTTCACCGCATAAGCCCTACGGACTCGCGTGAGGTATTCCTCGCATCGTGGGTAGCAAATCCACGGACATATGCAATGCCACAAGCAGGGAATGACCATGACGAATAATATATCACTAGCACAAATCAGGCTATCACGTAACATAAGCACCCGGCATAATAATAAATAAGCAAGTTAAGAAAATCCACTAACTTTTATTATTCTTGTTACATATATATAGACACTCTCCTTTTAGTTTATCCAGGCACTAACATGTCTTTTATAAAAATCAGGAGTTAACCCAGTACTACGTACTTCATTCTTTAAAACAAATGACTCTTTTAGTAGAAAACTTCCAAGATACTATTAATCCTAGTATCAAGTCCAAATTACATTTCAAGGCAAGTCACAACACCGCTTTAGAAATAAAGTTAGGTTTCTAAATCAAGTGACTCATTTCTTAATAAACCTTAGGCAATTGATGCCTAAAAAACCAAATTGCCTTAGTTAAAACAAGTGATGTATCTTTCCATAAAGACAATAAAAACAACTCCCATAAAGTCGTTATATTCACTTTATACCTTAGTCAAGTACCATTTCCTATCGAGGGACTTATCGTTAAAGCGACACAAGTATCACATACTTTATAATTCTTCAAGTCCCTTATCTTTAACAAGACTTAAGGCATCTTTAATATTCTCAAAGAAGTGAGTTAATCTCTAACTCACCCGACTTGGCATTTCATAAAACAAGTAAAGAATGTCATAGTCTTGTCGTCTACCGTACTATATCGTGAAACTAGTCATGCTCGAAGGATAGGAAAAGTTCTACATACCTCGCCGGGATCGACCACTTGCCAAGTACAATGTCCCGCCCGTTGTATGTCAACCTATAATATTCAAAATTCGTCTATTAAGGCCTTACTACACTCGTATAATATAATAAGGGTTAAGTCTCTAAATTCTACGGAAAATCGGAATGACACCTCCTTTGTTTTTACTTACTTTGCCACCTTTTCCAAGGTCGAAATACAATAACCAAACAGCGATTGGCTCACAACAATATAGAAGATAATCCAATGCAAATGACTAACTAAGCATTGCCAATTGGCTCACAATTATATAGAAGGTAGTCGATACAAATGACTAACTAAATGACCCGATTGGCTCACAATTATAATTCAAACCAAATTTGTAGCATAACGTGATATCAAGTCGCATTTGATTATAATAACCATAATCCTTAAGTCGATGACATGCGCGGTTCTAACACGATTAAATTGTAATTCAACTTAATCATGGCTTACATTACATTTCGGTTCCATGGCTATAATCAATCCATAATCCTTAACCTCAAGATAACAACTCCATGCTTGCAACATACAAAGCTAACAACAAAATAAATAATCTTGTAATACTTTCAAAGAACAAGATTATACCTCAATGATTCTTAATCCACTCCATCCAGTCGCTCCTTAGTAGTTTATAGCCTCTCCAAGACACTTCAATCCGCATTTGAGACCCTTAGAACAACACCAAGAATTATCCTTCAAGTCTTCAATAAAACCTAGAAAGACCAGGTTTTAGTTTGCGACTAACAGTAAACAATCTTTTTCCAAGATTTTTCTATTGAGATGTGTTTACAATACACCTAAGAACCTTGGTTTAAAGTGGGAATTAAAAGAACAAGGAACAAATTTTTTCCTTCTTTTGCTAAGTGAACAGAGCTTATGCCTATGTTCTTCCAATTTTTGTGTGAAATTTTCTAAGTGTTGGCTCTCTCTAGCACTACTAGTATTATATAGAGTAAAGTATGGTCAAGATATAACCAAATGTGAGGCTTGGATAAGCTCTTTGTAAGTCAAGACTTATTGACTAATTGACTTGGTCAAGATTGTCATGCTACACAAGTTGCAAGACTTGTCTTGCAACAAAGGTCAATGACCTTCATGCCTTGCACATTTCGACCAAGGCATCATCTAAGGGGTGACACGTGTCGCCTCCCATTCGACACAACACAATGTTTTTCCGACAATTTCATAATTTCCGATAAATTTTTACAAGTCTCGAATCCTTAACATTTGTGAGTTCTTACCTACGTTCTTAAGGCATGTCCTGTAATTACGGGGTGTAACAGTTATGATTTTATTACAGTACTTATTGTTCACATACTTGGTACATTTTTCGTACTGACCTCGCCGGAGGCTGCGTTAAATCTGCGAGTTTAGGTCTGTTGTTTGGTGATCGGCGGTGTAGGACCTGCTTTCGAGTTTTGGATAGCTCATACGTTGGGAGTTTATCTTTTTGGTATAAGTTCTTTCGATGCAGACTTTTGTCTGATTATGGGTGCGGCGGGGCCTTGTCGTCATATTTGATAAAACTCTTAGAAGTGCTGTATTCATATATGGGCTTGGACTCGTATGCGGTGTAGTGTCTTTTGTTTATGTATATATGGCGGCGCATCGGCTTTGCCGCTTGCGTCGTTGGTTTAAAAAAAGAGGTGTTATTTAATTTCGCGATTTACTTGTGTTGTTAAGGTAGAAGGTGCCCGGGTAGGGCACGATCCAGGCTTGAGGTTGAGCGTGACATCCCACCTGTGTCATAACAACCGTGCAGGCAAATCTGAAGGCTAACTACGGATACCAAGCGCATCCTCGGCGGGCCGGCAATCTGAAGCCAACTACGGATACCAAGGCGTACCAACAAATCTACATAACCATACCACGGTGACCCAGGGCAAGTCGAAAGCCAACTACGGATACCAAGCTGCGCGCGCGGTGGCGGCAATCACGAACTAACTACGAATACTGGCGAATCACGAGACCGTCACTGGCGAGCGGGGCAAGTATGAAGGCGACTACGGATACCAAGCGAAACAACCACGACTTGGGGACAAGTGCGAGCCACTACGGATACCAAGCCGAATCGGTAAAACCTCATGGAGAGCTAGTCCATGGAATAATAATCTAATGGAACCATACGTGGGCCACCCAACGTGTCGATGAGTCCATCAATCAAGAACAACATGACCGGCCCTCCATGAGAGGCAGCGGTAACATAAGGATACAACACTTGCACAACAAGGCTATCACACGCAAACATAGGCAAGTTACACACAACTCAAGGTACTTTCATTTTATGACAAAGTCCAGGTTTTGACCCCAAAGTACTACGTACGTTAAATTCTTTTTAAAAGATCCATTTCTTTTACAAAGGTCACCCGATACCCGTAGTATCAAAATAAAGTGACTAACATTTTAATTAAACCAATACAACTTCCAAACTTTCCTTTTTAAACCAAATTAAGACAATACCATGCCTTCTTTTTAGACCAAAACACTTCTTCTTTTAAAGTCAAGTTACCATTTTAAAACCAAAGATAAAAACCATTCCTTTGTTTCCATAAAGTCGTTATAACTAACTTCCCATAAAGCTGTTATAACACTTTATGTTCTAAACCAAAAACTCTTCAATTCCACAAGTCTTCTTTCTTTTAAAACAACAACAAGTATTCTTTTAAAACCCAAATAACTTACTCTTTTCAAAACAAGTAACCTATACTTAAAATCAAGTTACTTCTCTTTTTCCGAAAACAAGTCTTATAAGTCAAGTCTCTTATCTTTCAAGATCAAGTCTCTTAACTTTCAAAATCAATAAACCATTCTTTTACCTACATAAAGTCGTTATAACTAACTTCCCATAAAGCTATTATAACACCTTATGTTTTAAACCAACCAAATCACTTAGCACGTATGCGTCTCACCGTACTACATAGTTCACAACAATCATGCTAGAAAAGATAGGAAGAGGTTCACATACCTCGCGACGATTATCGACAATTAGCAAAGCGTTCCACGATCTTTGTAACCTGCTGGCGTTTCCACTCTTCAAGTAGAATACGCTACTCGTAGTACTGCAACCTATAAAGGCCACAAAACACCTATCAACTCCTAGATCTCCTCGTAGAATATTCTAAATGCAAGATTCCCTATTCTACAGAAAATTCGGCAGCACCTCCCCCCCCCCCCGCAATCACACAAAACTCCTCCCCTAACAAGGCCCGCTACCGAGCCAACAACTCCCAGGGGATTATACGTCTAACCGGACGTGTACAATTCTACTTCACAATAATACTACATAAGTCTACTGTAAATACAATCCAATGTAAATACAGTTCAATCCTTTATAATCATCCTTCCAATATAATATACTCAAGTATAACTACAACAACATGTAATATCCAATCAATAGGGGGACATAGATCATTACCTCGATAAGCCCAAAATTATCCAAGATTATAAGTCGATCCTGAGCAACGTTTAGCTCCAACTCCTTACGCTCCAACCCGCTCCAAGCGACCCTTAGAAGTTTCTAAACAACTTCTCTTAACACTTCAACCAAGCTTATGAAGATTTTCTAGGGTTTCACTTTGCGACTATTGGAATAAAGTAGTATTTCAGGGCTCCTAGTATTGAAATAACTTTGGAATACTACTAGGGATACTAGGCCAAGGTATTTGGGATTTATACAATAATACTCCAAGTATTTCTACACAAGTGGGGGAAGGTGGGACGAGAACAAGCTAAAAGGGAGGGAGTATTTTGCTTGAAAAAACTTCAAGTGTGGGATGAATTAGTCTTCAACCTTAAAGGGGTATTTATAGAAGAAACAAGGGCCAAGATCTTATCAAGTGTATGGTCAAGATTGGGCCATGTGTGTGTGGGTCCCACCACACCACATGGCCAACGAAATTGCTAGACAAGTGGCTTGCCACTTGTTGGGACATTTCGGCCAAGGGGACAAGTGGCTAGCCACTTGTCCCACCAATTCGGCCAAGTGACACATGGGGGTGACACGTGTCGCCCCCGACTCGTCCAAAATATTTCTTCTTCCGAAAATATTCAAAATACCGAAAATCTCAAAAACAAAGCGGGCCCCACAAAACCGTAAATTTCTCCCGTGGGCCCCACGTGACCATTTCCGAAAATAAAATCTCAAAATTCTAATATAATCCAAGAAGTCCAAATACCAAATCTGGGAATCCATTCCCGTTAACGAACCTTTTTCTTCACAAAACCGGAAACTTTTAGTCGAAAAATCACATATTTCTTTCTTTCCAAAATTTACAGCGTATTCTCGTGCGTCATCCTCACATACATACCACGGAACTACGGGGTATAACATTCTTCCCCTTAGAAACATTCGTCGAATGTTCCTTCAAGTCTCCAAACACATGGCCAGGTATAGTCTTCACTCTTATACTTACGAAACCAATCATGCCATCAATGGCCATAGTATAACATACAATCCCAAGCCAACGAGGAATCACCTCTAACATCACAAAAACTCACACCCAAGGTCTAAAGGATACTCGCCGCATCTTCACCTCGCGAAAGAATAATCACTTAGTTCATAACACATGTTCGCTTCTGCTACTCGTCGTACTTGCCGCATGCACCCGAACTCTACATAGTACACGTTCGCGCGATTCGCTTCAATTTCCACACCACGAGTACAACCTCCAAACTTGGTCATCTTACTAGCCTCAATTCCCTCGAGGCCATTCCGGCCTTCACGATTCGATCTGGTCGAACACATCCGTGAACTCATCGATGGTTACCTAAACTTGGGCCTAGCACCTCGTGACCCTATCACACTGCGGGACCACCTCGGTGACCCGCCCCAAACCGGGCTGCGGGTTGACCGAATGGTCCTCAACCCGACCCATGTCGCACGGACTCTTGTTCCGATCCGAACAACCTTACATATCTGAGTCACGAAAGCTACCACTTTCATCTTACACAACCCAAGGAAAAATCCCTCAATACATTTCACGCATACCAAGTGTTTCGACAAAGACAAACCGTAAAATCTTTTTCTCAAGACGGCCTTACATCTAAGGTCTCAACGTGTAATATTCTAAGGTTCACACCTTCCATACCCCCATACTTACCTTTTAACTAACCAAGTTTTCTAACTCACAAATAACACAACGCTATCCGTACATAGCACACAATAATAAGATCATCATATCACACATGGTAATCTCTAGAGGGTTAAGGATATACCTGTATCTACCGCTTCACTCTAATCATAGGCCTGCCCTACAGGGCGCATAGCTGTAGAAGGTGATGAACCAGCCATAGATCCTGAAGGCCGAGTCTCTACATCCGCGCTACCTCTAGTCGGACAATTTCTCGCAAAATGGCCCTGCTGGCCGCATGTAAAACAACCTCCCGAACCAGCACGACACTCCCCCTTATGGATTCTACCGCAACGAACACACTGAGGTAAGGGTGGCCTCATGTGGTCAACACCACTACTCCCCCGAAAACACAGAACCTTGGAGCCCGACTGCTGCTCGAATACTCTGGATGCCACGAAGGCGTGGAGGACCGCTCTGTCTTGGCGGGCGCATAGTCTGTTCTTGAGGCGGTCCGCCTCAAAAGTCGCCAAAAGACCTGCTGTTCGGCCTCTTCTGCGATCTCGGTCGTCCGTCGACCTCTCGCTCCTCACACCTAGTGCATAAGCTGCGTGCGGGCAATGTCCATGTCTGGCTGAAGAGCTACACCCGAACAAGCCTCTGCCAAGTAGTCATCGAGCCCCGTGACGTAGCGGTGCACTCTATCCTCCATATTTGCCACTAACGCCGGGACATATCGGACTAGTCGAACTCCACGTTGTACTCACGAGCGTGCGCCGTCCGCCTCAACATCAAAAATTTGTCGGCGAGCCCTCCTCATCCGCGGGCAAGAAATGTGCAAGAAAAGCCCACGAGAACTTCGTCCCATACGGTGAAGCGCATGCTCCCCGGGGCGGTTCCGTGAATCAAACGATCATTGCAGATGATCGCGCGGCCGATCGCGAACCAATATCACCGACTCGCCTCGGAGGCCTTGATCACTCTCATGATCCAGAATCGCTTCGGATAAACTCACGAGGTCATCCTCGGCTCGATCCATAGAACAACGGTGGTGGATGACTTAAGAAGTCCGAAGTCTCCAACTATCGGCCTTGGGGTGCCTTCATGGTACCGGCTCCGTCGTCCTCAAGTCTCGCCATAAACCTAACTTGTAACTGGGCCATCTCCTTGCAACCCATATCCTCTGTTCCTGGCCGTGGGGCTGGAGGCTCAGGTACTGTGGTCTCAGCAGCCACTGTTGCGGCTCTAAACTCTCTTTGGTGGCGGCGTAGAATCCGTCTGTGCAGCACCTCGGGTAAAGCGGGCCTGCCTGCAGTAACCCTCCGTGCTCTACTCGCAGCTCCCTCTGCTGCCTTGCCCTTCTGGGCTCTGGTTGCCTTGCGTGGAGGCATAACTGGTACAAGAGAATGCGTCAGAGGGAGTCCAACTTACAACCGCGGCTAAGGCACGATCTCGAGTGAGAAGAATGGAAACCAATCCTAAATGTCTGCGACCTCACGATTATAGATGTGGTGCACAACACACGATAATCAAGACTACTGAACACGATGCGTAGACACTTTCGAGGACTAAGCGCTGCGATACCACTTTTGTCACGACCCGATCCCGGGCCCGTGACTGGTGCCTTACCCCGGGCACCCTAGTGATACAACATCAGAGAAAAATCAGCGGAAATAAAAACTAAAACATGAGACAAGACATAAAGTATGAAATAGGCTAACCAAAACGGTCACCTTCCTGAATATATACATATATATATATCAACCTGAACAATTAAATCCTTTTACAAGCCGCCACACTTGCAAGATTACTCTGGACCTGCAGAATGTAACCATAACTATGACGGGACGGGCCGCCATACCACGAATGTACAAGTAACTACGACGGGGACTATACCAAAGATAAGCCTCGGAGAAATGGAGCTTCCTGAGCATTTGTGATCCTAAGGCGAGGATCCACAACCGATGTACCTCTACTGCGGCATGAACGCAGCCCGCGAGGTCGATCAACGGTACCAAGTATGTGAAAGCGTAAAAATCAGTAAATGAAATCATAATAGTCTATATAAAGCGGGAGACATGTATGATAACCAAACTACGATGCACAATATATAGCGATCATGTCAAGTCGGGGACTCGCGCCTCAAAGTCATTACTCAAATATACAATGGGTCTCGCGCCCGCAACATCAATCATGCGTGGAATACCGCCGGCTGCGCGATCATGATATAATCACACGAAGTACATATGAACATCGGGTCCCGCTGTGTCATGCAACCGTATGGGGCAAGTCTGAGCTAACTACGGATACCAAGCGCGTCCTCGACGGAGGGCAAGTACGAAGCCAACTACGGATACCAAGGCCGTACCAACAAATATACATAACCATACCACGAAGTGACCGGGGCAAGTCGAAAGCCAACTACGGATACGAAACTGCGCCATCGCGACCGAACGGGCGTGGTAGTGCCTACCCCGCACCCTAGTGATACAACATCAGAGTAATCAGCGGAACATACAACAAGACATGATATAATATGAAATGTGGAACAGTTATCTGAGAAAACTTGCCTTTCGGCATATATATAAATACCCAAAATGAGCGATTACATCGACTTTATAACGGGACTACGGACCTGCAGAGTTTATAATAACAATGGCGGAGACGGGGCCCCGCCATACCACGAATGCAAATACCTACAGCGGCAGGACCATACCAAAATGCTAAGCCTCGGAGAAAGCGGAGCTTTCCCAAAATAAGCGGTGATCCTAAGAGCGGGGATCAACGGTAGGAGTACCTCTACTGCGGCATGAACGCGGCCCGAAGGAGGTCGATCTAACGGTACCAAGTATGTGAAACTGTAAAGTACTTTAAATGAAATCAAAGTATTTAAAACCATTTGCAAATTCAATTAGTTCAATTTGCACATAGTGCCATATCACAAACAAGAGCAATAATAGGTAAGCGAATGAGTCTTTCCTAGGCGCGAATGATCGAATCAAGGCGATCGCCCATAGTATCATTATGCATTCCTAACCTGGACTCCGCGATCGCATAGGTCACATAGACCGCGTGAGGTATTCCTCGCGTCGGGGTAGCTAACCCGGTACTCTCGCGGACTCCGCGATCGCATAGTCTCGATAGACCGCGTAGTCACGCGGACCGCATAAGGCATCCCGCGTCGGGATAAAACACCGGAATGATCAACCACGGAACTCCGCGACTCCGCATAGTCACGAAGACCGCGTAGTATAGACCGCATTAAGGGTGGCAAGCCCTCGGTATAACAAGTCGAGGGTATGTGATATAATAACATAACAACTTATCGTTAAACAACATAAGCACAAAGGAAACGGTCACGACGTTAGGGGCGTGATCGTGTCTTACCCGGGCACCCAAGTAGTCATACATCAGAGTAATCAGCGGAAAATAAAAACAAGACATGAAACAGTTGTAAAATGAGACACAGTTTTATGTGAGAAAATGTCGCCTTTCGGCATTTATATATAAACATAGTTTTGCAGTTACATCCCAGTATAATAAGACTCTGAGACCTAAGAAGATAACAACTATGGTGGGACGGGGCCGCCATACCACGAATGTACAAAACTATATACAACAACGGGGAGATCATACCCAAAGTCGAGCCTCGGAGAAGATGGAGCTCACGACACCAAAGCAAAGAGATCCTAAGGATGTGGATCTAGCTCTTGCCCTTACCTGGCATGAACGCGGCCCAGGAGGTCGCACAACAGTACCAAGTATGTGAAAGCGTAAAATACTTAAATGAAATCATATCATTTTAAAACCTAATTTACAAATATGCGAAACAACGAATGTAACGCGTAGTGCGCATCATAAACAAGCAACAATAGGTAAAGCGTAAGGTCTTTTCTAGGTGCGAATGATCGAGCGGGGCCAATCGCCCATAGTATCATTATGCAAGCCTAATCCTGGACTCCGTAGTCGCGTAGGCCACTCACATAGGCGCGTGAGGTATAACCCGCATCGAGGGTAGCTACTCCTCGGCGTCGTCCCGGACTCGTAGTCGCGTGGCGCGTAGGCCGCGTGAGGTATAACCCGCACACTAACACGGAACTCGTAGCTCGCATAGGTCCCTGGACCCGCATGAGGTATTCTCGAATCATGGTCCTGCATCGCTGAGTCTACCGCGTCGGAGGCGACAACCCGTAACATGTCAAGAGGTGAGTGATATAATACTAACATAACGAACATCGTTAAAACATAAGCCTGACAAAAATACCCTCTTATACAAATGTTACAAGACAATAACACACATAGCATCATATCATGTCTACTTATTAAACCATCTTATTATACTTTCCAGAAATCAATACAAGTCTTTTATAAACACATAAGTAAACTGTTCCTTTTATCTTTCTTAAGTCGTTATACTTAACTTCCCATAAAGCTAGTATAACTCTTAAGCTTCTTGTTTAAAAACCAAATATTTCTCTTCTGTTAAAAATGATTCAGTATTCTTTTGAAATGCTTCAAGATTCTTATTATTGAGCTTAAGTCAAAAGACATTGCGTAATTATTATTCAGCTTAATTCAAAGACATTGCGTAGTAATTATTATTCGATTAACACACGTCGTCTACCGTACTATATATATTTTAAAATATCATGCTCAAGAGTATAGGAAGAATCACATACCTCGCCGGCGAAATCCACGCCAAGTCGAATATGTCGCGGAAGAATCAACTATAATAGTCGAACACGTCTATCAGCGTCTGAACTACTCATGTGATTCTAAGCGAGGGTTCTCTATCCTACGGAAAATTGGGCAGCACTTCCCTGCGATCAAGCTACTCAAGTCTCATCGTAAGCGATCTTATGTAAAATCTGATTCAATTATTCTTCATTTATACCGCCTACTGTGATAATTGATTCAATTCTATTCTTTAATATTCTTTCATATCATATACTCAAGTCTTAACTATTCTTATATGTAATATCCAATTACAATAGAAGGACAAGAGTATTTACCTCGATAAGCCCAAAATTATCCAAGTTAAAAGTCGCTCCCGGCAAGGTTTAGCTCTAATTTATGCGCTCCAATAGCTCAAGAACCCTTAGAAGTTCCCAACAACTTCTACTAAAATACTATAAGGGAATTGGGCTAGGGTATTTGGAAGACAACTATCTACCAAGGGGGTGTTTGGCTATGGCTAGAGGGGAAGGTGTTTGGCCAAGGCTTTCTCGAGGGAGGGAGTGTTGGGCGAAAACACTTCAAGAGAGGGGAGGATTTTCAAGACTTGGAGAGTGATTTGTGGATGAAGAAAACCTTGAGTTAGGGAGTATTTATAGGCCAACCAATGGCCAAGATGAAGCCAAGTGCAAGGCAAGTATAGGGTGGAGATTCACTGAGTGTCCTTATCCATCTACTACACAAATATCCTACCAACTCCTCGACTTGTGCAAAGGCACAAAAGCGTGCCAATCGAGCCTCAAGTTGCCGTCGATGAGGGTGACAAGTGTCACCCTCCGTTGGTCCAAAATATTTCATCTCTCGGAAAAATCCGCAAAAATTATAAATGACATAGCGGAATTTACCTACGCGAGTTTAATAAAGCGTTTCGTCGAAAAAGCGATTCTTTAAGTGAGTTGTGCACAAACATTTCGTCCAAAGTGCCTAACTAAGGCTAAACTTTTATGCGTCGTCCTCACGTACATACTACGGAAATACGGGTATAACATTCTCCTCCTTAGAAACATTCGTCGAATGTTCTTTCCCAAACGATTAACGATAAAGTACCTCACAACTTAACGGTTTGCAAGTACATGGCCTGATATAACACTTAAACAAATACGATAATTAAAAACTGCAAATAGGAAAGTAAGTTACCTGGAGGTGTGGGGAATAAGTGAAGATACTTCTGCCTCATGTCCTCCTCAGCTTCCCACGTCATCTCCTCCCTGAGCTCGTTCCGCCACAGAACTTTGTGGAAGCCACGTCCTGGTCGCAGACGCCTAACGGCGATCGATTATCGCTATGGGAATCTCGCCATACGATAACCCTGGTCACTGGACATCGTCAATCGGGTGCACCACTAGATGGATCCGATACATCTCGCCGGCATAAACATGAAACACCGGATGCGCGCCTCCGGATCGGACGGCGGATCCAACTCGTAGGCAACCTTGCCTACCCTGCGGAAAATCTGATAGGGCCCAAAGTACCTTGGGCTGAGTTTCCCTTTCTTCCCGAATCTCATCACACCGCCTTCATGGGTGACACCAGAAAACCCAATCATCAACCTCGAACTCGGATCGACGGCGATGATGCGTATATGACTTCGCCGACTACGGTATCGAGAATCGCTCTGGATAAGCTTCACCCAACCATCGCTTTGCACCAAATCTGGTCCCACTAACTGTACCTCGCCTACATCAAACCAACCTATCGGCGATCTGCACTTCCTCCCATACAAGGCCTCATAAGGCGTCATCTGAATACTGGAGTGGTAGCTATTATTATATGCAAACTCAACTAGAGGCAAATGATCCTCCCAGCTACCCCTGAAGTCGATAACACAGGCTCGCAGCATATCCTCAAGAGTCTGGATAGTGCACTATGCCTGTCCGATGCATGCGTGGATGGAATGCGATTACTCGAGCTCACTGCGTCCTAAACCCTACGGAAAGACCTCCGAATTTAGCGTGGCGGGCTCCTGCATGCGATATGATCGAAATAGGGACTCATGCGATCGGCGATCTCTCGGATGTAAAGTCTGGCATAATCCTCAGCCGAAAAAGTCGTCCTGACGGGAAGAAAGTGGGCTGATTTCGTCAGCCTGTCGACGATAACCCAAATAGAATCATGCCTCCTCTGAGTGCGAGGTAATCCTGTGATAAAGTCCATGTTGATCACCTCCCACTTCCAGGTCGGGATCTCTATAAATGCGCAACAAACCACGGGACTCACGGTGCTCTACCTTCACTGCGATAACACGGGCGAGCTACGAACTGCGCAGCGTCCTCTTGAAGCCATCCCACCAATACGGATCTAAGGTCGTGGTACATCTTGTCGACCACGGATGGATAGAGTAACGCTTGTGTGCTTCCCAAGAACTCCTGCTGCGAAGTCTGAAACATCTGGAACACACAACGCCTCAAACCATAGCACCCGTGGTGCTACCTCAGGACCCTTCCTCACGAAGAGCCGTATCGGTGCAGCGTCAAGCGGATCATCAAGCTGTTGCCTCTTGCCTCGCCGGCGATGGAAGACCGGCAACCTCTCCGAACTCGAACTCCACGCTATCGAATCAATCAAGCGGACACCAAGGCTCGCTGGCGATGCAAATCACGAACCATGCCCTCATCTCGGTGAACATCGATAGGCTACCCATCGACCTACGACTAGGGCATCTGCCACAACATTGGCCTTCCGGGTGGTACGGGATGTCAACATCATAATCCTTGGCGGCTCTAACCACCGTCTGCATCGTAAGTTCATTCTCTGCGGTGAAGATATCTTGGAGGCTCTTGTAGTGCGTATAAATATCCACATGAACCCCATACAAATAGTGCCTCAGATCTTGGCGTGAATCACGCTGCGACTCCAAATCATGGGTGGGGTAGTTCCTCTCATACTTCTTAGGCTGTCGGGATGCGTCGCTATAACCTTGCACGATGCATCAACCACATCCTAACCCGATGCTGGCGCGTCACAATACGACATAGCCGTGCGACCTATGGAAGTGTAAGAGCGAAGCGATCGTCGATCTCTCCCGATGGCGGAAACCACGCCACAAGCATCGATCCGCTGAAACTTAGTGCCTTACGAGTCGGCCTAGTCAATGGTGCGAGAGATAGAAGCAAACTTCTCCACGAACCGCCGATAGTAACTGCAAGGCCCGAGCTGCGCACTCGCCGGAGTAGTAGGTCTAGGCCAAGTCTCGCGCCTCGATCTTGGCGTATCCACCGAATACCATCGGCCCGACAATATGCCCGAAAAGCCACGAAGCTAACCAAAACTCACATTTGGAAAACTTGGCGTATAGCTGCGGTCTGGAAGAATCGGCCGATCGCCGAAATGCTCGCGTGCTCTGCTCTGGCGAGAATAAACCAAGATATCATCGATGAACACTATCACAAGCGTGTCCAAAAATGGTTTGAACACTCGGTTCATCAAATCCATGAATACTGCGGAGCATTGGTCAACCAAAGACATGACCACGAACTCATAATGCGTCACAGGGTCGGAATGCGATCTAGGGACATCCACTCTCGACTCGTGCACGATGATAGCCCGATCGCGGATCAATCTTGGAGAAACATCTCGCACCTGCGGTGGTCGAACAAATCATCAATCACGGGAAGGGGTATCGTTCTTAATGGTCACCTTGTTCACCGCTGTAATAAACACATGCGCGGCGTCCCATCCTTCTTCACGAACAATCTGGCGCTCCCGGGAGAAACACTAGGTCGATGAAGCCGCTTCTCCAAAAATCTCTCGGTTGGTCCTTGACTCTCAACTCGGCGGGTGCCATTACGTATGGCGGAATGGAAATAGGCGAGTGTCCGCAAGACATCAATACAAAACTCTATCTCCTCTCGGGAGGATACAGGAGGTCGTGCGGAAACGTGCGGGAACTCTCGACTCATCAAATGGCCCGAAAATGCACTGCGGCCTCGATTATCAAACACGAGCGAGATGGTAGATGTACATACGCACCATCTTCCTAGCCTTGAGGTAGAAATAAACCTACCCTCGTCTGATGTTCCTCTCCACTCAACAATGGCTCCCGGGAAAATGGAACGTACCACTCTCTCTCTGCGATCTACATTGGCATAGCAGAAGCTAACCAATCCATACCGTGATCACGTCGAAATCGGTCATGTCCACTCTATCAAGTCGGCTGGTCGGACGATTGCATAAGATCCTTTGGACAAGCCTATATACCCGCCGAGCTACCACCGAATCACCCATGGCGTAGCTACCTCGAAAGGGTCTATGGACTCGAGCTTTATCCCTATCCTACTAGCAATAAGGGAGATATATGGGGCCAGTAGAACCGGATCTATCAAGGCATACACATCAAACCCGAGCGATAAGGTACTGTGGCGACATCGGTGAGGCCTCACGATCTGCCCGTGGACAAGGCATAAATGTTCGAGGACCGCTAGGCTGGACCCGCGCCATGACCTGCCGCGACTGCTGGCCCGTGAGTACCTTGCCTCGGGGCGAGTAAGCTAGGAGATGAAGAAGACGTGAGAAAGAACGCATGGTGACCCTACCATCAGATCGCCGCCAGTGGACGATTCCTCACAAAGTGACCCTCCTGGACACAACTGTAACAAACTCCTGGAGCAGTACGACAATACCCGAAGTGGGATCTACATCGGCGGCCCGTTGAGGTGGTCCGTCGGCGATGCCTCTGCTCTGGGCGTCACGAAGTCACGGGGCACAGTGCGCCTCGAATATCTGGTGTCTTGAGGGCGGTGCGAGTACTCGGTGGTGTGGTGCAAATTTAGACTGCTGTTGAGGCCGCCCACCACGATAGCTACCAAAAGACCTGCCGTCTGGTCTTAACCTGCTTGTCTGTCAACCCGTCGGCCTCGCTCGCCGCGTCAGTCGTGAGCTGCGTCACGGGTAATATCCATGCTGGTGAAGAGCCACGCGCCAAGACTTCGGTCATATAATCATCTAGCGGTGACATATTGATGCACCATCCTCCATATCCGCTACCAATGCGAGGGACATATCGAGCCAAAGAATCGAACTCGACATTGTACTCCCTGGCGTGCGTCTCTGTCTCATTAACAAAAATGCGCCGGCGTGCCTCGCCATGCGTGGAGGCAAGAAGTGAGTGAGAAAGCCTCGAGAACTCATCCCAGTAGGCGGGCGCGTGCTCTCCGGGATAACTCCATGAATCAAACCAATCATGCGGTATCACGCGGCCGATCGCGAACCGAATCACGGACTCGGTCTCCGGCGCCACGATCACCTCATAATCCTCATGGCCCGGCGGATGAACTCCTGCGGATCATCCTCCGGCCTCGACCAGTAAAACTACGGCGGGCTACTGACTCAGAAATCTCGTAGCCTCAAACTATACGCCTCGGGTGAACCACGGGTACTGCGGGGTGGGCTGGGCTTCTGCGTCGGCCTATCCTCGTATGCGGCCCACGATCACGGCGATGGCGGGCCGTCTCCTTGTACCCTAACTCCTCTGCCCGGTGTGGGGCGGGAGGTGCGCGGTGCGTGGTCTCTTGGGGCCGGCGGCGTCATGGAACTTCGCCGTCTCGGGTATAGGCGGGCACGAGCCTCGTAACTCTCGGTGTCCTACTAGCGACTCCGCCATTGCCTTGCCGCCACGGGCGGGTTGCCTTACGTGGAGGCATAACTGTTACAGAAAAGGAATATGTTAGAGGGGTCCAACTTATAACACAGCTCTAAGGCACGATCTCAGAATGAGAAGAATGGAAACCAATCCTAAATATCCTATAGCCTACTGATTATTGGTGTGGTGCACAACACGCGATAATCAAGACTCTACTAGATACGGTCAGTAGACACTTTCCGAGATTAAGCGCTCGATACCACTTTTGTCACGACCCGTTAGGGCGTGGTAGTGCCTTACCCGGGCACCCAAGTAGTCATACATCAGAGTAATCAGCGGAAAATAAAAACAAGACATGAAACAGTTGTAAAATGAGACACAGTTTTATGTGAGAAAATGTCGCCTTTCGGCATATATATATAAACATAGTTTTGCGATTACATCCCAGTATGCAATAGGACTACTGAGACCTCTAAGAAGATAACAACTATGGCGGGACAGGGCCCCGCCATACCCTGAATGAATAAAACTATATACAACAACAGGGAGATCATACCCAAAAGTCGAGCCTCCGGAGAAGATGGAGCTCCTGACACCAAAGCAAAGAGATCCTAAGGATGTGGATCTAGCACCTGCTTGCCGCCTGCGGCATGAACGCGGCCCAGAAGGAGGTCGATAACAGTACCAAGTATGTGAAAGCGTAAAATACTTAAATGAAATCATATCATTTTAAAACCTAATTTACAAATATGCGAAACAACGATGTAACGCATAGTGCACATCATAAACAAGAGCAACAATAGGTAAGCGTATGCGAGTCTTTTCTAGGTGCGAATTGTCGAGCGAGGCCAATCGCCCATAGTATCATTATGCAAGCCTAATCACGGACTCCGTAGTCGCGTAGGCCACTCACATAGGCCGCGTGAGGTATAACCCCACATCGAGGGTAGCTACTCCTCGGCGTCGTCTGGACTCGTAGTCGCATGGCCACATAGGCCGCGTGAGGTATAACCCGCACGCTAACACGGAACTCTCGTAGCTCGCGCATAGGTCCTGGACCGCGTAGGTATTCTCGAATCATGGTCCCAGACGCTTTGAGTCTACCGCGTCGGAGGCGACTTAACCCCCGGTAACATGTCAAGAGGTGAGTGATATAATACTAACATAACAGCTTATCGTTAAACAACATAAGCACAACAAGAATACCCTCTTATACAAACGTTACAACACAATAACACACATAACATCATATCATGTCTACTTATTAAACCATCTTATTATACTTTCCAGAAATCAATACAAGTCTTTTATAAACACATAAGTAAACTGTTCCTTTTATCTTTCTTAAGTCGTTATACTTAACTTCCCATAAAGCTAGTATAACTCTTAAGCTTCTTGTTTAAAAACCAAATATTTCTCTTCTGTTAAAAATGATTTAGTATTCTTTTGAAATGCTTCAAGATTCTTATTATTCAGGCTTAAGTCAAAAGACATTGCCGTAATTATTATTCAGGCTTAAGTCAAAAGACATTGCGTAATTATTATTCGATTAACACACGTCGTCTACCGTACTATATATATTTTAAAATATCATGCTCAAGAGTATAGGAAGAATCACATACCTCCTCGTGAAATCCACCGCCAAGTCGAATATGTCGCGCGAGAATCAACCTATAATAGTCGACACGTCTATCAACGTCTGACTACTCATGTGATTCTAAGCGAGAGGGTTCTCTATCCTACGAGAAAATTGGGCAACTTCCCTACCCGTCAAGCTACTCAAGTCTCAGAAAAGCGATCCTATATAAATCTGATTCAATTATTCTTCATTTATACCCTTCTACTGTGATAACAGTTCAATTCTATTCTTTAATATTCTTTCATATCATATACTCAAGTCTTAACTATTCTTATATGTAATATCCAATTACAATAGAAGGACAAGAGTGTTTACCTCGATAAGCCCAAAATTATCCAAGTTAAAAGTCGCTCCTGAGCAAGGTTTAGCTCCTAATTTGTACGCTCCGATAGCTCCAAGAACCCTTAGAAGTTCCCAACAACTTCTACTAAAATACTATAAGGGAATTGGGCTAGGGTATTTGGAAGACAACTAGCTACCAAGGGGGTGTTTCGGCTAGGGCTAGAGGGGAAGGTGTTTCGCCAAGGCTTTCTCGAGGGAGGGAGTGTTGGGCGAAACACTTCAAGAGAGGGGAGGATTTTCAAGACTTGGAGAGTGATTTGTGGATGAAGAAAACCTTCAAGTTAGGGGAGTATTTATAGGCCAACCAATGGCCAAGATGAAGCCAAGTGCAAGGCAAGTATAGGGTGGAGATTCACCCAAGTGTCCTTATCCATCTACTACACAAATATCCTACCAACTCCTTGACTTGTGCAAAGGCACAAAAAACGTGCCAATCCAAGCCTCAAGTTGCCGTCCAATGAGGGTGACAAGTGTCACCCTCCCGTTGGTCCAAAATATTTCATCTCTCGGAAAAATCCGCAAAACTTATAAATGACATAGCCGGAATTTACCCTACGCGAGTTTAGTAAAACGTTTCGTCGAAAAACGATTCTTTAAGTGAGTTGTGCACAAACATTTCGTCCAAAGTGCCTAACTAAGGCTAAACTTTTGTACGTACGTCCTCACGTACATACTCTGGAAATACGGGGTATAACAAAACCCCTTTACACAAAAATCACCAGATACTAACACACGTAGCATCCTAACATGTTTACTTATCAAATCAACAAGAAAGTATTACAAGGCTATCACAAACCAACACAATCAAGTTATTCACACAAGGTACTTTCTACTTTATGTTAACAATTTCGGGTTTTTATCTCCAAAGTACTTCATACATTAACTCTTTTAAAAGGTCCGTTTCTTTCAAAAAGTCACACAATACCCGTAGTATAAAAGTAGAGTGACTATCCTTTTAAGTAAACCAAAACACTTCCCTTAGTAAATCAAGTAACAACATTATTTTCCAAACGTTCAAGTTTGCCTAATTTCAAATGCTCAGTTTCTCATTTTCGAAAGGTTTCGTAGTTCATAGTTTTAATCACATAATGATATAATTCTCCTTTAAAACAATTTGAGATACATATGCCTTATATGTGAGTAGGTTATTCTTGTTCATAATCAATCTTATTTAAGCAGCCATGATCTAGGAAATATCATTTTGTCTCATCTTAGCTTCATGCGGATGGAGGTTTCTCTTGGTTTTAATAATACTTTATTAGTCAATACATTTCCCTTTATTAGCGCTTTGTGGTTTGTTCGATACTTATTCTCATTTCCGAAATCAGTAAAACATTATTCCTTTTACAAACCAAGTACTCATTACTCACGAATGAGGTTTCACATAAAAACTCATATTAATTACTTAAGTCAAGTCTCTTATCTTTTAAGATCAAGTCTCTTAACTTCTAAAATTAATAAACCATTCTTTTTATCTCTCTTAAGTCGTTATACCTAACTTCCCATAAAGCTAGTATAACTCTTAAGCTTTTAAAACCAAGTATTACTCTTCTTTCAAAAAGGTTTCTTAATTCTTTTGAAATACTTCAAGATTCTTATTATTAGGCTTAAGTCAAAAGACATTGACGTCTGACAACCACGTTCGATTAACACACGCGTCGTCTACCGGTACTATATATATATTCTTTTAAAATATCATGCTCGAGAGGATAGGAAGGATCACATACCTCGACGATTATCGACTATTAGCAAAACGCTCCACGGCTATAACGGCTAGCCTTGTCCACCTTTCAAGTAGTACATGCTACTCGCATGAACATTCACCTATAAAGGTTATATAGGTCTATCAACTTCTACATTAATACTCTTGATGTGATTTGATTCAAGTCTTTTCGTAATATCCTTACATTACTTCAAATCTCTTATATGAATCTTATATTCATTTCTATACAACTACAGTATGTAATTTCCAATTACAATAGAAGGATAGGATTATTTACCTCGGTAAGCCCAAAATTATCCAAGTTTAATGTCGATCCTGAGCAACGTTTAGCTCCTACTCCGGGTGCTCCAACCCGCTCCAAATAACCCTTAGAAGTTCTACGAAACTTCTTCCTAATACTTCAACCAATTGTGAAGATTTTCCTTAGGGTTTCGTTTAGTGACTGAAGGGAAGTATAATAGTATTTTTGGGCTTTTCGTATAGGTGTAACCTTGGAATACTACAAGGTATTTGGGCCAAGGTATTTTGGAATAGTAACTATACTTGGAGAGTATTTCTACCAAGAGGGGGTAGTATTTTACGAGACAACTCAAGGTAGGGGGGGTACTCTCGGCCAAGGCCACTAGGAGAGGGGGGGTGTACCCTCGGCGAGGGCCTTCTCGAAGGGAGGGTGCTCTGGCTGGAGCTCTCGAGAGGGGGAGTTCAAGACTTAGAACAATTTGTGGATGAAGAAGATCTTCAACTAAGGGGGGTATTTATAGGCCAACCAATGGCCAAGATCAAGACAAGTGGTAGGCAAGTGTAAGGTCAAGATTTGGACAAGTGTTTGTGGGTCCCACTTGCTCAACAACTAAACAAAATATCCTACCAACTCCCACTCTCCAATTCGTCCAATAGACGCCCACACATCCACCAATTAGAGGGTGACAAGTGTCGCCCTCTTGTTGGTCCAAAATATTTCGTCTCTCGGAAAAATCCGCAAAAAAAATAAATGACATAGCCGGAATTTTCCCTTCGCAAGCTTTGGAAGACGTTTCGTCGGAAAACGATTCTTTTCGTGTAGTGTGCACAAAATTTCGGTCCTAGCCTAACTTTAAGGCTTAAATTTTTATACGTACGCCCTCACGTACATACTCTGGAAATACGGGGTATAACATTCTCCCCTCCTTAGAAACATTTGTCCCGAATGTTCCTTCTAATTCTCAAAACAAACATGCGCCAGTATCGTCTTTACTGCTATACTTACGAAAACAATCATACCACACCTGGCCATAGAAAACACCCGCGCAAATACTTAATCCAAGTCCACGAGGAACCACCTCCATCACTACAAAAGCTCCCACCCAAGGGCTAAAAGATACTCCCTTCGCACCTTTTCTTTATAAACGAAATGATCACTTTTATGTTCTTAACACATGCTCACTTCTTCCCTTACTCGTCGTACCCTTCTCGTACACTCGAACTCTTTCTCATAACTTACCACATTTACATTCGCTTCATTTTCCAAATCTGCAGTTACTATCTCCAACTTGGTCATCATTAACTGGGGTCACTTTGGATGGATCTCCGATACTTTTCCGAACATAACAACACGAAAGACCGGACGTACTGCCTCCTAAATTGGACGGCAATGCTAACCTATAGGCGACCTGGCCTACTCTTCAAATGATCTGAAAGGGCCCAAAGTACCTCGGGCTAAGTTTCTATTTTCCAAAACTCGCCACACTTTTCCGGTGGTACCTTGAAGACCCACCGTAAACTCGAACTCTAAGTGTCGCCGATCATCCGCACGACTTCTGTTGACTCTGAGCTGCCAATAATCTCTTCTGGATAAGCTTCACCCTATCCACATCCTGCCGAAACAAGTATGAACCAACTATCTGAACTTTGCCAACATCGAACCAATCGACCGACAACTTGCACTTCCGCCCCTACAAGGCTTCGTAAGGCGATATCCGAATACTGAAATGGTAGTTATAAAAACACTCCCTCAACAGGAGGCAACAATCCTCAAAGCTACCCCTGAATACCAAACACTGGCCCGAGGGCGAATGCGATACTGAGACTCACCTGAGTTCCTAACCCTGCCTGGTAAAACCTCCAGAAAAGAAACAGCCGCAAACTGGGCTCCACTGCCTGCCATAAGGTGAAAGTAGGCACCTCGTGCAACCTTACAACCTTCCTGATATAACATCTCGCATAACCCTCTGCCGAGTAAACGGCCCTGACTGAAAGACAAGATGGGCTGACCTCATCGGCCCGACTACTGGTCGAATGCACCCACGAACTCGTACGCTGGTTAACTAAACTTGGTCCTAACACCCTCGTGACCCCACCACCTAGCGGGACCACCACAATCTGACCCCACCACCAAACAGGTCGCGGGTTGACCCGCAATCGGTCCTCAACTCGACCCGCTATCGTGCCAAACTCTTGTTCCCCGATCCGGAACAATCTCCCAAACAAGTCACGAAAACCTAGCGGTCTTCTTAGCTCAACTACCCTCTTTCACTTCATACCACTCAGGGACTTATCACACAAACATATCTCACGTTTACTATGCACTCCGATAAGGGTCAAACAAACACAAAAAAAAAAAATCTTCTACTCGAGATGGCCTTACCTCTAAGGTCTCCACGTATAACATTCTAAGGCTCCCACTTTCCCTTATCCCCAATCTTACCTTTCTAACTAACCATGGTTTCTAACCACAATTAACACAATGTTATCTGAACATAACACTTAAGATATACTTATCTTATTACACATACAATCTCTAGAGGGTTAAGGATACACATGTATCTACTGCTTCACTACCCTCTGTCGTTCCAAACAATCCTGCCCTGCTGGGCGCAAGCATAACAAGCTGTCGAAGGAGTACGACACTCCCCACAATGACACTTACCGCAACAGCCACACCGAGGTGGGGGTGGCCTCCTCTGGCTAACACCCCTTCCTCTCCGAACTCGAATCATGAATCGCTCGTAGGTGAGTCCTCCTACTTGCATCCTCCTACTAGTACATCCTTTCGACCATGGCTCGGCGGTAGGTAAAACAAGCATCAACAAAGATGACATTCCGGGATGGCGCTGTCACATTGTGAACACCGGGAAAAAGCGAATCCATTGGTTGGACTACGTGTATCGTGCACGAAGCCACGGAGCCTTGACCAACTCTGCATACTCCGAACGTCACGAACCCCGGAGAACCACTGCACGGCGGGCGCATATCGATCTGCTGGCGCGATTCGCCTCGAAAGTTATAAAAGGACTCTGCCGTCGGCCTCTTCTGGCGATCTTGGTTAATCCGTCGATCTCCATTTTCCTCTCGTATGCGTGCGTGCTGCACGAGCCATGCTCAAGCCTGACTGAAGAGCTACTCTTGCACAACCCTCTCTTAGATAGTCATCAAGACCCGTGATAGAACGGTACATCATAAACTCTCTGGTAGCCAAATCCCTAGCTAGTAACAGGGTCGTCTCTTTGCAGTCTATATTCTCTGCTCCTGAAGGTGTAAATGTCATGGTCGCAGTAGGAACTGCTGCCGCCGTGCTAAACTCCGCTGGGGCTGGCGACGTCGCAGAACTCCCCGAATGAAGCACCACCCCAGGTGATGATCGGGCCTGTGCCCTCGTAACCCTCTGTGCTCTACTCGCAGCTCCCTCGGCTGCCTTGCCGCCACGGGCGGGTTGCCTTACGGAGGCATAGCGGTAAGGGAAAGAAATACGTTAGAGGTCCAACTTATAACCGACTCTAAGGCACGATCTCGGAGTGAGAAGAATGGAAACCAATCCTAAATATCCTATAGCCTCACGATTATTGGTGTGGTGCACAACACACCGATAATCAAGACTCTACTAGATACGGTGCGTAGACACTTTCAGAGGATTAAGCGCTCACGATACCACTTTTGTCACGACCGAACCGGGCCCGTGGTAGTGCCTACCGGGCACCTAGTGATACAACATCGAGTAATCAGTGGAACATACAACAAGACATGATATAATATGAAATGTGAAAGCGATTATACGAGAAAACTTGCCTTTTCGGCATATATATAAATACCCAAAATGAGCGATTACATCCCAACTTTACAACAGGACTACGGACCTCTAAGAGTTTATAACAACAATGGCGGGGCGGGGCCGCCATACCCTGAATGCAAATACCTACAACGACGGGGACCATACGAAATGCTAAGCCTCGGAGAAGCGGAGCTTTCCCCAAAGCGGTGATCCTAAGAGCGGGGATCAACGGTAGGAGTACCTCTACTGCGGCATGAACTCGGCCCCGAAGGAGGTCGATAACAGGTACCAAGTATGTGAAGCGTAAAAGTACTTTAAATGAAATCAAAGTATTTAAAACCATTTGCAAATACAATTAGTTCAATTTGCACATAGTGTCATATCACAAACAAGAGCGATAATAGGTAAATCAGAGGTCTTTCCTAGGCGCGAATGATCAAGCAAGGCCAATCGCCCATAGTATCATTATGCATGCCTAACCACGGACTCCGCGATCTGCATAGGTCACAATAGACCGCGTAGTCACATGCACCGCATAGGCATCCGCGTCGGGATAAAACACCGAATGATCAACCACGAACTCCGCGCAGCCCGTAGTCACGCAGACCGCATAGGCCGTATAGACCCGCATCGGGTGGCAAGCCCTCGGTATAACAAGTCAGGGGTATGTGATATAATAACATAACACATCGTTAAACAACATAAGCACAACAAGTGGAAACCCCTTTACACAAACATCACGGATACTAACACACGTAGCATCCTAACATGTTTACTTATCAAATCAACAAGAAAGTATTACAAGGCTATCACAAACCAACACAATCAAGTTATTCACACAAGGTACTTTCTACTTTATGTTAACAATTTCGGGTTTTTATCCCCAAAGTACTTCATACATTAACTCTTTTAAAAGGTCCGTTTCTTTCAAAAAGTCACACAATACCCGTAGTATAAAAATAGAGTGACTATCCTTTTAAGTAAACCAAAACACTTCCCTTAGTAAATCAAGTAACAACATTATTTTCCAAACGCTCAAGTTTGCCTAATTTCAAATGCTCAGTTTCTCATTTTCGAAAGGTTTTGTAGTTCATAGTTTTAATCACATAATGATATAATTCTCCTTTAAAACAATTTGAGATACATATGTCTTATATGTGAGTAGGTTATTCTTGTTCATAATCAATCTTATTTAAGCAGCCATGATCTAGGAAATATCATTTTGTCTCATCTTAGCTTCTATGCAGATGTAGGTTTCTACTGGTTTTAATAATACTTTATTAGTCAATACATTTCCCATTATTAGCGCTGCTGTGGTTTGTTCGATACTTATTCTCATTTCCGAAATCAGTAAAACATTATTCCTTTTACAAACCAAGTACTCATTACTCACGAATGAGGTTTCACACAAAAACTCATATTAATTACTTAAGTCAAGTCTCTTATCTTTTAAGATCAAGTCTCTTAACTTCTAAAATTAATAAACCATTCTTTTTATCTCTCTTAAGTCATTATACCTAACTTCCCATAAAGCTAGTATAACTCTTAAGCTTTTAAAACCAAGTATTACTCTTCTTTCAAAAAGGTTTCTTAATTCTTTTGAAATACTTCAAGATTCTTATTATTTAGGCTTAAGTCAAAAGACATTGCCGTACAACTACGTTCAGTTAACACACGTACGTCTACCGTACTATATATATATTCTTTTAAAATATCATGCTCAAGAGGATAGGAATGATCACATACCTCGCGACGATTATCGACTATTAGCAAAACGCTCCACGGCTATAACCCGGCTAGCCTTGTCCACCTTTCAAGTAGTACATGCTACTCGCAGAACATTCAACCTATAAAGGTTATATAGGTCTATCAACTTCTACATTAATACTCTTCTGATGTGATTTCAGTTCAAGTCTTTTTTGTAATATCCTTCTATTACAGTTCAAATCTCTTCTATGAATCTTATATTCATTTCTATACAACTACAGTATGTAATTTCCAATTACAATAGAAGGATAGGATTATTTACCTCGGTAAGCCCAAAATTATCCAAGTTTAATGTCGATCCTGAGCAACGTTTAGCTCCTACTCCGGGTGCTCCAACCCGCTCCAAATAACCCTTAGAAGTTCTACGAAACTTCTTCCTAATACTTCAACCAACTGTGAAGATTTTCCTTAGGGTTTCGTTTAGTGACTGAAGGGAAGTATAATAGTATTTCTAGGCTTTTCGTATAGGTGTAACCTTAGAATACTACAAGGTATTTGGGCCAAGGTATTTTGGAATAGTAACTATACTTGGAGAGTATTTCTACCAATGGGGGGGGGTAGTATTTTACGAGACAACTCAAGGTAGGTGGGGGTACTCTCGGCCAAGGCCACTAGGAGAGGGGTGTACCCACCGGCGAGGCCTTCCGAAGGGAGGGGTGCTCTCGGCTGGAAATCTCGAGAGAGGGGAGGATTTCAAGACTTAGAACAATTTGGGGATGAAGAAGATCTTCAACTAAGGGGGGTATTTATAGGCCAACCAATGGCCAAGATCAAGACAAGTGGTAGGCAAGTGTAAGGTCAAGATTTGGACAAGTGTTTGTGGGTCCCACTTGCTCAACAACTAAACAAAATATCCTACCAACTCCCACTCTCCAATTCGTCAATAGGCGCCACATCCATGATTAGAGGGTGACAAGTGTCACCTCTTGTTGGTCCAAAATATTCGTCTCTCGGAAAAATCCGCAAAAAAAATAAATGACATAGCGGAATTTTCCGCCAAGCTTTGGAAGGCGTTTCGTCGGAAAAGCGATTCTTTTAGTGTGGTGTGCACAAAATTTCGGTCCTAGCCTAACTTTAAGGCTTAAATTTTTATACGCACGCCTCGTACATATACTGAAATACGGGTATAATGACCACCGGTGGCAGGCAATCTGAAGACTAACTACGGATACAGCGGAATCACGAGACCGTCACAAAACCGAACGGGCAAGTACGAAGGCCAACTACGGATACTGGCCAAAGCGACACGACTTCGGGGCAAGTACGAGAGCCAACTACTAGATACCAAGCCGAATCAGTAAAACCTTATAGAGAGCTAGTCCATGGAATAATAATCCTAATGGAACCATACCCGTGGGCCACCCAACGTGTCAGTAGGTCCATCAATCAAGAACAACATGACCGACCCTCCATCGAGAGACGCGGTAACATAAGGCGGGTGCACTTCGTCTTGACTTGGTACAAAGTCTACATTTATGGGGTGTTCCTTCTTTATTTATTGTTTTCTATTCCCTTTTGTTTCCGAGGACCATATTTTACCCACTTAAAAATGAAGCACAAAAAAAAGTTTTCTGGGACACAGTCCAATAGCAAAGGAGAGGGGCTTAAGGCGCTCTGAACACTTGCAACGTGGGATCGATTTTCAATGTGAGCATTTTGCTCTCTTCTGAAGTTGATTCTTGTAGGTGCTATCAGTTGTCCGTTTTCAAACACTGATTATTGCAGCACATCTCGCGATTTACTGATAGTAGTGTTGAGGGACCGGTACTACTACCTTCAATCCTAGTCTGGCCCAAGCCAAGAACCTGAATATCAAAAAAAAATGAAGCACAAAGGAGCCTGAAGGTTATAGGAGTTAAACATTTGCACCATTATACTCCCTTCATCTCAATTTATGTGCTACCATTTGATTTGATACTGGATTTAAGAAAAATATGAAAGTTTTTGAAATGTGTGGTTTAAAACAAGTCTTATATAAATGTGTGGTTGTAAATCATCTTATAAAGATAAATTATTCTTAAATATAGAAAGATGACGTTTTTTTAGAATAGACCAAAAAGAAAATGGTGCAACATAAATTGGTACATATGAAGTAATTTTAACTTTTAAGCATAAAAGGCCCAATTGTATTTTAACTACCGAAAATTGGATAATTATATTTTTCGTTTGATTTTGATCTCAAAAAGTTTTAGGCGTTAGTCAACTGACCTAGACATGCACCTTAATTAAAACTAATAAACCACCATATCTGATTTTAAAGAGAAAAGGATAGAAAAAATATCCTTCATCTATTGAAATTTGGCATTTATACCCTCTGTTTGACTTTGGTTCCCAAAAGTCCTCATTATTAGATATGGCTGGCCAGTGGGCCGGAACGACCCGGTTCCGGCCCGATCCCGCTCCGACCCCACTATTTAAAAAAAATACAGTATCGGGACAAAACATGGTCTCGTCCCGCTCGGATCCGGTTCGTCACAATCCCGTCAGCCCGATCCGGTCCCGATCCCGCCATGCCATTTTTGGCCTCTCCCAAACCCCCTACCCTCTTACTATTTATTTTTAACTCCTAAGTTATTATATTTACACTTTAACCCAATTTTTCAACTATAAATACCTAATTTTCTCTTCATCTTTCTCACAAATCTTCCTACAATCTCTCAATTTATCTCTCTACAAGACTACATTGTGTACTAAATATTCAATTTTATTTATTCATTTGGGAGTGAAGTTGACAACTAACTTGAGGGTTGTTAAACTTGCAGAGGATCGAGCAGAGAAGCAAGCACAAACAATCCAGAAGAGAAACTGTAAATTGAGCAGAAGAAACTGTAAATCGAGAAGAGAGAGAAAGATATTTTCGGGGAGCCAATTTGCTCTGAGATATTTTTCTTTATAATGATTTCTTGTTGTGTTTACAATACCTAGTGTACTATATATATACACCTAGAATTAATGCTAACTGCTAACTCTACTAACTGATCATTAACAAACAAAGCTACTAATTAATAAACTCATAACAAACAAACTAACTAAACACATATATATATAATGTATATATATGGTATATCTCAACACCCCCCCCCCCCTTCAAGCTAGGCACTGAAAACATAGGTTTCAGTCATAGCTTGGAAGTTGGGAGCAATAGCAAAACCAACATCAGTAAGCAACTTTAGCAGCCATAGCCTCAGTAGATGCTGCATCATGTCCAGCAACAGCATTATGTAGAGCAGCAAGCTTAGATGTAGCCAAGTCAGTCGCAACAACAACACCACTAGCAGTTGTGGCATAACAGTCACCGGCAAAGGTAGCAGAGGGGTCAACATGCACCCCATCAGATTTTGGTGTATTTGCAATACCATTAGTTGCTACATTATCAGCTGTAGCAGCCACAACATGCTCATCAGAGCAGGAAATAGCCACAACACAGCTCTAGAACACAGCATACTCGTGCTTTGTCTCTTCTGTGATCCTTATATTTCTTCCTCCAGGTTTAAGCTCATAATCAGTAACCTCTGTTTTCTCATAAAGAATGAGTTTTTCCTCATCTGCGTCCGTGCTAAAAGTCAAATCTGGTATATCATTCGCATCATTCTCTAGCATCCAATTCCACTTCAAGTTCTTATAGCAATCAAGATCGACAACCTCGATATTAGGCTTGCCCTTACTTATTTATCTTTCAATTTCTGCAGTATCACAATTCATTGCTGCAAAGTTGCCAAAACCACATCAGCAAGTTTAGTAGTGAGCAGCAACAGTAATACCACCAAAATTCGGAATATCAGCGACAATCGATGGCAGCGAACACGATGCGCGGCCTTCGCCGGTTCTGCAGTATCAAATATCAGCAGCAGCAACACCTGTTGCACCAACAATCCCATCCAATTGACAGAAAAGCTCTTGCTCTGTCACCAAAATTCCAGCAGCTGTAACATTTTCAGCAGCAATAATAGTAAAGAACCCCTCGTTCTCTAGTCTCACTCGGACTAGAGAATATTTTGATTCTTTTTATGTAAAATGACGGCAAGAACCCCTCGTTCTCTAGTCTCATTCGGGCTAAAGAATCTCTCGATTCTCATCACGCAAGCTAGACGGCAAGAACCCCTCGTTCTCTAATCTCATTCGGACTAGAGAATCTATCAATTCTCATCACGCAAGCTATTTTAATAAGCTCGTATATGCAGCGGAATCTCCCTCAATTTCTAGTCCAATTCCGGCTAGAAATCCTTCGATTCTCCTATCCTGAGCTACACATATAAAAACAGGCAATCTAACTTGATCGACCTGTGAATAACTCTTTTAATTGAGCTTCAACTCAATTCATATTGTCTTCGACGAAGTATCCCTCAATTCTTAGTCTATTTGTCGCTAAGAACCCCTCGATCCTTCTATCGATGGGAAATTTCCTACTCTATGGTCTTCTCAACCATAGAAATCCATTAATATCCCTAACATGAGTTGCAATAGCGACACTTACACCAACTGCTCACCCCGAAATAATCACACAGAACAGGTACAAGCAGTTGTAGCACCATCAGCAGTAGCTACATCAACAGAATCAGGTGCAGGCAGTAATATTCTCCAAGTCCATCACATAGTAATGAACATTCCGTCAACTATGAGAAAAAACACCAACACGGAATAGAAACTAACACAAAATCAGCGACAATTTTACCAACACAACAACAAAACAATTCACAAGTCAGCAAATTCCAATAGCAGATGTAACAATAATACCAATACAATGTAAATTTAATACCAACACAAAACAGACGAACGACAATTTTCTCCAGTTCGTCAACACACATTTCACTTTAACAATACAGAATCATCTCAACACCACAAAGCTGATTCACCAATAGAGAACCAATATGAAAATAAAAAAATAAAACTGAATTTCCATCAATTCGACTAATATACCTCAGAAGCACATACATCATAGGTGATCTTCGACGTCGCAACGATAGCCAAAGGTGGAGTATATCCGCATAAAATGATAGTATCTCCATCGCGGATCGATCTTCGATTCTCTGTCAATTCTGTGTCATTCGCAACCGAATCGATCGATATTTTAGGAGATGAGTCAATCTTCGATTCTTGGAGATGAATCGATCTTCAATTCTAACTTTCAGAAGAAAATCATGATTTCAATTTCCAGAAATCGCGATTCTGATTTTCTCTTTTACTTCTGATTTTCACCTCTCGATCAATTCCTTCTATCGCGATTCTGATTTTCTCCTTTGCTATCGCGATTTCGATTTTCTCCTTTGCTTCTGATTTTTACCTCTCGATCAATTCATTCGATCTCAAAGTTATTTGTCGCGCCTCTCGGATCTAACCCGCTTTGATACCATGTTAAACTTGCAGAGGATCGAGCAGAGAAGCAAGCACAAACAGTCGAGAAGAGAAACTGTAAATTGAGCAAAAAAAACTGTAAATCGAGAAGAGAAAAATATATTTTTGGGGAGCCAATTTGCTCTTCTGATATATTTTTCTTTATAATGATTTCTTGTTGTGTTTACAATACCTAGTGTACTATATCTATACACTTAGAATTAATGCTAACTGCTAACTCTACTAACTGATCATTAACAGACAAAGCTGCTAATTAATAAACTCATAACAAACTAACCACTAACTAACTAACCACATATATATACAATGTATATATGTGATATATCTCAACAAGGATCTTACATCGAGCAAAGTTTCAATTTTCAACCTCTCGATTACACGTCGATGTTACGTCGTCATTTGGTACATTCGTCCCTTCATTAAATTATTATTAGTTCTTTATTTTATTTAGCGCTCTTAATTTCATTATCTTTAACTAATTATTAGTATAATTAAAATAGAATCAATAAAAGGTATGTTTAAGGGTAAGGGTAAGACTTCTTCTAGTAGGGATAACAAGGGTCGGGGTACTTCTTCTAGTCTTCATATTCCTAGACAGGATGATTTTGTTGATATTGAAGATTTTCATGAAATACATTTGGTTTAGACGAACAGATATTTTCTGGAACTCAACAAGACTTTAATTTAGAAGAAGATGATGATGATGCTGATCTAGATGACACACACGCTAATGTAGATGACACACCCACTAGTGCGCCTCAACCTGGAATGCCTCCTATTCCCCCAGTATGAGATGAGGTCCAGCAAAACGATCATTAAAATCATATGCATGACACTTTTTTTGTTAGGGATGTAGAGAATCAAATAGCTATATGTAAAATTTGTAAATTTATTTTTAAATTTAAAATTGGAAAAGGTAGCGGTAGAACGTGGGGTTGATGAGACACGTAGAGGAAACACCCATCTAGGTATGCACAATATGAGGCTCAAAAACTGGGTGCGCAAGCGCCCTCTCCATCGGGACAAGATTCACATACTGTCCAGGACCAAGTACATGGTCAAATTAACCCTATGACGGGGGAATTGTAGGCCCTAAATACGATAAACATAGAGATATGTAAGCATTTACAAAATTAGTTGTTGTGGAGGGTTTTCCTTTTTCATTTCCTAAATCTCCTGATTTTATTCATTACATTAGAGAAATGTATAATCCTGCTTTTAAAGGTTTTCCTAGATCAACTGTTAAGAGAGATGTATTTAAATTTGCACATGAATATCAACAGTATTTACGTTACTCATTAAATCATTTTAATGGCAAAGTGACTATCACTTCTGATTTAGGTCGTAGTACTAACGTCTGTGATTATTTAACGGTAACCTGACATTAGATAGATTATAAATGGTCTATGCAAAAACGTATTTTAGCGTTTAGATATATAGATGATACGCATACTGCTAATTTTATTGCAAAAAATATTTATTCTGTTTGCCATTATTACGAAATAAATGATAAAATTATGACTATTACATTATATAACACTTCTTCTAATAATTATGCTATTACATTTTTAAAAGATAATTTAACTCCATCTTTTTCAGATCATTTTCATATAAGATGTGCGTGCCATATATATAACTTAGTTGTAAAGGATGATCTATCACTTTTTGCAGACATTCTTGATAAAATATAATTTGCTATAAACTACATTTTTAAAAATAATAGAATACAACGAAAAAAAGAAATATAAAAAAACTTGTCACGATTGTCAACTACCTTATAGAAAAATTTCCGAAGAAGTACCCACTAGGTGAAATTCTTTGTACGAGTAACTACTTATTGCTTATGACTATAGAAGACCTATAACTTTATTTGTAACGCCCATAATCAAAATCCAACTTATATGGTTGTAGATAACGATTGGGATAAAATTGTCGAACCTTATTATATTTTTAGAAAAAAAAAATCAGGCAACAAAAGAATTTTCTGGTATATATTATCCTACTATTTCAACTATGTTATTTTATATAGATATCATATTTTTATTAATTAATGAATATATGAATAAACCAGCTTATATGACAGCTATTAAAAATGTTTATCAAAATAAATAAATATTTTATTCGTATTCTCACTATTTATATTATTGGTGTTGTATTAAATCCGACTATTAAAATAGACGGATGTAAATCACTTATTGAAACTATTTATGATTGTATAGCAGTACTACCACTCCAAGTCCCAAAAATCCAAATGACCAACCACCTATTGAACAAACTAAAGAAGTGTTGTCTAGCATAGAAAATGAATGCAAAAAAATTTATAGGTATTACCAACAAGAAAGTGCTATCAACTAACCGACGTTCATACCATCATCTTCTTCTTCTTCAACACAACCTCAAAAAAGACATGTTGTTTCTGCGGCTAGTATTGAAAGCCTTAGAAATAAAATGTGTGGTAGTAACACTACTAACCAAATTAGCGAGTTTGATGTTTTTATTTTGCAGGGTGTTTTACCGTACCAAGCAGTTATCAATGAAGAAGGAAGTGAAGACTTGTTGAAATACTGGAGGGGGGAATGAGAAGACCTTTCCGACACTTTCAATGATGGCCCGAGATGTTTTGAACATTCAAGCGTCATCAACGGCGTCTGAAAGCGTTTTTTCTACCGGCAGATTTCAAATAGGAGAGCACAGACACTCATTAGCCGGAGACAACTTGGAGATTGTAGTATTATGCAAAAGCAGTATTTCTTATTCTGTATTAATAGGAAATTATACCACGGTTTTAAGAATGTTTTGGCAAATAATACCCCAGCTTATTATGCAAATGTAGGGTATTAAGTGATCTATTATAACTATTAAACAAGGCAAGACGAACCTAAAGTAATTAATTTAAGGTAAACAAGTCAAACTCATTTCTAGCTATTAATTCAAGGTTTAACTATTCTAAATGCTAATTAATTAGTGTGCGTTAGACAATTAATTTACAACAAATAGATGAAGCAGAATAAGAATAAAATAGGATGACTCGAAGGAAAGGCGGTGTCTTTCCGCCGGCGGCTTGGAATTTCTGGCACAAACATAGATGCACATAGATGTGGGTTTTCATGTTTACTACGAGGAGTCTCGCCATGAGACTCTTGATTGCTCCGATGCGTTTCATGCAAAAATAAGAGAAGATAAAGATTAGTATATGTCTCAACTATTTGAATCATAGAAAGATCCACACACACATGATCCATACTTAGACGCAACCAGCACATAAGGATGCATAAATCAGTAAAAAAAAAACTAAAACCAACTGCTGCAATAGCCAGCCCAAAGAGCCAACAGTCAACGAAAATATAGTGAGATTGACATGCTTAGATCGCGATATGTATGAGTATTACAATCAGACGCATACTGTGGGATAGATCGCAATTCCTTTTCACCATGTATTAAGTAGTAACAAGAAGTGCAGGTAATCGACAGCACTCAGTGGACAATTAGGCCAAGCAAAGCGAATGTTCGTCCAAACAGGGGAATTGCAAATATGCAGAGGTTGTAGAATAATCATGCATAGCTTAAAATAGAGATGGATAGGAGAACATGCATATTTCCAGCTTTTTTGGAAAAGACAGTAGATAGGCATTTTCAAGATGGAATAGAAACATACATGCCCCTTTTCATAGCTCAGATTTTCAACGCATAGAAGTGTTCACTTAGAAACTAATGGACTGATTTAATAAGCATGCTAAAACCTTAACAATCAGATAGACTATCCCAAATAACACTTAAGCAGGCTTAACTACCAACATGTAGCAAAATTTAACTATGTTTGCAGGGCCTATGTTCACAGAAGGGACTCACAGATTTTTCTTAGGGGGCAGTGACAACGATGTGCGAATCAAGTACATATATTGGCAATATAACTTAAGGCAATCCCACAGTAGTACCTAAATCATGCTAGAAAGCAAACAGGGCAAGTATCACATTGATTCAAAATAACCTAAGGCTAGATGAACCTCGATAGACATATTTTAGATTGGTTTGAATAATCTACAATATGGTCCATAATTACAAGTTGACTATCCAAGCTTGCAAGTTTCGGACATTAGTTTAAGGGAAGACATTCAATATTTCCACACCAAACTAACTAATTACGACCCGATACAAACTAACGCACTTAGCTTATGTCAAACACATAAATACCTAGCACTGACTTCGTAGCTAAGCATGTTAAACTGACAGATCCAGACGCATGTAATGGCTATCAACAAAACTCGAATAATTCAACAAAATCAAACAATCATAGTTAACCCAATTGGTCGCTGCGCGTATCATGAAACAAAAATCGAACGAGAATACGAAAGGAGACGAGTTTTACCTTCTCCGGGCAGCGAACCGGGGCAGCGTATCAAGTCGTCGATCCGCTCGGAAAGGCTTGTTAATGCAGTGGACAAAAGAAGGGTTCTGCGAGAATGGTTGATTGTCAAGATTGTGTTCCTACTCTGAATGGCTCGATTGGATTCTGCTCTTTGAATGCTGGTCCCTTTGAATAGCTCAGTTGTACTGCCGATTCTCCTATCGTTTTTCCTAATCTCTCAATCGATTAGTTGCTCTCTGATTTTCCCTGATTTTCTCTGATTTTCTCTGATTTTCTCTATCTTTCAAGTGTATAGAGATGGGTTTATATAGCCTCAATGCTGGTTCCCAATTAGGTAAACCCTTTAATGCGAATTTGGTAGGATTCTTTACGTGATTTGGAGGTGTAAGATTTGTTATGCTAACTGTGGACTTCCGATTTTGGAGAGATTCTGTGCTTATTGTGGTATGATGTAAATGGTGAGGATATATTCTGGTTATGGTAAGTTAGATTCGGTTTTGCATGGTACTGGTTTTGTGTGATCTTTGACGAGATTTGGGTCGATTTTTGTGTGAAATTTTAGTAGCTTTAGGAAGGTTTTGGGTGATGGATATGGTAAGGAAAAGTTGGCTGGGTGCGTGGGTAAAGGAAACCCCGGATTCTCCGGCGAGAAATCCGGGCATGGCGGCGACTGAAAAACTTAGATTTTTAGGGTTCTTGCAGCGTTTGTTTGAGAGACGATGGGTAAGGTGAAAATGGTAACGGGCTGAGAGGGGGGGCGAAGGTATAAGGAAATAAGGGTTGTTGAGGTGGGTTGGGCTTGCGGGTGGGCTTGGGTAAAAAGGATTGGGCTGGGCGAATTAAGGTATTAGTTTTGGGTTGGGTAGAGTTTAGGTATTAAGTGTATTAGTTTTAGACTTTTAATTAGTTTTAGGCTTAGTTAATTAGTGATAAATTAATTGATTAAATTATTTAGGTGCTTTATTAACCCGATTGTTATAATAATAAATGCGGACGTGCTATTTGATTAGTGCTTAATATTTTAGAATGCGGCGCTATTATTTAAAATCTTATTATTGTGCATTATTATTTAAAAATAAGTTATGAAATTGCTTTGTGTATTAATAAATGCGACTATGCTACTTGACGCGGCGTCATTGCTAAATTATTTATTTTATGTATTTATTATTAATTAAGAATCATGACAGGGCTTAAAATTAATTAATGCGGGCGCGGGACTCTAAGTGCTTAACACTCTATGTAAGACGCGGTGCCGTTATTAAATTGCTTATTTATGACTGTATTTAATGTTTTATCGCTGCATTTTATTATAAAAATCATAAAAAATTATTTTACAAAATTAGTCTAATTTTATAGCTAATGACTGGACGGGAGGGTCAAAATTGGGTGTCAACAACTTGTCCCTCTTTGTATGGAGATGATGGAAGAATCTTCGGACAAAGACGTTGACTTATAGCCAATTTTGTCTCGATCCTCAAAATTGCAAAATGTTGGGCAGGCAGACAAGGCTGACGCAAAATCAAAATTTGTTCCAGTGTCGAGTTATGACGACACTGGGCTGCCAGGGTCAAATACCAAAGCGGGCTAACGCGGACTCAAAGCTGTCTCAGTGTCGAGTTATGACGACACTGGGCTACCATGGTCAAAACACCAGGGCGGGTTAACGCGGACTAAAAATTTGTCCCAGTGTCGAGTTATGACGACACCGGGTTACCATGGTCGAAACACCAGGACGGGCTAACGCGGACTCAAAATTTGTCCCAGTGTCGAGTTATGATGACACTGGGTTATGGTGCAAAAAGTAAAAAATAAAAATAACTGACTTGAACACAGGGTGTCTGCCATGGCTTATGGTCTTTGGGTTACATGGTGGTGTGGAGCGAGTGCTCCGCCGCTTGAGGCCGCTTCTGCCATTCGTTGGGAAGGTTGGCCCCACAAATTGCCGGTTATTGTAAGAAAATCCACGTTGTGCTCCTGCTCCTGCATGCTAAGACTTAAACAAACGGTTAGTGCATAACTGTTAAGGCAAAATGATGATGCATAATTTTAAAAGTAAAGTGACTGTGAGTAGAAAATGTTATCCTGCAAAAATGTGATGTCTGTTGTGTTGATGCGATGTTGCAAACGTTGTGGCTTTCGTCCTTGCACAGACGTGTTGCGATAGTGAATGCGGATATGTCGTCCTTGCTGCAACTATCCCTGTAGACTAAAGCTCAAGAAAGGGTTAGTGCATAACTGCTAAGACAGAATAATAAAACATGAGTAAGAAATGCAATTTCGAGAGTATAGAAATCGTCCCTGCGTGGACGTGATATGCTGATGATGGCGTCGTTTTTGGGCTTGTTGTGCTGATAGCGTCGCTGCTCGGACGTGTTGCTGTTGGCGTCGTTGCGTGGACTTGCTGTGATGATAACGCGTCATTGCACGGGCGTATTCTTCTTTGGCGTCGTTGCGTGGACTTCTTTGTCTTGATAACGCGTCATTGCTGGGCGTGTTCTTTGCTGGCGTCATTCGTGGACTTGATGTCGCGTCGCGTCATTTCACGGGCGTATTCTTCTTGGCGTCGTTGCGTGGACTTGCGATCACGTCGTTATGCGGGCGTGTTCTGCTTGGCGTCGTTGCGTGGACTTGCTGTGCTGATAACTTCATTGCCTGGACTCATTACTACTGGCGTAGTTGCGTGGACTTCTTTGTCGATAACGCGTCATTGCTCGGGCGTATTCTTCTGGCGTCGTTGCGTGGACTTCTTTGTCGCCGATAACGTCGTTATGCGGGCGTATTCTTCTTGGCGTCGTTGCGTGGACATAATGCTGATCACGCGTCGTTGTATGGGCGTATTCTTCTTTGGCGTCGTTGCGTGGACATAATCGCGATCACGTCGTTGCGGGACGTATTCTTCTTGGCGTCGTTGCGTGGACTTCTTTGTCCGATAACGTCATTGCACGGGCGTATTCTTGTTGGCGTCGTTTCGTGGACTTGCGATCACGTCGTTATGCGGGCGTATTCTTCTTGGCGTCGTTGCGTGGACTTCTTTGTCGCGATAACGCGTCATTACTGGGCGTATTCTTTCTGGCGTCGTTGCGTAGACTTCTTTGTCGCGATAACGTCATTGCACGGGCGTATTCTTCTTGGCGTCGTTGCGTGGACTTCTTTGCGGCCGATAACGTCGTTACTGGGCGTGTTGCTTTGCTCGTATAATAAATGCTCCTGCAAGCTAAGTTTGAGAAAAATTAGTGTATACCTGTTTAAATGAGATGATAAATACATATGAGACGTGCAATTCTATAGGTAGAGATGTCATCCCTGATACGCCTGATGAATACTGAGATGTTGTCCTTGCGGACATGCTAAGCCTGTTGACGTAATTGCCATGATGCCTTTCTTTGTGTGCGATCGTGGGTTGCCAATTTGCAGAGTTGATGCGCTAGGTTTTGTTGCGGAACTTTGAACTTTATCTGATTGTTGATGCCCACTTTCTGCTGCCGCTTTTGACGCGGACTTTGAATTTTGGATTTTGTCATATCCTCTGCCTCTGCTTCTTTTCTGCGAAGAAACTTCTTGCCGTATTTTACGCCGGCTATTGCACTTTCTTCTTACATTAATATGAAAAGACTGCGCCAAAGAAAATTTGTGAGTTTTGGAAGTCGATTCGTATTTGACTTCGCCGCTTCCTTGATATCAGGTGTGCACTGTTTGGACTTGCAACCCGCCTGCAGTTTCCTACATTGTCCCGATTTTGAAAAGTATGCGGCCTAAAGTGGGTCTCAATGTAGTTGCTTGTATGTTATGTGCATTCTTGTTATTTTCAGAACGAAGGGAAAATTTCCTAATAGTGTGGCCAGCGGTGTGGCGCCACGATCCGAGGAATCGGTCGAACGTAGTTCATTACAAGCAAAACAAAAGAAAACATTATTAAAGCTTAAATATGAGTTTTAAATTATTACGCTAAACTAAATTGCTTTTTCTTATCCAGGGCTCTGGCGGACCAAAACAAGTGCAAATCCAACCAATACTCCTTCACTCTGCGTCGTGGATGCCGGTCTTCATGCTCTGTAATCAGTATCTCATTCTTTTGGCTTCTGCATGGTGCATGCTTGGATAAATGGCGGAATGGGCATAGGCAGGGGAGTGTATTCCTCATCTAAGGTTATCAGGTGCACATTGACGTGGCCGTGGTTTGGCAAGGGGTTATCATGCACATTTGGGGCAGGATCCTTTGCCGATTACCGCCTGCGATCGGCGCCTCGATTACGTCACGAGGAGTGGCAACCAGTGTCATGTCACGGGCTATCGGGTGATCTGCAGCGGCTTGTTCTCATCATACCATCTTGGGATAGGGTCGGGAATCCTTCCCGGAATTGGTTGGATTAGCTGCACTCATGACCTTTCATATATTTGAGGTATGGGTTCGGTAGTGGGGTGCGAACTTTGGGTGGTTTTCTTCAAAATTCTTATTCGTGCAGGTGCATTGGGTGCTCTATTTTGTTGGCGGGCTTGATGGGTGGATCTACGGGGTAGGATAAACGGGTGTTTGGGAGCGTTATATATAAAGTGTGTGGTAGTTGTGGTAGTATGATGGGTTTTGGTATGTTATGAATGCTTGGGTTTGCGTTCTTGTACAAACATGGAAGGGAAAGCGTCTTTTCTTCCTTTGTGAAGTACTCAGAGTGTCCTCGATGAATCGCCTTATTAGTTGCACTGTGTCTGCGATTTGTAATCCTACGGTTTAATACCTTCTACGAAGTCGCCCATTCTAACAACTTCCGCAAAATTCCGTCGATGACGCTTATCATTCGCTCATAGTAGGTTGCGTCCTTCAAAGATTGTGCGAATAGTGTGGTCGTCTCACTCGCGTGGGTGGTTGTACTTTGCGCCTCTGACGCCACCTCATGGCGTATTCTCCGAACGTTTACGAGGCTTTTCTAGCTTCCTTAGATAGAATCTATCCACAACGGTTTCGTGTTGAGCGGAACGCTCACAAAGTCTTGGGCTAACGCATTCCAACTATGCCATTTTCGCGGATCACGGCTAGTATACGGTCTAGTCTTCACGGCCAAACTTGAATGAACAATTTCATGATGATTGTCGGGTTCTTCCTACTCCGATTAGCTTGTCGCAATATGACCTCGAAGTGTGCGGGGTTCCACTTTTCCATCAAATAGATCGAACTTGGCACGCCTTGTACACTGAGCGACTCGCATCCGGATGCGTGCAAAGATCCTCGTACTCTGATCGCCCGTGCCGCTTTATCCGATCGCATGCCCCGAACTGCTTCCTTCAAACTATGGATCTCTTTGGCTACGTCATTGTCCATCTTAGCTCGAACTTCCCTTTCCATTTCTTCATAATGATCGCTTCGGTGAAGCGGGAATGATAAATGGTGGGTTTTACATTGTGTGAGTTATTTGTATGGGCTGTTTCTTTGAAGTGGTAATGGATATGGTGCGTGGGTATTGGTCGGCCGGGCGATTAGGGCTGATTGTGGGGAAGTAAGTAGGTGGGGGCTGAGGTACATGGGTAGTAGGAGGATCATTTTGAAGGTGAGGTTGATGATTGGTTGGGCGCGGGGCAGTTTGGTCGGCAACTGGCGGTCTTTGTGGGGAGTTTTGGGAGATATGTGGTGGTGGAGGTCGCTCTGGGATGGTTTGCGAGGTAGTGGCCCTTTGCTCTGGCATAGGGGTATTCAAACTAATGGATAGGTTGGTCAGATTCCGTAGCCTCTCCATCTCAACCTGCATATCAGCAATTTGTTGTAGCAGCTGCGCAATACATTCTTCCTGACTGGTGACATTTCTCCCTTCTGAAGGTTCTGTTTTGCTGACAGGAATAATTCCCAAACCATTTGGCTCAGACGCCCCCGAGCCAGTCATATCATCATTTCTTGCCTTGGACCTGGTGAACTGTGGATGCTCCGACATTGTTGAATCAAATACGAACCGACCTTTGGGTGAATAAATCCTTCTAAAGAAATGCAACAAACGGTGTTAGCATAAAACACATAATTTGCAGCAGATATATTGCACATAGCACATTCAAACGTTTCCTAACATGCAAGGGGGACCTCTTTGTGCCAGAGGTAGTCCTAAACGTCACATATGTGATAATGATGGATTGGTCCGAGCCATCGGATCGAAAATGCTTTTATTTGGACAAAAAATAATTAAATTGCAACAATGAAATGTCAAAAACTAAGATTTATTCCTAATGCTACATTATGTTGCCGGCGAATGTGGCGGTGGTATTGCTAGGCCCTGCTCCTGCATCTTCCAAATATTGCATGATGTTTTGTAGCTGGTCCCACCTCTCAGGGGGGATGGCGTTGTTCCCTAATCTGCACACTTTTACCCAATTGGTCATGTCGATATCCTCGAAACCTTGCTTGCCTTTGGGGCTTGGACTGCTACAATCTTCCTTGAACCGTACGCATGATTGAGCGTACCTCGCTGCTCATATTTGACATCTATTTTCTCAATGTTGTTCCATTCTTCAAGGATCTGCTTCTTTCTGGGGAAAGTGCAATTTGCCCCAAACGCGACCTCTGAATCGCCGTATACGATTGAGCGGGATCATCTTCTTGACCAAATGGCGGAGTACACGCAATGAGCATATGGTGAAGTCCTGTCAGATGAGCTCGATGTAATAACGGTCTTTGCTCCTTACATAGGCTTTGTTGATACGAGATAGCAGTGGGTATCTCCATTGCACTTGGTTGCTAGTGCGGGATGCCAGAAATTCATACGATCCCAATCTGTGGTACCGATCGTGACACAAACCGCTTCATCCCGTCGTAAAACTTACAATCCGATAATCATTGCTAAAACAAATGCATCGTATTCGATCGCTGATAAAAGTGTTCCATGGCCCACATCTGTAAGATGAGATTGCATCCCTCGAAGAAATTGGTCTCCCCTCGCTTGCATTTTCCTAGAGCTCGAAATATCTCAGCTAGAATCATGGGGACCAAAGTAAGTTGCGCGCCATTAATGCCTTCAAAAACCATTCGGGTCACAGAACATATGCAAGTACTGATCCGTCCATGCTCAAGGGGAAACACTAGAGTGCCTAACAGAGCAACGGCGAACGCGGTATGTCGTCTAGTTTTCCATTTGCCCATACTGCAAGAAAGTTCCTTTCTAAATGACTGATAGCTATCTTGGCGACCATATCTCCCGTACAGATAATCTAGGGAAACCCAATTATTTTCGAAGCAACGGAGTTCCTTTGTGTTCTTCAGGCCCATGTAATGCAAGAATCTCTTTCCATATTGACCATAAGGGATGATTTGCCCTCTGTCTTGGTAAGCTAAGCTTGTGAAGTAGTTGATCTCCTCCAACGTGGGGGTGAGTTCGAAGTCTTGAAATCTGAACACCGCCTTATCCGGATCAGGCCCGAATTAAGGCCCTAACTATATGTTGATCTGGAGTGATGTCAAACAAAGCCGTGAGACAACCTAACTTGCTTCTGATGATCATTCTACTGCTGCCGTCGAAATTCTCCCACCAAATCTTTAGCTTTGTCGGAACACCACTCACCATTCTGACTTCAGGGATTGTTGGGATACTGCTCATCCTATACATAAACAGAAGTAAATGCAAAATTTTCCCAATGGTAGCATGTCCCGTTAGGCTCGGATTCATCCATCAATATCACGTAACACATAACATGTTGTTGGTCGTTGGGTTGTGAAAAACCTTCCGACAAATTTGGTGTCTTCCTAATTGTGGCGCGGTACAGGGCGACCCACCTAAGGTAAATGCATGCCTAAAATGAAGGGTGGTATAGCTCTATCCCGAGTTGCTAAGATTTGGCTTTTCTAGGCCTTGAGTTCCCGGCGGACAACTCGAGCGAGAAGGCTACGCGGCGGTTAGGCCGGACACTCGCGTATATTACCAACTCTCCTAAATTTGGATTTTGAAGAAAGAATTTTCTGATGCACTGCGCACTCGCATGTAGTGTGTGATTGTGTGAATTTTCCAGAGTGGAAGAAATATGAGCGGAATGCCAGTTTAAGGAAAACAGTAAAGCAGGTAGCAAAATAAACAAAATACAGCACACAAAATTTAAATGCAAAAAGTAATGCCAAATAATAACCCTAGGTCTATTGTGGTTAAGAACCTAATCTCCCCAGCGGAGTCGCCATTTCTGTCACGCCCTTTTTCGACCGCGACATTTTCTAATAAAAGCTTCTCCTGCTTAAATAAAATGTTAGAAAATAAGTAATAAATGCTAAATGAAAATGTTTGAAATGGGGGTGCTTAAATATTAAAGTGCTTAAAAGGTTTGCTAACAAAAAAGTGCTAAAGGGATTAAAATGCTAAAGGGTGCTTAAAAGGTGCTAGAAATGCTAAAGGGTTCGCGGAGTCGCCACCTAATTAATTTGGGTGAATTAGAACACCTAAATGTTAACTAGTTTAAAGTAAACATTAACTCCATTTAATGGTCTGCTAAACTTAATGAGATTTTGGGTAAGGGTTCTTTATTATCCTAAAGGGAAGGGGTTAGGCACCCTAAAGGATCCGCTAACTTGCGGTTGTCCGTTCAAACCTAGGGTTAATTATTATGCTAGAAGAAGGTGTATTGACTAGGGTTAATTATTTAAGCGGAAGAGTATAAGATATACTTTCTAAAATATTTTGCAAGGTTTATGTAGGAAAGTCAAGGTCAGTTTTGAAAATTGTGCAATTAGGATGCCTAAATACTATATTAGCTATAGGTATAATAGGAGTGAAATGTATGCAAGTATTCCTTTACCTAAGGGGTATATATTGCTTAGCGTGTCTATTATGCAAAAGCAGTATTTCTTATTCTGTATTAATAGGAAATTATACCACGGTTTTAAGAATGTTTTGGCAAATAATACCCCAGCTTATTATGCAAGTGTAGGGTATTAAGTGATCTATTATAACTATTAAACAAGGCAAGGCAAACCTAAAGTAATTAATTTAAGGTAAACAAGTCAAACTCATTTCTAGCTATTAATTCAAGGTTAAACTATTCTAAATGCTAATTAATTAGTGTGCGTTAGACAATTAATTTACAACAAATAGATGAAGCAGAATAAGAATAAAATAGGATGACTCGAAGGAAAGGCGGTGTCTTTCATAGTGACTTGGAATTTCTGGCACAAACATAGATGCACATAGATGTGGATTTTCATGTTTACTACGAGGAGTCTCGCCATGAGACTCTTGATTGCTCCGATGCGTTTCATGCAAAAATAAGAGAAGATAAAGATTAGTATATGTCTCAACTATTTGAATCATAGAAAGATCCACACACACATGATCCATACTTAGACGCAACGGCCATAAGGATCATAAATCGATAAAAAAAACTAAAACCAACTGCTGCAATAGCCAGCCCAAAGAGCCAACAGTCAACGAAAATATAGTGAGATTGACATGCTTAGATCGCGATATGTATGAGTATTACAATCAGACGCATACTGTGGGGTAGATCGCAATTCCTTTTCAACATGTATTAAGTAGTAATAAGAAGTGCAGGTAATCGACAACACCCAGTGGACAATTAGGCTAAGCAAAGCGAATGTTCGTCCAAACAGGGGAATTGCAAATATGCAGAGGTTGTAGAATAATCATGCATAGCTTAAAATAGAGATGGATAGGAGAACATGCATATTTCCGCTTTTTGGAAAAGGCGAGATAGGCATTTTCAAGATGGAATAGAAACATACATGCCCCTTTTCATAGCTCAGATTTTCAACGCATAGAAGTGTTCACTTAGAAACTAATGGACTGATTTAATAAGCATGCTAAAACCTTAACAATCAGATAGACTATCCCAAATAACACTTAAGCAGACTTAACTACCAACATGTAGCAAAATTTAACTATGTTTGCAGGGCCTATGTTCACAGAAGGGACTCACAGATTTTTCTTAGGGGGCAGTGACAACGATGTGCGAATCAAGTACATATATTGGCAATATAACTTAAGGCAATCCCACAGTAGTACCTAAATCATGCTAGAAAGCAAACATGGCAAGTATCACATTGATTCAAATCACCTAAGGCTAGATGAACCTCGATAGACATATTTTAGATTGGTTTGAATAATCTACAATATGGTCCATAATTACAAGTTGACTATCCAAGCTTGCAAGTTTCGGACATTAGTTTAAGGGAAGACATTCAATATTTCCACACCAAACTAACTAATTACGACCCGATACAAACTAATGCACTTAGCTTATGTCAAACACAGAAATACCTAGCACTGACTTCGTAGCTAAGCATGTTAAGCCGGATCCGCGGTGTAATGGCTATCAACAAAACTCGAATAATTCAACAAAATCAAACCATCATAGTTAACGATTGGTATTGCGGCGTATCATGAAACAAAAATCGAACGAGAATACGAAAGGAGACGAGTTTTACCTTCTCGAGCGTGGCAGGCGGCGTATCAAGTCGTCGATCCGCCGGAAAGGCTTGTTAACGCAGCCGACAAAAGAAGGGTTCTGCGAGAATGGTTGATTGTCAAGATTGTGTTCCTACTCTGAATGGCTCGATTGGATTCTGCTCTTTGAATGCTGGTCCCTTTGAATAGCTCAGTTGTACTGCCGATTCTCCTATCGTTTTTCCTAATCTCTCAATCGATTAGTCGCTCTCGATTTTCCCGATTTTCTCCGATTTTCCGATTTTCTATCTTTCAAGTGTATAGAGATGGGTTTATATAGCCTCAACTTTGGTTCCCAATTAGGTAAACCCTTTAATGCGAATTTGGTAGGATTCTTTACGTGATTTGGAGGTGTAAGATTTGTTATGCTAACTGTGGACTTCCGATTTTGGAGAGATTCTGTGCTTATTGTGGTATGATGTAAATGGTGAGGATATATTCTGGTTATGGTAAGTTAGATTCGGTTTTGCATGGTACTGGTTTTGTGTGATCTTTGACGAGATTTGGGTCGATTTTTGTGTGAAATTTTAGTAGCTTTAGGAAGGTTTTGGGTGATGGATATGGTAAGGAAAAGTTGGCTGGGTGCGTGGGTAAAGGAAACCCCGGATTCTCCGGCGAGAAATCCGGGCATGGCGGCGACTGAAAAACTTAGATTTTTAGGGTTCTTGCAGCGTTTGTTTGAGAGACGATGGGTAAGGTGAAAATGGTAACGGGCTGAGAGGGGGGCGAAGGTATAAGGAAATAAGGGCTGTTGAGGTGGGTTGGGCTTGCGGGTGGGCTTGGGTAAAAAGGATTGGGCTGGGCGAATTAAGGTATTAGTTTTGGGTTGGGTAGAGTTTAGGTATTAAGTGTATTAGTTTTAGACTTTTAATTAGTTTTAGGCTTAGTTAATTATTGATAAATTAATTGATTAAATTATTTAGGTGCTTTATTAACCCGATTGTTATAATAATAAATGCGGACGTGCTATTTGATTAGTGCTTAATATTTTAGAATGCGGCGCTATTATTTAAAATCTTATTATTGTGCATTATTATTTAAAAATAAGTTATGAAATTGTTTTGTGTATTAATAAATGCGACTATGCTACTTGACGCGACGTCATTGCTAAATTATTTATTTTATGTATTTATTATTAATTAAGAATCATGACAGGGCTTAAAATTAATTAATGCGGGCGCGGGACTCTAAGTGCTTAACACTCTATGTAAGACGCGGTGCCGTTATTAAATTGTTTATTTATGCCTGTATTTAATGTTTTATCGCTGCATTTTATTATAAAAATCATAAAAATTATTTTACAAAATTAATCTAATTTTATAGCTAATGACTGGACGGAAGGGTCAAAATTGGATGTCAACAATTAATTTAATATAAATATTAAGTACAAATAAATATTTATTAGTAATGGAGGACCAAGAACTAATTTAATGCAAATGGATAATATGGGACACCATTATTGGGATATACGGTGGAGAATCCGCATGTTATGTTAACCGCGTTAATGTTTCCTATCCTTTCTGGAATTTAAATTCTACTTATGTTTAAATTAGAAATCTAAAAGGGCTTTTCTGTTAGGATTAGGAAAATTCAATTAATTCCACTGGCCCCCCCCAATAGTTTGCAATATTTAGAAATTACTCCACAAGATTTATTTTTCTCTATTCTCCTTTTTTTTAAATAGTAATATCGTCTCTCAACACTACTATCATTAAATTACGAGATATAAATATCAACTAATATCACTTTTCAGAACAAAACAAAACTCAGGATGCAGGGGTCCGAATTTTAAGTTAAACTCATTTGTCATCACGTATCACCCATGGGACTTCTCTATCCTTCTCTATTTGGGTTGGAGTATATATATATATATATATCATCTTCAGAACAACCCACCAAACGGCTATTATTAGTTGTCAATTAACATAACTTTAACCCCTCTTTGTGAATGGCTGCTTCTCAGGCAGTTTAATTTCAAGAGAGTGCTTTATTAATCAGATTTATTACTGTTTTCTAGAAATTTGGCAGAAATTGTAGCATTTTGTTGAATAGATTGGTACTCATGACGTGTGATGATTACTATTGCACTTCAAAGAAGAGCGATGGTATTTGCCCAGATGTTTGTGGACAGGTAATTCTCACCCTATAAGAATTTTACACTTTATTTTCATCTCATGTGTTTTGAACTTGTTATTTTTCAAAATTTTGCTAAGATCATATGTTTTTGTCATTCTAGAATAAAGATAAGTGTTTTTTTAATCCTATTGACTATTTGATATGGATTATGTGTAAACCCCAGAATAGTGAATTGATGGGGAAATAGTTCACTACATTTTTTTTATTTAATTTGCAAAATAATCTTCTTCTTTTTTTCTGTAGACAAAATTGTGTAAGGATTTGAACTTAGTGAGCCCTTTGAAATTCCCTGTTGATTGCATTCTTTCTGAACCTTAGCCTCGTGCAGAAATGCACAGTATACTGCTTACAATAGACCCTTATGGGTCCGGTCCTTCCCGAACCTCGCGGATAACGGGAGTTTAGTACACCATGCTGCCCACACTCTTTCTGAACCTTTGTTTTGTTTTCCCTCCATAGTTTTGGTTAGTGATGTTTTTGTTGTTTGGAATTTCAAGTTTTATTATCCATTAGGCCTTTAATATCTAATTTGGAAGTTGTTGTATTTTATGGTTATATAGTGGGGTCTAGGGAGGCGCAGACCTTACCTCTACATTGGAAGGTAGTAGAGAGGTTGTTTCCGGTAAGACCCGTGACACAAGAACAAGCACTTTAAAGCAGTATATATACTGAACATGTTTGGAGAAGGAAAATTGTCTATTAGTTTGTTAATGTTTTCTAAGTTGGTTCTTGATAAATTTCTGTTTGGACTTAAAGCTGAGATGCCTCTCACCACCACTAGGGATGGCAATTGGGGCAGGGCAGGGCAAGCTCTTAACGGGGCAGGGCGGGGCAGGGCAAGCTCTTAACAGGGCAGGGCAAAATTAGTTTTGTTAAAAATTGAAATGGGGCAGGACAGGTGGTGGGTTTTGAAGAAAATCAGGCCCAAATATAATTTGCAACCTAAGAGAACGCGCAGGTAGGTATAATTTATTGCATACCTAATAAGTGTTAAAGCCGTGGAAACTCTTTTTAGAAAGAAAAAGAAAACGTCTGCAGTAGAAGTGAAAATTGTTTTGTGCGAGAACTGAGCAATATGATGTCGAAAAATCTACGCATGATTATTGGAGACTAACAGTCAATAAAGAACCTCAGTGATACTATTACAGAATCACTACTGCAAGAAACCTATAGAGTTCGCCAACTAAATGATTAAATACTATGAATCACTAATACAAGAAACCTATGGTCAGTTGTCTTTCTCTGGGAAGACACAAGTTGTTCTTAAATGTGATATGTCTGCATGGCAGAAAGTATACTACCAGCAGGTCACGGATGTTGGAAGGGTTGGATTGGATTCTGGTGAGTATAGATGCTCCAGAAAGTATTGCCTTTTAATTCATACGTGCTAAAACGAATGAAAAAACACAAACGGGGCGGGGCGGGGCAGGGCGTAGCGGGGCAGGGAAGGGCAGGTCATTTTTTTTGGACAAAGCTAAACGGGGCAGGGCAAGGGCAGGTCAAAATCTGAATAGGTCAAAGCTCGTCCCGCCCTATTGTCATCCCTAACCACCACCCACCTACCCTCTCTACCCAAAAGGAAAGAGAAAACCTATAAAAAGCAAAAGAAAAAAATTTAACATCTTGGGTTATAATCAGTTATTACCACTTTAGCTTGTGTACTTAGAAAGTTACTGTTTTAATGTGCAGCAGGATTCACCTACAACATTAAGCATGTCAAGACTACGGTGCATGCTTCGAGGACTGGATTTGAAGACTATCATCTTTTTGCTTGTGTTTGTGCCAACGTTCATAGTTGGCGCTTACTTGCATGGGCAGAAAATTACCTACTTCCTCCGTCCCCTCTGGCAATCTCCTCCGAAGCCCTTTGTTGAAATTACTCACTATTACCATGAGAATGTACCAATGGAGAATATTTGCAAGCTCCATGGGTGGGGTATTCGTGAATATCCTAGGCGTGTCTTTGATGCAGTTCTGTTCAGTAATGAAGTGGATATGCTTAAAATCAGATGGAATGAATTGTATCCTTACATCACACAGTTTGTTCTTCTTGAGTCAAACTCAACATTTACTGGGTTGCCTAAACTCCATAATTTTGCAATTAATCGGGACCATTTTAAGTTTATTGAGCCTCGCTTGACATATGGAACCATTGGAGGAAGAGCCAAAAAGGGTGAAAATCCATTTGTTGAAGAGGCATATCAAAGAGTAGCATTGGACCAACTTCTGAAACTCGCTGGCATTGAGGATGATGATTTACTTATAATGTCTGATGTTGATGAGATTCCGAGTGCTCATACTATCAATCTTTTGAGGTGGTGCGATGACATTCCTCATGTCCTTCACCTTCATTTGAAGAATTACTTGTACTCATTTGAATTTCAGATTAAGCACAGAAGCTGGAGAGCTTCAGTCCACAGGTATCGGAGTGGCAAGACTAGATATGCACACTACCGTCAGAGCAATTACCTTTTGGCAGATGCAGGTTGGCATTGTAGCTTTTGTTTCCGCCAGATTAGTGACTTTATATTCAAGATGAAAGCTTACAGCCACAATGATAGAGTGAGGTTTTCACATTATCTGAATCCTACAAGGATTCAGGATGTCATTTGTAAAGGAGCTGATTTATATGACATGCTTCCTGAGGAGTACACGTTCAAGGATATTATTGGCAGCATGGGGCCTATCCCCCATTCGTACTCGGCAGTTGATCTTCCCTCTTATCTGTTCGAAAATCCAGACAAGTACAGATATCTTTTGCCTGGGAACTGCAAAAGAGAAAATGGCTAAGCCTTAAGACAGAGTTGGGAACATCTTCTTAACACCGGAGGTGCTCAGGGGCAGATTTTATGTTGCGCCTTGAGGGGCTCTAATCAGATAAGTGGTAACTGCGGTGTAGCAGTATTAGATACGTCTATACCTTTGTGCAGCAAAGTCTAGTCCTGCGAGGGTTTTTTTGTGAGATACTGGTACATTCATTTGTCAAGGTGAAGATTTAATTTAGAGGACACGAAGTCTTTGGGTAAATTGATTACTGTTTCCATATGTATTGCGTTAACCTGAGATAATAGGACTTATCTGAATGACAATAGTCAGACAGTTTTGTTAATGGATTTCGTGTTCTTCTACTTCTTCTCCCTCGGAGAGAGTAATTTAATTCCAATATTTTTCATTGTTATGATCTTGACCACCTGATTCATTTTTATTTTGGTTGTAGCACTATACATTGATTGTGGGTGGTGTATTAGTAGTAGTAGTTCTTGTAGCATTATTGACTCTATTCGTTTTACTACTAGAACATACTTGAGTAGCTCCCATGATTTTCTTTTCATGTTCACTCTTGTTAAGTTTATTGAGGGAGAACATCTGCTTAATAGATTTAAGTTTGAATAAATAATTAGAGCTCTTTTAGAATTAGGTATTTGCAGCTTTTGTGATTTTAGTAGGTAGTAATGGGGAGACATGAAGGGAAGTTCCGAAACTATTGAATGATCCATTTGCCATCGTGCTGAGAAGAGGGAAGAAAATACTTCCATAATGTTGCCGATCTCTTTGGGGGAAGGTTTATGTTTTTAGGTAGTGACTTGGAACAGTAAGTTTGTGTTCTGTTCATTCCTTCATAGTCCATAAATGAGTTTCATTGCGCTTACTACTTTCTTTAATTATAAGGCATTATTTGGGTGTTGATGTTGTTGTATTTAGGTGTTCTTTGCCTACTAAGGCATTATTTAGGTGTTGTTGTTGTTGTATTTAGGTGTTCTTTGCCTACTACGCTAATGTTTTGAGTACTCAAGGTAAGCCCGTTGAAGGATATTGCTCTTTTCAGAGCATGATCACATGCTCTTGTTGCGTGGTTATGCCATTTGAGTGTAGCCGAGTCCACAATCTCTGGGGCACAAGTTAGACCTTAGGATTTTACCACTGAACCTACTAGACTTTGAAGTTATGGTTTCAGAATTTAATATTTGTCGAGGTTATAGTGATTTTTCACATATATATCTATATTCCGTGATTACCAAATTTTAGTGAACTCCATGCGTCTCTGGCTAGAAGGCTCTGCAATTACCGAATTTAGATACTAGAGACATTATGGCTGAATTAGTGAGCGTTTTTTTTTACTTACAGATTAATATGTGTTGTGTTGGATGGATATACCAGTATTTGATGCTCTATAATAGTATATATTTATGTCAATAATGGTTTTCTTTTCCTTTGTATCTGTCTCTGTATTATATTGCGAGTTGAATCAACAGAAATCACTTTCTTTGCTGGGAAAATGAATGCAAAACTGGATGCATAAGACTGTTTTTAAGGCTTTGAAAAGTACTCGACAATATCAGACTTGAGACACTTTTTATTTGAGAAAGAGAGACCCTTTTATTTGTCTTTTATCCTTACGGACTGTATATGCTCCGGAGATCTCAAGCTTTCTTAAATACTATAGTAGATCTCAAGATCCGGAGTGTACTAAAGTTCTATCAGTATAGTAGAATTGCATGGCATTTTCAAGTTATAAATACTATAGTAGATTGATGTTCGGGTTTTGGATGTTATAACAGATTTAGTGGTCACATACTGACCCGAGCAATCACTAATTAAAATCGATGAAATTTTGATTGATTAAATTCATTAAGAAGAAGCCACTTGAAACCCCACCCTCTATTTTCTTACTCGTAACAAGCTTTTCTTCTGTTAAAGACTTCTTTTGAATGACGTTCCTCAATCTTCATTGACTTAGGCGATCACATACACCATATAATTGCATCCTCTAAGTGCTACAACCAAGTTATCCACAGGCTTCCTAATGTTTATTCGTGTGCCCCAGTGATACCCGTTTAAAGATTTTACTCGAGTGACTCACCAATTTCAACTAAAATCAACTGTACTGAGTAGCTGGAGAAAAAAATACTTAATACGAAAACTGCGAAAGCCACCAACAATAATTCTAGCTGCGAGGAATCAGGAATTAACAAACACAAAAACATGATAACATAGTTCAGATCATATATTTTCCCATTACCATTTCCTCCCCTAAGACAGAGAATAGGAATACTCATTCTGCTTTCTGTACATACTACAGGCTCACTAAAAAGGTCATAACAAAATGAGACAGTAACCTATCTGGTCATCATTAAGGTGTTCTGAAATCTAATCTACAGCACTAATTTTCTGTAATGATAATCAAGTCTATTATGGATTTGGACCTGTTAGACTCCTCATAGTGGGCTCTTAAAATTCAAAGGGAGAAAGAACTATCTTTTAGGTTTAATAATCTGGAGAAAGGCACAATATGCTCAAATAAACTATTAAAAATAATGAAAAATGGAGTACAGCATTATAGTCCACTCAAGAGTCAATCTGAATATATTATCGAAACAGTAAATGGTTCATGATAATATACAAGCGTTGCCACTGTAGAATCATCGATATACTACTCTTCTGCAGCACAAATTTGAAAAGCATATTGAGAAGAGAATAGGAATTATTACTTAAACAATGTGGATACAGGAAAACTACAGATAAAGAAATTCAGGTGCAGTGCCAGTGTCTATGTGCCTTGTTAGTAGTACCCAAATTCAAACATGTACCATAAATAACACCGACCTCTATTGCACTACATGTCCACATCCAACACACACTATTTATATGCCAAAGTTGGCATCCTGGTCAGTCACTGTCCCAAGTTTCATCCATGTCTTTTGAGCTTTTCAGTTTTCTCTTGCTCTCGCAGGTATCCTCATTTTTCTTCATTTGTCCTCGACCACGGGTCCTAAAGCTATTACCAACCCCTCCTGATGCCCTCGAACCAGGTGCATCCTCTGCATCTGATTCCCATGTTGCAATCTTATCATAATCCTCCCCCTCATCACTACTACTTCTATACTCACTTGGTCGTGTTGAGTTCTTCCCACCCTCATCATCTGAATTCCACATGGCCTCCTCAAGGTCACTTAACATTTCTGAAGCAGAACCATCTGTAGCCATCGATCCCTTCAAATAAGGGTCAAACTTTCTGCTTGAACCTCCCTCAGTTTTAGGTCTATTGCTCTTACCTTTCTGCCATTTCTCTGTTTTATACTTGGGATGCCTGACAGGAGCCTGGTACATGTTGGTACCACGTCGACCATCATCATCATCATCCAACTCACTGTCATCTTCAGATACATCATCTTGTTCATCATCATCATCATCAGCTCTCTTCCGTCCATATGTCCTACTCCTGCCGCTTGTCCTTCCTCCTGTCTCATCATCTGATTCATCACTTCCAATCATTCCAGATCTTCTGAATCGACTACCTATATCTTCTTTGTTCCAATATCTAATCTTCCCCACTTCTTCTTTCTCTGCTTCTTCTTCAGCTGCCCATTCGTCATCAGCTGCCTTTTCTATCTGAGCTATGAAATTGTCAAGTTCCTCCTGGTCACTGTCTTCAGCTGTTGAATGTTTTTCGTCTACACTACTGCTGTGAGTACCATAATCCTCCTGAAAGACATATGGGCTTCCTTCTTTCTTATCAATGGCATTGAAGAATGTGGATGCTACTCGCTGGATGCTGGCTCTGGCAGCTGGATCATCAGGATTTATTCCCTTCCTCCTGAGCTCTTGTTCTATTTTCTTTATGTTTAATTTCTGTGATTCTAGTGCTTGTTCAAATCGGGCTTTAAATAATGCCTACATACCAAAGATAACATTTTCAAACAGTATACATGTACTCATCAACCAAGGATATTCAAATTTTCAGTCCTAGGCAAGTTGCAGAAAATCAATATTATTGGAAGAGTTCACAGTTCACATGGATCAACAAATTTTCACCAGATGAGACATGCCTTTTACCCATTGTAACTTGAAGAATGGGTTCACATGCAAGAGAATTAAACTTCAGTTGAACTAAATACAACAAATGGACCTGAGTACATGTTAAATATTGATGCTTTCTTAAGATTCATAGCTCCCTGGGAGTTTTACATCACATACGTGCATGAAACACAGACAGAACCTAGGTTGCCTCACGAAAATACAAAATTAAAGGATTAAAAGAAACATATAGCAATTCATCAACACAAGAAATGGATTGACTTGCGTTGGGCAGTGAAAAGAAAAAGAGATTTGTAGCTCACCTTCCTTTTCGTAAGTGTGTTCATAGGTATCAAATTCTTTGGCTGGCGGTAGTTTCTGCCACGAAACATAATAATTGTTTTCACATTATGTATGTTAACCACAATTCCACCACTTAGTCGAGCCAGCATTGAAGCCATCTCCTTAATTTTTTCCTTAGGGAAGTTATCACAACAAACTTGCACAGTCTCATGAAACTTCCAGTGGAGGTGCATATTTTGGACAACTCCTCCAAAGACTCCACGAACACCAACAGGAACATAATTTTTATTCCTGAAACCAATCTTCTTATACGCTTGTAGTTGCTCAGGAGTCAAAAGCTCAGGATCATGCCGCGGAGATGGTAAATCTGGAAGCTCATATTTTTTCAGCTTCTGAAGTAGCAAGGCCACTTTTTTCTTTGCCTACACTAGTAAAGGAAGTGAGAAGTTTGAGTTGGATTAATACGGTGTTGTTGAGTAGATATACACAAAAACACAACAAATACTCTAGAATGTAAAAAATGAAACAAGAGGTGAAAACGCAAAACGCTCAAAATACGACAACAGATGTAACATGGCACGCTTGGCTGCATTTCTGAGAATAGTCAAAACAAAAGGTTATGCACCAATCGCTAACCATATAGACATAAGAAAACACAATAGGAGTCTGACTTTTGAACATACTAATGGTATGGTAACAAGTTGAAACACTGTATGGTAGAGAGGCATGCAGAAAAAAAGGTTTAAACAAATGTTTTGGTAAGTACCTACAAGCACATGCAGATAGTGAAGTTTAACATAAGAGCATTTCAAGTCAAAGGACTTTGGAAGCGGCTGCTCAATTTGATATCATTAAGAGTTTAACTGTGGTCAACAAAAGCCAGAACTATTTGACAACTACAGAAGTCCTCATTATTTTCCTCAGCATTTTTTGTGTGACTTAAAGCACATACTCCAAATGAGTGCCTGCAAAGTTACAAAGTGATAAAAACCCTGGAGCATAATTTTCTTTGCCAACAACACAATTTTCTCGCTGTGCAACAATTACTGGAACATCAATATCACTGTAGTAATTTTATTATCTATTTCCTTAAACCAAAAACCAACCAGGTCTTCTGCACGACGAACTTGAGCTCATTATAAGTTTGAAAGGTTTCAGCCTGAAAATTATATTACGACTGCAGACATCATCAACCAAATAAGAAAAAACAAAGGAACTAATACCATGCCCTGTCAAAGGTAAACCTGTGAACCAATCGACTCTTTAGTGCTAGTCTAATTATAAAGAAAATGCTCGCCCTAAGAAAGAAGCAGAAATTTGATGCACCTCAGACGAATACACAAGAACAAATTTTTACTCAGCAGCATCACCACGAGCTGCAGTAACCACAAACACACAAGCAGCAAAGCACAATTTGCTAAGAAACAAAATGACATTTATGGCCAAACTTCAGCACACTCGGGAAATTTCACCAATATATTTTAAAGAAAAATAGCTCTTTCCTTGTGAAATGTTTATTATCGTTAGATAGCTAATAGACCCAAATATCAGAAAAGCAAAAATATTTCTTTCTTCTTTGGATGGAAATGGAAAATTGTAATTTAACACAGTTGAAAATCACAGATAAACAAATAACAGATCAACAAAAAGAGAGGACGGAAAAGAGTAAATTCTGAGATCATTGCCAATAATATTATCTTCTAAATTGCATTTGCTAGTAAATACTTTTAGGAACAATTGGACCTACTCTTCTGAGATTATAAATTAATCGTTCTTCATCCGTCATGAGCTTCAACTTTAACTTCTTTGACCTTCGAATCTCTCTTAGGGTTTTGCTGGACTCATTTTGCATTCTCATTGCCACTCTGCTCCTCATACTCTTCCCTGACATCCACCTCACTCCAACATTCCCATTCCACACATCCGTTGAACTAAGAATAGGAACTTTTACATGTTTGACCGGACAACTTATCAAATTCCTACCACTTGAAATAACGTTCACCGAATCACATCTCCTCAAAATCACATTCCTGCATAATTCAAAGTACGCAGTGAATCAAATTAGACCAATTGAAAAAAAGAAATTGAAAATATAGGGTGTTTGGTATGACTGGAAATGTTTTCCGGAAAATGCTTTCCTATTTTCCCTTGCTTAGTTGCACTAAAATAATGAAAATATAGTGTGTGTTTGGTATGACTGAAAACGTTTTCAGGAAAATGCTTTCCTATTTAGCCGAGGTCCCGGAAACAGCCGCTCTACCTACACCAAAGTGGAGGTGTGAGATTTCACTGGTTATATTGTTGTTGGTTGCACTAAATATAGGGTGTCCGGAAATTGCTTTTCTATTTTCTCAAATTCCTTAAAAACTTAAAAATTTGAGAGAAAACATTTTCTGGATAACACACCAGCTCATTCCCAACCCACCCGCACCCCCACCTACCTCTTTCCTCCACGGCGCTACTCCCACCAAATCTCCCCAATCCCTACCCCTAAACCCCTTCTACCCCACCATCAAAAGTTGCACTCCAAATTCAAAAAGCTCATAGTGTTTTGCTTTGTGCATTTAAGTGCGCCTCAACCCCAAATCAGTTATCTCGATAGTAAAATTTCTGTATTTTAAAGCAGATAAAGGTTCTATAAAGGGCGGCCCGATTCACTAAACTTCCGCTAATGACATATTTTTTCCGTTAGAAAAGTAGAAAATAGAAAGAAGAGAGAGGAAATATTACTGCAAGGGTGTGTGAGAAAAGAGAGAGGCGAGGGTTCTGAGAGAGCTCCCTTGAGTATATCTGGAGACGAACATGACGAAGGCAATGGAGATATCAGTTTCCTTTCATTATATTATAGCGTTAAGAGCAGCAAAGCAATCGTCAATGGCGCACAGGGTTTTTCGAGGGTTTTAGCTGCAGGCCCGTAACCCTATTTCCCTGGGCAAGGTTTTACTTTTACTTTTACTTCCTTTCTTCGCTAATTGCATTCCTGTTTATTGGAAATATAATTAGTTTAATTTTGCCCCTATTCCAAATTTAAAGTTTCCATCTAATATTTTGTCTCGGAATAAGGCACTATTACCTCATGAACTATACTTGAAGTTTCACCGATACTTTATTTTTAAGGCGGTCCTATTACCTTCCTAATTTTTTAATATTTTATTGCACCTTATGTGTTGACATGGATCCAAATCTCAATTGTGTTAGATTCACACGTCTTTTATCACTTTAATTTTTTTTCATTTTTTCCCGTTTCTTCGTCGTTCTTTTTGCCCTCCTTTGTATGGTAGCAATAATGAAGGTAATTTTGTGAAATGGGTAGCGGTTGTGGAGTTTTTCGATATTGACGATGGCTGAGCTTTGGAGATTAGAGGATGTATGGTGGTAATTTGGGTGAAACGGGAGTGGTTCGATGAGCGGAACAGGAATGCTAGAGAAGGAGTAGAGGATGAGATTCCAAAATAGAGAAAGAATTTAGAATCCATCGTTGTTGAGTCTTGAAAAAGCTTGAAGAATAAAAAATGAGTTTGTCGAAATTTTTAGTTGTTGGCTGAATTGATTACAAGGGTTTAGTGATAATGTTCTTGTGAAGTTGTAGTTGAAATTTGAGCTCGATTGATGCGGATTTGACTGAGTTTTTATTGAATTTGGTGACCCAAAAATGAAGATGATGGAGATGAAATTAATTAAAGCAGCTCCCATTTCAAAAACAATTGTCTGGTTTCTTGGAGAATAAAATTTGACTGAGTTTTCGAGTAAAATTGAGCTTAAATTGAGTTTTTAATTTTTTTAAAAAAAATTGACTCTTTTTAGAAATAAAGAAAGAAAATTAATCAAAAAAATATCATCTTAAATCTTAGTGTTAATTAATTGTGTTCATTAATTAATTACAAAGTGTCTAATTAAAAAAAGACACATGTCCATATTAATTAGAAATTTAGCTTATTTTTTGCCTCTCAGATGCCTCTAAGAGAGTGAGCACACCCTCTTTGCCACCTCATCAGCGAAGGATTTTTTTTGTTACACTAAAATAGTTTAGGGATAATAGAAACCCCGTAAAGGTAAACTTCAAGTATAGTTCAAGATAGTAGTGTCTTATCCCTATTTTGTTACTAGTAGTAAGTTTTACTTTTACCCTTTAACTTCTAATGGAGCTTCAATCAATGAGTAATTTTACATCAGTGAAAAATTGAAAAAGATTTTTTGCTTCTTAGAAAAGATGATAAAGATCTCTGGCAAGATTACAAAGTTATTTCAAGTGAGAACCTTACGACTCAACATAAGCTCTTGGTGATGGATTTGAAGATCAAGAGGAAGATGAGGGTTGTGGATGACTAGGGATGACAACGGGTAGGATCTGGACCGGATCCTACTAGATCCGGATCCAGATTCATTTTTCATACTTGTATCCATATCCGATCTGAATCCATCGGGTCCATAAAATCATATCCAGATCCATCGGATCCACGGGTCGAATTTGGATCCAGAGACAAGGTTGTATATTTTAACTATTTTTTGGTTATTCCTATTTTCTTCCTTGTTAATGATAATTTGCTCATGACTTTATTTTCTCTGCGTAATTAAACCCATTGAAGAGTAGATGAAGTAAATTAAAAGATTTATCATGAAAACGCACAATAAAAGTTGTTTCAAGACCTTCTGAAAGGTTCTCATGTATAATGGAAAAACTAATTAAGCAAAACTTCACAATTATCTTTCTCCTTTCATGATATCGGCGTAGGTTAGTCTAATATGTTTCAATCGAGTTTTTCCCTGACGAGAGGAAGAGGTATGGCACATGAAAGAAAAAGAGAATGACGAGCTATTAGTGTCATCATGGGCTGGATTATTTTCAGATATGGCTCTAGTTTACATTACACCTGAACTGATAAAGGGTAATATAATGGTTAAACTAGATAAATATGAGATTGAGAAGCATGTAAGACACACTTGGATATATACAATTTACCGAAGAGCTTGGTTTATAAAAAGTTACCAGGTCAGGTTATGAATACTTTATTTCGGTAGGATCTTTTTAAAGTTTTAAGATAATTTTAAGATCAGAATAGGAACTTTAAAGTTGGCCTGAAAGGATGTATAAATGTATAATTAATTTAATTAAAAACGGATCCACAGGTCGGATCTGAACCGGATATGGATCTCAAAGACAAGATCCAGATCCGATCCATCATAAATGGATGCGAGTCTGATCCGGATCCGTCGGGTCCAAAATTTGAATATCCATATCCTATAAAACGAATATGAATCCACCGGATCCGGACGGTCCAACATCCATTGACATCTCTATGGATGACCGATCGAGGATCAAATGAGGGATCTTGACTATGACCAATGCCCAAGAGATGAAGGAAAAATTGATGGCTATGGAGGCCTGGGGAGTAGTGGGGATGCAAGCAGTATGTGGGATATGACTGTCACGACCCGACCTCGGGCCCGCGACCGGTGCCCTACCTGGGCACCCTTACAGGTAAACATCAGAGATAATCAGCGGAACATACATAAACTCAACAAGAAATAAATAACAGGGTAGCCGATAAGGCTACCTCCCTGGATATATATAAAAATACATAAATCCAAAAGCAGTTACCTCTTTTCTTTTTCAAGCGACCCACAAGATATGACTACAGACCTCTAAGAGTTTTGACATAACAATCGGATTTTGACAGGCTCGCCATACCACGAATGTACATAAAACTACAACCTCGTGGAATCGTACTACAAGACAAAGCCTCCGAGAAATGGAGCTTTCAAGAATCGAACAGTGATCCAAGAGTGAGGATCAACAAGCTATGTACCTCAACTGCGGCATGAACGCAACCCTCGGCGAGGTCGATAAAATATGTACCAAGTATGTAAACTGAAAGTACTGTAATTTAAATCATAAAGTCTAGATATATAAAGGAGACAAGTATGATAATCAAATTAATGCATAACCTAGTGTTTCTTTAAATGAAAGAAATGAAAGTCGCTTTACCTTTTTAAAGACTATTTCAACACGAACAATAGTCACACTGGGTGGGACACAAGCCCTCAAAATCATCACACGATCCGATAGGGTCTCAAGCCCGCAAAACATCAAAGCGTGTCTGTGGAATCTCTATCATGCCGACACGGTAGTAAGTGTAAAATATATCCATGTAACAAGTGGAATCTTATCTCATCATCGGCGTATACATATATATATATATATATATATATATATATATATATATATATATATCTCATGCGTGGAATCCTCATCTCGTACATACGCCTTCATGGAGAGCTAATCCATTGGGTAATAATAATATATAACATGCGTGGAATCCCTCATCTCGGGTACATGTCTTCATGGGGAGCTAATCCATGGAGTAATAGTACATAACATGGTCGCATGCCTCGGAATCCTTCATCGTATAAGCATGTCCATGGCGTAATCATAATATATAACATGCCCGTGGAATCCCTCATCTCGGGTACATGTCTTCATGGGGAGCTAGCCCATGGAGTAATAATAGCATCCGGGAATTTAACCCGTATCATGATCGCATGCCTAATCCTCATCGATAAAGATGTCCACGGATCAATCACAATGGAAGCATACAGTGGAATCCTCCATCACCGCTTGCATACGCAAGTAAATTCACAACACGACAGTCGGCCCTCCAACTAAGAGTCACAGCAGCGTAAAAATATAATACTTGCACTCAAAGGCTATCACAAGCAAGCATAGGCAAGGTCATAAAATCTTTAGACTTTCATTATCATACAAAAATGAATTTCCTTTTATAAACTCAAGGCACTATTGTGTCACATAAAAAATTCGGGAATTTAACCCAAAGTACTACGTACCTTTATCCTTTTTAAAAATGACTCTTTCTCGTATAAAATCCCCGAAGATACTAACACCCGTAGTATCAAGGCTTGTCTACATTTCAAACAAGTCACTACACTTTTAGAAATACATTTTTAGGCTTCTAAATCAAGTGACCCTTACTTTAAAACTTTAAGCAATTGATGCCTTTAAATCAAATTGTCCTTCTTTATTTCAAGTCATTTATCCTTATTTACATTACTAGAGAAAACCATTCCTTTAACTTTCCATAAAGTTGTTATAACCAACTTCTCATAAAGTCGTTATACTAACTTTATGCTTTAGAAACTAAGACATATTTAACCTTTCATAAAACCGTTATAACTAACTTCTCATAAAGCCATTATAACTCTTTATATCTTAGACAAATTCATTCTTTTTATAACCAAGAGACTTATACTTTCAAATCAAGTTACATAACTTTCAAAATACTTCAAGTCTCTTAACTTTAGAAATCAAGTTTCTTAACTTTAGGAATCAAGTCTCTTAACTTTAGAATATCAGGTTTCTTAACTTAGAATATCAAGTTTCTTAACTTAGAATATCAAGGAAACAATACTTTCCAAATCAAGTATTCTATACATTTTCAAGTCAAGAAATCTTTGTTCACCTTATTAGAATAAATCATTCTTTTACTTCTCATAAAGTTGTTATAACCAACTTCCCATAAAGCCGTTATACTAACTTTATGCTTTAGAAACTAAGACATTTTTAACCTTTAAAACAAGTGAGTTAATTCTCTAACTCAACCAACTTGGATTCTTAAACAAGTCAAGGATATCAAATGAAACTAATTCATTTAAATCTCGTACGTCTACCGTACTATACATTTATAGCTACTCATGCTCAAGAGATAAGAAAAGTTTCACATACCTCTCCGGCTCAATCCACTTGCCAAGTTGAATATGTCGCGCGTAGAATGCCAACCTATAATGACCACAATACGCCTATCAACTTCTAGCTTTCTACGTAGAATATTTCTAAGTATAAGGACTCTTATTCTACGGAAAATCGGGCAGCACTTCCTTTGTTTCTACATAATTTTCCACCTTTTTCAAGGCCCGAAAATCAATAACCAAATGCCACATTTAAGGCTCAACAATTCAGCTAACCAAAGGGGATTATACGCCTAACAGGACGTGTAAAATTCCGCCCCACAATTTATAAAACTGTCCATATCCTTAAGGCACATTCTCGGCAACTATCAATATCAACAACAATGTCAATTTCCGTTCAATTCCTTTTTAATCCAAGTTGTTATTCCAACATGTTATATGCATAATAACAATTACAACAACTATAAATTCTTTCTTCCTTAACATACGACGATTGTAACTATCGACCAAATTGATTACAACATTAATGGCTAACATGCCCAATTTCGGTTTTCAACATGTCGACATGATCCAAATCTTTTCAAACTTCAATATATATACCACATGCTCATTTAACAACTACTAAACACGTAATATTTAATCACATTAAGAAGATGAAGATTTTACCTCAATAAGCCCTAATAATGTCCAAGCGTAAAAGTCGATCCTTAGCAACTTTTAGCTCTTCTTCTTACGTTCCAATCCGCTCCAAGCACTCCTTAGAAGCTCATAACCAACTTCTCTTCAATTTCCAACTTCAAATTTGAAGAACACCTTAGGTTTTCATCTTGCGACTAACGTGAAAACGTAGTTTTTTCGGAATCTTTCTATTGAGATAACCTTACAATACCTCTAGGAACCTTGGGTTAAAGTATTGTGAATTATGGACAACAAACGAAAATTTTTCTTGTTCACTTATGCTCAATGCCGAGAGCACCTTAGCACACACACAAGTTCTTGATTTTTTTTCTAAGTATGGAAGAAGTCTTGCACTAGTATATGATATATATTACAATGAAGGGTCTAGATTAAAACATTTGTGTGGCTTGGATTTATCAAGACTAAAATCTTTGTCATGTTGGCAAGTTGACTTAGTCAATTTGTCAAGCTTGTCTTCAAGACTTGCACATTTGTCCTTGGTCAAATGACCTCTTTACCCTTGGCTAAAATCGATCAAGCCCATGTGGGTGGGGTGACACGTGTCTCCCTCCCATTCGTTAAAATATTTCGTTTTCCGACATTTCCATAATTCCGATAAATTCTACAAGTCTCAAATATCAATTTCGGGAACTCAATTCTCATTAACGAATAATTTTCCTTCCCGAGTCTCGAAATCATATTCCATAGGAAAAAACAATCCTTCTTTCGTTTCAATCAAAGTCGTACTTTCTCCCGTACGTTCTCTTAAACATGTCCTGAAATTACGGGGTGTAACAATGACTATTAGTTGAATTATAGAGAAGCAGCTATAAAGGTGCTAGGGGTCAAATATAACGCCCCGAACCATAGTTTGGGCGAAACACGAACCACATGGCTTGCTAATCAACATAGGCATCAAAACATGCACTTATAATAATGATACATAAACATGTAAAAATGTATACTGAAAATAGTCTAAAAACATAATAGCGGAAATAGTCTGATAAAACATAATAAGTCTGAAAGTGATACTAATGACTGACATGACATGATAACTAGTCTAGTCTATGAAACCTCTAAAACAAGAGTATGTAAAACTGCTTACCAGGACAAGGCCCTGACATACCTCTACTATAAACCAATCATGAAAGTAAATAGACTGACACCTCGAATATAATGGGTCTCACCAAGTAGCTGATATCGAATCAACCTTAACGAGCAGATCTGTCGTCCTGAAACACAGTACATGCACCATGAAATTCAATCACCGGGAAAAGGGACGTTAGTACCTTTGAATTGTACTGTATGTAAAGCAACTGAAAGAATATGCAGGAACATGATATAATAGGAACATAAAACTGAACATGAACATGAATATAATAACCTGTGTAAAATCTGTAAATTGTATATCTGTATGAAGAGTAATAGTATAACCGACAACATGAAATTACCACGTGGGTACATGGAGTCTGGTACATAGCCCAACCAGCAAAGCGGTCTCATACCCTGTCGGGGTGTGAGTCATGAACATGACATGAAATGATCCAATCAGTAATCTGAAGGTATCGTTGTTGCGATATTTCTCTATGCTTACGCAAGTGTACGTATTGTTCAAGTAATAAAGATCTGTAATACTGAGTTATCGTCCTCAGAGACTGGTTTGTCAAGTACCGAATATCTAATCTATGATATTTTTTTGGTAACCGTTCTTTTGTTTGAGATTTTAAACTAAGAATTATAACTAAGTAAAGTGCAGAAAATAAACTAAGAATGATAATACTTCGAATTTAAAACAGTTATGAAGGAAATAGGGCTTCCAATCTCTTCAATTATCCACTCTTTCACGTGTTAATACAATGTTAATGATTCTTCTTCTTATTAAGATAGCAGGTTAACTAATCTGTTCTATATTCCGGTTAGGACATATAAAAACTCAACCTTATGCAGAAACCTTCTATATTTATATGATAGATTTTACCACACATGAGGATTAAGAACAATAACATTAAATACTACACACGTAGTGGGGTACTTTCGTCCACGATTTTAACCTATGTCTAAACAGCTACAGCATATTCAAGTCTCCCCTCTCGGATCTCAATTCGAAATCATATAATTTATGACAACTAATGACCAGTTAATTATCAAGCAATCAATACAATATTGAATAGATTTTAATATAGCTGAAGAAGAAATCAATAACTATGCATTAACTGTAAAAAAAGTTTCAAGCGATTCAACGAATAATCCTAATAAAGAGATTAGCTCCTAGACATTGTCATGCTAAGAACTAACACAAAATCCAACATAAACTGAAATAAAAATAAGGGAAAGAAAAAAGCACTTGAACAAAAGTTGTCGTCAATCTTGCTCTGTAGCCTCCTTTCTAGCCTCCAAAGTATGATGTAAGTATCCCCATATTGACAGGGTTTTATACATGAGAAAAATTACGTTTCGAATTCTTTACCCTTCTCAAATTCGCCCAGACCGAAATTCCGTGTCAAGACCGTGGCCTGCATTTTAGCCACGGCCACAAACTACTGCAACTCTCTGAACTTCCAGCGTCGTGACCCTGTATTCTGGCATCACGATGCTTTAAGCCTATAGACCTCGTGCGGTTTACAGTGTATTTTTTTGTCCAGATTTTGTCTGATTTCTTTTATGCTTCCCGGAACTTCTTAGGCTTCATTTATTGGCCTTTTATTGTGCAATTTCATCCTCAAAAGCAATACTTTCTCCTTTATGACCGTTGTAACACAAAAGAAAGAAAAACACACCTAACACTATACTAAACACAAAAGAAAATAGTAAAATACTAACTAAAAAGGACTCAAAAGTGTGTCTAAAATACACTCAACAAACACCCCCAAACTTACACTTTACTCGTCCTCGAGTAAAACACTAAACAAAAACAAAAACAAAGAAAAGACTCTATAAAATGGATCAAGTAGCTATAGAGTGTTGTCTCACAATCATGCATGAAAATTGAGATAATATGATAGAACATACATAACATGAATATTTAGCAATCTAGAATTTCAAGTTAGATATTTCGCAAATTCACTTAGATCATAATCTCTGGAAATACAAACACATAACCTATGCATGTCAATTTTATTTCATCTTTCCAAAAATTCTATAGACCTGTTTACTTGTTATTCTCCACTAATCATAGACATACACATTAGAGATCATCAGGACTTTCAAGGGTTGTAATGTAGGCTTAGGCAGGGGTAGGTAAAAGTAAACATGTAGGCTCAATTACGTACCATAAGAATTTTTCATTCAACTCTTTTTTCCTTCTTTTTAGTCTCATACCTATTTTCTCCCCACTTTTCTTTTGAGAGAATAAGACACATTATAAACAACAGGCACCCCCAAACTTAGGCTTTTGCATATTTTTCATTGGAGTGCATCAAAATTTTACTCTCTTTTTATTGTTTTTTCAACACTTTTCATCCCAAGAACTTTCCATTATTACTTATGGCACAACAAGGGACTCATGGGGTGTCAAACAAAGATATTATTTAGGCTCAAATGAGCTGACTAGTGTACAATTTATGTCAGGGTAGGTAATGAACGGTGAGAAGGGCTATCAAAGAATACCTGATTATTTCCCTAAACATGTATATCTTAACTATTTCGCCTCAAATAACAAGCAAATAGGTTTTCTAGACATTTTCAACCTTTATTTCCATAACTGACAACACATAGGCTAAGCACAAATATCTCAAATAATTAGATGTTGTCATGAATTTTTGGCATATCTAACTTAAGCACACAGATTCTTCTGTTAATTCCATTACATTATCTCAATTAATCCACTCAATATCTTTAGCAACTATAACATACATGATCCATAAAAAAATATGACTCACAAACATATAAAACAAACAAAAAGACAATAAAAAAGACTCAAAAACAAAACAATAAAACAAAGTAAGACCCCCCCCCCAAACTTAATCGACACATTGTCTCCAATGTGTGAAGACTAAAAATAAAGGGACAACTTACAAACGCAAAACAACGGTCATAACGGAGGTCTGAGAGGAAATTCTTGAAATTGCACAGCACTAGGACTCTCTGAACTTTTGGCGTCGTGGCCCTACAGATTGCATGCAAGGTCGACGATTTAGAATTATTCTTTGAAATTTTAGCACCATGCCTCGCAGATTAAGGCGCCATCGCCAATTTTTCCCTTTTTCAGCATTTTTGTCCCTTTTCCCACTTGGGGTCAGTCCCTAGTCCACCTGCCATAAAAACATAAGACAAAAACCAAGACCGTGAGACTGTTCAAGACAAAATAAAACAACTAAAACAAAAATTGAAGTAACATAATTAAATACATTGGGTTGCCTCCCAAGTAGCGCTGTCTTTAACGTCTTTTAGTCGGACGCAATTTTCTTACTCAATCAATGGGGTAGATTATCCCCTCCGCATATCCATTTCAATACCATTCTCTTTCTCCTTCTCATCTTCTTTTTCACAGGGCTGAGTTCATAGAGGTTCACCCCTTGGTCAGTATTCACAACATCATTCACATGTTCAGATTTCTTACTCTCATATTCTACACCTTGTTTCAATGTTACTCCACGAGCATCATTACTTGTGAGGTTTTTCTTAGACACAACCTTGTCAACTATCCCAATAGCACAACATCTATAATTGGCTTGTGGTTCAGTGGAGGCTTGAAAACAGTGAAGGGCATCTCCTCATTTTGGACTCGGAGCTTCAATTCTCCCTTTTCAACATCAATAAGCGCCATCCTTGTGGCTAGGAATGGTCTCCCAAGGATGATGAGCATATTTTTTCATCGGCTTCCATGTCTAAGATGATGAAGTCAGCATGAAAGATGAATTTACCTACTTTCACCAATACATCTTCAATTATTCCTTGGGGATGCATAATTGAGTGATCAGCTAGCTGCAAGGTGACTGTGGTTGGTCTTGCTTCCCCCAACCCAAGTCTTTTAAACACATAAAGGGGCATCAGGTTGACACTTGCCCCTAAATCACACAGAGCCTGCTTGCATGTCGCATTCCCTATAATGCAAGGTAATGTGAAACTCCCTGGATATTTCAACTTCGGGGGAAGTTTCTTCTACAATATAGCACTCCACTCCTCTGTCAACACCACTGTCTCATAGTCTGCCAGCTTCCTCTTTTTAAAAAGAATGTATTTCATAAACTTCACATATGATGGCATTTGCTCAAAGGCTTCAGTGAACGGGAGATTGATGTGCAGCTTTTTGAAGACCTCCAAAAATTTCAAAAATTGCTTATTTAGAGACTTCCTCTGCAGTCTTTGAGGGTATGGAATTCTGTCTGTATATTCCCTCATAACTGTTGGTGGAGCCTTCTCTAATATAGGGCTGTCAACAGTAACCCCCTCTTTTTCTGCATCAACTGTCTTTTCTAACTCTTTCTCCTTTTCAACCACTGGTTGGGGTGCAACCTGCTCTAACTGTTTCTCACTCCTTAAGCTGATTTCTTGACACTGCTTCTTTGGGTTCATTACTGTGTTACTAGGGAGAGTCCTCTGAGGTCTGTCATTCAGTTTCCTTACCAACTGCCCCATTTGCGTTTCCAAGTTTATAATAGATGACCTAGTCTCGGTCATGAATTATTTGGTCTCTACCATAAATTGTGTCTGGGAGTTGGCCAAGGTTGAAAGTGAGGACCTGGTTTCTGCCATGAATTGAGTCTGGGAGTTGGCCAAGGTTGAAAGTGAGGACCTGGTTTCTGTCATGAATTGAGTCTGGGAGTTGGCCAAGGTCAAAAGTGTTGCTCTCACTTCATCTGGCTTCTTTTGCGGATCTGGTGTGCTGAACTATTGAGAGGAAGAGGCCCGATTCTGTGGTTGTTGGTTCTGATTTTGTCCCTGAAACTGAGATTGCTGCCCTTGGTCATTCCTCCATGAAAAATTTGGATGATTTCTCCACCCCTGATTATATGTGTTGGAGAATGCATTGTTGTAGAGCCTATGAACATTTACAACTGTCTGAACCTGCTCCATAGGTACATTATTTGGATCCACTGTTGTGCACCTATCAGGAGTATGGGGACCCCCACAAATCTCACAACTCACTGGCGTCTGAACAACATTCACGGACATAATATTCTGTTGCATCTGCTTTGTCAAAGTGGCAACTTGCGCAGTCAATGCAGTGATAGCATCCAACTCATGAATCTCAGACACTTTTCTGTTGTTCATTGCTCTCTCGTCTGACCACTGATGGTTGTTGGTGGCCATGTCTTCTAATAAATCATGTGCCTCATTGAAACTTTTGCTCATGAACGTTCCTCCTGCTGCAGCATCAATAATGGTACGAGTCGTACCACACAACCCATTATAAATATGTGGACCAACATGCACTTCTCAACCCAATTATTGGATAGATCTCTCAAAGAAGAATAACCATAGACATATGCATTAAATCATAACATAAGTTTCTAGAGAATTAACATGGAAAGCCCTATAAGAGAATTAGTTCCTAGCCATAAATATGACAAGAACTAATTCAAAGTTCATCATGCAAAAACTGAAATAAAGAAAAGAAAAAGAAAAGAAAATACTTAAGAATGAGTCTCCAAGCCAAGCATCCAAGAGTTGTGTTGTGGAATATTTACAAGATGGATTGGTGGAAGGATGGATGTAGAATGGTGAATGGTGGAGTGGAGAATGAATAATTCTTCTAATGATGTAGAGTATTTATAGCCAAAGAATCCTTTTGGTGAAGGGTTAGGGATTTTGTAGGTAGGAAAAGTTATTAGAATCCTTTTAGGTAAAGTTTTAAGGTAGGAAAAGTTATCCCTTTAGGTAGGAAAAGTTATCCCTTTAGGAAGAAAAAGTTATCCCTTTAGGATTCTGAAAACATGTCAAATTCGGCCCAGCACTTCATAATTCCAGCTGGCGTCGCGTTCGCAGATCAGCCATGGCTACCGAATTCAGCAACTCTCGGGACTTTCAGCACTTTGGGCGCCGCGGCTCCGGTGACGTTTTTCAGGCGGATTTTGTCGTCGTCATTTTTCCGTCCGGACTTCGTCGGATCTCCTCTATAATCCCGGAACTTCTTAGACTTCATTTCTTGGCCCTTTTGTGTGCAATTCCATCTCATTTATGCTCATTTCATCTCCTTTTCGCCATTTCTCCATTTCTGACCGCTGTGACATAAAAGAAAGGAAAACGACCCTAATACTCTACTAAACATAAATAAAATGAGTAAAATACTAACTAAAAATGACTCAAAAAGTGTATATAAAATACACCGATCAATAGTACGCCAGTCCCCGGCAACGACACCAAAAACTTGTTGCGATATTTCTCTATGCTTACGCAAGTGTACGTATCGTTCAAGTAATAAAGATCTGTAATACTGAGTTATCGTCCTCAGAGACTGGTTTGTCAAGTACCGAATATCTAATTTATGGTATTTATTTGGTAACCGTTCTTTTGTTTGAACTTTTAAACTAAGAATTATAACTAAGTAAAGTGCAGAAAATAAACTAAGAATGATAATACTTCGGGTTTAAAACAGTTATGAAAGAAATAGGGTTTCCAATCTCCTCAACTATCCACTCTTTCACGTGTTAATGTAATGCTAATGATTCTTCTTCTTATTAAGATAGTAGGTTAACTAATATTTTCTATATTCCGGTTAGGACATATAAAAACTTAACCTTATACAGAAACCTTCTATATTTCTAAGATAGTTTTTACCACACAGGAGGATTAAGAACAATAACCTTAAATACTACATAAGTATCGGGGTACTTTCGTCCACGATTTTAACCTATGTCTAAACAACTACAATATATTCAAATCTCCCCTTTCGGATCTCGATTCGAAATCATATAAGTTATAACAATTAATGGCCAGTTAATTATCAAGAAATCAATACAATATTGAATATATCTTAATATAGCTGAAGAAGAAATCAATAACTATGCATTAACTGTATGAAAGAGTTTCAAGTGATTCAACGGAAAACTCTAATAAAGAGATTACCTCCTAGACATTGTCATGCTAAGAACTAACACAAAATACAACATAAACTGAAATAAAAATAAGAGAAAGAAAAAAGCACTTCAACAAAAGTTGTCTTCAATCTTGCTCTGTAGCCTATTTTCTAGCCTCCAAAGTATGATGTAATGTATGTTAAAGTATCCCCATAATGACAGGGTTTTAGGGTTTTATATCTGAGAAAAATTACGTTTCGGACCCTTTTACCCTTCTGAAATTCGGCCCAGAATCTGGAAATTCCCGCGTCAGCGCCGTTGCCCTGCATTTTGGTGCTACGGTGCTTTAAGCCTGTAGACCCCGTGCGATTTATAGTGTATTTTTTTGTTCGGATTTCGTCTGATTTCTTTATGCTTCCTGGGACTTCTTAGGCTTCATTTCTTGGCCTTTTATTGTGCAATTTCATCCTCAAAAGAAATACTTTCTCCTTTATGACTGATGTAACACAAAAGAAAGAAAAACACACCTAACACTATACTAAACACAAAATAAAAGAGTAAAATACTAACTAAAATGTCTCAAAAGTATGTCTAAAATACACTTAACAATCGTCCTCTAGGCGGAGCGACTTGTTACACCTCGTAATTCCAGGACATGAATAAGAGAATAGACGCGAGAACACAAGACTTGAAAATTGGTACGAAAGAAAGAATTGTTTTTCCGAAGGAAAATCTTCCGAACGTCGGAAAGGAAAAATGTTCGTTGATGAGAATTAGATTCTCAAAATGCATTATTTGAGGAGTATAGAATTTATTATTATTGTGGAAATGTATTTTACGGATTTGGTCACGTAGGGCCCACCCGAGAAATTTTACGTTTTGTGGGGCCCACGAGGGTTACGAAATTCTATGGACGAATGGGAGGGCGAAACGTGTCACCCCCTACTTAGGCTTGTTCGAAATATGCCAAGGGAAAAATGGTCATTTGACCAAAGTATAGATGACCAATTCTTGCAAGCTAAGAGCTTGATATTATTGACTAAGTTCAAGGGCCAATTGACTTGATCTTTTAGTGGAATGCATCCAAGCCACCCATTTGTTCTAATCTTGACCCTCCATGTTGTTATATAGTAACACTAGTAGCAAGACAAGGCTTTCTACATTTAGAGAAATTTGAAAAAAACTTTGAAGACTTCATTTGAAGCTCTCGGCTTTGCTAGGGTTTCAAGGAGAAAAATTTTCGTTTGTTGTTCAATAATCTCCACACTTTAAACCAAGGTTCCTAAGGGTATTGTAAGGGTATCTCAATAGAAAGATCCCGAATAAGTGTCGTTTTTGTATTAGTCGCAAGGTGAAAACCTAAGTCACTTTCATAGGTTTGGATTGGAAATTGAAGAAAAGTTGTTTGTGATCTTCTAAGGGTTTCAAGTGGTGGATTGGAGTGTCAAGGAGAGGCTCTAAGTTGCTAGGGAGCGACTTCCGATCTTGAAGTTGGTTTAAGGCTCGTCAAGGTAACAATCTTGTTCTCTTAAGTGTTATTAGATTACATATTGTTGTAGCCTTACATTTTAACTAGCATGAAGTATATGTATTGAAGATTGATAAGTGTTATGGATATTGGAAGCCTAAATCCGAAATGACATTATTAGCCCTTTGAAATTGAAATACAATTTGGTCGATAATTAGAATTGTCGCATGTTAAGGAAGAAAGAATTTATAGTTGTTGTAATTGTTATTATGTATGTAACATGTTGGAATAACAACTTGGATTGAAAAGGAATTGGAAAGGATGATATTTTGTTACACCTAATTGCCGAGAATGACATTGTCTTTTAGACTAGTTTGATATCAATTGTGGGGCAGAATTTTACACTTGTTAGGCGTGTAATCCCCTATTGTTAACTACATTGTTGAGCCTTAAATGTGGCATGTTTGGTTATTGAATTCGGGCCTTAAAAAAGGTGGAAAAATACGTAGAAACAAAGAAAGTGTTGTCCGATTTTCCGTCGAATAAGAGACCTTACACTTAGTATGATTCTACGTTAAAATGTGAGGAGTTGATAGACATGTTATGATTAATATAGGTTGAAGTACTACGAGTAGCGTATTCTACTTGAAGGATGGAATAGCTCAAGGTTGAAGTACTTTGGAGCATTTTGCTACTTGTCGATAATCGTCGCGAAGTATGTGAACCTCTTCCTTCCTTTGGCATGATTTTATGTATGAAATATACATGTGGTGTTATTTCATGATTCCTGCTACTCTTAGAAGTTAAGAGGTAGGTATGTTGATTTACTCTATGGAAAAGTTATGTCTAAGTTATCCTAAGTTCTTACCAAGTCTTATGGGGGATGTTGGTAAGAGTCGTTAGGAAGTATTTGGAGTCGAGTTGACTTTGCTAATTTACTGCACGAATGAGAATAAGTATCGAACAAGCCATTGCAGCGTTAATAAAAGAAAATGTATCGACAATCAATTATATTAAAATGAGTAGAATTCTCCATCTGCATAGAAACTAAGATAAGACAAAATTGTATTACATTTTCTAGATCATGGCTGCTTTAATAAGATCGTTATAAACAAGTATAACCTATTTACAACGCATAAAAGTATATGTTACTTACTATTAAAGAGTTTACATTATGAAGTTTTAAGACCACGAACCTTGAATTCTTAAAAGGTTAAGAGACTTTATTTTTAAAGTTAAGAGACTTGAAATTCTAAGTTAAAGAGACTTGATATTCTAAGTTAAGAAACTCGATTTCTAAAGTTAAGAGACTTGAAGTATTTTGAAAGTTATGTAACTTGATTCGAAAGTATAAGTCTCTTGGTTATAAAAAAAATGAATTAGTCTAAGGCATAAAGTTAGTATAACGGCTTTATGGGAAGTTGGTGTTACACCCCGTATTTACAGGACATGTTTTAAGAACGTACGTAAGAACTCACATTGTTAAGATTTGAGACTTGTAAAAATTTATCGGAAATTTGAAATTTGTCGGAAAACGAATTATTGCGACGAACGGGAGGGCGACACGTGTCACCCCCCCCCCCTTAATGGACATGGACGAAATTTCATGGGTGGAATGGTCATTTGACCATAATTTATGATGAAGTCTTGCAAGGCTTAGAGCTTGACAACATTGACCAAGTCAATGACCCCACTTAGCTTGATATTTAATTAAAATGCATCCAAGCCACCCATTTGTTTTAATCTTGACCCTTCCTTGTGTTATTTAAGTATACTAGTAGCAAGACTTTGTCATTCTACACTTAGAGAAAAAAATTGAAAAAAAACTTGTTCTTGCTCTTAAGGGAGCTCACGGCTTTGAGGATTTTCAAGAAGGAAAATTGCCAATTTTTGTCCAATAAGCTCCACACTTTAAACCAAGGTTCATGAGGGTGTTGTAAGTGTATCTCAATAGAAAAATCTCGGAAAAAGATAGTTTTCGGGTTAGTCGCAAAGTGAAAACCTAGTTGCTTTCTAGGTTTTGGATTGAAGCTTGAAGGAAATTGTTGGTGTTGTTCTAGGGGTCTCAACAAGCGGATTGAAGTGTCTTGGAGAGGTTCTAAACTACTAAGAGCGATTTCGGATTGGAAGTTAGATTGAGATTCGTGAGGTATAATCTTGTTCTCTTTAAGTGTTACAAGATTATGTATTTTGTTGTTAGCCTTACATTTTACTAGCATGAAGTATATGTGTTGAAGTTTTATAAGTATTATGGATTGTTGTAGCCTAAAATCCGAAATGACATATAAGCCATGTTAAGTTGGATTACAATTTAATCGTTGTTAGAACCGTCGCATGTCATTGACTTAAGGATTATGGTTATTATAATCAAATGCGACTTGATATCATGTTATGCTACAATTTGGGTTGAAATATAAATTGTGAGCCAATTGGGGTCATTTAGTTAGTCACTTGTATTGACTACTGTCAGATAAATTGTGAGCCAATTGGGGTCATTTAGTTAGTCATTGTATTGGACTACCGCTATATAAATTGTGAGCCAATTGGGCTGTTTGGTTATTGTATTCGACCTTGAAAAGGTGGCAAAGTAAGTAGAAACAAAGGAGGTGTCATCCGATTCCCGTAGGATTTAGTGACTTAGCACCTAGGATATTCTACGTTGAAGTAAGAGGTTAATGGACATATTGTGACCATTATAGGTTGAAGTACTTTGGAGCATTTTGCTACTTGTCGACAATCGTCGAGGTATGTGAACCTCTTCCTTCCTTTGGCATGATTCTATGTATGGAATATACTTGTGGTATCATTTCATGTTTCCTTCTACTCTTAGAAGTTAAGAGGTAGTTGTGTGATCTACTCTATGTAGAACTTTTCCTATCTTTGAGCATGACTAGTTGCGTGTGGCAGAGTACGGTAGACGTATAACACCTGATATCCTTTACTAATTTTATGAATAGCCAAGTCGGGTGAGTTAGGAGATTAACTCACTTCTTTGAAAGAATAAAGGATGTCTTGAGTTTTTAAGTTAAGGGACTTGAAGAGTTTTAAAGTATGTGATACTTGTTAGTTTTAAACGTATAAGTCCCTTGGATAGGAAATTGTTTTTGGCTAAGGTATAAAGTGAATATAACGGCTTTATGGGAAGTTAGTTATATTTGCTTTATGGAAAGATAAATGACTTGATTTTAGTGAAAAGGCAACTTGTTTTTAAGGCATTAATTGCTTAAGGTGTTATATAAAATGAGTCACTTGTTTTCTAAAGGTTAAGAGACTAGTAGTATTTTTGAAAGGTATGAGAATTGATTTGAAAGTATTTAATACTTGGTTTCAAAAAGTAGAAGTATCTTGGTTATAAAAGGAACGTGTTGGTCTAAACCATAAAGGGTTATAACGGCTTTATGGGAAGTTGGTTATAACGGCTTTATGGAAGGTTAAGAGAATAGTTTTCTCTAATAAAGTAATCAAAGAAATAACTTGTATTAAGGAACGGCAAATTGGTTCAAAGGTACCAATTGCTTAAGGTTTTTAATAAAAGAAGTCACTTGATTTAGAAGCCGGTATTTGTATTTCTAAAAAGGTATTGTGACTTGTCTTGAAAGGTGAATAGGACTTGATACTACGGTTGTTAGTATCTTGGGGCTTTACATAGAAAGGAGTCTTTATAAAAGAATGTACGTACGTAGTACTTTGGCTTGATAAATTGATAATTTGTCTAAGTGTGCCTTGATAAGTACTTTGACTTGTTAAAAGAGAATTATTCTATGTATGCCTTGATTAGTACTTTGGCTTGATAAATTGATAATTTGTCTAAGTGTGCCTTGATAAGTACTTTGACTTGTTAAAAGAGAATTATTCTATGTATGCCTTGATTAGTACTTTGGCTTGATAAATTGATAATTTGTCTAAGTGTGCCTTGATAAGTACTTTGGCTTGTTAAATGAGAATTTATTCTATTTGTGCGGATAAGTACTTTGGCTTGTTAAATGAGAATTTATTCTATTTGTGCTGGATAAGTACTTTGGCTTGTTAAATGAGAATTTATTCTATTTGTGCGGATAAGTACTTTGGCTTGTTAAATGAGAATATATTCTATTTGTGCCCGGATAAGTACTTTGGCTTGTTAAATGAGAATTTATTCTATTAGTGTCCTGATAAGTACTTTGGCTTGTTAAATGAGAATTATCCTATGTGTGCCTTGATAAGTACTTTGGCTTGGTTAATTGAGAACTTGCCTATATGTGCTGGTAATAGCCTTTGAGTGCAAGTATTATGTTTTATTAAGTTGTCGCGACTCTCGGGCGGTCTACCGTCTTGTTGTAAGATTCTTGGGACGCACTGACGGTGATGTGGATTTCACGGGTATGCTTCCGTTATTTGAGTACTTGGGTTAAATTTCCGGATTTTTATAAAAAGACATGTTAGTGCTTATGTCTTGTTTGATGGTCGGTCGAAATAGGGTAAGAGTATAAATGAGGGGCAAGCCCCAAGACGTTGTACCACCTTCTCCAGGGTAAGAGTATAAGTGAGGGGTAAACCCCGAGACTGCACCACCGCTTTATGTTGATTGTCGGCCGGTTGAGATAGGTAAGAGTATAAATGAGGGCAAGCCCCAAGACGTTGTACCACCTTCTCCGTGGTAAGAGTATAAATGGCGGCAAGCCCCAAGACGTTATACCCCGCTACCACCTTCTCCGTGGTAAGAGTATAAATGAGGGCAAGCCCCAAGACGTTATACCCCGCTTACCACCTTCTCGGTAAGAGTATAAATGGCGGCAAGCCCCAAGACGTTATACCACTGCTTTGATTGATATTATGGGCGTGAGACCCGTGGTTATGTTCTACACTTATAGTGTCGGCGGTGATGTGGGATTCCACGCGGGAGATATATGTAGGTATGGTGTATGTGTACGCCGGTGGAGGATGCCACGCGTCACATGGTTATGTTTTACACTTTTAGTATCGGCGGTGATGGGGATTCCACGGCATGCTTTGATATTAGTGTGACTTGATCGCGTCCCGATCGGGTCGTAGTATATGTGTCCCTCCGTAATGGGCGGACTATGTTATGAAAGATAAGTAAGTTATATGGTAATGAACTTAATGATTCTTTTTCTAATAATGACGTAAGAATGTGACTATAACTTTTATTGGGAATGGAAAAGATAATAAGGTGCGATTAAGTTCATGTTGATAATGACACGGCAGATCCGGTATGTATTTTTATACTTGTCCTTGTCATTCTTTTGTACAATTGTGACACATTTCAGACGTTATTTCGTTCCATATTCGCACTGTTATCAATTTCTTCTGGGCCGCGTTCATGCCCGCAGTTTAGGTACACGATTGTGGATCCGCGAGCTTAGGATCCCGGTTCAAGTTGAGATGGCTCGGTGTTCGGAGTTGTCACGTTTATGTTTATTCGTGGTACGGCGGGCCTTGTCCCGCCACGAGTTAGGTCAAAACTCTTAGAGGTCCGTAGTCACATATTGTGGTCGGTTTGTAAAGGAGCGAGGCAACCGCTTCGTTTATGTATATGCGTCGGAAGGTAGCCCTATCGGCTAACCTGTTTTTTTATTACTGTTGTTTTTATTTTATAAGTTTCATGTATGTTATTGGTTTTTCTCGATATTTACTCGTAAGGGTGCCTGTGTAGGGCACGCCGCGATCCCGGGTCGGGTCGTGACAAAAGTGGTATCGAGCGATTAGTCTCGGAAAGTGTCTACGCACCGTGTCTAGTAGAGTCTTGATTATCGGTGTGTTGTGCACCACATCTATAATCGGGAGGCTGCAGGACATTTAGGATTGGTTTCCATTCTTCTCACTCGAGATCGTGCGATAGAGTCAGTATTGTTAGGTCGCCCCTCCCAACGAGTTATGTTGATTGCAGCCTACGAAAGGCGTGATGACCCAGAATGACTATGTGGATTGCGCATCCAGGTTGGTAATGATTACGATATAGTTGGTATTGTGACATACATCTATACGAGTTATGTATAGGTCGACGCGTGTTGCCTAGAATGATTTTAGATTACCGTGAATTGTAAAGACTAACTAGATCTGGAAGGTATGGAATAGTTAATGAATTTTCGCCAAGGTTTTGTGTTTTATTTCGAGATAATTGGGAAAGGATGAGTTGTCGATAGGGTAGTGAACCCCAAGCCATATTAAGGAACCTAACGGAATGTCATGTTAATAGATTAAGTGCGTAGTAGGCTTAAGAGAATTGTATGGATGAGGTCCGTATAGAGTAAGTGATGGTTGTTGTGATCGAGACAACATGGTTAAGGTTTTATGAGAAGTTTTTGTACCCGTTTACATGGTGATTGATAAGGTATGCTTGGAGCATGTAAATTGCGAGCCTAAGAATATTGATTAATGCCGAGACCTAAGGTATATAAGGCTTTCGCAATAAGACTTATTATAGACCAAGAATAAGAGTTAAGTGCGACGTTGAGTCGGGTTGAGGACTGTTGCGTCTCCCATGGCCCGGAATGGAGTGGGATCGGTTGGTAGCTCCGCCACGTGACAGTGGTCACGAGGTGCAAGGCCCAAGTCTAGTTAATTGTTTTATGGGTTCGTAGACACGTTCCACCGGAAACAGTTCGTGAAAGCAGGAAATGGTAGTATATTGTCTTATAGAGTGACTCCAAAGATTAGAGGCCAAAAATTGGTATGGAAGTTATGTATGTATGTTAGAAGGAGTTGGAAGTACGAACAGGTAATCTCGTTTGGGCTTATGATGGACTGATGTGCGTGTGCGAGTATTAGGGCCATGTGTGGCATTATTAGTCTGTCGGGGTTGTGAAAGGGAACTATGTCGCTAATTATAAAGATTGACTCCGAAAGAACATTCGTGGACGAATGTTTCTAAGGGGGGAAGAATGTTACACCCCGTATTTACGGATACATGTTTTAAGAACGACGTAAGAACTCACATTGTTAAGATTTGAGACTTGTAAAATTTATCGGAAATTTGAAATTTGTCGGAAACGAATTATTGCGACGAACGGGAGGGCGACACGTGTCACCCCCCCCCCTTAATGGACATGGACGAAATTTCATGGGTGGAATGGTCATTTGACCATAATTTATGATGAAGTCTTGCAAGGCTTAGAGCTTGACAACATTGACCAAGTCAATGACCCCACTTAGCTTGATATTTAATTAAAATGCATCCAAGCCACCCATTTGTTTTAATCTTGACCCTTCCTGGTGTTATTTCAGTATACTAGTAGCAAGACTTGGTCCTTCTACACTTAGAGAAAAATTGAAAAAAACTTGTTCTTGCTATTATTGGAGTTCACTACTTTGAGGATTTTCAAGAAGGAAAATTGCCAATTTTTGTCCAATAAGCTCCACACTTTAAACCAAGGTTCATGAGGGTGTTGTAAGTGTATCTCAATAGAAAAATCTCGGAAAAAGATAGTTTTCGGGTTAGTCGCAAAGTGAAAACCTAGTTGCTTTCTAGGTTTTGGATTGGAAGTCAAGGAAATTGTTGGTGTTGTTCTAGGGGTCTCAAATGCGGATTGAAGTGTCTTGAGAGGTTCTAAACTACTAAGGAGCGATTTGATTGGAAGTTAGATTGAGATTCGTGAGGTATAATCTTGTTCTCTTTAAGTGTTACAAGATTATGTATTTTGTTGTTAGCCTTACATTTTACTAGCATGAAGTATATGTGTTGAAGTTTTATAAGTATTATGGATTGTTGTAGCCTAAAATCCGAAATGACATATAAGCCATGTTAAGTTGGATTACAATTTAATCGTTGTTAGAACCGTCGCATGTCATTGACTTAAGGATTATGGTTATTATAATCAAATGCGACTTGATATCATGTTATGCTACAAATTTGGGTTGAAATATAAATTGTGAGCCAATTGGGGTCATTTAGTTAGTCACTTGTATCGACTACCTTTGTATAAATTGTGAGCCAATTGGGTTGTTTAGTTAGTCATTGTATTGGACTACCTGCTATATAAATTGTGAGCCAATTGGGCTGTTTGGTTATTGTATTCGACCTTGAAAAAGGTGGCAAAGTAAGTAGAAACAAAGGAGGTGCTGTCCGATTCCCCGTAGGATTTAGTGACTTAGCACCTAGGATATTCTACGTTGAAGTAAGAGGTTAATGGACATATTGTGACCATTATAGGTTGAAGTACTTTGGAGCATTTTGCTACACGTCGACAATCGTCGCGAGGTATGTGAACCTCTTCCTTCCTTTGGCATGATTCTATGTATGGAATATACTTGTGGTATCATTTCATGTTTCCTTCTACTCTGAAGTTAAGAGGTAGTTGTGTGATCTACTCATGTAGAACTTTTCCTATCTTTGAGCATGACTAGTTGCAGTATGTAGTACTGAGACGTATAACACCTGATATCCTTTACTAATTTTATGAATAGCCAAGTCGGGTGAGTTAGGAGATTAACTCACTTCTTTGAAAGAATAAAGGATGTCTTGAGTTTTTAAGTTAAGGACTTGAAGAGTTTTAAAGTATGTGATACTTGTTCCGCTTTAAACGTATAAGTCCCTTGGATAGGAAATTGTTTTTGGCTAAGGTATAAAGTGAATATAACGGCTTTATGGGAAGTTAGTTATATTTGCTTTATGGAAAGATAAATGACTTGATTTTAGTGAAAAGGCAACTTGTTTTTAAGGCATTAATTGCCTAAGGTGTTATATAAAATGAGTCGCTTGTTTTCTAAAGGTTAAGAGACTAGTAGTATTTTTGAAAGGTATGAGAATTGATTTGAAAGTATTTAATACTTGGTTTCGAAAAGTAAGTCTCTTGGTTATAAAAGGAACGTGTTGTCTAAACCATAAAGGGTTATAACCCTTTATGGGAAGTTGGTTATAACGGCTTTATGGAAGGTTAAGAGAATAGTTTTCTCTAATAAAGTAATCAAAGAAATAACTTGTATTAAGGAACGGCAAATTGGTTCAAAGGTACCAATTGCTTAAGGTTTTTAATAAAAGAAGTCACTTGATTTAGAAGCCGGTATTTGTATTTCTAAAAAGGTATTGTGACTTGTCTTGAAAGGTGAATAGGACTTGATACTACGGTTGTTAGTATCTTGGGGCTTTACATAGAAAGGAGTCTTTTATAAAAGAATGTACGTACGTAGTACTTTGGCTTGATAAATTGATAATTTGTCTAAGTGTGCCTTGATAAGTACTTTGACTTGTTAAAAGAATTATTCTATGTATGCCTTGATTAGTACTTTGGCTTGATAAATTGATAATTTGTCTAAGTGTTGATAAGTACTTGGACTTGTTAAAAGAGAATTATTCTATGTATGCCTTGATTAGTACTTTGGCTTGATAAATTGATAATTTGTCTAAGTGTGCCTTGATAAGTACTTTGGCTTGTTAAATGAGAATTTATTCTATTTGTGCTCGGATAAGTACTTTGGCTTGTTAAATGAGAATTTATTCTATTTGTGCTGGATAAGTACTTTGGCTTGTTAAATGAGAATTTATTCTATTTGTGCCCTGATAAGTACTTTGGCTTGTTAAATGAGAATTTATTCTATTTGTGCGGATAAGTACTTTGGCTTGTTAAATGAGAATTTATTCTATTAGTGTCTGATAAGTACTTTGGCTTGTTAAATGAGAATTATCCTATGTGTGCCTTGATAAGTACTTTGGCTTGTTAATTGAGAACTTGCCTATATGTACCGGGTAATAGCCTTGAGTGCAAGTATTATGTTTTATTAAGTTGTCGCGACTCTCGGTCGGCCTGTCTTGTTGTAAGATTCTTGGGACGCACCGACGGTGATGTGGGATTCCACGTATGCTTCCGTTATTCGAGTACTGGGTTAAATTTCCGATTTTTATAAAAAGACATGTTAGTGCTTATGTCTTGTTTGATGGTCACGAAATAGGGTAAGAGTATAAATGGCGGCAAGCCCCAAGACGTTGTACCACCTTCTCCGGGTAAGAGTATAAGTGAGGGTAAACCCCAAGACACTGCACCACCGCTATGTGTTGATTGTCGGCGGTTGAGATAGGGTAAGAGTATAAATGGCGGGCAAGCCCCAAGACGTTGTACCACCTTCTCCGTGGTAAGAGTATAAACGGCGGGCAAGCCCCAAGACGTTATACCCCGCTTACCACCTTCTCCGTGGTAAGAGTATAAATGGCGGCAAGCCCCAAGACGTTATACCACCTTCCGGGTAAGAGTATAAGTGAGGGTAAACCCCAAGACTGTACCACCCGCATGTGTTGATTGTCGGCCGTTGAGATAGGGTAAGAGTATAAATGGCGGGCAAGCCCCAAGACGTTGTACCACCTTCTCCAGGGTAAAAGTATAAATGAGGGGCAAGCCCCAAGACGTTATACCCCCTGCTTTACCACCTTCTCCAGGGTCAGAGTATAAATGAGGGGCAAGCCCCAAGACGTTATACCCCGCTTACCACCTTCTCCGTGGTAAGAGTATAAATGGCGGGCAAGCCCCAAGACGTTATACCACTGCTTTGATTGATATTACGGGCGTGAGACCCATGGTTATGTTTCTACACTTATAGTCGGCGATGTGATGGGATTCCACGCGGGAGATATATGTAGGTATGGTGTATGTGGTACGCGACGGTGAGAGTGGGATGCCACGCGCGCCACATGGTTATGTTTACACTTTTAGTCGCCGATGCGATGGGGATTCCACGCATGCTTTGATATTAGTGTGATTTGATCGCGTCCCCGCATCGGGTCGTAGTATATGTGTCCCTCCGTAATGGGCGGACTTTGTTATGAAAGATAAGTAAGTTATATGGTAATGAACTTAATGATTCTTTTTCTAATAATGTACGTAAGAATGTGACTATAACTTTTATTGGGAATGGAAAAGATAATAAGGTACGATTAAGTTCATAAGTGATAATGACACGGCAGATCCGGTATGTATTTTTATACTTGTCCTTGTCATTCTTTTGTACACAGTGACTCGCTTATCAGACGTTATTTCTGCTCCATATTCGCACTGTTATCGACCCTTCGTGGCCGCGTTCATGCCCGCAGTTTAGGTACAGATTGTGGATCCGCGAGCTTAGATCCCGCTCAAAGAAGTTGAGATGGCTCCAGTGTTCCGAGTTGTCACGTTTATGTTTATTCGTGGCACGGCGGGCCTTGTCCCGCCACGAGTTAGGTCAAAACTCTTGAGGTCCGTAGTCACATATTGTGGGTCGTTTGTAAAGGAAAGCGAGGCAACCGCTTCGTTTATGTATGTCGTTCGGAAGGTAGCCCTATCGGCTAACTCGTTGTTTTATTATTGTTGTTTTTATTTTATCAGTTTCATGTATGTTCCGCTGGTTTTTCTCTGATGTTTACACTAGGGTGCCTGGTAGGGCACTGTGATCCGGTCGGTCGTGTGATTGGTTATAACAATTTTATGGAAGGTTAGAAGAATGGTTTTCTCTAGTAATGTAAACAAAGAAATGACTTGAAATAAGGAAGGGCAATTTGATTTAAAGGTATCAACTGCTTAAAGTTTTAAAGTAAGGGTCACTTGATTTAGAAGCCTAGAAATGTATTTCTAAAAATGTAGTGACTTGTTTAAAATGTAGACATGCCTTGATACTACGTGTGTTAGTATCTTGGGGTTTTATATGAAAAAGAGTCTTTTGAAAAGAATGAAAGTACGTAGTACTTTGGGTCAAATTCCATGATTTTTATGTAAAACGAAAAGTGCCTTGAGTATATAAAATGAAAGTCTAAAGATTTTATGAACTTGCCTATGCTTGCTTGTGATAGCCTTGAGTGCAAGTATTATATGTTTACGCTACCGTGACTCTCAGTTGGAGGGTCATCTGTCTTGTTGTGAATTTACTTGACGCGTCGAAGCGACGAGGCTTCCACGTATGCTTCCATTGTGATTGATCCTTGACATGCTTATACGATGTGGGATTTGAGGCATGCGACCGTGACGGGTTAGATTCTCGATTGTTTTATTACTCCTTGGACATTCTTATACGATGAGGATTCCGGCACGCAACCGGAGGCGTTAGATTCGGTTGTTTTATTACCCCATGGCCATGCTTATACGTTGAGGATTCCGGCATGCGACCATGTTATATACGATTATTACTCCATGGACTAGCTCTACGAAGATATGTACGAGATGAGGATTCCACGCATGCTATATATGATTATTACCCCATGGATTAGCTCTCCATGAAGTCATGTACGAGATGAGGATTCCACGGCATGAGATATATATATATATATATATATATATATATATATATATATATGTATTGTATGTGCACGCCGGTGAGGTAGGATGCCACGCGCGTCACATGGTTATATTTTACACTTACTACGGCCATGATGGGATTCCACGAGGATATATATATATATATATGTATTGTATGTGTACGCCGACGGTGAGGTAGGATTCCACGCGCGTTACACGGTTATATTTTACAATTACAAATCGGCAGTGATGGGGGATTCCACGGGCACGCTTTGATATTTGAGAGCTTGTGTCCATAGCCCTGGTGTGACTATTGTTCATGTGTTGAAATAGTCTTTAAAAGGTAAAACTAACTTTCATTACTTTCACTTCGGCAAGGCACAGTGTACTGTCATTTTGGTTATCATACATGTCTCCAGTTTTATATAGACTGTTATGATTTCATTACAGTATTTTCAGTTTCACATACTTGGTACATATTTCGTACTGACCTCCTTCGGGGGGCTGCGTTCATGCCGCAGGTTGAGGTACATAGCTTGCTGATTCTCATTCTTAGGATCACTGTTCAGCTGGTTGGAAAGCTCCATTATTTCGGAGGCTTTGCATTTTGGTACAGTTCCCTGAGGTTGTAGATTTATGTACATTCAGGGGTATGGCGGGGCTCTATCCCGTCACAGTTGTTATGTCAAAAAAATTCTTAGAGGTCTGTAGTCATATCTTGTGGATTGGGTTATGTAAAGAAAAAAAAAAGGTAACTGTTTTTTGGGTTACGTGTATATTTTTGGAAGGTGGCCTTATCGGCTAGCCAGTTATTTATGACCTGTTAAGTTTATGTATGTTCCGCTGATTATCTTTGATGTATACCTGTAAGGGTGCCCAGGTAGGGCACCAGTCGCGGGCCCGGGTTCGGGTCGTGACACGACTCTTATCCTACGATGACATACATAGTTTTAGGCTACTTGAGCCTTCTCTGTAATCTATGAAACTACCAAAACATGTACTTGAAAGTGGAGGGCTTGTAAGACCATAAATTTTGTGAAAAATAACTTGTAAAACACGGTTTGCAATTAGAGTTTAACGTGTGAATAGATATGTCATACAACTTGCATAAATCATGAAAAGCTTATATAATTTCCTAGAAACTGAGTAATAACAATTATAACTTGTATTTAGATCTCATACGATTCAAAGCATGCGTTTGTGGATTACAGATAGGTTCATGACAGTCATAATGACATATTGTGAGTACAATTAACGAAGACAAGATAAACATGTAATATAATTATAAATGTATATATGGTGATCATGAACTTGAGCAAAACCTAGGTTATGTACATTCATGGTTTCATGGATAACTACGACGTGGGGAAGAACAAAGATGTTCTCACACGTAGATAGATGCTATACATACCTTAATCGCTCTAAAACTTGAAGAAAATGTCTGAACTTTTTAGGAGAACACCTAAAACTCTAAGCATTAAACCTTGAGAAGGGTTTTCTTGAAAACCCTAAGATATAATGTGTAATCTTGTTAAGACCTGATGTATAAGTGTTAGATTTACTTAAGAATACACGGGAGAGACTTACCTTGATGTGGGAGGATGAGAAGAGGAGATAAAAGTTGTGCTAGAGCTTAGAGAATTGAAAAATAGAATAAAAATTCGGAAGAACGCGACTTGAAATGAGTTTTCGGGTCCATTATGTGGACCATTTTGCAGGCCGCAGAACGGGAATGTTGGTCGCACCTTTGGTTGCAGAAATGAATAATAACTTTATATTTTGGCCATTCTGTGGATCATATGCGCTCCGCAGATCGTTTCTGCGGACCGCAGAATGGGCTTCTCTGGCCGCACTATTTCCAACATTGTGACCCTTTAATAAAACGATCATAACTTTTTATACCATTTGACCTCCACCATATACCGCTCGAAAGGTATTGATACAACTTTCATAAGGAAGCATTTCCAAATTACTTATAGATTCTTCTGAATACTCACTTGAAGTGAGGCCTGGTGCAAACTCACTCGAAAATATGCTTTGTAGAGTAGCTTTTTACTATACTTTACCCGAAGACTATTATTATGACTTGAATAGTTTTCAAAACATTTCTTATACTCCTTATATTAGTTTCCTTATGATTTCATCATACGGGTCAAACCTAACCCCAAAGGTATGATGTGTTACAATATCTCCCTCTTGGGATTATTCGTCCTCGAATGATGGGTCATGGTTAGGAATGCAATTAATTCAAGAACTTACTGACATGGCACGAGTACATGAACGTGAAGAAATATGACATGAAACATTGGAACTGAACTCACATGATTACAAGAAAACATGAACTTGGGAATATGGAACATGAGTATTGAATACATGAACGTGAAATATGAGACATGGATACGCAAGGGACATGACAAGAATACTGAAGGGACCTTGTTTATTTTCTGCTTGCTCCTCAAATAAGTGCAGATATCTAGACTTCATGTCTTCTTCAGATTCCCATATAGGCTCCTCAATTTTCTGACTTCTCTATAACACTTTCACTGAAGCAACTTCCTTGTCATCAACTTCCAAATCTGGCGATCCAAAATAGCCACATTGATCTCCTCATCGTTAGGCCATCCTTAACTGTGATGCATTCGATAGGGACAACCAATGATGAATCACCCACACACTTTCTCAACATGGATACATAAAATAATATATGCACAACAATTAAATCTTGTGGCAATTCAAGCTCATAAGCCATTGACCAATCCTTCGCAGGATCCTATACAGTTTGATATATCTTAGACTGAGTTTTCCTTTCTTTCCAAACCTCATGACACCTTTCATATGTGATACTTTCAGAAACACCCAATCATCAAATTGAAACTCCAAGTCTCTAAGTCTCACATCAGAATATGACTTTTGGTGACTCTGAGCTATTTTCAAACGCTCTTGAATTAGCTTGACTTTTTCCATAGCCTGATGGACCAAGTCTAGTCCTACTAATTCTGTTTCACCAACTTCGAACTAACCAATTGACGATCTACACCTTTGCCAATATAGAGCTTCGACGATGCCATATGGATACTAGCATGGTAATTGTAAGAAAATTCAATGAGAGGCAAATGATCATCCCAATTATCTTTGAAATATAGGACACCTTTTTATGGACTTAAAGTCATTCTTCAGGAATAAAGAATGATGCATGCTCTCAATATGTCCTCGAGAGTCTGAATGGTACACTTTGCCTGACCATCTGTTTGAGGATGAAAAGTTATGCTAAGATTTATCTTGGTACACAATCCTTTCTGGAAAGACTTCTAAAAGTGCGTTGTGAACTGATCACCATAATATGAAATAATGGACACTGGGGTCCTATGAAGTCTGACAATTTCTCGTATATACAACTTAGCATAATCCTTCGCTGAATCTATAGTTTTGACTGAAAAGAAGTGGGCTGATTTAGTAAGCCAATCCATGATCACCCAAATTAAATCATGCCTTCGGGATGAGCTAGGTAGACCCATTATGAAGTCCATGTTTATTATCTCCTATTTCCAAATAGGAATATCAATATTCAGAGCCAACCCACCAGGCCACTGGTGTTCGGCTTTCACTTTGATAATTCAGACACTTGGCTACAAATTCTTCTACATTCCTCTTCATATCATTCCACAAGTAAATCTCTTTAAGATCATGATACATCTTTGTAGTAACTGGGTGGATAGAGTACCTGGAATTGTGTGCTTCTTCTATGATTCTCTCTCTGAGTCCGTCTACATCTGGAACATATAACTTGCCTCGGTACCTCAAAGTACTGTTATCCCCCCCTTGTTCAAAAGTCGTAGTCTTATGTTTGTGAATCCCCTCTTTCAGCTGCCATAAATAGGGATCATTAAACTTATTATACTTCACATTGGCTACTAAGGATGATTCAGACTTGTTCTGAACAATAACAATACCATCTTCGAAGTTCATGAGTCCAACTCCTAGACTGGCCAGCTGGTGAATCTCTTGCGTCATGGTTCTCTTATTTTCTTCAACATAAGCTAAACTTTACATTGATCGCCGACTAAGAGCATCGGCTACCATGTTCGCTTTCCCTAGATGGTAGAGAAAATCTACATCATAATTCTTTAACAATTTGAGCCACCTCCTCTGTCTAAGATTCAACTCCCACTGCTTGAAAATATATTGAAGGCTCTTATGATCTGTGAAAATGTCAACGTGAACTCCATACAATAGTGACTCCATATCTTGAGTGCAAAAATTACTGCTAACAACTCTAAGTCATGAGTCAGATAATTATTTTCATGAGCCTTAAGCTCTCTGGATGCATAAGCTGTAACCTTACTATATTGCATTAAAACACACCCAAGACCAATTCCTAACACATGACAATACACTACAAAACCCTCGGTTCCATATGACAATGTTAACACTAGAGCAGAAGTCATTCTCAATTCTTCGAATCTACGCTCACAGGCATCTGACCACTAAGATTTGACTTTCTTCTGTATCAATCTAGTCAACGGAGCTGAGATGGAAGAAAAACCTTCTATGAGCGCCTGTAATAGCCCGCCAGACCCAAGAAACTTCATATCTCTATAGTATAAGTGGGTCTCAGTCAATATTTACAACGTCAATTTTCTAAAAATCAATATGGGCGCCTTCGCCTGAAATCACATGGCCTAAGAATGCTACTAACTTTAGCTGAAATTCACACTTGGAAAATTTTGCATAGAGCTTGCAGTCTTGAAGTGTTCACAACACTATTATGAGATGTTCGGCATGATCAACTCACTATGGGAATAAACTAGAATATCATCAATGAAGAAAATAATGAAAATAATAAGGCTTGAAGAACCTATTCATAAGATACATGAAAGTAGCTTGTGAATTCATCAATCCAAACGACATGACACAAAATTTGAAATGACCATAATATGTTATGAAGGTGTTTTTCGGAATATCAATTTCCTTAATCTTAAGCTGATGGTATCTTGATCTGAGGTCAATCTTGGAATAACACTGAGCACCCTGAAGTTGATTGAATAAATCATCAATTTTGGGAAGAGGATATTTGTTCCTAATAATAACCTTGTTCAACTGCTAGTAGTCAATGCACATATGAAAAGACCTATCATTCTTTCGAATAAATAAGACTGTTGCACCCCATGGTGAGACACTTGGTCTAATAAATATCTTATATAGGAGATCTTTCAACCGGGTTTTCAATTCTCTTAACTCTTTTAGAGTCATTCTATATGGAGGAATAGATATCAGTTTAGTGTCGGGAAGTAAATCAATATCAAAGTCAATCTCCCTAGGAGCTCTAGGAAGGTCTTCTGGAAAAACTTCTGGAATCTCATTGACAACTGGTACAAACTGAAGTGTTGGGGTCTAGATATCTGCATCCCTTACCCGAACTAGATGGTATTTATACCTCTTGGATATCATTTTTCTAGCTTTAAGATATGAAATAAACATATATATGGGTGCTACTACATCACTCTTCCATTCTATGACTGGTTCACCGAGAGATTTGAAACTGACAATTTTAGTTTTACAACCTACTGTGGCATATCATGAAGACAACCAATCCATACCCATGATTATATTGAAGTCTGTCATTTCTAACTCTACAATCAACTAGTGTAATGCGGTGATTGACTTTAACTGAACAATCCATATATACTCGTCTAACTATAATTGACTCACCAACTAAGGTGAATACTTCAAAAGGTTCATGCAGCTTTTATAGTTTTATCCCAAATTTCTTAGCAATTAATGGGGTTACATATGACAGAGTGGATCTAGGATCCATAAAGGCATAAATGTCAAAAGTGAAAACGGTTAATATACTTGTGACCACATCTGCATGAGCCTCTATATCCTGACAACTTGATAATGCATACAAGCGGTTTAGAACTCCGCACTGTCTAACCGGACTTAGCTATACCATACCCTAATTGTGTCTGAGAAGTATGAGGAACTGTAGAATTTGCGAACTGAGCCACATTACCTCATGCACCCTGCCTCACTGATGGACAGTCCCTCTGAAAGTAACCCCGCTGACCACAACCATAATAGATATTCATGCCAAAGCAGTACTCCCCTAGGTGCCTCTTACCACTTAGCACAAACTGGATTACTGAATGTGCTTAGACCAACATTGGTCTGTGACAGAGAGCCTGATGCTCTAAAGTTCTGCCTCTTATTATCATTCATGAACTTTGGGGCTAAGGCACTGGCTGAAGACGGAGCATGTCCTAATGACCTATTATTAAAGAACTGCCTGTCTCTACCTTCCGTATGACTGAATTGACCCATAGACTTAGCTCTTGTATTGAATTTCATATCCTTCTCTTTCTGCAATGCTTCATCTTCCTTCATTCTGCTCTCATTACCCTATATAAAAGCAACCATTTTTGTAATAGTTATTTCCTTGTTCTGAGTTGAAATATTAGTTGTGTATATAACTAAGGATCAAGACCATACACAAAACTCCTAACTCTAGACCTCATGTTTGAACTATATGTGGATCATACTTTGCCAGAGAAATAAAGTGAAGATAGTACTCATGCACACTCCTGCCATTCTGCTTGAGCTTATTAAATTCTACAACATTTGCCTCCCTGACTTCTATTGGCATAAAATGCTCAATAAAAGCATCATCAAACTTATCCCAAGTTTCTACATGTGCATCTTCCCTGGGGACTATTTCTATAATTCATACCAGATATTAACAACATCTTGCAACTGATAAGCTCCAAATCTGATGCCTATACCTTAGTAATATGCATGACACGAAAGATTTTCTAAAGCCCATCAATAAAATTATATGAATCTTTATTTTTACAAGACCATGTGAACACCGGAGGCTCCATGCGCAAAAACTCTAGAGTCCTAAAACTGGATGACTCCCCACTAGCTACTATACTCAGAGTCATTCCTTATCATTGTGCTTGAGCAAGCATAAGCTGGGTGAGTAGCTAAATAGCTCCCCTAACAACCGAGTCAGTGGAACTAGATAGTGGAACTGGAATACGAACCTCGATAGGCCCTGTAGTATCGGGTGGGGGTATTGCACCCAAATTGGCTCCCTGAGCCTGAGTATGTAGCATTAGCAGCAGCCCTCTTGCTTGTAGCCGATTTCTGTTTTGCATGCATTTTATGAAATACACAATTTACACGAGTTAGAAGAATGTTATTAAGGTATAACTCTAACTGCGCGATCTAGAGTATGACAAAAGTCAGTAAATCCTAGATGTCTTGGTGGTCAACTATTTACGTGTGTGGGTGCCTCACACAGATAAAATAGACCCCACTAGACACAATTTTATAAACTCTCTAAGACACTTGAACCTAGGCTCTAATACCAAATTTTTGTAACTCCCCGAACCATGGCCTGAGTGAAACAGGACACTCAATGCCTGACTATATATGACCGAGTGAACCACATAGCTTGCTGATCAACATGGGCATCAAAACATGCACTGATAATAATGATAAATAAACATGTAAAATTGTATACTAAAAATAGTCTAAAAACATAACAGTGGAAATAGTCTGATAAAATATAATAAGGCTGAAAGTAATACTGACATGACTGACATGATATGATAACTAGTATAGTAAATGAAACCTCTAAAATAAGAGTCTGTAAAACTGTTTACCCGGACAAGGCCCTGGAATAACTCTACTATAAACCATAATCATGAAAGTAAATAGACTGACACCCCAAATGGAATGAGACTCACAAAGTAGCTGATACCAAATTGTACTGTATGTAAAGCAACTGAAAGAATAAGCAAGCACATAATATAATAGGAACATCAAACTGAAACTAAAACTGAATATGAACATGAACATTAATATAATAACATGTGTAAAATCTATAAATTGTATATATATGTGGGGAAAGTAATAGTATAACGGACAATATGAAATCACCGCGTGGGTACATGGAGTCTGGTACCTGGCCCAACTAATAGAGTGCTCCCATATCGTGTCGGGGTATGAGACATGACATGAAATGATCCAATCAATAATCTGAAGGTATCATCCTCTGGGCAGAGCGACCCTTATCCTATGCTGACATACATAGTTTTAGACTACTTGAGCCTTCTCAGTAATCTATGCAACTCCCAAATATGTACTTGAAAGTAGAGGGCTTGTAAGCCCATAAATTTCATGAAAATTAACTTGTAAAACATGGTTTGCAATTAGAGTTTAACGTGTGCATAGATATGTCATACAACTTCCATAAATCATGAAAATCTTATTTAATTTCCTGGAAACTGAGTAATAATAATTATGACTTATATTTAGAACTCATGGAATTCAAAGTTGCGTTCATAGATTAGGGATAGTTTCATGACAGTCATAATAACATATTATGAGTACAATTAACGAAGACAAGATATAACATGTAATATAACTATAAATGTATATAGGGTGATCATGAACTTGAGCAAAACCTAGGTTATGGACATTCATGATTTCATGGATAACTACGACGTATGGAAGAACAAAGATGTTCTCACACGTAGATAGAAGCTCTACATACCTAAATCGCTCCAAAACTTGAATAAAATGTCTGAACTTTTGAGGAGAACACCTAAAACTCTAAACTTGAAATCTTGAGAATGATTTTCTTGAAAACCCTAAGATGATAGTGTAGAATCTTGTTAAGAACTGATATATATGTGGTAGATTTACTTAAGAATACACATGAGAGACTTACCTTGATGTGGGAGGATGAGGAGAGAGGATAAAAGTCGTGCTAGGGCTAACTGAAAAATAGAATAAAAATTTGGAAGATCGTGACTTGAAATGAGTTTTAGGGTTCATACTATGGACCATTTTGCGGGTCGCAGAACGAGAATGTTGGCCGCACTTTTGGTCGCAAAAATGAACAGTAACTTGCCTAAATTTTGGCCATTCTATGGACCATTCTGTGCTTTGCAGATCATTTCTGCGGACCGCAGAATGGGCTTCTCTGGCTGTACTATTTCCCAGCGCTGCAACCCTTTAGTAAAATGATCATAACTTTGTTTATAGATGTACGTTTGACCTCCACCATATACTGTTGGAAAGGTATTTCAAAGGGATATAACTTCATGATGTAGCATTTCCAAATTCCTTTTAGAATCTTTCGAATACTTTCTTGAAGAGATCTGGTGCAAATTCACTTAAAAACATGCTCTGTAGAGTAGATTCCTATATACTTTGCTCGAAGGCTCTTCTATTGACTTGAATAGTCTTCAAAATACTTCATATACTTATATTGGGTTCTTTATGATTCCATCATATGGGTCAACCTTATCCTAAATAATGGAGGTGGACTACAATGATTCATCTATATAAGAACAAAGGTGATATCCAGAATTACAACAACTATAAAGGTATTAAGGTGCTAAGCCACACTATAAAAGTTTTAGAGAGGATGGTAGAGATGAGGATGATGAGGGATATTTAAATTTTAGAGAACCAGTTTGGATTCATGTTGGGGGGCTCAACTATAGAAGTCATTCATCTTGTAAGGAGATTGGTGGAGCAATATAGAGAGAGAAAGTGAGAATTGCATATGGTATTCATCGATATAAAAAGGCATATGATAAAGTCACAAGGGAGGTTTTATGGAGATACTTGGAGGCTAGAGAGGTACCTATAGTGTACACTAGGGCAATTAAAGATATGTATGACGGAGTCAAGACTAGGGTAAAGACATCGGGAGGAGACTCATAACATTTCTCAGTTGGGATTAGGTTGCATCAAGAGGTAAACATCTGGAGTCTTGTGTAATAATAAGGTGCTACCAAAACGTAAAGGCAAGTTTTACAGACTGGTGATTAGATCAACTATGTTGTATAGAATGGGTGTTGATTAGTCAAGAACTATCACATTTAAAAGATTAGGTGGAAGAAATGAGAATGTTGTGATGGATGTGTGGGAATATGAAAAGAGATAAAATTAGAAATTAAGAGATTTGGAACAAGGTAGGGGTGGTATCAGTGGAGGACAAGATGAGAGAAGTGAGACTAAAAGGGTTTGGGCATGTGAGAGGAGATGCACAAATGTCCCAATATGGATGTGTGAGAGGTTAACTTTGGATAGTTTTATGAGAGGTAGCGGTAGGCCAAAGAATCATTAGGGAGAGGTGATTCGATATGATATGGCGCAGTTTCATCTCATTGAGGACATAACCTTAGATAGGAGTTATGAAGGACATGGATTAAAATAGAAAACTAGTAGGTAGTTGCGCGTTGTCCCATTTATTCTTTCTTAATTGTAGTCATAGCATTATTCTTATAGTATGTCCTACATTTCTGTTATTATGTGTGTTTCTTGTCATTCAATTATCATATGATTTTGTGGTAGTTATGATATTGTATTTTTTTCAGATTGTTTTATCATGTTTCATGCCGTATTTTGTCATTACTTCTTACTTTAGTTACTTCTTTTCCCCGCTGCTTTGATTTGCTTTTATTTAAAATGAGGAACTATCAGGAATAACCTCTCTACTTTCTAAGGTAGGGGTAAGATCTATCTACACTTTACCCTTTCCAGATTCCACTTATGGGATTACACTGTGTATGTTGTTGTTGTAATAAAAATCTGAGAAATAATACTTTCTTTCAAAAGAATTAAACATGTGAAGTCCACTCATTCACACTAAAAAATTATTAATAGCAAGAAAAAATATGATAATTTGTTAATGATAAGGGTAATGATGAACCAAAAGTATATAGTAGTAAAAATGAACAATTTCAAATAATATAGGAATAAATTTGAACCTTTAACGTATTGATTCCTTGCATCAAATTTATACCACTAAATGATGAGAATCAAGAGGCTAAAATTGAAATTTTTAAACCTAAATCAAAAATTTAAAAATCAGTTATTTGAGCAATTGATATCAAAACTGAATTTTGATTATTGGATTGGTTTTCATAGTTTATGGGTAACACGTTCATGCAATCAATATCAAATTTTGGATCGCTGATCTGGACAGGTTTGAGTTGATCAAGGGTTGACTTTAATCCCAAGGCATTTTTGTCACGACCCGACCCCGGGACCGCGACTGGTGCCCTACCTGGGCACCCTTACAGGTAAACATCAGAGAAAATCAGCGGAACATACATGAAACTTATAAATAAAACATCGGAAGTAATACAACAGGTTAGCCGATAGGGCTACCTTCCAGTACATATATAAAAACAATCAAGCAGCTTGCCTTTCTTTTACAAACCGACCCACACATGTGACTATGCACCTCTAAGAGTGTTAACATAACCATCGTATGGACAAGGCCCCGCCGCACTTCAATATACATAGCCATGACAACTCGGAACATCGAGCCATCTCAAATCTCAACCAGATCCTAAGCTCGCGGATCCATAATCGTACCTAAACTGCGACATGAACGCAGCCTCAAGGGTCCGATAACAAAATTTAATATGGAATGTAAATAACGACAAGAAATGATCATAATCAGACAAAAGAATGACAAGGACAAGTATAAAAATACATACGAGATCCCGCCGTGTCATTACCACTTATGAACTTAATTTCACATCAATATCTTTTTCCATTCCATTAAGAGTTATAGCCATATCTTACGTACTTACTTAGGAGAAGTCATTAAGTTCATTTCTATCTAACTTACTTATCTTTCATAACATAGTCCGCCCACTACGAGGGACACATATACTACCCTACCAAATCGACGCGATCACACCAATATCAAAGCACGCCCGTGGAATCCCCATCACCGCCGACAATAAAAGTGTAAACATAACCACGGGTCTCACGCCCATAAAATCAATCAAAACAGTGGTATAACGTCGGGGGCTTGCCCTCATTTATACTCTTACCCGGAGAATGGTAAAGCAGGGGTATAACGTCTTGGGCTTGCCCTCATTTATACTCTTACTCGGAGAAGGTGGTATAACGCCTGGGCTTGCCTCATTTATACTCTTACCCTATCTCGACCGGACACAATAACACATAAAGCGGGTGGTAAATGCCTCGGGATTTACCCTCACTTATACTCTTACCTCGGGAGAAGGTGGTATAACGCCTGGCTTGCCTCATTTATACTCTTACCCTAACTCAACCGGCCATCATACATAACATAAGCACTACCGACTTATCATACATAACATAAGCACTACCGCTTATCATACATAATATAAGCAAGTTAAGAAATCCTCTAACTTCTTATTAGCTTGTTCATATACACTCTCATTTTGTTTACTTAAGGCACTAACATGTCATTATAAAATCCGAAATTTAACCCAACGTACTACGTGCCTCTACTCCTTTAAAATGATTCTCTTTCAAATAAAACTTCCAAGATACTAATAACCGTAGTATCAAGTCATATCTACTTTTCACGACAAGTCACAATACTTTTAGAAATACAATTATAGCTTCTAAATCAAGTGACTTCTTTCTTTAAAACCTTAAGCAATTGGTACCTTTAAAACAATTTTGTCCTTCTTTATTTCAAATCATTACTTTGCTTACAATATCAAGAAAACCATTCTTTTAAATCTTCCATAAAGTTGTTATAACCAACTTCCCATAAAGCCGTTATAACTCTTTATTTCTTAGATTTAATTCATTCATTTGATAACCAAGAAACTTATACTTCAATTCAAATCACATAGCTTTCAAAATACTTCAAGTCTCTTAACTTTTAGGAAAACCAGCTTTCTTAACTTAGAATGGCAAGAAATCAATACTTTCCAAATCAAGTATTCTATACTTTTAAATCAATTCATTTCTCCTTTAAGAATCAAGTCTCATAACTTGAAAAATAAAGTCCCTTAACCTTTTAACAATTTGAGGTCCATAGTCTTAAAACTTCATACGTAAATTCTTATAAATTAAGTAACATATACTGTGCGTTGTGAATAAGTTATACTTATTTATAACTATCTTAATCAAGTAGCCATGATCTAGAAAATGTAATACAATTTTGTCTTATCTTAGCTTCATGCAGATGGAGAATTCTACTTGTTTTAACACAATTAATTGTCATTACATTTTCCTTTATTAACGCCGCAATGGCTTGTTCGATACTTATTCTTATTCGTGTCAGAATTAGCCAAGTCAACTTGGCTCCAAAATACCTCCTAACGACTCTTACCAACATCCCCCATAAGACTTGGTAAGAACTTAGGATAACTTATACATAACCTTTACGTAGAGTAAATCGACATACATACCTCTTAACTTCTAAGAGTAGAAGGAATCATGAAATAGTACTACATGTATATTCCATACATAGAATCATGTCAAAAGAAGGAAGAGGTTCACATACCTCGCGACGATTATCGACAAGAGCAAAAAGCTCCAAAGTACTTCCACCTCGAGCTATTCCATTCTTCAAGTAGATACGCTATACTTAGTACATCAACCTATAATGGTCACCATACGTCCATTAACCTCTTACTTCATACGTAGAATATTCTGGTGCTAAGTCGCTAAATTCTACTAAAAATCTGACAAAGACCTCCTTTGTTTTTACTAATTTTGCCACCTTTTTCAAGGCCGAATACAATAACCAAACAAATTTCAATTGGCTCACAATTTAGAAAGTAGTTCAATACAAATGAATAACAAACTAAAAGTCCAAATTCGCCACCTTGAGTTCAACCATACCAATTTATCAAATTTCCATTTCAATCCAAATTGGTAGCATAACATGATATCAAGTCGCATTTGATTATAACAATCCATAATCTCTAAGTAGGTAACATGCGACGATTTCTAATAAACGACCAATTAGTAATCCAATTTTCAAGTGGCTTATATAACATTTCGAATTTAGCTACAAGCACTCCAAAATACTTATAAACTTCAACTTAACCACTTCATGCTAGCAACATGTAAAGCTAACAATAACAATAAAAATAATCTTGTAACACTTTCAAAGAACAAGATTATACCTCAACGAATTGTAATCCAATCTTCAAAACCGAAGTTGATCCTTAGCAACCTAGAGCCTCATCAAGACACCTCAATCCGCTCCTTGAGACCCTTAGAACCACACCAACAACTTTCCTTCAAACCTTCAATCCAAAACCTAGAAAGTCTCTAGGTTTTCACTTTGCGACTAATACAAAAACTCTCTTTTCCGGGATTTTTCTATTGAGATACACTTACTATACCCTCATGAACCTTGGTTTAAAGTGTGGAGTTGAAAGGACAACAAACAAATTTTTTTTTTCTCCCATTGCTCAACCAAACCCGAGAGCCCTCACTTGATGTTCTTCCAATTTTCATGAAATTTGGCTAAGTGTGGACTTGTCTCACTACTAGTAGTAATATATAGGGACATGGAGGGTCAAGATGTGTACAATTGGGTGGCTAGGATGAGGTCTTAATTAAATATCAAGCTTTGTGGGTCCTTTGACTTAGTCAAGATTGTCAAGCTTGCTACTTGCAAGACTTGTCTTGCTAACAGCGTCCAATGACCCTCTTGCCCTTGCTAATTTCGTCCCAAGGCATCCTGGGGGTGACACGTGCTTCTCCCATTCGTCACAAAACTACGTTTTCCGACAATTTCATAATTCCGACAAATATTTTTACAAGTCTCAATTTTTAACACTTGCGAGTTCTTACGTACGTTCTTAAAACATGTCCTGTAATTACGGGGTGTAACAATTTTAATAGTTGAAATTAGTTCTCCTAAATAGTTTGGATCCCTTATCATGATTTTGAATAGATTGATGTTGTTGGAGGCCGTTTGAGGGGATTTAGGCATTTCTTTCCCATCGAGAGGTTATGATACTGGTAAAGAGTCATATTCTTCTCCTTGAGTTATGAAATAATTCAATAGCAGACTTTGGGGAAGCAAAGGCAAAAGTATGGTCGAGATTTGCTTTCACCCCAAAATAGCAGCTAACAAGAGGGAAAGGCTCACCGATCTTAGCTAGGCCGGAGATTCCTTCCAAGGAAATAGGAATGGACATAATGGCACTGACTATTTATGTATTGGTGCACTCAAGAAATGCTTGTCAATTCATTATAAGGAAAGTGAGACTTTAACCTCTTGAATACTTGCTTTTTCCGATGTCATGATTTGAAACTTGCATTATTTATCTTTTCAACACCCTATGTGTTGTAGAGTGAGCGCACACTAGGTCATCTATATAATTTTTTATCAAATACTATGATTTTGTATTGTTTCTTCTATGAAATCATATTGATTGCTTTAAAATCTTGATATGATGAACTCTATGATATTCTACTAATTCCAACATGTATAACTATTTGCTAAAGTGAGTATGACATATTAGATGCATTGATTAGGAAGTGTGGTATGGGACATACTGTTTCTCTACACTTGAGATATATAACACGACTTTGTGTTTATCAATTGATATTGTTATGATTGCACTGCTTATCTGATGTGCTATGATGTATGACTCAAGACGGTATCACTGACTTACCGGTTATGGGCAACATCTAGTTCTTGCATAGTCTGGGTATCCATCACTGTGGACGACCTATGAGTACACGTAGTTGGTTGGGTTGTTGATGAGATGATATTGACTATGATCGGACTATTGAAATGCATAGTTCAATGAAGGTATGGTGTGCCCTATGGATGGTCTGATTGAATACATAAGTGACATCGTGATGTTGTATTGAGCTGAGCATGTATATTTGTTGTCATTAATTTATACATTTTGTTGCATTCATATTATATAATATATCCAACTCATGACATGCATATTATTTCTGAAGACTTTTTCAATAGGTATGATGGCAGGAGGGGGATTCGATGTGTTGGACTTTATGTTTACCGTTGTTTATGTTTTGTACATATCCAAGTTCTAGTACCGTGACAAGCCTTTTATGATCTGATTTGAGTAGGGATAACAATTGGGACATGTTACACCCCGTATTTACAGGACATGTTTTAAGAACGTACGTAAGAACTCACAAGTGTTGAGAATTGAGACTTGTAAAATTTTATCGGAATTATGAAATTTTCGGAAAACGTATTATTATGACGAATGGGAGGGCGACACGTGTCACCCCCCCTTAAAGATGCCTTGGACGAATTTTGCAAGGGCAAGAGGGTCATTGGACCTTTGTTAGCAAGACCTTGAAAGCTTGAGAGAATTGACTTGGTCAAGGGGACCACAACACTTGATATTTAATAAGAACTACATCCAAGCCTCACATTTGTATGAATCTTGACCCTCCATTGTACTATTTAATACTACAAGTAGCAAGACATAGTCCAACACTTAGAAAATTTTCAAGAAATTTAAGAGCAAGAGCTACTAGCTCTCGGGTTCACTCTCTAAGAAAAAGAAAAAAAATTGTTTCTTGTTCATTAAGCTCCCCACTGTAAACCAAGGTTCTTGAGTGTATTGTAAGTGTATCTCAATAGAAAAATCTCGGAAAACGATAGTTTTCGTATTAGTCGCAAGGTGAAAACCTAGTTGCTTTCTAGGTTTTGTTTGGAGATTTGAAGGAAATTTGTTGGTGTTGTTCTAAGGGTCTCAACTAGAGGATTGAAGTGTCTTGAAGAGGCTCTAAGTCACTAAGGAGCGACTTCGGATTTGGAGTTGGATTAAGATTCGTTGAGGTATAATCTTGTCTCTTAAAAGTGTTACAAGATTGTTTTTATTGTTGTTAGCTTTACTTGTTGCTAGCATGAAGTATAGGTGTTGAAGTTTATAAGTATTATGGATTGCTTGTAGCCTTAAAAATCCGAAATGTAATGTAAGTCATGTGAAGTTGGATTACAATTTGGTCGTTTACTAGAATCGTCGCATGTTACTTACTTGAAGATTATAGTAGTATAATCAATTGCGACTTAATATCATGTTATGCTAACAATTTGGATTGAAATGGAAATTGGATAAGAATTGGTATTGTTGTACTCAGTATGGCCGAAATTGGACTAGTAGTTGTATTAGTTTGATATCTATTGTGGGGCGGAATTTTACACGTCTAGTAGGCGTGTAATCCCCTATTGTTGATTGCATTGATTGGGCCTTAAATGTGGCGTGTTTGGTTATTGTATTCGGCCTTGAAAAAGGTGGCAAAGTAAGTAAAAACAAATGAGGTGCTGTCCGATTTTCCGTAGAATTTAGCGACTTGCACTTATAATATTCTACGTTTGAAGTAAGGCGTTAATAGACGTATTTTGGATATTATAGGTTGACATACTACGGGCGGGATATTGTACTTGGCAAGTGGTTTGACCCGACGAGGTATGTAGAACTTTTCCTATCTTTTGAGCATGACTAGTTACACGTATGTAGTACGGTAGACGTACAAGACCTTGATATCCTTTACTAGTTTTATGAATAGCCAAGTCGGGTGAGTTAGGAGATTAACTCACTTCTTTGAAAGTATTAAGGATGTCTTAAGTCTTATTAAAGTTAAGGGACTTGAAGAGTTTTAAAGTATGTGATACTTGTTCCGTTTTAAACGTATAAGTCCCTTGGATAGGAAATTGTACTTGACTAAGGTATAAAGTGAATATAACGACTTTATGGGGAGTTGGTTATATTAGCTTTATGGAAAGATAAATGACTTGATTTAATGAAAGGCAACTTGATTTTAAGGCATCAATTGGCTAAGGTTTATAAGAAAAGGGGTCACTTGATTTAGAAACCTAACTTTATTTCTAAAGGTATTGTGACTTGTTTGAAAAGTGATTTTGACTCGATACTACGGTTAATAGTATCTTGGAAGTTTTATACTAAAAAGAGTCATTTGTTTTAAAGAGTAGAAGTATGTAGTACTTGGGTTAAATTCCCGGATTTTCATAAAAGATATGTTAGTGCCTTAACTAAACTAAAATGAGAGTGTATATGAATAAGAAGTTAGGGGGATTTCTTAACTTGCTTGCTTTATGTATGATGGCCGGTTGAGATAGGGTAAGAGTATATCTGAGGGGTAAATTCTCAAGATAGTTATACCACCTTCTCCAGGGTAAGAGTATATCTGAGGGGTAAATCCCCAAGATAGTTATACCACCTGCTTCAGGGTAAGAGTATAATTGAGGGGTAAATCCCCAAGATAGTTATACCACCTGTTTCCGTGGAATTGCTACCCACGACGCGAGAATACCTCACGCGAGTCCTTATGGGCTTACGCGGGTGAAATAGTCTCACGCGGGCGATACAACCTACGCGAGGAATACCTCACGCGGTCCACGCGACCTATGCGGTGAAATAGTCTCAAGAGTAGGATTGCTTAACGACATCGCCACGGATGGTAATCGCTTTGATCGTGAGCTTTCTATGTTTATGTCAGACGATACTATCGCTACTTACTCATTGTTAGTAAGGCAATCGTAATCGTGAATGTTTATTTTCATACACGTCCGCTTTGATTTAAACTTACGATGTAATTACTGATTTTCCGCTTTACATACTTAGTACATATGTGTAATCGACCCTTCCTGGCCGCGTCACGCCATGGTAGGGGTAAGCAGGTGGTGGATCCTCATTTTTAGGATCACTTATCAGACGTCAGAAGCTCCATTTCTCCGGAGGCTTGTCTTTTTGGTACAACTTTTTCCCTGATGTTGTAGATTATGTACATTCAGGGGTATGGCGGGGCCCTGTCCCGCCACTGTTGTTATTCCTAGAGGTCTGTAGTCACATGTTGTGGTTTGGGGCTGTAAGAAACGTGTTGTACAGTTTTGATTTCAATTATGCATATTTTTATGGAAGGCGGCCTTATCGGCTAGCCTGTGATATTTTTGTCTAAACGTATTGTATGTTGTGTATGTCCGCTATTCTCTCGACGATACCGAACGGGTGCGTGTAGGGCACTGATCGCGCTCCGGCTCGGTCGTGACAAAAGTGGTATCGAGCGCTTAGTCCTCGGAAAGTGTCTATGCATCGCGTGTCAGTAAGTCTTGATTATCGGTGTGTTGTGCACCACATCTATAATCGTGAGGTCGCATGACATTTAGGATTGGTTTCATTCTTCTCTCTCGAGATCGCAAGAGAGTTGTCTTATTAGGTTGAATCCTCTCTCGACCTAGTCTTATGAAATGATATGCCTCACGGAAGGCGACTGTGGCCCGGGAGAAGGCAAAGCAGGAGTCGCTAGCGGTACTCGAGGGTTACGCGACTCAGCACGCACTATTCACGAGGTAAGAGGCGGTGGCGAGTTCACCACACCGGCAGACAGAGGAGCCGAGAGCACGGTAGCTCCAGAGGTTCCTGCACAGAGCCTCCATCCCACACCAGGAGCGAGTATAGAGACTACGAGAGCGATCCGGTTATTGACCAAGATAGTAGCAGGCGGCACGAAGTGAGCGGCTCACCCTGGCATGGGCCATGGATCCGGATTTTCCGGTTGTCATCCGCCCGAAGTTTTATGGTTCGAGGTCCGGCGAGGATGCGCAGGAGTTCATTCGGCAGCCTACGGGACGATGCAGTTCTTAGGGCTTCAGAGACAGAGTTCGCATGCTAGCCTCTTACCGGTTACGCGATATTGCGTTGAACCGGTTTGAGTCACGAGCCGCCGAGAGGTGAGGATGCTCTTCCAAATGCTTGGGAGGAGTTCACAGAGGCCTTCATGGATCACTTTTGCCTCCCGAGATGAGGAGAGCCCGAGTAGATAGATTCTCGACCTCGAGGCGAATGGGAGGACTATCGCGAGTACACCGAGTTTGACTCTGGCCGCATACGCGCACACTATTGTAGCCGATACGGCGGATAGAGTTCATCGTTATGTGATAGGGCTAGACCGTCATATGATTATCGTGCATGCTGGGGGTGGCTCTTCACCGGTATGGACATTTCCAGATGCAGCCTATGCGCAGGGATAGGATAGAGAGGAGGACCAGATTGACTCGAGCCACCCAAGGGCTGTGACAATGGGGTCTCAGGCGCTGAGGCGACACCTCGCAGCAGACTAGTCCACTTTCCACCAAAGACAGAGTGCTCCTTCACGGTTTTCTCGCGAGGTCCAGTCACCAGTCATTCGAGAGCAGGTCGTGGCTCCAGACTTGAGGTTTCGCGAGGCAGAACCGTCACCGACGGGACCACCCACATATCGGTGTGCTCGACGCGTAGGTTTCACCAGGCGAGTGTCGATAGCTCCGGAGCTTGTTACTTTGTGGCCGTAGGCCATTTGAGAAGAGAATGTCCGCCAGAGGCGTACGTGGTGGTACGGCAGCACCGACAGATCGCTTGCCGGGTTTTCCTCTCCTTCGTGGTTACGCGCCCGAGGCGTGGTATCACGACGCAGCCGCGATAGAGGTCGTGGTGGTTCCATTCAGCGGTCCACGTAACCGCATATATTCATTAGCCACCGCCAGATCGTGAGGCTTCCTCGACGCCGCCATAGTACATTATTGATTTCACGCGTGACGTTTATGCTTTGATAGATCCAGTTCTACCTTGTCCTATGTGTCCCCTCTTATGCGGTAGAATCGGGATAGAGCCGAGTCGATAGAGCCTTTGAGGTAGCTACGCGATGGGTGATTCGGTGTTAGCCGGGTGTATAGAGGTTGTCAGTTGTTTATTTACCGCCGACTCGCAGACTTGATAGAGCCGAGATGATGATTTTGATGTCATTATGGGTATGGATCGGTTGACTTCTTGTTATGCCAACGCTGACCGTAGGACAGTTGGTTCGTTCGATTTCGCGAGCCGATTATCGAGTGGAAGGGCAACACGGCCGCCGGTGGTAGGTTTATTTCTTACCTCAAGGCTAGGAAGATGGTGCGAGCGGTACATCTATCATTCGTTCGGTATTTGATACGCAGGCCGAGGTGCCGCTTTCCGCCGATGGTTAGGAGTTTCGGACGTGTTCCCGCACGATCTTCCCGTATCCTCCCGAGAGAGATTGAGTTTTGTATTGACACGTTGCGACACTCGACCTATTTCTATTCCGCCATACGGATGGCACCGCCGAGTTGAGGAGTCAAGGACCGGTTGAAAGATTTCCGGAGAAAGGCTTTATCGGGCCTAGTGTATCTCCCGGGAGCGCCGGTTTTGTTTGTGAAGAAGGATGGACGCCGCGTATGTGTGTTGATTACGGCGGTGAATAAGGTAACCATCAAAATAAGTACCCTCCCCGTGATTGATGATTTGTTTGACCATTGCAGGTGCGAGGTGTTTTTCAAGATAGACTGCGTGCAGTTATCATCAAAGCGAGTTCGAGAGGCGATATCCCAAAGATCGCATTCAGACCCTGATGGGCACTATGAGTTGAGTGGTTATGTCTTTCGGTTTGACCAACGCCCAAGTATTTATGGATTTGATGAACCGTGTTCAAGCCATTTTTGGATACATTTGTGATAGTATTCATTGATGACATCCCGTTTATTCGCGACAGAGCGAGCACGCAGATCACTCGGCGACGGTGATTGGGTCCTCCGAGCCGGCAGCTTATTCGCCAAGTTCTCCAAGTGTGAGTTTTGGTTGGCCTCGGCATTCCCGGGCATATTATTGGGTGATGGTGTTCGGTGGATACGGCAAGATCGAGCGCGCTAAGTTCGCCGAGACCTACTACTCCGACCGAGGTGCGCAGCTTTCTTAGATCGCAGTTATTATCGTAGGTTTGTGGAGCGCTTTTCGATTTCAAAGACCGCTGACTAGCCGACTCGGGCGGCCAAGTTCCAGCCGACGAGGTCATGAGAGGGTTTCGATTGCTAAAGGAAAGGTTGACTACAACACCGCCTTACTCTTCCCGAGGATCGACGCACGTGATCTATTGTGATGCCTCTGCATCGGGCTAGGTGTGTTTTGACGCAAAGACGGCAAGGTTATAGCCTATGCTTCCTGCAGATACGTAAGCGAGAGGAATTACCCTACCCACGACTTAGAGTTGGCGCAGCTTATTCATGCCTCAAGATTTGGAGACATTATTTGTATGGGGTTCATGTGGATATTTATACGCACAACAAGAGCCTCCAGATATCTTCAGCGTATGAGTGAACTTGCGGCGAGACGGTGGTTAGAGTCTTGAAAGATTATGATGTTGATATTCTATACCATCCGGGAAAGCCAACGGTTGCCGATGCCTCGAGTCGTCGATCGATGGGAGCCCGCTGAGGTACGGCTGCAGAGACAGATACGGTCCGTCGATCCACCGCCAATGAGCCTTGGGGTTCGATTGATCGACACCGACGATAGCGGGTGCGGGTTCGTGAGGTTGCGAGTCTTCCATCGTTGATGAGGTGAAGAGGCGACGCTTGAGGACCCGATGTTGGTACGCAGATCGAGACGCACTCTTCGCGAGGAGAAGAGTCTATTCTGTAAATACCGCGATGGGGTGCTAAGATTTGAGGGTCGGTTGTGTGTTCCCGATGTGACAGGACTTCGTCAGCAGATTTTGGGGGAGGCACACAGTGCTCGTTATTCTATTCATCCGGGGTCGACCAAGATGTACCATGACCTCAGATGTTTGTATTGGTGGGATGGCACAAGAGGACGTGATGTGTTTTGTTGCACTGATGTCCTAATTGCCAGCAGGTCAAGGTCGAGGACCAGAGGCCCAGCGAATTATTGCAGTCTTTTGAGATTCCGACTTGGAAGTGGGAGGTGATCAACATGGACTTTGTTACAGGGTTACCTCGTACTCAGAGGAAGTACGACTCAATTTGGGTTATTGTTGACAGTCGACGAAATCAGCCCATTTCCTTCCGATTAGACGACGTTACCGAGGATTATGCCGATTATACATCGAGAGATTGTGAGGTCGCACGGTGTCGGTGTCGATTATATCCGATAGGGAGCCCGGTTATGGCTAACTTCGAGGTCTTTCCGGCGGATTGGGACCAGGTGAGTCTCAAGACAACATTTCATCCTCGACGGACGGCAGCAGAGCGCACTATCCGCATACACGAGGATATGCCGCGAGCTGCGTGATTGATTTCGTGGGTAGCCGGAGGATCATTTGCCTCTTGTGGAGTTTGCTTATAACAACAACTATCATTCCAAAGATACGATGGCGCCATACGAGGCTTTATATGGGCGGAAATGTAGATCGATCGTTGGTTCGACGTGGCGAGGTGCGATTAGTTGGCCTGCACTTGGTTCGATGTGGATAAGTGAAGCTTATCCGTGAGAGATAGCGGCTGAGTCGCAGAAGTCATACGCGGATAATCGGCGTCGGCATTTGGAGTTTCGTGCACGATTGGGTCTTGAAGGTGCCACCCACGGCGGGGTGTGATGAGATTCGGTAAGAAGGGAAACTCACCAAGGTACATCGGGCCCTACCAGATCGTCCGTCCGAGTAGGCAAGGTTGCCTATGAGTTGGATCCGCCGAGTTAGAGCGGTACATCCGGTCTTCCATGTTTCTATGTTGCGGAAGTGTATCGGAGATCCAGCAGAGTTTTCCCCGCTAGTGAGGTCCAGGTGTGAGAGGGTTATCGTATGAGGAGAGTCCCATAGCGATACTCGATCGCTGGTCAGCGATCGCGGACCAAGGATGTGGCTTCCACAAAGTCTTGTGGAGGAATGATAACAGGAGGAGATGACTTGGGAAGCGGAGGAGGACATGTTGAGGAAGTATCCTCACTTATTCCCTACACCTTCAGGTAATTCTTTTCCCTTACTTGTCAAGTTTTAATTGAAGCTTTTGTTTTGTGTAAATGCTATTATGTGGCCATGTGTGGCATTTTTGGTATGTCGGGGGTGTGAAAGGAAACTATGTCGCTAATTATAAGATTGACTGCGAAAGAACATTCGGGGACGAATGTTTCTAAGGGGGGAAGAATGTTACACCCCGTATTTACAGGACATGTTTTAAGAACGTACGTAAGAACTCACAAGTGTTGAGAATTGAGACTTGTAAAATTTTATCGGAATTATGAAATTTTCGGAAAACGTATTATTATGACGAATGGGAGGGCGACACGTGTCACCCCCCCCCCCCCCTTAAAGATGCCTTGGACGAATTTAGCAAGGGCAAGAGGGTCATTGGACCTTTGTTAGCAAGACAAGTCTTGCAACTTGAAAGCTTGAGAGAATTGACTTGGTCAAGGGGACCACAACACTTGATATTTAATAAGAACTACATCCAAGCCTCACATTTGTATGAATCTTGACCCTCCATTGTACTATTTAATACTACAAGTAGCAAGACATAGTCCAACACTTAGAAAATTTTCAAGAAATTTAAGAGCAAGAGCTACTAGCTCTCGGGTTCACTCTCTAAGAAAAAGAAAATTTTTTGTTTCTTGTTCATTAAGCTCCCCACTTTAAACCAAGGTTCTTGAGTGTATTTTAAGTGTATCTCAATAGAAAAATCTCGGAAAACGATAGTTTTCGTATTAGTCGCAAGGTGAAAACCTAGTTGCTTTCTAGATTTGAAGGAAATTTGTTGGTGTTGTTCTAAGGGTCTCAACTAGCGGATTGAAGTGTCTTGAAGAGGATCTAAGTCACTAAGGAGCGACTTCGGATTTGGAGTTGGATTAAGATTCGTTGAGGTATAATCTTGTCTCTTAAAAGTGTTACAAGATTGTTTTTATTGTTGTTAGCTTTACTTGTTGCTAGCATGAAGTATAGGTGTTGAAGTTTATAAGTATTATGGATTGCTTGTAGCCTTAAAAATCCGAAATGTAATGTAAGCCATGTGAAGTTGGATTACAATTTGGTCGTTTACTAGAATCGTCGCATGTTACTTACTTGAAGATTATAGTAGTATAATCAATTGCGACTTAATATCATGTTATGCTAACAATTTGGATTGAAATGGAAATTGGATAAGAATTGGTATTGTTGTACTCGGTATGGCGAAATCGACTAGTAGTTGTATTAGTTTGATATCTATTGTGGGGCGGAATTTTACACGTCTAGTAGGCGTGTAATCCCCTATTGTTGATTGCATTGATTGGGCCTTAAATGTGGCGTGTTTGGTTATTGTATTCGGCCTTGAAAAAGGTGGCAAAGTAAGTAAAAACAAATGAGGTGCTGTCCGATTTTCCGTAGAATTTAGCGACTTGACACTTATAATATTCTACGTTTGAAGTAAGGCGTTAATAGACGTATTTTGGATATTATAGGTTGACATACTACGGGCGGGATATTGTACTTGGCAAGTGGTTTGACCCGACGAGGTATGTAGAACTTTTCCTATCTTTTGAGTATGACTAGTTACACATATGTAGTACGGTAGACGTACAAGACCTTGATATCCTTTACTAGTTTTATGAATAGACAAGTCGGGTGAGTTAGGAGATTAACTCACTTCTTTGAAAGTATTAAGGATGTCTTAAGTCTTATTAAAGTTAAGGGACTTGAAGAGTTTTAAAGTATGTGATACTTGTTCCATTTTAAACGTATAAGTCCCTTGGATAGGAAATTGTACTTGACTAAGGTATAAAGTGAATATAACGACTTTATGGGGAGTTGGTTATATTAGCTTTATGGAAAGATAAATGACTTGATTTAATGAAAGACAACTTGATTTTAAGGCATCAATTGGCTAAGGTTTATAAGAAAAGGGGTCACTTGATTTAGAAACCTAACTTTATTGCTAAAGGTATTGTGACTTGTCTTGAAAAGTGATTTTGACTCGATACTACGGTTAATAGTATCTTGGAAGTTTTATACTAAAAAGAGTCATTTGTTTTAAAGAGTAGAAGTATGTAGTACTTGGGTTAAATTCCCGGATTTTCATAAAAGATATGTTAGTGCCTTAACTAAACTAAAATGAGAGTGTATATGAATAAGAAGTTAGGGGGATTTCTTAACTTGCTTGCTTTATGTATGATGGTAGGTTGAGATAGTAAGAGTATATCCGAGGGTAAATTCCCAAGATAGTTATACCACCTTCTCCGTGGTAAGAGTATATCCGGCGGGTAAATCCCCAAGATAGTTATACCACCGCCTGTGGTAAAGAGTATAATCGGCGGTAAATCCTCAAGATAGTTATACCACCGCTTAGTGGAATTGCTACCCACGATGCGAGGAATAACTCATGCGAGTCCTTATGGGCTTATGCGGTGAAATAGTCCCACGCGGGCGGATCTGACTATTACGCGAGGAATACCTCACGCGGTCCACGCGACCTACGCGGTGAAATAGTCTCAAGAGTAGGATTGCTTAATGACATACCGTCGGATGGTCCCGCTTTGATCGCGAGCTTCCTATGTTTATGTTATGACGATACTATCGTTACTCTCATTGTTAGTAAGGCACCGTGGTAATCGTAATTTTTATTTTCATACATGTCTCAGGCTTTGATTTAAACTTATGATGTAATTACGATTTTCCGCTTTACATACCTAGTACATATCATTATCGAATTTCTTCCTGGCCGCGTTCACGCCGCAGTGGGTAAAGCAGGTGGTGGATCCTCATTCTTAGGATCACTTATCAGACGTCAGAAGCTCCATTTCTCCGGAGGCTTGTCTTTTTGGTACAACTTTTTCCCTGATGTTGTAGATTATGTACATTCAGGGGTATGGCGGGGCCCTGTCCCGCCACTGTTGTTATTCCTAGAGGTCTGTAGTCACATGTTGTGGTTTGGGGCTGTAAGAAACGTGTTGTACAGTTTTGATTTCAATTATGCATATTTTTATGGAAGGCGGCCTTATCGGCTAGCCTGTGATATTTTTGTCTAAACGTATTGTATGTTGTGTATGTTCTGCTGCTATTCTCTGATGCATACAGAACAGGGTGCCCAGTAGGGCACGGCCGCGCCCCGGCCTGGGTCGTGATCGACAGGCTGCAAGAACCTAACAGGGTAGGGCAGGAGAACACTTAAACGGGGTGGGGTGGGGCAGGAAAAAAATTTCTTAAAGTATGTTGGGCTGCAAACTCAAGCAAAATGGCTGCTTTAATACTTTGGTGCTACCTTTAGATGTTAAAACATATCAATTTACTATGCTCATTTGGATATTAAGTATCAATTGACAATTAGATATTGATATAGCACCATATGTGTTAATTTCTTAATTATGTTATCATGATTCTAGGCAAAGACTATTAATGATATGCTAACTGTGACAAGGAATAAGTGGGATTTTTTTTTCTTAAGCAAATTCAATCAGCAGATGTTGGTGTTTTATTCAAAACCAAATCAAAATATTTACAGAAATGAAATGAAAACAAGAAAAAGCTATCCTAAACTACTCTAAGGCAAAAATGAAAAACTATTCTTTGTAGAGTAAGCACCAAATACAACAGAAAAGGAAAAGCAACATGAACACTTCTGCTTTCGAATGATGTCATTATCAGTCACCTCAAACTCTTACCAGGTACTATGGAATAAATTCCCAATGAAAATTATTTAAGCAGAAATGTGGTTGTCCTTCCTATCAATGTTCTCAACTGCGGATACTTTTGTATATGAGGTCTTCTTATTATCATTTGAGGATTTGATTTTGTGATTAGTATGCTCTTGTTGAATTGACTATTTTAGCTAAATGAACAATAATGTTCATACCACACATATAGCTAGGATCACCTTAGTTAACCAAAATAGTTTTCTTCCATGAACTACATCATTCTTTGTTTATTGATTTCGAGCTTTGTATCATCAACTTTTTGTTAAGTTGATGTCTTTTGTTGTAGATGTAGATCCTTAATCTGGTTCTCTATATAGACCTTGTATCTGAAGTTAAGCATCGTTATTTTATCACTGTTGAGGATTCGTTTAGCTCCTGCTGGTAGATCTTGAATGGTTTAAAACTATATTCTACCTGTAAAATAAAAAATTAGGCTAGCTAAAAAATTTGCAAGTGTACTGCCCTCCTTTAGGATATGAGCAAACTGCATTTGTCCCTTGTTTCTCCAGTGCCTGATCTTGCTAACTTTCAGGCTGTTTTTCCATGGTACATCCCATTCACCTTGTTGTATTTTCACCATGGATAGTAAATTAGACTCTATCACAACATGAATCCATTACTTCTCTATACAATACTCAATTCCATCTTGTATGACCACAACTTCTGTTGTAATATTGGTTGTGTATGTTATTCTCCTTGCACCTGCATATACTAGATTTTCCATGTCATCTCTAATGCAGAAAGCAGTTGAGCTCAAGCCTGGATTGCATCTTGAAGCACCATCTTTATTACACTTGAACCACCCTGATGAGGGACATTCCATTACACCATCTTGTATCCCATTTTTGGTCTGTAATCCTCCACGGTATGCACTAGCTAAGGCCAGTTGTATGGGATGTTTCTCAACCAAGGATATAGCACTTGTACTAAATTATTTAGATAGTAGTTGATCCTATAAATAACCTTCATCTTGTTTGCTTTCAATATTGATCTAACTCGCCATCATCGATGCATACCTAGATCCAGATACTTCGGTTTCGGCCGCCCCCAGCAGGTAAAAAGAGTGGGGAAGGTGTGACTTCTGAGAATGATCTGATGTAGCTCTTGCATAACTAATATCTGGTTGAGCCTGCCCCTTTCACAAAGTAGTTAACGGAATTGACTTCCACTTTTTAGACATCCCCCTCCCAACGGTCTCAGGCCATGGTCTGGGTCAATGAACTAGTCTCGTCCCCCTAACCGTCAAGTTCTGGTTATGACCAGCCGAAAACACTGTCTCCATGCATTATGATATTTCTTCTCTTCCAAAGTTGCCAATATATGAAAGTTGGAGCAACCTGTATTATTGGTTTTAGCTTTGATGCACTCTGCATACCCCACCAATTCACCACATACTGATGAAGCTGAATTCTTGGATCAATAACACCCACTACACTAGAGTAATATTGTCAAATTTATGTTGCAAATTCACCAGTTAGAAACAAATGTTGCACTGTTTGTTTTGTAAAACTGCACAACACATGCACCTTGATGCTATAGTTATCTTCATTCTCTTCAGTATGTCATCAATTGGGAGTTTGAACTTCCACAATCTCCAAAAGATAAATGGTATTTTTAAAGGAACACCCTTCATCTATAGTTTTGAAAAGAATACTGATGGTTGTGCCTTTTGCCTGAGTAAGTTCCAAGCACTCCCAACAGTAAAGTTTCCTGTGGTGTCGATCATCCACCAAGCTTTTTCCATGTCCTGAGACTGTTCTACTATATTCATATCTATTACAACATGATTAATAACTTTCGGTGGAAGTTTGTCATGCATTGTTTGTGTATCCCAACATTCTGTGTTCATGAAGAAAGACATATCTTCAATACTGGTGTCAACTTGGAAATCTACAGGAATAAGATGTTTAAGTGATCCAAGCTTAGTCCAATTGTCTTCCCAAACATCACATGCTTCATTCCTTGGCTCCTACTATATTAGTTGGTCCACCTCATCCTTTGTTTCTATCATCTTTTTTCATATCTGAGATCCTTATTTTTACTATACATATGTTGGTTTCAACTTTTTGTAGTATTTATTCCACGTGAAGGTTGACCATAATGAATTGGATGTCCTGAATCTCCACCACGGTTTGGCAAATAGAGCTTTAGACACATCATATAAAGATTTGAAACCAAGGCTTCATTCTTCCTTTGTCAAACAGATTTTCTCCCATAAAACTCAATGCCTGCTTCTACCCTTCTCCTTATTACTCCAAAAGAATTTTGCAAAGATTTTATGCAGCTCACAACTCATTTATAGTGTATTTTGTAGGGATAATTGTTGAGATCATGTCAGTAGGAATGCTTTGGAGGACACTATTGATGAGCACTAATTTACCTCCAAAAGAGAGCAATTTACCTTTTCAACTTTGAAGTTTCTTTTTCACCTTCTTGATAAGTTCATTATACAACACCTTCTTCTTTCTTGTATGGAAAATAGGACAACCTAAGTATTTTAAAGGGAATTACTCCTTTTGGAAACTTGTAATGTCTTCCACCTGTTGAACCAGATATACATCAACCTTATGATACATATAAAAGACACTCTTATATTTGTTGATCATTTGTCCTGAGACTGCCTCATATTCCTGCAAAATATTCATGATTCTCTTCAAGGATTTCTTTTCTGCAGATGCAAATATAATTTTATCATCTGCATAAGCCAAATGATTAATATTCTGGCTCCATTTGGGCATAACATAGCCTACATAACTACTATTATCAAAAACTGAGTTGAGTGCTCTAAGGAGGACATCTGCTGATATGATAAGCAATGTCGATGATAAATGATCACCTTTTTAACCCCTCTGGTAGAATGAAAGAATCCTTTGGCTTGACCATTGAAGAGTATTGAATATCAGTTGTTAGCAACAAGCCTCAAAATTATGTCATAAACTGCTCTACAAATCCCAACCTACTGAGAACATTAGTTGAGTAAGACCACGATACTATATCATATGACCTTTTCATATCAAGTTTGAGGACTACATTTGCAGGTTTACCCCTCTTTCTGATGTCTGTCACTTTTTTCTGAGTCAATAATCTCTCAATGATGTTTCTCCCTTTTATAAAACCTGCTTGGTTCACATAAATTAAATATGGTAATACAGTTTCTAGTCTATCATGCACAACTCTTGAAAGTACCTTATTGATGAAATTACTTAGACTTATAAGTCCTAAGTTTAAATAATTCTGAATCAACTCCTTCTTAGGTAGCAGTACAATGTTTGCATGGTAATAACTTTTAGAAGTGTGTGCTCCTGAAATAAAGCCACAACCATATTATACACATCCAAACCAATAAGATTAGTAAAATAAGCTAGAAAATCCATCAGGTCCACTGGCACTTGATCCATTCAGATTGAACACAACCTGATTTACTTCATTAACACTAGGAACTTTGCATAGAAGTTTATTTCTGTTCTGATCTATCAACGGTGGAATATGAAAATGCAACATAATCTCCTCCAATTACATCTTCTTGGGTGAATTGATGCAAGTAGAACTTCACAACCTCAACAACCATTTGCTCCTCATCATCTATCCACATACCTTCAGAGTTTTCTTTTCTTTTAATCTGGAACTTTTTTCTTCTCCTATTTACTAGATTATGGGAAAATCTAGTATTTCTATCATAATCTACAAATCAATCAAGACCATATTTTTGCCTCCAATACTCCTCTTCATAGTGTAAAATGCAAAGTCAACTGAATAGGGTAGGATTTTGTTTTCAAATAATTTCTCTTTTAGCCTGACTATTTATTCCCTTATGGTCAACTTTCAGAATGTCAAACTTATCCTATACTTGCACTTGAACTTCAGTTGCTGCTCTTTTCGTAAGGGTTCTGATGCTCCGCCGAGGAATGTGTTACACACCCCAATATTAGGGTTTCGTATGATATAATTGACCTTAGGGTTCTATAGCATGGTTTAATGAATTGAATTGCTTTAAGTGTTAAAAATATCTACAAAATCCTTGTCATTCATTTCATTCAAAACTCACTTTCTTTCCTAGAGCTTGCAGTCATTATCTTCGCTTTTCAGTGACTAGAACAACAGGAAAGCCACCAACATCAGAAAGTTTCTTTTCAAAACAAAAGAGCTAGGCTTACGCCAAAATAGAGTGCACATGGGTAGTTTAGTCAATTTTATTCTCAGATTAAGAACACCCAAATGTTAATTTGAGTAAAACTCCACTTTTAGTCCAACAATATTGTCTAATTCTCACTTTGCATCTTTTGAAGATCTTTCAAGGTTTAAAAATGAGTGAACTTCCTATAAAAGACAAGCTTTTGGATTTTTGAAAGAAGTATGAAGAAAATAGTTTTTTTATTCTTTGCATGCCACATCTCCTTAAAGTCAATTCATATTCTAACATTCCAAAGGCCATTACCATAACTCAAGTTCAAAATGGGTGATTTTTTCCTTTTTGTCTAAAAATCATCTATTTGGGCTTAGCCCACAAATTTAGCTTTAAAAATGTCAATTTTGGTCCAAATACAATTCTAAAATGTATGTTGAGTAGTCCGTTTATTACTTTTCTATCACACAGGCCCAACTTGGATCCTTTTTAAGATTAGTTCAACAAGTTCTAAGTTATGAATTCAAATGTCCAAAGTTAGTCTCAATCTTAATTTTGAATATCAGTCTCTTATTTCAAGATTTATTATCAGTCCAAAACATTCTGTTTCTATCTAATTAGATTTAAACAAGTATCTTGAAATTCATTTGAGGTGATTCTAAACTAAACGATATACGTATCGTTTGCCTATCCTAAGTTCGTAACCATAATAAGGTTCCAATAATATCCAAAGTATTTTTATACAAATAGGTACATATATACATACTCAAACACAAATTGAAGAGGTTGAGTTAGGCTGATGGGCCTACCTAAGCCCATCAATTACTATTTTCACTCATGGTTGGGCCTTCAATATACGCAACTACAAAGTCTCAAACTCGATGAAAAAATTAGTTGGGCCTTGGCCCAACCGACTTAGAAGAGGAGAGGAGGCCCAGTGAGGGCCCAGATCATCACAGACAGTGGAAAAGAGGGGGAAAATAAAGGTACAAGTTAGAAAGCATCTAAGACATCAAATGTAGAAAAAATGAATTTAAACATACACGCAGTCCAAAACAAATAAGCATAAATAAAACGTTTGGGTCAGCCCAAATATTGAAACAACAAGCAATGACAAGACGAAGAAATAAACAAAATGGGCTCATCCAAAATATATATCTCATAGGCGGATAGTAGTAGGTAGAAAATGAGACCTATGGGCTTGGCCCAACATATTACAACTATGTCAAGGAAGTAATAGAGAACTAGACTTTTCTCTTCATCATTGAAATCCGTCATTCATCGCAGTACGGTGCTCTCAAAAAGCTCAATCCTCTAAGGCGTTCGAGCCCTACTAAGCCTACCACCCCTTTCTCTTCACCTGATACAAGGCAGTCGAAGTACCCGCCACCCTGCAGATCTCAATTTTCCTCGAATTTCATCAGTTCCAGGCTCAAGTGCCTGTTCATCCATCTTCATTCCAAACAAAGGCGAACATCTCCATTGAGGAAGGGTGATGGATATGTCTTCAGCCAATGCATCTTCTTGCTACCGCAATATCGATGTCGATAATCTGACCTTGGGGCGGGCGAGCCATAATCACGAAAGGCGTAGATCTTTTCATCCTCCGCCAACAAGCAGAGCCGACACCGAGCTACCTTCCCCGCTCTTAGTTTGCTTTACAAGAACCATTTTTCGCGAGGAAAAAGAAGGTTCCAATGAGTCCGAGGAAAAAAAACCAACACATTATGGCCGGTCTGCAGAAATACAACAAACATGGGACAGTCGGGCCCTTCTCAAGCCTGAGGCCTATAGTTAGGTAGGGACAATAAGTCTGTAGTGACGGGAATGACGGAATGAATGGGGATCCCTATCAATATAAAAAGAATATCTAATTAGAGTTTTCTCTCTTTCTCTCACTCAATAGATCTATCTGGTCTGATACGACGGGATCTCAGGCCCCCCTACCAACTCGCTCCCGGTGACATTAGGCACTACCTCGTTTGGGCTGGAAATAATATAAAATGTCCATAAAACAACGAATCCCTTTTCGAATCAGAGTGAGATCTCTCCCTTCTTCACAGAAGGAAGATTTCGGAGGGTGATCATAAATCATCTAGTTGTATCTTTCTTTATTCTCGATTTCAAAGTTAATCACTTCGGCACCGAGAGTGAGAAGATCCGTCACAGTCACCAGGGGAGAGAAAGAAGAAGAAGAATTTCAGTCCCGCGCTCGGGACCATCGTTTAGAGTCAGAGTCCATCCATTGAGATTCTAGTCTTGATCCTCAAGTGTGTGTACCTGCAAATAGAAGAAGATGAACAAGTGGTTAGTCTGATTCACATTCAAAAGTTAGGGCCTCATTTAAACAAAGTATATATATACTTTTGACTGACAGGCTCCTTAGGGATATAGAGCATGAGACCCGATGCATACGGCTTATGCGTGTTCTCATCGTCGGTTATTAATGTTTCTAGATCAGCTACAACGAAAGCTCTTCGCTCGCCCATTCTTTCCCCTTTTTTGACCGCCATCATATATTCCTCTCTCTATCAACTCCTTTTTTATGGTCGGGAGGATCCCCAATGCTTTATTGATCCACAAGACCTGGATTCCATACTGAGGGTGCACCTTGAACCCTTAGAATTTAATCACACCGCTTCGCTTGGTAAGGAAGATTTGTTTGCTTGGCCGGGGTATTCGTTCCTTCTATAGGCTTAACGCACGGTATGAGTTCTCTGCTTTTACTAGCCTACCCAAGATTAAAAAAGCCAAAAACCTTCGAAGCTGGACTTGACTCAAGAGCTGGTACGTAGTCGCTATAGCTTTGCTGACAATCCAAATCGTAGTCAGTGTCCATTATTTGATTGAGCACGACGTGGTCTGCTAGTCGCGTTAAACGGCATGCGTGGGACTGATCCAGACTGATAACCCGAACCCTTCGTAGACTGCTCCCATAAACGAATAAATGGGACTCTTGGTCCTGATCGAACCAAAGATTCCGACAACCCGGGGAAACGGCAGAAAGAGATGGGTCGGATACTGGAATCTGCCCAAAAGTCCTTACTTTTTCGAGGAAGGGCTTCGACCTGTTTCTTTCCATTCCTCGTGAGCCACTTATTTCTCCGAAACAAGAGATTAAAGTCATTTTCCTCCTTTTTCCCAAGAAGTCGACGGCGTTACACCGGTCCTATCGATTAGTATTACACAGAAGAAATCAATTATAGACACTAATACAATTAGATCCGCTCTTCATAGACAAACTTGAGATTTGCGATTCCAGGTAAGATCGGTTCAGGACCGCTCCGTTTTCCTTTAGTAGCGTAGCTGTTCTTCTGGAACTCCTTTCCCGTAAGTCAAGCCTCCTTTCAGTCGCCCTCTCACATTCGAGCTTGGAACTCCTCTCCTGTAAGTCGAGTTTCTTTCCACTCCTGTAAGTCTCGTTGTTTTCCACTCCTGCAAGTCTCTAAGGAAGGCAAGTTGTTTATAATACGATTCATAAAGAGTCGTAATAGTAAACTTAGAACATCGTAGCAACTTTCCTGCTAAAACGGAAGTGAGCACAGGTGAGAGGACCCCACTTTCCCGCATCCCTCTCCCCACAAGCAGAACACCGGAGATGCAAGTTTTTCGATCCGATTTCTCACTTGAATGAGTCAACCATCATTTCTTCTCCTTGCGAGTTGCTTAAAGCTCCTCTCCAACCCTTCATTCTCTCAAGTAGATCGCCGGTGGTCGGCCCGACCCACCGGGTCGGGACTAGGATCGGAACTGGTCGGGTGGAGAGGAGGGTCAAGGCCAAAGTGACCGGGACTAGCGGACAATCTGTGTGTCCGTCCCGGCCCCACAAGGTGGGCCTGGTCGGGCCTGGGAAGGGACGGTCGACGGGTTTTTTTTTTTTTTTAAAATTTTCACTAAATTAAAAATACTAAATTACTAACAAAGTAACATTAACATATACATATAGTCATATATTTATAGTCATATACTCATATTATACTATTATAATTATACTCATATATAATATATTTATAAAGTATAAAGTATAAACTAAATAATTAAACAAAGACAAGAAGAGTGTAAAAAAAACATCCCAAGACTGTTTTTGTGCCTCTTATATTATTAATTATTTCATTGAAATATACAAGATTCAGAATTACAACATACTGTTGTTGAAAAAAATTGCAAAAGATATAGAAAAATTAAAAAATTGCAATGAAATAAATTACCAATTTGAAAATATTTTTTCTAGTTTCTTTATAATTTCGTGTGGTTCTTCGGTTGGAATTGATATATCTTGGTCAAATTGTTCCACGTCGCTACTCATGCCTTCAGATAAAATGTCGTTGTAGTTGTCGTCTTCTTCTTCGTTAATCTCGTCGATCAGACTCTCATTCGCTCCGCTCGTATTCAATCTCTTAATAGTACCGCCATCTCCAAGTTGTCTCCGGCTAATGAGTGTCTGTGCTCTCCTATTTGAAATCTGCCTGCAGAAAAAGCGTTTTCAAAAGCGATTGATGACGCTTGAATGTTCAAAATATCTCGGGTCATCATTGAAAGTGTCGGAAATGTCTTCTCATTCTGCATCCAATATTTCAGCAAGTCTTCATTTCCTTCTTCATTGATAACTGCTTGGTAAGGTAAATTACCCTGCAAAACAAAAACATCGAACTCGCTAATTTGGTTAGCACTGCTACCACCGCACATTCTATTTCTGAAGCTTTCAATAGAATCAATACTAGCCCCAGAAACAACATGTCTTTTTTAGGCTGTGTTGAAGATGAAGATGGTACGAAAGTCGATTGGTTACTAACACTTTCTTGCTGGTAATGCCGATATACTTTTTTGCATTCATCTTCTACGTTATTCAACACTTCTTCTAGCGTTTGTTCAATAGGTGGCTCAACATTTAAATTTTTGAGAGTTGGAGGTGGTAGTACGTCCATACAGGTATAAATATTTTCAATAAGACTTTTACAACCCTCTACTTTAATAGTCGGGTTTAATACAACACCAATAATATAAATAGGGGGAATAGAAATAAAATATTTTTTAATTTCATAAACATTTTTTTAATAGCTGCCTTATAAGCAAGTTTTTTCATATATTCTTTAAGAAGTAAAAATATTATAGCTATATAAAACAACATAGTTGAAATAGTAGGATAATATAAAGTAGAAAATTCTTTTGTTGCTCGTTGAAAATTCTCTAGAAATACAATAAGTTCTTTAATTTTGTCTCAATCATTATCCACAATCATATCATTTGAATTTTGATTATGGGCGTTAAAAAATAAAGTGATAGATTTTCTATAGTCATAAGCAACAACTAGTTGGTCATATAAAGAATTTCACCTAGTTGGTACTTCTTCGGGAATTTTTCTGTAAGATAGTCCACAATTGTGACAAATTTTTTTATATTCTTTTCTCTGTTGAATTCTATTATTTTTAAAAATAAAGTGTATAACAAATTGTATTTTTTCAAGAATATCTTGAAAAAGTGAAAGACCATCATTTACAACTAAGTTATAAATATGGCACGCACATTTGATATGAAAATGTTTTGAAAAAGACGGAGTTAAAACATCTTTTAAAATACAAATAGCAGCATTGTTAGAAGATGCATTATCTAATGTAATACTCATAACTTTATCAGTTATTCCGTAATAATCGCAGACTGAATAAATATTTTCTGAAATAAACTCACCAGTGTGCCTACTATCTATATATCTATATGCTAAAATACATTTTTGCATAGATCATTTATAATCTATTCAATGACAGGTTACCGTTAAATAATCATGGCCGTTAGTACTACGACCTATATCAGAAGTTAGAGCGACTTTGCAATTTAAATGATATAATGAATAACGCAAATATTGTTGATATTCGTGTGCAAATTTAAACACGTCTCTCTTAACCGTTGATCTAGGAAAACCTTTATAAGCAAGATTATACATATCTCTAATATAATGAATAAAACCGCATTTATCTGGAAATGAAAAAGTCAAACCCTCCACAGCAACTAATTTTGCTAGTGCTTCCCTATCTTTATGTTTATCGTATTTAGGGCCTACAACTCCCCCCGTCATAGGGTTAATTTGACCCTGTACTTTATCTGGGATAGTATGTGAACCTTGTCCCGATTGAGAGGACGTCTGCTCACCATCTTTTTCAATAATGTATTGGGCATGCAAGACTTTGTGTTTTTGCAATAGGTGTCTTGCTAAACCTCCGTCCCACCATGACCTTGTCCAGTTTTAAAAGAATAAACATTTTTACAAGTTTTACATATAGCTACTTGATTCGGTACGTCCCTGTCAAAATATTTCCATACAACTGATTTTAATGATCGTTTTGCCGGACCTCGTCTCATACTAGGGGGGATAGGAGGCATTTCACTAGTGGTGTATCATCATCTTCACTAGTGGGTGTATCATCATCTTCATTAGTAGGTGTATCATCATCTAGAGTGTAATCTAAATTAAAATCTTCTTCAATTTGAGGATAAACATTTGTGTCAAGATCATATGGTATTTCAGAAAACAGTTCAGGATCTATAAAATCATCTTGTCTATGAATAGCTGGAATACTATAAGAAGTACTCTTGCCCTTGTTACCCGCCCTACTAGAAGAAGTACCCTTGTCGAAAAGACTTTTTGTTCTTTCATTTTTAATTTTTAATTATGATAATAAATAGTTAAAGACTTAAAGATAATGAAATTAAATGTGCTAAATGAAATAAAAACAAAATAATAATTTAATGAGAGAACGAATGTACCAAACGCCGACGTAGAGTCGACGTGTAATCGAGAGGTTGAAAATTGAAACTTTGCTCGATAGATAATCCTCAAGCTAGTTGTCAACTTCACTCCCAATTCTCAAATTAATAAATAGATTGAATATGTAGTAAACAATGTTGTATAGAGATTGAGAGATTAGAGAATAGAAAGATTTGTGAAAATAATAAGAAGAGGAAATGAGGTATTTATAATTGGAAAATTGAGTTAAAGTGTAAATATAATAACTTAGGAGTTAAAAATAAATATAAAGGAGGTAGGGGGGGTTGGGGGAGTGGGGGAAGCCAAAAATGACCGTTGTCTAACGACCAAAATGTAAAATGGCCGTTAGACAACGGCTATTTTTGGCAAAGGGCAGACTGGATCGGTCGGGCGACCATACTCCCGCCTGGCCCCGTTTTTATACGGGGTCGTGTCGGTCGGGTCTGCCGGACCGACCGACGGATCGGTCTGACCGCCCACCGTCAGCCCTACAGTCTCAAGTAGTTCAAGAGTGAAAGGGCGTAGTGAAAGAAGGGAAAGATCTCTTTCAGAGCCATTGATATGGGCTAGGCCCAACACACCTACCTGTGGTGGCAAGATATGAATGATATACTAGATATACCCAATAATATACCTAAACATACTAGGTCAACAAACAATATATATATAAGATGTATATCAGCCACCCATAATTTAGCCATGGAAAAGATAATATTCAAAGTTTTCTAAACTAATCCCAATTCAGATTTCACATGGTTCACTTAAGCAACATGAAGAAGATGGCAACCTATTCTAGTTCTACTAAAAGCAATTTTAACAGCCTTCAATCACAACCAACAAGTAAAACCCAGAAATCAAACAAATAGAAACATGAGGTTGGGCTTTCATGATTCATTTGAAACATGTTCTTGTTGACATTTTGTTATTTGGTTTCACACTAGGGATGACACAGATATCTGTTCAAGATCTAGGATGCACAGGGTTCATGTCAAACTCATACTATCCATAGAAAACACATATATACATCATGATAATTTACCTACCAACTTAACTAAACAGACAGAATAATTCACCTAGCATCATGATAATGCACAGGGTTCATGTCAAACTCATACTATCCCTAAAGTCAATTCATATTCTAACACTCCAAATCTCATTACCATAACTCAAGTCCAAAATAGTGACCTTTTTTCTTTTTTTGTCCATAAATCATTTATTTGGTCTTAGCCCGCAAATTTAGCTTTTAAAATGTCAATTTTAGTCCAAATAGAATTCCGAAATGTATGTTGAGCACTCAGTTTATTACTTTTCTGTCACACATGCCCAACGTGGATCCTTTTTAAGATTAGTAGTTCAACAAAGTACAGTACAAATGTCCAAAGTGACTCTCAATCTTAATTTTGAAAATCAGTCTCTTATTTCCAAATTTATTATCGGTCCAAAACAGTCTGTGTCTATCTAATTAGATTTAAACAAGTGTTTTGAATTCATTTGAGGTGATTCTAAACCAAACAATATATGTATCATTTGCCTATCCTACATTCGTAACCGTAAAAAGGTTTTAATAATATCCAAAGTATTTTTATACAAATAGGTACATATATACATACGCAAATACGAATTGAAGAGGTTGAGTTAGGTTGGTGGGCCTACCTAAGCCCACCAGTTACTATTTTCACCCATAGTTGGGCCTTCAATATGCGCAACTACAAAGTCTCTCACTCTATCAAAATATTAGTTGGGCCTTGGCCCAACCAGCTTAGAAGAGGAGAGGAGGCTCAGATCATCACGGACAGTGAAAAAGAGGAGGGGGAAAACAAAGGTACAAGTTAGAAAGCATATAAGACTTTAACACACGTAGAAAAAATGAAATAGGACAACTGACTAGAGAACTAGTCAAGCATCCAGTTCTTCAACCAATGACTTGGACACATACTATATAAAATAAGAACTCAACTGATCCTATATTATCTACCAGATTCACACAGAGAGGGAGAGTGGGCATGCTACATTAATAGACATAGGGAGACATGGAAGTGCACAATATTTGGAGTTAGCTTAGTCAAAGTAATCTTGATGTAAAGAGACCATAAACAAGGAAATGATGTATAGGAGCACAAGTACATCATTCTTAATAAAGAGACAGAAAAGAATAAGAAGAACAGGGAGATATTTAACCAAAGAACCTACTTGGATATTGGATACTTCAAACAACAGACTCTTGTCAACTACACTAGGCTGTTATTTTCCTTTTAAGTATCATTTCAATCAAAAACCAAAGAGACATGCTATGGACATGCACAACATTTTCACAAGGAATGGCAATATGCAAGACATGCAACTTCTAACTCTAGCTATACTAGACTGTAAGGGAAATCCCTATATCATTTAAGGCTAGATAGTCATGCAAACACATCAATCCAATAACCAGCATGCAACCTCTTCAAGGTATTCTAGTATTTCAACATGGTCAAAGCATAAACAATTATAGATATAAAACAGGAAGACATGTCTTTTAAAGTTAACATGAGATAACCCTAGGCATGAACTAATTATCAGATATCAAATACTCTATGAGGCACACAACAGAGTCAGTGTGTTTCCTCATTAAACTAGCATGCTGAAGAAAACTGGCCTAGCTTGTCATTTCGAACTATTAGTGACATGTGACAACTAGCACATTAATTCAGAGTTCCTATCATTGCTCAAGTGGGTATTTACAAACTAGGTGATCTGAGTTCATGAGAAGGCAGTGTAAACATGGAGCAAGTGAACAAGTACAAATAGACCCTTGGTTAAGCACTCATGGTAGTTTGGTTGGGTTAAGGCAAAAAAATGAGGCTCAGGTCTTTCTTAATATCAAGCATGGATGCAATGACATGGTAGAACATAGTATGTGAGATCAACCTAGGAGACATAACTCAAAATCAAAGCATACAACCAGCACTGAATCATACTAAGACACCTAGAGGTTCATTTTTATGGGATAAAGAGGAAAGTTCGTAAAATAGACATACACAAACTGCACATATATCCCAACAGGTTGTTCAATTTTAAATTCTAGCTTGACACATGCTCAACTAAGCCCTAGCTAGGATGGAGAGTAGAAAATAACAACATACAAACTCACAGATATATCTCAAGACTTTCATTTTTTATAGAAAACAACATCATATGACCTTATACATATCAATAGAGGGATTTAGAAGCACATTCTCATTTTTAAACTATTAAAGGGTTCAAGTAACGATGACATGAGTACCAAACACCAGACATTAATATTTAAGAACAGAGATATGCCAACTAGTCCAAATTTCAACATGTTCAGTCCATTTTTGGCTTTAAAGTAGTACTAAGTGACATAACCAACATAATAAGGCATGGATTAACCAACCGCAGTCCCTAAGATATTAGTCATACTTCTAAAAGCAATACAACAGCTTCTTAAATTAGCTTACTTAGCTAAAAAAGTTCCAAACTAACATAGTGGATGTCATACTAACTAAGCAGTTTTAACATATGGCTAGAACTAACCTAAAACTAACAAATCAAGTTCTCACACACTATTTCCAAACCTATTACAAGCATAATCTCATTATGTGAACCATACCAGACCCAAACAAGTTAAAATAAGTCCCAACAGTGTGAAATGTCAACTAGAAACATGTTGAACTAATCATATAAACACATGTATAGTATTCAAACCAAGTAAACATGCTTCTTGGATTGACAATCCATTAAACTGTTTCTAACCATGGACATGTTACATTGGTCCTTTTTTGGATCTAAATCATGTTTTAAGTTAAACTAAGAGGCATCTAATAAACATGAAACTATTAAATAACTAATCAAATACACCAATAGTCATGTTATGAATCACATTTGCCCAAATGAACCCCAACAGTACAGAAAAACAACAAACATGCTAATCTGAACACATAACCACATAATTACAGTTTTTTCAACATATTAAAAGCAAGAAATTAAAAAGGATTAAACATTACCTTATGTGGAGGCAGTCTAAAGGTCAAAATTGAGCTTGATCTTCATCCGGAAACCTCCGACCCTCGCAAATACACAAAAAGGGATTTAGATTGTGAAGGACTAGTTAGGCTAGGTATGGGTTCCACCAAAGGACTTGAATCCCAAATTAAGAAACAACTAGTTGAATATAACTTGAAAATAGCTCTTAGCAATGCAAAAGCCAAGAATCAAGTTTCGAGCCCTTAAAATGAAGCAAAAAGGGTCTTTATTTATAGGGTTAATTTCAATGCCTATTAGAGACCACAGATCGGTGTGGAAGAACTCAGATTTGGGGGGAAATTTCCCTCCAATCTGATTCTCAACCAATAAGAATAATGAATTTGAAATTGTAATAGGACAAAATAAATTAAAACTTACAGAAAAGCAAGGTACAAGAGAGGAGCGACCTCCCCTAGTAGAGAGAAAGGAGGGCAATTAATGCCCTTTCCCGTCTTGTCCGGACCAGCTCTGTGAAAAGAAACGTACCCTGCATATTTGCCAAAATGGCACTTGGGACGAAGGGTTTGAGCGGCTAGGGTTTCCAGGCCTTCTCAATCATGAAGGTGTAACAGATCGAAGGTCTGTTACTAAGGGCTAGGGTTTGCAGAAAAGAAAGAGAGAAGAGAGAAAGTCGAAGAGGGAGAGAATTTGATTATATTTCTGATAATGTCCTCAAATGAGGAATACTCTTTTAAAAGACTTACAAGGGTCTAAGTGGAATAATAGAAACTAAGAGTACTGTGATGTAAATAAACACTCTAATGGACCATTCTGTCCATACTAATAACATGTAAGGACATAACTGAATATTAAAAACTAAGTCACATTATAACATTGTGACAATCCATCCTCCATGAAAACAAGTTTATCCCTTCAAAAGTCAGCCATGTCTCGGAACTGGTAATCCTCTCAAGTAGCTTCTTCGGGAAATAAATTTGCCCATTGTACTAACAATTGTGTAGCAGCTCGATTTCCTTTTTTGATCATCCTCCTCTCCTGGCTATTGGTTTTGTTTTCACTTGACCCTCTGCAGAGCAGAAAGGAGGGTCAATGGAAGCTACTATGTGATCACCTATCTTTTTCTTGAGTTGGGACACATGAAAAACTGGATGTATCCTAGCAGACTTAGGTAGTGCCAATATGTATGCTGCTGGCCCAATCTTCTGAATGATCTAGTAAGGACCAAAGAATTTAGATGATAATTTTAGACTCTTTCTGATGGCTACAAATGTCTGTCTATAAGGTTGTAGCTTTAAGAATACCCAATCACCCTCCTGGAATTCTCTTTCAGTCCTCCTTTTGTCTGCATTAACCTTCATCCTGTTCTGCGCTTTCTTTAAGTTCTCTTTCAATACCTTGGCCACTAGTTGCCTTTCTCTGAGTAATTGATCCACTGTATCTACTTTCGTTTGGGCAATGAGTTCAAAAGTTAGTTGAGGAGGGTCATAACCATATAGTACCTTAAATGGGGTCATCTTCAATGAGGTATGGTAGTTGCTGTTGTACCAATACTCTGCCAGGGACAACCATTTGTGTCATTCTAGACATTTGTTAAGTCCCTCAGTTTGACCATATGTTTGAGGGTGGTAAGCTGAGCTGTAACAAATTTGGACTTGTAGTAGTTTAAACATTTCATTCCAGAAATACTAGTAAATACTTTATCTCTGTCAGACACTATACTTTTGGGTAGACCATGTAGTTTATAGATGTTATCCAAGAATATTCTGGCTATCTGTGGGGCTGTGAATGGATGGGCAATGGCTAAAAAATGTGCATACTTATTGTACCTGTAAATAACTACTAGTATGGTATCCTTCCCTTCAGATGTTGGTAGACCTTCAATGAAGTCCATTGATATGTGTTCACAGGCTCCTTCAGGGATGGGTAATGGTTGCAGCAAGCCTGGATAGGTCACCTGCTCATCCTTACACCTTTGACATACTTCACATACTTGTACCACTTCCTTAACTTGTTCTTTCATAGCAAGCTAATAAAATATTGATTTTAGCCTTTGGTAAGTTGCAAAAAACCCTGAGTGTCCTCCTAATCCAGACTGGTGTATTGTTAGAACCAACTACTATCTCAGAGATCCCTTCTGTCCCACCCAAGCTTTACCTTTATACTTGAACACCCCTTGTTGCATTGAGAGGTTCTGTTCCCTGTCACCATTTGCCTCAATTGTTGTTATAGCTTGTAACACTTCAGGATCTCCTTTGTAGTTGTTCAGAATTTCCTCCATCCATTTGGGTTGTATTCGAGTTATTACAGAACATGCACTATATTGCTGAACCATAGTTTTCCTGGATAAGGCATTAGCTACTATATTCTCAACTCCTTTCTTGTAGTGTATTTCAAAGCTCAAACCCTGTCACGACCCGACAGGCCGCGATCCAGTGCCCTACCAGGCACCCTTACAGTATACATCGAGAGATAATCTATGAACATACATAAACTTAACAAGAAATAAATAATAGGTTAGCCGATAAGGCTACCTTCCTGGATACATATAAATATGTAAAACCAAAAACAGTCACCTCTTTTTTTTTACACAACCCAATCCACAATATGTGACTACAGACCTCTAAGAGTTTTAACATAACAATTGTGGCGGGACAAGGCCCCGCCGTACCCCTGAATATACCTAGCCATAATGACAAGCTCCGGAATATTTGAGCCATCTCAAAATGCTGAACCAGGATCCTAAGTTCGCGGATCCACAACTGTGTACCTAAACCTGCGGACATTTAACGCAGCCGAAGGGGTCGACACGTACCGAATATGGAACGGAAATAAGGTACAATAAACAGATCATAACTGTACAAAAGAATGACAGGGGCAAGTATAAAAAGTAAATATCAGATCCTACCATGCCATTTCAACTCATGGACTTAATCGTACATCATTATCTTTTCCCATTTTTCAATAAGAGTTATAGTCAAATTCTTACGTACATACTTAGGAGAAATCATTAAGTTCATAACCATAACTTACTTATCTTGCATAACATAATCCGACCCTTTCTGGAGGGACGCCTATACTGTCCGGCCCATTCTGGGACGCGATAAAGTCACATAAGTCTGCCCATAAAGGTATACTGTCCGACCCAATCTGGGACGCGATAAAGTCACATAAGTCTGCCCATAAAGGTATACTGCATAAAAATAGGAAGCTTATGATCAACTTAGGGCCACCTTCCCATAGTATCATTTGACAATCCTACTCCTGGGACTATTTCACCCGCATAGGTCCTGTGGACCCGCAATGAGTTCATCCGCCTCGCATGTGACTATTTCACCCGCATAGGTCATGTGGACCAGCAATGGAGCGATGCGCTCTTCATGGACTATTTCACCCGCACAGGACTATTTCACCCGCTTAGGCCCGGTGGGCCCGCAATGAGTACAAACGCCGCACTCGCATCATGGGTAGTAAATCCATGGAATTAGTAGTAATCTGAGGCTTTACCCCGTAAGAATAACATAAACTAGCTCAACCGGCTATCATACATAACATAAGCACTACCGGCTTATCATACATAATACAAGCGCTACCGGCTTATCATACATAACAAAAGCACTACCGGCTTATCATACATAACATAAGCACTGTCGGCTTATCATACATAACATAAGCACTGCCGACTTATCATACATAACATAAGCAAGTTAAGAAATCCCCTAACTTCTTATTAACCTTATTTACATACGCTCTCTTTTTAGTTTATTTAAGGCACTAACATGTCATTATAAAATCCGAGAATTTAACTCAAAGTACTACGTACCTTTATTCTTTTAAAATGACTCTTTTCTATATAAAACTTCCAAGATACTAATAACCGTAGTATCAAGTCATATCTACTTTTCAAGACAAGTCACAATACTTTTTAGAAATACATTTATCGGCTTCTAAATCAAGTGACTTCCACTTTAAAAATATTTAAGCAATTGATGCCTTTAAATCAAATTGCCCTTCATTATTTCAAGTCATCTCTTTGTTTACAATACTAGAAAAAAACCATTCTTTTAACCTTCTATAAAGTTGTTATAACCAACTTCCCATAAAGCCGTTATAACTCTTTATGTCTTAGGCAAATTCATTCCTTTTTATAACCAAGAGACTTATACTTTCAAATCAAGTTACATAGCTTTCAAAATACTTCAAGTCTCTTAACTTTTAGAAACCAAGTTTCTTAACTTAGAATATCAAGTCTCTTTTCTTTAAGAAAATCAAGTTACATATGCTTTTCCCGAATCAAGTATTCTATACTTTTAAATCAAGTCATTCCTTACTTTAAAAATCAAGTCCCATAACTTGAAAAATAAAGTCTCTTAACTTTTAGAATTCAAGGTTCATAGTCTTAAAACTACATACGTAAACTCTTTTAATTCAGTAACATATACTTTTATGCGTTGTGAATAGGTTATACTTATTTATAACGATCTTATTAAAGCAACCATGATCTAGAAAATGTAATACAATTTTGTCTTATCTTAGCTTCTATGCAGATGGAGGATTCTACTCATTTTAGTTTAATTGATTGTCGATACACTTTCTTTTATTAGCGCTGCAGTGACTTGTTCGATACTTATCCTCTTTCGTGCAATAACTTAGCAAATTCAACTTGACTCCAAATACTTCCTAACGACTCTTAACAACATCCCCCATAAGACTTGGTAAGAACTTAGGATAACTTAGACGTAACTTTTACATAGCGTAAGTCAATATACATACATCTTAACTTCTAAGAGTAGAAGGGATCATGAAATAATACCACATGTATATTTCATACATAGAATCATGTCAAAAGAAGGAAGAGGTTCACATACCTCGCGACGATTATCGACAAGTAGCAAAATGCTCCAAAGTACTATAACTTTGCTAGCTTTTCCACCCTTCAAGTAGAATACTCTATTTGTAGTACTTCAACATATAAGGGTCATAATATGTCTATTAACCTCTAGCTTCAAACGTAGAATATTCTAAGTGTAAAGTCACCAAATTCTACGAAAAATCGGACATCACTTCCTTTGTTTCTACATACTTTTCCACCTTTTTCAAGTCCTGATAATCAATAACCAACATGCCATATTTAAGGCTCAATACAACAACCAATCAAAGGGGATTACACGCCTTACAATACGTGTAAAATTCCGCCCCACAATTCATACGAAGTAGTTTAATATCCAAAGCCATTCTTGGCTAACATATACAACAACACAAAGTTCTTTCCAATTCTTTTTCAATCCAAGTTCTTAGGTCTAACATGTTATATAGTCATAAACAACTTCAACAACTATAATTCCTTCTTTATATAACATGTGACGACTAAACTAGTAACCAAATTGAATTACAATCTTTGTCACGACCCGACCGGCGCTGAGTGCCTACCGGCACCCCGTATACACCGAGAATAGCAATGAACATACATAACACATAAGCCTGTATAAAGTAAACATCACTGGCAAGCCGATAAGGCTGCCTTCCATAAAAATATACTTAATCAAAAGTACAACTCGTTCTTACAGCCCAAAACCACAAAGGTGACTACAGACCTCTAAGAATAACAACTGTGGCGGAACAGGGCCCCGCCATACCCCTGAATGTACAAAATACCTACAACATCAGGGGAAAGCCGTACCAACAAAACAAGCCTCCGGAGGAATGGAGCTTCTGACACCAGAACAGTGATCCTAAGAATGAGGATACACCACCGCTACTTTACCTGCGGCATGAACGGCCGGAGAAGGGGTCGACACAATACATGTACTAAGTATGCGAAATTGGAAAATACTGAAAATACCTCATAAGTCTAAAATATCTGGAGACATGTATAAAAATCAGTTTACAGAACATTGTGCCTTACTAACAATGAGAATATCAAACATATATTATCTTCGCATGAAAATAGAAGCTCACGGTCAAAGCAGGTCATCCGCCCGCAGATCATTAAACACTCCTACTCTCGGGACTATTTCACCCGCACGTGGTCATGTGGACCCGCGTGAGGTATTCTCGCATAGGTCAGACTCACCCGCATGGGACTATTTCACCCGCATGAGCCCTACGGACTCGCATGAGGTATTCCTCGCATCGTGGGTAGCAAATCCACGGAATATGCAAATGCCACAACCCGGGGAATGACCCCGTAATAAATAATAATATATATCACTAGCACAAACCGGCTATCATACATAATGCAAGCAAGTTAAGAAACCCCTTAACTTCTTATAAATCTTGTTCATACACCTTCTCATTTTAGTTTACTTAAGGCACTAACATGTCTTTATGAAATCCGGGAATTTAACCCAAAGTACTATACTATGTGCTTCTACTCTTTTAAAACCTTAGGCAATTAATGCCTTAAAAATCAATTTGCCTTTCACAACCTCAAATCATTTATCCGTACTCATTTTACTTAGAGTAAATCTTCCTTTATTAACTTTCCATAAAGCTAATATAATCAACTTCCCATAAAGTCATTATATTAACGTTATACCTTAGTCAAATACATTTTCCTAAACCCAAGGGACTTACACTTTTTTAAAAAGAAACGAGAATCATATACTTGAACACATCAAGTCCCTTAACTTTGAAAACTCAAGACATCCTTAGTGCTTTTTAAAGAAATGAGTTAATCCCCCCTTACTCACAAAACTTGACCATCCTTAAAACAAGTAAGGGATATCAAACTCAGACGTCATCGCACTACATAGGTAAAACCATTCATGCTCAAGAGATATGAAAGTTCCACATACCTCTTCGGTCAATCCACTTGCTAAGTCCAAAATACCGCACGTAGTATGTCAACCTATAATGACCATAATACGTTCATTAACCTCTAGTTTCAACGTAGAATATTCCAAGTTCAAAGTCACTAAATTCTATGGAAAATCGGGCAGCATTTCCTTTGTTTCTACATACTTTGCCACCTTTTTCAAGGCCGAATTCAACATCCAAACGCCACATTTAAGGCCCAACAATCCAAACATTTCAAAGGGGATTACACACCTAAACTTGGATGTGTAAAATTCTGCCCCACAATGTACAACAACTAACTTAACAAGTTTAAGGTAGTATTTTGGCTACAACATGCTTACATAACCTTCTTATCCAATTCTTTCATATCCAAACCATATTTCTTACATACAATTTATCTAAGAGCAATATTTACCACTAAAAGATCTTTCTTCTTCACATGCAACACCAAAAACTAGCTACAAGAGAAGAATTGTTACCTTAGAGCTTTAGCCAAATTATTCCAACGAATTTGCTAGCCTCCTTTCCAAAAACACCACCACAATAACTCCTACAAGCTTGCAAATAAGTTTCCTTCTTGCCACACTTTTCAGATTTTTCTCAAACCTTGATTTCCTCTTGATATTCTAGAGAGAAAGAAGAACTTTTATTCTTAGAGAGAGATGAGAGCTTGAAGAATGACCAAGTCTTCAAGACTTGGTCAATAAATAGTGCATGCAAAAAATCAGATGGGGACACTTGTCACCCTCCCATGACTTTTTAAAACAAAATTCCAGATTTTTCCACTCAACTCGCAGAACCCGCCGGCCATGCACTGGCCATGGCAATAAACCTCTGCCGACTCCCAGAACTTTCCGGTGCCGCGGCGTTGCAACATCAGCGAACACTCAGATAATCTGGCGTTGCGGCCCTGCATCCGGCGCCGCGGCCCTGTGGCTCCAGACCGAAACACTTTTTTGCCCCACTGCGCACTGAACTTGTAACTTCCATAACTTTCTACTCCGATGTCCTATCGACGAACGGTTGGTTGCGTTGGGAACTAGACTCAACGAACTACGTCCTAGGATTTTGAAACACCTAGGAACTCTCAATGTAATGGGTCATAACCCGCCTCAAAGTTGACTAAAAACCCATCCGAAACAATCCGACAACCTATCCTTCTAAAATTTTAAGTCTTACTCCCTTTCGTACGCTCTCATACGCATGACCTGAACTACGGGGTGTAACATTCTCCCCCCCTTAGAAATATTCGTCCCGAATGTTCCTTCTAGGCTCACTCAAATCACAATCTCAACATAGACCCTCTTAACTATTTCTCTTGCAAATAAAGACACCCCGCATAGCCACAACATTGCTCAAGCATAATTGCTAAATTAAAACTAATAATCAGGAAAGTGGGTTACCTGGAGGTGTTGGGAATAAGTGAGGATACTTCTTCATCATGTCCTCCTCTGCTTCCCACGTCATCTCTTCCCTGTTCTCGTTCCGCCATAAGACGCGACGGAAGCCACGCCCTTTGTCCGAAGTCGCTTAACTCGACGATCGAGTATCGCTATGGGACTCTCTCATACGATAACCCTCTCACACTGGACATCACAAATCGGTGCACTCAGATGGATCTCCAATACATTTCCGCAACATAGATACATGAAAATCGTATATCTTGCCTCGGACGGACGTCAGATCCAACTCATAGGCAACCTTGCCTACCCTACGGACAATCTGATAAGGCCCAATGTACCTTGGACTAAGTTTCCCCTTCTTCCCAAATCTCATCACGCCCTTCATGGGTGATACCTTCAGAAAAACCCAATCATCTACCTCAAACTCCAAGTGTCGATGCCGATGATATGCATATGACTTCTGTCGATTCTGAGCTGACAATAACCGCTCCTGGATAAGCTTTACCTTATCCACTGCCTGCTGAATCAAGTCTGTCCCGACTAGCTGAACTTCTCCCACCTCAAACCAACCTATCGGTGACCTGCACTTCCTCCCGTATAAGGCCTCATAAGGCGCCATATGGATACTAGAATGGTAGTTGTTGTTATAAGCAAACTCCACAAGAGGTAAATGATCCTCCCAGCTACCCCTGAAATCAATAACACAAGCCCACAACATATCCTCAAGGGTCTGGATAGTACGCTCGACCTGTCCGTCAGTCTGAGGATGGAACGCAGTACTGAGACTCACCTGTGTCCCTAATCCCTTCTGGAAAGACCTCCAGAAGTTAGCCGAGAACTGGGCTCCCCTGTCTGAAATGATCGATATAGGCACTCTGTGCAGTCTCACAATCTCTCTGATATACAATCTAGCATAATCCTCGGCCGAAAAAGTCGTCCTGACTGGAAGAAAATGGGCTGATTTCGTCAGCATGTCGACAATAACCCAAATGGAGTCATGCTTCCTCTGAGTGTGAGGTAACCCTGTAATAAAATCCATATTTACCACCTCCCACTTCCAAGTCGGAATATCAATAGCCTGCTATAGCCCACCGGGCTTCTGGTGCTCAACCTTGACCTGCTGACAACTCGGGCACTGCGCCACAAACTCCGCAACGTCCCTCTTCAGGCCATCCCACCAATAGATACACCTGAGGTCATGGTACATCTTAGTCGACCCCGGGTGAATATAATAACGAGCACTGTGTGCCTCTCCAGACCGCTAACGGTCCTCGCTACATCGGAACACAGTCGGCCCTCAAATCTTAGTACTTCATCAGGCGCTATCTCAAATAGACTCTTCCTTCTCGAAGAGTCAGATCGCGATACCGCACTACATCGGATCCTCATATCGCCGCTTTCACCTCCTCGACGATGGAAGACTCGGCAACCTCTCGAACCCGAACCCCATCACTATCAGAATCAACCAAACGTACCCCAAGGCTCGCTAGCTGATGTAACTCTCGGACCATATCCTTCTCTGCCGTACATCGCATGCACTACCCATCGACCTGCGACTAAGGGCATCTGCAACTGCATTGGCCTTCCCTGGGTGGTATAGAATATCGACATCGTAATCCTTAAGTAACTCTAACCACCGTCTCTGCCGCAAGTTCAGCTCCTCCGTCAAGATATATCAAGACTCGTGGTGCGTGTAAATGTCCACATGAACTCCATAAAAATAATGTCTCCAGATCTTCAAGGCATGAATCACTGCTGCCAACTCCAAGTCATGTGTGGGATAGTTCTTCTCATGCTTCCTGAGCTGTCGAGATGCGTAAGCTATAACTTTGCCGTGTTGCATCAGCACGCACCCAAGCCCGACACCCGATGCATCATAATAAACTACATATCCGTCTAAACCCTCTAGAAGAGTAAGGATCGCGATCGTTAATTTCTCCTTCAAGAATCGGAAACTCTCTCACAAGCATCCGTCCACGAACATAGCCGCTTTCCGAGTCGGCTAGTCAAAGGTGAAATGGAAGCAAACTTCTCCACAAACCTCCGATAATAACTCGCAAGACCCAAAAGCTGCGCACTCCGCTTGGTGAGTCTAGGCCAAGTCTTGACTGCCTCAATCTTTGTTGTATCAACCCGAATACCATCGGCCCCGATAACATGCCCTAAGAAAGCCACTAAAGCCAACCAAAACTTGCATTTCGAGAACTTGGCATACAACTGCCGGTCCCGGAGGACTCAATACCGCCCTCGCCGATCCGCGTGTTCTCGCTCTGGCGCGAATAAACCAGATATCATCAATGAATACTATAACGAACATATCCAAGAATGGCTTGAACACGGTTCATCAAATCCATGAATCTGTTGGGCGTTGGTCAACGAAAGATATCACCACGAACTCATAGTGCCCATACCGGTCACGAATGCGATCTTTGGGATATCCGCCTCTAACTCGCACTGATGATAACTGCACCGCAGTCTATCTTGAGAAACACCTTGCACCTTGCAACTGGTCAAACAAATCATCAATCCTGGAGAGGGGATATCTGTTCTTGATAGTTACCTTGTTCACCGCTCAGTAATCAATACACATACGCAGCTGGCCCCATCCTTCTTTCTTTACAAATAACACCGCGCTCCCGGGAGAAACACTTAGCGATAAAGCCTTTTTCCAAAGAAATCTTTCACCGGTCTTTCAATTCCTCAACTCGGCGGTGCCATCCTGTATGGCGGAATAGATATCGGTCGAGTATCTGACGACATATCAATGCAAAACTCAATCTCCCTCTCAGGAGGGATACCCGGAAGATCGTCTGGGAATACGTCTGGAAACTCTCTAACGACCGGAACTGACTGAAGGTCCGGTATCTCAGCCTCAGTATCGAATACCCGAACCATATGGTAGATATACCCCTTCCGCACCATCTTCCCAGCCTTGAGGTAAGAAATAAACCTACCCTCTGACGCAAAGATTCCCTTCCACTCGAGCAACCGCCACCAGAAACCGAACCGCACCAATCTCTCTACAATCCACATTGGCATAGCAAGACGCTAGCCAATCCATACCCATAATCACATCAAAGTCCGTCATATCCAACTCTATCAAGTCAGCTAGAGTCTGACGACCGCATATAGTCACTGGGCAAACCTTATATACCCGCTCGGCTACCACCGAATTACCTACTGGCGTAGCCACCTCAAAAGGTTTTATGGACTCGGGCTCTATCCCTATTCTACCAAAGAATATGAGGATATATAGGACAAGGTAGAACACGGATCTATCAAAGCATATACATCATAACATGAAACCAATAATGTACTGTGACGACATCCGCGACGCCTCGTCCCGACTACCGACATAGCATAAATGTGGTTACGAGGACCGCTGAATCGGGACCCCACCACGACCTCTGCCGCGGCGGCCGCTGCGACACCCCGCCTCTGTGGCGCATAACCGTCAAGACGAAGATCCAAAGAATCGACTTCGCTGAACCATAACATTTCCGCCACTGCCTGGACAATCTCTCTTCAAATGGCCCCGCTGCCACAAGAGTAACAGCTCTGAAGGAACACGACACTCGCCAGGTGAGACCTACCACATCGAGCACACCGAGATGGGGTGGTCTCGACGATGGCGCTTCCTCGAAACCCAAGTCTGGAGCACGACCGCTTCACGAATGACGGTGATCAAACCTCCCGCGGCGAGAAGGAGCACTGCGTCCGGGCTGAAAAGTGGACCTAGTTCGCTTCGAGTTTGTCGCCTCGAAAAATGCCACGAGACCTGCGTCACGGCCTCGGGCCGGCCTAAGTCTAGCTGATCCTCCTCTCTCGCCTCAATCCTCGCGCATACGCTGCGTCTCCGGCAATATCTATCCTCGGCAAGAGCCACCCTAAGCATCAGAATCATGTGACGGCCAGCCCAATCACATATCGATGAACCCCGCTCGCCATGTCGCTACAATGGTGCGCGATACCGCCAAGGAGTCAAACTCCAGGCTGTACTCTCTGATAGTCCTCCTGTTCTGCCTCAAGGTCAAGAATCTATCTACGCGGGCTCTCCTCATCTCAGGAGGCAAGAAGTGATCCAGGAAGGCCTCTGTGAACTCCTCCCAAACAGCTGGAAAAACATCCTCACCTCTAGACAACACCCATGACTCAAACCAGTTCAACGCAATATCGCAGAATCCCAGAAGAGACTAGCATGACGACTCGACCTTCGAGGCCCTAAGCACTGCATAGTCCATCAGAATCGTCGAACAAACTCACGAGGATCCTCCGGATCTCGATCCATAGAACTTCGGGTGGATGACAACCAGAAATCCGAATCGTAAATCGCCGGCTCTGGGTTGTCGCTCTCCTCGGCCGCCGCCACTATGTTGGTCGAGAAGGACCGCTCCCTGCATCTCTATACTCACCGGCCGCTGGATTGAGGCTCGCATCGCGGTCTCGATGCCGCCGCGCCTCAAATTCCGCTGAGGCTGGCGACATCGTGGAACTCGCCGCCCGAAACATCATCTACGTAAAGCCCGGGCACAGGCTTGTGACCCTCCGTGTCCTACTAGCAGCTCCATCCACTGCCTTGCCCTTCTGGACTGCGGTTGCCTTGCGTGGAGGCATAACTGGTACATGAAGGAAAATATCAGAGGAAGTTCAACCTATAACACAACTCTATTGCACGATCTTTAGAGTGAAAGAATGGAAACCAATCCTAAATATCCTGCAGCCTCCTGATTATAGATGTGGTGCACAACACACCGATAATCAAGACTACTGCTAGACACTGTAGACACTTTCCGAGGACTAATCGCTTTGATACCACTTTTGTCACGACCCGACTCGGCCACATCGTGCCCTACAGGGCACCGTCAGAATACACCAGAGAATAGCAATGAACATACATAACACATGCTCGTATAAAGTAAACATCACTGGCAAGCCGATAAGGCTGCCTTCCATAAAAATATACTTAATCAAAAGTACAACTCGTTCTTACAGCCCAAAACCACAAACGTGACTACATACCTCTAAGAATAACAACTGTGGCGGGACAGGGCCCCGCCATACCCCTGAATGTACAAAATATCTACAACATAAGGGGAAAGCCGTACCAACAAAATAAGCCTCCGGATGAATGGAGCTTCTGACACCAGAACAGTGATCCTAAGAATGAGGATCCACCACCGCTACCCCTACTGCGGATTGAACGCAGAAGAAGTCGGGTACACAATATGTACTAAGTATGCGAAACTGGAAAATACTGAAAATACCTCATAAGTCTAAAATATCTGGAGACATGTATAAAAATCAGTTTACAGAACACTGTGCCTTACTAACAATGAGAATATCAAACATATATTATACTGCATGAAAATAGGAAGCTCATGGTCAAAGCAAGGTCATCCGCCCCGCAGTATCATTAAGTACTCTACCTCGGGACTATTTCACCCGCATGGGTCATGTGGACCCGCATGAGGTATTCCTCGCATAGGCTGTACTCACCCGCATGGGACTATTTCACCCGCATGAGCCCTACGGACTCGCATGAGGTATTCCTCGCATCGTGGGTAGCAAATCCACGGAATATGCAATGCCACAACCCGGAATGACCAGTAATAAATAATAATATATATCACTAGCACAAACCGGCTATCATACATAATGCAAGCAAGTTAAGAAACCCCTTAACTTCTTATAAATCTTGTTCATACACCTTCTCATTTTAGTTTACTTAAGGCACTAACATGTCTTTATGAAATCCGGGAATTTAACCCAAAGTACTATACTATGTGCTTCTACTCTTTTAAAACCTTAGGCAATTAATGCCTTAAAAATCAATTTGCCTTTCACAACCTCAAATCATTTATCCGTACTCATTTTACTTAGAGTAAATCTTCCTTTATTAACTTTCCATAAAGCTAATATAATCAACTTCCCATAAAGTCATTATATTAACGTTATACCTTAGTCAAATACATTTTCCTAAACCCAAGGGACTTACACTTTTTTAAAAAGAAACGAGAATCATATACTTGAACACATCAAGTCCCTTAACTTTGAAAACTCAAGACATCCTTAGTACTTTTTAAAGAAATGAGTTAATCCCCCCTTACTCACAAAACTTGACCATCCTTAAAACAAGTAAGGGATATCAAACCTTGTACGTCTATCGTACTACGTAGGTAAAACCATTCATGCTCAAGAGATAGGAAAGTTCCACATACCTCTTCGGCCAATCCACTTGCTAAGTCCAAAATACCGCACGTAGTATGTCAACCTATAATGACCATAATACGTTCATTAACCTCTAGTTTCAACGTAGAATATTCCAAGTTCAAAGTCACTAAATTCTATGGAAAATCGGGCAGCATTTCCTTTGTTTCTACATACTTTGCCACCTTTTTCAAAGCCGAATTCAACATCCAAACGCCACATTTAAGGCCCAACAATCCAAACATTTCAAAGGGGATTACACACCTAAACTTGAATGTGTAAAATTCTGCCCCACAATGTACAACAACTAACTTAACAAGTTTAAGGTAGTATTTTGGCTACAACATGCTTACATAACCTTCTTATCCAATTCTTTCATATCCAAACCATATTTCTTGCATGCAATTTATCTAAGAGCAATATTTACCACTAAAAGATCTTTCTTCTTCACATGCAACACCAAAAACTAGCTACAAGAGAAGAATTGTTACCTTAGAGCTTTAGCCAAATTATTCCAACGAATTTGCTAGCCTCCTTTCCAAAAACACCACCATAATAACTCCTACAAGCTTGCAAATAAGTTTCATTCTTGCCACACTTTTCATATTTTTCTCAAACCTTGATTTCCTCTTGATATTCTAGAGAGAAGGAAGAACTTTTATTCTTAGAGAGAGATGAGAGCTTGAAGAATGACCAAGTCTTCAAGACTTGGTCAATAAATAGTGCATGCAAAAATCAGATGTGGGGACACTTGTCAACCTCCTATGGCTTTTTTTTAAAACAAAATAGTTCAGATTTTTCCACTTAACCCGAGAACCCGCCTCGCACTGGCCATGGCGCTGAAACCTCTGCCGACTCCCAGAATTTTCCTGGCCACACTGCTTCCCGGCACAGCAACATCAGCGAACACTCAGATAATCCGCGCCGCCCCGCATCCGCGCCGCCCGTGGCTCCGCATCAAAACACTTTTTGCCCATCGCGACCGAACTTGTAACTTCCATAACTTTCTACTCCGATGTCCTATCGACGAACGGTTGGTTGCGTTGGGAACTAGACTCAACGAAATACGTACCAGGCTTTTGAAACACCTAGGAACTCTCAATGTAATGGGTCATAACCCGCCTCAAAGTTGACTAAAAACCCATCCGAAACAATCCGACAACCTATCCTTCTAAAATTTTAAGTCTTACTCCCTTTCGTATGCTCTTATACGCATGACCTGAACTACGGGGTGTAACAATCTTAAGGGCTAAACATGCTAGTTTCGGATTAGGGTTCCAATAGCCAATACACTTATCAAACTTCATACTATATACCTCATGCTTGCTAATATCCATAGCTACAACAATAAGTAATCTTAATTACTAAAACGACAAGAATTGTTACCTTTATAAGCCCTTATAAATTCCAAGATTCAAAGTCGCTCTTTAGCAATTCTTAGCTCATTTTCTTTACGCTCCAATCCGCTATTTGAAGCCTTTAGAAGTTCACAACCAACTTCTCTTCCATTTCCAATCCAAAACTATGAAAACGACTTAGGTTTTCGCCTTGCGACTAACGTGAAAACGCCGTTTTTTCGAGATCTTTCTATTGAGATATCCTTACAATACCCTTAGAGACCTTGGGTTAAAGTCTTGTGAATAAAGAACCAAAATTACAAAAAAATTGTGTGGAACTATCCAATGCCGAGAGCTGCAGGCTTGCACAAGTCTCTCAATTTTTTTTCTAAGTGTTGAAGACTTGGTCTTGCACTAGTGTAGTATGTATATTACAATGGAGGGCTTAGATCACAACACTTGTGTGGCTTGGATGGAGGAGATTAAATAATTAGCCAAGTGGACAAGTTGACTTGGTCAATTTTCTCAAGCTTTGAAGATTTGTTCATCCACAATGGTCAATGACCATTTTACCCTTGAAACTTTTCGTCCAAGACCGTGTGGGGGGGGGGGGGGTGCCACGTGTCGCCCTCCCATTCGTCCATAAAATTTCGTAATCCTCGTGGGCCCCACGAAATGTAAAATTTCTCGGGTGGGCCCCACGTGACCAAATTCGTAAAAATAAATTTCCATAATGTTAATACCTTCTATATTCCTCAAATAATGCATTTTGATAATCCAATTCTGATCAACAAACATTTTTCCTTTCCGGCGTTCGAAAGATTTTCCGTCGGAAAAACAATTCTTCCTTTCGTACCCTTTTCAAGTCTTGTGTTCTCGCGTCTATTCTCTTATTCATGTCCTGGAATTACGAGGTGTAACATTCTTTCCCCCTTAGAAACATTCGTCACCGAATGTTCTTTCGGAGTCCAATCTAATTAGATAGAGACATAGTCTCCTTTTACTACACCCTTCATACAAAATATGTCACCCATGGCCACATAACAATACTTATACTAAAACGTCAACCTGAACTCCAAGTGTCGACGTCGGTCATCTGCATACGTCTGGCGACTGAAGTTTTACTATTAATCTTTCCTGGATAAGCTTCGCCTTATCCACAGCCCGCTGAATCAAGTCTGGGCCAATTATTTGAACCTCGCCTGCGTGGAACCAACCAACCGGCGATTCTACACTTCCCTTCATACAAAACCTCATACAGGGCCATCTGAATACTAGAAAGGTAATGGGTACATACACAACTTATCGAGAGGCAAAAGTTCCTCTCTGCTACCCCTAAAATCAAAGACACAGGCCCGCAACCTATCCTCAAGGGTCTGGATAACATGTCCTGTCTGTCTGTTGGCCTGAAGGTGAAATGTAACACCGAGACTCACTTGTGTCCCCAATCCCTCCTGGAAAAATCTCCAGAAGTTAGCTGTAAACTGGGCTCATCTGTCTGTCATAAATAATGTAGGAACCCGTGCAGTCTCATAATCGTCCTGATATATACTCTCGTATAATCCTCAATTGCCTCAACACAATACTTTTCCCATGTTTATCTAAAACAGTAACCTATGGCATGACGACGCTGAAGATCTTACCTGTCTCACACCCATCGCCTAACAACCTGGGTACACATAACCCCATACTAATTCTGGCCCCCAATCTCTGGAGTCACTCTATTAAACAATATAAGGCCATTTCCGGCTCTCACGACCTGGTTCCAATGGAACGCGTTCACGAACCCGTAAAACAATTAACTAGACTTGGGCCTTGTACCCTCGTGACCCTGCCACATAGTGGGACTACTACCAACTGATCCCACTCCATTTCAAATTGTGAGGCGACCCGTAATAGGTCCTCAACCCGACCCACCGTCGCACTTAACTCTTACCCTTAGTCTGAATAAAATCTTATTGCCCGAGAAGACCTTATATACCTAAGGTCTCGGCGGTTAAATATTCTTAGGCTCAAAATTTCCATGCTCCAAACCTATCTTACCAGTCCCCCCGTAAACGGGTACAATAACTTCGCATAATACCATAATCGTGTTGTCTTGATCACAACAACCATTACTTACTCCATACGGATCTCATTCGTACAATTCTCTTAAGCCTACATCGTAGCATAATCTATTAACATGGTATTCCATTAAGTTTCTTAACATGAATTCTTAAGGGTTCACTGCCCTATCAGACAGCTCATCCTTTCCCAATTATCTCAAAATAAAACATAAGACCTTGGCGATAATTCATTAATTGTTTCATACCTTCCCGATATCTAGTTAGTCTTTACCAACTCTTGGTAATCTAAAATCATTCTAGGAAACACGCGTCTGTCCCTCATACATAACTCCGTATAGCTGTACGTCACAATACCAACTATACTACAATCATAACCAACCTGGATATGCAATCCACATAGTCCTTCCCGGTCATCGCGCTTTCTCATAATCGCAATCAACATAACTCGTTAGGAGAGATTTAACAACACAAATTTCTATCGCACGATCTCGGAGTGAGAAAATGGAAACCAATCCTAAATGTCCTGCACTCCTCGATTATAGATGTGGTGCACAACACACCGATAATCAAGACTTACTAGACACGGTCTGTAGACACTTTCCGAGGACTAATCGCTCGATACCACTTTTGTCACGACCAACCCGCCGCGATCGTGCCCTACACGCACCCTTACAGGTATACATCAGAGATAATCGGCGGAACATACATAAACTTAACAAGAAATAAATAATAGGTTAGCCGATAAGGCTACCTTCTTGGATACATATAAATATGTAAAACCAAAAGCAGTTACCTCTTTTTTTTTTTACACAACCCAATCCACAATATGTGACTACAAACCTCTAAGAGTTTTAACATAACAACTGTGGCGGGATAAGGCCCCGCCGTACCCCTGAATATACCTAGCCATAATGACAAGCTCCGGAATATTGGAGTCATCTCAAAATGCTGAACCAGGATCCTAAGTTCGCGGATCCACAACTGTGTACCTAAACCTGCGGACATGAACGCAGCTTCCGGCGGCCGCATATTGTAGCGAATATGGAGCGGAAATAAGGTACGAAATGTGATCATAATCGCACAAAATAATGACAGGGGCAAGTATAAAAAGTAAATATCAGATCCTACCATGCCATTTCAACTCATGAACTTAATCGTACATCATTATCTTTTCCCATTTTTCAATAAGAGTTATAGTCAAATTCTTACGTACATACTTAGGAGAAATCATTAAGTTCATAACCATAACTTACTTATCTTGCATAACATAATCCGACCCTTTCTGGAGGGACGCCTATACTGCCCGACCCATTCTGGGATGCGATAAAGTCACATAAGTCTGTCCATAAAGGTATACTGCTCGGCCCAATCTGGGACGCGATAAAGTCACATAAGTCTGCCCATAAAGGTATACTGCATAAAAATAGGAAGCTTATGATAAACTTAGGGCCACCTGTCCATAGTATCATTTGACAATCCTACTCCTGGAACTATTTCACCCGCATAGGTCCTGTGGACCCGCAATGAGGTCATCCGCCTCGCATGGGACTATTTCACCCGCATAGGTCCTGTGGACCCGCAATGGAGCGATGCGCTCTTCATGGACTATTTCACCCGCACAGGACTATTTCACCCGCTTAGGCCCGGTGGGCCCGCAATGAGTACAAACGCCGCACTCGCATCATGGGTAGCAAATCCATGGAATTAGTAGTAACCCGGGGCTTTATCCCGTAAGAATAACATAAACTAGCTCAACCGGCTATCATACATAACATAAGCACTACCGGCTTATCATACATAACATAAGCGCTACCGGCTTATCACACATAACAAAAGCACTACCGGCTTATCATATATAACATAAGCACTATCAGCTTATCATACATAACATAAGCACTGCCGGCTTATCATACATAACATAAGCAAGTTATGAAATCCCCTAACTTCTTATTAACCTTATTTACATACGCTCTCTTTTTAGTTTATTTAAGGCACTAACATGTCATTATAAAATCCGGGAATTTAACCCAAAGTACTACGTACCTTTATTCTTTTAAAATGACTCTTTTCTATATAATACTTCCAAGATACTAATAACCGTAGTATCAAGTCATATCTACTTTTCAAGACAAGTCACAATACTTTTTAGAAATACATTTATCGGCTTCTAAATCAAGTGACTTCCACTTTAAAAATATTTAAGCAATTGATGCCTTTAAATCAAACTGCCCTTCATTATTTCAAGTCATCTCTTTGTTTACAATACTAGAAAAAACCCATTCTTTTAACCTTCCATAAAGTTGTTATAACCAACTTCCCATAAAGCCGTTATAACTCTTTATGTCTTAGGCAAATTCATTTTTTTTTATAACCAAGAGACTTATACTTTCAAATCAAGTTACATAGCTTTCAAAATACTTCAAGTCTCTTAACTTTTAGAAACCAAGTTTCTTAACTTAGAATATCAAATCTCTTTTCTTTAAGAAAATCAAGTTACATATGCTTTTCCCGAATCAAGTATTCTATACTTTTAAATCAAGTCATTCCTTCCTTTAAAAATCAAGTCCCATAACTTAAAAAATAAAGTCTCTTAACTTTTAGAATTCAAGGTTCATAGTCTTAAAACTTCATACGTAAACTCTTTTAATTCAGTAACATATACTTTTATGCGTTGTGAATATGTTATACTTATTTATAACGATCTTATTAAAGCAGCCATGATCTAGAAAATGTAATACAATTTTGTCTTATCTTAGCTTCTATGCAGATGGAGGATTCTACTCATTTTAGTTTAATTGATTGTCGATAGATTTTCTTTTATTAACGCTGCAGTGACTTGTTCGATACTTATCCTCTTTCATGCAATAACTTAGCAAAGTCAACTTGACTCCAAATACTTCCTAACGACTCTTACCAACATCCCCCATAAGACTTGGTAAGAACTTAGGATAACTTAGACGTAACTTTTACATAGCGTAAGTCAACATACATACATCTTAACTTCTAAGAGTAGAAGGGATCATGAAATAATACCATATGTATATTTCATACATAGAATCATGTCAAAAGAAGGAAGAGGTTCACATACCTCGCGACGATTATCGACAAGTAGCAAAATGCTCCAAAGTACTATAACCTTGCTAGCTTTTCCACCCTTCAAGTAGAATACTCTATTCGTAGTACTTCAACCTATAAGGGTCATAATATGTCTATTAACCTCTAGCTTCAAACGTAGAATATTCTAAGTGTAAAGTCACCAAATTCTACGGAAAATCGGACATCACTTCCTTTGTTTCTACATACTTTTCCACCTTTTTCAAGGCCCGATAATCAATAACCAACATGCCACATTTAAGGCTCAATACAACAACCAATCAAAGGGGATTACACGCCTTACAATACGTGTAAAATTCTGCCCCACAATTCATACGAAGTAGTTTAATATCCAAAGCCATTCTCGGCTAACATATACAACAACACAAAGTCCTTTCCAATTCTTTTTCAATCCAAGTTCTTAGGTCTAACATGTTATATAGTCATAAACAACTTCAACAACTATAATTCCTTCTTTATATAACATGTGACGACTAAACTAGTAACCAAATTGAATTACAATCTTAAGGGCTAAACATGCTAGTTTCGGATTAGGGTTCAATAGCCAATACACTTATCAAACTTCATACTATATACCTCATGCTTGCTAATATCCATAGCTACAACAATAAATAATCTTAATTACTAAAACGACAAGAATTGTTACCTTTATAAGCCCTTATAAATTCCAAGATTCAAAGTCGCTCCTTAGCAATTCTTAGCTCATTTCCTTTACGCTCCAATCCGCTATTTGAAGCCTTTAGAAGTTCACAACCAACTTCTCTTCCATTTCCAATCCAAAACTATGAAAACGACTTAGGTTTTCGCCTTGCGACTAACATGAAAACGCCGTTTTTTCGAGATCTTTCTATTGAGATATCCTTACAATACCCTTAGGGACCTTGGGTTAAAGTCTTGTGAATAAAGAACCAAAATTACAAAAAAATTGTGTGGAACTATTGACAAAGCCGAGAGCTCACAAGGCTTGCACAATTCTCTCAAATTTTTTTCTAAGTGTTGAAGACTTGGTCTTGAACTAGTGTAGTATATATAATAAAATGGAGGGCTTAGATCACAACACTTGTGTGGCTTGGATGGAGGAGATTAAATAATAAATAGCCAAGTGGACAAGTTGACTTGGTCAATTTTCTCAAGCTTTGAAGTCTTGTTCATCCACAATGGTCAATGACCATTTTACCCTTGCAACTTTTCGTCCAAGACCATGTGGGGGTGCCACGTGTCACCCTCCCATTCGTCCATAAAATTTTGTAACCCTCGTGGGCCCCACGAAACGTAAAATTTCTCGGGTGGGCCCCATGTGACCAAATCCGTAAAAATAAATTTACATAATGTTAATACCTTATATATTCCTCAAATAATGTATTTTGAGAATCCAATTCTCATCAACAAACATTTTTCCTTTCCGGCGTTCGGAAGATTTTCCGTCGGAAAAACAATTCTTCCTTTCGTACCCTTTTCAAGTCTTGTGTTCTCGCGTCTATTATCTTATTCATGTCCTGGAATTACGGGGTGTAACAAATCCATTAGCTTAGTTATCCCTTTGTGTTGCAGAGAAGTGGTAATTTTCTGGTCCTGTAGGAATTTTAAGCTGAAATGATCAGTTTTGATAATGAATTGGTGGGGGTGTAGGTAATGTCTCCACTTATCAACAGCTTGCAATAATGTTATTAGTTCCTTCTCATAAGTGGACATGCCTTGATGTCTCTTACTCAAAACTTGACTCATAAATGCCAAAGGTCTTTTGTCCTGCATCAATACAGCACCAATCCCTGTATTGCAAGCATCCACTTCCAGAATGAAAGGTTTAGTGAAGTCAGGTAGTGCTAGTACAGGGGTACTGGCCATAGCTCTTTTTAGTTGATTAAAGTTTGCTTCAGCTTCCACATTCCATTGTAATTCTCCTTTCCTTAGTAAGTTTGTCAATGGTTTGCTAATGTGTGCATACCCTTAACAAACTTTCTATAATAACCTGTTAACCCCAAGAAACTCCTCAGTTCCTTCACTGTTTTTAGGTAGGAACAGTCTAACATTGTAGCCATTTTGCTAGGGTCAGTACTTACACCCTTGTCATGTATGATATGCCCCAAATACTCCACCTGACATTGCCCAAACTCACATTTGCTAAGCTTGGCAAATAATTGTTGTCTTCTTAGCAGTTTCAACACAGCCACTAGGTGTATTAAATGATCATCCATATTTTACTGTAAACTAAAATGTCATCAAAGAACACCAATATGAATTTTCTTAAATGTTCCTTGAATACCCAATTCATAAGGGATTGGAAGGTAGCGGGTGCATTGGTTAAGCCAAAGGGCATTACCTTAAATTCCCACAAGCCATGGTTGGTTCTAAATGCAGTTTTATGCTCCTCTCATTCCTTCATTCTAACCTGATGGTATCCAGCCCTCAAATCTATTTTAGAGAACACCCTGGCTCTACATAATTCATCCAGCAAGTCCTAAATCATAGATATTGGGTATTTGTTCTTAACTGTCAGACTATTTAACCTTCTGTAATCTACACACAACCTTCATGTAGAGTCTTTCTTTTTAACCAACAAGGCATGGGATACAAAGGTTGATTGATTGGGTACCACTGTATCAGCCTTAATCATATCAGTGATAATGACTTCAATGGTATTCTTCTGATCATAAGAATACATGTAGGGTCTAAGGTTAAAGGGTTGGGCTCCAGGAATTAGGTTGATTTTATGATCACAAGTTCTTTTTGGGGGTAGTTCAGTGGGATCATGGAAAAGAGATTTGTATTTTTGTAATAATGTGTTAATAGTAGGGTGTATATCATGTTTCTCCAGGCTTGGTACCACTGGATTGATCATGGTTATCTCAGCAACTACTTCACCAGTACCACACTTTAACATTCTCTTTAATTCCTCATTATTCATTGTTGCTATTCTAGCATCTTCTTGTTCTCCATACAATGTAATCATTCTTTCTCCACACATGAAGCTCAAGCTATGAGGTCTGGTATGTAGTATCACATGTGCTACTCTATCTATCCAATCTATGCCTAATATTATATCACAACCCCCACATTCATTAGTCTTAATCTGAAAGTAAAGGGTTCATTCTGCATTTTCCATTTAAACACAAGACTCTCCAATTGACAGTTCATTTCCTGCCCATTTGCTACATAAACTCTCATAGGCTTTTCCATAGGCTGTATAGGTAATCTCAGTTTCTTGACAATGTAGGGATCTATGAATGAATGAGTAGATCCACTATCTATCAAGACTGTCATAGGTATTTTTCCAGCATATCCTATGATATTTATAGTTGATACCTTTCCTTTAGAAGAACTTATACCCAATAGAACATTGATATACACTTCAGCCTGCTCCATATGTTCCTCCCATGTCTCTTCCAGAGTCTCAGCAACATCCACAAATACTTGTTGGTTTCCCCCATCTCCCTCCACTACCATTCCCTCCAGAGTGTTTAAGATTCTTATCTTGCATTGGTGTCCAGGGAAGTACCTTTCCTTGCACCTGTAGCATAGTCCCTATTCTCTGAGGTTCTCAAGATTGGGTGAAAGTGTATTTGGTTTGTAGGGAATTTTGTTTATTGGTCTATTGGCTGGGTATGAATGTCTGATAGGTGGTTGGGTATTAGGATATTTAGAGGTAGTTGGGATATTTCTGGTGTAATGGGTGGTTATAGGCTTTGATTGTGCAAAGGGAATGAGAGCCTTGAAAGACTCCTCATAGAGTTTAACAGTCTCATATGCATCTAAAACTGTATGGGGATTGGTCATCTTAACAAGGGGTTTAAGTTCAGGCTTCAACCCACTAATGAAACTAGACACATAATGAATTTCATTAAGTAAAGGGTTGATTATAGTCATATAACCTGCAAGCTCTTCAAAATTACTTTGATACTGATCTACAATACCAGTTTGTATGATCTTATTGAATTCATCCACAATGTCTTGTGGTCTAATATTACCAAATCTTCTGCACACCTCACTGCTGAACCTCGACCATGTCATTTCCCCTTATTATTAATCATACAACTGTCAAACCACACATCAACCTTTTCCTCTATGTAAATCGAAGCATAACTGAGCTTCTCCTGCTCATTTATGTCGTATAATTCAAAGAACTTCTCACATTTTCTGAGCCAGCTCCTGGGTTAGTGCCATCGAATTCTGGGAAATTTATTTTAGGTTTGAGGGTTTTGTGGCTTGTGTTGATTTCATGGTTTTGGACTGTAATAATTGGAGATGCTTGAGGTGTCAAAGAGAAAGCAGGGTTTCAGTAGATAGGTGGACTTGAAAATATTGGGGGTGCCGAAGGGAAGGTAAACCCTCTCCCTGTCGGAAAAGTTGAGGGTGTATAAATAGTTTGTGAGACATCGATAGAGGTTTTATTACCTGAAGTTTGACCGTACTTCTGTGTCGTGGGTACTGGTAGTATACCCATTGTATTTGCGTGTGTTGTTGCCGTTTTGTTTTGCGCCGATCCCCTGGATGGGATCAGATTCAGATTCGCTAAGAGGAGTTCCAACCTTCTGTTGGTTTCGCGATTCTTCTCCAGTTGTACCTAAAATCGTGCTTGGTTTTGCTCCAGAGCTTCGAATCTCTTGTTGGTGTCTTCGTCGAACACCTCAAGTTGTGTCTTAATCATCCTTATGTCATCGTGCATGAGTTGCAGCTCCAGTGGTGTTGGATTTGGCTTTGATGCCATTTGTAACAGATCGAAGGTCTGTTACTAAAGTCCAGGGTTTGCAGAAAAGAAAGAAAGAAGAGGAAGATAATTTGATTATATTTCTGATAATGTCCTCAAATGAGGAATACTCTTTTAAAAGACTTACAAGGGTCTAAGTGGAATAATAGAAACTAGAGTACTGGTATGTAAATAAACACTCTAATGGACCATTCTGTCCATACTAATAATATGTAAGGACATAACAAAATATTAAAAACTAAGTCACATTATAACATTGTGACAGAAGGAAACAATGGTTTGGGAAATTGCCCTTTTGGTCGCCTATGCTATGAACTGCGCCGGGTCTGGAGCCATTTGGCCTGCGCTCAGCTATGGGTGGCCAATGGGCCGGGACGGGGTGGGGCGAGATCGAGCTGGGGCGGGGCCAGACCGGGACGTGACCAAGTCCCGTCCCGGTTCTGGTCCCGTTGGCTAGTGAGTCGGGGCGGGACGTGGCGATTTTTTTTTTGCATTTAATTAAAAAAATAACATATATATAAACAACTCAATAATTGAACACGAGTGTAATAAAAATATTTTAAAACTGTTTTTGTGCCTCTTATATTATTTAATAGAAATATAATTTTTTTCTAATACAATATACAAATACAATTGTCAAAATTTACAACTTTGTAGTGTCATTCAAAAGTTGCAAATGACATAATAAAATTGCAATTAAAGAAATTACATTTAAAAAAAAACGGTTCTATTTTCCTTATAATTTCATGTGGTTCTTCGGTTGTAATTGATATTTGTTGGTCAAATTGATCTATGTCGCTACTCATACTTTCATATAAGATGTCGTTATAGTTTTCGTCTTCTTCTTCATTGATCTCCGATTGACCCGCTTCGCTCCGCCAGATCCAATCTCTCGAATTGTCACGACTAACCGGACTGTGGATCGTGCCTTACCCCGGGCACCCTAGTGATACAACATCAGAGTAATCAGCGGAATATAAACAATAACATGAAATAACAAGAAGTATAAAACAATAATCAGGAAAACTTGCCTTTCGCATATATAAACAATCTTTTAAAGCGAGCTTTAATCCTTTTACAACCCCGCCTACATCAAGACAAATGCACTTATGAATGAAATGACAACAACGACGACAGGGCTTCGCCATACCCCGAATGTAAGCACCTACAATAACAGGGACTATACGAAGATAAGCCTCCGAGAAACGGAGCTTTCCCAAACGCAATCTGTGACCCTAAGAGCGAGGATCAACGATCGGTGTACCTTTACTCGCAGATGAACGCAGCCCGGGCGAGGTCGCATAACAGTACCAAGTATGTGAAACCGAAAATAACTCATCAGAATGAAATCATAGTAGTCTATACGAAGCAAGAGACATGTATGATAACCAAACTACAGTTCAGCATAAATAAGCAGTCATGCCAAGTCAGGGACTCACGCCCTCAAGTCATCACTCAAATTTAACAATGGGTCTCACGCCCACAACATCAATCGTGCGTGGAATACCTTCCTCACCGCCAGCTTTATGATAAACAAGCACCAAGGAATACATGAACACCAGGTCCCACTGTGTCCTAATAAAACAAGACAGGTAGGCACGAAGGCATAGCCGACTACTAACACCTACGCACTCAACAAGGTCATAAATCGTGTCATGATATCCGTCTGCATCATTACATGATAAAAGCCGTCACTCGCTCGCAGATCAAATGTGCGCGTCTAGCTCGAACTTTCCGTAGCCGCATAGGCCAACCTCATAGGCCCGCATGAGGTATAACCCCGCATCGAGGGTAGCTACTCCCTAAGATCGCCCCGACTCGCATCCGCATGGCCACAAAGACCGCATGACCACGCGGCCGAAACTAACACGGAACTCCGTAGTTCCGCATGGATCCCCGACCCGCATGAGGTATTCTCGAATCATGGTCCTGCATCACCGAGTCTACCCCAGACGGAGGGCTTTAACCTCCGGACACAAGTCAAGGTAAGTGGTACAATACCAACATAACGACCGATAGTCAAACAACTTTAAGCGCGATGGAGGAAAGCCCTTTACACTAACATCACAAGATACTAACACACGTAGCATCCTAACATGTTTACTTATCAAATCAACAAGAAAGTATTACAAGGCTATCACAAACCAATACAATCAAGTTATTCACACAAGGTACTTTCTATTAACAAGTTCGGGTATCTACCCCCAAAGTACTTCACACATTAAATCTTTAAAAGATCCGTTCCTTCCACATAAGTCACACAATACCCATAGTATAAAATAGAGTGATCGCTTTTTTAAGTAAACCCAAAACACTTACCTTTGTAAAATCAAGTAACAATATTATTTTCCAAACGTCCAAGTTTGCCTAATTTCAAATGCTCAAGTCACTTATTTTAGAAAGGTTTCATAACTCATAGTCTTAATCTCTTTTAAAACATTTGAGTAACATAAGTCTTATGTGTGAATAGGTTATTCTTGTTTATAATTATCTTACTACAACAGCCATGACCTAGAAAATGTAATATCATTTTGTCTCATCTTAGTTTCTATGCAGATGGAGGTTTCTACTGGTTTTAATAATACAACTCATTAGTCAGTACATTTTCCTTTATTAACGCTGCAGTGGTTTGGCGATACACATTCTGATTTCCGAAATCAGTAAAACATTCTTAAGCCGTTATACCTAACTTCCCATAAAGCTAGTATAACTCTTAAGTTTTCAAAACCAAGTATTACTCTCCTTCAAAACGATTTATAATTCTTTTGAAATACATCAAGTTCCTTATTATAACAAGCCGCTTATAATTCACATCGATTACCTTTTAAAACCACAAGGTATTTTTCTACCTACATAAAGTCATATGACCAACTTCCCATAAAGCCGTTATAACACTTTATGTTTTTTAAAACAATCAAACACGCTTAACACACGTACGTCACCGTACTACATAGTTCACACATATCATGCTAGAAGAGATAGGAAAAGGTTCACATACCTCGCGACGAGTATCGACAATAAGCAAAATGCTCCAAGTACTACAACTTGCTAGCCCTTTCCACTCCTCAAGGTAGAATACGCTACTCTTATTACTTTCACCTAAAAAGGTCACAAACGTCAATTAACTTCAAAACACAATGTTCCATTTCTCAACAGAAAATTCAAAGACCTCCCAACAACAGCGTAAATCTCCTCCTCTAACGAGGCCGCCACCAAGCCAACCAGTGGGGTTTACACGCCTAACCTGACGTGTACAATTCTACTCAAGAATACTACACAAGTTCATCGCAATACACCCTATGTAAATATTCGATTCTTTTCTTTATTCTTCAGCTTAAGTCAAAAGACATCGCAAAGATTAAGCTTAGTTCTATATATAGTATACTTCAACTATATATTCTAACAACATGTAATTTCCAATTACAAATAGGACAAGATAAGTACCTCGATAAGCCCATAATTATCCAAGTATAAATGTCGATCCTTAGCAACGCTTAGCTCCTACTCCGGGTGCTCCAACCCGCTCCAAACAACCCTTAGAAGTTCTAACCAACTTCTACTTAAATACTTCAATCAATCAATGAAGATTTCCTTAGGGTTTCGGTTTGAGACAAAAGGACATACTGGAGTATTTCCTGCTCTACGATAGAGGTTTCTTTGGAATACTACAAGGTATACGGCTAAGGTAATTTGGGTATAGTAACAATACTTTTGAGAGTATTTCTACCAAGAGGGTGTATTCTACGAGAACAACAAGGCAAGTGGGTACCTCACGACACCACTCAGAGTGGGTGTACCCTGGCCAAGGCCTCAGGAGGGGTGCACCTCGGCCAAGGCTTCACAAAGGCAGAGGGGAGGGACGAAACCAACAAGGAGGGAGGGAGGTTTTTCAAGACTTGGAAATTATGGAATTGATGAAGAAGTCTTCAAAGGGAGGGTATTTATAGCCAAGCAAAGGCCAACCAATGGCCAAGATCTAGCCAAGTGGGGGCAAGTGGAGGCCAAGATATGCCCAAGTGCCCCTAGACCCTACTCCTTAAAACCTCACAAATATCTACACAAATATCAACCAACACTTGCTCATCCATTCGCCCTAACCGCCTCTTTCAGTCCACCAACGAGAGGTGCCAAGTGTTGCCCTCTCGTTGGTCCAAAATGTTTCGTCTCTCGGAAAATCCGCAAAAACTAAATGACATAGCCGTAATTTACCCTTCGTAAGTTAGGTAACGCTTCGTCGAAAAACGACTCTAACCGGTGTTGTGTACAAACATATTTCGCCAAGGGTGCCACGTGGGGTGACACGTGTCGCCCCGATTCGCCCAAAATATTTCGTCTTAGAAAATATCCATAACGCCAAAATCTCAAAATCAAAGCCCCACAAAACCGTAAATTTCTCCCGTGGGCCCCACGTGACCATTTCCGAAAATAAAATCCCAAAATTCTAATATAATCTAAGAAGTCCAAATACCAAATCTGGGAATCCAATTCCCATTAACGAACCTTTTTCCTTCACAAAAACCGGAAACTTTTCCGTGGAAAAATCACCTCTTTCTTCCTTTCCAATCTTTCTGTCGTATTCTCGTACGTACGTCCTCGCATACATACCCTGGAACTACGGGGTATAACATGAATAATACTGCAACCTCCAAACTGTCTCCGGCTAATGAGTGTATGTGCTCTTCTATTTGAAATTTGCCGATAGAAAAAATGATTTCAGACGTCGTTGATGATGCTTGAATGTTCAAAACATCTCGGGTCATCATTGAAAGTGTCGGAAATGTCTTCTCATTCTCCCTCTAGTATTTCAACAAGTTTTCATGTCCTTCTTTATTGACAACTGCTTGGTACGGTAAAGCACCATCTAAAATAAAAACGTCAAACTCGCTAATTTAGTTAGTAGTGTTAGCACCGCACATTTTATTTCTGAGGCTTTCAATACTAGCCGCAGAAATAACATGTCTTTTTTTAGGTTGTGTTGAAGAAGAAGAAGAAGAAGAAGAAGATGGTACGGAAGTCGGTTGGTTGCTAGCACTTTCTTAGTGGTAATATCTATATACTTTTTTGCATTCATCTTATATGCTAGACAACACTTCTTTTTTAGTTTGTTCAATAGGTGGTGGATCATTTGAATTTTTGGGAGTTGGAGGTGGTAGTACTATTATACAATCATAAATAGTTTCAATAAGTGATTTACATCCGTCTATTTTAATAGTCAGATTTAATACAACACCAATAATATAAATAGTGAGAATAAGAATAAAATAACAAATATAGTTTATAGGAAATTGTATTTTATCAAGAATGTTTGTAAAAAGTGATAAACCATCATTTACAACTAAGTTATATATATGACATGCACATCTTATATGAAAATGATCTGGAAAAGATGTAGTTAAACTATTTTTAAAAATTGTAATAGCATAATTATTAGAAGAAGCGTTATCTAATGTAATAGTCATAATTTTATCAGTTATGACATAATAATGACAAACAAAATAAATATTTTCGGCAATAAAATTACCAGTGTGCCTATCATCTATTTATCTATACGCTAAAATACGTTTTTGCATAGACCATTTATAATATATCCAATGACAGGTTACCGTTAAATAATCATGACCGTTAGTATTACGACCTATATCAGACGTAAGAGATACTTTGCCAGGAAAATGATATAATGAATAACGTAAATATTATTGATATTCGTGTGCAAATTTAAATACATCTCTCTTAACTGTTGATCTAGAAAAACCTTTATAAGCAGGATTATACATTTCTCTAATGTAATGAATAAAATCGGGAGATGCATGAAATGAAAAAGGCAAGCCCTCCACAACAACTAATTTTTCTAGTGCTTCCATATCTCTATGTTTATCGTACTTAGACCCTAGAATTCCCCCTGTTACATGATTAATTTGACCCTGTACTTGGTCTGGGACAGTATGTGAACCTTGTCCCGATGGAGAGGGCGCTTGCACACCCTTTTTTGAGCCTCGTATAGGGCATACCTAGCTGAGTGTTTTTGTGCTATGTGTCTCATTAAACCTCCCGCCCCACCATGACCTTTTCTAATTTTAAACCTATAAACCCCTTTACAAATTTTACATATAGCTACTTGATTCACTACATCCCTAATAAAAAATTGTCATGCATCGGATTTTAATGGTCGTTTTGTTGGAACTCGTCTCATACTAGGGGAATATGAGAAATTTAAGTTGAAGGCACATTAGTGGGTGTGTCATCATCTAGATCATCTTCTAATTTAAAGTCTTGTTGACATCGTCTAAATCATATGATATTTCAGGAAAATATTCAGTATCAACAAAATCATCCAGTCTAGGAATATGATGACTAGAACTAGAAGAAGTACCCTTGCCCTTATTACCCCTACTAGTAGAAACACCCTTACCCATAACCATACGTTTAAATCCTTCAATTATAATTATGCAAATAAATAATTAAAGATAATGAAATTAAGTGCGCTAAATAAAATGAAAAAAATAATAATAATTTAATGAAGGAACGAATGTGCCAAACGACGATGTAACATCGATGTGTAATCGAATTCGAGAGGTTGAAAATTGAAACATTGCTCGATGGATGATCCTCAAGCTAGTTGTCAACTTCACTCCCAAATGAATAAATAAAATTGAATATTTAGTAGACAATGTAGACTTGTAGAAAGATTGTAGGAAGATTTGTGAAAATATGAAGAGAAAATGAGGTATTTATAGTTGAAAAATTGGGTTAAAGTGTAAATATAATAACTTAGGGGTTAAAAATAAATATAAAGGGGATTGGGGGAGGCAAAAAATGGCCGTTGCACAACGACCAAAATGTAAAATGGCCATTGGTGCAACAACCATTTTTGCAAAGGGAGTTTCGGCGGGACCGGGGGCGGAGTCAGGGCGGGACATGTCTTGGCGGGCCTGGCGGGTCGAGGACATGTCCCGTCCCGGGTTCGAGTCCCGATACCATAATTTTTTTTTTAAACGGGGTGGGACGGGGACATGGTCGGGGCGGGTCCGGGACCGGGTCGTCCCGACCCACTAGCCAGGCCTATGCTCAGCCAAATTTAAGTGGAAATGGGTAGACTCAATTGATTTTTGCAAGTTTAAATTGATTATTGTTACATTTTACAAATGTGTTCATATTTTAAATTTAAAAATGATCAAATAATTTCATAAATAGCCTAATTAAATAAAAAGCTTCAGTTTAAGTCTGAATTTGTCACTAATTAGGATTTAGAAAATTAAAACTATGCAAAAGTCGCTTTAATTTTAAAGCATGCTTTGAAAATTAGACGCAATTACATTATCGTACTTAATTAGATAAATTTTCCGATGTTGACAGAGTGCAACATTAATTCTTTTAATTTGAGAATTCTTCTAAAATAAATACATTTGTAATTATCGGTTAAAATTCTAAAATTATGATTAATTGTCAAAATTATGTAAAATTAGGACACGATATACAATATATATATACCAAGTTATATTTTGTCAAATGAAATGACAAAACACTCTCGGAATAATTTTATAAGAATCATATTCTCCATATAAAAAAATATATTTCACTCTGTCTGTGACTCAAGATCCTTAAATAATTAAAGAAAATTATCGGAGGGTAAAAATTAGGTGTAAACAGATAGAATTTTAGGCCTGAAAATCTGATGATAGTTCATACAGGTACCCTCTTAATTGGACCTTCTTTCCCTTCGCCTTCACCACACGATTTTCCTAATTGTCATTGTTCTTCACCCCCTCATGAATTATAGGAACTTCAATTTCGGCTGACTTATTCAATTCAGGATGAAGGATTAGATATTTATCACAAGAATGGCCTTGTACCTTACATTCTGTATAATACTTTGGAAGAAAATCATACTGAATTTTCACCTTCAAACTTTTTGGTACCTTTAGTAACTTCATCTTATATCTCCAACATAACAAACTTAGGTAACTCTGCAAGAAGATCCACATGCACCATCACTTTAGCATAACTAGGACGTGTCTTGTTAACTGTTGCCAAATCCAAATGTATTGGCTTACCAACAACCGATGCCATAAAAAAATGATTCTTTTACAAAGAACATAGGCAAAAGATTTGGAAATGATATCCACGCCATTACTTGTGAGGTTTCTTCATCAACTATGAACTTCGAATCATAGATAAATGGCCTCATTTGATACGAGAATTCATCTTTTTCCTTTAGGTAGAATGCACCTTTAGACGTAAGGGTGATGAAGTATTCCATTAACGAGCATCTAATTAAAACATGCTTTTGTCTAAAAAATCCTACTTTGCATTCACCTTTAACATCACATTGAGTCGGTATAATCATACGAAGCTCCTCCAAGTCAGGCCATCTATGAGAAAATTTTCCAATCACATCAAGTTGGAGGTTTTCCAATAATATTCATACTTTTTATTTCGGCTTCCGTCCACTTCTCTATTGTAATATCATCCACATAGTATATTTTCTTCAAAGGAATATGCTCGCATGGTTGTTTATCTAGAGTTGTTTCATCGTTATTTCATGTTAGGGAAAGAGAAAAACTTTTTGTAGGGTTTGAGTTAGGGTTTTCCAGAGGCTGTTGGAGAATAGAGGTGATGGTGGGAAAAGAGTTTGTGAATCCAAAGATGGAGTCTATCCAGCCACCGGACGACTAGCCAGTAGCCGGGGCGGCCATGAAAAGTAGTTAGGGTTTGTATTAGGGTTTGCACGGAAATTTTAAGAGAGGAAAGAGAGAATGATACTATCTTCAGCTATCTATGGAAGAAGTTGGGTTTCTTAGAAACATTTGGTTTTTATTTCTCAAAGAAATAGTTTAAAGTTCTAAAAAAATGCAAGACAAGAAGAAAGCAAGAAAATGATAGCGATCACTTTGGTCACCAATCCACAGGCTACTCTGTTGATGCTTGGCCGCTAAGTGCTTTAATATGCGTTGGATATTGCACTGAAGTGCGATTGCGACTAAGCTCTCGATCTCGGCTAGCTTCAGTTAGTTAAATAGACCAGGAAAGTCGTACTGCAACTATGCCAAGCAAAAATTGATTCCAATGTTGCGGAGACGGGTCTTGAATTTGTTTAGCTTCTATGCATTTAATTGAAGTGTATTTTCAAAAAGAAACACCAAACCTATTAAAATTAGTACATATTTTATTTATGAAATGATTAGTGGATAGAAGTAACAGTTCAAGATTTTGATATTATTGTTGGATCTCGGGGGTTAACTATGGAATAATAAGAGATAAACTGGAAGTAAAATAAAATAAAATGCTAATACAGTTTGTAAATGTCAGCGATAATGTCGTCTGACACAAGTGACAACACTTCAATAAAACAGAAAACTTTAAGAGTAAATGCAGTGGAAATATAAAGAACACAAAGGTTTAATATTAAAATAATCTTGTACGGTCAGTGACCGAAAGTATTATATATATTTATATACAATTGAATAAATTCATTCTTTTACAATATTACAAGATAATACAAAAGGAATTACAAAATTGAAATCGCAGATGACTTCTGCCTAAAAAATCTACCTAAATAGACATAGACAATATCTCGTTACAATTGCTTCAATAAAGAACTAATCTAGAATCTGGGCAGCAATTATAATATTGAACAGAATGTTGTTGACACGCTCAGACAACACTTGTGATCCAGTTTTCTGATGAATATATCGGAGAGCTCTCTTGATATTTTTTCTAACGTTTTCTAGATGTTGATTTTTCTGAAAGATCCTGGCTTTCGTACTTTGGTGGGTCTCCGAGATCCTTTCGATGACCTATGTTGAATTGGCACACACAACATTACCCCAACTCTTCCTTAGCCTCTTAGACTGCCTTGCCTGACCTTTGCAGGGCATGCCCGCCAGAAAGTGAAGAGAGGTTTATAAGCACCCCGACTTAGGAATCATGACCCACCGAAGAAAAGAAAAAAGTATACCGCGATGCACCTCTCTTTGGTTTATTGAAGAAGATTGTGGAGCAAGATCCTCTAACTTCTTGGACTTGTTCCCCAAGCTTAGCAACGACTTTGACTTGGTCTTCCCACATTTTTCATCAGCTCCAAAAGTCCTTGCCACGTCACTTTACTATCATGGTAAAAAATCCCACGAGATCTTTAGTTCCGTGAAGTAAGGCAAAACTGTTTCACAGAATGTTGGTCCGAATGTCGTGACATTTGTTCTAACATTTCTGATTTTAACTTAGAGCTGAAAATGATATGTTGGGTGAAATGTCACAACACCAAACCCAACATTAACATTCTCCCCCTTTTTACCTTTATTCACAAAACCTATTTTATTTTGTGCAAGTGACTTACGACAATTTTATAGATGTTGTCCCAACATCTACGATTACAATAATGCTCCCCTTAACCTGTGATGACATATAAACACAACATATACAAGTAGCACATACATATGCTATTCATATAGGATTAGAAATACTAAAATTTAGTCATTTAATTACATCATCCAAAACAAAAAAATTGTCAGATCATTGTTTAATTACATCCCAAATTTCCAAAACAGATAGTAACCAGCATTCCACATTTTAACAACATCAACATCAACATCTCACACCTCCCTTGCATGTCCTGCATCAGTAGTAGCTTCCAGTCGCTTTCTACTTTTGCTTGACTCTGCAACTGCATCAACAACAACATCTATCATTCTTCCTCAGCCCCCCTGCATTATCTCTCTCATCTTCATGAGCAACAACAACATCATTAACATCAACATGTTCACCAAAAGCAGTAGCAATATCATTTCTCCCCCTTTTGTGAAAAAAACAGTAGCAGGAGATGATCTCGTGCTTGAACCAGAGCTTCTCTCATAGTATCAACCTCGGAAATTTAATGGTTGATCTTTGTAACTTGTTTTACAAGCCATTCTATGGACATAGGTGTTGACATTGGTGATGTGTCCATGTGTGAGATTTGAGAAGAAGGTATTGAAGGTTTAGGGTTTTGGGTTGATAAGTGAAGCAAGAAATCCATCAGTTTGTTTGATTTAACCGAGAGTGATGTGATCTTATCCCTTTTTTTATTTCGGAAAAGATAAAAGACTAAAAAGAAGAACAACTGATTTTATACACTTGGCAAAAAAATATTCTTGGTTTTATGTATTTGAATTGTATTCAAATGCTTGCACCTAAAATTATGGAAAAAGATAGACATCAAGATTTGGAATTTGATCTAATCATTAAAAGGTTTGAAAAAAATGACATAAAAATAGGGAAGATAAAAACTAATTTTTCGAAAGTCAGTTATGAACAATATCCTAACAAATATCATTATCTAAGGATGCCAACAACAATGTTGGTAACATTTTGGACAACATAAGTTTATGATCCCGTAAGAACTTTCTGTTTTAGCAACAAATCAAGACACATTTTGTATGTATTTTATGAGTTTAAACACTAGACCAATGTAATATATTCCCTTTGTGTCCTTGATTTAATCATAAAATACATACAAAATTATTTTTTGTGTAAAAAATAAGAATACTTATTTAGTATCCTTATATTTCCGTTTAAGTACTTGATACTCCTATAGAATAGGAACAATATCATCTCAAGGGCTTTGCCCATATTGCACAATTGCAAAAAATTAGTAAAAGGCTTTGACTTATTTTGATACTTCCTTTTTATGATATCTAATATCATCGCAGAGAACGAGATCACCTTCGAATCATATTCTTATTGAGGATCATGCTTGTGTGACCAAAATTAATAAACTATACAGTAACAATAATCAGATTATGATATTATAAAGGTAAATGTCACCCGAAATGTTAGAGACATTTCAACTGACATTCACCAAATATGCATTTATAGAGATTACAAAGACCAAGAGATTTTTTCAAACTAGAAAATCTCTCATGATCCAAAGCTTTTATAAAAATGTCAGCTAGTTGATAAAGAGTATCAACATGTCCAATTTGAACTAACTGTTTTTCAATCAAATATCTGAAAAATGATGTTTGATATCAATATGTTTTGTACGAGAGTATTGAACTGGATTTTTAAAAATATTTATAATACTCAAATTATCACAATACAAAACTAAGATATTACTTAAAAAACTATAGTCGTCTAACATGTGTCTTAGCCATATCAATTGGGAGCAACAACTTCCAGCTGCTACATATTCCGATTCAGCAGTTGAAAGTGAGACACAATTGTGTTTGTTACTATACCAAGAAACATGATTATTGTCAAGATAAAAACATCCTCCACTTGTACTCTTTCTATCATCCGCATCACCAACCCAATTCGAGTCACTATATCCTATTAGATTAGGATTAGTGTCTTTGGAATACCAAATTCTCAACTCACATGTGCTGACAACATACCCATGATACCTTTAGAGGAGTTAGAGAGAAGTTTCTCTCACTAAGGAAACGCTCTCAACGTTTACCCTTAGTTGCTCCTTCGGTTTTTCCTCTTCTTCCCCCCCTAAGATTTACGTTTGTTTCCCAATGGTTTAATTGTTATTGTTCACAATATGAAGAAGTCTAAACGTTACACACGTTCTAGCAATGATTCAGGAGGTTCAGACAGTTCGACGAAGGCTAGAACAAGGAAGAAAAAAAAGAGTGGCGGCAGTCCAACAATTGCCGAGGAAAATCTTATTCCGGCAATCTCAGACCTATCGGTGTTGGTTCATGTCACGCCAGACTCGCGCTTTCCATTAGAGAATGTAGTAGACGATTCTATGCTACAAAGGATACATGAATGGGGCAAAAATATAGAAATTGAAAGCTTGGATATAAGTGAATTTGAAGGCGGAAAACTACATGGTCCATCAGGTATGTCTTCTTTCACTCCTCCTGAAGTGACCACTGTTGAGGACCATGTCACTGTCCACACGCCTCCTGGAATGAACACTCTCGAAATTTCCGGCAGGCAGAGTCCTTTACCGATAGCCATTGACACCCCAAATGCTACTATGGTGGTCGATCATACCACGGGCCAACTAGTTGATAACGGGATCATTTCGGAAGAACAGGACAGTCACGGCAACATTAGTACCCCGACACTACCTGGTAATTTACTCAGGTTAGTCGGAAAAGGGTCAAAATTTGGTCCAGGCATTGCAATTGATGAAACGAGGCCCGATGGCATACTCGGGTCAAAACCGGGTCTGGGCGCGGGTCAGAAGTTCATGACGGGTCGGGCAGGTGTCTATGGGTCCAAGACTATTCACGTCTTGCATGAATCAAAGTCAGTTGATAGCATTGATGGTACTCCTATCCCCAAGGAGATTGACGCGGGTGCCAAGAGAACAAACTTTAATGCCCCGGGAAACGATGTGACTCCTCCCATTCCGGGTCGGGGCATGGGTCAGAAGGATAAGGCGGGTCAGGCGGAAAACAATGAAACTAGGAATATGCACATTATGCAAGGATCAAGGTCAGATGAGGGACACGAAGAGATTTCTATCCCCAAGGAGCCTAACATTATTATTGAGGGTGCCGAGGCGTCACACTTTAATGCTGCGGGTACCAACGATTCACTTACAAGGACGGGTCATTATGAGGGTCAGATTGCCAAGACGGGTCAGGTGGATGCCCATGGGTCATTGACTATTCCCGTTATACAAGGATCTAAGTCAGTTGTGAGAAACAATGCAAATTCTATTTCCAAGGAGCCTAGGAACTACATGACCATTAATAACGCGGGAGCCGAGGGGTCAGACTTAAATGTCGCGGGATCCAAAGAGCCCTCTCGTGTATTAAGACAACATCTCCAGAATTCTTTAAGTGTCACTAATGAAGACTTCCCTACTTTAGCTAGTTTGCTTAGTGGAGTCAATTTCAAGAATCACAACAAACCTTTCGTCTTTAATACTTCCTTGGGCACGGGTAAAGTCTTGAACATACCACCTCTCTCATCTAATACCTCTTCACTACTCTCTGAAATACACAACACCTCACCCCTTCTATCTTCCCTTCCTTCTATTCCTCCTGAAACCCAACACAAATTCCTTACCCTCCCAAATGGCACGCGAATCCTCTCACCTATCGCGGGCCCAAGTTCAATTCCTTCTACCCATCCCCCTCTGTCTATACCTCCAGAAATACCTCCCAATGATTTACACACTAATGCATCTTTTAAACAACATCAAGGTCCAACCGCAGCTACAACTCATAATAATCTTCCCCCAAACCATGTCAAAGGTACCCTCCCTCCCAAGAAGACTTATGCTAGAGTCTTTGCGGGAACTAGGATTGAGGCAAAAGGTATGAAGTTACAATTTATTGAACAACAAGGGGCGGAAGTAGATATAGCAGCTGAGGATGAAGTTCCATTCATAGAAACATGGGGCTATTGCCTAATAGGTTGCTTCACGGGTCCTTTCCCGGGAAGAGAAGCATTGAATACCATTGTGAAAGGATGGGGAGTTAAATGCCGTATTATACCATATGGCAAAGGCTGGACGGTGTTCAAATTCATGACGGAGGAGGAGCGCACTAATGTACTTCACGGAGGCCCTTATATGGTCTACGGGAAAACTATGATGCTCAAGGCTATTAATAAATGAGTTCTAATAACGGATGATTTATTCTTGGACATTCCTATTTGGGTCACTTTTCCGGACATTCCCCTTTCTATTTGGAGTGCAACGGGCCTTAGTAAGATTGCTTCACATGTAGGAAAACCTCTTTACGCGGACCAATATACTAAGGAAAGGTAAAAAATGAACTATGCAAGAGTTCTAGTGGAAGTGGATGTCAGCAAGGAGCCAATAATGGATTTTGTCGTCAAACTCCCCGATAACAGAAGGTATACTCAAAGGGTAAACTATGAGAATTACCTGGACTTTTGCTATCATTGTGCGGCTTTTGGACACAACCACTTGAAATGTAGGAAGCTGAGGGATGATGTCAACACTGAAGAAGCTCCAAAAAAACGCAATACTGAGGTACCCCCTAACAATAAGGAAGATTCTACTTGTTTGGAGGCCAACAGAGGTACAGGAGGAACCAACCCTCCCCCCCTCATCCACCAACTTCTCAACATCCCGTAGATGCTGATAACTTGATGGACATAGAAGAAAGTGAGCACACAACACCTCCTGGTCCCGAAAGTTTGGGAGAAGCAACGCATGCCGCGGGTCCTCCGGTTTTGGGTCATTCTGGCCCTTCAAGTTTGCGGGAATCTCAAGCAAGGTCCTCACGGCCTAATTCTCACCTTGGCAGTACGCAAAATGATAGGATGAGTTATGAGTCAAAACAGACTGATTCTGAGGTGCCTTTGAACCCGCCACCTTCATTGGATGGAGAAACATACAAAGGTTCTACAGAGAAGGCTCGACTTGTGTCACGTAACGTTAACTTTGAACGCGGGGCACATATCTTGGCCGAACCACATGTTATGGCTTCCAGCAACAAAGAAGATGGATGGAAGGAAGTATTGTCAAAGAAGAATTTGCCGAAAGGCAGTGGAAAGGCGAAGGCAGCAAAGCGCGGAGGTGCTAACAAAACCTCATTTGTTTCCTAATAAAAATACTTTGTTGGAATATCCGTGGTCTTTGCGGACAAAGGGATAGGGCAACCACGCAAGCTCTAGTGTGTAGTCTCACAAAACAGCATGATGCGGCAATGATTTGTCTATTGGAAACTAAACTATCTCGGGCAAGGACAAAGTCTTTCTCTATTCTAAGATTCAAAGCTTGGAACTTTTGCTCAAACTTGGAATTCATTAATGGCGGAAGAATGCTATTACTATGGGATCCCTCCAGGGTCTGTTGTGAAGTGCTTGGAATTGATTCTCAGCATATCCATGTCCAGGCAAGTTGCAAAATAACACAAGTGTCATTCCTTGCCACATTTGTGTATCCAGTTTATAACATCTCGGATAGAAGGAAGCTTTGGCATCACCTTAATCACTTGGGCATTGGCATCACTAAGCCTTGGATGATTATGGGAGATTTCAACACTTATTGCTACCCACATGATAAGGCAGGGGGTCCTCCTCTCACGCCTTATGCACTTAGGGATCTTGGAGATTTCAGGAATTCTCATGGACTAGAAGACACTCCTTCTTCTGGTTCCTTCTACACTTGGACAAATGGTGCGATTTGGTCCAAGCTTGATAGAGTGTTGATGAATCAAAATTGGAGTGATTTGACCCTAGAATGCACAACCATTTTCTTGCCTATGGAACCTGTCTCGGACCACTGTCCTGTGATAGCTACGGTTATTGCATCATATAATGTTGGGAAACGTCCTTTCAAGTTCATGAATATGTGGCTCGCTCACCCAGCCTTCGAGGACATAATGACTTCATGTTGGAGACAAGACATATTGAATCGCCAATTCGTTCTAGCCTCAAAATTGAAAGCCTTGAAGCAACCATTAAGGGCATTGAACATAAGTGACTTTGGGGGTATTGAACAAAGAGCAAAAGGGGCAAACATGGAGTTTAAGGAGGCTATCAATGCACACATGGAAAATCCCTTTGATGAGGAGCTAAAAGCCAAAGTTAAGTCCTCAAGAGCTAGAGCAAACACCTTACTGGAAGCAGAAATGCACTTCATAAGGCAGAAGTCAAGGCAGAAACACTTGATTGGAAGTGATAGATGCTCCAAATACTTTCATAGCCTGATCAAGAGGAGTAATGTCAGGAACTCAATCAACTTTCTTGTTAAAGCCAATGGTACTATCACTACATCACCAGGAGAAGTTAGGAAGTTGCTTGTTGAATTTTACAAGGACCTTTTAGGTACATCCCGATCCACTACCAACTTCGATCCTGAAGTGTTCAACTTTGGCCCGAAGCTAAGTGAAGAGGAGAGATTACAACTTTTGCATTTCATCACCCCAAATGAGATTTGGGAAGATCTTTCTGATATAGGCAATGACAAGGCACCTGGACCGGATGGTTATTCGGCTGCCTTCTTCAAGAATAGATGGAGAGATGTGGGCCATGACGTTGTAAGAAGTGTCAAAGATTTCTTCTCTACTGGAGTTCTTTTGAAGCAGGTGAATCATACCATCATTACCCTACTACCGAAGACTGATCATGATCCTAAGGTAAATGATTTTAGGCCCATCGGATTGACTAATGTGGTCTATAAGATCATCACAAAGATTCTAGCTAACAGAATGGCATTGATTCTTCCTACTCTCATTGACAAATCTCAAGGGGCTTTTGTGAAAGGAAGAAACATGATGGACAATGTCTATGTGGCACAGGAGCTTGTGAGAGGTTTTAATAGAGCCAGAGTCTCACCAAGATGTATGCTTATGGTGGACCTTCAGAAAGCATTTGATACAGTCTCTTGGAGTTTCCTTGAATTGGTACTAAGAAGTCTCAAATTTCCAGACAGATTTATATGTTGGATTATGGAATGTGTTAGCTCAACCTCATTCTCCCTTTCTATCAACGGTGAGCTACATGGATACTTCAAGGGTAAGCGCGGCCTAAGACAAGATGATCCTATGTCCCCTTCTCTCTTTATCTTGTGCATGGAATACCTCTCAAGGTTGCTTAAAATGAAGGCTGATGCAAGAGCTTTCTCATATTATCGAAAGTGCAAGAGATTGGGCATTACTCATCTTGCATTTGCGGATGACCTCATGCTTTTTGCCAAAGGAGATATATCTTCGGTTGGGATTCTTATGAATTGTCTGGAAGAGTTGGAGGCTGTCTCAGGGCTAACTCTTAACCCGTCTAAATCCTCTGTCTACTTAGCGGGAGTGCATATTACAGTTCGTGAGTTGATCTTGTCCAGAGTGGGATTCGCCATTGGTAGCTTTCCGGTACGATACTTGGGGATCCCTTTGTCCCCAATTTCAGTCTCGGTGGACCAATTTGCTCCATTCACTAGCGCAATTTTGAATTACATTCAGAAATGGGGGCATCACACTCTATCTTATGCGGGTAAGCTGGAACTAATCAGGTCGGTTGTCCAAGGGGTTGAGAGCTTTTGGTTCCGGGCACTTCCTATCCCGGCCACTATTATCAACAAGGTACGGTCTGCATGTATTCAGTTCTTATGGGGAGGGAAACCACCAAGGGTCGCTTGAGATATCATTTGCTTGCCTCAATCTGAAGGCGGCTTGGGTCTAATGAACATCAAGGAATGGAACCATACCTTGCTATCCAGTACTATTTGGCAAACTCACACGGATGCAGATTCTCTATGGGTCCAATGGATCAATAGCCACTATTTGAGAGGTATAGCATTTTGGGACTATGAGGTACGTCCTAGGGACTCCCCCTTATTCAAAAAGATTTGTGGGATCCGCGACAAATTTGTTTCTATCTTTGGTAGCCATGGTGATGCGATTGATGGCTTGGCAAAGTGTTGTACCAACAGAAAATATGATTCCATCCTCGTGTATGATAGCTTGCGCACTCCGCAAGTTAAAAAGCCTTGGATGTCACAAATTTGGAAAGGCTTCATTCCACCCAAGTTCTCTTTCACTGTGTGGCTAAATTGCAGAAAGCGGTTAGCTACAAAGGATACTCTTTCATATCTCAACTTGGAGGATAAGTCTTGCGGGTTCTGCAAGCAAACTAATGAAACAAGGGAGCACCTCTTCTTTACTTGCCCCTACACAAACTTGATTTGGAGGAGCATAAGAGATTGGTTGGGCATTAGAAGAGAAATGACAACTGAAAGCTCCTGCCGTGGATTAAGAAAGATCACCGCGGGACAAACATCCGAGCCAAAGCTATTTTGCTTACTTTTTGCATAGGGGTCTATGAGATTTGGAGGGCAAGAAACACTTTGCTCTTTGAAGGAACAATCTTTCCGGCAGAAGAGGTCATTGCAAGAATCAAAACAACATCTTATAGAGTTCTCTATGATTTTATCCCCTCTTGTAATGGCACATTTGAGTGACCACCCCTCTCCTCCCCCATTTCTTGTTTACATTACGTTGAGGCTTGAGATCCCTCAATGACTGATTGTAGCCATTTTTCTTTTCGTTATTAGTAATAATATTTGCATTTACCTAAAAAAAAAAACATATCTAATGTCACGTTTTACGACATTTAGGTGGCAGATTTTGGGACAGACTTGGAATTGAGCACATACACAAATACTAAACATTATATCAGGACGACTAGTAGTGAGATATAGAAGACTACCTATCATAGAACGATAAAGTGTTGGATCGACATCTTCGCCAACATCATCTTTACATATCTTCTGTGATGATCCCATTGGAGTCTTTATTTGTTTAGCATTTTCTAATACAAATTTCTTAACTAGATTCTTCGCATACTTGCTTTGGGAGATGCATATTCCATATTCACTTTGCTTTATCTGCAAGCCTAAGAATTGTTTTAGTTCCCCAATCATGCTCATCTCAAAAGTTGATAACATAGCTTCAACAAATGTTTTAAGGTAGGACTGTGAGGTCGAACAAAAAAACTATGTCATCTACATAGATTTGAGCAATAACAATATCTACACCGTGATGTTTTATAAATAAAGTACAATCAGCTTCACCACGTTTAAAACTAAATTCAAGAAGAAAGTGAGTTAGACGACCATACCATGCACGATGAGCTTGTTTCAATACATATAAAACATTTTTGAGCTTGTATACAAACTGTGGATGGTGAGGATCTTCAAATCCTTTAGGTTGTTCAACATAAACTTTCTTATCAAGATATTCATTCATGAAATCACATTTAACATCCATTTGATGAAGAGTAATCTTTAGACAGCAAGCAATGACAAGTAGTAGTCTAATTGACTCAATTCTAGCCACAGGAGCAAAAGTTTCATCATAGTCAATCCCTTTGATTTGAGTATATCCTTGAGCAACTAGACGAGATTTATTTCTCACAACAGTTCCTGATTCATCTGACTTATTTTTAAAAATCTATTTAGTTCCAATTACATTGATATCTTTTGGGTGTGGAACTAAATCCTAGACTTCATTTCGAGAGAACTGTTCAAGTTCTTCTTGCATTGCTTGAATCCAACAATTATCCTTGAGTGCTTCTGAAACATTATTAGGTTCTAAAGGAGATACATAACAAGAAAGACTAACCTTTTGATACATGGTAGACATACACACATACCTTACCATATCTCTATAATTGAGTGGTTCCTTTCCTTTTTTTCTTACTACTTCAACCACTCCCCCTACCACTTGACATGTAGGATGATTATTCATAATCCTTGATGAGGGGTCCCTGCGTACTTGATCTAGCAATCAGCATTCGGTACCTCATTTGCATCTTCTGTGATCTCTGGTTCAGGTTCAGATGTGGTAACATTTGGGGAGACATATTACACCCCGTAGTTCCAGGGTATGTATACGAGGACGTACGTACGAGAATACGACAGTAAAATTGGAAAGGAAGAAAGATGTGATTTTTTCGACGGAAACGTTTCCGGATTTTGTGAAGGAAAAATGTTCGTTAAAGGGAATTGGATTACCAGATTTGGTATTTGGACTTTTTGGAATATTTGAGAATTATGAAATTTTATTTCCGAAATTGGTCACGTGGGGCCCACAGGAAAATTTACGGTTTTGTGGGGCCCACTTTATTTTCGGATTTTTGGCATTACGGATATTTTCGAAAGATGAAATATTTTGGACGAGTAGGGGGGCGACACGTGTCACCCCTGTGTGGCCATGTTGGCAGAATTGGAGAAGGACAAGTGAGACGTTTTTTTGGTGGACAAGTGGCCTATTTCGTGGTCGCATGTGATCGGTGTATTTTATATACACCTTTTGAGTCAGTTTTAGTTAGTCTTTTGTCCCGTTTTTCACATATAAGTGTTGTATTATGATAGCTTTCCTTTCTATTGAGTCAAAGTGGTTAAAATGGCCAAATGGCGGAAAATGAGCAAAAAGAGGGCAAAAGAGGAGATGCCAGAGCTGGAAACAGAGAAAGTGGCGAACGAGGGTAAAATCTGCACCAGCACGCGCGCCCTCGCGAAAAGGTGGCCGCGACGCCCACTATTCAGAGAGGCTGCAGAAGACCCAGCGCCGCGGCGCCAAAAGCAGGGCCGCGACGCCCAATCATCCGAGAAGCTACCGGAGTTCCAGCGCTGCGGCGCCCTCAGACAGCAGATATCAGGGCCGCGGCGCCAAAACACCCGACGGATTGCAGAACTTCCGGCGCCGCGCTGTCACAGGCGCGCGCAGACGCTGAAAAATTAGGTCTTTGACGAAATGCAGCCAGCTGAAGGAAAAGAGGAGGCGGTTTTACCATAAAAGGAGAACCCTAGGCGCTTTTGAGGTTCCCCTTCTGCACAACACAAGACTTTTGCTTGAGATTGGATACCATTAGTTTAGTAATTTCTTTTCCTTTCTTGTTCTTTATTTCTATTTTGTATGATGAACATGGAATTAGTTCTTGTCATGACAATGGCTAGGAACTAATTCTCTTATAGGGCTTTCCATGTTGAATTGCTAGAAACTTATGTTATAAATTAATGCATGCTTATGGTTATTTTTCTTATTGTGAGATCTATCCAATAATTGAGTTGAATTCTTGGTAATTAATTGACAACTAATTATCACTATATGATTTCTAATCGATTCAAAGGGGATTGTGAATATGCTGTAAGTTGGGTAGACATTCTTGGATTGGGGATGAAAATACCTCAATTATTCATGTAGCGTTGATGAGAGGCTTAACAACCCTAATTTTGCGCATTGTGCGTGACGGTCAACTAGGTTTTTGTTCTTAATCCTCCTATAAAGTTATCCTTATCACCGAAAGGTAGGTAAGGTGCGACATCTGGGTTGAGTGTTTATATAACTAACGGAGTATAAAACAATTTCAGAACCCGCTTTCTCCAAAAGAAGAATACCATAAGTTAATGCATTAGTAAGTAGCATAAGCGGATAGTAAGGATACATGGAAGCCCTATTCTCATCACCACTGAAATAAATCTTTATAATTAAATAGCTTGCATAATTCTTAGTTATAAACAACAAATCAATTATCAATTCACCAAATATATACTAGAAAATAGATAGTTGGTAATTGAACCATAATCCTTGTGGACGATATTCGGTCTTATCAAGACTATACTACTTGTCACGATAACGTGCACTTGCGTTTAAAGTGTGTGCATCTTACCGCGCATCAAGTTTTTGGCGCCGTTGCCGGGGAATAGGCATAGTTCAATATCAAATTTGTCTATTTTTAATTTCTAATTTGGTTTTTATTTTAATTTTTAATTTTTACGGTTCTCTTTTGAAAATTCGAGGTGCCGTGATTTGTTGTCTGTTTTTGATCTATTTCAGGAAGTCAGTTTATGCGAAGGAGAAGAGGATCAGACACTCTTGTTCCGTTCAATCCAGAAATTGAGAAAACTCGCAAAACGTAATGTAAAGAATCACGGATTGCAACCTTGTTAGAGATGAGCGGCTCGTAACAACAACGGGATGGGAGAAGGGTTAGGAGAGAATCAACCCCATCCAGGAATACCTAGGCAAGCGCCAATAGACGTGGAAGAGAGAGTCCAAGTCCAGCCAGAAAGAAGTTTGGGAGACTATGTGCTGCCAAGAGTAAATGGAGCACAGACATGCATTAGGCTCCCTGCAATAGGAGCTAACAACTTCGAGATAAAACCGACAATTCTGAGCATGGTACAAGACACGCTGCAATCTGGAGGATCGCCGCCGAGGATCACATATGCACATAGCTAATTTCTTGAGCTATGTGCAACGCTCGATATAATCTGCATCGATGATGCCGTCAGATTGAGGCTCTTTCCCTTCTCACTTAGGGATAGAGCAAAAGTATGGTTGAATTCCCTGCCGGCCGATTCGATTTTTACATGGCAAGAGCTGGCACATAAATTCCTAGCCAAGTTCTTTCCCCCGTGTAAAGCAGCAAAATTGAGAGGGGAGTTGAACAACTTTTACCAAGCAGATGGAGAGTCCTTATATGAAGCTTGGGAAAGGTTCAAAGATCTACAGAGAAAGTGCCCACACCATTTGTTATATCCCGTAAGTTCCAGGGTATGTATGCGAGGACGTACGTACGAGAATTCGACATTGAAATTGGAAAGGAAGAAAGAGGTGATTTTTCCACGGAAAAGTTTCTGGTTTTTGTGAAGGAAAAAGGTTCGTTAATGGGAATTGGATTCCCAGATTTGGTATTCGGACTTCTTGGAATATTAGAGAATTATGGAATTTTATTTTCGGAAATGGTCACGTGGGGCCCACGGGGGAAATTTACGATTTTGTGGGGCCCACTTTGTTTTCGAGATTTTGGCCATTGTGGATATTTTCGGAAGTTGAAATATTTTGGGCGTTTAGGAGGGCGACACGTGTCACTCCCCCCCCCCCCTAGTTGGCTTGGACGATTTCACTTTGTGCACAACACCCGATTAGAGTCGTTTTTCGACGAAACGTTTTACACAACTCGCGTAGGATAAATTCCGGCTATGTCATTTCTAATTTTTGCGAATTTTTCCGAGAGACGAAACATTTTGGACCAACGAGAGGGCGACACTTGTCACCCTCTCATCATGGATGTTACACGCATTGAGGCCAATTGGATGACAATTTTTGTCAAGTAGTTGGTAGGATATTTTGTGTGCAAGTTGGCCAAGGACACTTGCCTAAATCCTCACCCTACACTTGCCTTGCACTTGGCACCATCTTGGCCCTTGGTTGGCCATGTCTTGACCTATAAATACCCCCAAGATGAAGAGTTCTTCATCCACAAACAAGCTTTCCAAGTCTTGAAATTCCCTCCCTTCTCTTGTTAAGTTTTCGTCCAAACACCCTCTCCCCCTCTAGCCTAAGTGGCCCTTGGCCGAGGCAACCCCTCCCCCCCCTAGCCTAGCCGAAACCTACCCCCCTCCCTGGGTCGAAAAGTTGCCGTCTAGGAGTGTTTTAATGCCCAAATTACCCTAGCCCAAATCCCGGAGGCCTTAGTCGAAGTTGTGAAGAACTTCAGGGTTTTCGAGCTACCGAGCGCACACAACTTAGGAGCTAAACCTTGCTCAGGCGCGACTTTTATCTAGGATATTATTGGGCTTACCGAGGTAATTAACCTTATCCTCCTTTTGTAATTAGAATATATATACTGTAGAAGTATAGGAATAAGTACTAATACTTAGAAGGATATTGCAGAATAGAATTGAACTGTTATCACAGTAGAAGGGCTTAAAAGAAGAATAATAGAATCAGATTTACATGGACTGTTTCTTTCATGAGACTTGAGTAGCTCACCGCAGGGAAGTGCTGCCCAAATGTTCGTAGAATAGCGAACCCTCCGCTAGAGCTTTGTACAAGATGCGGACGTTGATAGGCGATTTGATCGTTATAGTCGATACTCTGCGCGACATATTCAACTGGCGGTGGTTTTCGCGAGAAGGTATGTGATTCTTCCTAAAGCATGATATTTTATAATATATATGTAGTACCAGACGCATACGTGTTAATCGAATAATACTTACGGCAATGCCTCACGACTTAAGCTTTGATAACACTTACTAAGAATGCCTCACGTCTTAAGCCTGAAGAATAAAGAACTGACCACATTTCAAACGAATACTGAATCATTTTTAACAGAAGAGTAACACTTGGTTTTAATAGCTTAAGAGTTATACTAGCTTTATGGGAAGTTAGTTATTTCGGCTTTATAGTGATTAAAAGAACGATTTATTGATTTATGGTTATATGAGACTTGAATTATTATACTAATATGAATTTTGTTAAAAGTGTGAAACCTCATTTGTGAGTAAATAGTATTTTGGTTTTCAAAAGGAATGATGTTTTACCGATCGTAATAAATGTCGAACAAACCACAGCGCTTAATAAAGGGAATTATTTTGACTAATAAAGTATTATTAAAACCAGAGAAACTTCCATCCGCATAGGAGCTAAGATGAGACAAAATGATATTACATTTACTAGATCATGGCCGCTGTAATAAGATTGTTACGAATAATAATAACCTACTCACACTTAGGGTATATGTTTCTCAAATTATTTTAAAGGATTAAAGCTATGAACTACGAAACCTTTCGAAAATGAGAAACTTGAGTAATTGAAATTAGGCAAACTTAAGCGTTGGGAAAAGAATGTTGTTACTTGATTTTACAAAGAGAAATGTGTTGATTTACTTCAAAAGATAATCACTCTATTTTTATACTACGTATCAGGTGATTTTTGTGAAAGAAACGGATCTTTTAAAAGAGTAATACATTGAGTACCTTGGGGCTAAAAACCCGAACTTGTTAGCATAATGTAGAAAGTACCTTGTGTGAATAACTTGATTGTATTGATTTGTGATAGTCTTGTAACACTTTCTTATTGACTTGATAAGTAAGCATGTTAGGATGCTACGTGAGTTAGTGTCTTGTGATGTTTGTGTAAAGGGGTTATCCCTTGTTGTGCTTATGTTGTTTAGCGATAAGCGGTTATGTTGATATCATATCACTCATAACTCCGGGTTAAGCCGCCCACGCGGGTAGACTCAGCGTCTAGTGACCTATGATTCGAGAATACCTTATGCAGTGCAGATGGCCTACGCGAGCTACGGAGTTCCGGTTAGTGTGCGACCCTTGTGGTCACGCGGTCTTTATGGCCACGCAGACGCGAGTCCAGACGCTGCCGGGAGTAGTACCTCGATGCGAGGAATACTCACGCGGGCCATTAGAATGGCCTACGCGAGCTACTGAAAGTTCGGTGGCTAGACGCGACATTAGATATCGCGCGAGTGGCGCCTTTGATCATGTGACGGCCTAGACAGATCTCATGATACGATTTACGACCTTGTTGTATCGGGGTTTTTAGTAGTCGGCTATGCCCTCGCATTACCCCTGCACGGTTTTATGATGACTTTGAGGGCGAGTCCTCGACTTGATACGATCGTTTATTTCTTGTGAACTGTAGTTTTGGTTATCATACATGTCTCCTGCTTTGTATAGACTACTATGATTTCATTTACTGATTTTCGCCACATACTTGGTACTGTTATCGACCTCTTCGGGGCCGCGTTCATGCCGCAGTAAAGGTACTCCTACCGTTGATCCGTTCTTAGGATCACCGTTTCATTGGGAAAGCTCCGCTTCTCGGAAGCTTAGCATTTTGGTATGGTCCTGTCATTGTAGATATTTGTATTCAGGGTATGGCGGCCCCGCCCGCCATTGTTGTTTTAAACTCTTAGAGGTCTGTAGACTGTTGTAAGGTTGGGATGTAATCGCTCATTTTGGGTAATTATATATGTATCGAAAGGCAACTTTGCTTCGTATAGTCGTGTCTCAATTTATACTGTTTCATATCTTGGTTGTTTTATTTTCCGCTGATTTCTCTGATGTATGACTACTTGGGTGCCCGGGTAAGGCACCAGTCACGGGCCCCGGAACGGGTCGTGACACCATTGCATTGAGTTGTGGAACTTGGTCCACATCTTCTACAACGGGATGAGCAGTACAACCAGAACCATCATAGATGCAGTAGCAGGTGGAGCATTCATGAGGAAAACAGCCCACGACGCTCATGAGTTATTAGAAGATATGGCCACTAACAACCATGTCACGGAAGAGAGGTCGACAAATGGGAGAAGAACAGTGGGAGTCCACGAAATAGATGCTATTGCTGCCTTGAATGCCCAAGTGGCCCTTCTAGCAAAACGATTGCGAAAGAACATACTGATGTCGATGAATGCGGTACAGATGCCTAAAAGCTGTGAGATATGTGGTGGCCCACATACATTTGATAGGTGTCCTTCAGCGGATCCCAACAATATACCAATGGAGCAGGCAGAGTGTCAGGCCATAGGTAATTATCAAAGGCAACAGAACAACCCCTACTCTAACACTTATAATCCAGGATGGAGGAATCACCCAAATTTCTCATGGAAAGGAGACTGCGGCGCAGACCGCACCAAGGGCGCAGACCGCACCATGGGCAAGAAACCAGATCGTGGGCGCAGACCAGATAGGCCGATTGTAATCCAGCAGAGCCGTAATCAAGAACCCTTCATTCAAGCCCCACACCAATCAGCTAATGCACCGGCTCAAAGAAGAAAACCAGATGATAGCAAAGCGGACAAAGACTTGCCAATGCCTGACGCAGCTCATGATGTAAGCTAGATCCTCGCTCGTAAACTTGGAGACACAGTGGGTCACTAGCAAAACAGCAAACAAAGAGCCACAGGGACATTGCCAAGCAATACAGAGGTAAATCCGGTGAGCAAAGGTCAGCAATGATTGAGAAGTGGAAGACATTGAGCAACGATCACCTCACCAAGAGTTGAGAAGAAAGCGAGTTAGAAAAAGAGAAGGTGATTGAGCCTAGCCCAACAAGAGAGAAAACCTGCAGAAGGAGTATACAGAGAAGATCCCTTTCCCTGGAGACTACAAAGAAAAGGCGGTTGATAAACAATTCTCCAAATTTTGAGACATTCAGAAAGTTGAATATCTACATACCTTTCATAGAAGCTCTAGAGCAGATGCCCTACTATTTCAAGTTTATGTAGGAGATTTTGGGGAAAAAGAAGAAGTGGCGAGAATCTGAAATAGTAGCAATCGATGTAAGAGTGTAGTGCTATCTTGCGTAAAAGTTGCCACCAAAGCTAAAAGATCGGAGCTTTACACTACCTTGCACATGGTGGTAACTTGCAACAGAGCTCAGTGTGATTTAGGGGCAAGTATAAATCTAATGCCCTATCGCATTTAAAAGATTGGAGTTGGGTGAGGCCAAACCAACCACAGTAAGCCTGCAACTAGCCGACAGGACAGTGGTTCATCCAAGAGGCAAGATCGAGGACGTGATTGTGAAAGTAGAAATTTTTTTCTTTCCTGCTGACTTCCTCATTCTTGATATGGAAGAAGACGCGGAAATCCCTATCATATTGGGGAGGCCATTCCTAGCAACGGGGAGAGCTTTGATTGATGTTGAAATAGGAGAATTAACACTAAGAGTGGAGTCTGAAGAAATGGTGTTTAAAGTTTTTAAATACGTCATTGAGCCACCAACAATGAGTGGGTGCTTTGCAATCAGCACCATCAAACCCTCATGCGAGCCAATACAAGTCAACCAAAGAGCGATGAGCCCAAGAAAGGTGCATGGTTTCTCGAAATGCCACTAAAGGAGGTAAGTATTCCTGAACTCCCCCTTACTGATAATGCTAAGAAGAAAAGAAGAAAAGAAGAAAAAGAAAACGCCAAATGTGGAGGAAATGGATAGGTTGGGGGCTTAATCCACCCCAGGGTTATTAAGGCTAAGGAACTTGCGTCCGGCTAAAAGACGTTAAAGACGCTACTTGGGAGGCAACCCAACGCTTTTCAATTATGTTATTTTAATTTCTCTTTTTAGTTTATTTTATTTTGTCTAAGAACGATCTCACGGTCTGGGTCTTGTGTTTGTGCTGTGATTGATGTGCACAGGAAATAAATCAAGAAAAGCCGAATTTCGAGCAGTGTAGCCTGGCGCCAGAGCAGGGTCGCGCTAAAAGAATCGAACAGCGCTGAAGTTTAAGCGCCATGCCAGAGCAGGTCGCGGCAGAAAGTCCCGAAGAAGCGCAGATGATTGGGCACCGCGCGCTAAAAATGGCCGCACAAGCGGAATCGAAACTTAAAACGCCCAAAAATCAGATTTTCCCCAATTCCAAATTCAAAAACCTAACCTTCCCTCTCCAAAAACCCACGAAATTCCAGAAATTTGCCCACAAATCCTCCACAAATCCAACCCAACCACAACCTAAACTCTTAAATTCCCAAAAAACCCTTAGCCATCTCAACCAACAAAGCTCCATTCCATAGCCTCAAACCACCAATTGAAACAAGAACAAGCTTGAATCTTCTCATAAAAAGGTAATCCTTTTCTGTTCTTAAATCCTTTACTGAAGTCACATGAGGTAGTAGTTTGAAGGAGTATTGTAGTTGAAGTAGTTTGGGTACTAAAAAGTTGATTCTGAAGTTCGGAGAAAAGAGTAGAAAAAGAGTGTGGGTATTGGGTAGAAAAGTTGAAGTTTGGGGGTGTTGTGTTCGCTGCTAGTTGTCAATTGTGTAGGAAACATTTGTGCCACTAAATTATAAGCTCCAGAAACTGTTTTAACCATGGCCACCAGGAAAATAAGAGGCTCCACATCCACCCCAACCCCACAATACGATGAAAATAGGTTTGTGAGCTACCAAGCCTACCAAAGATACAAAAAGCTTGATACTGCACTTTAATACGAGAAGGGGAATGGACTACCAGAGGGAGTCATATGGGGAAAAAGATGTTTATGAGCCCATTCGGGCTATGATTGAGTTAAGGGAGTGGAGGAAATTTGTGAATCCGGAGAAGATAGCACCAGTAAACACAACAATGGTGCGTGAATTTTATGCCAATTTTCCGGAGAAGGTGGAAAGGGGATGCTTTGTAAGGGGACACTATGTGCCTGTGACAGCAGAAGATATAAATATACAATTGAAAACAGTTGATGTTGAAGGAGGAATTGGTGATCGGAGCCATTTTAGAACATGGTCTAGGAGCACCGACAACATAAACTGGGATACCGTCGCAAACACCGTGAGCTACCATGGAGCTGTTTTTGATATTGGAAGAAATGGGTCAAGGGCACTGAACAGGTGCCAATTCAACAAAGTAGCCAAAGGTTGGCTATATTTCGTCAGCGCCCGCATGATTCCATCCACGCACTTCACCAGAGTGCCAGAGGATAGGATTAAACTGATATATGGAATTATGAGGGGGTTGACGATTGATGTGGGGAAAGAAATAGTGCAGAGCATTGAGGAAATCAGCAGGTTGGTAACAACAGGCGAATTGGGACATGGCTCAGTTATCACCAAGCTATGTCACATGAGTGCGGTTCCAAAACTACCCACTGACACTCATGAAAGAAACCAACTGCCCGTGTCCTATGGGATAGTGCACTCTTTCCCAGACCCAAGCCCCCCAGCAGCCAGACGGAGAGTACAACCAGCAGCAGCAGCAGCAGAGGCCGCCATGGACGAAGATGAGCCTGAAATAGGGGCTCAATATGAGGCAGGACCTAGCCACCAGCCAACCACAGAAGGTAACCTCCAGCCGGCGATGGAGCAAGTGCTGCAACTGCAGAATGATGATGCAACATTTCGGCACATTGTTACAAGGACAAAATGAGTTGAGACAGGGATAACATGAGTTGCGACAAGGGCAACAAGAAGTGAGGCAGAAGCAGCAACAGCTGCACCAGCAGTATGAAGAGTTGAGTTCCCTGTTCAACCAATGGTCGATGCATTATCCACCGCCACCACCACCATTTTAACCAAAGTTTGTAAGTGTCTTATTTCTTTTATTGTCTTTGAGTCTACACACATTGGGGACAATGTGTGATTTAAGTTTGGGGGTGTTTTATTTGTGTGTCATGTTACGTTTTATTTAGGTCTTTTTGATTGTTTTATGTTTATTTTGAGTCACCAAATTTTTTTCTTTTTTGAGTCATAATTGTCACAAAGATCATGTATCTTTGTAGTTGCTAGAAACACCTAGTGAAGTAAGGTGGAATAATGTAAAAGAATTGAAGCAACTATCTAAACACTTAGGTTAGATATGCCAAAACTCACGTAACTGTCATTTGAAGTTTCTTGCTGAAGTTATGCATGCTAAATGATAAATACTTATGTGTTATGATTGCTTGCTATTTGAGGCGAAATAGTTAGGATATGCATGTTAGGGAGATGACTCAGACATTTCTTTGATAGCCAATTCTTACCATTCTTTTCTATCATGTACTTTAAAAATATCCCTAGTCAGCCCCATTGAGCCAAAAATTGAAACTTCTTCTTTGACACCCTATATTCCCACAAATTGTACCATAAGTGAAAATATGAAATAGTGGAATACATTGTGTTAAAAAAGAGACAAAAAGAGTGAATAAGTCTGTTGCACCCCAATACAAAAGTAATAAGAAATAGGCAAAAGCCTAAGTTTGGGGGTGCTTGTCATTATTAGATACTTCACTCTCCCAAAACAAAAGAGGGGAAAGATAGAATCGAAATGAAGAAAAGAACAAAAAGAAAAGGGAAATACTGAAAAGCTAAAGAGCTTATGGTACACAAAAATGAGCCTAAATGCCTATTTTTACCAACCCCTACCTAAGCCTACATTACAACCCTTAAAGTCCTGAAGATCTCTTTTATACATATCCAGAATTAGTGGAGAATAGCAAGTAAGCATGTCATATGAATTCTTGAATTTACATGCATGATTTAGTATATTGACTTCCATTAAGCATGATGAATATGAGTTTGCGAAATATTTAGCTTCATGTGTTTAGTGTGCTGAAAATTTTATGCTATATGTTCCTGCATATTATTTTGCTAACCTTCATGTTTTTCTAGTTAACACTATTGCAGCAAAAGTAATCAATGGTAGCGAGTCTTTTATTTTTCGTTTCTTTGAGTCTTTTATTTCTTTCTTTCTATCTTTGCTCGAGGGCGAGCAAAGGTTAAGTTTGGGGGTATTTGATCGGTGTATTTTATATACACCTTTTGAGTCAGTTTTAGTTAGTCTTTTGTCCCGTTTTGCACATATAAGTGTTGTATTAGGATAGCTTTCCTTTCTATTGAGTCAAAGTGGTTAAAATGACCAAATGACGGAAAAGGAGCAAAAAGAGGGCAAAAGAGGAGATGCCAGATCTGGAAACAGAGAAAGTGGCGAATGAGGGTAAAATCTGCACGGCCGCGACGCCTCCTGCACAGCCAGGCCGCGCGCCAATATTCAGAGAGGCTGCAGAAGACCCAGCGCGCGGCCAGCTGCGAGCGCGCGCCAAACATCCGAGAAGCTACCGAGTTCCAGTACGCGCACTCGCATGCCAGATATCAGGGCCGCGGCGCCAAAACACCCGACGGATTGCAGAACTTACGGCGCCGCGGCGCCTGTCTGCAGGGCCGTGGCGCCGACGCAGAAAAATTAGGTCTTTTGACGAAATTCTGGGCCAGGCCTGAAGGAAAAGAGGGAGGCGGTTTTCAGTCTATAAAAGGAGAACCCTAGGCAGTTTTTGAGGGTTCCCCTTCTTGCACAACACAAGACTTTTGCTTGGAGATTGGATACCATTAGTTTAGTAATTTCTTTTCCCTTTCTTGTTCTTTATTTCTATTTTGTATGATGAACATGGAATTAGTTCTTGTCATGACAATGGCTAGAAACTAATTCTCTTATAGGGCTTTCCATATTGAATTGCTAGAAACTTATGTTATAAATTAATGCATGCTTATGGTTATTTTTGTTATTGTGAGATCTATCCAATAATTGAGTTGAATTCTTGGTAATTAATTGACAACTAATTATCACTATATGATTTCTAATCAGATTCCGAAAGGGGGGATTGTGAATATGCTGTAAGTTGGGTAGACATTCTTGGATTGAGGATGAAAATACATCAATTATTTATGTAGCGTTGATGAGAGGCTTAACAACCCTAATTTTGCGCATTGTGCGTGACGGTCAACTAGGTTTTTGTTCTTAATCCTCCTATAAAGTTATCCTTATCACCGAAATGTAGGTAAGGTGCGATACTGGGGTTGAGTGTTTATATAACCCTAACGGGAGTATAAAACAATTTCGTAAACCTGCTTTCTCCAAAAGAAGAATACCATAAGTTAATGCATTAGTAAGTAGCATAAGCGGATAGTAAGGATACATGGAAGCCCTATTCTCATCACCACTGAAATAAATCTTTATAATTAAATAGCTTGCATAATTCTTAGTTATAAACAACAAATCAATTATCAATTCACCAAATAGATACTAGAAAATAGATAGTTGGTAATTGAACCCTAATCCTCGTGGACGATATTCGGTCTTATCAAGACTATACTACTTGTCACGATAACGTGCACTTGCGTTTAAAGTGTGTGCATCTTACCGCGCATCAGCATGCCCCGGCATCCCACATCGTATAAGCATGACCATAGGGTATCCCTCGCGGTCGCATGCCCCGGCATCCCACATCGTATAAGCATGACCGTAGGGTATCACAAATAATTGAAGCATACCCGTGGAATCCCACCTCACTGTCGGTACGTCCAAGTAAACTTACAACAAGGCAGCCGACCCTCCAACCGAGAGTCGCGGCAACGTAATAAAACATAATACTTGCACTCAAAGGCTATCACCAGCACATATAGGCAATTCTCAATTAATCAAGCCAAAGTACTTATCAAGGCACACATAGAATAATTCTCAATTAATCAAGCCAAAGTACTTATCAAGGCACACATAGGATAATTCTCAATTAACCAAGCCAAAGTACTTATCAAGGCACACATAGGATAATTCTCAATTAACCAAGCCAAAGTACTACGTACGTACATTCTTTTCAAAAGACTCCTTTTTATGTAAAATCCCAAGATACTAACACCCGTAGTATCAAGGTGTGTCTATTTTTCAAAGTAAGTTACTACACTTTTAGAAAACTCATTTCAAAGCTTGAAATCAAATAACTTCAAATTTTCACAATCTAGGCAACTTATGCCCAATAATCAAAATAGACAACTTTCTTAACCTTCCATAAAGCCGTTATAACCCGTTATGGTTTTAGACATATCCATTCCTTTTTATAACCAAGAGACTTATACTATTAAAACCAAGTATCAAATACTTTACGAATCAAGTTCTTAACTTTCAAAATACTTCAAGTCTCTTAATATATAGAAAACAAGTTTCTTCTCTTAAATCATGTCATTTCTCCTCTTTTAAATCAAATAAGTAAATCACTCCTTTGACTCCCCTAAAGTCATTATAATGACCCTTAGGTTTTGGAACTAAGGCACTAGCCAAAAGATTTGGAAACCACTTCCTTTTCAAGACTCTATGTACTTTAAGTAAAATACTTTCACTTTTAAGAATCCAAACTTCACTAAGGAGATGGATTATACAACTTACAATTTAAACATCAAAGTACAATCAAGGAAGTACATAGAACAAATTCTATTTTAGGCAATCCAATTACAACCAAGGAATGGATCAATTAAGGAGTAGGACATACTTTCTTTATCTTAAGGAATCATGCTAGAAGAGGAGATAGTTCACAAACCTTTTCGGCTAAATCCACAAGCTAAGCCGAATACGCCGTACGTAGAAGTGTCAACCTATAATGGTCACAACAAGACTATCAACTTCTAGTCTCTAACGTAGAATAATACTAAGTATGCGGTCTCTAATTCTACGGAAAATCGGGCAGCACTTCCTTTGTTTCTACTCACTGTTACACCCCGTAAGTCCAAGACATGTATAAGAGAATGTACGAAAGGAAACAAGACTTGGAAATTGGTACGAAAGGAAGAATTGTTTTTCCGACGGAAAATCTTCCGGACGTCGGAAAGGAAAAATGTTCGTTGTTGAGAATTGGATTCTCAAAATGCATTATTTGAAGAGTATGGAACTCTTAACATTTTGGAAATTTATTTTTACGGATTTGGTCACGTGGGGCCCACCCGAGGAATTTTACATTTTTATGGGGCCCACGAGGGTTACGGAATTTTATGGACGCATGAGAGGGCGACACGTGGCACCCCCACATGGCTTGGTCGAAATTTATGCAAGGGTATAATGGTCATTGACCATGGTTGAAGATAAGTCTTCCAAAGCTTGACATTGTTGACAAGTCAACTTGTCCACCTAGGCTTGATCCAAGTGAAACTCATCCTAGCCTCACATTTGTTTAAGTGTAAACCCTCCATTGTGTGTTATAAGGTTACTACTAGTGCAAGACTTGCCATTTAACACTTAGAAAAAAATCACACTAGTTGTTCTTCATGAACATGCTCTCGGCTTAGGTGCCATTCCCACACAAAAAATTTTAGTTTGTGATCCATTAGCCACAAGACTTTAAACCAAGGTTCCTAAGAGTATTGTAAGGTTATCTCAATAGAAAGATTTGGAAAAACGTATTTTTACGTTAGTCGCAAAGCGGAAACTAAGGAGTTCTTCAACTTTGAAGTTGGAACTTGAAGATGGGTTCTTCATAGGCCTCTAAGAGTGCTTGGAGCGGATTGGAACCTAAGGAAAAGAGCTAAGAATTGCTAAGGCGACTTTGAATCTTGGAAATTTTAAGGGCTTGGAAAGGTATAAATTTTGTCGCTTTAGTAGTTAAGACTTACTTATTGTCAGAGCTATGGATTTTAGCAAGCATGAGTTATATAGTATGAAGTTTGATATGTTTATTGGCTATTGGAACCCTAATCCGAAAACTTGCATGTTTAGCCTTAAGATTACATTTCAAGTTGATTATTAGTTAAGTCGTCGCATGTTGTATAAAGAAGGAAATTGTAGTTGTTGAAGTTGTTTATGACTATATAACATGTTAGACCTTAGAACTTGGAATTGGAAAAGGCGTAGTGTTATTGGTTATATGTTGGCCGAGAATGGCTAGTGAAGTATTAAACTATTTGGTATGAATTGTGGGGCGGAATTTTACACGTATTGTAAGGCGTGTAATCCCCTTTGTTTGGTTGTTGTTTGGAGCCTTAAATGTGGCGTGTTGGTTATTGTATTCGACCTTGAAAAAGGTGGAAAAGTAAGTAGAAACAAAGGAAGTGTTGCCCGATTTTCCGTAGAATTAGCGACCGTATACTTAGTATTATTCTACGTTGAGACTAGAAGTTGATAGTCTTGTTGTGACCATTATAGGTTGACACTTCTACGTACGGCGTATTCGGCTTAGCTTGTGGACATTAGCCGAAAAGGTATGTGAACTATCTCCTCTTCTAGCATGATTCCTTAAGATAAAGAAAGTAAGTTCTACTCCTCAAATGATCCATTCCTTGGTTGTACTTGGATTGCCTAATATAGAATATGTTCTATGAACTTCCTTAATTGTACTTTGATGTGTAAATTGTAAGTTGTATAATCCATTTCCTTAGTGAAGTTTGGATTCTTAAAAGTGAAAGTATTTTACTTAAAGTACATGGAGTCTTGAAAAAGAAGTGGTTTCCAAACCTTTTGGCTAGTGCCTTAGTTCCAAAACCTAAGGGTTGTTGTAATGACTTTAGGGGAGTTAAAGGAGTGATTTACTTAATTGTTTTAAGAGAGGAGAAGTGACATGATTTAAGAGAAGTAACTTGTTTTAAAGGTGTGAGTTACTTGAGGTTTAAAGGTAGAAGAAACTTGTTTTCTAAATGTTAAGAGACTTGAAGTATTTTGAAAGTTAAGAACTTGATTTGTAAGTATGTGATACTTGGTTTTAAAAGTATAAGTCTCTTGGTTATAAAAGGAATGAAATTGTCTAAAAACCATAAAGGGTTATAACGGCTTTATGGGAAGTTGGTTATAACGGCTTTATGGAAGGTTTAGAAAGTTGTCTATTTTGATTAAAGGGCATAAGTTGCCTAGATTGTGAAAATTTGAAGTTACTTGATTTCAAGCCTTGAAATGAGTTTTCTAAACGTGTAGTAACTTACTTTGAAAAATAGACATGCCTTGATACTACGGGTGTTAGTATCTTGGGGTTTTATATAAAAAGAAGTCTTTTGAAAAGAATGTACGTACGTAGTACTTTGGCTTGTTAATTGAGAATAATTCTATGTGATGCCTTGATTAGTACTTTGGCTTGATTAATTGAGAATTAGTCTAAGTGTGCCTTGATAAGTACTTTGGCTTGTTAAATGAGAATTATTCTATTTGCGCCCTGATAAGTACTTTGGCTTGTTAAATGAGAATTATTATATTTGTGCCCTGATAAGTACTTTGGCTTGTTAAATGAGAATTATTATATTTGTGCCCTGATAAGTACTTTGGCTTGTTAAATGAGAATTATTCTATTTGTGCCCTGATAAGTACTTTGGCTTGGTTAATTGAGAATTATTCTATGTGTGCCTTGATAAGTACTTTGGCTTGATTAATTGAGAATTAGTCTAAGTGCGCCTTGATAAGTACTTTGGCTTGTTAAATGAGAATTATTCTATTTGCGCCCTGATAAGTACTTTGGCTTGTTAAATGAGAATTATTCTTGTCACGACCCGTTCCGGGGCCCGTGACTGGTGCCTTACCGGGGCACCCAAGTAGTCATACATCAGAGTAACCAGCGGAATATAAAACAAGACAGGAAACAGTTTATAAAATAAGACATACGCTTTATCTGATGAAAAGCTTGCCTTTCGCATAATATAAATAACTCAAGTTTTGCGATACATCCCAACTGCATAATAGTACTACAAACCTCTAAGGAAGTAAAACTATGGCGGACAGGGGCCCGCCATACCTCGATCTGACAAAACTATCTACAATACAGGAGATCATACCCAAAAGTAGAGCCTCGGGAGAAGATGGAGCTCACGACACCAACGCAAAGATCCTAAGGATGTGGATCTAGCACTGCCGCCTCTTACCATGCAGATTTAACGCAGCTCAAGGAGGTCGACAACAGTACCAAGTATGTGAAACTATAAAGTACTTAAATGAAATCGAGTATTCAAAACCTTTTCACAAATACAATCGGTTCAATTGCACATAGTGCACATCACAAACAACAACAAAGAATAGGAAAATCAGAATGTGTCTATTCTAGGCCGCGAATGATCGAAGCAAGGCCAATCGCCCATAGTATCATTCTGCGTGCCTAGCCCCGACTTCCGCACTCGCATAGGTCCCACATGCACTGCATGAGATATTTCTCGATCGGGGCAGCCAACCCCAGATCCGCCTAGGCTCCCGCACTCGCATAGCCTCAAAAGACCGCATAGTCTCAACAGACCGCATAGGAATCCCTCGTGATCAAAGCAAACGCCGGAATGATCAATCACGAGCATACCGCTGCTCCGCATAGTCTCACAGACCGTGACAGCCGTATAGACCGCATCGAGGCAAGCCTCGTATAACAATCGGGGTAGGTGATACAATAACAAAGATAATGGACTTACCGTTAGCAACGTAAGCACAGCAAGAATGCACTTTACACAAAGATTACAAGACACTAACACAGTAGCATCATAACATGTCTACTTATCAAACAATCTTACTACACTTAATGTAAATCAATACAAGGCTTTTATAAACAAACAAGTAAACAGCCTTTTTATCTTTCTTAAGTTGTTATACCTAACTTCCCATAAAGCTAGTATAACTCTTAAGCTTTGTTTTAAAACCAAGTATTTATCTTCATTAAAAATGATTCAAGATTCTTTTGAAATGTTTTCGTTCTTTGTTATTCAAAGCTTAAGCGTGAGGCATCACGTAAGTATTATTCGAGCTTAAGCCGTGAGGCATTGCCGTAAGTATTATTCGTGCTTAAGCGTGAGGCATTGCCATAAGTATTATTCGATTAACACGTATACGTCTCACCGTACTATATATTGTAAAATATCATGCTTTAGGAAGAATCACATACCTTCTCAAATAAACCACCGCCAAGTTGAATATGTCGCGCAGAGAGTCACTATAATAGTCACAGACATCAATCAAAGTCTAGACTACTCAAGGTCATTCTAAACAGAGGGTTCATAATTCTACGTAAGTCGGGCAGACAACCCTACCCGTGAGCTATGTAAGTTCATCAGAAAACAATTCTAAGTGAGTATTCAATTATTCTTCTTTAAACCCTTCTACCGTGATAATTTCAATTCTATTCTGTGATATTCTTCTAAGTATCTAATACTTGTTCTAATACTACAACAAGAAGTATTCTCTAATCCAAAAGAGGGTTAGGATTAGTTACCTCGGTAAGCCCAATAATATCCTAGATAAAGTCGCTGAGCAAGGTTTAGCTCCTAAGTTATACGCTCCCAGAGTCTAAGAAACCTTAGAAGTTCTTCACAACTTCTACTAAAGACTAAGGATTTGGGCTAGGTATTTTGGGCATTATAACGATACTAGAAGACAACTTTTCTACCAAGGAGGGTAGATTTTGGCTAGGCTAGGGGTGGGTAGCCGGGCCAAGCTTCTGAGGAGGGGTGTTGGACGATTTGCTAACAAAGGAGAAGAGAGGATTTTAGACTTGAAAGCTTTTGTGGATGAAGAACTCTTCATCTCTAAGGGTATTTATAGGTCAAGTGAAGGCCAACCAATGGCCAAGATTTAGCCAAGTGCTAGGCGTAGGCCAAGATTCACCCATGTGTCCTAGGCCAACTAACACACAAAATATCCTACCAACTACACCTCCATTTCGTCCAATCCGAGCCCTCACGTCCGCTAATGGGAGGTGCCAAGTGGCGCCTCTTGTTGGCCCAACACGCTTCGCCTCTGGAAAAATCCGCAAAAATTAAAAATGACATAGCCGGAAATTCCCTACGAAAGTCGTGGAAAACGTTTCGCCGAAAAACGACTCTAAACGGGTCGTGAACAAAATTAATTCGCCAAGCCTTAGTACAAGTTCAAATTTTCTACGCACGCCCCACGCATACTCCGAAATACGGGTATAACATTCTCCCCTCCTTAGAAACATTCGTCCCGAATGTTCCTTCTCAAGACAGTTATCGAAGAAGCTTAAACAGTTAGAAAATGCCACACACGGCCACAAAACAACACTTAGGCATAAATGATAATGGAAATTTACAAGTAGGAAAGTGAATTACCTGGAGGTGTGGGGAATAGGTGAGGATACTTCTGTCTCATGTCCTCCTCGGCTTCCCACGTCATCTCCTCCTCGAGCTCGCTCCGCCACAAGACTTTGACGGAAGCCACGCCCTTCGTCCGCAGACGCCTAACTCCGACGATCGACTATCGCTATGGGAATCTCCTCACGATAACCCCTCCACCGACATCGTCAATCGGTGTACCTAGATGGATCCGATACATCTCCTCAAAGATAGATACGTGAAACACGATGCACCGCCTCCAGATCGGACGGCAGATCTAACTCAGGGCAACCTTGCCTACCTGCGACAATCAAACGCCCAATGTACTGGGCCGAGTTTCCTTCTTCCCGAATCTCATCACACCCTTCATGGGTGACACTTTAGGAAAACCCAATCATCTATCGCGAACTCCGGATGCCGACGACGATGATCTGCATACGACTCGCCGACTCGAGTCAATAGTCGCCTCGATAAGCTTCACCTTATCCATCGTCACTGCACCAAATCGTCCCACTAGCCGCACTCGCCCACATCGAACCAACCTATAGGCGACCGCACTTCCTCCCATACAAGGCCTCATAAGGCGCCATCCGAATACCGGAGTGGTAGCTATTATTATACGCAAACTCAACTAGAGGCAAATGATCCTCCCAACTACCATCAAGTCAATAACACAGCTCGCAGATATCCTCAAGAGTGCGATAGGCGCGCTCTGCTGTCCGTCTGCGTGGATGAAATGCAAGACTCGTGCTCACCGGCCCCTAAACCCTCTCGAAGGACCTCCAAGTTAGCCGTAAATCGGGCTCCTGTCGATATGATCGAACTAGGGACTCCATGCGACCGACGATCTCTGATGTAAAGTCCGCATAATCCTCACCGAGAAAGTCGCCCTAACGGAAGAAAGTGGGCTGATTTCACACCGTCGACGATATAACCCATATAGAATCATGTCTCCTCCGAGTGCGAGGTAATCCCGTGATGAAGTCCATGTTGATTACCTCCCACTTCCGTGTCGGGATCTCAATCGTCAGAATAAACCACCGTGCCTCGTGCTCTACCTTCACTGCCGACAACACGGCATCGAGCTACGAACTCGCAACGCCCCACTTCAAGCCATCCCACCAATACACGGATCTAAGGTCGTGGTACATCTTGGTCGACTCGATGGATAGAGTAACGCTACGCGGTGCTTCCCCAAGAACTCGCCGAAGTCCTCAAACATCCGGAACACACAACTCGCCTCAAACCTTAGCACCCCATCGATGCTACCTCAAAGGACCCTTGCTCTCACGAAGAGTCAGTATCACGATAACGTGCAAACCGGATCTCGAATTGTTGCCTCTTCACCTCCTCGACGATGGAAGACTCGGCAACCTCACGAACTCTAACCCCACCGCTATCGTAATCAATCTTGAGAAACATCTCGCGCTCGCAATCTGGTCGAACAAATCATCAATCCCGGGAAGGGGTATTCGTTTAATGGTCACTTTGTTCACCGTCAGAGTCAACACACATGCGCAGCGTCCCGCCCTTCTTCTTCACGAACAATACGGCGCTTCTGCGAGAGAAACACTAGGTCCGATAAAACCTTCTCCAAAGAAATCTCTAAGCTGATCCTTCAACTCTCTCAACTCGGCGGTGCCATTCGATGGCGGAATGGAAATAGGCCGAGTGTCCGCAATATGTCAATACAAAACTCAATCTCCTCTCGGGAGGGATACCCGAGGTCATCCGAAACACGCCTGGGAACTCACGACCATCGAATCGATCAAAATCTGGTACCGCAGCCTTCAGATCAAACACCGAACGAGATGGTAGATATACCCTTCGCACCATCTTCCTAGCCTCGAGGTAGGAAATAAACCTACCCTCGGCGATACCGTGCTCCTCCCACTCAACAACCGCCTCGTGAAACTGGAACTGCACTACTCTCTCTCTGCGGTCTACATTGGCGTAGTGAAGCTAGCCAATCCATCCCCATAATCACGTCGAAGTCAATCATCTCCAACTCTATCAAGTCGCCAGGTCCGACGATCGCAAATGGTCACAGGACAAGCTCTATATACCCGCCGAGCTACCACCGAATCACCCATCGCGTAGCTACCTCGAAAGTGGTCTATGGACTCGTGCTCTATCCCTATCCTACTAGCAACAAGGGGAGATATATGGATGCAGTAGAACCCGGATCTATCAAAGCATACACATCAAACCTGAACCGATAAGGTACCCGGCGACATCGGTGAGGCCTCCCGATCTGTCGGTGGACAAAGCATATATGCGGTTCGAGGACCGCTAGAATCGGGACTGCGCCACGACCTGCGCGCGACCCGCGATCCACGTGAACCTCGCCCGGGCGAGTAATCGCGGGGATGAAGAAGCGCAATGCACTCGTAGGCCGAGCCTACCACCGCCACGCTTGGCCGGACAAACTCGCAAAGTGACCTGCCGCCACAAGTATAGCAAGCTCGAGTACAGCCTCCGTAATGGTATTCGCCACAACGCACACCGAGCGCACTCGAACGGTTAGCACCTCGCACCTCGAAATCAAGTCCCGGGCCCCGACCGCCCCGACCGCCTGGGCCGTGGCTGAAATGAGGTAGAGCGCTCTGCGGGCCGTGGTGCACCTGGACTTGGCGACGCCCACCCCGAGGACCACCAAAAGAACCGGCCTCGCCTTCTTCTCGCTGATATCGCTTACCCGGCGGCTCTACGCCTCACAACCTGCAGATGAGCTCGCATACGGGTTATGTCCATGCTCGGGTGAAGGGACACACCCGCACAAGACTCGGCCATGTAATCATCTAGCCCAGTGACATAGCGATGCACTCGCCCTCCATCTCTCGCTACTGTGCAGTGGACATATCGAGCCAAAGAATCAAACTCGACATTGTACTCCTCACCGCAAGGCCCTCCCGCCAAGAATAAGAATCTATCACTCGTGCCCTCCTCATCTGCGGAGGCAAGAAGTGTGAGAAAAGCCTCAAAACTCATCCCATACTGCTGAGGCATGCTCTCCCGAAAGCTCCTATGAATCAAACCAATCGATCATGGTATCACGCAAATTGACGCGAACCGAATGTCACAGGCCTCTACGAAGCCACGATCACCCGCGATAATCCTCTGCGGTGACGGATGAACTCCTGCGATCATCCTCCCGCCTCGACCAGAAACTCGCGGGCTACAACTCAAGAAATCTCGTAGCCTCAAACTATACGCCTCGGTGCACTACGGTGCGCTCGAGCCGAGCCGAACTGTCGTGATCCGGCCTCTCTCGATCGGGCCACAACTTTAGCCAATAGTTGGGCCATCTCCTTGTACCCTAACCTCCGCCCCAGCCGTGGGACATGAGGTGTGGTACTGTGGTCTCGGCTGGGCCGGGCGGCCATAGAACTCGCTGCCTCTGGTATAGGCGGGCCCGAGCCTCGTGACTCTGGGTGTCTCGCTAGCGCCTCCGGCCGCTTGCCGCTTCGGGCCCGAGTTGCCTTACGTGAGGCATAATCGCACAGAAAGGAATACGTTAGAGGGTCCAACCTATAACACACTTTCTAAAGCACGATCTCGTAATGAGAAGAATAGAAACCAATCCTAAATATCCTATAGCCTCACGACATTGGTGTGGTGCACAACACACCGATAATCAAGACTTCCATCGATACGGTCGTAGACACTTTCCGAGGATTAATCGCTCGATACCACTTTTGTCACGACCCGCCCGGCCCGTGGATCGTGCCTTAATGGGGCACCCAAGTAGTCATACATCGAGTAACCACGGAATATAAAACAAGACAGAAACAGCTTTATAAAATAAGACACGCTTTATCTCGATGAAAAGCTTGCCTTTCGGCATAATATAAATAACTCAAGTTTTGCGATTCATCCCAACTGCATAATAGTACTACTGCACTTAAGGAAGTAAACAACTATGGCGGACAGGGTCCCGCCATACCCCGATCAGACAAAACTATCTACAATACAGGAGATCATACCCAAAAGTAGAGCCTCGGAGAAGATGGAGCTCCCGACACCAACGCAAAGATCCTAAGGATGTGGATCTAGCACTGCCGCTTACCGCGCATTAACGCACCCCGGCGAGGTCGACAACAGTACCAAGTATGTGAAACTATAAAGTACTTAAATGAAATCAGAGTATTCAAAACCTTTTCACAAATACAATCGTTCAATTGCACATAGTACATCACAAACAACAACAAAGAATAGGAAAATCAGAATGTGTCTATTCTAGGCCGCGAATGATCGAAGCAAGGCCAATCGCCCATAGTATCATTCTGCGTGCCTAGCCTCGACTTCCGCACTCGCATAGGTCCCACATGCACGCATGAGATATTTCTCATCGGGGCAGCCAACCCCAGATCCGCCTAGGCTCCCGCACCCGCATAGCCTCAAAAGACCGCGATAGTCTCAGCAGACCGCATAGGAATCCCCGCATCAAAGCAAACGCCGGAATGATCAATCTCGAGCATACCGCCGCTCGCATAGTCTCACAGACCGCATAGCCGTATAGACCCGATCAAGGGGAAAGCCCTCGTATAACAAATAAGTGGGGTAGGTGATACAATAACGATAAATGGACTTACCGGTTAGCAACGTAAGCACGCAAAGAATGACCCTTACACAAAGATTACAAGACACTAACACAGTAGCATCATAACATGTCTACTTATCAAACAATCTTACTACACTTAATGTAAATCAATACAAGGCTTTTATAAACAAACAAGTAAATTCCTTTTATCTTTCTTAAGTTGTTATACCTAACTTCCCATAAAGCTAGTATAACTCTTAAGCTTTGTTTTAAAACCAAGTATTTATCTTCATTAAAAATGATTCAGATTCTTTTGAAATGTTTTCAGTTCTTTGTTATTCAGCTTAAGCGTGTGAGGCATCCGTAAGTATTATTCAAAGCTTAAGCCGAGGCATCGCTGTAAGTATTATTCAGGCTTAAGCCGTGAGGCATTGCCGTAAGTATTATTCAGGCTTAACACATGTACGTCTACCGTACTATATATTGTAAAATATCATGCGTTAGGAAGAATCACATACCTTCTCAAAACCACCGCCAAGTTGAATATGTCGCGCAGAGTCACCTATAATAGTCACAGACATCAATCAAAGTCTAGACTACTCGAAGGTCATTCTAAACAGAGGGTTCATAATTCTACCAGAAGTCGGGCAGACAACCCTACCCGTGAGCTATGTAAGTCTCATCAGAAAACAAATTCTAAGTGAGTCTGATTCAATTATTCTTCTTTAAACCCTTCTACCGTGATAACAGTTCAATTCTATTCGTGATATTCTTCTAAGTATCTAATACTTGTTCTAATACTACAACAAGAAGTATTCTCTAATCCAAAAGAGGTTAGGATTAGTTACCTCGGTAAGCCCAATAATATCCTAGATAAAGTCGCTGAGCAAGGTTTAGCTCCTAAGTTAGACGCTCAGGCTCCAAGAAACCTTAGAAGTTCTTCACAACTTCTACTAAAGACTAAGGGATTTGGGCTAGGGTATTTTGGGCATTATAACGATACTAAGACAACTTTTCTACCAAGGAGGGGTAGATTTTGGCTAGGCTAGGGGTGGGTAGCCTCGGCCAAGCTTCTCGAGGGAGGGTGTTGGACGATTTGCTAACAAAGGGAGAAGAGAGGATTTTTAGACTTGGAAAGCTTTTGTGGATGAAGAACTCTTCATCTCTAAGGGGGTATTTATAGGTCAAGTGAAGGCCAACCAATGGCCAAGATTTAGCCAAGTGCTAGGCAAGTGTAGGCCAAGATTCACCCACGTGTGTCCTAGGCCAACTAACACACAAAATATCCTACCAACTACACCTCCATTTCGTCCAATCTGAGCCCTCACGCCCGCCAATGGGAGGGTGCCAAGTGGCGCCTCTTGTTGGCCCCAACACGCTTCGTCTCTCTAAAAATCCGCAAAAATTAAAAATGACATAGCGGAAATTCCCTACGAAAGTGGAAAACGTTTCGTCGAAAAACGACTCTAAACGGGTGCTGTGAACAAAATTAATTCGGCCAAGCCTTAGTACAAGTTCAAATTTTCTACGTACGTCCTTACGTACATACTCTGGAAATACGGGGTATAACAATTCTATTTGTGCCCTGATAAGTACTTTGGCTTGGTTAATTGAGAATTATTCCATGGTGCCTTGATAAGTGCTTTGGCCTGTTTAGTTGAGAATTGCCTATGTGTGCTGGAAATAGCCGGTTGTGTGCTATTGGTATATCAGTCGTTTCGGGGTCATTCCGGTTTGTGGCATTTGGATATTCCGTGGATTTGCTACCCACGATGCGCGAGAATACCTCACGCGGTCCGTAAGGACTTATGCGGTGAAATAGTCCCACGCGGGCGGGTCGAGCCTATGCGAGGAATACCTCACGCGAGTTCGTAAGGGCTTACGCGGTGAAATAGTCCCATGCGAGAATACCTCACGCGGGTCCACGCGCCTACGCGTGAAATAGTCCCGCGAGTAGGATGGTTAAATGATACTTGTGCGCGGATGGTCTGCTTTGATCATGAGCTTCCTATTTTATATTGTAAGGATACTCATCGTTTACTCCCATTGTTAGTAAGGCACAATGTGTTGTAATTTGATTATCCTATATGTCCCGGATTTGTTTGTGTTACCCTATGGTCATGCTTTACGATGTGGGATTCCGGCATGACCACGTGGTATTTAGGACACGTGGGGGACTTGGTGTTCATGTATCCTTATTGGTGTTATTACATCATGGATCACGGCAGTGAGGAAGGATTCCACGCATGATTGATATTATGGGTGTGAGACCCATAATTATATTTGAGTAGTGACTTTGAGGCCTGCGTCCACGAATTGATATGATCGCTTATGTGTTATGTATCAGTAGGTTGCTATCATACATGTCTCTGTTTTGTTTAGATCGTTATGATTTTATTACGCATTTCATCGCTCACATACTTGGTACATTCTTCGCATCGACCTCCTTCGGGCTGCTCACGCCGCAGTATAGGTACGCTGTTTGGTGATCGGCAGGTGTAGGATCCTGCTCAGGGTTTTTGGATAGCTCCCTCTGTCCAGGAGTTTATCTTTTTGGTATATATCCTTGATGTGCTTTGTCTGATTTTGGGTACGGCGGCCTTGTCCCGTCATATTTCGATTTAACTCCTGAGGTGCAGTATTCATATGTGGATTGGACTCATGTACAGTGTAGTGTCTTTTGTTTATGTATATTATAGGGCAGCCTTGTCGGCTTTGCCTTGCACGTACGGTTGCTTTAAAAGAAAAAAAATGAGGTGTTATTAAATTTCCGCAGTTTACTTAGTTGTTAAGGGAGAAGGGTGCCCAGGTAGGGCACCAGTCACGGGCCCGGGGTTCGGGGTGTGACACTCACTTTGCCACCTTTTTCAAGGCCGAATACAATAACCAACACGCCACATTTAAGGCTCAAAACAACAACCAAACAAAGGGGATTACACGCCTTACAATACGTGTAAAATTCCGCCCCACAATTCATACGAAATAGCTCCATAATCTAGCCATTCTCGGCCAACATAAATAATAACACTAAGTCCTTTCCAATCATTTTCCAATTCCAAGTTCTAAGGTCTAACATGTTATATAGTCATAAACAACTTCAACAACTACAATTTCCTTCTTTTTACAACATGCGACGACTTTACTAATAATCGACTTGAATTGAAATCTTAGGCTAACATGCTAGTTTTCGGATTAGGGTTCCATTAGCCAATATACTAATCAAACTTCATACTAAACATCTCATGCTTGCTAATATCCACAACTACAATGATAAGTAATCTTAACTACTAAAACGACAAGATTATACCTTTATAAGCCCTTAAAAATTCCAAGATTCAAAGTCGCGCCTTAGCAAATTCTTAGCTCCTTTCCTTATGTTCCAATCCGCTTCAAGCACTCCTTATAAGCCTATGAAGAACTCATCTTCAAGTTCCAACTCCAAAGTTGAAGAACTCCTTAAGTTTCCGCCTTGCGACTAATACGAAAACGTCGTTTTTCCGAAATCTTTCTATTGAGATATCCTTATAATACCCTTAGGGACATTGGGTTTAAGTCTTGTGGCTAATGGATCAAAACTACAAAATTTCTTGTGAGGAACATGCCAAACCCGAGAGCACTTGTTGAAGAACAAGGTGTTGTCTAATTTTTCTAAGTGTAGAAATGCCAAGTCTTGCTACTAGTGTAGTATTTAAAACACATTGGAGGGCTTAGATTACAACAAATGTGTGGCTTGGATGGGTTTCACTAGGATCAAGCCCGTGCGATGTTGACAAGTCAACAATGTCATGCTAGCAAGACTAATCTTCCAAGGTGGTAAATGACCATTTTACCCTCACTAAATTTCGTCCAAGACCACATGTGGGGGTGCCATGTGTCGCCCTCTCATTCGTCCATAAAATTCCGTAACCCTCGTGGGCCCCACAAAACGTAAAATTCCTCGGGTGGGCCCCACATGACCAAATTCGTAAAAATAATTTCCAAAATGTTAATAAGTTCCATACTCTACAAATAATGCATTTTGAGAATCCAATTCTCAACAACGAACATTTTTCCCTTTCGGCGTTTGGAAGATTTTCCGTCGGAAAAACAATTCTTCCTTTCGTACTAATTTCTAAGTCTTGTTTCCTTACATACATTCTCTTATACATGTCCTGGACTTACGGGATGTAACATTATTCCCCCCTTAGAAACATTCGTCCCCGAATGTTCTTAGTCGGTTGTCAAGCTATACAAATTCCGACATAAACTCTATACTATGCCTATCAATCAATACTCCACAAGACTAACGATGCCACACATGGCCACCACATAACGTACGTACAAAATCTCAATATTGTTTCTTGTTCCCCAATCCTTGGATTTACTATCCAAACTTGGCCATTTGCTACTTAAATTCCCGTTAAGGCTCTTCTCGGTCCTTACGACCTGATTCCGGTGGAACGCATCCACGAACTCGTACAACGATCAACTAGACTTGGGCCTTGCATCCCCGGGACCCTATCACATAGCGGGACCATTACCAACTGACATCCCACATTCCATACTACCGGCTGACCCGAAATGAGTCCATAACCCGACTCATCGTCACACTTAACTTCTCATTTTTAGTCTGAAATAAATCTTTCTCTTATCTCAAGGTACTTCTCACCCTATCCCCCTATTCACTAGAGGTTCGTCACATAAACCAAAGTATTTCTACTGTACAATCTTCCCTATTGGTCTTACATCACATGGGCAATTACAACTTGTGAACTCTACACAACTATAGTCTCAGTTCACTTACCATTTTTGTCAACATTCTTAACTTTTCACATTACTAATCAAAGTATTCCTACCTCTGGGGTACTATCACTTACAACTGCTAGCAACAAAGGGAAAACATATATGCTAGGGCGAAATCTGAATCTATCAATGCTCGTATGATTCAAAGAATCGACATATACCTGTAACCCTATGCGATGTCGCCTCCTGATCCTGTCCCGTAGTCACGTCAGCTATGCGGTTCGAAGGACCGCCAGAACTATAAACTCCACTCGACCTCTACCACTACCGCTAACATCCAACACCGCTCGGGAACGCATACCGCGAGGAAAGGGAACCAACTACCGCCTCATAGGTGAGCCACCTTACAAAGGTTTTTCTAAAAGGACATACCCTCAGAATATGGCCCGGACGGCCACAATAAAACAAACACCTGTGCCATAACGATATTTCCCCGAATGACGCTTACCACATCTGATACACTGAGGAATAGGTGGCCTCGACCGAGAAAATCCTCTGCTCTCTCGAGAACTCGACGCTGGAGCTTGGATGGCTCTAAATACCTTGTGGGGTCCAATATACCACTGTGAGCTGCGGGGTATGTCTTGGGTAGGGACGAATATCTCACTGGCACGAGGCACTCGTCCAAAAACTCACCGGAATAACCAACCGGTCTAGCCCTCTTACGCTGATCTCCGCGTTGGCCCTCTACCCTCTGTACACCTGTCTGTACTGGCTGAATAACCTCCTGCTGATGAAACTGTAGCACTGCTATCTTGGTCAATAACATAATGGCTTCCTTCATGACCCTAAAGTCTTCCCCTAACTGAGAAACTGGAGGCTCTGGTGCTGGGGCCTCAAAACCTGGCGTAGAAGAACTCGCCGATTGTGGCACAATATCCGGTATACCCTGGGCATAAGCCCTATCAACTCTCTGAGTCTGACTAGTAGCTCCTGCTACTCCTTTGCCCTTCCAAGGCCGTGTTCTCCTCGAGGCATAATTGTAACACAACAATACGTCAGAGATGAATTATCGTACTAACACAGCTCTATGGCACGATCTTAGAGTGAGAAGAATAGAAACCAACACCTAAATGTCCTGTAGCCTCCTGTTTATGGGTGTGGCGCGCAACACACCAATAATCAAGACTCTACTAGACACGATGCCTCAGACATTCCGAGGATCGATCGCTCGATACCACTGTCACGCCCAACCTCAAGCTCGCGGATCGTGCCCTACAGGCACCCTTCTACCTTAATAACTAAGAAAACTGCGGAAATTAAATAACACCCTTTTTAAAAAAAAACTAACATACGTACAAGGGCAAAGCCGACAAGGCTGCCATATAATATACCTGAAAAGACACGACATCGCATACGCAGTCCAATCCTACATATGAATACTGCACTCTAAGAGTTATATCAACTATGACGGACAAGGCCCCGCCACTCCATAACCGCATAAAAGCACAGCATCGAGGAACTATACCAAAAAGATAAACTCCTGAACAGGGGGAGCTATCCAAAAACTATGAGCAGGGTCCTACACCTGCCGATCACCAAACAACGTACCTAAACCTGCGACATGAACGCAGCTCGGGCGAGGTCAAGACGGAAGAATGTACCAAGTATGTGAAATGAAAGCATCAGAATGAAATCATAACAGTCTAAACAAAACAGGAGACATGTATGATAGCCAACCTACAGTACACAATACATAAACAGTCATATCAAGTCAGAGACGCATGCCCTCAAAGTCACTACTCAAATATAACTATGGGTCTCACGCCCAAAATATCAACCATGCCCGTGGAATCCTTTCTCACTGCCGGCAGTCCATGATATAACAATATAACACCAATAATCATATCCAAGGAGTATGCCTCGTGGTCGCATGCCCCGGAATCCCACATCGTATAAGCATGACCATGGGGTATACAAACAAATCCGGGAATCAAACCCGCTCCTGGTCATATGCCTAATCCTACATCGATAAAGATGTCGAGTATCCTCGTGGTCGCACGCCAAGATCCCACATCGTATAAGCATGACCATAGGTATCCTCGCGTCGCGTGCCGGCGATCCCACATCGATAAGCATGACCGTAGGGTAACACAAACAACCGAATCTAACCCGACTCGGTCACACGCCGGAATCCCACATCGTATAAGCATGTCCAAGGAGTATCCCTCGTGGTCGCATGCCCCGACATCCCACATCGTATAAGCATGACCATAGGGTATCCCTCGCGGTCGCATGCCCCGGCATCCCACATCGTATAAGCATGACCATAGGGTATCACAAATAATGGAAGCATACCCGTGGAATCCCACCTCACCGCTTGCAGACGCCCAAGTAAACTTACAACAAGGCAAACCACTCCAACCGAGAGTCGCGACAACGTAATAAAACATAATACTTGCACTCAAAGGTTATCACCAGCACATATAGGCAATTCTCAATTAATCAAGCCAAAGTACTTATCAAGGCACACATAGAATAATTTTCAATTAATCAAGCCAAAGTACTTATCAAGGCACATATAGGATAATTCTCAATTAACCAAGCCAAAGTACTTATCAAGGCACACATAGGATAATTCTCAATTAACCAAGCCAAAGTACTACGTACGTACATTATTTTCAAAAGACTCCTTTTTATGTAAAATCCCAAGATACTAACACCCGTAGTATCAAGGTGTGTCTATTTTTCAAAGTAAGTTACTACACTTTTAGAAAACTCATTTCAAAGCTTGAAATCAAGTAACTTCAAATTTTCACAATCTAGGCAACTTATGCCCAATAATCAAAATAGACAACTTTCTTAACCTTCCATAAAGCCGTTATAACCAAATTCCCATAAAGCCGTTATAACCCGTTATGGTTTTAGACATATCCATTCCTTTTTATAACCAAGAGACTTATACTATTAAAACCAAGTATCAAATACTTTACGAATCAAGTTCTTAACTTTCAAAATACTTCAAGTCTCTTAATATATAGAAAACAAGTTTCTTCTCTTAAATCATGTCATTTCTCCTCTTTAAATCAAATAAGTAAATCACTCCTTTGACTCTAAAGTCATTATAATGACCCTTAGGTTTTTGAACTAAGGCACTAGCCAAAAGATTTGGAAACCACTTCCTTTTCAAGACTCTATGTACTTTAAGTAAAATACTTTCACTTTTAAGAATCCAAACTTCACTAAGGAGATGGATTATACAACTTACAATTTAAACATCAAAGTACAATCAAGGAAGTACATAGAACAAATTCTATTTTAGGCAATGCAATTACAACCAAGGAATGAATCAATTAAGGAGTAGGACATACTTTCTTTATCTTAAGGAATCATGCTAGAAGAGGAGATAGTTCACATACCTTTTCGGCTAAATCCACAAGCTGCCGAATACGCGACGTGAAGTGTCAACCTATAATGGTCACAACAAGACTATCAACTTCTAGTCTCTAACGTAGAATAATACTAAGTATGCGGTCTAATTCTACGGAAAATCGGCAAAGACTTCCTTTGTTTCTACTCACTTTGCCACCTTTTTCAAGGCCGAATACAATAACCAACACGCCACATTTAAGGCTCAAAACAACAACCAAACAAAGGGGATTACACGCCTTACAATACGTGTAAAATTCCGCCTCACAATTCATACGAAATAGCTCTATAATCTAGCCATTCTCGGCCAACATAAATAATAACACTAAGTCCTTTCCAATCCTTTTCCAATTCCAAGTTCTAAGGTCTAACATGTTATATAGTCATAAACAACTTCAACAACTACAATTTCCTTCTTTTTACAACATGCGACGACTTTACTAATAATCGACTTGAATTGAAATCTTAGGCTAACATGCTAGTTTTCGGATTAGGGTTCCATTAGCCAATATACTAATCAAACTTCATACTAAACATCTCATGCTTGCTAATATCCACAACTACAATGATAAGTAATCTTAACTACTAAAACGACAAGATTATACCTTTATAAGCCCTTAAAAATTCCAAGATTCAAAGTCGCGCCTTAGAAAATTCTTAGCTCCTTTCCTTATGTTCCAATCCGCTTCAAGCACTCCTTATAAGCCTATGAAGAACTCATCTTCAAGTTCCAACTCCAAAGTTGAAGAACTCCTTAAGTTTCCGCCTTGCGACTAATACGAAAATGTCGTTTTTCCGAAATCTTTCTATTGAGATATCCTTATAATACCCTTAGGGACATTGGGTTTAAGTCTTGTGGCTAATGGATCAAAACTACAAAATTTTTGTGAGGAACATGCCAAACCCGAGAGCACTTGTTGAAGAACAAGGTGTTGTCTAATTTTTCTAAGTGTAGAAATGCCAAGTCTTGCTACTAGTGTAGTATTTAAAACACATTGGAGGGCTTAGATTACAAAAAATGTGTGGCTTGGATGGGTTTCACTAGGATCAAGCCCATGTGGACAAGTTGACAAGTCAACAATGTCATGCTAGCAAGACTAATCTTCCAAGGTGGTCAATGACCATTTTACCCTCACTAAATTTCGTCCAAGACCACATGTGGGGGTGCCATGTGTCGCCCTCTCATTCGTCCATAAAATTCCGTAACCCTCGTGGGCCCCACAAAACGTAAAATTCCTCGGGTAGGCCCCACGTGACCAAATTCGTAAAAATAATTTCCAAAATGTTAATAAGTTCCATACTCTACAAATAATGCATTTTGAGAATCCAATTCTCAACAACGAACATTTTTCTCTTCCGGCGTTCGGAAGATTTTCCGTCGGAAAAACAATTCTTCCTTTCGTACTAATTTCTAAGTCTTGTTTCCTTACGTACATTCTCTTATACATGTCCTGGACTTACGGGATGTAACATTCTTCCCCCCTTAGAAACATTCGTCCCCGAATGTTCTTAGTCGGTTGTCAAGCTATACAAATTCCGGCATAAACTCTATACTATGCCTATCAATCAATACTCCACAAGACTAACGATGCCACACATGGCCACCACATAACGTACGTACAAAATCTCAATATTGTTTCTTGTCCCCCAATCCTTGGATTTACTATCCAAACTTGGCCATATGCTACTTAAATTCCCGTTAAGGCTCTTCTCGGTCCTTACGACCTGATTCCGGTGGAACGCATCCACGAACTCGTACAACGATCAACTAGACTTGGGACTTGAATCCCCGGGACCCTATCACATAGCGAGACCATTACCAACTGACATCCCCCATTCCATACTACCGGCTGACCCGAAATGAGTCCATAACCCGACTCATCGTCACACTTAACTTCTCATTCTTAGTCTGAAATAAATCTTTCTCTTATCTCAAGGTACTTCTCACCCTATCCCCCTATTCACTAGAGGTTCGTCACATAAGCCAAAGTATTTTGTCACGACCCGACCCCGGGACCGCGACTGGTGCCCTACCTGGGCACCCTTACAGGTAAACATCAGAGAAAATCAGCGGAACATACATGAAACTTATAAAATAAAAACAACAGTAATAAAACAAAGTTAGCCGATAGTGGCTACCTTCCGAACGCATATACATAAACGGTTAGCCGCTTTCCTTTCCTTTACAACCGACCCACAATATGTGACTACGCACTTAGAATAATAATCGTATGACAGGCCCCGCCATACCCCGAATATACATGAATCTTCTACCTCGGGAAAACCGTTCCAAGAGATAAGCCTCCGAGCAAGTGAGCTTTCAAAATCGAACCGAGATCCTAAGAGCAAGGATCACCAACACTGGTACCTAAACTGCGGCATTTAACGCAGCCCCGGGGGTCGCATAACAAATTTAATATGGAACATAAATAACGACAAGAAATGTAGATCATAATCGCATAAAAGAATGACAAGGACAAATATAAAAATACATACGGATCCTCGCCGTGTCATTACCACTTATGAACTTAATTTCACATCAATATCTTTTACATTCCGTTAAGAGTTATAGCCATATCTTACGTATTTACTTAGGAGAAGTCATTAAGTTCATCTCTATCTAACTTACTTATCTTTCATAACATAGTCCGCCCATTCTGAGGGACACATATACTACCCTACCTAACTGGGACGCGATCAAGTCACACAAATAGCAAAGTGTGCCCGTGGAATACCCTATCACCGCCAACAACTATAAGTGTAAATATAACCACGTGACGCGCGTGGCATCCCACCTCACCTATGCGTACATACACAATACATACATATATCTCCCGCGTGGAATCCCAAATCACCGTCGACACTATAAGTGTAAACATAACCATGGGTCTCACGCCATAATACCAATCAAAACAGTGGTATAGCGTCTGGGCTTCGCTCATTTATACTCTTACCCGGAGGAGGGTAAAGCGGGGTATAACGTCTGGGCTTGCCCTCATTTATACTCTTACCCCGGAGAAGGTGGTACAACGTCTTGGGCTTGCCCTCATTTATACTCTTACCCTATCTCAACCTACTGACAATCAACACATAAAGCGGTGGCAGCCTGGGGGTTTACCCTCACTTATACTCTTACCTGGAGAAGGTGGTACAACGTCTGGGCTTGCCTCATTTATACTCTTACCCTATCTCGACCGACCATCAACAAGACATAAGCACTACCATGTCTTCTATAAAAATCCGAATTTAACCCAAGTACTACAAGAACTAAGCATACCCGGAATCCCACATCACCGCTGCACGTCCCAAGAACTTACAACAAGACATCCGACCTTCAATTGTTATACCTGTATTCTCGTGGTATGTATGCGAGGACGCACGCATTTGAGAGCACGAGAAAAAAATTGGAAAGGAAGAAAGAGTGATTCTTCCACTAAAAAGTTTCCGGTTTTTGTAAGGAAAAATGTTCGTTGAAGGGAATTGGGTTCCTGATTTGGAATTTGGGCTTTAGATTATATTAGAATTATGGAATTTTATTTTGGAAATGGTCACGTGGGCCCACGGAGAAATTTACTGTTTTGGGGCCCACTTTGTTTTCTAGATTTTGGCCATTGTGGATATTTTTCTGAAGACGCTTTTTGAGGGCCAGGAGGGTGACACGTGTCACCCCGCCAGTGGCTCGCCGAATGACATTTGTGCACAACACCTTGTTAGAGTCGTTTTCGACGAAACGCTTTACATAACTTCATGGGCGGAAAATTCCGCCATGTCGTTTTGTATTTTTGCGATTTTTCCGAGAGACGAAACCTTTTGGACCAACGGAGGGTGACACTTGTCACCTCATCGACGCCGATTTGGAGGGGCTGCTGGTGGGTTGGCCGATCGCCCTGAAGTGTGCCTTGCTTTGTGGCTTGTTTTGTGGAGTGTTTTGTGGAGTAGGGTTTAGGTGCACTTGACTTAATCTTGCCCTTACACTTGCTATACACTTGGAAGGATCTTGCCCTCGTTGGCCTTTGGTTTTGCTATAAATACCCCCCTAAGTGTGAAGACTTCATTCATCCAAAACTTCCAAGTCTTGAAACCCTCTCCTCCCCCTTTGTGAGCTCTTAGCCGAGAGCCTTCCCCCTCCCCCGTTTCGTGGGGCCGTTGGCCGAGGGGTTTGCCTTCCACCCCTGTGTGGTGCTAGCCAGGGTACCACTAGCCTAGTTGTTTTCATATAATACCCTCCTCGTGGTATTGAAATACTTCTCCTAGTATTGTTATAATGCCCAAAATACCTTAGCCTTGTACCTTGTAGTATTCCAAAGATACCTCTATACGTAGAGTCCGGAAATACTACCTTTTGTCCTTTTTAGTCTCAAACCGAAACCCTAAGGAAATCTTCATAGTTGGTTGAAGTATTTGAGTAGAAGTTGGTTAGAACTTCTAAGGGTTGTTTGGAGCGGATTGGAGCGCACGGAGTAGGAGCTAAACCTTGCTCAGGATCGACATTATAACTTGGATAATTTTGGGCTTATCGAGGTAATTATCTTGTCCCTCTATTGTAATTGGAAATTACATGTTTGTTAGAATATATAGTTGAAGTATACTATATATGGAACTATACTTAGTATTCGGCAATGTCTTTTGACTTAAGCCTGAAGAATAAAGAACCGAACTGAACTGTATTTACATAGGACTGTATTGCAGTAGACTTGTGTAGTATTACTGAGTAGAATTGTACACGTCCGGTTAGACGTGTAAACCCCCCCCCGGTTGGCTTGGTAGCCTACTCGTTAGAGAGGAGATTTACGCTGCATGTGTGAGGTGTCACGAATTTTCTGTAGAAGATAGAAACTTGTGTTTTGGGGTTAATAGACGTTTGTGACTTTTATAGGTGAAAGTACTAAGAGTAGCGTATTCTACTCGAGGAGTGGAAAGGGCTAGCAAGGTTGTAGTACTTGGAGCATTTTGCTTATTGTCGATAAATCGTCGCGAGGTATGTGAACCTCTTCCTATCTCTTCTAGCATGATATGTGTGAACTATGTAGTACGGTGACGCATACGTGTTAATCGTGTTTGATGGTTCTTAAAACATAAAGTGTTATAACGGCTTTATGGGAAGTTGGTTATAACAGCTTTATGTAGGTAAGAAAATACTTTGTGGTTTTAAAAGGTAACTGATGTGAATTATAACTGGCTAGTTATAATAAAAAACTTGATGTATTTCAAAAGATTTATAAATCGTTTTGAAGGGAGAGTAACACTTGGTTTTAAAGGTTTTAAAAAGAGTTATACTAGCTTCATGGGGAGTTAGGTATAATGTCTTAAGAGAGGTAAAGAAAATGGTTTACTGATGTTAGAAGTTAAGAGACTTGATCTTATAAGATAAGAGACTTAACTTATTTGTTTTAATGTGAATGTTTGTGTGAAACCTCATTCGTGAGTAATGAGTACTTGGTTTTATTTAAAGGGATAATGTTTCATCGATTTGGAAATCGAATGTATCGGCTGCATCACCACCGCGTTAATAAAGGAAAATGTATTGAATAATGATGTATCGTATTAAAAACCGGTAGAAACCTCCATCCGCATAGAAACTAAGATGAGACAAAATGATATTACATTTTCTAGATCATGGTCATTGTAATAAGAATGTTGTAAACAAGAATAACCTACTCTCACGTGAGACATATATTACTCAATTGTTCTAAAAGGAATCAAGTGATTAAGTTTGGGAACTATGAAACCATTTGAAAATGAGAAGCTTGAGTAATCAAAACTAGGCAAACCGAACTTAGGAAAAGAATGTTGTTACTTGATTTTGAAAAGGAATGTGGGTTGGTCATTCTAATACTACGTATCGGGTGACTTTTATAAAAGTAATGGATCTCTTTAAAAGAACTTAACGTATGTAGTACTTTGGGGTTAAAACCCGACTTTGGCATAAAATGAAAGTACTTTGAGTTGTGTGAAACTTGCCTATGCTTGTTGTTGTGAAACTTGCCTATGCTTGTTGTTGTGAAACTTGCCTATGCTTGTGATGATAGCCTTTGTTGTGCAAGTGTGGTATTTACGTATTCCGCGTCTCGATAGAGGTAGGTTGACTTATTGAGAACTTACTTGACGTCTTTGGCGGTGATGGAGAATTCCACGTATGTTTCCATTTTGATTCTCGTCTTGTTGTTGATGTCACATGGACATGTCTACACCGTCGCAGATTCCGGCACGCGCGCCACGCGGCGGTTGATTACCCAGTATATGGTTATCGCAACATGGGCGTGTCACACCGGCGCAAGATTCCGGGGCATGTGGCGTACGCGCAGGTTGACCACCCAAGATATTGTTGATTGAGGTTACATGGGCATGCCTACACCGGCGCGATTCCGGCACGTGCCATACGCCTTGTTATTATGGTTGCATCATGGACATGTCTACACCGGCGCGATTCCGGCACGCGGCCATGATGCGAACATGATGGATGTTGTGGCGTGAGACCCATAGTTATATTTGAGTGGTGACTTTGGCGCGTGAGTCCCCGACTTATCGCTTATGTTGCGTCTTGTATTTTGGTTATCATACATGTCTCCCGCCTTTTAGGCTATTATGATTTCATTTCTGATGTTGTGATTTCACATACTTGGTACTGCCAGATCGACCTCCTTCGGGGCTGCGTTCATGCCGCAGTAGAGGTACATCGGTCGTGGATCCTCGCCTAGGATCTCGATTCAGCGTTTTGGGAAGCTCCGTTTCTCCTAAGCTTATCTTTTGGTATGTGTTTCCGAGTTGTAGGTTCTTGTACATTCAGGGGTATGGCGGGCCCTGTCCCGTCATAGTTGTTAGATATCTTAAGTGCAGTAGTAATCTTGTTGTGGGGGAGTTTGTAAAAAGGATAACTGTTCGGGTTTTATGTATATATACTGAAGGCAACTGTTTTGGTTGGCCTGTTTATTTATCATGTCTCTCATTTCATGTTTAAAGTTTTTATTTCCGCTGGTTTTCTCTGATGTTGTATCGCTAGGGTGCCCAGGGTAAGGCACCAGTCACGGGCCCGAATTCGGGGTGTGACATCAACCGAGAGTCGCGACAACTTAATAAAACATAATACTTGCACTCAAAGGCTATTACCAGCACATATAGGCAAGTTCTCAATTAACCAAGCCAAAGTACTTATCAAGGCATACATAGAATAATTCTCTTTTAACAAGTCAAAGTACTTATCAAGGCACACTTAGACAAATTCTCAATTTATCAAGCCAAAGTACTAATCAAGGCATACATAGAATAATTCTCTTTTAACAAGTCAAAGTACTTATCAAGGCACACTTAGACAAATTCTCAATTTATCAAGCCAAAGTACTAATCAAGGCATACATAGAATAATTCTTTAACAAGTCAAAGTACTTATCAAGGCACACTTAGACAAATTCTCAATTTATCAAGCCAAAGTACTAATCAAGGCATACATAGAATAATTCTCTTTAACAAGTCAAAGTACTTATCAAGGCACACTTAGACAAATTCTCAATTTATCAAGCCAAAGTACTAATCAAGGCATACATAGAATAATTCTCTTTAACAAGTCAAAGTACTTATCAAGGCACACTTAGACAAATTCTCAATTTATCAAGCCAAAGTACTAATCAAGGCATACATAGAATAATTCTCTTTTAACAAGTCAAAGTACTTATCAAGGCACACTTAGACAAATTCTCAATTTATCAAGCCAAAGTACTAATCAAGGCATACATAGAATAATTCTCTTTTAACAAGTCAAAGTACTTATCAAGGCACACTTAGACAAATTCTCAATTTATCAAGCCAAAGTACTACATACGTACATTCTTTTATAAAAGACTCCTTTCTATGTAAAGCTCCAAGATACTAACACCCGTAGTATCAAGTCCTATTCACCTTTCAAGACAAGTCACAATACCTTTTTTAGAAATGCAAATACCGGCTTCTAAATCAAGTGACTTCTTTTATTAAAAACCTTAAGCAATTGGTACCTTTAAACCAATTTGCCGTTCCTTAATACAAGTTATTTCTTTGATTACTTTATTAGAGAAAACTATTCTCTTAACCTTCCATAAAGCCGTTATAACCAACTTCCCATAAAGCCGTTATAACCCTTTATGGTTTAGACCAACACGTTCCTTTTATAACCAAGAGACTTCTACTTTTTGAAACCAAGTATTAAATACTTTCAAATCAATTCTCATACCTTTCAAAAATACTACTAGTCTCTTAATCTTTAGAAAACAAGTGACTCATTTTATATAAAACCTTAGGCAATTAATGCCTTAAAAACAAGTTGCCTTTTCACTAAAATCAATTCATTTATCTTTCCATAAAGCAAATATAACTAACTTCCCATAAAGCCGTTATATTCACTTTATATCTTAGCCAAAAACAATTTCCTATCCAAGGGACTTATACGTTTAAAACGGAACAAGTATCACATACTTTAAAACTCTTCAAGTCCCTTAACTTAATAAAACTCAAGACATCCTTTATTCTTTCAAAGAAGTGAGTTAATCCCTAACTCACCCGACTTGGCTATTCATAAAATTAGTAAAGGATATCTAGGTGTTATACGTCTTCCGTACTACACGTGCAACTAGTCATGCTCAAAGATAGGAAAAGTTCTACATAGAGTAGATCACACAACTACCTCTTAACTTCTAAGAGTAGAAGGAAACATGAAATGATACCACAAGTATATTCCATACATAGAATCATGCCAAAGGAAGGAAGAGGTTCACATACCTCGCGACGATTGTCGACAAGTAGCAAAATGCTCCAAAGTACTTCAACCTATAATGGTCACAATATGTCCATTAACCTCTTACTTCAACGTAGAATATCCTAGGTGCTAAGTCACTAAATTCTACTGAAATCGGACAAAGACCTCCTTTGTTTCTACTTACTTTGCCACCTTTTTCAAGGTCGAATACAATAACCAAACAGCCCCAATTGGCTCACCACAATCTATAAGGTAGTCCAAAACAAATGAATAACAAACTACAAGTCCAATTTTCGGCCATAAAGAATACAACAATACCAATTCTTATCCAATTTCCATTTCAATCCAAATTGGTAGCCTCACATGATATCAAGTCGCATTTGATTATAACAACCGTAATCTTCAAGTCAATTACATGCGACGATTCTAACAACGATTAAATTGTAATCCAACTTAATCATGGCTTACATGTCATTTCGGATTTTAAGCTACAACAATCCATAATACTTATAAAACTTCAACACATATACTTCATGCTAGTAAAAATGTAAGGCTAACAACAATTACATAATCTTGTAACACTTAAAGAGAACAAGATTATACCTCCACGAATTGTAATCCAATCTTCAAAACCGAAGTTGCTCCTTAGCAACCTAGAGCCTCTTCAAGACACCTCAATCCGCTCCTTGAGACCCTTAGAACAGCCCCAATAATTTTCCTTCAAACTTCTAAACAAAACCTAGAAAGACAACTAGGTTTTTGCTTTGCGACTACTACGAAAACTCTCTTTTTCCAGGATTTTTCTATTGAGATACACTTACATAACACTCAAGAACCTTGGTTTAAAATGTGGAGCTTAAAGAACAAGCAACAAAAATTTTTCCTTTCTTCTCCATGGTGAACCCGAGAGCACCATTAGTGTAGTCTTCAATTTTGTGAAATTTTGATAAGTGTTAAGTCCTCTCTTGCTACTAGTATTAAATATAGGGACATGGAGGGTTAAGATGCAACCAATTGGGTGGTTTGGATGAGCTCTAGCTAAATATCAAGACTAAGTGGGGTCATTGACTTAGTCAATTTACTCATGCTACTACTTGCAAGACTAAATCATCCAACCAAAGGTCAAATGACCATTGTGCCCATGCTTCAATTCGTCCAAGACAACATAAGGGGGGGGGGGGTGACACGTGTCGCCCTCCCATTCGTCACAATAATACGTTTTCCGACAATTCCATAATTCCGTTAAAAATTTTTACAGTCTCAAATTTTAACACTTGCGAGTTCTTACGTACGTTCTTAACACATGTCCTGTAAATACGGGGTGTAACATATTTCTACTGTACAATCTTCCCTATTGGTCTTACACTGTTATGGGGCAATTACAACTTGTGAACTCTACACAACTATAGTCTCAGTTCACTTACCATTTTTGTCAACATTCTTAACTTTTCACTTTACTAATCAAAGTATTCCTACCTCTGGGGTACTATCACTTACAACTGCTAGCAACAAAGGGAAAACATATTTGCTAGGGCGAAATCTGAATCTATCAATGCTCGTATGATTCAAAGAATCGACATATACATGTAACCCTATGCGATGTCGCCTCCTGATCCTGTCCCGTAGTCACGTCAGCTATGCGGTTCGAAGGACCGCCAGAACTATAAACTCCACTCGACTCTACCACTACCGCTAACATCCGAACACCGCTCGGGAACGCATACCGCTGAGGAAAGGGAACCAACTACAGGCCTCATAGGTGAGCCACCTTACCAAGGTTTTTCTAAAAGGACATACTCGGAATATGGCCCGGACGGCCACAATAAAACAAACACCTGTGCCATAACGGCATTTCCCCGAATGACGCTTACCACATCTGATACACTGAGGAATAGGTGGCCTCGACCGAGAAAATCCTCTCGCTTCCTCGAACCTCGACCTGGAGCTGGATCGCTCCTAAATACCTTGGGTCTAATATCCCACCCGTGAGCTGGGGTATGTACCGGGTAGATCGATGAATATCTCACTCGCCTTGAGGCACTCGTCCAAAAACTCACCGAATAACCAACCGGTCCTAGCCTCTTACGCCGATCTCCGCGTTGGCCTCTACCCTCTGTACACTGTCAGCATCGCCGAATAACCTCCTCGCTGATGAAATCAGTAGACCGCTATCTTGGTCAATAACATAATGGCTTCCTTCATGACCCTAAAGTCTTCCCTAATCGAGAAACTGAGGCTCGTGCTGGGGCCTCAAACTGGCGTGAAGAACTCGCCGATCAGGCACAATATCCAGATACCTCGGCATAAGCCCTATCAACTCTCGAGTCCGACTAGTAGCTCTCGCTACTCCTTTGCCCTTCACGGCTGTTGCCTCCTCGAGGCATAATCAGAACACAACAATACGTCAGAAAGGAATTATCTTACTAACACAGCTCTATGGCACGATCTTAGAGTGAGAAGAATAGAAACCAACTCCTAAATGTCCTGTAGCCTCATGTTTATGGGTGTGGCGCGCAACACACCAATAATCAAGACTCTACTAGACACGGTCTGTAGACATTCCGAGGATCGATCGCTCGATACCACTCGTCACGCCCGAACCTCAAGTGGATCGTGCCCTACCTGGGCACCCTTCTACCTTAACAACTAAGAAAACTGCGGAAATTAAATAACACCCTTTTTTTTTTAAACTAACATACGTACAAGGGCAAAGCCGACAAGGCTGCCATATAATATACATTAAAAGACACTACACTGTACATGAGTCCAATCCCACATATGAATACAGACCTCTAAGAGTTATACTGAACTATGACGGGACAAGGCCCCGCCGTAACCATAACCGTACAAAAGCCTGTACTGAAGGAACTATACCAAACAGATAAACTCCTGAACAGGGGGAGCTATCCAAAACTCGAGCGGTCCTACACCGCCGATCACCAAACAACAGACCTAAACTGCGGCGATGAACGCACCGGCGAGGTCAGTACGAAGAATGTACCAAGTATGTGAAACAGTAAGTACTGTAATGAAATCATAACAGTCTAAACAAAACAGGAGACATGTATGATAGCCAACCTACATTACACAATACATAAACCGTCATATCAACTCAGGGACGCATGCCCTCAAAGTCACTACTCAAATATAACTATGGGTCTCACGCCCATAATATCAACCATGCCCGTGGAATCCTTTCTCACTGCCGGCAGTCCATGATATAACAATATAACACCAATAAGCATATCCAAGGAGTATCCCTCGTGGTCGCATGCCCCAAAATCCCACATCGTATAAGCATGACCATGGGGTATACAAACAAATCCGGGAATCAAACCCGCTCCTGGTCACATGCCCCGGAATCCCACATCGTATAAGCATGTCGAGTATCCTCGTGGTAGCATGCCCCGACATCCCAAATCGTATAAGCATGACCATAGGTTATCCCTCACGGTCGCATGCCCCGGCATCCCACATCGTATAAGCATGACCGTAGGGTAACACAAACAACCGAATCTAACCCGACTCGCGGTCACGTGCCGGAATCCCACATTGTATAAGCATGTCCAAGGAGTATCCCTCGTGGTCGCATGCCCCGACATCCCACATCGTATAAGCATGACCATAGGGTATCCCTCGCGGTCGCATGCCCCGGCATCCCACATCGTATAAGCATGACCGTAGGGTATCACAAATAATGGAAGCATACCCGTGGAATCCCACCTCACTGTCGGTACGTCCAAGTAAACATACAACAAGGCAGCCGACCCTCCAACCGAGAGTCGCGACAACGTAATAAAACATAATACTTGCACTCAAAGGCTATCACCAGCACATATAGGCAATTCTCAATTAATCAAGCCAAAGTACTTATCAAGGCACACATAGAATAATTCTCAATTAATCAAGCCAAAGTACTTATCAAGGCACACATAGGATAATTCTCAATTAACCAAGCCAAAGTACTTATCAAGGCACACATAGGATAATTCTCAATTAACCAAGCCAAAGTACTACGTACGTACATTCTTTTCAAAAGACTCCTTTTTATGTAAAATCCCAAGATACTAACACCCGTAGTATCAAGGTGTGTCTATTTTTCAAAGTAAGTTACTACACTTTTAGAAAACTCATTTCAAAGCTTGAAATCAAGTAACTTCAAATTTTCACAATCTAGGCAACTTATGCCCAATAATCAAAATAGACAACTTTCTTAACCTTCCATAAAGCCGTTATAACCAACTTTCCATAAAGCCGTTATAACCCGTTATGGTTTTAGACATATCCATTCCTTTTTATAACCAAGAGACTTATACTATTAAAACCAAGTATCAAATACTTTACGAATCAAGTTCTTAACTTTCAAAATACTTCAAGTCTCTTAATATATAGAAAACAAGTTTCTTCTCTTAAATCATGTCATTTATCCTCTTTTAAATCAAATAAGTAAATCACTCCTTTGACTCTAAAGTCATTATAATGACCCTTAGGTTTTGGAACTAAGGCACTAGCCAAAAGATTTGGAAACCACTTCCTTTTCAAGACTCTATGTACTTTAAGTAAAATACTTTCACTTTTAAGAATCCAAACTTCACTAAGGAGATGGATTATACAACTTACAATTTAAACATCAAAGTACAATCAAGGAAGTACATAGAACAAATTCTATTTTAGGCAATCCAATTACAACCAAGGAATGGATCAATTAAGGAGTAGGACATACTTTCTGTATCTTAAGGAATCATGCTAGAAGAGGAGATAGTTCACAAACCTTTTCGGCTAAATCCACAAGCTAAGCCGAATACGCCGTACGTAGAAGTGTCAACCTATAATGGTCACAACAAGACTATCAACTTCTAGTCTCTAACGTAGAATAATACTAAGTATGCGGTCTCTAATTCTACGGAAAATCGGGCAGCACTTCCTTTGTTTCTACTCACTTTGCCACCTTTTTCAAGGCCGAATTCAATAACCAACACGCCACATTTAAGGCTCAAAACAACAACCAAACAAAGGGGATTACACGCCTTACAATACGTGTAAAATTCCGCCCCACAATTCATACGAAATAGCTCCATAATCTAGCCATTCTCGGCCAACATAAATAATAACACTAAGTCCTTTCCAATCATTTTCCAATTCCATGTTCTAAGGTCTAACATGTTATATAGTCATAAACAACTTCAACAACTACAATTTCCTTCTTTTTACAACATGCGACGACTTTACTAATAATCGACTTGAATTGAAATCTTAGGCTAACATGCTAGTTTTCGGATTAGGGTTCCATTAGCCAATATACTAATCAAACTTCATACTAAACATCTCATGCTTGCTAATATCCACAACTACAATGATAAGTAATCTTAACTACTAAAACGACAAGATTATACCTTTATAAGCCCTTAAAAATTCCAAGATTCAAAGTCGCGCCTTAGCAAATTCTTAGCTCCTTTCCTTATGTTCCAATCCGCTTCAAGCACTCCTTATAAGCCTATGAAGAACTCATCTTCAAGTTCCAACTCCAAAGTTGAAGAACTCCTTAAGTTTCCGCCTTGCGACTAATACGAAAACGTCGTTTTTACGAAATCTTTCTATTGAGATATCCTTATAATACCCTTAGGGACATTGGGTTTATGTCTTGTGGCTAATGGATCAAAACTACAAAATTTCTTGTGAGGAACATGCCAAACCCGAGAGCACTTGTTGAAGAACAAGGTGTTGTCTAATTTTTCTAAGTGTAGAAATGCCAAGTCTTGCTACTAGTGTAGTATTTAAAACACATTGGAGGGCTTAGATTACAACAAATGTGTGTCTTGGATGGGTTTCACTAGGATCAAGCCCATGTGGACAAGTTGACAAGTCAACAATGTCATGCTAGCAAGACTAATCTTCCAAGGTGGTAAATGACCATTTTACCCTCACTAAATTTCGTCCAAGACCACATGTGGGGGTGCCATGTGTCGCCCTCTCATTCATCCATAACATTCCGTAACCCTCGTGGGCCCCACAAAACGTAAAATTCCTCGGGTGGGCCCCACATGACCAAATTCGTAAAAATAATTTCCAAAATGTTAATAAGTTCCATACTCTACAAATAATGCATTTTGAGAATCCAATTCTCAACAACGAACATTTTTCCCTTCCAGTTTCTAAGATTTTCCGTTTAAAAACAATTCTTCCTTTCGTACTAATTTCTAAGTCTTGTTTCCTTACGTACATTCTCTTATACATGTCCTGGACTTACGGGATGTAACAATGATCTGGCCCGGGACTCAGTGGAATGAAATAGTAACACTTAACACGAGTAGATATCATTAGCAACTGTATGCAGCTAAAATCATTATGTGACTCTCAATAACATTACTACCATAAACTCTGTTACTGAATCATAATCATTAGTAAATAATCATTTTTAAAACTGAACTGGTAGGAGTTAAGTACGTCCGTCGTACTTTACTAAAAATCATGCCAAAAGAAAGAAAGAAAGGTCTTACATACCTCTTAGGCGAACTAATCAACTTGGTATTAAGGTATTCCTCGTCTAGTACTTCAACCTATGATAAGGAACAACATGCTCGTCAATTCTATAATTTCTAATGTAAGTTATATGCTTAAAGGCTCCCTTATTTCTACAAAAAATTAGGCAGCATTTCCTTTGTTTATGTGCGTATCCACAATTTTCCAATAATCCAAATCAACCAACAATTCAACTCCAACTACAATCCAATCAAACCAACAATCCAATTCAAACCAACAATCCCCCTTATTCCCGAATATAAAATTAACACCTTTCTACACCTTAATCCTTTCGAGGCATGTATAGGTAACTTATTTCAATACATATGCATATTTGTAGCTTATTTACATACTAATTCAGCCCGTAATACATTACCATAATGTTCAATAATTTCTATCAATTTTTCCGGTCGTATCAACATGTTATAAATTCCAAAATTTTCCTTTTAAGTTCTTAAACATTTCAATTCATCTTGTAATTCCTTCATACAATTAATTATCTCTTAATCATCAAGGCTACACCTCAATTCTCAACATGAAAGTGGTAAGCAAAATAACAATTCAACCATTGAAGCCAATGTCTAACTATTTTAGTTTGAAATTTGCCAACCAATTCTAACAACAACTACATGCGATTCTTATTCACGTTCCATCATAATTTAGGCTTGTTTTTTTTAACCCAAATTCATCTCCTTAATTCTGAAAATAAGTATTCCATTTATATAAAAAAAAGGAATTTTTACCTCAAAGGAATGCTAAAAAAACTGCTCAGTTTTTTTCGATTTTAAGCCCAAGTTTCTCATCAATTTCATGTCCAATCCTTCACTTCTTCATCTTCAATCCAACATGCAACCATTCTACCATGTTAATCCCTCATTCTTACACCTTTTCCTTCAAGAAAACTTGTCCAAAAATTCAAGAACTCACAGCCCTAAAAATCGGCAGATTGCCGAGAACCCCCACTGTTTTGGGGTGATAATTTCGCCTCAAAATGGTGGGACAATTTACCCCAAGAAGATGGAGTAACAAGCTAAATTTTCTTTGCAAAATGTGGGGGATTTTCGATCAAGAAGGGGGGGAAAGGAGAGGATTAATTATGTTCTTGGTTGTGGAAGAAATGAAAGTCTTAGAGTAGTTTATTATCAATTTTCAAATTTTTAATAATGCACTTAGACCCCTTAAATGCCACACTTTGACCCCTCTAAGTATTTATTTAACTAAATCAACTCTACTTCTTTTAATCTAATTTCCCATTGCCTTAATTTCTTATCATCGTACCTTATATACCTTACTAACTCATAACGGAAAAATATATATTTATTTATACCACCATTTCTAAAGGGATTTCCGGCGTCACATTCGTCATTGCCAAAAATTAATCCGTATTAGCACGTAAAATATATGTAATTTCGAAAATTGGAAATCTCAATCCTTAATGACGTTCTAAATCTTTGTCTTAACTTACGAGGTGTAACATTCTTCCCCCCTTAGAAACATTCGTCCTCGAATGTTCATAACAAGTCTCAAGTTCTAGAAATTTCGGCACAGCCTCCTCTATAATAGTGACTATCCATCTATAACCAGTAACCCAACATGTGCCACACAGGGCCATAAAAAAAACACACATATATAGTTCACCAATACCATAATCAATTAAGGGAGTTAGATTGAATTACCCGGGGGTATAGGGAATAAGTGAGGATACTTCCTCTTCATCTCGTCCTCAGCCTCCCAAGTCATTTCCTCTCTATTATTGTTCCGCCATAACACCTTGACGGATGCAACATCCTTAGTCCGCAGCCTCCTAACTTGGCGATCCAATATGGCCACGGGACTCTCCTCATAGGACAACCCCTCAGTTACATGGACATCGTCCACAGGGAAGACTCTGGAAGGGTCACCAATATATTTCCGCAACATGGATACATGAAAAACTGGATGTACTGCTTCCAAGTCTGTGGGTAGGTCCAACTCATAGTCAACTTGGCCTACTCTGCGAATGATCCGATAAGGCCCAATATACCCCGGGCTAAGTTTTCCCCTCTTTCCAAATCTCATCATACCCTTCATGGGCGATACCTTCAAAAATACCCACTGTCGATCCAAACTCTAGCGCCGCCGACATCGATATGACTTCATCGACTCGAGCCGCTAGTAATCTTTCTTGTATAAGTTTCACCTTGTCGACACTCTTGAACTATATCCGACCAATCAATCGAGCCTCACCTACGCTAAACCAACCAATGGGCGACTGCACTTCCTCCCATACAAAGCCTCATGCGGCCATCCGAATACTAGAGTGGTAGCTGTTATTGTAGGCAAACTCAATAAGCGGCAAGTGGTCATCCCAGCTACCTCTAAAATCAATAATACAAGCCCTCAACATATCCTCCAGTGTCTGTATGGTACGCTCTGCCTGCCCATCCGTCTGAGGATGAAATGCTGTGCTGAGACTCACCTGCGTTCCCAATCCTTTCTGAAAAGATCTCCAGAAGTTAGCCGTGAACTGGGCTCCTCGGTCAGATATGATAGATATAGGAACCCCATGCATCTTCACTATCTCCCTGATGTATAATCTAGCATAGTCCTCAGCTGAATAAGTAGTCCGGACTGGAAGAAAATGGGCTGATTTTGTCAGCCTATCTATAATAACCCAGATGGAATCACACTTCCTCTGAGTACGAGGCAATCCTGTAATAAAATCCATATTAATTACCTCCCACTTCCAAGTCGGGATCTCTATCGCCTATAGTAGCCCACCAGGCTTCTGATGCTCGACCTTAACCTGTTGACAATTCGGGCACTGAGCAACAAACTCTGCCACATCTCTCTTCATTCCATCCCACCAATACAAGCTCCTAAGGTCATGATATATTTTCGTCGACCCTGGATGAATAGAATAACGGGCATTGTGCGCCTCACCCATATCCTGCTGACGCATTCCTGTAATGTCGGGTACACATAACCTACCATCATACCGTAGCACACCATCAGAGGTCACCTCAAATAAAGCCTTCTCCTTTCGGAGAGCTGATTCTATATCAGTGCTGCAACAGATCATCATCGCATCTCTTTACCTCTTCTATGATAGAGGACTCAGCAACTCCTCGAACAAGAATACCACTATCTCCAGAATCCGCCAATCGGACTCCAAGGCTGGCTAGCCTGTGAATCTCTCGAACCATCTCTTTCCTGTCCGGCTGCACATCCGTCAAACTACCCATGGATCTATGGCTGAGAGCATCTGCCACAACGTTGGCCTTCCCTGGGTGGTACAGAATATCAACATCATAATCCTTTAGCAACTCAAGCCACCGCCTTTGTCTCAGATTCAGTTCCTTCTGTTTAAAGATGTATTGAAGACTCTTATGATCTGTGTAAATATCAACATGAACACCATACAAGTAATGTCTCCATATTTTCAAAGCATGAATCACCGCTGCCAGCTCTAAATCATGAGTGGGATAATTCTTTTCATGTTTTCTGAGCTGTCGGGAGGCATAAGCTATAACTTTGTCATGCTGCATCAACACACACCCTAACCCGATACGTGAAGCATCACAATAAATCACATACCGCTTCTAACCTCCCGAGAGTCAAAATCGGGCCAAGTCAACTTATCCTTCAATAACTGAAAACTGTGCTCACAAGCATCGGTCCACTGGAACTTAGCTACCTTCTGGGTTAGCCTAGTCAAGGGTGCTGAGATCGAGGCAAAAATTTTTCCACAAACCTCCTATAATACCCTGCTCGACCCAGGAAACTGCGTACCTCAGTAGGTGTAGTGGGCCTGGGCCATGTCTTCACTGCCTCACTCTTCTGAGTATCCACCCGAATACCATCTGCCCCGACAATATGCCCCAAGAATGCCACTGAGGCCAACCAAAACTCACATTTCGAAAATTTGGCATACAATCGCGGTCTTGGGAGGACTCTGCATCGCCTCAAGTGATCCGCGTGCTCCTGCTTCCGGCGAATATACCAGATGTCATCAATGAATACTATAACAAATGTATCCAAGAATGGTTTGAACACCTTGCTCATAAGGTCCATGAACATCGCCGAGCATTAGTCAACCCAAACGACATTACCCCAACTCATAATGTTCAGATCGTCTGAACGCAATCTTCAGGATATCTGCCTCTCAAACCCGTACTTGATGATAACCGGATCGCAGGTCTATCTTCGAGAAATACTTAGCGCCCTGCAACTGGTCGAACAAGTCATCAATCCTGGGAAGGGGATACCTATTCTTGATGGTCACCTTATTCAGCTGCCTATAGTCAATGCACATCCGCAGCGAACCATCCTTCTTCTTTACGAATAACACCGACGCACCCTATGGAGATGCACTAGGCCTAATGAAGCCCTTCTCTAATAGGTCTCTCAATTGTTCCTTTAACTCCTTCAACTCTGCATGTGTCATTCTATAAGGAGGAATGGATATAGGTTGGGTACCTGGCAATATATCTATACTAAAATCTATTTCCCGCTCTGGAGGAAGACATGGGAGATCATCTGGGAAAACATCCGGAAATTCACTGACTATTAGAACTGACTGAAGGGTCGGTACCTCGGCCTCCGTATCATGTACCCAAACTAAGTGATAAATACACCCCTTTAGAACCATCTTCCTTGCCTTGAGGTATGAAATAAACTTACCCCTCGGCGATGCGGTGTTCCCTTTCCATTCAATAACCGGTTCGTCTGGAAACTGGAATCGAACTAACTTCTCTCGACAATCAACGTTGGCAAACCAAGAGGCCAACCAATCCATACCCATAATAACGTCGAAGTCGATCATATCCAACTTTATCAAATCTGCTGAGGTACGACGGCTATATATCACCACCGAGCAATTCTTATACACACGCCTAGCTATAACCGAATCTCCCACCGGTGTAGCTACCTCGAATGGTTCTATATGATCAGGTTCTATCCCTATCCTACTAGAAACAAGAGGGGATATATAGGACAAGGTGGAACCTGGATCAATCAAAGCATACACATCATAGAAAAAGACTGATAATGTACTGCGGATAACATCCGTGACGCCTCGGTCGCGTCATCGCCATGGCATAAATGCGGTTTGAAGGACCGCCAGACCGAACCTCGCCACGGCCTCGCCACGACACCAAGTTCGAGTACCGCGCACGGGCGATAATTGTAGTCGATTATGAACCGTCAATAGAAACCGTAGGCGTAGCCATAACACATGTGCCATCTCTATACGGACACTCTCAAAGAAATGGCACGACGGCCGCAAGAAAACAAGTACGATCAATGCGACACTCCCGGATGGCGCCGCCACATCGCTGGCACCGAGGAGAGATTGTCTCCATTGCCCAGAACCCCTGTGCATCTATGACCTTGTCGCTCGGGAGCCCTGACCAGCTCCTGAATGCCCCGAGCGATCAAATCGTCTACCAGAAGTCTGTGAAGGTGTACTCTGGCCGGCCGAGGAATACACGATAGATCGCCTACCGGATGTCACCGAAAACCTCGCTGTCTTGGCCCTCTTGGGCTGATCTCTATCCTGACCCCTTTCCGGCCGTCTCCCTCGATGTCGCTCCTCAATCCCCTGTGCAAAAGCCTGCATCCGGGCAATGTCCATGGTCGGCTGAAGTGCGGCTGTCAAGCACCCATCAATAAGATAATGGTCCAACCCCATCACATAACGGTGCACCCTATCCGCCATGTCTGCTACCATAGTGGGTGCAGACGAGCTGCGAGTCGAACTCAAGCTATACTCGACCGCCCTCCCATTCTCGCGCAATCAGAGAAACTCGCCGACTCTTTCCCGTCTCATCTCTGGAGGCATAAAGTGGACAAGGAATGCTTCTGAAAACTCATCCCATACTGCAGGAGGAGCACCCTCGCCCCTAGACAACTCCCAGGACTCAAACCAGTTGACTGCTACATCGCGCAACCCAGTATGACGCCAATATAATCGACTTCGGCCTCAAGCCGGATCACCCTCAATGTCCTCTGCGTCTGGCGGATGAACTCATGTGGATCATCCTCAGGCCTGGACCCGTAAAACTCCGGTGGATTGCAACTCAGAAATTCTAACCTCAAACTGCTCGCCTCGGGTTAGCGTCGGCCTCGCCATGAACTCGCTCCCGCCACTATCCTTGCCAATAATCGGATCGTTTCTCAAATCTCCATCCTGTGCCTCGTCTGGGAATCAAGGCCTGTGTATCGGGTCTCGATACGGGTGATGTTGCCTCGAGAGAGAGCTCTAGAATCGTGACGAGGCGTAATCCGCTGTCGGGGCACACTCGTGAGTGGACCACGTGCAAGACCAGGTAGCTCTCCGTACCCGACTAGTGTCCCCTACCGTAGATTTGCCCTTCCGGGCCACAGGCGCCTTCCTGAGGCATAGTCAGAAACATAGTAAACTATCGAAGACGGATCATCCTAATAACACACTTTCATAGACGATCTAAGAGATGGAAGAATAGAAACAATCCTAAATGTCCGGCAGCCTCTTGTGTATAAGTATGGTGCACAACATACCCATACACAAGACTCTACTAAACACGGTCTGTAGACATTCCAAGGACTAACTGCTCTGATACCACTTTTTGTCACGACCCGACCCGACGGGCCGCGATTAACGTCCTAAATGGACGTCATTACTGACATGTCACTCTTAATCCATTTAATACAGATGTCTACGTAAATTTCGGCAGCACAACGCTGCTTTTACAACATATCCCTAAAACGGGCGAGCCGACAAGGCTGCCAAAACAACAACAAAATAACAGTCATAATAGGCTAGCCGACTAGGCTGCCACCAACCACATCATATGCACAAAGGCATAAATCAAAATACGCAAGCCGGCAAGGCTACTACTAGATAACGACATCAAAACCCAAAACAAGGTACAAACATCCAACCCACAACTGACCTCTAAGAGAGTAATACTGACATATGACGGGACAGGACCCCGTCGTGCCCAGAATATGCATAAGTCTGAAAAAAATAAAGGTCTGTACCAAAAATAGCTGGCTCCGGAACAAAGGAGCTCTCCAACTGTTGTACATAAATCCTAGACTGGAGGGTCACCTATCTGAACTCCTGAACTGCGCATTTAACGCAGCTTCGAGGAGGGGGTCGATGCGAGATAATGTACTGAGTATGTAAAACATAAAATACTGTAAAACTGAATAACAACTGTACCAAGTAAAACAGAGAGTCATCAAACTTTCATAAAACTGAGAATCATGTCTGAAAATCATATCATGTATACTGAATCATAAAACATCGTGCTCATGTCTGTATATAAAATCAGATAACATGTATCGACTTCATGGAGGACTCGGCGATTCTCAGATTCGCACGCGTAACATGTCTCGGCCCTCTAAGGAGGGACTCAATATAATCTGTATATATATAACGTATCTCGGCCCTCTAGTGAGGGACTCGATGAATGATGCATGGCTGTGCACGAACATGATCTGGCCCGGGACTCAGTGAAATAAAATAGTAACACTTAGCACAAGTAGATATCATGAGCAACTGTATGCAGCTAAAATCATTATGTGACTCTCAATAACATTACTACCATAAACTCTGTTACTGAATCATAATCATTAGTAAATAATCATTTTTAAAATCGAATCTGCAGGAGTTAAGTACGTCCGTCAGATTTTTACTAAAAATCATGCCAAAAGAAAGAAAAAGGTCTTACATACCTCTTAAAGTAACTAATCAGCTTGGTATTAAGGTATTCCTCGTCTAGTACTTCAACCTATGATAAGGAACAACATGCTCGTCAATTCTATGATTCCTAATGTAAGTTATATGCTTAAAGGCTCCCTTATTTCTACAAATATTTGGACAACATTTCCTTTGTTTATGTGCGTATCCACAATTTTCCAATAATTCAAATCAACCAACAATTCAACTCCAACTACAATCCAATCAAACCAACAATCCAATTCAAACCAACAATCCCCCTTATTCCCGAATATAAAATTAACACCTTAATCCTTTCGGGGCATGTATAGGTAACTTATTTCAATACATATGCATGTTTGTAGCTTATTTACATACTAATTCAGCCTGTAATACATTACCATAATGTTCAATAATTTCTATCAATTTTTCCGGCCGTATCAACATATTATAAATTCCAAACTTTTCCTTTTAAGTTCTTAAACATTTCAATTCATCTTGTAATTCCTTCATACATTTAATTATCTCTTAATCATCAAGGCTACACCTCAATTCTCAACATGCAAGTGGTAAGCAAAATAACAATTCAACCATTGAAGCCAATGTCTAACTATTTTAGTTCGAAATTTGACAACCAATTCTAACAACAACTACATGCGATTCTTATTCACGTTCCATCATAATTTAGGCTTGTTTTTTTTAACCCAAATTCATCTCCTTAATTCTGAAAATAAGTATTCCATTTATATAAAAAAAAAAAATTTTACCTCAAAGGAATGCTAAAAAAACTGCTCAGTTTTTTTCGATTTTAAGCCCAAGTTTCTCATCAATTTCATGTCCAATCCTTCACTTCTTCATCTTCAATCCAACATGCAACCATTCTACCATGTTAATCCCTCATTCTTACACCTTTTCCTTCAAGAAAACTTGTCCAAAAATTCAAGAACTCACAGCCCTAAAAATCGGCAGATTGCCGAGAACCCCCACTGTTTTGGGGTGATAATTTCGCCTCAAAATGGTGGGACAATTTACCCCAAGAAGATGGAGTAACAAGCTAAATTTTCTTTGCAAAATGTGGGGGATTTTCGATCAAGAAGGGGGGGAAAGGAGAGGATTAATTCTGTTCTTGGTTGTGGAAGAAATGAAAGTCTTAGAGTAGTTTATTATCAATTTTCAGATTTTTAATAATGCACTTAGACCCCTTAAATGCCACACTTTGACCCCTCTAAGTATTTATTTAACTAAATCAACTCTACTTCTTTTAATCTAATTTCCCATTGCCTTAATTTCTTATCATCGTACCTTATATACCTTACTAACTCATAACGGAAAAATATATATTTATTTATACCACCATTTCTAAAGGGATTTCCGGCGTCACATTCGTCATTGCCAAAAATTAATCCGTATTAGCACGTAAAATATATGTAATTTCGAAAATTGGAAATCTCAATCCTTAATGACGTTCTAAATCTTTGTCTTAACTTACGAGGTGTAACAACCTGCACAGTTGTTACACCCCGTAATTCCAGGACGAGTATATAAGAATGTACGTAAGGATACAAGACTCGAAAATTTGAACGAAGGAAAGATTTATTATTCTTAAGGAAAATTCTTCCGAACCTCGGGAAGGAAAGATGGTTGTTAATGAGAATTGAGTTCTCAAATTCGTTATTTGAGACTTATGAAATTTATCAGAATTAAGGAATTTTATTTTCGGATTTGGTTACATGGGGCGGAAATTTTATGTTTTGTGGGGACCACGAGGTTTTCGATATTTTGACGAATTATGAAAATTTCGGAAAATGAAATATTTTAGATCAATGGGAGGGCGACACGTGTCACCCTCCACATGGGCTTGTTGGATGAAAAAGAAATGAAATAAGTCAACTAGACAAGTGGGAGCTTGATATAATTGACCCAATCTTAGCCATCCATATGTTTTAATCCTAGCCCTTGGTCTCCTTATATATTACTACTACTAGTGCAAGACTAGATCATTTCAACACTTAAAACAATTGGGCAATCTTGTGTGCCCTTAAGGAGCTCTCGGCCAAGTGAGGAAATGAAGAGAATTTTTTTACAATCTTGCTTCATAAACCCAATATTCAAACCCAAGGTCCCTAAAGGTATTCTAAGGATATTCCAACACAAAAATCCCGGAAAAACTACGTTTTTACGTTAGTCGCAAGATGAAAACCTAAGATGTTCTTCAACTTTGAAGTTGGAAATTGAAGAGAAGTTGTTTATGAACTTCTAAGGGTTGCTTGGAGTGGATTGAAACGTCAATAAGAGGAGCTAAAGTTGCTAAGGACCGACTTTAGCTTTTGGATTGTATTCGGGCTTAAAAGAGGTAATAATCTTCGTCTTGCTATTGTAATTCAAGATTTCAAGTTGTAGTAGTTGATAGATGAGCATGCGATATTTAGAATGAAGATTGATAAATGTTATGGAATTTGGAAGCTTAAATCCAAAAAAGTGCATGTTAGCCATTAAGATTGTAATTCAATTTAATTGTTAGTTACAATCGTCGCATGTTATAGAAAGAAGGGATTATAGTTGTTATAATCGATTGTGGCTATATAACATGTTAGAATAACAATTTGTATTGAAAAGGAATTGGAATGAACTTTATGTTGTTACACATTTGAGCCGAGAATTGCCTTAAGGAAATGGACAATTTTTATATTAATTGTGGTGCAGAATTTTACGTAATCCCCTTTGGTTAACTGTTGGTTGCGCCTTAAATGTGGCTTGTTGGTTGATGAATACGTGCCTTAGAAAAGGTGGAAAAGTACGTAGAAACAAAGGAAGTGCTGCCCAATTTTCCGTAGAATTAGAGGGCAATTATTTGGTATAAGTCTTATAATAGTAAGTATGATATTGATAGAAGTACTATGACCATTTTAGGTTGAAGTACTACGTGTAGCAGAGTCTACTTGACTTAAGGAATAGCCGATGAAGTTGAAGTACTTTGAAGCATTTTGCTACTTGTCATATTGGTTAGTCGTCACGAGGTATGTGAACTTCTTCTTTCTATAGACATGAGTATTTTTATGGTATACTTGTCTTGTTATTAGGAGTATACATGACTTGATATTGAAGTATACTTGTCTTGTTGTTAGGAGTATACTTGCCTTGATATTGAAGTATACTTGCCTTGTTGTTAGGAGTATATATGACTTGATTTTGAAGTATACTTGCCTTGTTGTTAGGAGTATACTTGCCTTGATATTGAAGTATACTTGCCTTGTTGTTAGGAGTATACTCGCCTTGATATTTGAAGTATACTTGCCTTGTTGTTAGGAGTATACATGACTTGTTCTTGAGTATACTTTCCTTGTCATAGGAAGTATTCATGTTGTTGATTTTATGCTAAAGGCATGTCTAGAATATTCCTAAGTTCTTACCAAGTCTTATGGGGGATGTTGGTAAGAGTCGTTAGGAAGTATTGGAGTCTAGTTGACCTTGCTAAATTACTACACTAATGAAAAAAAAGACCGAACAAGCCATTGCAGCGTTAATGAAAATGTATCGGTAATAAATTACATTGAAATGAGTAGAATCTTCCATCTGCATAGAAACTAAGATGAGACAAAATTGTATTACATTTTCTAGATCATGGCTCAATAGACAAGATCGTTATAAACGAGTATAACCTATTCCCGACTCATAAAAGTATTAATTTGGAAAGTACTTGAGACTTGAATTTCAAAAATATGTAGAGACTTGATATATTTGAAGTATGTAAATTGATTTTGAAAATATATAAGTCTTGATTATGAAAGTATAAGTCACTCGAATTACTTTAAAAGATTATGAGACTTTATTTTTCAAGTTATGAGACTTGATTCCAAAAAAGTTAAGAGACTTGATATATTTTGAAAGTATGAGAATTTGTTTGAAAGTATATGATACTTGAATATTAAAAGTCAAGAGATTGAGTTTATTTTGTTTCCTAACATTTCATGGTTTAAATCTTCTAATAAAGAAATGATGTACAAAGTACTTTGGGTCCAAACACCCTAATACTTCATGAAATGATTCTTGTTATAACAAATGTATGTACGTAGTACTTTTGGAGTTCAACTCCCAAATAATACATGGTAACTAATGCCTTGATTTTCCAAATCATGTTTTTAATAGATACTTGAAATGATAAGTGTCTTGATAGCGCCTTGATGGGTTCTAAAAGGAAAGGTGTGATAGCACCTTAGTTTCATAAGAGTTGTTTTAATGGTTTTATGGGAAGTGGTTATAACTGTTTTTATGAAAAGTCTAAATATGGTTAATATAATGAACTTGGTTTCATTATAGTACATGAAAGGAGTAACTAGAGTATAAAGCGTGTAAGTCTCTTGATTTGATAAAAAAGTAACTTGATGTTGCAGGGCTAGTGCCTTGGGATTTATATAAAGGAACAGAACGTGCGGCGAACGTACGTAGTACTTTGGCTTGCTAAAATGATAATTTCATTGATTTGGTTTAAAGGAAGACATGACATTGTCTTGATTGTATAAAATGAGGGTTGTTCATTTTATTGTAATGAGAGTCAAAGATGATTTCTTGCATATGTTATTTATGATAGCCGGTTGTGCTAGTGTCATAGTATTTATTAAGGGGTCAATCCCCAGGTCATGTTGCATTTTGCCTATTCCGTGGAATTGCTCCCCACTATGCGAGGAATACCTCATGCGAGTCCGTAGGGCTCATGCGGGTGAAAAAGTCTCATGCGGGTGAAATAGTCCTAAGCGAGGAATACCTCATGCGGGTCCACAAGATCCATGCGTGTGAAATATTCTCATGCGGGTTCAATTCCCATGATTATTCCATGGAATACTACTCCATGATGCGTGTATCTCTATATATATATACTCATTGCGGGTCTACAAGATCCATGCGGGTGAAATAGTCCCATGCGGGTGAAATAGTCCCATGCGGGTTCAATTCCCATGATTATTCCATGGACTGCTACTCCATTATGCGGGTATATCTATATATATACTCATTGCGTGTCTACAAGATCCATGCGGGTGAAATAGTCCCATGAGTTGATTTTCTATTATTAAAAATGTCCAGTTTACTCTCATTATACCGAGTCCCTCACTAAAGGGCCGGGACACATCATAGGCATATAGACATGACAGTTGACTTTATATTATATCATGGACTGCCGACAGTGATGTTGGAATTCCACGGGCATGCTCCCTTGATACGGGTTATATATTATACTTGTTACATGCTGACAGTGATGTTGTATTCCACGAGCATGCTTCTGTGATATTATATGCTGAGGGCAGGTGTCCCTGATCTTGCCATGACCTTCATATTTGAAAGTGGTACAGTGATACAGTAGTACAGTGGTACGGTGATACAAGGGTCCAATTGGCTCTAATTTTTATATGGCACGGTAGGATCTGGTATTTGATGTTCATACTTGCCCTTGTCATTCTTTTGTACAGATATGATATTGTTTACTGTATTGTATTTCCGTTCCATATTTAGTACCTGTTGAACTGACCTCATTCGGGGGGCTGCGTTCATGTCCTAAGGTCTAGGTACACAGTTGTAGATCCGTGAGCTTAGGATCCTTGTTCAGCATTTTGGGATAGCTCCAATGTTCTGCAGCTTGTCAATATGGATAGGTATATTCAGAGGTACGGCGGGGCCTTGTCCCGTCATAAAATTTGTTCAAACTCTTAGAGGTCTGTATTCATATGTGGGCTGGACTGGCTAGAGTTGTATTTACATTGTTGAACAGTGTAGACCCTTTTTGGGTGATTTATATTTTGGCAGCCTTATCGGCTTTGCCTTGGTTTTTTAAAAAAAGAGTGTTATTTATCTTCCGCGGTTTATTGTATTGTATGAATAGAAGGGTGCCCAGGTAGGGCACCAGTCACGGGCCCGGGATTCGGGGCGTGACAGAGTGGTATCAGAGCAGTTAGTCCTCGGAATGTCTACAGACCGTGTCTAGTAGAGTCTTGGGTATGGGTATGTGTGCACCATACTTATACATAGGAGGCTACAAGATATTTAGGATTGGTTTCTATTCTTCTTACTCTAAGGTCGTGCGATAGAGCTGTGTTGTTAGGATGGTCTTTCCCTAACAGTTATTGTGATTGCAGCTTTGAGAAAGGCAACAGTGGCCCAGAACAGATTTTATGGCTTGCGTATCCAAGTTGGTAAAAATTATCGTATAGTAGGTATATTGAGGAAGTATATCTGTACGAATGTATTTATTTGGAGCCGTATGTATGTTACCTAGAATGGTTATGGTTTAGCAGGAGTTGGTTAAGCCTTAGTAATTACTTGGAAGGTGTGAAACAGTTTATTGAACCCATACCTAGGCTTTATTTATGTACTGATTTGGAATGGTCAGAAGGTAATGAACGGTCTGAGATTGTGATAGACTCTTGAAAGAGATCATGCTTTATTGATTGGATAACATACCATGTTGTTAGATTAAGCGGCGTTGTACGCTTAAGTGATTGTGTGAATAATAACGGTATGTAGTAAATAGAGTTGTTGTGATAAAGACAACAAGATTTTAAGAAGCTACATTTCCCGTATGTGGGACTGATAATGTAAGCTTGGGACAGAGAATAATTATGAACCTTAGAATATTGATAACCGCTGAGACCTTAGAGGTATAAGGCCTTTTCGGGTAGTAAGATTTATTTCAGACCAAGAATGAGAATTAAGTGCGACTATGGGTCGGGTATGGGCTGTTGCGGGTCAACCCGTAGCCCGGAATGGAATGGGGGTCAGTTAGAGGTAGTACCGCTATATGATAGGATCACGAGGGTGTAAGGCTCAAGTCTAGTTAATCGTTGTACGAGTTCGTGGACGCGTTCCGCCAGAATCGGGCCGTGAGGACCGAAAAAGGCCTTAACGGAAATTGAATCTAAGTATAAGGACCAAGTTTTGATGTAGTAACTCCAAGGAATTAAAAACAGAAGCAATGATTGAGATTATGTACGTATGCTAGAATAAGTTTGGAAGTACGAGAAGAATACGATAAGTAAGAAAAGGAGAGAATAAGGGTTGAAAGAATTGAAGTGCTTATAGTTATGACTAAAGAAAAGTACGAAAAGAGAATCCTTTTAGGCCATGAATGAGAGTAAATAGTGATGATGCACACTTTGGATTTGATTCCTCGTTTGGCTTATGATGGATGGATATGCATGTGCGATGTATTAGAGCCATGTGTGGCATATGTGATTATGTTAGGGGAAGTTAAAAGGGACTATGCGATATCCGTTTAGATTGAGCCTCGAAAGAACATTCGGGACGAATGTTTCTAAGGGGGGGGGGGGGGAGATGTTACACTCCGTAATTTCAGGACGAGTATATAAGAATGTACGTAAGGATACAAGACTCGAAAATTTGAACGAAGGAAAGATTTATTATTCTTAAGGAAAATTCTTCCGAACCTCGGGAAGGAAAGATGGTTGTTAATGAGAATTGGGTTCTCAAATTCATTATTTGAGACTTATGGAATTTATTGGAATTATGGAATTTTATTTTCGGATTTGGTTACGTGGGGCCCACCCGGGAAATTTTACGTTTTGTGGGGCCCACGAGGTTTTCGATATTTTGACGAATTATGAAAATTTCGAGAAATGAAATATTTTAGATCAATGGGAGGGCGACACGTGTCACCCTCCACATGGGCTTGTTGGATGAAAAAGAAATGAACTAAGTCAACTAGACAAGTGGGAGATGATATAATTGACCCAATCTTAGTCATCCATATGTTTTAATCCTAGCCCTTGGTCTCCTTATATATTACTACTACTAGTGCAAGACTAGATCATTTCAACACTTAAAAAAAATGGGCAATCTTGTGTGCCCTTAAGGAGCTCTCGGCCAAGTGAGGAAATGAAGAGAATTTTTTTACAATCTTGCTTCATAAACCCAATATTCAAACCCAAGGTCCCTAAAGGTATTCTAAGGATATCCCAACACAAAAATCCCGGAAAAACTACGTTTTTACGTTAGTCGCAAGATGAAAACCTAAGATGTTCTTCAACTTTGAAGTTGGAAATTGAAGAGAAGTTGTTTATGAACTTCTAAGGGTTTCTTGGAGTGGATTGAAACGTCAAGAAGAGGAGCTAAAGTTGCTAAGGACCGACTTTAGCTTTTGGATTGTATTCGGGCTTAAAAGAGGTAATAATCTTCGTCTTGCTATTGTAATTCAAGATTTCATGTTGTAGTATTTGATAGATGAGCATGCGATATTTAGAATGAAGATTGATAAATGTTATGGAATTTGGAAGCTTAAATCCGAAAAAGTGCATGTTAGCCATTAAGATTGTAATTCAATTTAATTGTTAGTTACGATTGTCGCATGTTATAGAAAGAAGGGATTATAGTTGTTATAATCGATTGCGGCTATATAACATGTTAGAATAACAATTTGGATTGAAAAGGAATTGGAATGAACTTTATGTTGTTACACATTTGAGCCGAGAATTGCCTTAAGGAAATGGATAGTTTTTATATTAATTGTGGGGAAGAATTTTACACGTCATGTTAGGCGTGTAATCCCCTTTGGTTAACTGTTGGTTGTGCCTTAAATGTGGCTTGTTGGTTGATGAATATGTGCCTTAGAAAAGGTGGAAAAGTACGTAGAAACAAAGGAAGTGCTGCCCAATTTTCCGTAGAATTAGAGGGTAATTATTTGGTATAAGTCTTACAATAGTAAGTATGATATTGATAGAAGTACTATGGCCATTTTAGGTTGAAGTACTACGTGTATCAGAGTCTCTTTGGCTTAAGGAATAGCCGATGAAGTTGAAGTACTTTGGAGCATTTTGTTACTTGTCATATTGGTTAGTCGTCACGAGGTATGTGAACTTCTTCTTTCTATAGACATGAGTATTTTTATGGTATACTTGTCTTGTTATTAGGAGTATACATGACTTGATATTGAAGTATACTTGTCTTGTTGTTAGGAGTATACTTGCCTTGATATTGAAGTATACTTGCCTTGTTGTTAGGAGTATACATGACTTGATTTTGAAGTATACTTGCCTTGTTGTTAGGAGTATACTTGCCTTGATATTGAAGTATACTTGCCTTGTTGTTAGGAGTATACTCGCCTTGATATTTGAAGTATACTTGCCTTGTTGTTAGGAGTATACATGACTTGTTCTTGAGTATTGTCACGACCCGAACCCGGGCCCGTGACTGGTGCCTTACCCGGGCACCCAAGTAGACATACATCAGAGTAACCAGCGGAATATAAAACAAGACATGAAACAATATGAAGTGAGAAACAGTTTATCTGAGGAAAGTCGCTGTCGCATATATGTATAAAAGCTTGAGCATTTACATCCCTTTACAAACCCCGCCACAACAAGATTTCATGCACCTCTAAGAATGTTATAACAACAATGGCGGACAGGGTTCGACATACCCCGAATGTAAGTACCTACAACGACAGGGACTATACCAAAGATAAGCCTCCGAGACACGGAGCTTCCCAAAACGCTGAATCGTGACCCATGAGCGAGGATCAACAATCGGTGTACCTCTACTGCGGCATGAACGCAGCCCCCAAGGAGGTCGCATAACAGTACCAAGTATGTGAAATCAAAATATCAGAATGAAATCATAATAGTCTATATAAAATGTAAGACATATATGATAACCAATTTACGATACAATATGTAGCAAATATGTCAAGTCAGGGACTCACGCCCTTAAAGTCATCACTCAAATATAACCATGGGTCTCATGCCCACAATATCAATCATGCTCGTGGAATTCCTTCCTCACTGCCAGCAGTCCATGATATAAAAGCACAAAGGAATACACATGAACACGTGTCCCACACGTGTCATAATAAATCAGACGGGGTAAATACGAAGGCATAGCCGACTACTAAAACCCACAGTACCAACAACGCTTATAAAATCGTATCACGAGGTCTTTCTAGACGCGCCACATGATCGGGCCGCCACTCGCCTCGCAGATCAATGCGCGTCAAATCTCGAACTCACCGCACTCGCATAGCCACCTAGGCCCGCACGAGGTATTCCCGCATCGAGGGTAGCTACTCGGCATCGCCCCGGACTCGTAGTCCGCATGGCCACATAGACCGCATGAGGTATTCCCCGCACACTAACCTGGAACTCCCGTAGCTCCGCATAGGTCCCCTGGACCCGCATGAGGCATCCCTCGCATCGGGGGGGGGGGGCAGCTTAACCCCCGATATATCATGTCAAGAGGTGAGTGGTACAATACTAACATAACGGCTTATCGTTAAACAACATAAGCACAATCAAGGGAAACCCCTTTACACAGACATCACAAGACACTAACACACGTAGCATCCTAACATGTTTACTTATCAAACCAACAAGAAAGTATTACAAGGCTATCACAAACCAACATAGTCAAGTTATTCACTTAAGGTACTTTCTATTTTATGTCAACAAGTTCGGGTTTTTATCCCCAAAGTACTTCATACATTAACTCTTTAAAAAAAGATCCGTTTCTTTCACAAAAGGCACACGATACCCGTAGTATTAAAATAGAGTGACTATCTTTTTAAGTAAACCAAAACAATTTCCCTACCTTCTTTTTGAACCAACTTAAGACAAAAGCATGCTTTCCTTTTTAAACGAAAACACTTCAAATTTTCAAGTCTCTGTCTTTTATAAATCAAGTCCTTACTGTGAAATTTTAAGAAAATCAAAACTTGTTTATTAATGATCTTATTAAAGCAGCCATGATCTAGGAAATGTAATACAATTTTGTCTTATCTTAGCTTCTATGCAGATGGAGGTTTCTACTGGTTTTAATAATACTTAATTAGTCAATACATTTTCCTTTATTAGCGCGATGGTTTGTTCGAAACTTATTCTCATTTCCGAAATCAATACAAGGCTTTCATAAACAATTAAGTAAACCGTTCCTTTTATTTCTCTTAAGTCGTTATACCTAACTTCCCATAAAGCTAGTATAACTCTTAAGCTTTTAAAACCAATTATTACTCTTCTTTCAAAAACGATTCTTAATTCTCTTGAAATACTTCAAGATTCTTATTATTTAAAACTCAAGTCAAAAGACATCGAAGTAAAACCACGTTCAGTTAACACACGACGCTCACCGTACTATATATATTCTTTAAAAATATCATGCTCAAGAGGATAGGAAGAATCACATACCTCCTCGGCGAAATCCACTTGCCAAGTCGAATATGTCGCGCGCAGAGTATCAACCTATAATAGTCAAATACGTCTATCAACGTCTAGACTACACTGTAGAATATTCTAAGCAGAGGGTTCTCTATTCTACGGGAAATTGGGCAGCACTTCACTACCCGTCAAACTACACAAGTCTACTGTAAGTACAGTTCAATTCTCTTCTCTTATACCGTCCTTCTATAAATCTTATACTCAATTATAAACTACTATATGTAATTTCCAATTACAATAGAAGGACAAAGATATTTACCTCGATAAGCCCAAAATTATCCAAGATTAAAGTCGATCCTGAGCAAGGTTTAGCTCCTATTCTGTACGCTCCAATTCGCTCCAAGAAACCCTTAGAAGTTCTAAACAACTTCTACTTAATACTTCAACCAACTATGAAGATTTTCCTAGGGCTTCGTTTTTGTGACTAAAGGATATAAAGTAGCATTTCCGGGCTTTTTGTATAGAGGTAACTTTGGAATACTACAAGGTATTTGGGCTAAGGTATTTTGGAATAGTGATAATACTTGGAGAATACTTTTCAACCAAGGGGGGGGGTGTTTCGGCTAGCACTACTAGGAAGGGGGGCGGAGTGTGTTTGGACGAGAGCTCTTCTAAGAGGGGGAAGGATTTTTAGACTTGGAAAATATTTAAGGGATGAAGAAATCTTTCAACTAAGGGGGGGGGGGGGTATTTATAGGGCCTTCAATGGCCAAGATTCAAGCAAGTGTACGGATGAGATTTGGACAAGTGTTGTGTGGGTCCCACCTTATCTATCTACCCACAAAATATCTAGCAAACATTGACCAAATGTTTTAGGCCTTAAAAATGACAAAAACGTGCTCCACAATTCGGCCACTTGACCGCCCACTTGAGGGTGACACTTGTCGCCCTCTCGTTGGACCAAAATATTTCATCTCTCGAAAAAATCCAAAATAAATAAATTCTTGAAAACGCAAAATTCCCCTACAAGGTTCGGAAAATTTTCCGTCGGAAAAACAATTCTTTTCGTAGGAAGCTTCACAATTTCGTCCCTAACATAATTCGGGCTTACACAATTGTACGTACGTCCTTACATACATACTCTGGAAATACGGGGTATAACATTCTCCCCTCCTTAGAAACATTCGTCCCGAATGTTCCTTCTCAAGACAGATAACGATAAAGTTCCTCATAACTTAAACAGTTTGCAAATGCCACACATGGCCACAATACAACACGCGCAAATACTTAAATCCAAGTTCGCAAGGAATCACCTCTAACGTGTATAACAACACAAAACTTCCACCCATGGTCCAAAGGATACTTTCTTCGCACCTTTACTTCACAAAAAAAATAATGATCACTTCTATTCTCTTAACACATGTTCACTTCTTCCATTACTCGTCGTACCCTCCTCGTACACTCGAACGAGGTTACGAGTGGTAAATAAACTTACCACCTTTCTGTTATCGCTTCAGTTTCCAAAATCTCGGGGTTACTATCTCCAACTTGGTCATCACTAACCGGGAACATTCTGGATGGATCTCCGATACTTTTCCGAACATAGCAACATGAAAGACCTGACGTACTACCTCCTAAGTCGGACGGCAATTCTAACTTATAGGCAACCTGGCCTATTCTACAACCGATCTGCAAAGGCTCAAAGTACCTCGGGCTAAGTTTTCCCCTGCTTTCCAAATCTCGTCACACCCTTCCGGGGTGGTACCTTCAAGAAGACCGACCGTTAATCTGAACTCCAAGTATCGACGCAGATTATCCGCCCGACTCATGTTGACTCTGAGCTGTCAATAACCTCTCCTGGATAAGCTTCACCCTATCCATATCCTGCTGAAAAAATTATGAACCAACAATCTGAACCTTGCCAACATCGAACCAATCGATCGGCAACCTACACTACCGCCCATACAAGGCTTCATAAGGTGACATCCGAATACTGAAATGGTAGCTATTATAATACTCACTCAACAAGAGGCGAATAATCCTTACAACTACCTCTGAAATCAAAAACACCGGCCCGAGGGTGAATGCAATACTGAGACTCACCTGAGTTCCTAACCTTGCCTGGTAATCTCCAGAAAAGAAATAGCCGTAAACTGGGCTCCACTGCCCGTCATAAAGTAAAAGTAGGAACCCCGTGCAGTCTTACAACCTTCCTGATATATAACATCTCGCATAACCCTCTGCCGAGTAAACCGTTCTGACTGAAAGACAAGATGGGCTGACCTCATCAGCCCGACTACTGGTCGAACGCACCCACGGACTCGTACGATGGTTAACTAAACTTGGGCCTAACACCCTCGTGACCCTATAACAAAGCGGGACCACCACAATTTTTCCTTACTTCAAACCGGGCTGCGGGTTGACCCGCAATCTGGCCTCAACCCGACCCATTTATTGCGCCAAGCTCTTATTTCCCGATCCGGAACAATCTCACCATCAAGTCACGAAAACCTAGTGGTCTTCTTAGCTCAACTACCCTATTTCATTTCACACTACTCAGGGACTTATCACACAAATATATCTCACGTATACTATGCACTCCGATAAGGGTCAAACATAAAAATAAATCTTTTACTCAAGATGGCCTCGCCTCTAAGGTCTCCACGTATAAAACTTTAAGGCTCACACTTTCCCTATCCCCAATCTTACCCTTTTAACTAACCATGATTTCTAATCACAATTAACACAATGCTATCTGTACATAACACTTAAGATATACTCATCTTATCACACATACTAATCTCTAGAGGGTTAAGGATATACCTGTATCTACTGCTTCACTCCCCTTTGTCGTTCTAATCAATCCTGCCTGGGCGATAGCTAGGAAAGTGATGAACTAGCCACCGATCCTCGGCGTCGAGTTCTACATCCGCGCGCCACCTGGGTCGGACAATTTCGCAAAATGGCCTGGCCGCAAGCATAACAAGCTGTCGAAGAAGTATGACACTCCCCACAATGACACCTACCACAACGGCCACACCGAGGTGGGGGTGGCCTCCTCTGGCTAACACTTCTTCCTCTCCGAACCACTGAATCCACAACTGATCTGGTAGGCTGAGTCCTCCTGCTTGCATCCCTCCTACTTGAACATTCTATCGTCACATGGCCCTGACGGCCGCAGGTAAAACAAGCACCAACAAAAAGACGACATTCCCGATTTACGCTCGCTGTGTGAACACCGAGGAAAATCAATCCTTGGCCGGAACCTACGTGTATCTGTGAACCGAAGCCCCGAGCTCGACCAACTCCTGCATACCCGAACGCCCCAAGTGCGTGGAGGACCACTCAGATCGGGCGGAGGCGCATAACCACCGCTTGTTGAGAAGGTCCGCCTCGAAAGTTACCAAGGACCTCGCTGCTCGCCTCTTCGCTGATCTTGGCTAACCCGCCGATCCCACGTTTTCGGCTCGCGCATAAGCCCGTGACGCAGCCATGCTCACGCCGATCAAGAGCTACTCTTGCACAACCTCTTAGATAGTCATCAAGACCCGTGATAAATCGGTACATAATATACTCTGGTTGCTAAATCCCTAGCTAGTAACAGGTCGCCTCTCGCAATCCATACTTTCGCATCGGGTCGGAACCAAGGTTCAAATATCATGGCCGCAGAGGAATCGCTGCTGTGCTAGACTCACTGGGCGACGTCGTAGAACTCCCCGAATGAAGCACCACCTCAGGTGATGGTTGGGCCTGTGCCCTCGTAACCCTCTATGCTCTACTCGCAGCTCCCTCGGCTGCATTGACCTTCTGGGCCCGGGTTGCCTTGCGTAGAGGCATAACTGGTAAGGGAAAGAAATACGTTAGAGGGGTCCAACTTATAACACATCTCTAAGGCACGATCTCAGAGTGAGAAGAATGGAAACCAATCCTAAATATCCTATAGCCTCCTGATTATTGGTGTGGTGCACAACACACCGATAATCAAGACTCTACTAGATACGGTCTGTAGACACTTTTCGAGGATTAACTGCTCTGATACCACTTTTGTCACGACCCGAACTCGGGCCCGTGACTGGTGCCTTACCCGGGCACCCAAGTAGACATACATCAGAGTAACCAGCGGAATATAAAACAAGACATGAAACAATATAAAGTGAGAAACAGTTTATCTGAGAAAAGCTGTCTGTCGGCATATATGTATAAAAGCTTGAACAGTTACATCCCTTTTACAAACCCTGCCCACAACAAGATTTCACTGCACTCTAAGAATGTTATAACAACAATGGCGGAACAGGTTCGCCATACCACGAATGTAAGTACCTACAACGACAGGACTATACGAAAGATAAGCCTCCGAGACACGGAGCTTCCCAAAACGCTGAATTGTGACCCTATGAGCGAGGATCAACAATCGGTGTACCTACTGCGGCATGAACACACTGAAGGAGGTCGATAACAGGTACCAAGTATGTGAAACTGAAAATGAAATCATAATAGTCTATATAAAACAAAAGACATATATGATAACCAATTTACGATACACAATATGTAAGTAGTCATGTCAAGTCAGGGACTCACGCCCTTAAAGTCATCACTCAAATATAACCATGGGTCTCATGCCCACAATATCAATCCTGCCCGTGGAATTCCTTCCTCACCGCGGCGATCCATGATATAAAAGCACCAAGGAATACATGAACACCGAGTCCCACTGTGTCATAATAAAATCAGACGGGTAAGTGCGAAGGCATAGCCGACTACTAAAACCCACAGTACCAACAACGCTTATAAAATCGTATCACGAGGTCTTTCTAGACCGCCACATGATCGGCCGCCACTCGCCCTCGGTATCAATGCGTGTCAAATCCGAACTCACCGCGACTCGCAGATAGGCCACCTAGGCCCGCATGAGGTATTCCCGCATCGAGGTAGCTACTCGGCATCGCCCCGACTCTCGTAGTACGCATGGCCACATAGACCGCATGAGGTATTCCCCGCACACTAACCTGGAACTCCCGTAGCTCCGCATAGGTCCCCTGGACCCGCATGAGGCATCCCTCGCATCGGGGGGCAGCTTAACCCCCGGTATATCATGTCAAGAGGTGAGTGGTACAATACTAACATAACGGCTTATCGTTAAACAACATAAGCACAATCAAGGGAAACCCCTTTACACAGACATCACAAGACACTAACACACGTATCATCCTAACATGTTTACTTATCAAACCAACAAGAAAGTATTACAAGGCTATCACAAACCAACATAGTCAAGTTATTCACACAAGGTACTTTCTATTTTATGTCAACAAGTTCGGGTTTTTATCCCCAAAGTACTTCATACATTAACTCTTTAAAAAAAGATCTGTTTCTTTCACAAAAGGCACACGATACCCGTAATATTAAAATAGAGTGACTATCTTTTTAAGTAAACCAAAACAATTTCCCTACCTTCTTTTTGAACCAACTTAAGACAAAAGCATGCCTTCCTTTTTAAACGAAAACACTTCAAATTTTCAAGTCTTTGTTTTTTATAAATCAAGTCCTTACTGTGAAATTTTAAGAAAATCAAAACTTGTTTATTAATGATCTTATTAAAGCAGCCATGATCTAGGAAATGTAATACAATTTTGTCTTATCTTAGCTTCTATGCAGATGGAGGTTTCTACTGGTTTTAATAATACTTAATTAGTCAATACATTTTCCTTTATTAGCGCTACAGTGGTTTGTTCGATACTTATTCTCATTTCTGAAATCAATACAAGGCTTTCATAAACAATTAAGTAAACCGTTCCTTTTATTTCTCTTAAGTCGTTATACCTAACTTCCCATAAAGCTAGTATAACTCTTAAGCTTTTAAAACCAATTATTACTCTTCTTTCAAAAACGATTCTTAATTCTCTTGAAATACTTCAAGATTCTTATTATTTAAAACTCAAGTCAAAAGACATCAAAGTAAAACCACGTTCAGTTAACACACGTACGTCTACCGTACTATATATATTCTTTTAAAATATCATGCTCAAGAGGATAGGAAGAATCACATACCTCCTCGGCGAAATCCACCTGCCAAGTCGAATATGTCGCGCGCAGAGTATCAACCTATAATAGTCAAATACGTCTATCAACGTCTAGACTACACTGTAGAATATTCTAAGCAGAGGGTTATCTATTCTACGGGAAATTGGGCAGCACTTCCCTACCCGTAATGTTACACCCCGTATTTACAGGACATGTTTTAAGAACGTACGTAAGAACTCGCAAGTGTTAAATTTGAGACTTGTAAAAATTTCTCGGAATTATGGAATTGTCGGAAAACGTATTATTGTGACGAATGGGAGGGCGACATGTGTCACCCCCCTTATGTTGTCTTGGACGAATTGAAGCATGGACACAATGGTCATTTGACCATTGTTTGGAAGACTAGTCTTGCTAGTAGTCAAGCTTGAGAAGGTTGACTAAGTCAAAGGGTCCAAGTCTTGATATTTTATAAGATTTCATCCAAATCACCCATTTGTCCACACCTTGACCCTCCATGTCCCTTATAATACTACTAGTAGTGTGAGAGAGCCCAACACTTAGCAAAAATTTACAAAAATTGGATGAACATAGGCATAAGCTCTCGGGTTCACCATTAGGAAGAAGGAAAAATTTTCGTTTCTTGTTCATTCAACTCCACACTTTAAACCAAGGTTCATGAGTGTTATGTAAGTGTATCTCAATAGAAAAATCCCGGAAAAAGAGAGTTTACGTATTAGTCGCAAAGTGAAAACCTAGTGACTTTCTAGGTTTTGATTGACGTTTGAAGGAAAGTTGTTGGTATGGTGCTAAGGGTCTCAAATAGCGGATTGAAGTGTATTGGAGAGGTTCTAAACTACTAAGAGCGACTTCGATTGGAATTTGGATTAAGGATCGTCGAGGTATAATCTTGTTCTTTGAAAGTGTTACAAGATTATTTATTGTTGTTGTTAGCTTTACATGTTGCTAGCATGAAGTTGATATGTAGAAGTTTATAATGATTATGGATCGATTTTAGCCTTGGAAATCCGATATGTAATGTAAGCCATGTTAAGTTGGATTACTAATTGATCGTCTATTAGAATAGTCGCATGTTAAATTACTTGAAGATTATGGTTTATATTATCAAATACGACTTGATATCATGTTATGCTACCAATTCGGATTGAAATGGAAATTTGATAAGAATTGGTAAGGTTGAACTCAAGGTGGCCGAATTTGGACTTTTAGTTTGTTTTTCATTTGTATTGGACTACTTTCCAAAATGTGAGCCAATTGGGGCTGTTTAGTTTTTATTTGTATTGGAGTACCTTATAGAAATTGTGAGCCAATTGGGGCTGTTTGGTTATTGTATTCGCCTTGAAAAGGTGGCAAAGTAAGTAGAAACAAAGGAAGTTCTGTCCGATTTTCCGTAGAATTTGGCGACTTAGCACTTAGAATATTCTACGTTTGAAGTAAGAGGTTAATGGACATATTGTGACCATTATAGGTTGAAGTACTAAGTATAGCGTATCCTACTGGGAGAGTGGAATAGCTATCAAGGTTGAAGTACTTTGGAGCATTTTGCTACGTGTCGATAATCGTCGCGAGGTATGTGAACCTCTTCCTTCCTTTGGCATGATCCTATGTATGGAATATACTTGTGGTATCATTTCATGTTTCCTTCTACTCTTAGAAGTTAAGAGGTAGTTATGTGATTTACTCTATGTAGAACTTTTCCTATCTTTTGAGCATGACTAGTTGCACGTATGTAGTACGGTAGACGTACAAGACTATGATATTCTTTACTTGTTTTATGTAATGCCAAGTCGGGTGGGTTAGGAGATTAACTCACTTCTTTGAAAATAGTAAGGATGTCTTAAGTTGATTTTAAAGTTAAGGGACTTGAAGAGTTTTAAAGTATGTGATACTTGTCCCGTTTTAAACGTATAAGTCCCTTGGATAGGAAATTGTTTATGGCTAAGGTATAAAGTGAATATAACGGCTTTATGGGAAGTTAGTTATATTTGCCTTATGGAAAGATAAATGACTTGACTATGTAAAAAGGCAACTTGATTTTACGGCATCAATTGCCTAAGGTTTTATAATAAAAGGAGTCGAGTTGATTTGGCTAATTTACGGCACAAATGAGAATAAGTATCGAACAAGCCACTGCAGCGTTAATAAAGGAAAATGTAATGACAATCCATTATGTTAAAACAAGTAGAAATCCTCCATCTGCATAGAAGCTAAGATAAGACAAAATTGTATTACATTTTCTAGATCATGGCTACTTGATTAAGATCGTTATAAATAAGTATAACTTATTCACGACGCACCAAAGATTTGTTACTAATTTTAAAAGAGCTTACGATGAAGCTTTTAAGACTTTGAAACTTGTTTTCTTAAAAGTTAAGAGACTTGAAGTATTTTGAAAGTTAAGAGAATTGATTTGAATGTATAAATCTCTTAGTTATAAAAGGAATGAGTTTGTCTAAAACCATAAAGGGTTATAACGGCTTTATGAGAAGTTGGTTATAACGGCTTTATGGAAGGATAAGAGAATGGTTTTCTAATAACGAAATCAAGGAATAACTAGTATTAAGGAAGGGCAAATTGTTTTAAAGGTACCAATTGCTTAAGGTTTTAATAAAGAAGTCACTTGATTTAGTGTTCGGTAATTGTATTTCTAAAAGGTATTGTGACTTGTCTTGAAAAGTAGATATGACTTGATATTACGGTTATTAGTATCTTGGAAGTTTTTTAAGAGAATCATTTTAGAGGACTAGAGGCACGAAGACGTTGGGTTAAATTCTGATTTTATAATGACACGATTAGTGCCTTAAGTAAACAAAAATGAGAGTGTATATGAGCAGGCTAATAAGAAGTTAGGGATTTCTTAACTTGCTTATGTTATGTATGATAAGTCGGTAGTGCTTATGTTATGTATGATAAACCGGTAGGGCTTATGTTATGTATGATGGCGGTTGAGTCGGTAAGAGTATAAGTGAGGTAAACCCCAAGACGCTGTACCACTGCTTTTATGTGTTGTTTGTGACCGGTCGAGATAGGGTAAGAGTATAAATGAGGGGCAAGCCCCAAGACGTTATACCACCTTCTCCAGGGTAAGAGTATAAATGAGGGGCAAGCCCCAAGACGTTATACCACCTTCTCCAGGGTAAGAGTATAAATGAGGGGCAAGCCCCAAGATGTTATACCACCTGTTTTGATTGATATTATGGGCGTGAGACCCATGGTTATGTTTTACACTTTCAGCTGTCGACAGTGATGGGGGATTCCACGGGCATGCTTTGATATTGGTGTGACTTGATCGTGTCCCAGTTGGGCCGGGTAGTATATGTGTTCCTCCGTAGTGGGCTGGACTATGTTATGAAAGATAAGTAAGTTATATGGTAATGAACTTAATGATTCTTTTTCTAATAATGTACGTAAGAATGTGACTATAACTTTTATTGGGAATGGAAAGGTTAATAAGGTACGATTAAGTTCATAAGTGGTAATGACACGGGGATCCGTATGTATTTTTATACTTGTCCTTGTCATTCTTTTGTACGATTATGATTTGTTTATCAGACGTTATATTCTGCTTCCATATTAAATTGTTAATCGACTTTCGGGCCGCGTTCATGCCCGCAGTTTAGGTATTACGATTGTGGATCCATGAGCTTAGGATCGGCTCAGCAAGTTGAGATGGCTCCAGTGTTCCGGAGTTGTCACGTTTATGTTTATTCAGGGGTACGGCGGGGCCTTGTCCCGCCACAGTTGTTATGTCAAAACTCTTAGAGGTCTGTAGTCACATATTGTGGGTCAGTTTGTAAAAGAAATGAGGCAACTGCTTCGGTTGTATTTATATATGTTCAGGAAGGTAGCCCTATCGGCTAACCTGTTGTTTTACTTCCGATGTTTTATTTATAAGTTTCATGTATGTTCCGCTGATTTTTCTCTGATGTTTACCTGCGGTGCCTGTAGGGCACCGCCGATCCCGGGGTCGGGTCGTGACAAAAGTGGTATCAGAGCAGTTAGTCCTCGGAAAGTGTCTACAGACCGTGTCTGGTAGAGTCTTGATTATCGGTGTGTTGTGCACCACATCTATAATCGGGAGGCTGCAGGACATTTAGGATTGGTTTCCATTCTTCTCACTCCGAGATCGTGCCATAGAGCTGTGTTGTTAGGGTCGTCTCTCCCTAACGAGTTATGTTGATTGCAGCTACGAGAAAGGCAGCAGTAACCCAGGAAGGACTATGTGGATTGCGTATCCAGGTTGGTAATGATTATAGTATAGTTGGTATTGTGACATACATCTATACGGAGTTATGTATGAGGGTCAGACGCGTGTTGCCTAGAATGATTTTAGATTACCAGAAATCGGTAAAGACTAACTAGATACCGGGAAGGTATGGAATAGTTAATGAATTTTCGCCAAGGTTTTGTGTTTTATTTCGAGATAATTGGAAAAGGATGAGCTGTCTGATAGGGTAGTGAACCCTTAAGAAGCCATATTAAGGAACCTAACGGAATGTCATGTTAATAGATTAAGCTGTGTAGTAAGCTTAAGAAGATTATACGGATGAGGCCTGTATAGAGTAAATAATGGTTGTTGTGATCGAGACAACATGGTTATGGTTTTGTGAGAAGTTTTTGTACCCGTTTACTGGGGGGCTGATAAGATAGGCTGGGAGCATGGAAATTGCGAGCCTAAGAATATTGTTTACTGTCGAGACCTTAGGTATATAAGGCTTTCTCTGGCAATAAGATTTTAAGTCAGACCAAGGATAAGAGTTAAGTGCGACGTTGAGTCGGGTTGAGGACCTGTTACGGGTCTCCCCATGGCCTGGAATGGAGTGGGATCAGTTGGTAGTAGTTCCGCTACGTGACAGGGTCACGAGGGTGCAAGGCCCAGGTCTAGTTAATTGTTTTACGAGTTCGTGGACACGTTCCACCGGAACCAGGTCGTAAAAGCCGGAAATGGTCGTATTTTGTCTTATAGAGTGACTCCAAAGATTAGAGGCCAGAATTTGTAGGTATGTATGTATGCTAGTATGAGTTGGAAGTACGAAAAGAAAATCTCTTTTGGGCTTATGATGGACAAGTATGCGTGTGCGAGGTATTAGGGCCATGTGTGGCATTGTTAGCATGTCGGGGTTGTGAAAGGAAACTATGTCGCTAATTATAAGTTTGACTCCGAAAGAACATTCGGGGACGAATGTTTCTTAGGGGGGAAGAATGTTACACCCCGTATTTACAGGACATGTTTTAAGAACATACGTAAGAACTCGCAAGTGTTAAATTTGAGACTTGTAAAAATTTCTAATTATGGAATTGTCGGAAACGTATTATTGGATTTAATGGGAGGGCGACATGTGTCACCCCCCTTATGTTGTCTTGGACGAATTGAAGCATGGACACAATGGTCATTTGACCCTTGTTTGGAAGACTAGTCTTGCTAGTAGTCAAGCTTGAGAAGGTTGACTAAGTCAAAGGGTCCAAGTCTTGATATTTTATAAGATTTCATCCAAATCACCCATTTGTCCACACCTTGACCCTCCATGTCCCTTATAATACTACTAGTAGTGTGAGAGAGCCCAACACTTAGCAAAAATTTACAAAAATTGGATGAACATAGGCATAAGCTCTCGGGTTCACCATTAGGAAGAAGGAAAAATTTTCGTTTCTTGTTCATTCAACTCCACACTTTAAACCAAGGTTCATGAGTGTTATGTAAGTGTATCTCAATAGAAAAATCCCGGAAAAAGAGAGTTTACGTATTAGTCGCAAAGTGAAAACCTAGTGGCTTTCTAGGTTTTGGATTGGACGTTTGAAGGAAAGTTGTTGGTATGGTGCTAAGGGTCTCAACAAGCGGATTGAAGTGTATTGGAGAGGTTCTAAACTACTAAGGAGCGACTTCGGATTGGAATTTGGATTAAGGATCGTCGAGGTATAATCTTGTTCTTTGAAAGTGTTACAAGATTATTTATTGTTTGTTACACCCCGGAAGTTCCAGGATACGTTTCTAAGAACGTACGTAAGAACGCAAACGTTAAGATTTGAGACGTGTAAAAATTTATCGGAATTATGGAATTGTCGGAAAACGAAATATCGGCGAGCGGGAGGCGACACGTGTCACCCCCCCTTTATGGACATGGACGAAATGTGCAAGGGTGGAATGGTCAATTGACCATAATTTATGATGAAGTCTTGCAAGACAAATAAGCTTGACAACATTGACCAAGTCAATGACCCCACTTAGCTTGTTATTTAATTAAAATGAATCCAAACCACCCATTTGTTCTAATCTTGACCCTCCATATTTTTATATAAGCTCCCTAGTAGTGCAAGACTTTGTCATTCACTACACTTAGAAAATTTTTGAAACTTGTTCTTGCACTAGAGAGAGGGCTCACGGTTTAGGGGGTTTTCAAGAAGGAAAAATTTCCAATTTTGTCCAATAATTCCCACCTTAAACCAAGGTACCTAAGGGTATTATAAGTGTTTCTCAATAGAAAGATCCGGAAAAATGGTGTTTTCATATTAGTCGCAAGGCTTAAAACCTAAAGGGTTATTCAACTTTGAAGTTGAAACTTGAAGATGAGTTTTTCATAAGCTTCTAAGGGTGGCTTGGTGGATTGGAATGTCGGAAGGAGCTAACGGTGCTAGGGATCGACTTGTACTCTTGGAGCATATTTGGGCTAATTGAGGTATAATCTTCGTTTTACTTTTGTAATTGAAGATTTCATGTTATGATAAGTTATAAGTGGTCATGTGATATGTGTTATGAAGTTTGTTAAGTGTTATGGAATTGGAAGCTAAAAATCCGGAAATGTCATATTTAGCCATTTGAAATTGAAATCCAATTTGATCGATAAATTGAATTGTCGCATGTTACCTACTTGAGAATGTAGTAGCTAGAATCAATCGCTTGATATCTTATTATGCTACCAATTTGGATTGAAATGGAAATTGAATAAGAATTGGTATTGTTATATTATTGTGAGCCAATTGGGGTTGTTTGGTTATTCATTTGCATTGGATTACCTTCTATATTATTGTGAGCCAATTGGGGCTGTTTGGTTATTCATTTGCATTGGATTACCTTCTATATTATTGTGAGCCAATTGGGGCTGTTTGGTTATTCATTTGCATTGGATTACCTTCTATTTTGTTGTGAGCCAAGTGACATTTTGGTTATTGTATTTCGACCTTGGAAAAGGTGGCAAAGTTAGTAAAAACAAAGGAAGTGCTGTCCGATTTTCCGTAGAATTTAGTGACCTGCACTTGGAATATTCTACGTTTGAAACTAGAAGTTAATAGACGTACTATGGTCATTATAGGTTGACATACTACGTACGGCGATTGGACTTAGCAAGTGGATTAAACCGAAGAGGTATGTGGAACTTTCTTATCTCTTGAGCATGATTAAGTTGTAAATGTATAGTACGGTAGACGTACAAGAGTTTGATAAATCTAGTCTATTTGATATCCTTGGCTTATTTTAAGAATGCCCAAGTTGTTTGAGTTAGAGAATTAACTCACTTGTTTATATTATAAGGATATCTTGGTTTTCAAAAGTTAAGAGACTTTAAGTATGTTGAAAGTATTTTGATACTTGTTTTTATGGAAAGTTTAAAGAGTGGTTTACTCTAAGTAACTTAAGTATGTTAAGGGACTTGAAGAGTTTTAAAGAATGTGATACTTGTTTCATTTTAAACGTATAAGTCCCTTGGAAAGGAAATTGTACTCGACTAAGGTATAAAGTGAATATAACGACTTTATGGGAGTTGGTTATATTGGCTTTATGGAAAGATAAATGGCTTGATTTATTGAAAGGCAATTTGATTTAAGGCATCAATTGCATAAGGTTTTAAAGAAAGAAGTCACTTGATTTAGAAGCCTAAATGTATTTCTAAAAGGTATCGTGACTTGTCTTGAAAAGTAGTTATGACTTGATACTACGGTTATTAGTATCTTGGAAGTTATATATGAAAAAGAGTCATTTTAAAAGAATAGAAGACGTAGTACTTTGGGTTAGATTCCCGGATTTTATAATGACATGTTAGTGCCTTAAGTAAACTAAAATGAGAATGTATATGAATAAGGCTAATAAGAAGTTAGGGGGATTTCTTAACTTGCTTATGTATTGTATGATAAGCCGGTAGGGCTTCTGTTATGTATGATGGCCATTGAGCTAGGTAAGAGTATAAATGAGGGTAAACCCCAAGACGTTATACCACCGCCTGTGGTAAGAGTATAAATGAGGGTAAACCCCAAGACGTTATACCACTGCTTCCGTGGATTTGCTACCCATGATGCGAGAATACCTCACGCGAGTCCTTATGGGCTTATGCGGTGAAATAGTCCCACGCGGGCGGTACCTTACGCGAGGAATACCTCACGCGGGTCCACGCGATCTACGCGGTGAAATAGTCCCGGAATAGGATTGCTTAATGACATCATGCGGGTGGTCCTGCTTTGATCGTGAGCCTCCTACTTTAGATATTGTAAGTATTCACCTATTTTACTCTCATTGTTAGTAAGGCACAGTGTACTGTTAATTGAGAAATCATACATGTCTCCAGTTTTATTTTAGACTCATGATTTCATTACAGTACTTTCAGTTTCACATATTTGGTACATGTTGTCGACTCCTTCGGGCCGCGTTCATGCCGCAGAGTAGTGCAGTTCTTGATCCTCGCTCTTAGGATCACTTTCACCGCTGAGAAGCTCCTTTATTCCGGAGGCTTATCCCTGGTATTGTCGGTTGTTGTACATTCAGGGGTATGGCGGGGCCCTGTCCCGCCAGAGTTGTTATTCTTAGAGGTCTGTAGTCACATTGTGGTTTGGGTTGTAAAGAAAAAAAATGTACTGTTTTATTGGTATAAGTTACGGAAGGTGGCCTTATCGGCTAGCCTGTTGTTATTTTATGTTTAAGTATTTTATCAGTTGTGTATGTTCCGCTGCTATTCTCTGATGTATGCCAAAAGGGGTGCCCAGGTAGGGCACCAGTCGCGGGCCCGGGGTCGGGTCGTGACAAAAGTGGTATCAGAGCAGTTAGTCCTCGGAAAGTGTCTACAGACCGTGTCTAGTAGAGTCTTGATTATCGGTGTGTTGTGCACCACATCTATAATCAGGAGGCTGCAGGACATTTAGGATTGGTTTCCATTCTTCTCACTCTAAGATCGTGCGATAGAGCTGTATGGTTAGGGTCGTCTCTCCCTAACAAGTTATGATTGTTTGCAGCTACGAGGAAGGCAGCAGTGACCCAGGAAGGATTACGTGGGTTGCGTATCCAGGTTGGTAATGGTTGTAGTTGGTATTGTGACATACAACTATGCGGATTTATGTATGGGGGTCACATATGTGTTGCCTAGGATGATTTTAGATTACCAGGATTTGGTAAGGACTAAATAAATACCGGGAAGGTATGAAACAGTTTAATGAACTCTCATCAAGGTTTTACGTGCTAATTTGAGATAATTAGGTGATGATGAGTTGTGGGAGGATGTAATGGACCCTCAAGAGGGTGATTAAGGGACTTAATGTAAGACTATGTTAATAGATTAAGCTACGTAGAAGGATTTCGAGAATGGTACGGTGAGATCCGTATGGAGTAAGTATGGTTGTTGTGGACAAGACAACACGATTATGGTATTACGAGAAGTTCTTGTACGATTCTGGGGTGATAAGATAGGCTTGGAGCATGGAAATTGCGAGCCTAAAATGTTGATAACCACCGAGACCTTAGGTATATAAGGCCTTCTCGTAGTAAAAGTTAAGACAGACCTAGGAAAAGAGTTAAGTACGACGCCGAGTCGGGTTGGGGATCTATTAAGGGTCGCCCCCATAGCTTGAAATGAAATGGGATCGGTTGGTAGTAGTCCCGCTACGTGACAAGGTCACGAGGGTGCAAGGCCCAAGTTTAGTTAGTCATTTTACGGGTTCGTGGACGTGTTCCACCGAACCAGGTGAGAGCCGAATGGGCCTTGTATTGATTAATTTAGTAACTTCAAAGAGTTGAGGCCAGAATTAGTATGGAATTTTGTGTACGTATGCTAGTATAAGTTTGGAAGTACGGGAAGAATACGACCAGTGACAAAGAAAGCAACCAAGTGTAAAGAAATAAAGCCGAATCTATGAGAACCTTTCGAGGTGACTACACCGTGAGTGTTGGGTGGTAGCCGGGGTAGATAATTTCCGAACGATAAAGTCGTTGGACCCAACAGAGCTGTTATGATAGACATTGAGGTTACTACGAGTACAGACTAGTTGGCCTCTTGTTATGCCAACGTGGACTACATAGAGAGATTGATTCGGTACGGTTCCGATGTTCGGTTATCGAGTGAAAAGGAAGAGAAGTGGTAGTAACGATGAATTATCCTTCCTTCTTTAGCATCATTGTTTTTCTTTTAAGTCCGTGACTTGTTTCACTTGGGGAAAATTGACGCAGAAAGTATGTAATAATTGAATTTGGAGGAAGTTGTGTTAAGTGCCCTTGGAAGTACTTGGAGTTGGTTTGGTGTGGTGGTCAGGGCCACGACCTTCCAGATAATTTCAGGAAAATATGCAAGGCATGAATAAGATAAGTACGAGTGCTGCTGGCAGAAAGCTGAGGGCATCTTTGGTAGGTTTGAAAATCTGCATGACTTTAAGGCGGTGCGTGACGATTAGCTACCATCGACCGCAAGAGGACCCTGTGATTAGGGTTGTGACTCCAAGGAAAGTTTAAGAAAGGGAGATAAGTTCTCTTCCCCACGTAAAAGGTCAGTTTTGCGTATTATGGGGTTGCGTGTACCCATGTTGTTAGACGAAGGATATAAGACTGGTAAGGTCTTCGGTATCGTCATACCATAGGTTACAGTTGTAGATAACCGTGGGAAAAGTGTTGTGTTGGGGGTAATTAAGAACGACGCATTTAATTGGTCGGGAAGTACCGTAAATACATAAATGTAGGTTGCACGAGATATGTTTACCCAGATCGTGTAAAGACCATTAGTAGATAATGGGCAGTAAGAACATTTCGAGAAAATGTGGTAACACCTAGTTATAGGCTCTGCAACTGGGAAAGGAAAAATCGGGTTACTGCTTGACGAGATCAAGGAAAACCTCCCCCCCCTAAAAATGTGATTGACAGTAAGTCTTAGCCGTGAGGCAAGCAAAGGAATCAAATCTAAGTTTAGTGACCAAGTTTGGTTGCAACAAAAAGGGAATCAGGAACCATAAGTGAGATTAAGGATACCCGAATACTTCGCAGGAATTAGAAAGGTTTCGATTATTGGAAGTTAGTTGACCACGACTACAGCTTCTAACCTCCTGTAAGACTAGAGGGTTAGGTTATTATGTTAGCACGTTGAGTGTTGGGCTAGGTTGTGTGCTGACGCAACCCGATAGGGATAGAACCTATGTTTTCCCGGTAGTTAGGGAAGCAGGAAAGGAAATTACGCCACTTCCGATTTTGAGCTGGCGGCAGTTAAATCATGCCTTGAAGATTTGGGGGCATGACGTATTTATAGACTTCATATGGATATTTGTGCAGACCACAAAAGCCTCCGGTATATCTGCAGACTGAGGCAGTAGAATTTGCGACAGGGATGGTAGTTAGAGTTACTCAAGGATTGTGATATTGATATCCTATACCATCCGGGGAAAGCAAAGACGGTTACAGATACTCTTTGTCGTGGACCTGGGGTAGTGCGCTGACGGGCACGATAGGCGGATGTGGTCCGTGAGATTCTTCGCCACGAGACTATGGGTTCGATTATTTGTTTCCAAGGTTAATGAAGTTCAGATCCGAGAGGTTGCCGAGTCTTCCATTGTTGAGGAAGTAAAGAGGCGACAGTATGAGGATCCAGTTACGATACGGTATCGAGATACGGCTCTCCGAGAGGAGAAGAGCCTGTTTGAGTAGCACCGGATGGGGTGCTGTGAGATGAGGATAGATTGCGCGTGTGCATCGCAGGACTAGTCAACAGTTATGGGAGGCATACAGTGCTTATTGTTCACACTGTTCGAGGTCGACCAAGTTGTGTCGTGACCTCAGATGTATGAATGGGTAAGATGACCGGGAAAGGGACATAGCGGAGTTTACTGCTTAGTGTCCGAGTTAGTAGCAGGTCATGGTTGTGCACCAGAAGCCCAGTGGGCTATTGCAGGCGATTGAAATCCCAACCTAAATATGAGAAGTATTTATTATGGATCTTGTTACAGGGTGGCATCGTACTCAGAGGAAGTGCGACTCCCTGGGGGTCATGGTAATTAGGCTGGCGAAACCAGCCGTGTTCTTTCGGATTTGGGACCACTTACTCTACCGAGGATTATGCTAGCTTGTATAGCAGAGTATTGTGAGATCGCACGGGTTCCTACGTTTATGATGTCGCATGATGAGCTCGACATGATAACTTCTGGAGGTTTTTCAGAAGGGTTTTAGGGACACAGGTGAGTCTCAGTGTTGCATTACACCCTCAGACCGACGGACAGGCAGAGCGTACTATCCAGGCATTTAGGGATAGGTAGCGGGCCTGTGTTATTGATTCCAGGGGTAGCTGGGAAGGTTATTTGCCTCTTGTTGTGTTACGTACGATAACAGATACCCTTCCAGTATTCGGATGGCCCTGTATGAGGCCTTGTATGTAAGAAAGTGTAGATCGCCGGTTGGTGGGTTTGACATAGACGAGGTTCGGTTAATTGGTCCGCACTTCGATTCGAAATTTGTGGATAAGGCGAAGCTTATCCGGGAAGGATTATTAGTAAAGCTTAGAGTCAGCAGAAGCTTCATACAGATAACCGACGTTGACACATGGGGTACAGCTTGACATTTTAGTATGAGTACTGTTGTGTGGCCTCGTGGTATTTTTGGTATGTAGGGGTTGTAAAAGAAGACTTTGTCGCTATCTTTAAGTTTGACTCCCGAAAGAACATTCGGGGACGAATGTTTCTAAGGGGGGAAGAATGTTACACCCCGGAAGTTCCAGGATACGTTTCTAAGAACGTACGTAAGAACTCAAACGTTAAGATTTGAGACGTGTAAAAATTTATCGGAATTATGGAATTGTCGGAAAACGAAATATTGCGACGAACGGGAGGGCGACACGTGTCACCCCCCTTTATGGACATGGACGAAATGTGCAAGGGTGGAATGGTCAATTGACCATAATTTATGATGAAGTCTTGCAAGACAAATAAGCTTGACAACATTGACCAAGTCAATGACCCCACTTAGCTTGTTATTTAATTAAAATGAATCCAAACCACCCATTTGTTCTAATCTTGACCCTCCATATTTTTATATAAGCTCCCTAGTAGTGCAAGACTTTGTCATTCACTACACTTAGAAAATTTTTGAAACTTGTTCTTGCACTAGAGAGAGGGCTCACGGTTTAGGGGGTTTTCAAGAAGGAAAAATTTCCAATTTTTGTCCAATAATTCCCCCACCTTAAACCAAGGTACCTAAGGGTATTATAAGTGTTTCTCAATAGAAAGATCCCGGAAAAATGGTGTTTTCATATTAGTCGCAAGGCGAAAACCTAAAGGGTTATTCAACTTTGAAGTTGAAACTTGAAGATGAGTTTTTCATAAGCTTCTAAGGTGGCTTGGAGTGGATTGGAATGTCGGAAGGAGGAGCTAAAGGTGCTAGGGATCGACTTGTACTCTTGGAGCATATTTGGGCTAATTGAGGTATAATCTTCGTTTTACTTTTGTAATTGAAGATTTCATGTTATGATAAGTTATAAGTGGTCATGTGATATGTGTTATGAAGTTTGTTAAGTGTTATGGAATTGGAAGCTAAAAATCCGGAAATGTCATATTTAGCCATTTGAAATTGAAATCCAATTTGATCGATAAATTGAATTGTCGCATGTTACCTACTTGGAGAATGTAGTAGCTAGAATCAATTGCGGCTTGATATCTTATTATGCTACCAATTTGGATTGAAATGGAAATTGAATAAGAATTGGTATTGTTATATTATTGTGAGCCAATTGGGGCTGTTTGGTTATTCATTTGCATTGAATTACCTTCATATTATTGTGAGACAATTGGGGCTGTTTGGTTATTCATTTGCATTGGATTACCTTCTATATTATTGTGAGCCAATTGGGGCTGTTTGGTTATTCATTTGCATTGGATTACCTTCTATATTATTGTGAGCCAATTGGGGCTGTTTGGTTATTCATTTGCATTAGATTACCTTCTATTTTGTTGTGAGCCAATTGGGGCTGTTTGGTTATTGTATTTCGACCTTGGAAAAGGTGGCAAAGTTAGTGAAAACAAAGGAAGTGCTGTCCGATTTTCCGTAGAATTTAGTGACCTGCACTTGGAATATTCTACGTTTGAAACTAGAAGTTAATAGACGATTTATGGTCATTATAGGTTGACATACTACGTACGGCGATTGGACTTAGCAAGTGGATTAAACCGAAGAGGTATGTGGAACTTTCTTATCTCTTGAGCATGATTAAGTTGTAAATGTATAGTACGGTAGACGTACAAGAGTTTGACAAATCTAGTCTATTTGATATCCTTGGCTTATTTTAAGAATGCCCAAGTTTTTTGAGTTAGGAAATTAACTCACTTGTTTATATTATAAGGATATCTTGGTTTTCAAAAGTTAAGAGACTTTAAGTATGTTGAAAGTATTTTGATACTTGTTTTTATGGAAAGTTTAAAGAGTGGTTTACTCTAAGTAACTTAAGTATGTTAAGGGACTTGAAGAGTTTTAAAGAATGTGATACTTGTTTCATTTTAAACGTATAAGTCCCTTGGAAAGGAAATTGTACTCGACTAAGGTATAAAGTGAATATAACGACTTTATGGGGAGTTGGTTATATTGGCTTTATGGAAAGATAAATGGCTTGATTTATTGAAAGGCAATTTGATTTAAGGCATCAATTGCCTAAGGTTTTAAAAGAAAGAAGTCACTTGATTTAGAAGCCTAAATGTATTTCTAAAAGGTATCGTGACTTGTCTTGAAAAGTAGTTATGACTTGATACTGCGGTTATTAGTATCTTGGAAGTTATATATGAAAAAGAGTCATTTTTAAAAGAATAGAAGTACGTAGTACTTTGGGTTAGATTCCCGGATTTTATAATGACATGTTAGTGCCTTAAGTAAACTAAAATGAGAATGTATATGAATAAGGCTAATAAGAAGTTAGGGGGATTTCTTAACTTGCTTATTTATTGTATGATAAGACGGTAGGGCTTATGTTATGTATGATGGCCGGTTGAGCTAGGGTAAGAGTATAAATGAGGGGTAAACCCCCAAGACGTTATACCACCGCCGTGGTAAGAGTATAAATGGCGGGTAAACCCCAAGACGTTATACCACCGCTCGTGGATTTGCTACCCATGATGCGAGGAATACCTCACGCGAGTCCTTATGGGCTTACGCGGTGAAATAGTCCCACGCTGGCGGTACACTACGCGAGGAATACCTCACGCGGTCCACGCGATCTATGCGGGTGAAATAGTCCCGTGAATAGGATTGCTTAATGACATCTGCGGGCGGGTGGTCCCGCTTGATCGTGAGCCTCCTACTTTAGATATTGTAAGTATTCACCTATTTTACTCTCATTGTTAGTAAGGCACGATTATCGTTAATTGAGAAATCATACATGTCTCCGCTTTATTTTAGACTCATGATTTCATTACTGATACTTCGATTTCACATATTTGGTACATGTTGCGACCTCGCCGGGTGCGTCACGCCGCAGTGAAGTCTGATTGCGATCCTCGCTCTTAGGATCACTGCTCACGTTGAGAAGCCTTTATTCCGGAGGCTTATCCTCGGTATTGTCGGTTGTTGTACATTCAGGGTATGGCGGCCCGCCCCGCCAGAGTTGTTATTCTTAGAGGTCTGTAGTCACATTGTGGTTTGGGTTGTAAAGAAAAAAAATGTACTGTTTTATTGGTATAAGTTACGGAAGGTGGCCTTATCGGCTAGCCTGTTGTTATTTTATGTTTAGGTATTTTATCAGTTGTGTATGTTCCGCTGCTATTCTCTGATGTATGCCAAAAGGGGTGCCCAGGTAGGGCACCAGTCGCGTGCCCGGGGTCGGGTCGTGACATTGTTGTTGTTAGCTTTACATGTTGCTAGCATGAAGTTGATATGTAGAAGTTTATAATGATTATGGATCGATTTTAGCCTTGGAAATCCGATATGTAATGTAAGCCATGTTAAGTTGGATTACTAATTGATCGTCTATTAGAATAGTCGCATGTTAAATTACTTGAAGGTTATGGTTTATATTATCAAATACGACTTGATATCATGTTATGCTACCAATTCGGATTGAAATGGAAATTTGATAAGAATTGGTAAGGTTGAACTCAAGGTGGCCGAATTTGGACTTTTAGTTTGTTTTTCATTTGTATTGGACTACTTTCCAAAATGTGAGCCAATTGGGGCTGTTTAGTTTTTATTTGTATTGGAGTACCTTATAGAAATTGTGAGCCAATTGGGGCTGTTTGGTTATTGTATTCGTCCTTGAAAAAGGTGGCAAAGTAAGTAGAAACAAAGGAAGTGCTGTCCGATTTTCCGTAGAATTTGGCGACTTAGCACTTAGAATATTCTACGTTTGAAGTAAGAGGTTAATGGACATATTGTGACCATTATAGGTTGAAGTACTAAGTATAGCGTATCCATCGGGAGAGTGGAATAGCTATCAAGGTTGAAGTACTTTGGAGCATTTTGCTACGTGTCGATAATCGTCGCGAGGTATGTGAACCTCTTCCTTCCTTTGGCATGATCCTATGTATGGAATATACTTGTGGTATCATTTCATGTTTCCTTCTACTCTTAGAAGTTAAGAGGTAGTTATGTGATTTACTCTATGTAGAACTTTTCCTATCTTTTGAGCATGACTAGTTGCACGATGTAGTACGGTGAGACGTCTGAAGACTATGATATTCATAATAAACCTGCACGGGTAAGTGACGAAGGCATAGCCGACTACTAAAACCCACGCATCAACAACGCTATAAAATCGTATCACGAGGTCTTTCTAGACCGCGCCACATGATCGGCCGCCACTCGCCTCGTGATCAATGTGCGTGTCAAATCTCGAACTCACCGCAGCCCGCATAGCCACCCAGGCCCGTGAGGTATTCCCGCATCGAGGGTAGCTACTCCTCGGCATCGCCCCGACTCTCGAGTAATGCATGGCCACATAGACCGCGTGAGGTATTCCCCGACACTAACTCGAACTCCGTACTCCGCATAGGTCCTCGGACCCGCATGAGGCATCCTCAGACGGGGGCAGCTTAACCCCCGGTATATCATGTCAAGAGGTGAGTGGTACAATACTAACATAACGGCTTATCGTTAAACAACATAAGCACAATCAAGGGAAACCCCTTTACACAGACATCACAAGACACTAACACACGTAGCATCCTAACATGTTTACTTATCAAACCAACAAGAAAGTATTACAAGGCTATCACAAACCAACATAGTCAAGTTATTCACACAAGGTACTTTCTATTTTATGTCAACAAGTTCGGGTTTTTATCCCCAAAGTACTTCATACATTAACTCTTTAAAAAAAGATCTGTTTCTTTCACAAAAGGCACACGATACCCGTAATATTAAAATAGAGTGACTATCTTTTTAAGTAAACCAAAACAATTTCCCTACCTTCTTTTTGAACCAACTTAAGACAAAAGCATGCCTTCCTTTTTAAACGAAAACACTTCAAATTTTCAAGTCTTTGTTTTTATAAATCAAGTCCTTCTTGTGAAATTTTAAGAAAATCAAAACTTGTTTATTAATGATCTTATTAAAGCGACCATGATCTAGGAAATGTAATACAATTTTGTCTTATCTTAGCTTCTATGCATGGAGGTTTCTACTGGTTTTAATAATACTTAATTAGTCAATACATTTTCCTTTATTAGCGCTACAGTGGTTTGTTCGATACTTATTCTCATTTCTGAAATCAATACAAGGCTTTCATAAACAATTAAGTAAACCGTTCCTTTTATTTCTCTTAAGTCGTTATACCTAACTTCCCATAAAGCTAGTATAACTCTTAAGCTTTTAAAACCAATTATTACTCTTCTTTCAAAACGATTCTTAATTCTCTTGAAATACTTCAAGATTCTTATTATTTAAAACTCAAGTCAAAAGACATCAAAGTAAAACCACGTTCATTAACACGTCACGTCTACCGTACTATATATATTCTTTTAAAATATCATGCTCAAGAGGATAGGAAGAATCACATACCTCCTCGTGAAATCCACCGCCAAGTCGAATATGTCGCGCAGAGTATCAACCTATAATAGTCAAATACGCCTATCAACGTCTAGACTACCGTAGAATATTCTAAGCGAGAGGGTTCTCATTCTACGGAAATTGGGCAGCACTTCCCTACCCGTAATGTTACACCCCGTATTTACAGGACATGTTTTAAGAACGTACTTAAGAACTCGCAAGTGTTAAATTTGAGACTTGTAAAAATTTCTCGGAATTATGGAATTGTCGGAAAACGTATTATTGTGACGAATGGGAGGGCGACATGTGTCACCCCCCTTATGTTGTCTTGGACGAATTGAAGCATGGACACAATGGTCATTTGACCATTGTTTGGAAGACTAGTCTTGCTAGTAGTCAAGCTTGAGAAGGTTGACTAAGTCAAAGGTCCAAGTCTTGATATTTTATAAGATTTCATCCAAATCACCCATTTGTCCACACCTTGACCCTCCATGTCCCTTATAATACTACTAGTAGTGTGAGAGAGCCCAACACTTAGCAAAAATTTACAAAAAATTGGATGAACATAGGCATAAGCTCTCGGGTTCACCATTAGGAAGAAGGAAAAATTTTCGTTTCTTGTTCATTCAACTCCACACTTTAAACCAAGGTTCATGAGTGTTATGTAAGTGTATCTCAATAGAAAAATCCCGGAAAAAGAGAGTTTACGTATTAGTCGCAAAGTGAAAACCTAGTGGCTTTCTAGGTTTTGGATTGACGTTTGAAGGAAAGTTGTTGGTATGGTGCTAAGGGTCTCAATGCGGATTGAAGTGTATTGGAGAGGTTCTAAACTACTAAGGAAGCGACTTGGATTGGAATTTGGATTAAGGATCGTCGAGGTATAATCTTGTTCTTTGAAAGTGTTACAAGATTATTTATTGTTGTTGTTAGCTTTACATGTTGCTAGCATGAAGTTGATATGTAGAAGTTTATAATGATTATGGATCGATTTTAGCCTTGGAAATCCGATATGTAATGTAAGCCATGTTAAGTTGGATTACTAATTGATCGCCTATTAGAATAGTCGCATGTTAAATTACTTGAAGGTTATGGTTTATATTATCAAATACGACTTGATATCATGTTATGCTACCAATTCGGATTGAAATGGAAATTTGATAAGAATTGGTAAGGTTGAACTCAGGTGGCGAATTTGGACTTTTAGTTTGTTTTTCATTTGTATTGGACTACTTTCCAAAATGTGAGCCAATTGGGCATTTAGTTTTTATTTGTATTGGAGTACCTTATAGAAATTGTGAGCCAATTGGGGCTGTTTGGTTATTGTATTCGGCCTTGAAAAGGTGGCAAAGTAAGTAGAAACAAAGGAAGTCTTTGTCAGATTTTCCGTAGAATTTGGCGACTTAGCACTTAGAATATTCTACGTTTGAAGTAAGAGGTTAATGGACATATTGTGACCATTATAGGTTGAAGTACTAAGTATAGCGTATCTCTTGGGAGAGTGGAATAGCTATCAAGGTTGAAGTACTTTGGAGCATTTTGCCACGATGTCGATAATCGTCGCGAGGTATGTGAACCTCTTCCTTCCTTTGGCATGATCCTATGTATGGAATATACTTGTGGTATCATTTCATGTTTCCTTCTACTCTTAGAAGTTAAGAGGTAGTTATGTGATTTACTCTATGTAGAACTTTTCCTATCTTTTGAGCATGACTAGTTGCACGTATGTAGTACGGTAGACGTCTGAACTATGATATTCTTTACTTGTTTTATGTAATGCCAAGTCGGGTGGGTTAGGAGATTAACTCACTTCTTTGAAAATAGTAAGGATGTCTTAAGTTGATTTTAAGTTAAGGGACTTGAAGAGATTTAAAGTATGTGATACTTGTGTCGTTTTAATCGTATAAGTCCCTTGGATAGGAAATTGTTTATGGCTAAGGTATAAAGTGAATATAACGGCTTTATGGGAAGTTAGTTATATTTGCCTTATGGAAAGATAAATGACTTGACTCTGTAAAAAGGCAACTTGATTTCTGGCATCAATTGCCTAAGGTTTTATAATAAAAAGAGTCGAGTTGATTTGGCTAATTTAGGGCACAAATGAGAATAAGTATCGAACAAGCCACTGCAGCGTTAATAAAGGAAAATGTAATGACAATCCATTATGTTAAAACAAGTAGAAATCCTCCATCTGCATAGAAGCTAAGATAAGACAAAATTGTATTACATTTTCTAGATCATGGCTACTTGATTAAGATCGTTATAAATAAGTATAACTTATTCACGACGCACCAAAGATTTGTTACTAATTTTAAAAGAGCTTACGTATGAAGCTTTTAAGACTTTGAAACTTGTTTTCTTAAAAGTTAAGAGACTTGAAGTATTTTGAAAGTTAAGAGAATTGATTTGAATGTATAAATCTCTTAGTTATAAAAGGAATGAGTTTGTCTAAAACCATAAAGGGTTATAACGGCTTTATGGGAAGTTGGTTATAACGGCTTTATGGAAGGATAAGAGAATGGTTTTCTCTAATAACGAAATCAAGGAATAACTAGTATTAAGGAAGGGCAAATTGTTTTAAAGGTACCAATTGCTTAAGGTTTTTAATAAAGAAGTCACTTGATTTAGAAGCGTAATTGTATTTCTAAAAGGTATTGTGACTTGTCTTGAAAAGTAGATATGACTTGATATTACGGTTATTAGTATCTTGGAAGTTTTTAAGAGAATCATTTTAGAGGACTAGAGGCCTGCGAAACGTTGGGTTAAATTCCCGGATTTTATAATGACACGATTAGTGCCTTAAGTAAACAAAAATGAGTGTATATGAACAGGCTAATAAGAAGTTAGGGGATTTCTTAACTTGCTTATGTTATGTATGATAAGTCGGTAGTGCTTATGTTATGTATGATAAACCGGTAGGGCTTATGTTATGTATGATGGCCGGTTGAGTCAGGGTAAGAGTATAAGTGAGGGGTAAACCCCAAGGCCATTTATCTGCGCTTTATGTGTTGTTTGACGACCGGTCGAGATAGGGTAAGAGTATAAATGAGGCAAGCCCAGACGTTATACCACCTTCTCCGAGTAAGAGTATAAATGAGGGCAAGCCCAGGCGTTATACCACCCTCGGGGTAAGAGTATAAATGAGGGCAAGCCCAGATGTTATACCACTGTTTTGATTGATATTATGGGCGTGAGACCCATGGTTATGTTTTACACTTTGGTACCGGCGGTGATGGGGGATTCCACGGGCATGCTTTGATATTGGTGTGACTTGATCGTGTCCCAGTTGGGCCGGGTAGTATATGTGTTCCTCCGTAGTGGGCTGGACTATGTTATGAAAGATAAGTAAGTTATATGGTAATGAACTTAATGATTCTTTTCTAATAATGCACGTAAGAATGTGACTATAACTTTTATTGGGAATGGAAAGGTTAATAAGGCGATTAAGTTCATAAGTGGTAATGACACGGCAGATGGTATGTATTTTTATACTTGTCCTTGTCATTCTTTTGTACGATTATGATTTGTTTCTTTATCGTTATATTCATTTCATATTAAATTTTTGTTATGCGGCCCCGAAGTGCGTTCATGCCGCGAGTTTAGGTACGATTGTGGATCATGAGCTTAGGATCCGGTTCACAAGTTGAGATGGCTCGGTGTTCGGAGTTGTCACGTTTATGTTTATTCGAAGTGCGGCGGGGCCTTGTCCCGCCACGATTGTTATGTCAAAACTCTTAGAGGTGCTGTAGTCACATATTGTGGGTCGGTTTGTAAAAGAAATGAGGCAAGCTGCTTGGTTGTATTTATATATGTTCGGAAGGTAGCCCATCGGCTAACTTTGTTGTTTTACTTCCGATGTTTTATTTATAAGTTTCATGTATGTTCCGCTGATTTTTCTCTGATGTTTACCTGTAAGGGTGCCCAGGTAGGGCACCAGTCGCGGTCCCGGGGTCGGGTCGTGACACGTAAAACTACACAAGTCTCTGTGAAATGCAGTCTATGTAAATCTGATTCAATTACATTCTCTTATACCGTCCTTCTATAAATCTTATACTCAATTATAAACTACTATATGTAATTTCCAATTACAATAGAAGGACAAAGATATTTACCTCGATAAGCCCAAAATTATCCAAGATTAAAGTCGATCCTGAGCAAGCTTCAGCTCCTATTCTGTACGCTTCAATTCGCTCCAAGAAACCCTTACAAGTTCTAAACAACTTCTACTTAATACTTCAACCAACTATGAAGATTTTCCTAGGGCTTCGTTTTTGTGACTAAAGGATATAAAGTAGCATTTAAGGCTTTTGTATAGAGGTAACTTTGGAATACTACAAGGTATTTGGGCTAAGGTATTTTGGAATAGTGATAATACTTGGAGAATACTTTTCAACCAAGGGGGGGGGTGTTTCGGCTAGCACTACTAGGAAGGGGTGGGGGGGAAATGTGTTTGGACGAGAGCTCTTCTAAGAGGGGGAAGGATTTTTAGACTTGGAAAATGTTTAAGGGATGAAGAAATCTTTCAACTAAGGGGGGGGGGGTATTTATAGGGCCTTCAATGACCAAGATTCAAGCAAGTGTGCGGATGAGATTTGGACAAGTGTTGTGTGGGTCCCACCTTATCTATCTACCCACAAAATATCTAGCAAACATTGACCAAATGTTTTAGGCCTTAAAAATGACAAAAACGTGCTCCACAATTCGGCCACTTGACCGCCCACTTGAGGGTGACACTTGTCGCCCTCTCGTTGGTCCAAAATATTTCATCTCTCGGAAAAATCCAAAATAAATAAATTCTTGAAAACGCAAAATTCCCCTACAAGGTTCGGAAAATTTTCCGTCGGAAAAACAATTCTTTTCGTAGGAAGTTTCACAATTTCGTCCCTAACATAATTCGGGCTTACACAATTGTACGTACGTCCTTACATACATACTCTGGAAATACGGGGTATAACAAGTATACTTTCCTTGTCATAGGAAGTATTCATGTTATTGATTTTATGCTAAAGGCATGTCTAGAATATTCTTAAGTTCTTACCAAGTCTTATGGGGGATGTTGGTAAGAGTAGTTAGGAAGTATTGGAGTCTAGTTGACCTTGCTAAATTACTACACTAATGAAAAAAAAGACCGAACAAGCCATTGCAGCGTTAATGAAAATGTATCGGTAATCAATTACATTGAAATGAGTAGAATCTTCCATCTGCATAGAAACTAAGATGAGACAAAATTGTATTACATTTTCTAGATCATGACTCAATGGACAAGATCGTTATAAACGAGTATAACCTATTCACGACTCATAAAAGTATTAATTTGGAATGTACTTGAGACTTGAATTTCGAAAATATGTAGTGACTTGATTTATTTGAAGTAAGTAAATTGATTTTGAAAATATATAAGTCTTGATTATGAAAGTATAAGTCACTCGAATTACTTTAAAAGATTATGAGACTTTATTTTTCAAGTTATGAGACTTGATTCCAAAAAAGTGAAGAGACTTGATATATTTTGAAAGTATGAGAATTTGTTTGAAAGTATATGATACTTGAATATTGAAAGTCAAGAAATTGAGTTTATTTTGTTTCCTAACATTTCATGGTTTAAATATTCTAATAAAGAAATGATGTACAAAGTACTTTGGGTCCAAACACGCTAATACTTCATGAAATGATTCTTGTTATAACAAATGTATGTACGTAGTACTTTTGGAGTTCAACTCCCAAATAATACATGGTAACTAATGCCTTGATTTTCCAAATCATTTTTTTAATAGATACTTGAAATGATAAATGTCTTGATAGCGCCTTGATGGGTTCTAAAAGGAAAGGTGTGATAGCACCTTAGTTTCATAAGAGTTGTTATAATGGTTTTATGGGAAGTGGTTATAACTGTTTTTATGAAAAGTCTAAATATGGTTAATATAATGAACTTGGTTTCATTATAGTACATGAAAGGAGTAACTAGAGTATAAAGCGTGTAAGTCTCTTGATTTGATGAAAAAGTAACTTGATGTTGCAGGGCTAGTGCCTTGGGATTTATATAAAGGAACAGAACGTGCGGCGAACGTACGTAGTACTTTGTCTTGCTAAAATGATAATTTTATTGATTTGGTTTAAAGGAAGACATGACATTGTCTTGATTGTATAAAATGAGGGTTGTTCATTTTATTGTAATGAGAGTCAAAGATGATTTCTTGCATATGTTATTTATGATAGCCGGTTGTGCTAGTGTCATAGTATTTATTACGGGGTCAATCCCCAGGTCATGTTGCATTTTGCCTATTCCGTGGAATTGCTCCCCACTATGCGAGGAATACCTCATGCGAGTCCGTAGGGCTCATGCGGGTGAAAAAGTCTCATGCGGGTGAAATAGTCCTAAGCGAGGAATACCTCATGCGGGTCCACAAGATCCATGCGGGTGAAATATTTCCACGCGGGTTCAATTCCCATGATTATTCCATGGACTACTACTCCATGATGCGTGTATCTCTATATATATATACTCATTGCGGATCTACAAGATCCATGCGGGTGAAATAGTCTCATGCGGGTTCAATTACCATGATTATTCCATGGATTACTACTCCATGATGCGAGTATATCTATATATATACTCATTGCGGGTCTACAAGATCCATGCGGGTGAAATAGTCCCATGCAGGTGAAATAGCCCCATGAGTTGATTTTTTATTATTAAAAATGTCCAGTTTACTCTCATTATACCGAGTCCCTCACTAAAGGGCCGGGACACATCATAGGCATATAGACATGACAGTTGACTTTATATTATATCATGGACTGCCGACAGTGATGTTGGAATTCCACGGGCATGCTCCATTGATACGGGTTATATATTATACTTGTTACATGCTGACAGTGATGTTGTATTCCACGAGCATATACGTGATATTATATGCCGAGGCGGTGTCACGATCTTTCCATGACCTTCATATTTGAAAGTGGTATAGTGATCTGATGAAATGCGATTAGTGCGGTGATACAAGGGTCCAATTGGCTCTGATTTTTATATGGCACGGTAGGATCTGGTATTTGATGTTCATACTTGCCCCTGTCATTCTTTTGTACAGATATGATCTTGTTTACTATATTGTATTTCCCTTCCATACTTAGTACCTGTTGTACTGACCTCCTTTGGAGGGCTGCGTTTATGTCCGCAGGTCTAGGTACACAGTTGTGGATCCGTGATCTTAGGATCATTGTTCAGCATTTTGGGATAGCTCCAGTTTCTGGAGCTTGTCAATATGGATAGGTATATTCAGAGGTACGGCGGGGCCTTGTCCCGTCATAAAATTTGTCCAAACTCTTAGAGGTCTGTATTTATATGTGGGCTGGACTGACTAGAGTTGTATTTACATTGTTGAACAGTATAGACCCTTTTTGGGTGATTTATATTATGGAAGCCTTATCGGCTTTGCCTTGGTTTTAAAAAAAAGTGTTATTTATCTTCCGCGATTTATTGTATTATATGAATAGGAGGGTGCCCAGGTAGGGCACTAGTCACGGGCCCGGGGTTCGGGGCGTGACAGCAGTCAATGCAGTGATAACATCTAGCTCATAAATCCCAACCATTTTCCTGTTGTTCTTCTCATCTGCCCCCTGATGGTTGTTTGTGGCCATGTCTTCTAACAGATCATGTGCCTCATTGACACTCTTTCTCATGAACGTACCACCTGCTGCAGCGTCAATAATGGTATGAGTTGTACCACTCAGCCCATTGTAAAATATGTGGACTAGCATCCACTTCTCAATCCCATGATATGGACACTTCCTCTGCAAATCTTTGAACCTCTCCCATGCATCATAGAGTGACTCTCCATCCATCTGATAGTAATTATTCAACTCACCTCTGAGAATTGCTGCCTTTGCTGGAGGGAAGAACTTGGCAAGAAACTTCTGGGCTAAGTCTTGCCATGTGGTAATGGAGTTCGCCTGTAATGAGTTCAGCCAACACTTTGCTCTATTCCTGAGTGAGACTGGGAAAAGTCTCAACCGAATGACATCATCAGTAACACCATTGTATTTGAAGGTTGCACACAACTCCAGAAAATTTGCTAGATGCAAATGCGGATCTTCAGATGGTAATCCCCCAAACTGAACTGAGCTTTGAACTATGTGCAATATGGCTGGTTTGATTTCAAAATTGTTGGCTCCAATAGCTGAAAGCCTGATGCAAGTCTGCACCCCTTTAATTGTAGGCATCACATAGTCCCCCAAACTCCTTTCTGCAGGGACTTGTCTTAAAACAGGCGGTAACTCATCATTCTCCAAATTATTATTTCGCTGATCTCCCATTGCTAACAAATCAGCTTCTCTCTTTTCTTGACTGTTCTGTCTGTATAATCTCTCGATCTCAGGATTAAGAGGAATAGAAGTGTCTGCTCCTCTCCTACTTCGCATAAACTAAGTACCTGAGACTAATCAAAAACAGCAAACAAATCACGGCAAACAACACTAAAGCAAAAATAAAAAAATAAAAAAAACAGAAAATAAATCGATATTAACAGTGCGTCAGTCCCCGACAACAGCGTCAAAAACTTGTTGCGATATTTCTAAGTGCTTAAGCAAGTGTACGTATCGTTCAAGTAATAAAGATCTGTAAGACCGAGTTTATCGTCCATAAAGACTGGTTTATTTAGTACCGATTATCTATCCTATAGTATCTATTTGGCAATCGTTCTTTTGTTTGAGAATTATAACTAAGAATTATGACTAAGTGCAGGAAGTAAACTAAAGATTATAATACTTTGGGTTTATAACAGTTATGAAGGAAATAAGGTTCCAATCTCCTCAACTATCCACTCTTTCACGTGTTAATGCAATACTAATGATTCATTTTCTTATTAAGATAGCAGGTTAACTAATCTATCATTATATTCCGGTTAGGACATACAAGAGCTCAACCTAGTGCATTAACCTTCTATATTTCTATGATAATTTTTACCACACATGAGGATTAAGAACAATAACCTTTAAATGCCACACAAGTATCAGGGTACTTTCGTCCACGGTCTATGTCTAGACAATTACAACATATTCAAATCTCACCTTTCAGACTTTTGATTTGAAATAATATAAGTGATGACAATTAATAACTAGTTAATTATCAAGCAATCATAACAATATTGAATAGATCTTAATACGCTGAAGAAGAACTCAAAAACTAATGCATTAACTATATGAAAGAGCTTCAAGAAGATTCGATGGAAACCCTACTAAAGTAATTAACTCCTAAACATTGTCATGTCAAGAACTAATTTACAATCCAACATAAACTGAAATAAAATAAGGGAAAGAAAATAACTTGAACAATGAGATGTCTCCAATTGTAGCTTGTAGCCGTTGTTCTCCTCTCCAAAGTTGTGTTAGAATATGGTATAGAATATGGTATATGGTCAGGGTTTTAGGGATTTTATAGCTGGGAAAAGTTGTCTTTCGGACCCCAAAAACCCTCTCCAATTCGGCCCAGGAAATCTGAAAAATACGCATCGGCACCGCGGTTCCTCTGAGAGGCACCTAGGTTCTAATTGGCTGAAAATCACTGGAAGTTACTAGAATGGAGGCACCGAGGTTCCTCTGTCAGGCACCTAGGTGCCTCTGCCAAGCACCCCGGTTCCTCTGTCAGGCACCTAGATGCCTCTGCCAGGCACCTAGGTGCCTCTGCCAGGCACCTAGGTGCCTCTGCCAGGCACCCCGGTTCCTCTATCAGGCACCTAGGTGCCTTCGACGGTGATTCAGTTTCGGACTTTCAACAATTTTTACTCCTCGGTGCTAATTTTCTTGACCACTGTTCAATGGCACTGTGGTGCTACTTGGCCAGGAACCGCGGTGCCACTTTGATTTTTGTCCAAAATCTGCCAGATTTCTTCTGTTCTTCTTGGCACATCTTAGGCTTCATTCCTTGGGATGTGTGTCACGACCCGACCCCGGGCCCGCGACTGGTGCCCTACCTGGGCACCCCTGTTGGTACATCAGATAATAGCAGCGGAACATACACAACTGATAAAAATGCTTAACAAAAAATAACAACAGACTAGCCGATAAGACCACCTTCCGTAAGCTATACAAATAAAACAGTACATTTTTTCTTCTTTACAACCCAAACCACAATGTGACTACAGACCTCTAAGAATAACAACTCTGGCGGGACAGGGCCCCGCCATACCCCTGAATGTACAACAACCGACAATACCAGGGATAAGCCTCCGAAATAAAGGAGTTTCTCAACAGCTGAACAGTGATCCTAAGAGCGAGGATCGAGAACATGTACTCTACTGCGGCGTGAATGCGGCCCGAAGGAGGTCGATGACAACATGTACCAAATATGTGGCGAAATCGTAATGAAATCATAAGTCTAAAATAAAGCTGAGATGGTATGATAACTCAATTAACGATTACGATGTCTTACTAACAATGAGTAAATAGTAGTATACTTACAATATAAAATAGGAAGCTCACGATCAAAGCGGGACCACCCGCATGATGTCGTTAAGCAATCCTACACTGGACTATTTCACCCGTAGGTCACGTGGACCCGCATGAGGTATTCTCGCACGGGACTATTTCACCGCATAAGCCCTTACGGACTCGCGTGAGGTATTCCTCGCATAGGTGATCCGCCGCGTGGGACTATTTCACCGCATAAGCCCTCGAGGACTCACGAGGTATTCCTCGCATCGTGGGTAGCAAATCCACGGAATATGCAAATGCTACAAACAGGGAATGACCCCGAAATGAATAATATACCACTAGCACAAAACCGGCTATCATACATAACATAAGCACTACCGGCTTATCACACAATATATAAGCAAGTTAAGAATCCCCTAACTTCTTATTATTCTTGTTCACATATACTCTCATTTTAGTTTACTTAAGGCACTAACATGTCTTTTATAAAGATCCGGGAATTTAACCCAAGTACTACATACTTCTACTCTTTAAAACAAATGACTCTTTTTAGTATAACACTTCCAGGATACTATTAACCATAGTATCAAGTCGCAATTACGTTTCAAGACAAGTCACAATACCTTTAGAAATAAAGTTAGGTTTCTAAATCAAGTGACTCATTTTCTTATAAAACCTTAGGCAATTGATGTCTTAAAATCAAATTGCCTTTCATTAAAACAAGTCATTTATCATACTTAAATTACTTAGAGTAACCACTCTTTTTAACTTTCCATAAAGCTATTATAACCAACTTCCCATGAAGCCGTTATACTAGCTTTATACATTAGCAACTTACATACTTCTTTATAACCAAGAGACTTAAACTTTCCAACAAAACAAGTATCAATAATACTTTCAACATACTTAAAGTCTCTTAACTTTTGAAAGCCAAGATATCCTTAATATTTAACAAGTGAGTTAATTCCTAACTCAATCAACTTGACATTCCTAAAATAAGCCCAGGATATCAAATGGACCTAGATTGTCAAAATCTTGACGTCTACCGTACTATACATTTACAACCTATTCATGCTCAAGAGATAAGAAAGTTCCACATACCTCTTGGTTTAATCCACCGCTAAGTCCAATTCGCGTGACGTAGTATGTCAACCTATAATGACCATAAATGCGTCTATTAACATCTTACTTCAAACGTAGAATATTATAAGTGTAAAGTCTCTAAATTCTACGGAAAATCGGACAAAGACCTCCTTTGTTTCTACTCACTTGCCACCTTTTTCAAGGCCGAATACAATAACCAAACACGCCACATTTAAGGCCCAATCAATGAAATCAACAATAGGGGATTACACGCCTACAAGACGTGTAAAATTCCTCCCCACAAACGATATCAAACTAATACAACTACTAGGCCAATTCGGCAAACTTGAAGTACTATAACATCAATTCTAATCCAATTTCCATTTCAATCCAAGTTGTTAGCATAACATGATATCAAGTCGCAATCGATTATACTACTATAATCTTCAAGTAAGTAACATGCGACGATTCTAGCAAACGACCAAATTGTAATTCAACTTTACATGGCTTACATTACATTTCGGATTTTAAGGCTACAAGCAATCCATAATACTTATAAACTTCAACACATATACTTTATGCTAGCAACATGTAAAGCTAACACCAATTTAAATAATCTTGTAACACTTTTAAGAGACAAGATTATACCTCAACAAATCTTAATCCAACTCCAAATCCGAAGTCGCTCCTTAGCAACTTAGAGCCTCTTCAAGACACTTCAATCCGCTAGTTGAGACCCTTAGAACAACACCAACAATTTCCTTCAAACTTCCAAACCAAAACTTAGAAAGCAACTAGGTTTTCACCTTGCGACTAATACGAAAACTCTCTTTTTCCGAGATTTTTCTATTGAGATACACTTACAATACACTCATGAACCTTGGTTTAAAGTGTGGAGCTTAAAGAACAAGAAAAAAAAATTCCTTTTCAAAAAGCTTGAACCCGAGAGCAATTTAGTGAGCTCTTCAATTTTCTTGAAAATTTGGCTAAGTGTTGAGCTTGTCTTGCTACTACTAGTATTATATAGAACAATGGAGGGTCAAGATGCAAACAAATGGGTGGCCTAGATGAGTTTCACATGGATCCTAGCCAAGTGGCCTTGACTAAGTCAACAATATCAAGCTATTTGTCTTTGCAAGACTTGTTCATCCTAACATTGGTCAAATGACCATATTACCCATGCACATTTCGTCCATGACCATAAAGGGGGGGGGGGTGACACATGTCGCCCTCCCGTTCGTCGCAATATTTCGTTTTCCGACAATTCCATAATTCCGATAAATTTTTACTCGTCTCAAACCTTAACATTTTTGAGTTCTTACGTACGTTCTTAGAAACATATCCTGAAATTCCGGGGTGTAACATTCTTCCCCCCTTAGAAACATTCGTCCCCGAATGTTCCTTTGGGAGTCAAACTTAAAGATAGCGACATAGTCTTCTTTTACAACCCCTACATACCAATAATGCCACACGTGGCCACATAACAATGCTCATACAAGATGTCGTGAACCCCGTGTGTGGCGTCGGTTATCTGCATAAAGCTTCTGCTAACTCTAAGCTTACTAATAATCTTTCCCGGATAAGCTTCGCCTTATACATAGCCCGCTGAATCAAGTCTGGACCAAATAACTGAACCTCGCCTATGTCGAACCATCCAATCGGCGATCTACACTTTCTTACATACAAGGCCTCATACAGGGCCATCTGAAAACTGGAAGGGTATCTGTTATCGAACGTAACACGACAAGAGGAAATTAACCTTCCCGACTATTTCTGAAATCAAAAACACAGGCCCGCAACGTATCCTCAAGTGCCTGGATAGTACGCTCTGCCTGTCTGTCGGTCTGAGGGTGTAATGCAACACTGAGACTCACATGTGTCCCTAAAACCCTTCTGAAAAACCTCCAGAAGTTATCTGTAATCGAACTCATCTGTCTGACATCATAAACGTAGGAACCCCGTGCAGTCTCACAATCCCCCTGCTATAAATGCTAGCATAATCCTCAGTCGAGTAAGTGATCCTAACCGGAAGAACACGACTGGTTTCGCCAGCCCATTTACCATGACCCCCAGGGAGTCGCACTTCCTGAGTACGATGCCACCCTGTAACAAGATCCATTTTAAATACCGCCCATGTCTAAGTCGGGGTCTAAATCGCCTGTAATAGCCCACTGGCTTCTGGTGTTCAACCATGACCTGCTACTAATTCGAATATTAAGCAACAACTCTGCTACGTCCGCTCCGGTCATCTTACCCATACATACATCTGAGGTCACGACACAACTTAGTCGACCCCGAACAATTTGAGCAATAAGCACTGTATGCCTCCCCTAAAACCTGCTGACTAGTCCTGTAGTACCGGTACACGCAATCTGTCCTCATATCACAGCACCTCATCCGGTGCTACTCAAACGGGCTCTTCTCCTCTCGGAGAGCCGTATCTCGATACCGCATCATAACTGGATCCTCATACTGTCGCCTCTTTACCTCCTCAACGACGGAAGACTCGGCAACCTCTCGGATCTAAACTTCATTAACCTTGGAAACAATTAATCGAACCCCTAGGCTCGGTAACTGAAGAATCTCACGGACCACGTCCAGTCTATCTGGCTGCCTAACTGGCATACTACTCTTAGATCCGCGACTAAGAGTATCTTTAACTGTCTTGGCTTTCCCTGGGTGGTATAGGATATCGATATCACAATCCTTGAATAACTCTAACCACCGTCGCTGTCGCAAATTCTACTGCCTCAGTCTGCAGATATACCGGAGGCTTTTGTGGTCTGCACCAATATCCACATGAAGTCTAAATATACGTCATGCCCCCAAATCTTCAAGGCATGATTTAATCCGCCGCATTTCTAAATCGTGAGTGGCGTAATTTCCTTTCCTGCTTCCCTAACTACCGGGAAAACATAGGCTCTATCCTTATCGGGTTGCGTCAGCACACAACCTAGCCCAACACTCGACGTGCTATCATAATAACCTAACCCTCTAGTCTTTCAGGAGGAGTTAGAACTGTAGTCGAGTCAACTTATCTTCCAATAACTGGAAGCCTTTCTCATTCCTGTGAAATATTCGGGTATCCTTAATCTCACCTATGGTTCATGTTTCCCTTTCTCTGTTGCAACCAAACTTGGTCACTAAACTTAGATTTGATTCCTTTGCTTGCCTCCTGGCTAAGACTTCCTGTCAATCACAATTTAGTGGGGGGGAGGTTTTCCTTGATCTCGTCAAGTAGTAACCCGATGCTACCACCTTTCCTCAAGGTGTTCTTACTGCTCATTATTTACTAATGGTCTTACACTAGTCTGGGGTCATCATATCTCGTGCAACATACATAACAATAGTCGTATTCTCTTTTATAAATCTGGTCAGAACCTTACCTTAGGCTTACTATTAGCAAAAGTATTTCTATCTTGATTCATAATTGTACAGTTTCATACATGCGTACAACCTGCATTTATATCTTTATGATACTTCCTCGACCAATTCATACGTCGTTCTTAATTACCCCAACACAACACTTTTCCCACGGTTATCCACAACTGTAACCTATGGCATGACGACATCAAGACTTTACGTCTCATATCCTTCGTCTAACAACATGGGTACACGCGACCCCATAATACGTAAAGCGTCGCCCTTTTCGTGGGAAGAGAACTTATCTCCCTTACTTAAACTTTCCTTGGAGTCACAACCCTAATCACAGGGTCCTCTCGCGGTCCAGTAAATATCTAATCATCACGCACCGCCTTTAAGTTCGTGTAGATTTTCCAACCTACCAAAGATGCCCTCAGCTTTCCGCCGGCAGCACTCGTATTTCCTTGCACATTTTCCTGAAATTATCCGGAAGGTCGTGGCCCTGACCGCCACACCAAACCAACTCCAAGTACCTCCAAGGGCACTCAACATAAATTCCTTCAAATTCAATTATTACATACTTTCTGCGTCAATTTACCTCAAGTGAACAAGTCACACAGACACAAAAAGAAAAACAATGATGCCAAAGAAGGAAGGATAATTCACTGGTTACTACCACTTCACTTCCTTTACACTTGGTTGCTCTCTTTCTTTCACTGGTCGTACTCTTTCCGTACTTCCAAACTTATACTAGCATACGTACATAAATTCCATACTAATTCTGGCCTCCACTCTTTGGAGTTACTAAATTAAACAATACAAGGCCCATTCCGGCTCTCACAACTTGGTTCCAGTGGAACACGTCCACGAACCCGTAAAATGATTAACTAGATTTGGGCCTTGTACCCTCGTGACCCTGTCACGTAGCGGGACTACTACCAACTGATCCCATTTCATTTCAAGCTATGAGGAGACCCTTAATAGGTTCCCAACCCGACTCGGCGTCATATTTAACTCTTTTCCTTGGTCTGTCTTAACTTTTTACTACCCGAGAAGGCCTTATATACCTAAGGTCTCGGTGGTTATCACATTCTTAGGCTCGCAATTTCCATGCTCCATGCCTACCTTATCAGTCCCCCCGTAAACGGGTACAAAACATATCGTAATACCATAATCGTGTTGTCTTGACCACAACAACCATACTTACTCCATACGGATCTCACCCGTACCGTTCTCGAAATTCTACTACGTAGCTCAATCTATTAACATAGTCTTCCATTAATTCCCTTAATAATAACTTCTTAAGGGTCCATTTCCTTCTCAGACAGCTCATCATTTCCTAATTATCTCAAATTAGTACGTAAAACCTTGATGAGAATTCATTAAACTGTTTCATACCTACCCGGTATTTATTTAGTCCTTACCAAATCCTGGTAATCTAAAATCATTCTAGGCAACACGCGTCTGACCCTCATACATAAATTTGCATAGTTGTATGTCACAATACCAACTACAAACATTACCAACCTGGATACGCAATCCACATAATCTTTCCTGGGTCATCGCTTTCTCGTAGTCGAATAATCAATACTTGTTAGGGAGAGACAACCCTAACCATACAGCTCTATCGCACGATCTTAGAGTGAGAAGAATGGAAACCAATCCTAAATGTCCTGCAGCCTCCTGATTATAGATGTGGTGCACAACACACCGATAATAAAGACTCTACTAGACACGGTGCAGACACTTTCAGAGGACTAAGCGCTCACGATACCACTTTTGTCACGACCGACCCGGGCCATGGCGGTGCCCTACAGGCACCCTCTCGTATATCGAGAGAATAGCAATGAACATACAACTGATAAAAATGCTTAACAAAAATAACAACAGGCTAGCCGATACGGCCACCTTCCGTAAGCTATCCACATAAACCAGTACTTTTTTTCTTCTTTCCAACCCAACCCACACTGTGACTACAGACCTCTTAGAATAACAACTCTGGCGGGATAGGGCCCGCCATACCCTGAATGTACAACAACCGACAATACGAGGATAAGCCTCGAAATAAAGGAGCTTCTCAGCCGGTGGCATGATCCTAGGCGAGGATCGGAACTGCACTACTACTGCGGCGTGAACGGCCTCGGAAGTCGATCTAACATGTACCAAATATGTGGCCAGAAATGCGTAATGAAATCATAAGTCTAAAATAAAGCGAGACGGTATGATAACTCAATTAACGATGCACATTGCCTTACTAACAATGAGTAAATAGTAGTATACTTACAATATAAAATAGGAAGCTCACGATCAGCGGGACCACCCGCCCGCGATGTCATTAGCAATCCTACACAGGGACTATTTCACCCGCATAGGTCACGTGGACCCGCATGAGGTATTCCTCGCATGGGACTATTTCACCCGCATAAGCCCTTACGGACTCGCATGAGGTATTCCTCGCATAGGCTGTATCCGCCCGCATGGGACTATTTCACCCGCATAAGCCCTTGAGGACTCGCATGAGGTATTCCTCGCATCGTGGGTAGCAAATCCACGGAATATGCAAATGCCACAAACCCGGGGAATGACCCCGAAATGAATAATATACCACTAGCACAAAACCGGCTATCATACATAACATAAGCACTACCGGCTTATCACACAATATATAAGCAAGTTAAGAATCCCCTAACTTCTTATTATTCTTGTTCACATATACTCTTATTTTAGTTTACTTAAGGCACTAACATGTCTTTTATAAAGATCCGGGAATTTAACCCAAGTACTACATACTTCTACTCTTTAAAACAAATGACTCTTTTTAGTATAACACTTCCAGGATACTATTAACCATAGTATCAAGTCGCAATTACGTTTCAAGACAAGTCACAATACCTTTAGAAATAAAGTTAGGTTTCTAAATCAAGTGACTCCTTTTCTTATAAAACCTTAGGCAATTGATGTCTTAAAATCAAATTGCCTTTCATTAAAACAAGTCATTTATCATACTTAAATTACTTAGAGTAACCACTCTTTTTAACTTTCCATAAAGCTATTATAACCAACTTCCCATGAAGCCGTTATACTAGCTTTATACATTAGCAACTTACATACTTCTTTATAACCAAGAGACTTAAACTTTCCAACAAAACAAGTATCAATAATACTTTCAACATACTTAAAGTCTCTTAACTTTTGAAAGCCAAGATATCCTTAATATTTAACAAGTGAGTTAATTCCCTAACTCAATCAACTTGGACATTCCTAAAATAAGCCCAGGATATCAAATGGACCTAGATTGTCAAAATCTTGTACGTCTACCGTACTATACATTTACAACCTATTCATGCTCAAGAGATAAGAAAGTTCCACATACCTCTTCGGTTTAATCCACCTGCTAAGTCCATTCGCGTGCGTAGTATGTCAACCTATAATGACCATAGTACGTCTATTAACATCTTACTTCAAACGTAGAATATTATAAGTGTAAAGTCTCTAAATTCTACGGAAAATCGGACAGCACCTCCTTTGTTTCTACTCACTTGCCACCTTTTTCAAGGCCGAATACAATAACCAAACACGCCACATTTAAGGCCCAATCAATGAAATCAACAATAGGGGATTACACGCCTACAAGACGTGTAAAATTCCTCCCCACAAACGATATCAAACTAATACAACTACTAGGCTAATTCGGCAAACTTGAAGTACTATAACATCAATTCTAATCCAATTTCCATTTCAATCCAAGTTGTTAGCATAACATGATATCAAGTCGCAATCGATTATACTACTATAATCTTCAAGTAAGTAACATGCGACGATTCTAGCAAACGACCAAATTGTAATTCAACTTTACATGACTTACATTACATTTCGGATTTTAAGACTACAAGCAATCCATAATACTTATAAACTTCAACACATATACTTTATGCTAGCAACATGTAAAGCTAACAACAATATAAATAATCTTGTAACACTTTTAAGAGACAAGATTATACCTCAACAAATCTTAATCCAACTCCAAATCCGAAGTCGCTCCTTAGCAACTTAGAGCCTCTTCAAGACACTTCAATCCGCTAGTTGAGACCCTTAGAACAACACCAACAATTTCCTTCAAACTTCCAAACCAAAACCTAGAAAGCAACTAGGTTTTCACCTTGCGACTAATACGAAAACTCTCTTTTTCCGAGATTTTTCTATTGAGATACACTTACAATACACTCATGAACCTTGGTTTAAAGTGTGGAGCTTAAAGAACAAGAAACAAAAATTTTCCTTTTCAAAAAGCTTGAACCCGAGAGCAATTTAGTGAGCTCTTCAATTTTCTTGAAAATTTGGCTAAGTGTTGAGCTTGTCTTGCTACTACTAGTATTATATAGCACAATGGAGGGTCAAGATGCAAACAAATTGGTGGCCTAGATGAGTTTCACATGGATCCTAGCCAAGTGGCCTTGACTAAGTCAACAATATCAAGCTATTTGTCTTTGCAAGACTTGTTCATCCTAACATTGGTCAAATGACCATATTACCCATGCACATTTCGTCCATGACCATAAAGGGGGGGGGGGGTGACACATGTCGCCCTCCCGTTCGTCGCAATATTTCGTTTTCCGACAATTCCATAATTCCGATAATTTTTTACTCGTCTCAAACCTTAACATTTTTGAGTTCTTACGTATGTTCTTAGAAACATATCCTGAAATTCCGGGGTGTAACAATGTGCCTGTGAAATTTTCATCCTCAGTTAAGCTCATTTCCTCCTCAAAAGTAGTATATTCTCCTTTATGACCGTTGTGACACAACTGAAAGAAAAACACACCTAACACTATACTAAACGCAAAATAAAAGAGTAAAATACTAACTAAAAAGGACTCAAAAGTGTATACAAAATACACTTAACAATAGGTATGAGACTAAAAAAAAGTCAAAAGGAAGGATAAAGGAGTTGAATGAAAAATGTTTATGGTACGTAATTTGAGCCTAAATGTCTACTTTCACATACCCCTGCCTAAACCTACATCTTGAAAGTCCTGATGATCTCTAATGTGTATGTCTATGATTAGTGGAGAATAACAAGTAAATAGGTCTATATCATTTTGGGAAAGATGGAATGAAACTGACATGCATAGGTTAAGTGTTTATGTTTTCATTTATTATGATCTAAGTGAATTCGCGAAATATCTAACTTGAAATTCTAGATTGCTGAAAATTCATGCTATATATGTTCCAACATATTATCCCAGCTCTCATCCATGATTTTGAAGAAGCATTTCTATAGCTACTTGATCTATTTTATATAGTCTTTGTTTTTTTTTATTTTTGTTTAGTGCTTTACTCGAGGGCGAGTAAAATTTATATTTGGGGGTATTTGTTAGGTATACTTTATATACACTTTTTGAGTTATTTTTAGTTAGTATTTTTCTCATTTTCTTTGAAATTAGTACCGTGTTAGGGTCGTTTTCCTTTATTTTGAGTCACAGCGGTTCTAAATGGAAAGATGGTGAAAAGAGGTTGAAAATGAGCAGAAAAGGGGGTTCCCGAGGCAAATGGACGAAAGTTGGCAGCATCCGGACGAAGAGCCTGCAGGGTCGCGACGCCAGACAACAGGGTCGCGGTGCCATTTTCCTAGAGAGCTTCAGGAGTTCCGGCGCCCCGGCATCAGAATGCAGGGTCGCGGCTCCAAGGCGTGATTTTCCAGATCCGAGGCGAAATTGGAGAAGGGCAAAAGGGTCTGGAACGCAGTTTCTACATTGGGGAGGCAAGTGATGCGCGATTTATGCATACGCTAAACGCAAGTGCACGTGTCGTGACAAGTAATATAGTCTAGAAGACCGATTTATCGTCCTCAGGAATTAGTGCCCAATTATCAACCTCTATTATGTAGTATCTATTTGGTAACCGATAATTTGATGAATTGTTTATAGCTAAGATTATAGACGCTAACTAAATTACTTTATTTTACTTCAGATATGTTGGAAATAGGGCTTCCAAATCTCCTCAACTATCGGCTCGCTTTACTTGTTAATGCAAATAATTATGGTTCTTCTTCTATTTTGAGATAGCAGGTTAACTAAGCCGTTTTATACTCCTGTTAAGGTAATACAAACACTCAACCCCAATGTAGAACCCTTCTATCTTTTGATGCCAAGATTGACTACAAAGGAGGATTAAGAACAATAACCTATCAAACTACACAAGTATCGGGGTACTTTCGTCCACGATTTAAACCTATGTTTATTCAACTATAGCATATTCACAATCTCCCCTTTCGGATTTCGATTAGAAATCATACAAGTTATGATAATTAGTGATCAATTAATTACCAAGCAATCAAAACAATTATTGAATAAATTTCAACAATAATAAGAAGAAACCAAAATATGCATTAATTCATAAGAACGAGGTTCAAGCGATTCGATATGAAAAACCCTAAATTAAGTTAATTACTAGCCATAGACATGCCAAGAACTAAACTAATATCCAACATAAACTAAAAAGAAATAAAATAAAGAACAAGAAATTACACAAAAGTAGGTCTCCAATCTTGATCTCCAAGTTGTGATGAATTGTCAAGTGTGGAATTCTTCAAAATCTGACCTAAAAGGTCCTTTTATAACTTCAAAAACGTCCAACAACTTTTCCTTCTTGGCCTTGGCCCATTCCTATTCGGATTTGGCTGATTTCCCGCCGCGGCCATGCAACTACGCCCTTGTACTAAACTTCTGCGCTCTCATTCTTTGCTGGTTGGTGGCACCGCCCTGTTTCTCGCCCGGGTTGCCAACTTTTTAGCTTTTTGAGCTCTGGAACCTCTGTTTCTGCCCTCTTTTCGCTCCTTTTCACCAATGTGCCACTTTAAATCATTATGACTCAAAAGAAAGAAAATCTATCCTAACACGACACATATTTGTACAAAAATGGGCAAAAGACTAACTAAAAATGACTCAAAAGGTGTATATAAAATACACCGATCAAATACCCCCAAACTTAACCTTTGCTCACCCTCGAGTAAAGATCAAAAGAAAGAAATAAAGACACGAAGGAAAATAAAATAAAATGACTCAAAGACATTGATCAATTTGCTGCATCATTGTTACTTAGAAAAGCATGAAGGTTAGGAGAATAATATGCATGAACATATAGTATGAATTTTTAGCATTCTAAACACATCAAGTCAGATATTTCGCAAATTCAATTTAATCATGCTCAATGGAAGTAAGAATACATAACTATGCATATTAATTTCAAAATCATATGACATGTTTACTTTATATTCTTCACTAATCATGGATACACACATTAGAGATCATCAGGGCTTTTCAGGGTTGTAATGTAGGCTTAGACAGGGGTAGGTAAAAATAGGCATTTAGGCTCAATTTACGTACCATAAGCTCTTTTGCTTTCGATTCTTCCCTTTTCTTTTGATTTTCTTTTTAACCTTATACCTATCTTTCCCCTATGAATAACAGACACCCCCAAACTTAGGCTTTTGCCTATTATTATCTTTCCCTAATATGCATATCCTAACTATTTCGCCTCAAATAGCAAGCAAGCAGACACATAAGTTTAATCACTTAATAATGCATAAATGAAGCAAAATACCCCAAATAATTTGATTTCATGAATTTTTGGCATATCTAACCTAAATGTTCAGATGGTTGCTTCTAATTCCATTACATTATTCAACTTTATTCACTAGGCATTTCAAGTAACTACAACATGCATGATCATAAAAAAAATTAAACTCAAATAAATATAAAAAAAATAACACAAAAAGACTAAAAAAAAACATATAAAAAATAACTAAGAACTCCCCCCAAACTTAAATCACACATTGTCCCTAATGTGTGCAAGACTCAAAAATAAAAGAAAAACGGGACAACTTACAAACTTGGTTTAAAATGGTGGCGGCGGATAATGCATGGACCACTGGTTGAACAAGGAATTCATCTCATCAAATCTTAGGTTCAACTGTTATTGCTCCTGCCTTATTTCTTATTGTCCTTGTCTCAGGTCCTGTTGACCTTGTATCATTGTGTCGAAACTCTGCATCATCCTCTGCTGGTTCATGAGCAACTGCTCCATCATGGGCACCGGAGGTTCCAATTCCAGGGGCTGCTGGCGGCTGCTACCTGCCTCATGCTGAGCCTCTGTCTCAGGCTCATCCTCATCCATGGCAGCCTTTGCTGCTGCTGGTCTCCTTCTCGCTGCTGCTAGAGGGACAGGTTCTGGGAAGACATGCACTATCGCATATGTCACAGGAGGTTGGCCCTTCTCATATGTATCAGTAGCTAGGGTTGGGACTCCATGTCTGGAACATAAACTGCAAATGAGTGATCCGTGTCCCAACCCACCTGTAGTGACCAACCTACTGGTTTCTCTAATGTTTTGCAATATCTCCTTCCCAACATCAATCGTCTTCCCTTCCATAATTCCATATATCATCTTTATTCTATCCGCTGGCACTCTGGTGAAGTGCGTCGATGGAATCAGGCGGGCACTGACGAAATATAACCAACCCTTGGCTGTTTTGTTGAACTGACATCTGCTCAGTCCTCTTGATCCATTTCGTGCAATATCATACTCAGCCCCAGGGTAGCATAATGTGCTTGCGACGATATCCCAATCGATGTTGTTGGCATCTCTAGACCATGTTCTGAAATAGCTTCGATCATCGCCTCTTTCTTCAACATCGGTTGTTCTTAATAGCTCATTCACCACCTCAGCCGTCACAGGCACATACTGTCCTCTCACAAAGCATCTACCATTTACCCTTTCCGGAAAGTTAGCATAGAATTCTTTCACCATTACGGTGTTCTGTGGTACTATTCTCTCCGGATTAACAAATCTCTTCCACCCCCATGGCCTCTATCATTGCCCGAATAGGCTCATAGACATCTCCATCCTCAAATGACTCCCTTTGGTACTCCATTCCTCGCTCAGGGATCAAGGGTCTAGTACTAAGTTTGTAATATCTGTCTTCTGCTTTTTGACTGACAAACCTAGTAGCGTCATATTGTGGAACGGAGGCGGATGTGGAAGCTCTTTTTTTTCTGGCAGACATTTTGAAAATATTTCAGCAGCGTTTCTTTTGTTTCAGTGATATTACCCAGCAACTATCAATAAAACCAATCAACACACAGCGTAATCAGAAAACTACAACACCATTCAACCCCCAAACTTCACTCAAAGCACCGGTACAACACCTCACAATCACTACGTATAATCTTACCGCGAAATTTTCACACCAAACTTCAACACACCCCACACTATCCACTAATAAAGAATATTCCCAAATTTATCAATTACCTCTCCTGATTGCTTTGAAAATTTCAAGAAAAGTGATGAAAGTTACCTTGGACGGTGTTCTTCAAGATTTTCTTGTTCCTAGTGATGGATTGAGGCAATGGAATGAGGGTTATTGTTTGAGATGGTTAAGGGTGCAAGGAATTTAAGTACTTTGGTTGTGATTGAGTTTAGTTTGTGGAAGATTTTGAGTAAGGGATGTTGATTTCGTGGGTTTTGGAGAGAGGAAAGGTTTGAGTTTTTGATTTGGAATAGGAGATCGGATTAGGGCTCTTTTAAATTTCAGCTTTTCCTTCGCGGCGCCACGACCCTGCAATCGGCGCCGCGGCGCCCAAACATCTGCGACCCTCTGAACTTCCGGTGCCGTGGCGCCCAAACTTCAGAGACCTTCTGGACTTTCGGTGCCGCGGCCTTGCAACTGGCGCCGTGGCGCCCAACGTCCTGCCCCTTTCTGCATTCTCGGCGCCATGGCCCTCTTCTGGGTACCGTGGCGCCGAGCCGATTTTCTCTTCTCTTCACGTTTTCATCCTCCAATTTTGGCCCTGTACCTGTCATCACAACATGCAAATAATACCTCACGTGAGACTGTTCTAACTAAAACTAAATTACATAAAATAAAATAACCTTGGGTTGCCTCCTAAGTAGCGATGTCTTTAACGACTTTTAGCCGGACGCAAGTTCCTTATCAAGAGGCCTGGGATAAATTAATCCCACAACCTATCCATTTCATAATCATTTTTCTCTTCCGACTTCTATTTTTCTTTTTCTCCTTTTTCTCAAGAGAAGGTTTAGCGTTGCTCACCTGTACTGGCGGACTGATTTCCCTTGCTTTGGCCTGTGCTGGCTCAACTGATGTGTTAACTGTGCTGACTGCAAAACATTTGCTTATGACTGGGGGTTCAACGGTGCGTTTAAACACATTGAACACTATCTCTTCTTCCTCGACTCTGAGTTTCAACTCGCATTTTTCCACATCAATCAAGGCTCTCCCAGTTGCCAAGAATGGTCTTCCCAAGATAATCGGGATTTCATCATCTTCCTCCATATCAAGGATGAGGAAGTCTGCAGGAAAGAAAAAATTTCCCACCTTAACCAATACATCTTCAATTATTCCCCTGGGATGCACCACTGTCATATCTGCCAACTGCAAGCTCACAGTGGTTGGTTTGGCTTCACCCAACCCCAACCTCTTGAAAACGGACAAGGGAATGAGATTTATGCTGGCCCCCAAATCACACAGGGCCCTGTTACATATCACCCTGCCAATTGTGCAAGGCAATGTGAAGCTTCCTGGATCTTTAAGCTTGGGAGGCAGTTTCTTCTGCAATATGGCACTGCATTCCTCTGTCAATGCCAATGTCTCATACTCAGCTAGCTTCTTCTTTTTCCCAAGAATTTCCTTCATAAATTTAAAGTAAGTAGGCATTTGCTCCAACGCCTCAATGAAAGGGATGTTGATGTGCAGCTTTCTAAATACCTCCAAGAACTTGGAGAATTGCTTATCAACTGCTTTCCTTTGTAACCTCTGAGGGTAAGGAATCTTCTCTGTGTATTCTCACCGGAGGCTTTGGAGCCTTCTCTAAAATAGGGCGGTCCTCAGTAACCCCCTCCTTCTCTGCATCTACTCTCTGCTCAACTCTCTGTTCTACCACGGGTTGAGGTGTAAACTATTCTAGTTGCCTCCCACTTCTCAACTGCACCGCCTGGCACTGCTCTCTGGGATTCATCTTTGTGTTACTAGGAAGAGTGCTCTGTGGCCTGTTGTTTGCCATCTTTGCTAGCTGTCCCACCTGCGTCTCCAAATTCCTGATAGAGGATCTTTTCTCTGCCATGAACTGAGTTTGTGAATTCGTAAGTGTCAATAGAGCTGCTCGCAATTCGTCTGGCTTTTCTTGTGGAGCAGGTGTACTGAACTGTTGGGAAGGTGAGGCCTGGTTAAATGGTTGCTGATTTTGGTATTGGCCTCAGAACTGGTTCTGTTGCCCTTGATCACCCCTCCATGAAAAGTTAGGTGATTTCTCCACCCTGGATTGTAGGTATTTGAATAGGGTTTGTTCTGGGGTCTTTGATAATTCCCCACTGCCTGGCATTCTGCTTGCTCAATAGGGATGTTGTTGGGGTCTGTTGATGGGCACCTATCAAAGGTATGAGGACCCCCACACATCTCACAACTCAATGGCATCTGAACTGCATTCACTGACACTGTGTTCTGCTGCAGTTGCTTGGTCAAGAGGCCAACATGTGCATTTAACGCTGTGATGACATCAATCTCTTGAACTCCTATTGCTCTCCTTTCACTTACCCCTCTGTCATCTGTCACATGGTTATTTGTGGCCATGTCTTCTAGCAAATCATGGGCCTCATGTGTTGTCTTCTTCATGAAGGTTCCACCTGCAGTTGCGTCAATAATGGTTCTTGTGGTCCCACTTAGCCCATTGTAGAAAATATGGACCAAATTCCACAACTCAATGCTATGATGTGGACACTTTCTCTGCAAATCTTTAAATCTCTCCCAAGCCTCATAGAGTGACTCTCCATCAGCCTGGTAAAAATTGTTCAACTCTCCTCTCAGCTTGGCTGCTTTGGACGGTGGAAAGAATTCCTGCCATGTGAATATAGAATTTGTAAGCAGGGAATTCAACCAAACTTTTGTTCTATCCCTGAGTGAGAAGGGAAAGAGCCTCAATCGGATGGCGGCGTCAGTAACGCCATTATACTTGAAAGTTGCGCATAGCTCCAAGAAATTTGCTATGTGCATATGAGGATCTTCAGATGGAAATCCTCCGATTTGAACTGTATTCTGCACCATACTCAGGATCGCAGGCTTGATTTCGAAATTATTTGCTCCTATTACTGGGAGCCTGATGCAAGTTTGTGCTCCATTCACCCTTGGCAGCACATAATCTCTCAAGCTTCTCTCAGCTTGGACCTGGACCCTTTCTTTCACATCCATTGGTAACCTCCGGGGCATCCTATGGTTAGGTTGATGATCACCTACCCCTTCGTTCATCTCATTGTTATTCTGCAAACCTCCCATTGCTATTAAGGCCAAGATTCGTTTGTTTCTCCGGTTCTGCTTGCAAGTCTTTTCAATCTCCGAGTTGAAGGGAACAAATGTATCTGCTCATCTTCTCCTTCGCATAAACTAGATGTCTGCAACAGATCAAAATCAACAAACAGATCACGGCGCACAGTTTCACCAATAAAATAAAAATAAAAAATAGTAATAAAAAGAAAAATAAAAACCAAATTAGAAATTAAGAATAGATAGAATGATATTGAACAACGTCAATCCCCGGCAACGACGCCAAAAACTTGATGCACGATTTATGCATACGCTAAACGCAAGTGCACGTGTCGTGACAAGTAATATAGTCTAGAAGACCGAGATATCGTCCTCAGGGATTAGTTCCCAATTTGTTACACCCCGTAATTACAGGACATGTTTTAAGAACGTACGTAAGAATCCCAAATGTTAAGATTTGAGACTAGTAAAAATTTATCGGAATTATGAAATTGTCGAAAAATGAAATATTGTGACGAATGGGAGGGCGACACGTGTCACCCCTCCTTAAGTGGGCTTGGACGAAATTTAACATGGGTATAAGGGTCATTTGACCATTATTAAGATGACAAAGTCTTGCAAGTAGTAGAGCTTGATATAATTGACTTAGTCAATGAGACCACTTAGCTTGATATTTAAAAGATTTGCATCCAAACCACACATATGTATTAATCTTAGCCCTCCATGTTACTATATAAGTATACTAGTAGTGAGACAAGCATTCCATACTTAGAAAAATTTCAAGAAATTGGATGAACATAGAGTGAAGCTCTCGGGTTCAAGCTCTCCAAAAAGGAAAAAAAATTGTTTGTTGTCCATTAAGCTCCACACTTTAAACCAAGGTTCATGAGGGTATTGTAAGGGTATCTCAATAGAAAGATCCCGGGAAAATAGTGTTTTCGTATTAGTCGCAAGGTGAAAACCTAGTTGCTTTCCTAGGTTTTGATTGAAAGATTAAAGGAAAGTTGTTTGTGATATTCTAAGGGTCTCAAGTGGCGGATTGAAGTGTCAAGAAGAGGCTCTAAGTTTCTAGGGAGAGACTTTGGATTTGAAGTTGGATTAAGGCTCGTTGAGGTAACAATCTTGTTCTCTTAAAGTATTACCAGATTATATATTATTGTTAGCCTTACATTTTTACAAGCATGAAGTATATGTGTTGAAGATTTATAAGTGATATGGATTGTTGTAGCCTAAAATCCGAAATGTCATATAAGCCATTTGAAGTTGGATTACAAATTGGTCGTTAATTAGAATCGTCGCATGTTACTTACTTGAAGATTGTAGTGGTTATAATCAATTGCGACTTGATATCATGTTATACTAAACAACTTGGATTGAAAAGGAAATTGGATAAGAATTAGTGTTGTTGTATCTCAAGTTGCCGAATTTACACTTGTAGTTTGTACTAGTTTGATATCAATTGTGGGGCGGAATTTTACACGTCTAGTAGGCGTGTAATCCCCTATTGTTAACTACATTGTTGGGCCTTAAATGTGGCGTGTTTGGTTATTGAATTCGCCTTGAAAAGGTGGTAAATTATGTAGAAACAAAGGAAGTGCTGTCCGATTTTCCGTAGAATTTAGTGACTTTGCACTTATTATATTCTACGTTTGAAGTAAGAAGTTAATAGACGTACTATGGTCATTATAGGTTGACATACTACGTGCGGTATATTGGACTTAGCGAGTGGATTGACCCAAAGAGGTATGTGGAACTTTCCTATCTCTTGAGCATGAATAGTTGTACTTATATAGTACGGTAGACGTACAAGACTTTGATATCCTTTACTTGTTTTAAGAATGTCCAAGTCGGTTGAGTTAGGAGATTAACTCACTTGTTTAAAGTAGTAAGGATGTCTTAGTTTTCAAAGTTAAGGGACTTGAAGTGTTTTAAAGTATATGATACTTGTTTCGTTTTAAACGTATAAGTCCCTTGGATATAGGAAAGTGTAATTGACAAAAGTATAAAGTTAATATAACGACTTTATGGGAAGTTGGTTATATTAGCTTTATGGAAAGTTAAAAAGAAAGATTTACTCTAAGTAATATAAGTAAGGATAAATGACTTGAATTTATGAAAGGCAAATTGATTTTAAGGCATCAATTGCCTAAGGTTTTAAAAGAAAAGAAGTCACTTGATTTAGAAGCCTAATTATATTTCTAAAAGGTATTGTGACTCGTCTTGAAAAGTAGTTGTGACTTGATACTATGGTTACTAGTATCTTGTATTTTTTTGTATGAAAAAGAGTCATTTTTTAAAAGGATAAAAGTACGTAGTACTTTGGGTTAAATTCCCGGATTTTTAAAAATGACATGTTAGTGCCTTAAGTAAACTAAAATGAAAAGGTATAATAATAAGGTTAATAAGAAGTTAGGGGATTTCTTAACTTGCTTATATTATGATAAGCCGGTAGCACTTATGTTATGTATGATAGCCGGTTGAGCTAGTTTAAGTTATTCTTACGGGGGAAGGCCCCGGGTTACTACTAATTCCATGGATTTGCTACCCATGATGCGAGTGTGGCGTTTGTACTCATTGCGGGCCCACCAGGCCCAAGCGGGTGAAATAGTCCTGTGCGGGTGAAATAGTCTCATGCGGAGCGCATCGCTCCATTGCGGGTCTGTGGGACCTATGCGGGTGAAATAGTCCCAGGAGTAGGATTGCTTAATGATACTTCGGGCGGATGACCCTACTTTGATCATGAGCCTCCTATTTTTATGCAGTAAAGTTTATACTTGTTACACTCATTGTTAGTAAAGCACAGTGTACTGTAATTTGATTATCTTACATGTCTCCAGCTTTATTTAGACTTATGATATAATTACAATATTTTTCCAGTTTTACATACTTAGTACATATCAGGTAATCGAATTCTTCCTGGGGATGCGCTCACGCCGCAGTAGGTAAGGTGGTGGATCCTCATTCTTAGGATCACTGATTAGGTGTCAGAAGCTCCATTTCTCCGGAGGCTTGTCTTTTTGATACGGTTTTCCCTGATGTTGTAGATATTATGTACATTCAGGGGTATGGCGGGGCCCTGTCCCGCCACAGTTGTTATTCCTGCAGGTGCGTAGTCACAGTTGTGGTTTGGGCTGTAAGAACACAGTTAGAGTGTTTTACTTTTGGTTTTGTATCTATTATGGAAGGCGGCCTTATCGGCTAGACTGTGATGTTTATTGGCTAAACATGTTTATGTGTTGTGTATGTTCCGCTGCTATTCTCTGATGTATACCTGAAATGGGTGCCTGTGTAGGCACCGCCGCGCTCGGTCGGGTCGTGACAAAAGTGGTATCGTGAGCGCTTAGTCCTCTGAAAGTGTCTACGCACCGTGTCTAGTAGAGTCTTGATTATCGGTGTGTTGTGCACCACATCTATAATCGTGAGGTCGCAGGACATTTAGGATTGGTTTCATTCTTCTCTCCGAGATCGTGCAAGAGTCGCCTTATTAGGTTGAATCCTCCGACCTATTCTTATGTATCGCTTATGCCTTCACTGGCGACTGTGGCCCGAAGGGCAAAGCAAAGAAGCAGGTCGCTAGCGCACGCAGAGGTTACTAGGACTCGTGCACGCACTATGCCCGAGGTTGTAGTCGGCGAGTTCACCACGCCGACAAAGATTTGAGGAACCGAGCGCAAGAGCTCCAGAGGTTCCTGACTGAGCCTCGATTCGCGGCCTGTGGCCGAGTATAGAGATTACGGGGGGCAAATCCGGTTATTGACCAGCATAGTAGCAGGGCAACGCCGACAGGAGCAGGTAGCTAACCCTAGAGCCGACAGTTTGCAGATTCGAGATTTTCTGGGTTGTCATCCACCCGAGTTCTATGGTTCGAGGTCTGAGGAGGATCCTCAGGAGTTTATTCGGCAGTTACATCGGACTATGCAGGTGCTTAGGGCCTCGGAGACAGAGTTAGTTATGCTAGCCTCTTACCGGTTACGCGATATTGCGTTGAACTGGTTTGATTCATGGGAGCTGTCGAGAGGTGAGGGTGATCTTCCAGCTGTTTGGGAGGAGTTCACATAGGCATTCCTGGATCACTTTTTGCCTCCTGAGATGAGGAGAGCCCGCGTGGATAGATTCTTGACCTTGAGGCAGAATGGGAGGACTATCAGAGAGTACAGCCTGGAGTTTGACTCATTGGCTAGGTATGCGCACACCATTGTAAATATACGGCGCATGAGTTCATCGCTATGTGATGGGGCTAGACCGTCATATGGTTATCAGATGCTGGGTGGCCCTTCACCGTGTATGGATATTGCCAGACGCAGCGTATGCACGGGATAGAGGATAGAGAGAGGAGGATCAGCTAGACTCAAAGCCAAGAAGGCCGTGACAGCAGGTCTCGTGGCGCTGAGGCGATTTCTTAGCAGCAGACTAGGTCCATAGTTCAGCCAGCACAGAGTGCTCCTTCTCGGTTTTCTGGCAGGAGGTTTGATCGGTCGGGTTATTCAGGCGTGACAGTGGCTCCGTGGCTTCGGTTCCCGAGGAACGAGTTCGCCGACGAGGCCACCTATGGTCGATGTGGTGATTGCCATCGTGGGGGGTGTCGTGTTCCTCCAGGAGCTTGTTACTCTTATGGCCAGTAGGGCCATTTGAAGAGAGATTGTCCACCGCAGGCATGGGTGGTATGGTTCACCATGTGATCGGGCCGGGTCTTTCTCTTCTCAGGTTACGCGCCGAGGCGTGGTGTTCACGGACCGGCAGCCGGAAGAGGTCGTATGGGGTCCCGATTCTAGCGGTCCACAGAACTGTATATATTCCTTAGCCAGCCGCCAGGATCAGGAGGCTTCCCCTGACATCGTCACAGGTACATTATTGATTTCATTCTGTGACGTTTATGCCTTGATAGATCTAGGTTTTAAATTGTCCTATGTGTCCCCTCTTATTGCTGGTAGAATCGGGATAGATCCGGTGTCGATAGAGCCTTTTGAGGTAGCTACGCCAGTGGGTGATTCGGTGTTAGCTGAGCGGGTGTACAAAGGTTGTCCTGTTCATTTACAATCGCCGACCAGCAGACTTGATAGAGTCGAGATGACAGATTTTGATGTCATTACGGGTATGGATCGGCTTCTTGTTATGCCAACGTTGATCGTAGAGACAGTTGGTCCGGTTCTCAGCTTCGTGAGCCGCTTATCGAGTGGAAGCGGCAACACACCGTCGCCGAGGGTAGGTTTATTTCTTACCTCGGCGCTAGGAAGACGGTGCGCAGCGGTACATCTACCATCCGTTCGTATTCGATACAGAGGCCGAGGTGCCGCTTCTTCACCGCGGTGGTTAGGAATTTCGGATGTGTTCCCGCACGATCTTTCCGTATCCTCCCGAGAGGAGATCGAGTTTTGTATTGATATGTTGCGGACACTCGACCTATATCTATCCCGCCATACGCGACGGCACCCGAGTTGAGGAGTCAAGGACCACCAAAGATTTGCCGGAAAAAGGCTTTATCAGCCTAATGTTTCTCCCCGGGAGCGCCGGTTTTGTTTGTGAAGAAGAAGGATGGGACGCCACGTATGTGTGTTGATTACGTGCAAATGAATAAGGTAACCATCAAGAATAGGTACCCCCTTCCCAGGATTGATGATTTGTTTGACCAGTTGCAGGGTGCGTGGTGTTTCTCCAAGATAGACCTGCGGTCTGGTTATCATCAGTTCGAGAGGCAGATATCCCAAAGACTATATTCGTGACCCAGATGGGCACTATGAGTTCAGGGTGATGTCTTTCGGTTTGACCAACGCTCCAGCGGTATTTATGGATCTGATGAACCGGGTGTTCAAGCCATTTTTGGATACATTTGTTATAGTATTCATTGATGATATCATGGTTTATTCGCGTACAGAGCAGGAGCATGCAGATCACTTGAGGACGGTACTTGGGGTCCTCCGGAGCCGGCAGTTGTTCACCAAGTTCTCCAAGTGTGAGTTTTGGTTGGCCTCAGTGGCATTCCTGGGGCACATTATTGGGGCTGATGGTGTTCAGGTTGATACGGAAAAGATTGAGGCAGTCAAGTCTTAGCCGAGACCTACTTCTCCGACCGAGGTGCGCAGTTTCTTAGGGTTGGCAGGTTATTATCGTAGGTTTGTGGAGCAGTTTGCTTCGATATCAAGACCGCTGACTAGTCGACTCGTAAAGCGCTAAGTTCCAGCGACGAGGCTTGCGAGAAGGGCTTTCGCCATCAAGGAAAAGTTGACGACGGCTCCAGCTCTTACTCTTCCTGAGAGGTTAGAGGGATACGTGATTTATTGTGATGCCTCGGGTATCGGGCTAGGGTGCGTTTTGATGCAGCACGACAAGGTTATAGCCTATGCTTCCCGACAGTTACGGAAGCATGAGAGGAATTACCCTACCCACGACTTAGAGTTGGCCGCAGTTATTCATGCCTTGAAGATTTGGAGACATTATTTATATGGGGTTCATGTGGATGTTTATACAGACCACAAGAGCCTTCAGTATATCTTCAGGCAGAGGGAGTTGAACTTACGACAGAGACGATGGTTAGAGTTGTTGAAAGATTATGATGTTTATATTCTATACCATCCGGGGAAGGCCAACGTGGTTGCAGATGCATTGAGTCGTAGATCGATGGGGAGTCTGTCAGAGGTGCAGCCAGAGAGACAGGACATAGTCCGTCAGATCCATCAGCTAGCAAGCCTTGGGGTTCGATTGATCGATACCGATGATAGTGGGGTACGGGTTCGTGAGGTTGCCGAGTCTTACATCGTTGATGAGGTGAAGAGGCGACAGTATGAGGACCCAGTGTTGGTACGGTATCGAGATGCAGCTCTTCGGGAGGAGAAGAGTCTATTCGAGGTAAATACCACGGGGTGCTAAGATTTGAGGGCCGGCCAGGTGTTCCCGATGTGTGACTTCATCGCCAGATTACGGCGAGGCACACAGTGCTCGTTATTCTATTCATCCGAGGTCGACCAAGATGTACCATGACCTCAGGTGTATGTATTGGTGGGATGGCCTGAAGAGGGACGTGGCAGGTTTTGTTGCACAGTGTCCTAATTGCCAGCAGGTCAAGGTTGAGCACCAGAGGCCTAGTGGACTATTGCAGGCTATTGATATTCCGACATGGAAGTGGGAGGTGATCAACATGGACTTTGTTACAGGGTTACCTCGTACTCAGAGGAAGTATGACTCCATCTGGGTTATTGTTGACAGGCTGACGAAATCAGCCCACTTTCTTCCAGTCAGGATGACGTTTTCGGCTGAAGATTATGCCAGATTGTATATCAGAGAGATTGTGAGACTGCACGGAGTCCCTATATCGATTATATCGGACAAAGGAGCCCAGTTTACGGCTAACTTCTGGAGGTCTTTCCAGAAGGGATTAGGGTCACAGGTGAGTCTCGCAGCGCTTTCATCCTCGTGATCGACGGGCAGCAGAGCGCACTATCCAGACACTCGAGGATATGTCGCGAGCCCGTGATTGATTTCGTGGGTAGGGAGGATCATTTGCCTCTTGTGGAGTTTGCTTATAACAACAGCTACCATTCTAGTATACAGATGGCGCCATACGAGGCTTTGTATGAGAGGAAATGTAGGTCGCCGATTGGTTGGTTCGACGTGGGTGAGGTGCAGTTAGTTGGCCCAGACTTGATTCAGCAGGCTGTGGATAAGGTGAAGCTTATCCAGGAGATCGCAGTAGCTCGAGTCGGCGAAGTCTTATACGTATAATCGGTGTCGACATTTGGAGTTCTGTAGACGATTGGGTCTTCGAAGGTATCTCCCATGGCGGTGTGATGAGATTCGGAAAGAAGGGGAAACTTAGCCCAAGGTACATTGGGCCCTACCAGATCGTCCGTAGAGTAGGCAAGGTTGCCTATGAGTTGGATCTGCCATCAGAGTTAGAGGCGGTACATCCGGTCTTCCATGTTTCTATGTTGCGGAAGTGTATCGGAGATCCATCGAGAGTTTTCCCCGCTAATGAGGTCCAGGTGACAGAGGGGTTATCGTATGAGGAGAGTCCCATAGCGATACTCGATCGCCAGGTCAGGCGACTGCGGACCAAGGATGTGGCTTCTGTCAAAGTCTTGTGGCGGAATGATAACAGGGATGGGATGACTTGGAAAGCGGAGGAGGACATGTTGAGGAAGTATCCTCACTTATTCCCTACACCTTCAGGTAATTCGTTTTCCCTTACTTGTCAAGTTTTAATTGAATCATTTTTACTTAAGTGCTATTATGTGGCCATGTGTGACATTATTGGTATGTCGGGGTTATGAAAGGAAACTATGTCGCTAATTATAAGTTTGACTCCGAAAGAACATTCGGGGACGAATGTTTCTAAGGGGGGAAGAATGTTACACCCCGTAATTACAGGACATGTTTTAAGAACGTACGTAAGAATTCCAAATGTTAAGATTTGAGACTAGTAAAAATTTACCGGAATTATGAAATTGTCGGTAAACGAAATATTGTGACGAATGGGAGGGCGACACGTGTCACCCCACCTTAAGTGGGCTTGGACGAAATTTAACATGGGTATAAGGGTCATTTGACCATTATTAAGATGACAAAGTCTTGCAAGTAGTAGCACTTGATATAATTGACTTAGTCAATGAGACCACTTAGCTTGATATTTAAAAAATTTGCATCCAAACCACACATATGTATTAATCATAGCCCTCCATGTTACTATATAAGTATACTAGTAGTGAGACAAGCATTCCATACTTAGAAAAATTTCAAGAAATTGGATGAACATAGAGTGAAGCTCTCGGGTTCAAGCTCTCCAAAAAGGAAAAAAATTTGTTTGTTGTCCATTAAGCTCCACACTTTAAACCAAGGTTCATGAGGGTATTGTAAGGGTATTTCAATAGAAAGATCCTGAAAAAAATAGTGTTTTCGTATTAGTCGCAAGGTGAAAACCTAGTTGCTTTCCTAGGTTTTGATTGGAAGATTAAAGGAAAGTTGTTTGTGATATTCTAAGGGTCTCAAGTGGCGGATTGAAGTGTTAAGAAGAGGCTCTAAGTTTCTAGGGAGCGACTTTGGATTTGAAGTTGGATTAAGGCTCGTTGAGGTAACAATCTTGTTCTCTTAAAGTGTTACAAGATTATATATTGTTGTTAGCCTTACATTTTTACTAGCATGAAGTATATGTGTTGAAGATTTATAAGTGATATGGATTGTTGTAGCCTAAAATCCGAAATGTCATATAAGCCATTTGAAGTTGGATTACAAATTGGTCGTTAATTAGAATCGTCGCATGTTACTTACTTGAAGATTGTAGTGGTTATAATCAATTGCGACTTGATATCATGTTATACTAAACAACTTGGATTGAAAAGGAAATTGGATAAGAATTGGTGTTGTTGTATCTCAAGTTGCCGAATTTACACTTCTAGTTTGTACTAGTTGATATCAATTGTGGGGCGGAATTTTACACGTCTAGTAGGCGTGTAATCCCCTATTGTTAACTACATTGTTGGGCCTTAAATGTGGCGTGTTTGGTTATTGAATTCGGGCCTTGAAAAAGGTGGTAAATTATGTAGAAACAAAGGAAGTGCTGTCCGATTTTCCGTAGAATTTAGTGACTTTGCACTTATTATATTCTACGTTTGAAGTAAGAAGTTAATAGACGTATTATGGTCATTATAGGTTGACATACTACGTGCGGTATATTGGACTTAGCGAGTGGATTGACCCAAAGAGGTATGTGGAACTTTCCTATCTCTTGAGCATGAATAGTTGTACTTATATAGTACGGTAGACGTACAAGACTTTGATATCCTTTACTTGTTTTAAGAATGTCCAAGTCGGTTGAGTTAGGAGATTAACTCACTTGTTTTAAAGTAGTAAGGATGTCTTAGTTTTCAAAGTTAAGGGACTTGAAGTGTTTTAAAGTATATGATACTTGTTTCGTTTTAAACGTATAAGTCCCTTGGATATAGAAAAGTGTGATTGACAAAAGTATAAAGTTAATATAACGACTTTATGGGAAGTTGGTTATATTAGCTTTATGGAAAGTTAAAAAGAAAGATTTACTCTAAGTAATATAAGTAAGGATAAATGACTTGAATTTATGAAAGGCAAATTGATTTTAAGGCATCAATTGCCTAAGGTTTTAAAAGAAAAGAAGTCACTTGATTTAGAAGCCTCGTTATATTTCTAAAAGGTATTGTGACTTGTCTTGAAAAGTAGTTGTGACTTGATACTATGGTTACTAGTATCTTGTATTTTTTATATGAAAAGGAGTCATTTTTTAAAAGGATAAAAGTACGTAGTACTTTGGGTTAAATTTCCGGATTTTAAAAAATGACATGTTAGTGCCTTAAGTAAACTAAAATGAGAGGGTATAATAATAAGGTTAATAAGAAGTTAGGGGATTTCTTAACTTGCTTATATTATGATAAGCCGATAGCGCTTATGTTATGTATGATAGCCGGTCGAGCTAGTTTAAGTTATTCTTACGGGGGAAGGCCCCGGGTTACTACTAATTCCATGGATTTGTTACCCATGATGAGAGTGCAGCATTTGTACTCATTGCGGGCCCACCAGGCCCAAGCGGGTGAAATAGTCCTGTGCGGGTGAAATAGTACCATGCGGAGCGCATCGCTCCATTGCGGGTCCGTAGGACCTATGCGGGTGAAATAGTCCCAGGAGTAGGATTGTTTAATGATACTACGGGCGGATGACCCTACTTTCATCATGAGCCTCCTATTTTTATGCAGTAAAGTTTATACTTGTTACTCTCATTGTTAGTAAGGCACAGTGTACTGTAATTTGATTATCTTACATGTCTCCGGCTTTATTTAGACTTATGATATAATTACAGTATTTTTCCAGTTTTACATACTTAGTACATATCAGGTAATCGACCCTTCTCGTGGCTGCGTTCACGCCGCAGTGGTAAGGTGGTGGATCCTCATTCTTAGGATCACTGATCAGGTGTCAGAAGCTCCATTTCTCCGGAGGCTTGTCTTTTGGTACGGTTTTCCCTGATGTTGTAGATATTATGTACATTCAGGGGTATGGCGGGGCCCTGTCCCGCCACAGTTGTTATTCCTAGAGGTCTGTAGTCACATTTGTGGTTTGGGTTGTAAGAACAAAGTTGTACTGTTTTACTTTTGGTTATGTATATTTTATGGAAGGCGGCCTTATCGGCTAGTCTGTGATGTTTATTGTCTAGACATGTTTATGTGTTGTGTATGTTCCGCTGCTATTCACTTATGTATACCTGAAAGGGGTGCCCAGGTAGGGCACCAGTCGCGGCCCGGGGTCGGGTCGTGACACAATTATCAACCTCTATTCTGTAGTATCTATTTGATAACCGATAATTTGATGAATTGTTTATAGCTAAGATTATAGACTCTAACTAAATTACTTTATTTTACTTCAGATATGTTGGAAATAGGGCTTCCAAATCTCCTCAACTATCTGCTCGCTTTACTTGTTAATGCAAATAATTATGATTCTTATTCTATTTTGAGATAGCAGGTTAACTAAGCCGTTTTATACTCCTGTTAAGGTAATACAAACACTCAACCCCAATGTAGAACCCTTCTATCTTTCGATGACAAGATTGACTATAAAGGAGGATTAAGAACAATAACCTATCAAACTACACAAGTATCGGGGTACTTTCGTCCACGATTTAAACCTATGTTTATTCAACTATAGCATATTCACAATCCCCCCTTTCGGATTTCGATTAGAAATCATATAAGTTATGATAATTAGTGATCAATTAATTACCAAGCAATCAAAACAATTATTGAATAAATCTCAACAATAATAAGAAGAAACCAAAACATGCATTAATTCATAAGAACGATGTTCAAGCGATTCGATATGGAAAGCCCTAAATTAAGTTAGTTCCTAGCCATAGACATGTCAAGAACTAAACTAATATCCAACATAAACTAAAAGGAAATAAAATAAAGAACAAGAAATTACACAAAAGTAGGTCTCCAATCTTGATCTCCAAGTTATGATGAATTGTCAAGTGTGGAATTCTTCAAAATCTGACCTAAAAGGTCCTTTTATAACTTCAAAAACGTCTAACAACTTTTCCTTCTTGGCCTTGGCCCATTCCTATTCAGATTTGGTTGATTTCCTGCCTCGGCGCCGCGGCCCTGCAACTGGTGCCGTGGCGTCGAACCTTTTACGGCTCTCTACTCTTTGGGCGCCGTGGCGCTCTGCTGCTGCTGGTTGGTGGCGTCGCGACACCGCCCTGTTTCTTGCCCGGGTTGCCAACTTTTTAGCTTTTTGAGCTCTGGAACCTCTGTTTCTGCCCTCTTTTCTCTCCTTTTCACCAATGTGCAACTTTAAACCATTATGACTCAAACGAAAGAAAATCTATCCTAACACGACACATATTTGTACAAAAATGGGCAAAAGACTAACTAAAAATGACTCAAAAGGTGTATATAAAATACACCGATCAGCAAGAAAGGAAGCAACAACACAATATTGGAGACAACTTTGTTCAAGTTCTTTTCTTTTCTCTTTTATTTATTTCAGTTCATGTTTGATTGTAATTTAGTTCTTAGCATGACAATGTCTAGGAGCTAATTAATTTATTAGAGTTTTCCATCAAATTTTCTTGAAACTCTTTCATATAGTTAATGCATAGTTATTTATTTCTTCTTCAACATATTAATATCTATTCAATATTGTTTTGATTGCTTGATAATTAATTGATCACTAATTATCATCACTTATATGATTTCGAATCGAGATCCGAGAGGGGAGATTTGAATATGTTGTAGTTGTCTAGACATAGGTTAAAATCGCGAACGAAAGTACCCCGATACTTGTGTAGTATTTAAGGTTATTGTTCTTAATCCTCCTGTGTGGTAAAATCTATTATAGAAATATAGAAGATTTCTGCACAAGGTTGAGCTCTCGTATATCCTAACCGGAATATGATGACAGACTAGTTAACCTGCTATCTTAATAAGAAGAAGAATCATTAGCATTACATTAACACGTGAAATAGTGGATAGTTGAGGAGATTGAAAAGCCATATTCCCTTCATAACTGTTATAAACCCAAAATATAATCATCTTTAGTTTATTTCATGCATTAGTTTAATTATTAGTTATAAATCTCAAACTAAAAGAACGATCACCAAATAGAAACTAAAGCTTAGATAATCGGTAATTGATAACCAGTCTTTGTGGACGATATTAGATCTTACAGACTATATTACTTGAAACGATACGTACACTTGCGTGAGCATTTAGAAAATCGCTAACAAGAATCAGAAAAGTCATCAAAAACAACATTCACAGACTCTTGTACAGTTTTGGTCCTAAGATTGTACACTCGATAAGCATGACTATTTTTAGAATAGCCCACAAAAATTCATTTGTCACTCTTAGAGTCAAACTTTGTCAAATGGTCTCGATCATTTAAAATGTAACAAACACACCCAAAAACATGAAAGTAACGCAAGTTAGGTTTCTTTTCATTTATTAGCTCATAGGGTGTCATTTTTGTTTCAGGCCTTAGATAGACTTTATTTGTGATGTGACTTGCAGTATTCAAGGCTTCAGCCCAAAAACGTTTTGACATTTTCTTAGAACTAATCATAACTCTAGCCATTTCTTGTAGTGTTCTATTCTTCCTCTCTGCTACACCATTCTGTTGATGAGTTTTGGGAGCAGAAAATTCATGGAAAATACCCTTTTTCTCACAAAATTTTGAGAATAAGTTATTTTCAAATTCATTTCCATGAACGGACCTAATCCGAAAGATAAGAGAATGAAACAAATTTCTTATCCTAGAGTGCAAGACTTTAAACATGTCAAAAGTTTGAGATTTTTCTTTAAAAAAATATACCCATGAGTACCTAAAAAATCATTTACAATCACATAGGAATACCTCATGCCCCCTAAACTGTCTACCTCAATTGGACCCATAAGATCCATGTGCAGTAATTGGAAATAGTGAGACGTACCTGAATATTGTCTGTCATTCTTGACAGCATTATAGAAAACACGAGTTTGCTTACCTTTTAGATAATCTTCACAGACCACTGTTTTACCCTTAAGACTCAGTTTAGGAATGCCTCTTACCGCCTCATAGGATATCAATCTTTCTAAATTACGGTAGTTTACATGCCTTAACTTTTGATGCCACGTTGTTGTGTCATCTGTCCTAACATTATTGCATATTTCTTGTCTTCCAACAAGATAATAATTGTCACATGTTCTTGTACCTATCATCACACAAATGTTAGCTTCATTTATAACTACACAAGTATTCTTATTAAACTTTACCTCAAGTTTCTCATCACATAGTTGACTTATGCTAACCAAATTAGCCATTAACCCTTCAACATGTAAGGCATTTTTTAAGGCAGGAAAGCCAGGAACATTTAAGATCCCTTTTCCAATTATCTTGTTTTTACTGCCACCTTCATAAGTTACATTATATCCACTGAATGACTTGTAGTTCTTTAGACACTCTTTTGTACCTGTCATGTGGCGTGAACATCCACTATTAAAGTACCAAGAACCTATAATGTTAGTTCTCAAAGCAGTTATCGCAACATTACAAGTTACATTCATTTAGGGAACCCCTCTTTTAAAACATTTTGTTTTATTTTAGGCTCAGAAATGTTGCTACGAATGTTGTCCGAGATATTGGACAGTCTTTTAGGCAATATTTTGCTCACAGAATTCTGAAGTTTGAAATAATATGATTTTAAATGACCAGGGGAGTTATAGTGATGACACACAAACTTCTTATCCTTTGACATATATGAGAATTTATTATTTAAACTTTTTTCCTTTACAAAGCATACTTTCTCATTTTTGTCAAACAAACTAGAGCATATTGTTTTAAGAGAGTTTTTAAACCCAATACCTGCATGTGAAAGTTTACTGAGGCTGAGTATCTCATTCAGTTTAGAAGTCCCTGAGTTGAGCTTACGGATGGTTGCTTCAGCTAGATCCAACTTTGTACTTATCTTACCAAATTCAATGTCCTTTTTGGTAAGTATAACCTCTAAATGGGTTATTGTGCCTTTTTAATCTGCATTCTCAAGAGTTAAAGATTTTAACTTTGTGTCAAGTTGCTTGGATTCTATGATTAAGTCTTTGCAAAGTTTTTGTAATTCCTTAGTCATATCGTCTTTGGAGTCAACTTGATTTTTAAAGCTAGTCTCACTACTAGAAACAAACCACTAAAGCAATTAATATCAGGATAGTTAAAATATTCATGCCTCTCGGATGTTGCTGAAAATGTCGATGTTGTCGCTGATGTTGACGCAAATGATGTGACATTTGGGATAACACTGTCGATGACATTTTCCTCGTCTGATAAGGACTATTCGAAAATAGTAGCCATCATTGCTTGTGACTCTATCTCTTGATCTTCTTCCTCTTCTCCTTCATCGTCACTAAGGGACACCCACATACTTTTACCAAATTTTTTCAAGGTATTTGCACATTCATTGGTATAATGACCCCATCCTGAGCATGAATGACATTGCACAATTTTAAGTTGTTTGGGATCAAATTTGGTACAATCTGAGTTGGTTCTCTTTAGTTGATTTCCTCTTTGAACTATAAGAAGGTATTTAGTGGACTTTTGATTGAAGTCTTGATTTTGGTGTTCTTTGGATTTGAACGTATTTCTATCACTGTTGAACTTCCTTACCATCGAATTGAATTTTCGAGTAAGGAGGGCAATATTTGCACCATCACCAATTTCTTCAAAATTCTCATCCTGTTCTTCGATTTGACTCTCCAAGGATTTGACTTTAAGTGCTACATCTTTACTCTTGTACAATGTCCTTTGATTCTCAATGTTCATCTCATAGGTTTTGAGAATACTCATTAAGGTGTGAAGGTGTTACACCCCGTAATTACAGGACACGTGTAAGAGAACGTGCGTAAGAAGGTTAGACTTAAAAATTGAAACGAAAGAAAGATTACTTTTCCTACGAAAAATATTTCGAACCTCGGGAAGGAAAAATGTTTTTTTAATGGGAATTGAGTCCCCAAATTTGGTATTTGAGACTTATAGAATTTATTGGAATTTTGGGAGATGAAATATTTTAGACCAACCGGAGGGCGACACGTGTCACCCTCCACATGCCCATGTTGGGCGAAAACTTGACCAAGTCAAGTAGCCAAGTGGGCTTGAAATTATTGACCAAATCTCATCGACATATTTGTTTTAATCTTGGCCCTTGGTTGTAGTATATATCTCCTACTAGTGCAAGACTAATTCCACACTTAGAAAAATTCAAAAAACTTGATGTGACACATTGAGGCTCTCCGTTTTGAGCTCTCTTGGAAGACAAAATTTTTTCAATTGTTGTTCATAAGTCCCAATATTCAAACCAAAGGTCCCTAGAGGTATTCTAAGGATATCCAAACACAAAAATCCCAGAAATACGACGTTAATCCATTAGTCGCAACATGAAACCCTAAGGTGTTCTTCATATGTTGGGTTAAAATTTGAAGAGAAGTTGTTTATGAACTTCTAAGGGTTGCTTAGAATGAATTAGAATGTAAAGAAGAAGAGCTAAAGTTGCTAAGGATCGACTTTTAGTCTTGGATTATATTTGGGCTTATTGAGGTAAAAATCTTCGTCTTCTTAATGTAATTGAAGATTACATGTTGTAGTAGTTGATAAATGAGCATGTGATATATGGAATGAAGTTTGAAAAGATTTGGATTATATTGAGATGTTAAAAACCGAAAATTGGCATGCTAGCCATTAAAAATTGTAAATCAATTTGGTCGATAGTTATAATCGTTACATGTTATATAAGGAAAGGAATATAGTTTTTATAATTGGTTACAACTTATATAACATGTTGGAAAACGACTTGGTTTAGAAAGGAATTGAAAAGGATTATATGTTGGCATGTTGTAGCCGAGAATTTCCTAGAGTTAATGGACTGTTTTATATGAATTGTGGGGCAGAATTTTACACGTCCTGTTAGACGTGTAATCCACTTTGATTAGTTGATGTGTTGAACCTTAATGTGGCATGTTTAGTTATTGATTTCGGGCCTTGAAAAAGGTGGAATAGTACGTAGAAACAGGGGAGGTGCTGTCCAATTTTCCGTGGAATAAGAGACTTTATACTTAGAGTTATTCTACGATAGAATGCTAGAAGTTGATAGACGTGTTATGGTTATTATAGATTGATATTCTACGTGAGGCGTATTCAACCTAGCGAGTGGATTAAGCCGGAAAGGTATGTGGAACTTTCCCTATCTCTTGGGCATGATGTTTTATAAATATATAGTACGATAGACGTACGAGCTTTAACTAGATTCGGCTTTGTTTTATATAGCATTTCCTTGATTGAATTGTCCAAGTTGGTTGAGGTAGAGAATTAACTTCCTTGATGTTAACGTATGAAAATGCATCAATTGTCTAAAACATAAAAAGTTATAACGACTTTATGGGAAGTTAGTTATAACGACTTTATGGAAAGTTAAGAGAGTGGTCTACTTGATTTATAGGCATAAGTTGCCTAGGTTGTGAAAGTAGAAATGCTTGATTTTAAAAGCTTTGATTTGAATTTCTAAAGGTGTAGTACTTGGGGTTAAATTCCCGGAATTGACGTGACATGCTAGTGTCTTGAGTCTTATAAAATGATAAGTGATTCACCTTAATCTAATGAGAGTCCTAAATGATTTACGTTGCATATGTTGCTCACAATAGACAATCGTGCAAGTGTTATATTTCCATATCACCGCGTCCCTCGCTCGGGGGCCGGAAATCATGTGTTATGCTACGGGTTCAATTCCATTGACATTGTTCTATTCCGTGGATTAGCTCTCCACGATGCGGGTATCCATATATACTCATTGCTGGTCCACGTGACCTATGCGGGTTCAATTCCACGCGTTAAATTCTATGACTATTCCTGGCTAGCTCTCCACGATGCGGGTATCCATATATACTCATTGCGGGTCCACGTGACCTATGCGGGTTCAATTCTCATGCGGGTTAAATTCCCATGAATAGGATTTCATAATGGCATTACGGGCGGGTAGCCCTAAATTAATCATAACCTTCCTACTTTTAAACGGTAAAAGTTACTCTCATTAGTCTCAGTGTTAATAATGTGCGGTGTAATGTTATTTGGTTATCATACATGTCTCCAACTTTATTTTAGACTATATGATTTCATTTCAGTATTTTCAGTTTCATATACTTGGTACATATTTGGTACTGACCCCCTTTCCTCGAGGGGCTGCGTTCATGTCGCAGGTAGGGGTAAGCAGGTTGCAGATCCTCGCTCTTAGGATCACTGATCAGTTTTGGAAAGCTCCATTTCTCCGGAGGCTTGTCTTTTGATACAGTTTCCCTGATGTTGTAGATTTATATACATTCAGGGGTATGGGGGGCCCTGTCCCGTCACAATTGTTATGTCCAAAAACTCTTAGAGGTCTGTAGTCATATCTTGTGGGTCGGGCTGTAAAGAAAAAGAAAGGTTGTAACTGTTTTTGGGCTATGTATATATGTATGTCCAGGAAGGCAGCCTTATCGGCTAGCCTGTTATTTATGTCACATTTCTGTATATTTATGAGTTTATCTATGTTTTGCTGATTATCTCTGATGTATACCTGTAAGGGTGTCCAGGTAGGCCACCAGTCGCGGGCTCGGGGTCGGGTCGTGACAAAAGTGGTATCAAAGCGGTTAGTCCTCGGAAAGTGTCTACAAACCGTGTCTAGTAGAGTCTTGATTATCGGTTACAGCATGTCACGACCGAACCGGGCGTGGATCGTGCCTTACCCCGGGCACCCAAGTAGACATACATCAGAGTAATCAGCGGAATATAAAACAAGACATGAAATATGAAACAGTTATCTGAGAAAAGTTGCCTTACGGCATATATAAATAAAAACTTAAATCCGAACAGCATCCTTTTTACAACTCGCCACAAAGATTACATGCACTCTAAGAATGATATGACAACAATGGCGGACAGGTTCGCCATACCTGAATGTAAGTACTACAACTACAGGGACTTTACCATCGATAAGCCTCCGAGAAACGGAGCTTCCCAAACGCCGAATCGTGATCCTAAGAGCGAGGAACGACGATCGTGTACTTCTTCTGCAGATGAACGCACTTCAAGGAGGTCATAACAGTACCAAGTATGTGAAATTGAAATCAGTAAATGAAATCATAGTAGTCTATATAAAGCAGAGACATGTAAGATAACTAAACTACATTCACAATAAATAAGCGATATGTCAAGTCGTGGACTCACGCCCTCAAAGTTATCACTCAAATACAACTATGGGTCTCACGCCCACAACATCAATCATGCCCGTGGAATACCTTCCTCACTGCCGGCAGTCTATGATATAAAAGCACCAAGGAACACACATGAACACTGTGTCCCACTGTGTGTCATAATAAAACCGCACGGTAAGTACGAAGGCATAGCCGACTACTAAAACCTACAGCATCAACAAGGTCATAAATCGTATCATGAGATCTGTCTAGACCGCCACATGATCGGCCGCCACTCGCAGTTATCTAATGCGCGGCCTAGTCTCGAACTTCCCGCAGACTCGCATAGGCCACTCCAATGGCCCGCATGAGGTATTCCTCGCATCAAGGGTAGCTACTCCCGCAACGCCCCGACTCGCACCGCGTGGCCACATAGACCGCGTGACCATAAAGGTCGCACACTAACTCGAACTCTCGTAGCTCGCATAGGTCACATGCACGCATGAGGTATTCTCGAATCATAGGTCATACTGCACTCCCGAGTCTACCCGCGTTGGAGGCGCTTAACCCCTGAATCATGTCAAGAGGTGAGTGATATAATACTAACATAACAGCTTATCGTTAAACAACATAAGCACAACAAGGGAAACCCCTTTACACAAATATCACAAGATACTTAACACACGTAGCATCCTAACATGTTTTACTTATCAAATCAACAAGAAAGTATTACAAGGCTATCACAAACCAACACAATCAAGTTAATCACACAAGGTACTTTCTACTTTATGTTAACAAGTTCGGGTTTTTATCCCCAAAGTACTTCATACATTAACTCTTTAGAAGATCCGTTTCTTTCACAAAAGTCACACAATACCCGTAGTATAAAAATAGAGTGACTATCTTTTTAAGTAAACCAAAACACTTTCCTTTGTAAAATCAAGTAACAACATTATTTTAAAAACGTTCAAGTTTGCCTAATTTCAAATGCTCAAGTTTCTCATTTTCGAAAGGTGTCATAGTTCATAGTTTTAATCACTTAATGATATAATTCTCCTTTAAAACAATTTGAGAAACATATGCCTTATATGTGAGTAGGTTATTCTTGTTTATAACAATCTTATTAAAGCAGCCATGATCTAGGAAATGTAATATCATTTTGTCTCATCATAGCTTCTATGCAGATGGGGGTTTCTACTTGATTTAATAATACTTAATTAGTTAATACATTTCCCTTATTAACGCTGCAGTGGTTTGTTCGATACTTATTCTGATTTCCGAAATCAGTAAAACATTATTCCTTTTAAAAACCAAGTACTCATTACTCACGAATGAGGTTTCACACTTTTTAACAAAACTCATATTAATTTAATTAAGTCAAGTCTCTTATCTTTTAAGATCAAGTCTCTTAACTTCTAAAATCAATAAATCATTCTTTTTATCTCTCTTAAGCCGTTATACCTAACTTCCCATAAAGCTAGTATAACTCTTAAGCTTTTAAAACCAAGTATTACTCTCCTTTCAAAAAGGTTTCTTAATTCTCTTGAAATACTTCAAGATTCTTATTATTCAGCTTAAGTCAAAAGACATTGCCGTAAACTACGTTCGCTAACACACGTCGTCTACCGTACTATATATATATTCTTTAAAATATCATGCTCAAGAGGATAGGAAGAATCACATACCTCGCGACGATTATCGACTATTAGCAAAACGCTCCACCGCTATTACCCGGCTAGCCTTGTCCACCTTTCAAGTAGATCACACTACTCGAAGTACTTCAACCTATAACGGTTATATAAGTCTATCAATGTCTAGACTACACTGTAGAACATTCTAAGCAGAGGCTTCTCTATTCTACGGAAAATTGGGCAGCACTTCCCTACCCGTTAAGCTACACAAGTTCATCAGAATACACCCCATGTAAGTACAGTTTAAACTCTTCTTTAATATTCTTCTGATGCGATTTCAGTTTAACTCTCTTCTGTAATATCCTTCTATTACAGTTCAATTCTCTTCTATGAATCTTAAATTCATTTCAATACTACGACGATGTAATTCCCAATTACAATAGAAGGTCAAGAGTATTTACCTCGATAAGCCCAAAATTATCCAAGTTTAAATGTCGATCTGAGCGACGTTTAGCTCTACTCGGCGCTCCAACCAGCTCCAAACAACCCTTAGAAGTTTTACGCAACTTCTTCTTAATACTTCAACCGACTATGAAGATTTTCCTTAGGGTTTCGTTTTTGATCAAGGAAAGTATAATAGTATTTCGGGCTATTAGTATAGGGATAACCTTGGAATACTACAAGGTATTTGGGCCAACGTATTTTGGAATAGTAACTATACTTGGAGAATACTTTTCTACCAAGGGGGGGGGGTGTATTTGGATGAGAGCAACTCAAGGTAGGGGGGGTACCTCTCGGCCAAAGCCTCACAAGGGGGAGGACGAAAACTATAGAGAGGGGGGAGAGGGATTTCAAGACTTAGAAACATTTTGTGGATGAAGAAGTCTTCAACAAAGGGGGGGTATTTATAGGCCAACCAATGGCCAAGATCAAGACAAGTTGTGGGCAAATGTAGGGTCAAGATTTGGACAAGTGTTTGTGGGTCCCACTTGTTCATCAACTACACAAAATATCTACAAAATATCCTACCTAACCCTTGACTAAAACTTTAACACAAAAAACGTGCCAAGCTAGCCCTTTGCCGTCCACTTTTGAGGGTGACACGTGTCACCCTCCCGTTGGTCCAAAATATTTCATCTCTCGGAAAAATCCGCAAAAAAATATAAATGACATAGCCGTAATTTTCCCTTCGCAAGTTTTGTAAAACGTTTCGTCGGAAAACGATTCTTTTCGGTAGTTGTGAACAAAATTTCGTCCTTGCCTAACTTTAAGGCTCAAACTTTTCTACGTACGTCCTCACGTACATACTCTGGAAATACGGGGTATAACATTCTCCCCTCCTTAGAAACATTCGTCCCGAATGTTCCTTCTCAAGACGGATAACGATGAAGTTCCTCTTAACTTAAACAAGTTGCCAATGCCACACATGGCCACAAAATAACACACGCTCCAATACTAAATCCAAGTCTACGAGGAATCACCTCTAACATCACAAAAGTTTCCACCCAAAGTCTAAACGATACTCCCTTAAGAAACGATCACTTCTATCCTCTTAACACATATTCACTTCTTCCCTTACTCGTCGTACCCTTCTCGCACACTCGAACTCCTTCTCATAACTTACCACATTTCTGTTACTGCCTCAGTTTCCAAATCTCGGGGTTACTATCTCCAACTTGGTCATCATTACTGGGAACAATCTGGATGGATCTCCGATACTTTTCCGAACCTAGCAACACGAACGACCGGACGCTTGCGCCTCGCGTCGGACGCCAATGCTAACCATAGGCAACCCGCCTATTCTTCACATAACACGAAAAGGCCCAAAGTAACTCGGGCTAAGTTTCCTCTGTTTTCCTAACTCGTCACACCCTTTCCGGTGGTACCTTGAAGACCCACCGTCACTGAACTCAGCGTCGTCGCGATTATCCACGACTTCGTTGACTCGAGTGCCAATAACCTCTCCTGGATAAGCTTTACCCTATCCACATCCTGCCGAAACAAGTATGAACCAACTATCTGAACCTTGCCAACCTCGAACCAATCGACCGACAACTTACACTTCCGCCCCTACAAGGCGTCATAAGGCGATATCCGAATACTGAAATGGTAGCTATAAAAACACTCCCTCAATAGGAGGCAACAATCCTCACGGCTACCCCTAAAATCCAAACACTGGCCCGAGGGCGAATGTGATACTGAGACTCACCTGAGTTCCTAACCCTGCCTGGTAAAACTTCCAGAAAAAAAAATAGTCGTAACCTGGGCTCCACTGCCTGTCATAAGGTGAAAGTAGGCACCTCGTGCAACCTTACAACCTTCCTAATATAACATCTCGCATAACCCTCTGCCGAGTAGACGGTCCTGACTGAAAGACAAGATGGGCTGACCTCATCGGCCCGACTACTGGTCGAACGCATCCACGAACTCGTACGATGGTTAACTAAACTTGGGCCTAACACCCCCTTGACCCCACCACCTGGCGGGACCACCTCGAACTGACCCCACCACAATGCAGGCCGCGGGTTGACCCGCGATCGGTCCTCAACCCGACCCGCTATCGCGCAAAAACTCTTGTTTCCCGATCCGGAACAATCTCACCATCGAGTCACGAAAAACCTAGTGGTCTTCTTAGCTCAACTACCCTCTTTCATTTCATACCACTCAGGGGCTTATCACACAAACATATCTCACGTGTACTATGCACTCCGATAAGGGTTAAAACGTAAAAATATAAATCTTTTACTCGATATGGCCTTACCTCTAAGGTCTCTACGTATAAAACTCTAAGGCTCACACCTTCCCTATCCCCAATATTACCCTTTTAACTAACCATGATTTCTAATCACAATTAACACACTGCTATCAGAACATAACACTTAAGATATACTCATCTTATCACACATATCTCTAGAGGGTTAAGGATATACCTGTATCTACTGCTTCACTCCCCTCTGTCGTTTCAATCAATCCTGCCCGGCTGGGCGCATAGCAAAACAAGCTGTCGAAGAAGTACGACACTCCCCATAATGACATCTACCACAACGGCCACACCGAGGTGGGGGTGGCCTCCTCTGGCTAACAACCCTTCCTCTCCTAGCCACTGAATCTGTAACTAATCTAGTAAGCTGAGTCCTCCTACTAGGACATCTTTTCGACACATGGCCCTGACGGCCGCAGGTAAAACAAGCACCAACAACAAGATGACATTCCGGACGGCGCTGTCTGCGTGAACACTGGGAAAAATCAACCGGTGGCTAGAACTACGTGATAGTCAGATCAGAGCCACGGAGTTCGACCAACTCGGCATACCCGAACGCCCCGAAGTGCGCGGAGGACAACTCTGATCGGCGGAGGTGCATATCGATCTGCTGCTAAGGCGACCGCCTCGAAAGTTACCAAAGGACCTGCTGCTCGGCCTCTTCGCCGATCTTGGTTAACCCGTCGATCTCTACGTTTCTCACTGCGTGCATAAGCTGTCTGTGAGCCATGCTCATCCGACCGACGAGCTACTCTTGCACAACCCTTTCTTAGATATTCATCAAGGCCCGCGATAAATCGATACATAAAATACTCTCTGGTTGCTAAATCCATAGCTAGAAACAGGGTCGTCTCTTTGCAATCCATACCTCGCATCGGTCGTGGGCGAAGGTTCAAATATCATGGCCGCAGTAGGAACTGCTGCCGCCGTGCTAAACTCTGTTGGGGCTGGTGACGTAGCAGAGCTCCCCGAATGAAGCACCACCCTAGGTGATGATTGGGCCTGTGCCCTCGTAACCCTCTGTACTCTACTCGCAGCTCCTACGCCTTGCCCTTTTAGGCCCGGGTTGCCTTACGCGGAGGCATAACGGTAAGGGAAAGAATTACGTTAGAGGGGTCCAACTTATAACACAGCTCTAAGGCACGATCTCGGAGTGAGAAGAATGGAAACCAATCCTAAATATCCTATAGCCTCCTGATTATTGGTGTGGTGCACAACACACCGATAATCAAGACTTCTCGGATCGATACGTAGACACTTTCCGAGGATTAATCGCTCGATACCACTTTTGTCACGACCGAACCGGGCGTGATCGTGCCTTACCGGGCACCCAGTAGACATACATCAGTAATCGGCGGAATATAAAACAAGACATGAAATATGAAACGATTATTCGAGAAAAGTTGCCTTACGGCATATATAAATAAAAACTTAAATCCGACGATTACATCCTTTTACAACTCGCCACAAGCGATACTCTGGACCTAAGAATGATATGACAATAATGGCGGGGCAGGGCGCCATACCCTCGAATGTAAGTACCTACAACTACGGGGACTTTACCTGATAAGCCTCGAGAAACGGAGCTTCCCAAACGCAATTGTGATCCTAAGGCGAGGATCGACGATCGTGTACTTCTGCGGCATGAACGCAGCCCGAAGGAAGTCGATAACAGTACCAAGTATGTGAAACTGAAAGTACTATAAATAAAATCATAGTAGTCTATATAAAGCAGGAGACATGTATGATAACTAAACTACGATTCCTGATAAATAAGCGATCATGTCAAGTCGTGGACTCACGCCTCAAAGTCATCACTCAAATACAACTATGGGTCTCACGCCCACAACATCAATCATGCGTGGAATACCTTCTCACTGCCGTGATCTATGATATAAAAGCACCAAGGAACACACATGAACACGGGTCCGCTGTGTCATAATAAAACCGTCTGGGGTAAGTCTGAAGGCATAGCCGACTACTAAAACCCACAGTACCAACAAGGTCATAAACTGTATCATGAGATATGTCTAGACCGCCACATGATCGAAGTTGGCCACTCGCCCGCAGTATCTAATGTGCGCGTCTAGTCCTGGAACTTCCCGCAGCTCCGCATAGGCCACTCCAATGGCCCGTATGAGGCATTCCTCGCATCGAGGGTAGATACTCCCGGCGTCACGGACTCGCGATCTGCGTGGCCACATAGACCGCATGACCATAAAGGCCGCACACTAACACGGAACTCGTAGCTCGCGCAGGTCACAGGACCGCATGAGGTATTCTCGAATCATAGGTCACAGACCACTTTGAGTCTACCCCGCATCGGAGGGCAGCTTAACCCCCGGAATCATGTCAAGTGGTGAGTGATATAATACTAACATAACAGCTTATCGTTAAACAACATAAGCACAACAAGGGAAACCCCTTTACACAAATATCACAAGATACTTAACACACGTAGCATCCTAACATGTTTTACTTATCAAATCAACAAGAAAGTATTACAAGGCTATCACAAACCAACACAATCAAGTTAATCACACAAGGTACTTTCTACTTTATGTTAACAAGTTCGGGTTTTTATCCCCAAAGTACTTCATACATTAACTCTTTAGAAGATCCGTTTCTTTCACAAAAGTCACACAATACTCGTAGTATAAAAATAGAGTGACTATCTTTTTAAGTAAACCAAAACACTTTCCTTTGTAAAATCAAGTAACAACATTATTTTCCAAACGTTCAAGTTTGCCTAATTTCAAATGCTCAAGTTTCTCATTTTCGAAAGGTGTCATAGTTCATAGTTTTAATCACTTAATGATATAATTCTCCTTTAAAACAATTTGAGAAACATATGCCTTATATGTGAGTAGGTTATTCTTGTTTATAACAATCTTATTAAAGTAGCCATGATCTAGGAAATGTAATATCATTTTGTCTCATCTTAGCTTCTATGCAGATGGGGGTTTCTACTGGTTTTAATAATACTTAATTAGTCAATACATTTCCCTTATTAACGCTGCAGTGGTTTGTTCGATACTTATTCGATTTCAAATCAAGAAACATTATTCCTTTTAAAAACCAAGTACTCATTACTCACGAATGAGGTTTCACACTTTTTAACAAAACTCATATTAATTTAATTAAGTCAAGTCTCTTATCTTTTAAGATCAAGTCTCTTAACTTCTAAAATCAATAAATAATTCTTTTTATCTCTCTTAAGCCGTTATACCTAACTTCCCATAAAGCTAGTATAAATCTTAAGCTTTTAAAACCAAGTATTACTCTCCTTTCAAAAAGGTTTCTTAATTCTCTTGAAATACTTCAAGATTCTTATTATTCAGGCTTAAGTCAAAAGACATTGCTGTAAAACTACGTTCAGTTAACACACGTACGTCTACCGTACTATATATATATTCTTTAAAATATCATGCTCAAGAGGATAGGAAGAATCACATACCTCGCGACAATTATCGACTATTAGCAAAACGCTCCACCGCTATTACCCGACTAGCCTTGTCCACCTTTCAAATAGATCACGTTACTCGCAGTACTTCAACCTATAACGGTTATATAAGTCTATCAATGTTTAGACTACACTGTAGAACATTCTAAGCAGAGGCTTCTCTATTCTACGGAAAATTGGGCAGCACTTCCCTACCCGTTAAGCTACATAAGTCTACTGTAAATACAGTCCTATGTAAGTACAGTTTAAACTCTTCTTTAATATTCTTCTGATGCGATTTCAGTTTAACTCTCTTCTGTAATATCCTTCTATTACTGTTATACCCCGTATTTCCAGAGTATGTACGTGAGGGCGTACGTACAAAAGTTTAGCCTTAAGATAGGCACTTTGGGCGAAATTTGTGCACAACCCACGAAACGAATGGTTTTCCGACGAAACATTTTTCAAAACTTGCATAGGGTAAATTACGGCTATGTCATTTATAATTTTTGCGGATTTTTCCGAGAGACGAAATATTTTGTAGCAACGGGAGGGTGACACCCTCATATGGACGGCAACTTGGGCAAGAGTTGGACGATTTTGTGGCTTAGTTTTTGGTCAAGGAGTTGGTAGGATATTTGTGTAGTAGATGGATAAGGACACTTGCCTAAATCTCCACCTTACACTTGCCTACCACTTGGCTTCATCTTGGCCATTGGTTGGCCTATAAATACCCCCCTAACTTGAAGGTTTTCTTCATCCACAAATCAATTCTCCAAGTCTTGAAAAATCCCTCCCCTCTCTTATAGCTTTTCGTCCAAGCTCTTCTCCCCCCTTCCTTGAGTCCTAGCCGAAACCTACCCCCCTCCCTTGGTAGAAAAGTTGTCTTCCAAGTATAGTTACTATTCCTAAATACCCTAGCCCCAAATCCCTTATAGTATTTAAGTAGAAGTTGTTAGAAACTTCTAAGGGTTTCTTGGAGCTATCGGAGCGTACAAATTAGGAGCTAAACCTTGCTCAGGATCGACATTTAACTTGGATAATATTGGGCTTATCGAGGTAAATAATCTTATCCTTCTATTGTAATTGGAGAATACATACCGTAGAAGTATAGAAATAAGTATAAAACACATAGAAGGATATTAAAGAAGAGAATTGAACTGTAATTACACTGAAGGATAATACAGAAGAATAATAAACTGAAATCACATCAGAAGTATAATAAAGAAGAATTGAATCGCATTTACATAGGGAATTTGTATTTGCAGATGAACTTGTGTAGCTTGACGAGTAGGAAGTCTGCCCAAATTTCCGTAGAATAAAGAACCTCTCGCTTAGAATAGTCTCTGAGTAGTCTAGACATTGATAGGCGTGCGACTATTATAGGTTGATTCTCTGCGCGCGACATACTCGACTTGGCAGGTGGATTTCGCCGAGGAGGTATGTGATTCTCCCTATACTCTTGAGCATGATATTTTAAAATATATATAGTACGGTGAGCGACGTGTGTTAATCGGGCGTAGTTTTACGCAATGTCTTTGACTTAAGCCCGAATAATAAGAATCTTGAAGTCTTTCAAAAGAATTATAAATCATTTTTGAAAGAAGAAGAATAATTGTTTTTAAAACAAAAAGCTTAAGAGTTATACTCGGTTTATGGGAAGTTCGGTATAACGACTTAAGAAAGATGACAAGTACAATTTACTTATGTGTTTATGAAAGACTTGTATTGATTCTGGAAAGTATAATAAGATGGTTTGTTGAGTAGATATATTGTGATGCTATGTGTGTTGTATCCTGTAAACGTTTGTGTAAAGAGGTTATTCTTATTGTGCTTATGTTGTTTAGCGATAAGCTGTTATGTTAGTATTATATCACTCACCTCTTGACATGATAGGGGTTGTCGCCTCCGACGCGGGTTATAGCTCAGCGATGCGTGTGACTATGATTCGAGAATACCTCATGCGGGTCCTGGGGGCCTATGCGGAGCTACGAGAGTTCCAGGTTAGTGTGCGGTCCTTGTGGACATGCGGTCTATGTGGCTGCGGACACGAGTCGGGGCGATGCCGAGGAGTAGCTACCCTCGATGCGGGGAATACCTCATGCGGGCCTACGTGAGTGGCCTATGCGGACTGCGGGAGTCCAGGATTAGGCATGCTTAATGATACTATGGGCGATTGGCCTTGCTTCGATCATTCGCAGCCTAGAAAGAGACCTGTTACAGTTTACCTCTTATTGCTCTTGTTTGTGATGTGGCACTATGTGCGGTTACCTTGTTTGTTTCGTACATATTTGTAAAACTGGTTTTAAAATGATATGATTTCATTTAAGTACTTTACAGTTTCACATACTTGGTACCTGTTGTACTGACCTCCTTCGGGGGGCTGCGTTCATGCCGCAGGTAAAGGGAAGCAGGTAGCGGATCCTCAGTCTTAGGATCTTTTCTTTGGTGTCAGGAGCTCCATCTTCTCCGGAGGCTCGACTTTTGGGTATGATCTCCCTGTTGATGTAGATAGTTTTGTACATTCAGGGTATGGCGGGGCCCTGTCCCGCCATAGTTGTTTACTTCCTTAGAGTGCAGTAGTCCTATTATGCATTGGGATGAATCGCGATTTTGGTTATATATATATATGCCGAAAGGCGACCCTTTTTTTCAGATAAACTGTGTCTCATTTACAATTGTTTCATGTCTTGTGTTTTTATATTCCGCTGATTACTCTGATGTATGACTACTTGGGTGCCCGGGTAAGGCACCAGTCACGGGCCCCGGAACGGGTCGTGACAAAAGTGGTATCAGAGCAGTTAATCCTCGGAAAGTGTCTACAGACCGTATCTAGTAGAGTCTTGATTATCGGTGTGTTGTGCACCACACCAATAATCAGGAGGCTATAGGATATTTAGGATTGGTTTCCATTCTTCTCACTCTGATATCGTGCCTTAGAGCTTTGTTATAAGTTGGACCCCTCTAACGTATTCCTTTTCTGTAACAGTTATGCCTCCACGTAAGGCAACCCGGGCCCAGAAGGGCAAGGAAGCCGAGGGAGCTACTAGTAGGACACCGAGATTCACGAGGGCTCAGGCCCAGTCTATACCCGAGACGGCGAGTTCCATAACGCCGCCGGCCCCAGCAGAGACCACAGTACCCGCACCTCCTGTCCCACAGCTTGGGGCGGAGGTTAAGTACTGAAGTGGTGGCTATTGGCGTGATTGTGGCGAACGCGAGGATAAATTTGGATCACGGCGGTTCAGTTCAGTGCACGTGGTTCACCCAGATCGAGCGATTTGAGGCTACGGATTTTACGAGTTGTAGCCCGCCAGAGTTCTACGGGTCGAGGCCTGAGGATGATCCGCAGGAGTTCATCCGTCAGTTACAGAGGATCATGCGGGTGATCAAGGCTTCAGAGACCGAGTCCGTGATCTTCGGTTCGCATCGGCTGCGTGATACCGTAGTCGTAGTTTGACTTCGTGGGAGTTTTCGGGAGAGCATCGCGCCTCAGCAGTATGGGACGAGTTTTGGAGGCTTTTCACGCACTTCTTGCCTCCGCAGATGAGGAGGCACGGGCCGGCAATTTTTGTTCTTTGAGGCAGAGGCGCCTGATTAGGAAGTACAACGTCGAGTTCGATTCATCGCACGATATGTCCCTGCGCTAGTAGCGATATGGAGGACCGAGTGCCGATCGCCACGGGCTAGATGATTATATGGCGAGTATTGTGCGGGTGTGGCTCTGCGGCGTGCATGGACATTACCGTATGCGAGCTCATGCGCTTGGATGCGAGGCGTAGAGGCGGCGGGTTGTGGCGGCCAGCGAGAAGAAGGCGGGGCGGCAGGTCTTTTGGTAGCTCTCGGGGTGGGCGGCACCGGCAGCGATCTAGATTTGCACCACGGCCGGCTCAGTACTCGCCGCGTCTTGAGGACAGACGGGGCCCGGACTTGGACGTCGAGTAGCGAGGTGATAACCGTCGGGACCACCCGGTGTGGCGTCACGGTAGATCCCATTACGGAATTGTGGTGCTGCTCAGAGAGTTTGTTACGATTGCGGCCAGCGAGGTCACTTTGCGAGCTGTCCGGCCAAGCGGCGCAGAGGTAGGAGTCGCCTACGTGGTCTTTCACCGGTCTTCTTCATCTCCTACGATTTCGCCCGGAAGCGAGGACGGCCAGTCGCAGCAGGTCGTGCGGGTCGATTCTAGCGGTCCTCGAGCGCATATATGCCTTGTCCGGTAGGCGGGACGTAAGGCCTCACCTGATGTCGTCACAGGTACTTTATCAGTTTCGTGTTGTGACGTGTATGCCTTGATAGATCCGAGTTCTACTCTGTCCTATATATCTCCCCTTGTTGCTAGTAGGATAGGGATAGAGCCTGTGTCCATAGACCCTTTCGAGGTAGCTACGCCAGTGGGTGATTCGGTGGTAGCTCGGCGGGTATATAGGGCTTGTCCAGTGACCTTATGCAGTCGTCAGACTCTAGCCGACTTGAAAGAGTTGTACATGACTGATTTCGATGTGATCATGGGAATGGATTGGTTAGCTTCTTGCTACGCCAATGTAGACTGCGAGGAGAAGTGATGCGGTTCGGTTTCTGGGAGCCAGGTTATTGAGTGGGAGGAACATCAGACGCTGAGGGTAGGTTTATTTCCTACCTCAAGGCTAGGAAGATGGTGCAGAAGGCGTACAACTACCATCTCGTTCGGAAGTTTGATACTGAGGATGCAGTGCAGTTTTGATCGATTCGGTAGTCGAGAGAGTTCCCAGACGTGTTTCCAGACGACCTCCCGGGTATCCGTCCTGAGAGGGAGATAGAGTTTTGTATCGATGTCTGCGGACGGTCGGCTATTTCCATTCGCCCATCTGAGAATGGCACTGCCGAGTTGAGAAAGTTGAAGGACCGGTGAGAGATTTCTTGGAGAAGCGGCTTCATCAGGCCTAGTGTTTCTCCGCAGGGGCGCGGTATTGTTCGTGAAGAAGAAGGATGGGGCCTGCGCATGTGTGTTGATTCTGAGCGGTGAACAAGGTGACTATTAAGAATAGATACCCCTTCCTGTGATTGATGATTTGTTCGACCAGGTGCGAGTGCGAGATGTTTCTCAGATTGATCTGCGATCGCTATCATCAGTGCAGTCGAGAGGCGGATGTCCCTAGATCGTGCATTAGGACGTGCGGGCATTATGAGTTCGAGTCATGTCTTTCGGGTTGACCATGCTCGTGGTATTCATGGATTTGATGAACAAGTGTTCAAGCCATTTTGGACACGTTTGTTATAGTGTTCATTGATGATATCTTGGTTTATTCGCTCGAAGCGAGGAGCACGCGGAGCATTTGAGGATTGTCTTGAGAGTTCTCCAGACCAGCGATTATACGCCAAGTTTTGAAATGTGAGTTCGGTTGACTTGGTGGCTTTTCTTGGGCATATAGTCGGCCGATGGTATTGGTGGATCTGGCCAAGATCGAGGCGATCGAGTTGGCTGAACTCTTACTCCGAGAGGTTCGCATTTTGGGCCTTGCAGTTATTATCGGTTCGTAGAAGTTTGCTTCTATCTGCACCATTGACTAGTGACTCGAAGCGGCTAAGTTTGATGGACTGATGCGTGTGGCGGTGGTTTCCGATTCTTGAAGGAGAGGCGACGGCCGCCCGTTCTTACTCTTCCAGGGTCGACGGCTATGTCGTGTATTGTGACGTCGGGCATCGGGTTGGGATGTGTGTTGATGCAGCGGGGCAAGGTTATAGTGTCACGATCCCGGCGACTTAAGAAGCATAGGAGGAACTACCCCACCCATGATTTGGAGTTAGCGGCGGTGATTCACGCCAAGATCTGGAGGCACTATTTGTATGGGGTTCGTGGATATTTATACGGACCACAAGAGCCTCGGTATATCTTCACCAGAGGAGGCGAACTTACGACATAGGCGGTGGTTAGAGTTACTCAAGGATTACGATGTTGATATCTGTACCACCCGAAAGGCCAATGTTGTGGCGGATGCCGCCAGTAAATGAGTCGATGGGTAGCCTATCGGATGTGCGGCGAGAGAGGAGGGCATGGTTCGTGATTTGCATCGATTAGCGAGCCTTGGAGTCCGATTGATTGATTCCGATGGCGGTGGGGTTCGAGTTCGAGAGGTTGCGAGTCTTCCATCGTCGGCGAGGTGAAGAGGCAATAGTTTGAGGATTCGGTTTTGACGCGTGCGTGATCGACTCTTCGTGAGGAAGGGTCCTTTCGGTAGCACGATGGGTGCTAAGGTTCGAGGGCGAGTTGTGTGTTAGGATATTGCGGGACTTGCAGCAGATTCTAGGGAAAGCACGCGACGCGTTACTCTATCCATCCGGTCGACCAAGATGTACCACGACCTCGGATCGTGTATTGGTGGGATGGCTTGAAGAGGGGCGTTGCGAGTTTGTGGCTCGATGCGTGTTGTCGGCAGGTAAAGGTAGAGCACGAGGCCCGGTAGTTTGTTGCGCATAATAGAGATCCGGCACGGAAGTGGGAGGTGATCAACATGGATTTTATCACAGGATTACCTCGCACTCAGAGGAAGCATGATTCTATCTGGGTTATCGTCGACATGCTGACGAAATCAGCCCACTTTCTTCCCGTCAGGACAACTTTTGGTGAGGATTATGCGGACTTTACATCAGAGATCGTCGATCGCATGGAGTCCCTATTTCTATCATATCGGCCAGAGCCCAGTTCTGGCTAACTTCTCGAGGTCTTTCGGAAGGGTTTAGGGACGAGTGAGCACGAGTCTTGCATTCCATCCACGCATGACCAGACGGTGGCGCACTATCCGACTCTTGAGGATATCTGCGAGCCCGTGTTATTGACCGAGGGTAGCTGGGAGGATCATTTGCCTCTAGTTGAGTTTGCGTATAATAATAGCTACCACTCCAGTATTCAGATGGCGCCTTATGAGGCCTTGTATGGGAGGAAGTGCAGATCGTCGATAGGCTGGTTTGATGTAGGCGAGGTGCAGTTAGTGGGACGGACACGATGCGAGCGATGGATAAGGTGAAGCTTATCCGAGGCGATTCTTGGCGGCTCGAGTCGGCGAAGTCATATCACGGATCATCGTCGTCGGCGGAGTTCGAGGTTGATGATTGGGTTTTGAAGGTGTCACCCATGAAGGGTGTGATGAGATTCGGGAAGAAAGGAAACTCGGCCAGGTACATTGGGCGTATCAGTTGTCGCGGGGTAGGCAAGGTTGGCTATGAGTTGGATCTGCCGTCCGATCTAGATGCAGTGCATCCGGTGTTTCATGTTTCTATCTTTGAGAGATGTATCGGGGATCCATCTAGAGTGCATCCGATTGACGATGTCCGGTGGCCAGGGATTATCGTATGAGGAGATTCCCATAGCGATAATCGATCGTCAGGTTAGGCGTCTACGGACCAAGGACGTGGCTTCCGTCAAAGTCTTGTGGCGGAACGAGCTCAGGGAGGAGATGACATGGGAAGCCGAGGAGGACACGAGGCAGAAGTATCCTCACCTATTCCCACCTCCAGGTAACTCACTTTCCTACTTATAAATTTTCATTGTCATATATGCCTAAGTGTTGTTTTGTGGCCGTATGTGGCATTTGCAAACTGTTTAAGTTATGAGGAACTTTATCATTATCTGTCTTGGGAAGGAACATTCGGGACGAATGTTTCTAAGGAGGGGAGAATGTTATACCCCGTATTTCCAGAGTATGTGCATTGAGGCGTCGTCTAAAAGTTTAGCCTTAAGATAGGCACTTTGGGCGAAATTTGTGCACAACCCACGAAACGAATGGTTTTCCGACGAAACATTTTTCAAAACTTGCGTAGGGTAAATTACGGCTATGTCATTTATAATTTTTGCGGATTTTTCCGAGAGACGAAATATTTTGGACCAACGGGAGGGTGACACTTGTCACCCTCATATGGACGACAACTTGGGCAAGGGTTGGACGATTTTGTGGCTTAGTTTTTGGTCAAGGAGTTGGTAGGATATTTGTGTAGTAGATGGATAAGGACACTTGCCTAAATCTCCACCTTACACTTGCCTACCACTTGGCTTCATCTTGGTCATTGGTTGGCCTATAAATACCCCCCTAACTTGAAGGTTTTCTTCATCCACAAATCAATTCTCCAAGTCTTGAAAAATCCCTCCCCTCTCTTATAGCTTTTCGTCCAAGCTCTTCTCCCCCCTTCCTTGAGTCTGGCCGAAACCTACCCCCTTGGTAGAAAAGTTGTCTTCCAAGTATAGTTACTATTCCTAAATACCCTAGCCCCAAATCCCTTATAGTATTTAAGTAGAAGTTGTTAGAAACTTCTAAGGGTTTCTTGGAGCTATCGGAGCGTACAAATTAGGAGCTAAACCTTGCTCAGGATCGACATTTAACTTGGATAATATTGGGCTTATCGAGGTAAATAATCTTATCCTTCTATTGTAATTGGAGAATACATACCGTAGAAGTATAGAAATAAGTATAAAACACATAGAAGGATATTAAAGAAGAGAATTGAACTGTAATTACACTGAAGGATAATACAGAAGAGTATTGAACTGAAATCACATCAGAAGTATAATAAAGAAGAATTGAACTGTACTTACATAGGACTGTATTTACAGTAGACTTGTGTAGCTTGACGGGTAGGGAAGTGCTGCCCAAATTTCCGTAGAATAAAGAACCCTCTGCTTAGAATAGTCTACAGAGTAGTCTAGACATTGATAGACGTACCTGACTATTATAGGTTGATTCTCTGCGCGCGACATACTCGACTTGGCAGGTGGATTTCGCCGAGGAGGTATGTGATTCTCCCTATACTCTTGAGCATGATATTTTAAAATATATATAGTACGGTAGACGTACGTGTGTTAACTGGACGTAGTTTTACGGCAATGTCTTTTGACTTAAGCCTGAATAATAAGAATCTTGAAGTCTTTCAAAAGAATTATAAATCATTTTTGAAAGAAGAAGAATAATTGTTTTTAAAACAAAAAGCTTAAGAGTTATACTAGCTTTACGGGAAGTTAGGTATAACGACTTAAGAAAGATGAAAGGAACAGTTTACTTATGTGTTTATGAAAGACTTGTATTGATTCTGGAAAGTATAATAAGATGGTTTGTTGAGTAGATATATTGTGATGCTATGTGTGTTGTATCCTGTAAACGTTTGTGTAAAGAGGTTATTCTTATTGTGCTTATGTTGTTTAGCGATAAGCTGTTATGTTAGTATTATATCACTCACCTCTTGACATGATACCGGGGGTTAAGCTGCCCTCCGATGCGGGGTATAGCTCAGGCAGTCTGTGTGACTATGATTCGAGAATACCTCATGCGGGTCCCGGGGGCCTATGATATGATTTCATTTAAGTACTTTACAGTTTCACATACTTGGTACCTGTTGTACTGACCTCCTTCGGGGGGCTGCGTTCATGCCGCAGGTAAAGGGAATCAGGTAGCGGATCCTCAGTCTTAGGATCTTTTCTTTGGTGTCAGGAGCTCCATCTTCTCCGGAGGCTCGACTTTTGGGTATGATCTCTCTGTTGATGTAGATAGTTTTGTACATTCAGGGTATGGCGGGGCCCTGTCCCACCATAGTTGTTTACTTCCTTAGAGGTCTGTAGTCCTATTGTACAGTTGGGATGTAACTGCAGATTTTGGTTATATATATATATGCCGAAAGGCGACCCTTTTTTTCAGATAAACTGTGTCTCATTTACAATTATTTCATGTCTTGTGTTTTTATATTCCGCTGATTACTCTGATGTATGACTACGTGGGTGCCCGTGTAAGGCACCAGTCACGGGCCCCGGAACGGGTCGTGACAATTACAGTTCAATTCTCTTCTATGAATCTTAAATTCATTTCAATACTACGACAGTATGTAATTCCCAATTACAATAGAAGGTCAAGAGTATTTACCTCGATAAACCCAAAATTATCCAAGTTTAAATGTCGATCCTGAGCGACGTTTAGCTCCTACTCTGGGCGCTCCAACCCGCTCCAAACAACCCTTAGAAGTTCTACGCAACTTCTTCTTAATACTTGAACCGACTATGAAGATTTTCCTTAGGGTTTCGTTTTTGTGACTGAAGGAAAGTATAATAGTATTTCTGGGCTATTAGTATAGGGATAACCTTGGAATACTACAAGGTATTTGGGCCAACGTATTTTGGAATAGTAACTATACTTGGAGAATACTTTTCTACCAAGGGGGGGGGGGGTGTATTTGGATGAGAGCAACTCAAGGTAGGGGGGGTACCTCTCGGCCAAAGCCTCACAAGGGGGAGGACGAAAACTATAGAGAGGGGGGAGAGGGATTTCAAGACTTAGAAACATTTTGTGGATGAAGAAGTCTTCAACAAAGGGGGGGTATTTATAGGCCAACCAATGGCCAAGATCAAGACAAGTGGTGGGCAAGTGTAGGGTCAAGATTTGGACAAGTGTTTGTGGGTCCCACTTGTTCATCAACTACACAAAATATCTACAAAATATCCTACCTAACCCTTGACTAAAACTTCAACACAAAAAACGTGCCAAGCTAGCCCTTTGCCGTCCACTTTTGAGGGTGACACGTGTCACCCTCCCGTTGGTCCAAAATATTTCATCTCTCGGAAAAATCCGCAAAAAATATAAATGACATAGCCGTAATTTTCCCTTCGCAAGTTTTGTAAAACGTTTCGTCGGAAAACGATTCTTTTCGGTAGTTGTGAACAAAATTTCGTCCTTGCCTAACTTTAAGGCTCAAACTTTTCTACGTACGTCCTCACGTACATACTCTGGAAATACGGGGTATAACAGTGCACCACATCTATAATCAGGAGGCTACAGGACATTTAGAATTGGTTTCCATTCTTCTCTCTCTGAGATCGTGCAGTAGAGCTGTCTTATTAGGTTGAACCCTCTCTGACATATTCTTATGCATCAGTTATGCCTCCACGGAAGGCGACCAGGGCCCAGAAGGGCAAGGCAGCAGTAGGAGCTGCTAGGGGGACGCAGAGAGTTACTAGGGCTCAGGCCCAGACTATGCCTGAGGTTGTGGCCCAGGCGGCGAGTTCAGTTACCCCGGCAGTACTAGAGGAGCCGAGAGCAGCCGCAGCTCCAGGAGTTCCGATACCTGAGCCTCCAGTCCCGCAGCCAGAGGCAGAGTATAGAGATTATGGAGAGCAGATCAGGTTATTGACCAGCATAGTGACAGGGCAATACCGACAGGAGTAGGTAGCTAACCCTAGAGGTTCTACAGTTTGAGGATTCGAGATTTTCTGGGTTGTAATCCACCCGAGTTCTATGGTTCGAGGCCTGAGGATGATCCTCAGGAGTTCATTCGGCAGATGCAGCGGACTATGCAGGTACTTAGGGCCTCGGAGACAGAGTCAGTTGTGCTAGCTTCCTACCGGTTATGTGATATTGCAGTGAACTGGTTTGAGTTGTAGGAGCTGTCCAGGGGCGTGGGTACTCCTCCAGCTGGTTGGGACGAGTTCACAGAGGCCTTCCTTGATCACTTTTTGCCTCCTGAGATGAGGAGAGCCCGTGTGGATATGTTCTTGACGCTGAGGCAGAATGGAAGGACGATCAGAGAGTATAACCTGGAGTTTGACTCATTGGCTAGGTATGCACTCACTATTGTGGCTGACATGGCTGATAGAGTTCATCGCTACGTTATGGGGCTAGACCGCTATATGGTTATTGTATTCCTGGGAGTGGCCCTTCAGCCAGGTATGGATATTGCCAGGATGCAGGCATACACACAGTGTATTGAAGACAGAGAGAGAGAGAGTACCAGTGCACCAGGCCGGCCCAAGAGGCTGGGACGCAGGTTTGAGGTAACTTTCGAGGCGGACAACCTCAGCAGTAGGCTAGGTCTACAGTTCAGCCGACATATAGTGCTCCTTCCCGATTCGCGGAGGTTTGATCACCGTTATTCGGGAGCAGTGTCGTGGCTCCGTGGCGCAGTTCGCAGGAGTTCAGAGGTACTAGCCGGATGAGGCCACCCCTACCTCGGTGTGTCCGATGTGGGAGGTTCCATTTTGGGGAGTGTCATGATACTTCGAGAGCCTATTTTTCATGCGGCATCCGAGACCATCTGGTGAGGGAGTGTCCGTACAAAGGGGACACGGGTAGTATGACTCAGCCTACAGGGCCAGTTGTCGGGTCTTCGTCTTCGGTGGTTATGCGCCCCGGAGGGCAGGGTGTTCATGGGCCAGCAGCCCGCGGCAGAGATCGTGGCAGAGGTCCTAGTTCTAGCGGTCCACAGAACCGCATATATTCCTTAGCCAGTCGGCAGGACCAGGAGGCTTCGCCGGATGTCGTCATAGGTATATTATTGATATCATGCTGTGACATTTATGCTTTGATAGATACGGGTTCTACTTTGTCCTATATATCCCCTCTTATTGCTGGTAGAATAGGAATATAGCCTGAGTCGATAGAACCTATTGAGGTAGCTACGCCAGTGGGTGATTCAGTGATAGTTGAGCGGGTGTATAAAAACTGCCCGATATTCATATACAATCGTCAGACCCTTGCAGACTTGATAGAGTTGGAGATGACAGATTTTGATGTCATTATGGGTATGGACTGGTTGGCTTCTTGTTATGTCAATGTTGACTGTAGAGAGAGATTGGTCCAATTCCAGTTTCCTAGTGAGCAGGTTATTGTGTGGAAAGGCAATACAACATTGCCGAGCGGTAGGTTTATTTCTTACCTCAAGGCTAGGAAGATGGTCCAGAAAGGGTATATTTATCATCTCGTTCGGGTATTCGATACAGAGGCTGAGGTACCATCCCTTCAGTCAGTTTCGATGGTTAGAGAATTTTCGGATGTTTTCCCGGATGATCTCCCAGGTATTTCTCCTGAGAGGGATATAGAGTTTTGTATTGATGTGCTGCCAGACACTCGGCCTATATCTATTCTGCCGTACAGAATGACACATGCTGAGTTGAAGGAGTTGAAGGACCAGCTGAAAGATTTGCTGGAAAAAGGCTTTATTAGGCCTAGTACTTCTCCCATGGGGAGCGCCGGTATTGTTTGTAAGAAAGAAGGATGAGACGCTGCGTATGTGTGTTGACTACAGGCAGCTGAACAAGGTAACCATAAAAAATAGATACCCCCTCCCCACGATTGATGATTTGTTTGATCATTTGCAGGGTGCTAGGTATTTTTCCAAGATAGACATGCGATCTGGTTACCATCAAGTGCGAGTTAGAGAGACAGATATCCCGAAGACTGCAATCAGGACCCGGTATGGGCATTATGAGTTCAGGATGATGTCTTTCGGGTTAACTAATGCTCCAGCGGTATTTATGGATTTGATGAACCGGGTGTTCAAGCCATTTCTGGATACGTTTGTTATAGTATTCATTGATGACATCCTGGTTTATTCTCGCACAGAGCAGGAGCATGCGGATCACATGAGGGCAGTACTTGGAGTCCTCCGGAGCCGGCAGTTGTATGCCAAGTTCTCCAAGTGTGAGTTTTGGTTGACCTCAGTGGCATTCTTGGGGAACATTATCGGGGTCGATGGCATTCGGGTTGATACGTCGAAGATTGAGGCGGTCAAGACTTGGCCAAGACCTACTACTCCGACGGAGGTGCGCAGATTCTTAGGGCTGGTCGGTTATTACCGTAGATTTGTGGAGCAGTTCGCTTCGATATCAGCGTCTTTAACTAGGCTGACTCAAAAAGCGGTTAAGTTCCAGTGGACGGATGCCTGTGAGAAGGGCTTCCAGTTATTGAAGGAAAAGTTAACGACGACTCCAGTTCTTACTCTTCCTGAGGGATTAGAGGGTTATGTGATTTATTGTGATGCCTCGAGTGTCGGGCTAGGGTGTGTATTGATGCAGCACGGCAAAGTTATAGTCTATGCTTCCCGACAGCTACGGAAGCATGAGAGGAATTACCCTACCCACGACTTAGAGTTGGCTGCGGTTATTCATGCCTTGAAGATATGGAGGAACTATTTATATGGGGTTCATGTAGATATTTATACAGACCACAAGAGCCTCCAGTACATCTTCAGACAGAGGGAGCTGAACTTGCGGCAGAGACGGTGGTTGAAGTTGCTTAAGGATTATGATGTTGATATCCTATACCACCCGGGGAAAGCCAACCTGGTTGCAGATGCTCCGAGTCGTAGATCTATGGGGAGTCTGTCAGGTGTACAGCCAGATAGGCAGGACATGGTCCGTGAGATCCAGCAACTAGCGAGCCTTGGGGTTCGTTTGGTCGATACCGATGATAGTAGGGTTCGGGTTCGAGAGGTTACCGAGTCTTCCATCGTTGAGGAGGTGATGAGGCGACAGTATGAGGATCCGGTTTTAATACGGTATCGAGATACGGCTCTTCGAGAGGAGAAGAGTTTATTCGAGGTAGCACCTGATGGGGTGCTAAGATACGAGGGCAGATTGTGTGTACCCGATGTTGCAGAACTTCGTCAGCAGGTTCTCGGGGAGGCACACAATGCTCGTTACTCTATTCATCCGGGGTCGACTAAGATGTACCATGACCTCAGATGTATATATTGGTGGGATGGCCTGAAGAGGGAAGTAGCAGAGTTTGTTGCTCAGTGTCCAAATTGTCAGCAGGTCAAGGTCGAGCATCAGAAGCCCGGTGGGCTACTACAGACGATTAAGATCCCGACTTGAAAGTGGGATGTGATTAATATAGATTGTATTACAGGGTTACCTCGTACTCAGAGGAAGTGCGACTCCATTTGGGTTATAGTAGACAGGCTGACGAAATCAGCCCACTTTCTTCCAGTCATGACTACTTATTCAGCTGAGGGTTATGCTAGACTTTATATCCGAGAGATTGTGAGATTGCACGGGGTTACTACATCTATTATATCAGACAGAGGAGCTCAGTTTACGGCTAACTTCTGGAGGTCTTTCCAGAAGGGGTTAGGGACACAGGTGAGTCTCAGTACTGCATTTCACCCTCAGACCGACGGACAGGCAGAGCGTACTATCCATACACTTGAGGATATGTTGTGGGCCTGTGTTATTGATTTCAGAGGTAGCTGGGAGGATCATTTGCCTCTTGTTGAGTTTGCATATAATAACAGCTACCATTCCAATATTCAGATGGCGCCTTATGAGGCCTTATATGGAAGAAAGTGTAGGTCGCCGATAGGTTGGTTAGATGTTGGCGAGGTTCAGTTAGTTGGCCCAGACTTGATTCGGTAGGCTTTGGATAAGGTGAAGCTTATCCAGGAGAGGTTGTTAGCAGCTCAGAGTCGACAGAAGTCTTATGCAGATAATCGACGTCGACACTTGGAGTTCTAGATTAACGATTGGGTATTCTTGAAGGTGTCACCCATGAAGGGTGTGATGAGATTTGGGAAGAAGGGGAAACTTAGCCCGAGGTACATTGGGCCTTATCAGATTGTCCGTAGAGTAGGCAAGGTTGCCTATGAGTTAGATCTGCCGTCCGACTTGGAGGCGGTACATCCGATCTTCTATGTTTCTATGTTACGGAAGTGTATCGGAGATCCATCCAGAGTTTTCCCCGTTAGTGATGTCCAGGTGACAGAGGGGTTATCGTATGAGGAGAGTCCTATAGCGATACTTGATCACCAGGTCAGACGATTACGGACTAAGGACGTGGCTTTCGTCAAGGTCTTGTGGCGGAATGATAATAAAAAGGAGATGACTTGGGAAGCGGAAGAGGACATGATGACGAAGTATCCTCACTTGTTCCCCACACCTATAGGTAATTCGTTTTCCTTACTTGTCGATTTTGATGTACGTATATGCATAAGTGTTATATTGTGACCATGTGTGGCATATTTGATATGTTAAGTATAGTTAAAGGGGATTATGCCGATATCTACTTTGAATGAACCCCGAAAGAACATTCGGGACGAATGTTTCTAGGGGGGGGGGGAGAATGTTACACCCCGTAATTCCAGGACACGTGTAAGAGAACGTGCATAAGAAAGTTAGACTTAAAAATTGAAACAAAAGAAAGATTACTTTTGCTACGAAAAATATTTCGAACCTCGGGAAGGAAAAATGTTTTTTTAATGGGAATTGAGTCCCCATATTTGGTATTTGAGACTTATAGAATTTATTGGAATTCTTGGAGATGAAATATTTTGGACCAACCGGAGGGCGACACGTGTCACCCTCCACATGCCCATGTTGGACGAAAACTTGACCAAGTCAAGTAGCCAAGTGGGCTTGATATTATTGACCAAATCTCATCCACACATTGTTTTAATCTTGGCCTTGGTTGTAGTATATATTTCCTACTAGTGCAAGACTAATTCCACACTTAGAAAAATTCAAGAAACTTGTTATGGCACATTGAGGCTCTCGGTTTGGAGCTCTCTTGGAAGACAAAAAAAATTCAATTATTGTTCATAAATCCCAATATTCAAACCAAAGGTCCCTAGATGTATTCTAAGGATATCCAAACACAAAAATCCCGGAAATACGACGTTAATCCATTAGCGCAACATGAAACCCTAAGGTGTTCTTCATATGTTGGGTTAGAATTTGAAGAGAAGTTGTTTATGAACTTCTAAGGGTTGCTTAGAGTGGATTGGAAGGTAAAGAAGAAGAGCTAAAGTTGCTAAGGATCGACTTTTAGTCTTGGATTATATTTGGGCTTATTTAGGTAAAAATCTTCATCTTCTTAATGTAATTGAAGATTACATGTTGTAGTAGTTGATAAATGAGCATGTGATATATGGAATGAAGTTTGAAAAGATTTGGATTATATTGAGATGTTAAAAACCGAAAATTGGCATGCTAGCCATTAAAAATTGTAAATCAATTTGGTCCATAGTTATAATCGTTACATGTTATATAAGGAAAAGAATATAGTTGTTATAATTGGTTACGACTTATATAACAAGTTGAAAAAAGACTTGGTTTAGAAAGGAATTGAAAAGGATTATATGTTGGCATGTTGTAGCCGAGAATTGCCTAGAGTTAATGGACTGTTTTATATGAATTGTGGGGCAGAATTTTACACGTCCTGTTAGGCGTGTAATCCCCTTTGATTAGTTGATGTGTTGAGCCTTAAATGTGGCATGTTTGGTTATTGATTGCGGGCCTTGAAAAAGGTGGAAAAGTACGTAGAAACAGGGGAGGTGCTGTCCAATTTTCCGTGGAATAAGAGACTTTATACTTAGAGTTATTCTACGATAGAATGCTAGAAGTTGATAGACGTGTTATGGTTATTATAGGTGCTGACACCCAATTTTGACCCTCGCGTCCGATCATTAACTATAAAAGTGCACTAATTTTTAAAAGATAAGTTTAACAATTTTATAACAATAAAATGCAACAATAAAAATAAAAATAAAAAAATTAATACATGCATAAATAAATAATTTAATAATAGTGTCGCATCAACCATCCCTTAAAATTACATCCACATTTATTAATACCCAAAGCAATTTCATAATTATTATTTGCAATTTAAACCCCTATCAAATTAATGTAACACCGCAATAATTTTAAATAATGATAAAACATGCACGATAAATAAGATTTCTAAATAATAGCGTCGCATTTATATAAAAAAAAACAGTAAGCAGTCCTTAAATGTCATATCCGCATTTGTCATTTAATAATATTTAAAGCAATTTTATAATTTAAATCTTATTTTATTTACCATTAATTAAAACTAATACCCAATTAAATACCCACAACCCAAAACCTATTAAAATCGCCCAGCCCAACTACCCAAAACCCACGGCCCACTCCCCTCAGCCCTTTATCTCCCCCATTGTCCAAACACAAAACAATAGACAACCCTAAAAAAAAAACGCCGCACCTCGCACACCCATCGCCAGCCGGGATTCTCGCCGGAGAATCCGGCGAATCATCTCACAAATCAACTACCATATCACTACCAAATCGGCACCCCTGTTCTTACCATACAAATCGAACCGAATCAAGACCCAAATGGCACTAAAATCGTAACAAATCAGTACCAAAATCAGGACTTGCCTTACACCAAAACTTACCATAACTCAAAAACCTAAATCATGCTATAAATACCAATCGATTGGCACAGTATAGAGGGGGATGGGTGAAGCTATCACGGGAAAAAAACATAGTAAAAATAAGCCTTTATCGATCGAAAATCAGTGAGAAATCGATCCAAAAACCAGCCTGAATCTGCATATTCGAATGGAGTAAAAACACAAAGAATAAGCATCGAGAATCGAAATTTCAGAAAATAATTGAAGAACAAGATCAGTCGCAAATCGGCAAGCATTCTCAAAACAAGAGCTTCGCCCCTTTTAATCGCATTACAATTAATCCTCCGAGTGGATCGACGACTTGATACGTTGTCTCGGTTCGCTGCCCGGAGAAGGTAAATTCATTCCTTTTAACATTCTGTTGTTCAATTCATGTTGCATGTTTCGTATACGTGTTTGTGTTTTCTTGGAAAATGGTGTTTAGCTTAATCTAGTCGTCGCTCAAAATTTGTAGTGATGTCACGATGTATTGTGTGTCGTTATGAACTGTTTGGACTCGTTTGAATGCTCAAAAGCATGTTTATTTGTCTAAGGATTATATTTGGTCGATTAAATGTCTTGTATTGTTTGTCACGTTACTTAGTCATAGATTGAACCCGAAATAATTAAAAATGTTGGTATTATCTCATATTTGTTGAAGTGCTAAACTACTTCAAGGATGTTTCCTTATCTGAAATTGTCGAAACCTCCCATTGCTTTACCCACATCAATGAATAACCACATTTGTCCTCTTCTTGCCTGCTCTAGATTACCTAGTCTCGGGTCCGTATGTTTAAATTATTCACTAATATGAGTTGTAAGGCTATAAGGTACGTCGCTCATGTCCTGGTGCATTGCTAACTATCTATGAGATATCTAAACTTGCTTATATTTTCCGTTTGAGGCTACTACCAAAGGGTCGAGTAAAGGTGATTTGAATGGTTCCTCAGCACGAACAAACGTCTACACTTTTTTGATCAATCGTGCATATATGTCTAAGTCGTCTTTTGAAAGTATGTGTTCGTCGCGTCTGGTTTTCTGAAACTGTCCAGTTATACATATTTGCTTTTTACTAGTTGCTTAAGTATGTGTATTCGAATTGGTCTTAACTTTAGCTGGGTTGCTACCATCTCTTGTCAAGAAGTACAGTCATTCTAGTCAGTCCTTCATAATTTAGTTGTGTGTTAGCAAAGTAATTTAATTTATACGAGATCCACATGACACTCTGTTGAATACGAGGTCGTAGCTTGTTAGTCATGTTGCCATGCGCCTTTGCTAAGTTTAGATCTTGCGCGTTCAACCCCTAAATGCAATCATAATAAATCCAAACATCTAGGATCCTCGCTTTGTACCATGACTGCCCAACTTGGTATTTCTAAAGTAAAATTTGAAACTGTGCAATTCCTAATTCATTTGCTGGATAGAACTTGATTAAGACAGTGGAATGGTTGGTTTTCAAGTATGTATGTGTTGGATAATTTTACTGTTCATGTGTTCCTATCTTTAGTGATATATGAGAACATACCTTAAATATACTTGGCATACACAAATGTATATCAGGTGTATTCCAGGGGAGCCACATGGGCATGATTAAAGTCCAGCTTTAGATTTAGCTATTTTTGTTGCTCGTTGCCATTTTTGAGCAACAATAAAATCGTGGGCATGTGTGTGCGTTTGGCATTTCAATTATCTGCATCGAATATTGTTTGAGCTGACACTAATCCTTATCTATTTCTTCTTTTTACATGAAATACATTGGAGTAAAAATGAAGAGTCTCATGGCGAGACTCATCATGAGCTACTTCAAATGAAAATCCGCATCCACACTTCTTGCATTCTCCGCTTCAAGAATTCCAAGCAAATAGGCGACTTCGAGTCTTTATTGATTCCCCTTCCTCCATTCATTTATTGCAACTATTTGTCTAATGCTACATTCATTATTAGAACACTTAGAATAATTAAATCTTGAATCAATAGATTAGCAAGTAGTTGGATACTAGAAATTTGCTTCCCTTTAAGTTAATTATCTTAGGCTTGCCACGCATGACTAAACTTTTGCCAAATGATAATCGTCTTTTGCACTATGCTATGTATAAAAAATCAAATTTTCAAGTAAATGCATACAATCTATAAATCAACTTTGCATCATTTATAAATAAAAATAAATGAACACTTTTAAAACTTTATATGTAGAGCACAAATATTTTATAAAAAATGCATCTCTATAAATCAACTTTGCATCATCTTTTATAACTAATATAAATGCATACTTTTAGACTTTAGCATTAGCCTTATCAATCTTTATCAAAACGCATCCTTTTATAAACACTTGCATCATCTTTCTCTTCAAATACTTTCAAAACATGCATTGTTTCTTAGCATAATAATTAACCTAGGTTTGGCAGGACAACCGCAAGTTAGCGGATCTTAGAGGCTGCTTAACCACTTCCTTCTAGATTAATAAAGAACCCTTACCTAAAATCTCATTAAGTTTTAGCAGACCATTTAATGGAGTTAATGTTGACTTTAACCTAGTTGACATTTAGGTGTCCTAATTCACCCAAACTAATTAGGTGACGACTCCGTGAACCCCTTTTAGCAACCATTTTAGCATTTTAGCACCCTTAGCATACCTTTTGACATTTTTTAGTTTATTTTTCTAACATTCTAAGCAAGAAGGATTTAGAAATGTCGCGGTCGAAAAAAGGCGTGACAATAGGTTGATATTCTACGTGAGGCGTATTCAACCTAGCGAGTGGATTAAGTCGGAAAGGTATGTGGAACTTTCCCTATCTCTTAGGCGTGATGTTTTATAAATATATAGTACGATAGACGTACGAGCTTTAACTAGATTCGGCTTTGTTTTTGATAGCATTGCCTTGACTGAATTGTCCAAGTTGGTTGAGGTAGAGAATTAACTTCCTTGATGTTAACGTATGAAAATGCCTTAATTGTCTAAAACATAAAGAGTTATAACGGCTTTATGAGAAGTTAGTTATAACGACTTTATGAAAAGTTAAGAGAGTGGTCTACTTGATTTATAGGCATAAGTTGCATAGGTTGTGAAAGTAGAAATGTTTGATTTTAAAAGCTTTGATTTGAATTTCTAAAGGTGTAGTACTTGGGGTTAAATTCCCGGAATTGACGTGACATGCTAGTGCCTTGAGTCTTATAAAATGATAAGTGATTCACCTTAATCTAATGAGAGTCCTAAATGATTTAAGTTGCATATGTTGCTCACAATAGACATTCGCGCAAGTGTTATATTTCTATATCACCGCGCCCCTCGCTCGGGGGCCGACAATCATGTGTTATGCTACGGGTTCAATTCCCTTGACATTGTTCTATTCTGTGGATTAGCTCTCCACGATGCTAGTATCTATATATACTCATTGCGGGTCCACGTGACCTATGCGGGTTCAATTTCCATGCGGATTAAATTCCCATGACTATTCCGTGGGCTAGCTCTCTACGATGCGGGTATCCATATATACTCATTGCGGGTCCACGTGACCTATGCGGGTTCAATTCTCATGCGGGTTAAATTTCCATGAATAGGATTGCATAATGGTATTACGGGCGGGTAGCCCTAATTAATCATAACCTTCATACTTTTAAACGACAAAAGTTACTCTCATTAGTCTCAGTGTTAATAAGGTGCGGTGTACTGTTATTTGGTTATCATACATGTCTCCAGCTTTATTTTAGACTATATGATTTCATTTCAGTATTCTCAGTTTCATATACTTGGTACATATTTGCACCGACCCCTTTCCTGGGCTGCGTCATGCCGCATGTAGGGTAGCGAGTTGCGATCCTCGCTCTTAGGATCACTGACCAGTTTTGGAAAGCTCCATTTCTCCGGAGGCTTGTCTTTTGGTACTGTTTCCCTGATGTTGTAGATTTATGTACATTCAGGGGTATGGCGGGGCCCTGTCCCGTCACAGTTGTTATGTCCAAAAACTCTTAGAGGTCTGTAGTCATATCTTGTGGGTCGGGCTGTAAAGAAAAAGAAAGGATGTAACTGCTTTTGGGCTATGTATTTATGTATGTCCAGGAAGGCAGCCTTATCGGCTAGCCTGTTATTTATGTCACATTGCTGTATATTTATGAGTTTTATCTATGTTCCGCTGATTATCTCTGATGTATACCTGTAAGGGTGCCCAGGTAGGGCACCAGTCGCGGGCCCGGGGTCGGGTCGTGACAGAAGGTCCATTGTAGCAAGATTATGAGCTTCTTCAATCGCAGAAATCTTTATATTAAACTTTTCAGGAAGAGAACATAGTATTTTTTTCACAAGTTGAGTGTTGGTCAATGAAGCACCAAGTACTTGAAATTCATTAGAGATGTCAATCAACTTTTCAAAATAGGTTTTAATGTCTTCCGTTTACTCCATCCTTAAACGTTCATATTTACTCATGAGCATACGAAGCTTCATTCGACGAACACTAGAGCTACCTTCACAATGAGTTTGTAAAGTATTTCATGCGTCTTTGGCCGTGGAACAATTTTGTATGAGTTTGAATATGTAAAGATCAACTCATCCAAAATGACATTTAAGGCCTTTTCGTTGAAGCTTGCATTTTTGGATTCTTCCGCATTCTATTTGGATTCAGGTTTAACAAGTATGTCACCTTCATCATCCGGTGGTAGCATTGTAACAACATATCCATTGGTGATAGATCTCCATGTCCTAACATCAATTGATTTGATATGAGAGCGTAGGTGAATCTTCCAATAGGCATAGTTTGTTCCATCTAAAATAGGAAGTCTACCAATTGTTTGATTAGCTGGATCCATAGTAATAAATAACAGGACCAAGCACTTATTGTGTTAAGTGTCGGCTCTGATACCACTTGTTGGGTCCCGGTGGTTAACTATGGAATAGTAAAAGACAAACTGGAAGTAAAATAAAATTAAATATTAATACAGTTTGTAAATGTCAGCGATAATGTCGTCTGACACAAGTGACAACACTTCAATAAAACAGAAAACTTTAAGAGTAAATGCAGCGGAAATATAAAGAACACAAAGGTTTAATATTTACATAGATTATATTGAAAATATAATCTATGACGGGTTAGTGACCGAAAGTATTGTATATATTTATACACAATTGAATAAATTCCTTCTTTTACAATATTAGAAGATAATACAAAATGATTACAAAGTTGAAGTCACATATGACTTCTGCCTGAAAAATCTACCTAAATAGACATAGACAACATCTTATTACAATTGCTTCAATAAAGAACTAATCTAGAATCTGGGCAACAATTATATTGTTGGACAAAATGTTGTCGACACGCTCATGCAACACTTATAATCCAGTTTTCTGATGAATATATCGGAGAGCTCTCTTGATATTTTTTTCTAACTTTTTCTGGATGTTGATTTACTAATGCAGCCTCTCTATTTATAGTAGAGGGTCTTCCTTGAAATGTTCATTGAATCGTTGTAGAGGTTGAGGGAAAGTTGGGCAGCCGATAAAGTTTATTGGAGAAGATTGTGGAGCAAGATCCTCTAACTTCTTGGATTTGTTCCTCAAGCTTAGCAACGACTTTGACTTGGTCTTCCCACGTTTTTCATCAGCTCCAAAACTCCTTGCCACGTCACTTTACTATCGTGGTAAAAAATCTTACGAGATCTTTAGTTCTGTGAAGTAAGGCAAAATTGTTTCAAAGAATGTTGGTCCGAAATATCGTGACATTTGTTCCAACATTTCTGATTTTAACTTAGAGCTAAAAATAATATGTTGGGTGAAATGTCACAACACCAAACTCAACATTAACAATTATCTTTGACCGTTTCATATTTGCCATGACTAATAACATACTGGCTAATATAATTTTTATCAGAAAGTATTAGTTCAAAAAGAATGAGAATAATTTCCTTCTCAACTTAATTTAGGTAGTTGTTGAGTTCACGTGAGGTGAACCAACTAGTCTTGATCGTGGTGGCGATCATTAATTTTCTCTTTGTGTTGATTCTCTTGTTTTTACGTTGCACCCTGTAATTGTACTTTAATGGTATTATGGGGTTGGGGCGCATATTCAGACCTATATTATTTTTTATTCTTTCGCTTTATGACGATATTACTATTTATATATGTTATGATTGATTTGAACTTACCCTTTTTTTATCGCTTAATAGAACCATTTTCTAATCCCATATTTGCTACTGCAACATACAACAATCTTTTAGCCCAACATGAGAAATAGGTATATGGCATTTTGTCACTTTGAATTTCTTTTGTTGAGCTGAATATGAATCCAAGTTTTAATGATTGACAAATAATAATATTTAAGTAGGATGGACAAACATTTACAAAAAAATCAGGTCCTTTACAGATTTCCTAAATAAACTGGTAATAGGGTTGCACAAATACTGAAAGAACCATGTCATTTACAGAAGATCGGAGACTGTTTGATCTAAGTTGGAAAGTTGTTCCATATGGAGGAAGAATTTGGATTATGACTTAATTCAATGATGGAAGAAATATAAGATCAAGACATGAAAATGTTAAATATAATATGTACAATTATGTATTATAGTAGAATTAGTCTTGTAGTCTTTCCATAATTATATATTTAGTATTCAAATAGAATAGAGATTTAGATGTATAGTAGGAAAATAATTTTTCTATATGTAATTTGTATATATACCTCATTCATTAATAAGAATAATCAAGAGATTATTTCTTTCATGGTATCAAAAGTCTAGGTTATTCTCCTTGCTTCCACAAAATTTTCTCTTCTTGATTTTCGTGCAAATCCCTACCCCTATCGGTTTCTTCATACCCAAGACCATCCCCCTAAAATTTTCTTGTCCAAATTTTGTTCTCTTCACTATGACTGATAAGAACATGTTTCACCCTACCCTAACAGTTTCTAACATCAAGAGTGTTCTTCCTATTGTTCTTGACCTAGAAAACGTACAATATGAGACGTGGACGAAGTTGTTTAAAATTCATGCGATGGCATCTCAAGTTCTTCACCACATAATCCCTCCGGCTTCTAATACGGAGGGTCCTTCGGATCCTAATACGGAGGGGGTTCCCACCAATGAGGATGATCCAAAATTATAGGTCACTCTTGACGCAAAGTTCTCCAGTGGATTTATGCAACTATCTCATTGGACCTCTTACAAACGATTATGGAACCTAACTCTTCCGCTATGGAGGCTTGGAATAGATTGCATGATATATTCCAGGATAACATTCATTCCCACATTGTCACCCTTGAACATGAATTTTCTCAAGTCGCTATGGAGAATTTTCTGAACGTTCCCTCTTATTGCAAACAACTCAAGAATTTGGCGGATCAACTTCGCAATGTGGGTGCTCCTGTTAGCAATAGTCGTCTCGTTCTACAGATAGTTGCAGGCTTGTCCGAGGCCTATAACGGTGTTACTTCGATCCTTCGTCAAAGTAACCCTCTTTCGGAATTCTATCAAGCCCGCTCCATTCTTACGTTGGAAGAAGCCGGTTTGGCTAAGAAGGCGGCTACCGGTACTAGCCCCATTGTCATGATGACATCCTCCACAAATTCTCCAAGTTTCAATGATCATTCAGGCCAAAATCGTACCCACGGTGGCGGCAAAAGTAATCGTAAAAACAATGGAAAAAATCACGGGGGCAAACGCGGCGGCAACGAGAACGGTAGCCAAAACAGTGAGCCCCGTCCCCACGACAGTTGGCCCCAACCCACTGGCCCCAGTAGCAGTGGGGCTGGGTCAGTGGGCCGTGGCCCAAAAACCCCTATTTTCTAGGCCCAGCGTCCAGCACCCAGTGGGCTGGACTGTCTCCTTCCAGGCCCATCAGTAAGCCCAACAGTTTCGATACAACACTGGGTCGGGGCAACATGGTGGAATTCTTGGGCCTCGTCCCACACAAGCCTTCTCGGCAGTAGGACCCACACAAATCGGCATTGAAGCCGCGATGCACACACTTGAATTGACTCAACCCGACCCGAATTGGTACATAGACACCGGCGCCATTACACACATGACCTCCGATCAAGGTACTCTCTCGTCTTATTCCAATTTGAGCAGTAATCGTAGTATAATCTAATGGTAATTCAATTTCAATTCAGGGTTATGGTTATAAAATTTTGTCTCCCCCCATCCACCACTTGTCTTGAAAAATACCCTTCATGCCCCAAAATTGATTAAAAATTTGGTGTATGTCTGTAAATTCACAACCTATAATTGGGTTTCTGTTACTTTTGATCCTTTTGGGTTTTCTGTAAAGGATTTCAAGAAGGGGAGTCCTCTCATGAGGTGTGATAATCAGGAGGACCTTTATCCAGTCACACCAAGTCTCGATTTCTCGCGTCAAGCCATGCCTTCAACTTTTGCAGCCCTTGCTCCTTCCTTGTGGCATGCTCATCTAGGTCATCCGGGGTCGTCTATTTTTTCTATCTTAGATAAAAATAAACTTATATCTTGTAAGGATACACGTAGTACTCCGAATTGTCAATCTTGTTCCTTAGGAAAAATTATTAAGTTGTCATTTGATATTATTCATAGTGATTTATGGACGTCTTCTGTTCTTAGTTCTATGGGTCATCGGTATTATGTTCTATTTTTGGATGATTATTCTAAGTTTTTATGGACTTTTCCGATAGCGAAAAAATCTCAAGTCTTTTCCATCTTCTTGAAATTTCGAGCATTCATTAGAACTCAATTCGAACGAAAAATAAAAAATATTCATTGTGATAATGGAAAAGAATATGACAATGGAGAGTTTCGAGAGTTTTGTGCAAAAATGGGATCAAATTTCGTTTTTCTTGTCCTCATACATCTTCACAAAATGGGAAAGCCGAACGTAAAATTTGTACCATTAATAACATTATCCGTACTTTATTGATACATGCTTTCGTACCCCCGTTTTTTTTGGCATCATGCTCTACAAATGGCTACAAATATTCTTAACATTCTTCCTTCCAAAGGTCTGACATATTCGTCCCCTCTTCAAATTTTATATAATAGAACTCCTTCGTATTCACATCTTAGGGTCTTTGGGTGCTTGTGTTATCCATTTTTTCCGTCCACCATAATTAACAAACTTCAGACCCGTTCTACCCCTTGTGTGTTTTTGGGTTATCCGTCAAATCATTGTGGTTACAAATGTTTTGATTTATCATCTAATAAAATCATCATTAATCGCCATGTTATTTTTTTATGAATACCAATTTCCGTTTGCTAAGGTCAATAATTTCGTGTCTAGTTCGTATAATTTTTTGGATGATGATATATCCCCGTATATTATTTACCATTTATCAGATACTTCCCGCACCCCGAATCTACCAGCGGGCCCACTGCCAGCTGGTCCTACCTTACCATTGTCATTGGATCCAAAGAATCGGGCCATCTTCCCACCCCGCCCGCCCGATTAATTTCGGTTTCGGTGGTCTTTTCCGCCCAACTACAGGTACCGTGGTCGATTCGGGCTAGCAGGCCCACAACCTACTGGCCAACATGTCCCGTGTCTTGGAAATTTCTAAAATTCACCCAATTCTGCCTGAGCCATGGTCCAGTCACCCGAAGTCAACGGGATATTTTTAAACCAAAAAAAATATTTTAATTTAAATTCTAATATTCTTAAATCGCCACTATCCCGTAATCCTATGTCTGCTTTGAATGACCCGAATTGGAAAATTGTTATGATTGATAAATATAATGCTCTCATTGATAATAAAACGTGGGAGTTAGTGCGCCGTCCATCTGGTGCTAATATTATTCGGTTTATGTGGATTTTTGCTCACAAAGACAATTCTGACGGTTCTTTTGCGAGGCATAAGACTCGTCTTGTAGGTGATGGTAAGACTCAGCAGGTTGGTGTAGATTGTGGTGAGACATTTAGCCCGGTGGTCAAACCGGCTACCATTCACAGTGTGCTCAACTTGGCTCTTTCGAAAGTATGGTCCATTCATCAACTAGGTGTGAAGAATGATTTCTTACATGGTGATCTCAACGAGGCAGTCTATATGCATCAGCCTTTGGGGTTTAGGGATCCCAAATATCATCATCATGTTTGTTTATTAAAGAAGTCCTTATATGAGCTTAAGCAGTCCCCGAGGGCTTGGTATAAAAGGTTTGCAGATTTTGTGTCGACTATTGGTTTCTCTCACAGCAGGTCTGATAATTCGTTATTCATATATCGTCGTGGTTCGTCATTGGTTTATATACTCTTATATGTGGATGATATTATCTTGACTGCTTCATCTGATGTATTATGCCAGTCTATCATGACTATTCTCAGTTCTGAATTTGTTATGAAGGACTTGGGACCCTTGAGTTATTTTTTTAGGATTGATGTCACTTGTCATGTAGGTGGATTATTCTTACCACAGAGGAAGTATGTTTTTGAGATCATTGAGAGACCTGTGATGTCATCCTGTAAGTCCACTTCCACTCTAGTTGATACTAAACCCAAGTTGGGTGTTGCAGCTGGCTCCCCATATGAGGATCCGACCCGCTATCGCAGTCTTGCAAAGACCCTTCAGTATCTTACGTTCACGCGACCGGATATTACATATGTCGTACAAATGAGAAGACATTTCCGACACTAGCAAAGATGACCCGAGATGTGTTGAACATTCAATCGTCATCAACAACGTCTGAAAGCGCTTTTTCTGCAGGAAGATTTCAAATAGGAGAGCACATACATTCATTGGCGGGAGACACATTGGAGATTGAGTTCTATTTAGAGATTGGATTCGAGCGGAGCATAGAAGGTGCGGTCAACCGAATATCAACGAAGAAGAAGATTACAACTACAATGAAATCTTGTTCGAGGGAACAAGAAGCGACGTCGAACAGTTTGACCAACAACTTTCAATTCCAACCGAAGATCCTCAAGATATTGTGAGGAAATTAAAAAGAGTATGGTTAACTATGTAATTTTTTTAATTGCAATTTTACTATGTGATTTGCAACTTTTGAACAACACCACAAAGTTGTAATTTTAAAATTCTATTACAAAAAAATTATATTTCTATTAAATAATATAAGAGACACAAAAACAATTTTGGAATGTTTTTATTACACTATCTTGTTCAATTATTAAAGTGTTTATATATATTATTTTTTAAAATTAAGTGTCTAAAAAATATCTCTGTTATCCGTACCTGCCCGTTGGCCCCCCTAGGCTCAGGTGAAAGGTTTATTTTCTTTTCCTATAAACTCTAATATACATCTGGTCAATAAAAGCTATATTGATTTCCGCAATGCATTTTTTCTCTAAAATGTCTCAAGTTCATATGATTGAAAATATATCTTCAAAATTTGTGGTACTTGAATCGTCTTCTGCAGTTTGACTCCACTTTTGAGAAGAAGAAAGGCTTTAATGTTTAAACTGTGGGGGCACATGGATGATTAATCTCAGTGTAAGAGAACCAAAAACTCATAAATCTTTGCTGAACAATTCAATCTTGGCAGTTGATATATGATCTTAGGGGAATGTTTGGAGGTTTAGTGCCAGAGGAACTATTTGTTTATTATTTTCTTAATATACTATTAGACTAAAACAGACTTAAATGAAGCGAATCAAGATTCAATCATTCATATAACCAACTCCAATTTGCTTGAAATTAAGGGTAGTTCTGTTTGGAGGTTCTATGAAAACATATGGAGATTAGCGTTTTACGCCGATATCAAATCCTTGGAGTTCTACAAAAGTACAAATACGCCGAAATAGCCAAAAATAAGGGTGAACATTTCGTCTCCACGAAAGATAATCGTAGAGACGACTTCCATTCTCTTCAACTCAATCACCACGAAGTCTAATCATGGAGACGTCCTTCCATGGCCTCCATGCTGCCATCTTCTGTCCGTCTCCATGAACTCTAAACGTGGAGATGTCTCTTGGTCCCCGAATAGGGTCAGCTTTCCTCTACCTCTTCCGTTGGCTTGTTTGACTTGAAAACTTGGTTTCCACAACCTTTGTATCACTCCAAGGTTTTGATATCAGCATGGAAACCCTCCTTAGCATGAGCGCTAATCCGGAAGTTATCAGCATCTCTGTTAAACAGATAGATAATGCACCAACAAGTCACCAAGTGAATTAGAGGTATAGCAGTAGATTGGGGTACAGGCCTTTGGATGTAACTTATATTTTACAACTAATATACACATCACAACAACCCAACTCCAGCATCCAAATGCTCCTCACTTCAAGTCAGAATAGAATCATATCAATGGAGTCTAGGTCAGGCACCTTTCTGCATCACCTTCACTTTCAGATTGCATGGTCTACTAATTACCACAACAACTAATTCTCTATTAATTTGACCTTTCTGTGTGTGTGGAGAAAGGAAATAGACAAAAAGAGAAGCTAGCTAACAATATATATGCAGCTAAATCTCCCTAAAAAAGATGGTAGTTACCAATTTTGTGTTTGGGATCAATAGCTTCTGGAGATGAGCTTAAAGAGAGACATAGTCGGTGAAGATTCATATATCTGACCCTAAATTGGTTGGGGTTGAGGCATAGTTGTTGTTTTGATCACTAGCTTCCGGACAGTTAAAAACTTTCCCTTTGGAATCAGTAACATCGTTTGAAACAGAAGAAGATACCACTTGGTGTTTCTTCCATGGGTGTTTTAGGGGTCTCAGTTGAGTCATCACGCTTAGCCATTAAAGCTCTTGTACCAGGAGACTCTGGTGGCAAGACAGCAGTGTCGGAAGTGAAAATCCTTAGTGGTAGCACAGGTTGCATGGGCAAAATTGTCGAAAGATAATGTTGAAGCATCTGTATTATCTGAGTGAAGTTGGGACGAGCATTTGGATCCTCTTTCCAACAGGAAGTTACTATTAAGGCCACATCCTTAGGAAGATCATCGGCGCTTGGTCTGGTATTCTGAAATACATAGAACATATAAACTTTAGCGAAACCTAACAACACTGAGGGATTATCTTACCATTCGTACTAGACAAAGTTAAAACCATCCCAACTTTCACGTTATCATGAAAAGGAAGCCAGTTTTATTATATAACTAACTCCATGTTTTTGGATGGTTATTATCCATGTAATGAGTTTCCTAAGGTTTTAAGCACTTATAGCCTTCAATATGCTCCTAGTGAGGGAGGCAGTGTAATCTGAACCAACTCGTAGCTATCATGGTGCCATTCGTCCTCCCACGCTCCTTTGAGTGAAGTTAAATTATAATAATATAATACAAAAAATAACATTAACTAAAATGAGATGAATAAGAGAGAGGCTAATTACCTTAAATGCAGCAGCATAGGCAGCTTGCAAGTTAGACATGCCTTCGAATGGTAATTTGTTATGTATGAGCTCCCATAAGACAATTGCAAAGCTATAGGCGTCCACTTTGTGGTTATAATGCTTCTTCTCTCCTTGCCTTAAAGTGACTGTGCTGTAGAGCTTCCCCCAAAATGACGGTAATATGTCAGCTGTAAACCACAAGGAAGAAAAGGGAAACAACAAAATGAGTAGAGTGGTTCAAGAATCTACCTCTGGAGCCATCCAGCGATATGTTCCAGTTTCAGCTGTCATCATCTCTGTCAATGACTCTTCTCTTGCCAAACCAAAATCAGCAAGTTTGATGGTTTTGTGGTCTGCTGTCAAGAGCAAGTTTTCTAGAGGTAAAAGCAAACGAAACACAAATCAAAACGTTAACGGGAAGGAGGTTTTTCATGGTTTCACTACTAATAACAGTGTATTCTTCAAATGAATATTGTCTAGATAACATTTGTCACAGCACCAGCCATGTGCACATACTTCAATATTTTCCTAATGACCCTACAGACATCTAGTCACACAACTAGGCCAACGAAGATGACATTCATAAAATTTTCATGTTTTCTTGGATTTGGAGTATTCAAGCATCTTTGTATAGAATATAATGTATCTTCATTAAACTAAAATTGTAGTATGACAAATGGAAGCACTTTTTAGGAGCAGTAAAACAATTTATTTCTAACAAATGGGTGACAAAACCAACAAAATTAAAGGCCAAAAGCATTAGAGCAAGTGAAAAACTAACAAACAACGGATAAGCTATCCTCTTTTTACAAAAGTTGCTAGGAATTGCATATCACTTGAAAGGTGATGATATGTGATTTAGCTGCTATTAGCCACCAGAACTGCTAGTATTATTTTCAAGTCCATTTTTGTAAGTATCACTAAAGACAACATCTATGGTTTCTTATCCTTGTAGTAAGTTATCCTGTTATCATCACTCATTCAAATAAGTAGGAACGCGCAGTACCAGAAATAAAGGACACTGTAGAAATATATTGTTTTCTTTCTTTAGATATACAGATAATTCGTCGAAAGGAAGCATGCAACCCAAGGAGCGAAAAGTGCAAAAACAGCATCTTCACTTCTGAATGATCTAATAAAGTATCCTCATGGAATGGTAGGCTAGGCTGGTAGCGGACTGCATCTTCAATTCACGAACACTCGGCACTTTAGAAGATCCCTTTTACCGAGGCATTAGCTACTTAAGCAACACATTACAAGGACTAACCATATCAAAAAAGTTTGAAAGATCAATGGAAATCACAAACCAAATAGAAATGGATCTGGACCTTTATTCGATACAGGGTTTGACAAATGGCCTGGTGCGACAACTTTACGGTGAGTAAAAGTACCAAGCTCAGCTCAACAACGACCACTTGTGGATGGTAAGTGTATGAAAAAGAACAAGTTATCAAGTAAACAAGATATGATTATTACCAGGTTTTAGGTCACGATGGATGATTCCATGAGAGTGCAAACACTCCATTCCATGAGCTATATCAAGAGCATATCTAATAGCTATATGCATATCCAAGCACCTCGGCCTCATGTTCAGCAAGTACTTCCTTAATGTTCCACCTAGAAGTTCAGTTACGATTACCATGATAGGCTCCTTGCAAGCTCCTATGAACTGTAAATCAGAAATAAGTTAGAGTAATCGTCTGCCGATTGGCACAAAATCTTCCCCTCAAATACTGTTGTGGAACTTAAAAGCAACCTTCACTAAGTTCTTGTGTTGAACTCTGGATAACATTGCGACCTCTCTACCAAAGTTTGCTTCTCGCTTGGCAATCTCCTCCCATGTCTCCCCTTTATGAAGGACCTTTATTGCTACATTCTGGCTTTTATATCTGAGGAAAAACACAGCCAAAACAAATAAATAAAGAATACCAAACTGCAATAAACAGAAATCTGATAAATGCTGATTTCAAAAACATTCCCTGACTCTAAACCATACTCAAAATTAGTTACAATTTCCAAATAATATTATCTGAGATATGAACATTGGAACTTCAGCTATATGCGGATTGCCAATTTGAGATCAAGTTATGAAATTAAATACTAATCACTAATACTCACAGAACCTTGAAGTATAGTTTAGAAATAGCAGACACCTTCTTAAAGAATCTTTCTTTCCCTCAGATAAGCAGTCAAAAAACAAATCTTCATATCTGTGATGTCCTCGGAGAAACAAGTATAGTAAAGCACATATATATCAATGTAGTATCTCTTTTATTTACCAACTGGTCTTGCTTTTGAACAGAGGTGGATGCAGCTTATAATTAATGAGTTTAATTGCACCAAATATCTTTTTACACGGAACACAGATATACAACAACAATAACAACATACCCAATATAATCCATGAGTGAAGTCTGGGGAAGGTAGGATGTACACAAACGTTACCCCTAGCTTTGTGGGATAGAGAGGTTGTTTCCGACAAACCCTCTGCACAACGACACGTTACCAAAACAGGCTAGAAGGGAAAAAATAACGGAAGCAAAGTGGCAAGATAAATAGCCCCCTATTGTTGATAGAGAGCTTACCGCCCTGCCCTTTATAATTGTGATTGTTGTCATGGAAATTCTATCTAAGAGATGACAACTAGGTCCATAAAATGATCAAATCAATTAAAGATGTAAGTCTTTTTTTCTTTTCTTTCTGAAAATGAAAAAGAAATCATCCGTACTCTCATATTTTCTCCCTAAAAAAAGCCTTTTTTGGTTGCTCGGCTCGAAGCAACCACGAGCACTAACTTAAAGTAGGTCACAGCCAATGAAGCAACAGGTACAGAACATAGACACACAATGTGTAAACAATAACTAAAATTTCGACAAAAAATAGATTTTGATCCTATGATTTCATAAGTACAATGTTTCCAACACATCATGTTTAAATCTCGGATCGCATAAGCTTCTTAAATGTTAAACATCTTCAATTGACATTGAAGAGAAAGTCAACTTACTTTCCCTCATAGACTTTGGCATGTGCACCTTCTCCAATCTTTGGACCAACAAAGATATGCTTTGGATCAATCAACCACTTTGACTCCAAATTGAACTCTTCCCCTGAATAGAACTCATTTACAGATCCCATTTCCCCCCACAACACAATGAACTATTTTACATATATTTGACCACTACAATTGCAAATAAATCAGTACAAAAGTTGTACTCAAAGCTCAAGTACACAGCCACATCATGATTACTACAAACTTGTAAATGCTTTATGTTTAGCCACCCCACAACTCATGCACTTAGACTAATAAATGTAAAATATTAGGAAACAGAGACGCCAAGAAATATATGCAAGGTGGAAAAAACATCGGGTGAGCTGATCAATTGGTTATGGGAAACAGATGAGAATACTAAAGGAAAATCTTGAATGTGTACACACTGAAGAGTGCAGATGCAGAGCAAAGTAAATAGATAAATAAATAAGAAAGGTACAAATGAAAGACCAAAGTGATGCGTGTTAATATGTAGTTATGTACTCAGTTTGTTATTTCTAAGCTCTTCATCTGCAACTGAAACTGCGAGAATAAGTCCAAAGAAAGGAATTTAGCTTGTGTCAGAAAAACCGTGGAGGTGCATTATTTTGTCTTCTCCAATTATTATTATTTTTTTATTTGCGTCAGATTAGTCGTGTTGTAGTACCGGTCCCTCAACACTATTACTAGTAAATTACGGAATGTGCTTCAATAATCAGTGTCTGAGAACAGACAACTAATAACCCAGAATAGAGCAGAATGATCATGGGACTAAAATAGATAGTACTAAAAGAAAACAAAGGTCACAAAATACAAAACAAAAGAAAAGGTAAAAGATGGCATAAGATACATATGTACATTTTCATGTTTAAAATTTAAAATTTTGTTGTAGTTATTATTTTTTTCACTCTTGATTTGTAATCTAGGTGCGTGTTTACCTTCATATGATTTTTTCAGATTTTTACTTTTTAATTTAATTTGTAATCTTTATTTTGATAATTCAAAGAATTTATTTCATGTTGAGAATAACTTGACTTTGGCTCCTTTAGTTGTTCATATGATATTATCATCAAGAAATTTTGCTAAATCACAACTCCTTAATTTTAAAAATATTTCACCGTAAGAAGTTTTATTAAGTTTATTGGTGTAAATGTGTGTATAGCAGTACCAATTGTATCTCTACCCATAATTAGAATATTTTCATATATTGTGTAAATATAATTATGGTAAGATTATAATTCCTCTTGTGATTAGGTTTAGGATTCATATTATATAAGGGATGAATATTGTACACTATATATACTTTGATATTAATGAGAAGACTCCCTAAGTGAGATTAATATCATCTTACATGGTATCAAGAGTCTAATACAAAACCCTAGAATTTTTTAGGAGCTGTCGCCGCCCAACCCCCCCTCTCGGACAGTTCTGCCGCGGCAACTCCCCCTCTCCTCCCAATATTCTTGGTTTTTCTTCTTCATTCCTCTCTTCTCTAAATGGATACTCATGATTCTTTCAATACTTCTAAGGTTTCTACCTCCACAAATCCCACCACCACGTTGTCATCCTCTTTTCATCCCGCTCTAACTGTTACCAACATCAAGAATTATATTCTCATTCTTCTTGATCATGAAAACAGTCAGTATTCTCCTTGGGTTGAACTGTTTTGTAATCATGCATGTATCCATAACGTGTTTGATCACATCGATGACACTATTTCGCGCCCTCCGGAGGTTGATGATTCTACTTGGCGTCGTCTAAACGCCGGCGTCAAACAGTGAATTTATGATAGTATTTCTCAGGATCTTCTTCTGACTATCATGAAATCCGGCGCCACATTATTGCGATATTTCTAAATGCTTACGCAAGTGTACGTATCGTTCAAGTAATAAAGATCTGTAAGACCGAGTTTATCGTCCACAGAGACTGATTTATTACGTACCGATTATCTATCATATGGTATCTATTTGGTTGACGTTCTTTTAGTTTGAGAATTATGACTAAGTGCAGAAAATAACTAAAGATTATGATACTTTGGGTTTATAACAGTTATGAAGGAAATAGGGCTTCCAATCTCCTCAACTATCCACTCTTTCACGTGTTAATGCAATGTTAATGACTCTTCTTCTTATTAAGATAACAGGTTAACTAATATGTCATCATATTCCGGTTAGGACATACGAGAGCTCAACCTAGTGCATAAATCTTTTATATTTCTATGATAGATTTTACCACACAGGAGGATTAAAAACAGTAACCTTAATTACTACACAAGTATCGGGGTACTTTCGTCCACGATTTTAACCTATGTCTAGACAATTACAGCATATTCAAATCTTATCTTTCAGACTTTTGATTTGAAATCATATAAGTGATGATAATTAATGGTCAGTTAACTACCAAACAATCACAACAATATTGAATAGATCTTATACGCTGAAGAAGAAATCAATAATTAATGCATTAACTATATGAAAGAGCTTCAAGAAGATTCGATGGAAAATCCTACTAAAGTAATTAGCTCCTAAACATTGTCATGTCAAGAACTAAATTACAATCCAACATAAACTGAAATAAAATAAGGGAAAGGAAAAAAAAATTGAACAAGAGTCTCCAATTGTAGCCTCCTTCTTGCCTGCTCCAAAGTAGGATGTAGTTTATGGTATATGCTATCGTTTAATGAGCAGGGTTTTAGGGTTTTATACTTGAGAAAACTTGCGCTTCAGACCGTTTTAACCCTTTGAAATTCGACCAAAAAATCAAATTTACCGCGTCGGCGCCGTGGCCCTGCAGGCTGGCACCACGGCGCCGACGACGTTGTTTCTCGGCTTTTCTGGTTCTGTGTCCTTTTTCCGTCCGGACTTCGTCTGATTTCTTCTATACTTCCTGAGACTTCTTAGGCTTCTTTTCTTGGCCTTTTTAGTGTGCAATTCCATCTCAACTAAGCTCAATTCATCCTCGATTATGTACTTCCTCTTTTATGATCGCTGTGACACAAAATGAAAGAAAAAAACACATATAACACTATACTAAACACGAAATAAAAGAGTAAAATACTAACTAAAAAGGACTCAAAAGTGTATACAAAATATACTTAACAAACACCCTCAAACTTACACTTTACTCGCCCTCGAGTAAAGCACAAAATAAAAACATAAATAAAAATAAAGACTCTATGAAATGGATCAAATAGTTATAGCAATGCTTATTCAAAATCATGGATGAAAGTTGGGATAATATGTTAGAACATACATAACATGAATATTCAACAATCTAGAATTTTAAATTTGATATTTCGCAAATTCACTTAGATCATGATCAATTGGAAATACAAACACCTAACCTATGCATGTCAGTTTCATTCCATCTTTCCCAAAACGCTATAGATTTGTTTACTTGTTATTCTCCACTAATCATAGACATACACATTAAAGATCATCAGGACTTTCAAGGGTTGTAATGTAGGCTTAGGCTGGGGTACATAAAAGTAGGCATTTAGACTCAATTACGTACCATAAGCATTTTTCATTCAACTCTTTTTTCCTTCTTTTTGACTTTCTTTTTAGTCTCGTACATATTTTATTTCCTCTTTTCTTTTGAGAGAATGTGATATATTATAAATAGCAGGCACCCCCAAACTTAGACTTTTGCACATTTTAGTTGGGGTGCATCAACTTTTCACTCTCTTTTTATTTCTTTTTCAACACTTTTCATTTCAAGAGTTTTCAATTATCACTTATGTCACAACAAAGGAATCATAGGGTGTCAAAGAAAGATTTTATTTTAGGCTCAACGGGGCTGACTAGTGATACAATTTATGTCAGGATAGGTAATGAATTGTCAGAAGGGCCATCAAAGAAATGCCTGAATCATCTCTCTAAACATGTACATCTTAACTATTTCGCCTCAAATAACAAGCAAACAGATTTTCTAGACATTTTTCAACCTTTCTTTCCATAACTGACACACATAGGCTAAGCACAAAAATCTCAAATAATTAGATGTCGTGAATTTTTGGCATATCTAACTTAAGCACACAGATTGTCGCTTTTAATTCCATTACATTATCTCACTTTATCCACTCAATATCGTTAGCAACTACAACATACATGATCCATAAAAACATTATGGCTCAAAACACTCAAAACAAACAAAAAGACACAACAAAAAGACTCAAAACAAACAACAAAACAAAATAAGTTCCCCTCCCCCCCCCCCCCCAAACTTAATCGACACATTGTCCCCAATCTGTGAAGACTAAAAATAAAGGGACAACTTACTGACACAACACATCGGTCATAACAGAGATATGGGAGGAAATTCTGGAAATTGCACATGATCTGGACTCTCTGAAGTTTCAGCGCCGTGACCCTGCATTTTGGCACCACGACGCTGTTCTTGATTTTCTGAATTCCAGCATTTTTGATCCGTTTTTCCAGTCAGGGTCAGTTCCTAGTCCACCTGCCATCAAAACATAAGACAAAACCCAAGACCGTGTGACTGTTCAAGATAAAATAAAATAACTAAAACAAGAATTAAATAACATAATTAAAAACATTGAGTTGCATCCCAAGTAGCGCTGTCTTTAACGTCTTTTAGCCGGATGCAGGTTAATTACTAAATCAAGGGGACAGACTATCCCCTCCGCATATCCATCTCAGTATCATTCTCTTCCCCCTTCTCCTTTTTTTTCACAGAGTTAATTTCAGGAGGGTCCAGTTTCTTTTCAACATTCGCTAGTTAATTGGCCTTACTCTCAGGTTCCACACTTTTCTTTAATGGTACCCCACGAGCATCGGTACTTGTGAGGCTGTTATGCAACCCGACCTTGTCAACTACCCCAATAGCATAACATCTATCAATGAATTGAGGTTCAGGGGGTGGCTTGAACACTTTGAAGGTAATCTCTTCATCTTGCACTCTGAGCGTCAACTCTCCCTTCTCAACATCAATAAGTGCCCTTGCTGTGGCTAGAAATGGTCTCCCAAGAATGAGGGGCATATCTTTATCTTCTTTCATGTCTAGGATGATGAAGTCAGTAGGAAATATGAATTTACCCAATTTAACTAGCACATCTTCAATTATACCATGTAGATGCTTTACTGAACGGTCTGCTAGCTGCAAGATTACTATTGTAGGCTTAGCTTCACCTACTCCAAGCCTTCTAAATACAGAGAGGGGCATTAGGTTGACACTTGTCCCCAAACCACACAGGACTTGCTTGCATGTCACATTCCCTATGATGCAAGGTAGGGTGAAACTCCCTGAATCTTTCAACTTAAGGGGAAGTCTCTTCTGCAAGATAGCACTGCACTCCTCTGTCAGCGCTATTGTCTCATAGTCTGCCAGCTTCCTCTTCTTAAACAGGATGTCTTTCATGAACTTCACATACGCTGACATCTGCTCCAAAGCTTCAATAAATGAGAGATTGATATGAAGCTTTTTGAAGACCTCTAAAAATTTGGAAAATTACTTGTCTATGGACTTCTTCTGCAGCCTTTGAGGGAATGGAATTCTGTCTACATATTCCCTCATGACTGACGGTGGAGCTTTCTCTACAATAGGGTGGTCCTCAGTAACCCCATCTTTCTCTGCCTCAATTGTTTTCTCTAACTCGATCTCTTTTCCAACCACTGGTTTAGGTGTCATCTGCTCTAACTGCTTCCCACTCCTCAAGCTAATTGTCTGGCATTGTTCTCTTGGGTTCATCACGGTATTATTAGGGAGAGTCCCCTGAGGTCTGTCATTCAACTTCCCTGCCAACTGCCCCATTTGAGTTTCCAAGCCTCTAATAGATGCCCTAGTTTCGGATATGAATTGTGTGGCCTCCTTCATAAATTATGTCTGGGCATTGGTGGAATGATTCTGGGCGTTGTCCAAGGTTAATATTGTTGCTCTTATTTCTTTTATCTCATCTGACTTCTCTTGTGGGGCTGGTGGACTGAACTGCTGTGAAGATGTGTCTTGATTGCCCTGTTGTTGTTGAACCTGCCCTTGAAATTGAGGTTGCTGCCCTTGGTCATTCTTCCACGAAAAATTCAGATGATTTCCACACTCCTGATTGTATGTGTTACAGTAAGGGTTGTTATAGGGCCTCTGAAAATTCCCCACTGCCTGAACCTGCTCCATAGACACATTATTTGGGTCCACAACTGTGCATCTATCAAAAGTATGGGAACCCCCACAAACTTCACAACTCACCGGTGTCTGAACTGCATTAACGGGCATAGTAACATGTTGCAACTGCTTTGTCAAAGTGGAAACCTAGGCAGTCAATGCAGTGATATCATCTAGCTCATGAATCCCAGCCACTTTCATGATGTTCATTTCTCTCTCATCGGCCCCCTGATGGTTGTTTGTGGCCATATCCTCTAACAAATCATATGCCTCATTGGTACTCTTTCTCATGAACGTACCTTCTGCTACAACATCAATAATGGTACGAGTTGTACCACACATCACATTGTAGAATATGTGGACCAGCATCCACTTCTCAATCCCATGATGTGTGCACTTCCTCTACAAATCCTTAAACCTCTCCCATGAATCATATAATGGTTCTCCCTACAGCTGATAAAAGTTATTAAGCTCACCTCTAAGTCTTGCTGCTTTGGCTGGAGAAAAGAACTTGGCAAGAAACTTTTGAGTCAAGTCTTGCCATGTGGTAATGGAGTTCGCCTATAATGAGTTCAACCAGCTCTTTGCTCTATCCCTGAGTGAGAATGGGAAGAGCCTCAAACCAATGACATCATCAGTAACACCATTATACTTAAAAGTTGCACACAGCTCCAAAAAATTTGCTAGATGTAAATAGGGATCTTCAGATGGTAACCCCCCAAATTGAACTGAGCTTTGAACCATGTGCAATATGGCTGGTTGGATTTCAAAATTGTTGGCTTCAACAACTGAAAGTCTGATGCAAGTCTGCACTCCTGTAATTATCGGCATCACATAGCTCCCTAAACTCCTTTCTGCAGGATGCTGGACTTGTCTCATCACACCCGGTAACTCATCATTCACCATATTCTGATTCTGCTGATCTTCCATTGCTAACAAATTAGCAGTTCTTTTATCTTTTTTGTTCTGTCTACACAATCTCTCAATCTCAGGTTTCATAGGGATAGAAGTGTCTTCTCCTCTCCTACTTCGCATAAACTAAGTTCCTGAGACTAATCAAAAACAACAATCAGATCACGGCAAACAGCACTAAAGCAAAATAAAATAAAAAAGACTGAAAATAAAAACCAAATTAGAAATAAGAATAGATAAATCGATATTAACAGTACGCCAGTCCCCGACAACGGTGCCAAAAACTTGATGCGATATTTATAAGTGCTTACGGAGGTGTACATATCGTTCAAGTAATAAAGATCTGTAAGACCGAGTTTATCGTCCACAGAGACTGGTTTATTAAGTACCGATTATCTATCTTATGGTATCTATTTGATTGACGTTCTTTTAGTTTGAGAATTATGACTAAGTGCATAAAATAATTAAAAATTATGATACTTTGGGTTTATAACAGTTATGAAGGAAATAGGGTTTTCAATCTCCTCAACTATCCACTCTTTCACGTGTTAATGCAATGTTAATGACTCTTCTTCTTATTAAGATAACAGGTTAACTAATATGTCATCGTATTCCGGTTAGGACATACGAGAGCTCAACCTAGTGCATAAATCTTTTATATTTCTATGATAGATTTTACCACACAGGAGGATTAAAAACAGTAACCTTAATTACTACACAAGTATCGGGGTACTTTCGTCCACGATTTTAACCTATGTCTAGACAATTACAGCATATTCAAATCTTACCTTTCAGATTTTTGATTTGAAATCATATAAGTGATGATAATTAATGGTCAGTTAACTACCAAGCAATCACAACAATATTGAATAGATCTTAATACGCTAAAGAAGAAATCAATAACTAATGCATTAACTATATGAAAGAGCTTCAAGAAGATTCGATGGAAAATTCTACTAAAGTAATTAGCTCCTAAACATTGTCATGTCAAGAACTAAATTACAATCCAACATAAACTGAAATAAAATAAGGGAAAGAAAAAGAACTTGAACAAGAGTCTTCAATTGTAGCCTTCTTTCTTGCCTCCTCCAATGGTTTAATGAGCAGGGTTTTAGGGTTTTATACTTGAGAAAAAACTTGCGCTTCGGACCCTTTTAACCCTCTGAAATTACTGACGCGAAATTAGACCTCTCAGGACAATTAGCGCCGCGGCGCCGGCGACGTTGTTTCTCGACTTTTCTGGTTCTGTGTCCTTTTTTCGTTCGGACTTCATCTGATTTCTTCTATACTTCCCGGGACTTCTTAGGATTCATTTCTTGGCCTTTTTAGTAGGGCTGCACAAAAAATGGACCGGACCGAAAATAACCCCTGGACCAAACCGGACCGGACCGGACTGAATTTTTCGGTCCGGTCTTTGGTCCTACGTTTCAGAAAATTCGGTCCCTAGTCCGGGTTTTTTTCCCGGTTTTTAGTGTATATTGGCCCGGACCGGACCGGACCGAATTTTTTGGTCCGGTCTTCGGTTCGACCTTTCTGGATTCCGGTCCTCGATCCGGTCCGGTTCGGTCCAGTCCGGTCCGAGGGTTTTGTGCAACCCTACATTTTAGTGTGCAATTCCATCTCAACTAAGCTCAATTCATCCTCGATTATGTACTTCCTCCTTTATGATCACTGTGACACAAAATGAAAGAAAAACACACACCTAACACTATACTAAACACGAATAAAGAGTAAAATACTAACTAAAAAGGACTCAAAAGTGTATACAAAATATACTTAACACACATCCCTTGATTTATGGAACCGCTTGGAGGAAATCTTTCAAGATAACAAGCACACTCGTGCGGTGTATTTGGAGGAACAATTTAACAATACACACCTTGAAAATTTCTCCAACATGACTGAGTACTGCAGATAGTTGTAACTACTGGCGGATCAACTCTCTAACGTCGACACGCCAGTCTCGGACACTAAAATAGTGTTGCAATTAATTGCAGGTCTTCCCAAAGGCGACTATGATACGTTAGCCACCATGATTCAACAGGCATATTCGTTACCCAGTTTTAACAAAGCTCGCTCACAATTGTTGCTTGAAGAGACTCGACTTGCTAAGTAGGATGATCACAATCAGAAGGTGTTAGCTGTCGAAATACGCCCCCAAGATCCAACTCCGCCAAAAACCGCAGCAGGGACGCGGTGGAAAGGGTGGCAAGGGCCGCCGCAGAGGAGGTCGTGTTCGTGGCAAGGGTTGCGGACATCAGAATCAGCAGCAGCAACAACAGGTCCCGGAGAACCAGTATAGCGCCGCGCCGCCGCCGCAGTTCCAGTACCAACAACCCTTCAACCAGTACTCCCACCACGTGTTGTTGGGCCCTTCTCCAGCCCCTCGGCAAGTCCAGTATCCGCATCAAGCCCACTTCATGCACGGCCAGTTCCAGCAGCCCTCGTCTAGCATGACACCCACTGAGTTGGATCAGGCCTTCAACAGTCTCAATATGCAACAGCCTGACAACAACTTGTACATGAACTCCGAAGCCACTTCTCACCTCACTCGGTCTGGAGGTAATATTTCTAAACTGTTTGGTTTAAGGCATCCTCAATTTGTGACAGTTGGTAGTGGCCACCGCATTCTAATAAAGGGTTATGGTACATCCTACACACCACCTCATAATATATTCCCACTTAAAAATACCCTATATGCCCCACATGTAATTAAGAATCTAATCTCTATCCGTAAATTTACTCATAATAATTCTGTCTCTGTTGATTTTGACCCTTTTGGTTTCACTGTGAATGATCTCCATACGGGGACACCTCTTACGAGATGAAATAGCACGGGGGATCTATATCCATTCACTCCCACCTCCGCTGTCAGATCTAGCTCTTCCGTCTCTCTAGCGACCATTTCTTCTTAAACATGGCATAATAGGTTTGGTCATCCAGGAGCCCCAGTGTTTAATTTTCTTAGAGGCAATAATTTCATTACTTGTAATTGGAAGCTTGCCCAAAACTGTGATTCTTGTTCTTTAAACATACTCGTCTTCTGTTTCAATCATCTACTAGTATTACTTTTGCACATTTTGATATTATACATGCAGATTTATGGACATCACATGTTGCTAGTTCTCTCGGTCATAAATACTATCTTATCTTACTAGATGATTTTTCTCACTTTGTTTGGTTATATCCTCTCAAGTTTAAATCGGAAGTGTTTGCCAAATTTCTTGAGTTTCGAACATTCATTCAAACACAGTTTGAAAAAGGTATAAAATCTTTTCAGTGCGATAATGGTCGTGAATTCAACAACTCTATGTTTCACCGGTTTTGTACTAATAATGGCATGGTTTTTCGCTTCTCCTGCCCCACACCTCCCCACAAAACGGTAAAGCTGAAAGAATCATCCACACCATTAACAATATGATTCACACTCTATTGATTCATGTCTCCCTTCTCCGTCCTTCTGGGTATATGGTGCTAAAATATCAGAATACATTCTAAATATTCTCCCTACTAGCACACTTCACAATATGACCCCTACCGAAATCCTATATCTTAGAGTCCCCTCTTATGACCATCTTCGGATATTTGGTTGTCTATGCTATCCTAACTTTGCCTCTACTGCCCCTCACAAGCTAGCTCTCTGATACACTCCTTGTGTCTACCTTGGCTTCCCGCCAAATCATAGGGGTTATCTATGCTACGACTTGTCAACTCGTCAAATCAACATCTCTCGTCACGTCACATTCGACGAGACTACATTCCCGTTTTCGAATCTTCAGAAATTCAAAAAACCAGACTAATCCTTTCTTGACGAGCCTGCCATCTCTCCCATTATCCTTAATCAACTCACTCAATCATCCCAGACGTCAGCGCCGCAGCGCCTCCCTTTCAGTGGGAAAGCTATTTTTTCCAGCGAATTAGCACCGCAGCCCCTAGGGGATGAGCCGTGACGCCTCTCTTCCAGTGAGCACCCAGTTCTCCAAATGCATTTAGAGTCGCGGCCCCACAATAGTGGCGCTGCAGCGCCTTCGACGGACTTTCCGCCTTCATCCCCTTACCCGATAATTCCTTCTACTCCCGCCACTCAGACTCCACAACCACTAAATGTCCCCACTTACCAAATGGAAACTCATGCCAATCATGGAATCTTCAAACCCAAATCCGATTTAACTTGTCTGTCCAAACCATTTCTCCAATTCCCAAGAACCCTATATTGGCTAAACAAGACCCAAATTGGAATGCGGCTATGTCTGAGAAATTCAATGCTTTAATTAAACATCACACATGAGATCTAGTACCTAGACCTGAGGGGATGAATGTGATTCGTTGTATGTGGCTATTTCGTCACAAATTCAGATAAAGTGATGATCTTGAGAGATATAAGGCATCACTTGTGGCTAATGACACAAATCAGCAGGAGAACATTAATTGTGGTGAGACATTCAACCCGATTGTCAAATCGGCTACCATTCACACAATTTTGAGCATTGTCATGGGCAAACACTGGCCGATCCATCAGCTTGATGTGAATAATGTATTTCTACATGGGGATCTAAGAGAAAAAGTCTACATCAGTGATGCCGGTTCACCCATCCAGATTCCTCACTATGTGTATGCTTCGTGAAGTCACTATATGGCCTGAAACAGGCCCCCCTTGCGTGGTATGATTGATTTGTCAGGTATATCTTGCAGATTGGGTTTGTATGCAACAAGAGTGATACATCACTCTTCATTTTTCATCGAGGTAGTAGCACTGCTTACTTATTACTTTACGTGGATGATATTGTTCTTACTGCTTCCTCCGATGGGTTGAAAAATGAGATTATTGCCTTGCTTAAAAACGAATTTGCAATGACTGATTTGGGAAACTGAGTTATTTTTTGGGGATATCAGTGACCAGGTCTGCCGACCACATGTTCTTGTGTCAACGTAAGTATGCAGAGGAGATTGTGTATAGGACTAAGATGACGAATTGCAAAGTTTCACCTACTCCAGTTGATTCAAAATTTAAGCTCAGTGCTATAGATGGTGCTGCAGTCTCCTATCCTACTCTGTATAGGAGCCTTGCAGGTGCACTTCAGTATCTCACATTTACATGGCCAGACATTGCTTAATATCATCTTACAATTGGAAATGACTAAATCAATGCATACTATTTCAAGCTAAAGAAGATTTTTTAGGATTTGACATGAATTTCTATCTTATTTGAATTTGACATGATTGTGATTTAGGGTCTGTTTGGCCAAGCTTCTGAAAAAGTGTTTCTGTTTTTCAGAAGTAGTTCTGTAGAAACTGTTTCTGGAGAATCAGTTAGGGTGTTTGGTCAAAAATTATAGAAGTGCTTCTGAGAAACAGAAATAGTTTCCTGTTTGGCCAACATTTATGCAAATTTACTAGATATTCTTTTTAATAGATTAAAAATTATTTAAAATATTCTTTTCTATCATATGTTTCTAAAAATTAGTATATCTTTACAATTTAATATATATTTTTTAAAATTATTTAATTGCAACATTTAACAAAAAAATAATATTATATTGTACATAACAAATGTAACGACAATATGATAGTCAATGACTCAAATATGTCCAAACATCCCCCGCCCTACTCACACCTACCCTCACCCCATTCTCAAATTTCTATGTCATATTTTTTTTACTATTATAAAAAATATGAATTTTTTCTTCCCTCTTATAACCCCGCCCTACCCCCCAACCCCACCCCATTGCTCTACCCCATCCTCAAATTTCTATTTCATATTTTTTGTTACTTTTATAAAAAATGATTGAAAATATGAAATTTTTTCTTACCCCCGCCCTACCCCTACCCCCACCCCATTGCCCTACCCCATCCTCAAATTTCTATTTCATATTTTTGTTACTTTTATAAAAAAAATATTAAAAAATATGAATTTTTTCTCCCCCCGCCGCTCTACCCCATCCTCAAATTTCTATTTCATATTTTTTTTTACTTTTATAAAAAAATATTAAAAAATATTAATTTTTTTCTTACCCACCCCCCTGCCCTACCCCCACCCCATTTTTGTTACTTTTATAAAAAATAATTGAAAATATGAATTTTTTTCTTACCCCCGCCCTTACCCCCACCCCCCCCCCCGTGCCCGCCCCCCACCGCCAATTTATATTTCATATTTTTTGTTACTTTTATAAAAATAAATATTAAAAAATATGAATTATTTCTTACCCCGCCCTACCCCCCACTCCACCCCATTTTCCCTACATATCCTCAAATTTCTATTTCATATTTTTTGTTATTTTTATAAAAAAATTATTAAAAATATGATTTTTTTTCTTATCTCCCCCGCCCTACCCCTACCACCCCCACCCCACCCCATTGCCTTACCTATCCTCAAATTTCTATTTCATATTTTTTGTTACTTTTATAAAAAAAAAATGAATTTTTTTCTTACCCCCTACCCCCACCCTACCCCTATTCCCAAATTTATATTTTATATGAGGATATTATATGAGATTAAAAGGAATTTTGTGAAAAGAAAATGGTAAATGGATCCAAAAAAAATTCAATGAAGGAGCAAAAATGGTTTCTCAAGAAACACTTCTAAAGCCAAATTGATGTTTCTAACCTCTTCTGAAAACACTTTTTGACACGGAAAAGTGTTTCTACTTCTGGAAAGAGGGTGTTTGGCCAAATAAGTGTTTCTGAGAAACAGAAACACTTCTAAAAGCTTTGCCAAATACCACCTTACTTCTAAAATGAAAACTAACCCTTTTCTTATAGGAAAAGACTTGGAATTCTATAAATTAAAGATCATTTTTTCATATAGTAACATAATAGCATCAACAATGTCCTTGTTTAGGTGGAGATTCTTCTCCCGATAATATTTATATTCTCTTTTATATTAGTTTTTTTTTTCATATATATGTCAATTAATGAAACGTTATTAAAGTTTTATGCCTCTTTTAGTTTACTTCTATTTTCTTATTTGATTTATATTGACGTTCAAGATTAATTTGCTTTATTAGCTTTCAAATGACGCAGTTTCATCCCAACAAATTTTCATCTATATCTTCAATTTTGCTACTTGTCTCTTTCTTCAAACAATCCAACATAATTGAGAGTTTAGATAATGTCACCTGGTATAATTCGATACTAATAAATCTATCAGAAGCTAATTATACAAGGTGAGTTTCCATTGTGTATAAGGAAATATATGGCCTAAACTTGTAACGACGGGGTCATATTTGACCCCAACTATTAACGAAGAGTATAGTTGGAGCATTTCGTGAAGTTGGGAGCATATTCAAACAAAGTTTAATTTTTATATATTAACCATGCAATTGTTTTTTCGTAAAAATACTTATAAAAGAGATTTAGTAACAAGGAAATATAAATAAATAAATTACTTAGTTACAAAAATTTAAAATACAAAGGAAACTAAAGGAGGATATAGTCGTAAAGAAGTAGATGCTGTTGAAAGCGATGTTTATTTTTATATGTAATCATAATAAAAATTATTGGAGTTGGCACATGGAAGATGCAAGAATGCTCTCAGTTCCTGGGGACAGCACCACTCAAACAATGGATGATTTCTGCTGCCAGAAACCTACTTCATCTATTTATTATATTAATTGTATTTTACGTTTACTGAGTGATATTATTATTCACTCCTTAAATCTTATCCTTTTCAGTTTCAACAATAACGTTTAAATTATGTACTGCACTCACCAAGTATAATTTTTTTACATAATTAGATTAAGATGACTAGAGCCAAATTTAAGTTATTTTTAATGGTAATAGTTAGAATTAATTTGCGCGCATCTCGATTATTCCATCGAATACCTGGCTGCTACTTTTCACCAACTTTGTTTAGCACGGGTTTTAACCAGATGGAAAGAAATTGCTTAATACTTTTACCCCCGGTGAGACAACTTTATGATTTAAATTTGATGAGTTTAATCTTTATATTCTCACCATTGAACCCAACACTACATTTGCGATTATGTGTTAAAATTTTAATATTTATTGAAGTTTTAATTATTATCATACATATAACATATATATAAACCTCATATATTTTTATACGATTTTAGCTGAACCAATAGATTGTACATTGCATACATTGTTTACACTTAGGGATGTCAATGGGGCGGGCGAGGCGGGGAAGGTACCCCATACGTGCATTCGCCACCTAAATCCACCTCCATCCCCGCCACCAACCATCACGGGTAGTAATTCCTCCACCTCACCCGCCCACTTACCCAAAGTGTACCACTTACGGGTACCACCTAACGATTGCTCCCACGTAGATTCAGCTTTCAGCCACTGCCAATCTTAACACATATGTATTTGACTGCCTCAATGTTTCCGTTACTTAGCATTTTCCTCACAAATAGTTTGCCCAAATTGCACTAGTAGGAACCATAGGAAGAAACTCCAATGTCTAGTCCTTCAACTGAGGAGCATTTATATAAAATAAGATTAAAAAATTGACAGAATAACAATAGAGGATTTAGAGCAACGAGAGTGAACTGGTTGCTCTAAACAGCTGCTCCCAGCCTCCCACATAGAGCATTTAAGATTGTTGCAGACTTGAAGTCAATATTACATTTTAAACGAAACAGTATTCATCATAGATTTCAACTTCTACAATTCTAGCAACATAGCAACAGCAACACCCATAATTCATCATGCAACTTGTCCCTCATCTTCGGTAATACATCCTTCCTGCTCCATTTCGTCAATAATTTGTTGATACTCAACTTCTTTTAGTCCATCATCACCTAATAATTAAAATTAAGAGATAATATAAATTTAAAATAATGAATTATATAAAGAATCAAGTTGAATTGAATTTAAAATAAAACTTCTACAATTCTACTTACCTTTAATATTAGTCCAAATCCAGTTTTGAGCACACATTAAAGCCTCGATGGTTGATGGAAGAAGGCGACTACGATGAGTAGTCAACACACGACCACCTGTGCTAAAAACCGATTCAGAAGCAACACTAGAAACGGGAATACTTAGGATGTCTCTTGCTATCCTTTGAAGAACGGGGAATGATGATCCATTGGTTTTCCACCAAACAAGGATATCAAAGTCATCGTCAAGAGGTACATTAGGAGTCTCAAAATATTTCTCCAACTCCGATTTTTCTTGAACTTGATTCTCCTCCACCTCCAAATATTTAGCAAAGCCACCCATCCTTCCTTTTCCACTAACTTTACCAGATGGTGGTAGCTTGGAATTAAAAGTTGGTTCTTTTCCTTTATCCTTTTCATATTCACTCGTCAATTCCTTCAACACATCTTTCACCTTATCCACCTCAAAATCAACTTCATAGTCCTCGTAAAGTTGCTTGTAGTAATAGCGAACAAGTGGTATCTTATATCGAGGATCTAATAAGGTTGCCACAGCTAGAAGAGTATTCACATTACTCCAATACTTGTTATATTTTACCAACATTTTTGTTGCCATATCTTTTATCAGAGGATCAGAGGATGTAATCCAGTTATTCAATGCACATTTAATTTCACATATGTTGGAAAAATAAACATTAGCAGTAGGATATTTAGTGGCGGAAAACTCATAAGTGGCATCATTAAATAACTCTAACTTCTCACAAATTCTTTCGGCTTTCTCCCAATCTTCTTTAAGCGGCACACACTTATAAACCTCCGACTCTACCACTTAAAACATCGAAAACGTTCTTGTACATTATTGCAACTTTAAGCATTTCATAAGTTGAATTCCAACGAGTTTTGCAATCAAGTACAAGCTTCTTCGAGCAATTTTTAGCATGAGTCCTAGCCGTGCTTTCAAATTTTGTGACTCTTAAAACAGAAGATGTCCAAAAAACCACACTATTTCTAACCCTTTCAATGCCATCACCAATTATGTTTAAACCATCTTGGACAATCAAATTTAAAATATGGGCACAACAACGCATGTGTAGAAATTTTCCACGCAAAATAAGTGATTCATTAGGAAGTTTACCACGCAAAATTTGCATTACGACATCATTTGTTGTGCAGTTATCCAAAGTGATGGAAGAGATAGAACAATCAAGATTCCAATCGTAAATACACTGACACAAAGCTTCAGCTAAGACTTCCTTTGTATGAGGTGCCTCCACATATAAAAATCTACAATAAAAATGACATATCGGGCACAAAACAACATATTTCAGCACAAAACAACACAAAATAGAACATTATAGAAAAGAAAAAAAACATTTCAAACAGAAAACATGCGCATTTGAAACATGTATATACCTCAGAATACGACTTTGTAGCTTCCATGTATTACTAATAAAGTGAGCAGTGACTGCCATGTAGCCTTTTCGTTGATTACTTGAAGTCCACATATCAGTTGTTAAAGCAATCTTACTTTTGGCCTTGTCCAATATCTGAATCATTAACTCCTTCTCAGTAGCATACCTTTTCATAATATCATTCCTAGTCGTGTTACGGCATGGTACTTTGAAACCCGGTTGCAGTGTCTTACAAAATTTTCTAAACCCGTAATGTTCAACTATATTTAATGGGTATTCATGGAGGATAATCATTTCTGCCAAATCTCGTCTCCCATCCTCTTGGTGAAACTCATATGCCGCCAATGATAGTGTTTCACCATTATTGGCGGGATTAGATAGTGACCCAAACAATCTAGTTTGTCGAATATCTTGGCATACTCTCTTGGCACAAGACTTGGTGTGATCTCTCAAATGAGATGTGCCAGCTTTTGGCCCTCCTGTCAAAAGCTTAGCACAAAAGTTACATTCGGCTTTCATTTGATCATTTACCTTCTTCCTTTTATAATGTTTCCAAACTTCGGAAGTATGTCTACTAGTAAGAGGTATAATAGAAGGGTCTAGGTCTGATTCTATTTCATTTGGACCCTCTAAGTCTAAGAGAATCAGATTTGCATTGGAAGAACCTTCAAAACCACTGTCCGTTCCGGAAGGTCTTGTCCCGGAATTAATGTTCTCATCTCCCATGGCCGTAACACTGTAAAGAACAAAAAGAATGGCATAATGGTGTCAAAACATATAAATTCAATACTGATTGCAAAAGATACCTGATTATCTAGTTGCTTTTACTGCTGAATACATACTAGATATAAAGCAAAATTTAGAATCATAAGCAGTGGTGCTACTTAGAAAAAATATGTGCATATTAATAAAAAACAACTCACTCAATCAAACCATAATTAAGCCTGTTTTGTAAAATAACTCCGTCGACTTTGCACTTTTCTTTTAAAAATAATGAATCTGTTTTCTAAAATAAAACACCACAAATTCCTTTTTTTGTTCCTTTGACTTTGTTGCTTTTACTTTAAGGAAGAGTCGATACTCGATACATTGATTAGTCTTTCAACAAACCCAATGGCTTGGAAGTTTCAAGGAAATTAAGCAAAGGGTGCTACATTAGTTGTGCCCACTAAGAAGAACCTATTTCTTTCAGGGAGACAAGCAGAGGAGAAAAAACTCACTCAATCGCCTAGAGACACATAAGTTCTTCAGAAATAGGCTTAGATTGCTATTCGAGTAGATGAACAACAAACACATATCAAAGAAATTACAATGAGTTTACCTTCGATCTGCGATTTTGCTATTGGGTCTGCAATCAAAATGGCTACTACAGATTCTTTTTGTTCTTTACTGTTGCCTTTGCTGAGTTACCTTCGATCTCAGATTTGCCTTTGCTCCAAATCTGAAAGAGTTTTATGCGGATGTGGTGTGAATGTGTGATGGTGTGTTATTAGCTAATGAGAGGTAGGGTTTTCTTTATGTGGTTGGTGTGCTATTAGCTAAATTACTGGATATCTGGAGCGGGCCTGGGCCCTGGGCAGCTGGGCTTATTGCCTTTTGCCTGAGTTAATAAAAACGAGGGCATGGGCAGCTGCCAGCTGGGCTTAATAAATAGTTGTGCCCTTTGTGTGAAGTAATAATTTAAATATGATCAAATAAATTAATAAATAGCTTAATTAAATTAATAGGCGGGGCGGGTATTGACGGTGCGGGTGTTGTGGTGCAGTGCAGGCGGGTATAGTGGCGGGGCGGGTGCGGGGCGGGGCTTATATGAAATCCACCCCCGCCCCACTACCCATGGCGGGTAGCACTTTCGATACCCATACCCGCCCCACCATCCACCAAACCATCCCCCATCCCCGCCCCAACTGGAGCGGGTGCGGTGCGGTACCCGTATTTACCCGCCCCACTGACATCCCTATTTACACTTCCTAGCAAGTCTGACGTACGGTAAATTAAAAAATAAAGTATAAACCTGATATACCTTACACTTACATTGTATAGAACGTAAGTCAATTTTAATATATATATTAATATATAAATTAAAAAATAAAGTAACAGTCTGACGTACGGTAAATTAAGTGTTGAGACTGATTTTGGTAAACGTGTTAAAACAAGCTATTGCAACATTAAATGAAAAAGGTATCGACAATCAATTATATTGAAGTGATTAGAATTCCATCTGCATAAAAACTAAGATATAACCAGTTCGTTCTACATTTTCTAGTTCACAGCTGATTGGATAAGATCATTATAAAAATATAACCTACTAACGACTCATAAAATGAATTAATTTGCCAATTCGGATCTGTTATCACACGCAAATGTTTCCATAGTGTTAGCCAGATGAGCGAGATGAATTTAGATTATCGAGTTGATACAGACGACAAGCGGCATGTGAAACTATCATTTCTTCTTTTGGCATGATCTTTATAAAATGAGTGTACGGTGGACGCACGTATTTTAAAGGAGTCCAAATTTCTTGTGGTACATGAGGTAATAGTGACTTGATTCTAAAAGTGTAAGTGACATGATTTTAAAAGTGAAGGTGTCTTGATTTTATATGCGTTTGGTACATGATATGTTGGTACCTTGACATTTCTAAAATGAAAGTTCATTATATATTCCCATGAGAGTAAATTGTTCTGTGGACTTACATCCATGATGCGAGTATAAATTCTCATGAGAGTAGATTATGCATATTGATAATTACACCGAGTCCCTCACTAAATGGCCGAGACACGTTATACTGATGATTCCACCGAGTCCCTCACTAAAGGGCCGAGATACGTTATATGAAAACAGATACGATGACTCTCATTTTTTTTGGTATAGTGATACAGTGGTACAGTGATACAGTAGTACAGTGGTACAGTGATACAGTGGTACCGTAGTACAATGGTACAATGATATAAGGTACATTTGACTCTTATTTTATATGGCACGGTTGGATCTGGTATTTGATTTTCATACTTGTCCATGTCATCTTTTGTACAGTTATGATCTTATTTACTGTGCTTCATGTTTACATACTTGGTACCTTCTTGTACTGACGCCCTTCGGGGTGTTGCGTTCATGCCCGCAGGTATAAGTACTCAGTTTGGTGATCCTCGAGCTTAGGATCTTCGTTCAACTTTTGGGATAGCTCCATTATTCCGGAGCCTAGTCATTTTGGTCCAGGTCTTCTATTATGGCTTATGTATATTTAAGGGTACGGCGGGGCCTTGTCCATTCATAGTTACTGTCTTACTCTTAGAGGTCTGTAGTCATGTGTGTGTTGGACATGTACCGTTGTAGTTCGTTTTGGACATATTCTGTATATAGTGACAGCCTTGTCGGCTTGCCTGTTTTTATTTTATGAGATTATGAGTTTTCTTAAGCTTCCGCTGGTTATATGTGATGTGTGGGTATAAGGGTGCCCAGGTAGGGCACCAGTCGCGGCCCGTCGGTTCGGGTCGTGACAAAGGTGGTATCAGAGCAGTTAGTCCTCAGAATGTCTACAGACCATGTGCAGTAGAATCTTGGTTATCGGTGTGTTGTGCACCACACCCATAAACAAGAGGCTACAATACATTTAGGATTGGTTTCTATTTTCCTTACTCTAAGATCATGCGATAGAGCTGTGTTGTTAGGGTAGTCCCTTCCTAACGTGTTATTGTGGTTGCAACTATGCTTCTAAAGAAAGCGACAGCGGCCCAGCAGGGAATATATGGACTTGTATACATGTTGGTAAGATTGTTGTATATTAGTTGTGATGATTCCTTGGTTTGAGTATAAACCATTTGTGATTGTTGTTGATGTTGTTGAGCCGATTGGAAATGGTATTACTGATTTTAAGGGAACTGCAATAGGACCTTATGTATGTGACTTTGATTACAAAGGAAGTAAATGTGCTAAGGACTATCAGAGGTAGAATGCGACTATGTGCTATATTGTGGCCATGTGAGGCATATTTGTGTTGTTGAGTATATGTTGATAGGTATAGTTAAAGAAGACTATGCCGAAATGTTTATAGTTGAGACCTATTATGAACATTCGAGGACAAATGTTTCTAAAGGGGGAAAAATGTTACACCTCGTAATTCCAGGGCACTCAATTGAGAATGTGATTATGGAAATAAGATTTGAATGTTGGAAGGAAAGTATATTTACATTTTCTATATGGAAAAATTTTGGATACAAAAAATGTGACGACGAGAATTAATATTAGTGGTTGAATTCTTTCTAAATGGAGTTATGGACTTAGGATTGTTAGTATTTTTGTGAAGAGATTAGTGTGGAAGATATTTTCATAAAGGGAAGACAAGTGGACAAGTGGTCCACATGGGTCCCCATCCACTTGTGCTTGTGTACATGTTATAGATACAAGTCTTGAAGACTTAGTTGCCTTAAGCTCATAATATCTTCATCATCCAAACTCGTCTTATCCCTCCCCTCTCCTCCAAGTTTCGAAATTACCATAGCCAAAGTGAAGAACAAGATTAGTTTCTCTTCCAAGATTAAGCACCTTAACCAAGTTCTAAGCCAAGTTAACTCTCCATAACATGTGGTCATGGTGTTGGCCGAAATTGTCTTGCAACCCTTGGCTTGGATATGAACTTTTTGGAAGGAAAACATGAAGGTAAGATGGATACAAGCTTGTAGAGGATACATGTGTGTTGTTGTAACTTGAAGAAGTGGTGCCAAAAATGAGCAGTGTGGCCGAACTTGTGGACTGTTTTGGGCTAAGATTAAGGTAAAATTTCTTCTTCCTCTTAAAGTAATTGAAAATTACATGTTGTTATAGTTAAGAGGTGAACTTGCGTTAATAAAAATAGAGAATAAGAAGTGCATGTGACATTTGGCATGTTAGCCGATTTAATGGACTGTTTTGTTGGTATTGGATTCGTTGGTTGTTATTATTATTATCGTCACTAAGTGCATGTTAGATTGAAGGAAATCTTGTTATTGAAAGTTGAAATGGTTTATATTAAAGTATTGAGACTTGAATTGGATTATAAGGAATTATGAAAAGGGTTATGGAATTATGGTTTGGCCGAGACTTGTATAAATTGTGGGATATTATCGTGCTGTTTTAAGGGCTGTTTTATGCGTGTTTATGCTGGAAATTTATTCACTGTTTATGCATGTTTAGATGTGGTGATTGCTAACGTATGTCCTAAAGGAACGAGGGTGTAGAAAGGTGTAGAAAGGCTTCATATCTTACTCTCATTATTGTTGGAATATGGACTGTTTTCGTGGACTGTTTTAGCAAGGATTAAGGGGCTGTTTTACGTGAGAAATAGGTGTGTGAATCACCTTGGTTAACTATTTAGTTGTGCCCTTAATTGGTGCTCGGTTATTGATGTATTTGGCCTTGTTTGTAAGTTCTGGATGAGAGCATTTATAGGGGAAGTGCTGCCCAAATTTTTATATGAAAAGAGAACCCTTACTTGGTATATGTCTTATACTAGTAAGCATGAAGTTGATAGACGTATTATTGTTGTTATAGGTTGAAGTACTAATTGGGACGTATTCTACTTATCATGTTGGTTAGTCGTCGATAAGGTATGTGAACCTCTTCCCTCTTTCTTTGGCATGTTCTATGTATGAACCATAACAGTGGTATTGTTTCAAAAATTATTATACTCTTAGAAGTTAATGAGTATTCATGTTATTGATTCTATGCTAAAGACATGTTTAAATTATTCATAAGTCCTTACCAAGTCTTATGGAAGATGTTGGTAAGACTTTTTAGTAAGCATTGGAGTTGAGCTGATCTTGCTAAGTTACAACACTAATAAGTATTAAGCGTTGAGACTGATTTTGGTAAACATGTTAAAACAAGTCATTGCAGCGTTAAATGAAAAAGGTATCGACAATCAATTATATTGAAATGATTAGAATTCCATCTGCATAGAAACTAAGATATAACCAGTTCGTTTTACATTTTCTAGTTCACAGCTGATTAGATAAGATCATTATAAAAATATAACCTACTAACGGCTCATAAAATGAATTAATTTGGCAATTCGGATCTGTTATCACCATGCAAATATTTCCATAATGTTAGCCAGAGGAGCGAAACGAATTTAGATTATCGAATTGGTACAGACGACAAACGGTATGTGGAACTATCCTTTCTTCTTTTGGCATGATATTTATAAAATGAGTGTACGGTGGACGTACATATTTAAAGGAGTTTAGATTTCTTATGGTACATGAGGTAATAGTGACTTGATTCTAAAAGTGTAAGTGACTTGATTTTAAAAGTAAATGTGTCTTGATTTTATATGTGTTTGGTACATTATATGTTGGTACCTTGACATTTCTAAAATGAAAGTTCATTATATATGTATTATTGTTCCCTGGACTTACATCCATGATGCGGGTATAGATTCCCATGAGAGTAAATTGTTCCGTGGACTTACATCCATGATGCGGGTATAGATTCCCATGAGAGTAGATTGTTCCATGGACTTACATCCATGATGCGGGTATAGATCCCCATGAGAGTAGATTGTTTCGTGGACTTACATCCATGATGCGGGTATAGATTCCCATGAGAGTAGATTGTTCCGTGGACTTACATCCATGATACGGGTATAGATTCCCATGAGAGTAGATTGTTCTGTGGACTTACATCCATGATGCAGATATAGATTCTCTTGAGAGTAGATTGTTCCGTAGAATTACATCCATGATGCGGGTATAGATTCCCATGTGAGTAGATTGTTCTGTGGACTTACATCCATGATGCGGGTATAGATTCCCATGAGAGTAGATTGTTCCGTGGACTTACATCCATGATGCGGGTATAGATTCCCATGAGAGTAGATTATTCCGTGGACTTACATCCATGATGCGGGTATAGATTCCCATGAGAGTATATTATGCATATTGATAATTACACTGAGTCCCTCACTAAAGGGCCGAGATACGTTATATGAAAACAAATACGATGACTCTCATTTTTTTTGGTACAGTGATACGGTAGTACAGTGGTACAGTGGTACAGTGATACAGTAGTATAGTGGTACAGTGATATAAGGTACAATTGGCTCTTATTTTATATGACACGGTTGGATCTGGTATTTGATTTTCATACTTATCCCTGTCATCTTTTGTACATTTATGATCTTATTTACTGTGCTTCATGTTTACATACTTGGTACCTTGTTGTACTGACCCCCTTCAGGGGTGGCGTTCATGCCCGCAGGTATAGGTACTCAGTTTGGTGATCCTCGGGTTAGGATCTTCGCTCAGCTTTTGGGATAGCTCAATTGTTCTGGAGCCTAGTCGTTTTGGTGCAGGTCTTCCATTATGGCTTATGTATACTCAGGGGTACGGCGGGGCCTTGTCCCGTCATAGTTAATGTCTTACTATTAGAGGTTTGTAGTCATGTGTGGGTTGGACATGTACCGTTGTAGTTCGTTTTGGACATATTCTGTATATAGTGGCAGCCTTGTCGGCTTGCCTGTTTTTATTTTATGAGATTATGAGTTTTCTTAAGCTTCCGCTGGGTATATGTGATGTGTAGGTATAAGGGTGCCCAGGTAGGGCACCAATCACGGCCCATCGATTCTGGTCGTGACAAATAAATTACCTCCTTCTTGGAAGGATTTTAAGGTTTATCTGAAGCATCTAACCGATGAAATGAACTTTGAGCAACTGGTTCTAAAAATTCGTGTTGAAGAGGACAACCGGAAGAATGAAAGGGTTGATGCTGTTTTATTGGAGCCTAATGCCAACATGGTTGAAGACAATGCTTCCAAGGCCAAGTTCAGAAAGGCAAGGGCAAATTTATTGGTGTCAAGCCATCTTTTGCAATCGGGAGGAATGCACTCGCCCCACAAAGGACCAATGCATTCAGGAAACCACATCCAGGACTCTATTGGGTATGTGGCAAACCTGGGCACAGAGCAAAAGATTGCCACCTTTGAGAGAATCAAGGTGGTGGTGTTGGAGGTTCGAGTAATGTCAACCAAACCAACCAGGCTGAAACTAAAAATCAATTCATTGGGGTTGTGGCTGCTTGATGCGCGATTTATGCACACACTAACGCAAGTGCACGTGTCATGACAAGTAATATAGTCTAGAAGACCGAGTTATCATCCTCAGGGATTAGTGTTCAATTCTCAAATTCTATTCTATGGTATCTATTTGGAAACCGATGATTGATAAATTATTTATAACTATAATTATGAATGCTAACTAAACTACTTTGTTTTACTTCAGATATGGTGGAAATAAGGCTTCCAAATCTCCTCAACTATCCGCTCATCTTACTTGTTAATGCACTTAATTATGGTTCTTCTTCTATTTTGAGATAGCAGGTTAACTAAGTCGTTTTATACTCATGTTAAGGTAATATAAACACTCAACCCCAATATAGAACCCTTCTATCTTTCGGTGATAAGATTGACTATAAAGGATGATTAAGAGCAATAACCTATTAAACTACACAAGTATCGGGGTACTTTCGTCCACGATTTAACCTATGTTTATTCAACTGTAGCATATTCACAATCTCCCCTTTCGTCTTTCGATTAAAAATCATATAGATTATGATAATTAGTGATCAATTAATTACCAAACATTCAAGATAATTATTGAATAAATCTCAACAATGATAAGAAGAAATCAAAACATCCATTAATTCATAAGAATAAGTTTCAAGTGATTTGATATGGAAAGCCCTAGATTAAGTTAGTTCCTAGCCATAGACATGACAAAAACTAAACTAATATCCAACATAAACTATAAAGAAATAAAGAAGTTACACAAAAAGTGGTCTCCAATCTTGATCTTCAAGGTTATGATGAATTGCCAAGGGTTTGGAACCCTTATTCTGACCTAAAATCTCCTTTTTATAGCCTCTAAATCGTTTTCCAGGTTTCCTTTCAGGCCTTGGCCCATTCCCATTCGAATTTGACAAAAATCCCGCCGCCAGCCAATCAGCCTGGCTGAAACTCTGCTGTCTGCTGTAATTTGGCCGCGCGCCTGATGTCGCTGGTTGAGGCGCCACGCGACTGCTTCGTCTTGCTCGCCAACTTTCTCGCTTTTTGAGCTCTGGAACCTCTGTTTCTGCCCTCTTTTTGCTCCTTTTCGCCAATGAGCCACTTTAAACCATTATGACTTAAAAGAAAGAAAATCTATCCTAAGACGACACGTATTTGTACAAAAATGGGCAAAATACTAACTAAAAATGACTCAAAAGGTGTATATAAAATACACCGATCAAACACCCCCAAACTTAACCTTTGCTCGCCCTCGAGCAAAGATCAAAAGAAAGAATTAAAGACAAGAGGAAAAAGGAAATAGACTGACTCAAAGACACTGATCACTTTGCTGCATCATTGTTACTTAGAAAAACATGAAGGTTAACAGAATAATATGCAGGAACATATAGCATGAATTTTTAGCATTCTAAACACATTAAGTTAGATATTTCGCAAATTCAATTTAATCATGTTCAATGGAAGTAAGAATACCTAACTATGCATGTCAATTTCAAAATCTTATGGCATGTTTACTTGTTATTCTCCACTAATCATAGATACACATGTAAGAGATCTTCAGGGCTTTTCAGGGTTGTAATGTAGGCTTAGGCATGAGTAGGTAAAAATAGGCATTTAGGCTCATTTTATGTACCATAAGCTCTTTTGCGTTAAATTCTTCCCTTTTCTTTTGATTTTCTTTCTTCACTTCATACCTATCTTTCCTCTCTTTTGTTTTGAGAGAATAAAGTGTATTATGAATAACAGACACCTCCAAACTTAGGCTTTTGCCTATTTATTATTACTTTTTCATTGGGGTGCATCAAAATTGTTCACTCTTTTTGTCTCTTTTTAACACTTTATATTCCAATCACCAAAAATTTTCACTTATGGCACAAGTGTGAAATTATAGGGTGTCAAAGAAAAAGTCTAATTTTTAGGCTCAAAGGGGCTGACTATGGATATTTTGAATGTCAGGGATAGGCAAAAGTGGTAAGAAAGGGCTAACAAAGAAATGACTGAGTCATCTCCCTAACATGCATATCCTAACTATTTCGCCTCAAATAGCAGGCAAGCATACACATAGGTTTAATCATAAACAATGCACAAGTCAAGCAAGATACCCCAAATAATCTGATTTCATGAATTTTTGGCATATCTAACCTAAGTGTTTAGATGGTTGCTTCTAATTCCATTACATTATTCTACTTTTACTTTACTAGGCGATTCCAGTAGCTACAACATGCATGATCGTAAAAAAAATATGACTAAAAAATACTTAAAACAAATCAAAAAGACTCAAAAACAATAAGACACCCCCCAAACTTAAATCACACACTGTCCCCAATGTGTGCAAAACTAAAAAAAATCAAATAAAAGAAAACAGGACAACTTACAAACTTGGTTTAAAGTGGTGGCGGTGGCGGCGGATAATGCATGGACCACTGGTTGAACAAAGAACTCATCTCATCAAATCTCTGGTGCAACTGTTGTTGCTCCTGCCTTAATTCTTGTTGTCCTTGCCTCAGGTCCTGTTGACCTTGTATCATTATGTCAAAGTTCTGCATCATCCTCCTCTGGTTCATGAGCAACTGCTCCATTATAGGCACTGCATGTTCAAATTCTGGGGTTCTTGATGGGCTGCTTCTGCCATCTTGAGCCTCTGTCTCAGGCTCATCTTCATCCATGGCAGACTCTGCTGCTGCTGCTGCTGGTGCTGGTCTCTTTCCTGCTACTGCTGGAGGGAGTGGGTATGGGAAGGAATGCACTATCCCATATGACATAGGAGGTTGGACTTTCTCATATGTATCAGTGGGTAGGGTTGGGACCCCATGTCTGGAGCATAAGCTGCTAATAAGTGAGCCATGTCCCAACCCACCTGTCGTTACCAACCTGCTGGTTTCTCCAATGTTTTGCAATATTTCCTTCCCAACGTCAATCGTCTTCCCTGACATAATTCCATATATCATTTTTATTGTATCTGCTGGCACTCTGGTGAAGTGCATCGATGGAATTAAGCGGGCACTGACGAAATATAACCAACCCTTGGCTGTTTTGTTGAACTGACATCTGCTCAGTCCTCTTGATCCATTTCTTGCAATATCATACTCAGCCACATGGTAGCTTACTGTGCTTGCGACGACATCTCAGTCGATGTTGTTGGTGTCTCTAGACCAAGTTCTGAAATAGCTCCGATCGTCACCTCTTTCTTCAACATCGGCTGTTTTTAATAGCACATTCACCACTTCTGCCGTCACAGGCACATACCGTCCCCTCACAAAGAATCTACCATCCACCCTCTTTGGAAAGTTAGCATAAAAATCTTTCATCATTACTGTGTTCTGCGGTGCTATTCTTTCTGGGTTAACAAATCTCTTCCACCCCATGACCTCTATCATCGCCCGAATAGGCTCATATGCATCTCCCTCCTCAAATGACTCCCTTTGGTACTCCATTCCTCTTTCAGGGATCAAGGGTCTAGTACTAAGCTTTTGATATCTATCTTCAGCTTTTTGACTGACAAACCTAGTAGTATCATATTGAGGGACGGAGGTGGATGTGGAAGCTGTCATCTTTTTGGCAGACATTTTTGGATAAACTCGGCAGCGTTTCCTTTGTTTAAATGATATTACCCAACACTGTCAATCAATAATCAGCAGCTACAACACTCTTCAACCCCCACACTTCACTCAAAGTTCCGGTACAACACCCCACACTCACTTCGTATAATCTTCCGCGAAATCTCACACCCAACTTCAACACACCACACACCTTCCACCAATAAAGCACCTCCCCACCTATTACCTCCCATGATTGTATTGAAGGTTTCAAGAAAAGTGATAAAGGTTACCTTGGACGGTGTTCTTCAAAATTTTCTTGTTCCTAATGATGTATTGAGGCAATGGAATGAGGGTTGTTGTTTAAGATGGTTAAGGGTTTAAGGAAATTAAGTACTTTGGTTGTGATTGAGTTTAGTATATCATTAAGAATAGATAAAATGATATTGAACTACGCCAATCCCCGGCAACGGAGCCAAAAACTTGATGCGCGATTTATGCACACACTAACGCAAGTGCACGTGTCGTGACAAGTAATATAGTCTAGAAGACCGAGTTATCGTCCTCAGGGATTAGTGTTCAATTCTCAAATTCTATTCTATGGTATCTATTTGGTAACCGATGATTGATAAATTGTTTATAACTATAATTATGAATGCTAACTAAACTACTTTGTTTTACTTCAGATATGGTGGAAATAGGGCTTCCAAATCTCCTCAACTATCCGCTCATCTTACTTGTTAATGCACTTAATTATGGTTCTTCTTCTATTTTGAGATAGCAGGTTAACTAAGTCGTTTTATACCCCTGTTAAGCTAATATAAACATTCAACCCCAATATAGAACCCTTCTACCTTTCGGTGATAAGATTGACTATAAATGAGGATTAAGAGCAATAACCTATTAAACTACACAAGTGTCAGGGTACTTTCGTCCACGATTTAACCTATGTTTATTCAACTATAGCATATTCACAATCTTCCCTTTCGGCTTTCGATTAGAAATCATATAGATTATGATAATTAGTGATCAATTAATTACCAAACATTCAAGATAATTATTGAATAAATATCAACAATGATAAGAAGAAACCAAAACATGCATTAATTCATAAGAATAAGTTTCAAGTGATTTGATATGGAAAACCCTAGATTATGTTAGTTCCTAGCCATATACTTGACAAAAACTAAACTAATATCCAACATAAACTATAAAGAAATAAAACAAAGAAATAAAGAAGTTACGCAAAAAGTGGTCTCCAATCTTGATCTTCAAGGTTATGATGAATTGCCAAGGGTTTGGAACCCTTATTCTGACCTAAAATCTCCTTTTTATAGCCTCCAAATCGTTTTCCAGGTTTCCTTTCAGGCCTTGGCCCATTCCCATTCGAATTTGTGAAATCCGCCTCGCGCGCGGCGCCTGCGGCGCGCGACAGCTGAAACTCAGTAGCTTTACGTAATTTGGCGCGCTGGCCTCGATCTTCTTTGGTTGGTAGCCGCGCCAGGCTGCTTCGTGCGGTTCGCTAACTTTCGCTTTTGAGCTCACGGGACCTCTGTTTCTGCCCTCTTTTTGCTCCTTTTCGCCAATGAGCCACTTTAAACTATTATGACTCAAAAGAAAGAAAATATATCCTAAGACGACACGTATTTGAACAAAAATGGGCAAAAGATTAACTAAAAATGACTCAAAAGGTGTATATAAAATACACCGATCATTGCTCAAGCAAATCTGGTTATAAATTCAACCGATTGGTGGATGGATACGGGTGCTACAATGCACGTATGTTCTGAAAAAGACATGTTTTCATCCTACCAGACCATCAAGGATCTAGAACCATTATTCGTAGGGAATGTTACTTTTGTGAGGTGGAAGGGAAAAGGAAAGGGAAAGTGACTTTGAAACTCACTTCCGGAAATGATCTTGTGCTCACTAATGTGTTACACGTGCCTAAAATTTGTAAGAATTTAATTTCTGGACCTGTTCTAAGTAACAAGGGCTTCAAAATTGTATTTGAATCTGACAAATTTGTACTCACCAAGGGTGGGATGTATGTAGGGAAGGGTTACCTCAGTGAGAGACTCTTCAAACTATCTATTGTACCTACTCAGGCAATTGTCATTATTAATGGAAATGCAGGCACTAGCACTGCTTCTATGTATATGGTTGATTCCCCTTCTTTATGGCATTCAAGATTATGCCATGTTAATTATCGCTCTTTACAATGTCAAGAAAAGAAAGTTTGTAAATTGATTATGTCTCTATACAGACTTAAACAAGCTCCAAAGCAATGACATAAAAAGTTTGATAATACATTATTTTCAAATGGTTTTCAAATAAATAAATGTGATAAATGTGTCTACATCAAAGAATGTAAGATGCACGTGTCATTATATGCTTATATGTTGATGATATGCTAATTATGGGAACAAATAAAGATGTAATTAACAAAACTAAGAAGATGTTGCATGCCGCTTTCGATATGAAAGATATGAAAATAGCGGATGTCATTCTTGGTATTAGAATTCAGAAGAATTCTGATGGTAACATCTTAACGCACTCCCATTTGTTGGAAAAAACCTTAGAAAATTTGGACACTATGATGAACGACCGGTTGTTACACCATTTGACCCGTCTTTTCACCTTAAGAAGAATGAAGGTGAAAGTGTGTTACAATTGGAGTATACACAAGTTCTTGAAAGTTTGATGTACATAATGAATTGTACGAGATCAGACTTAGCATATACAGTGAGTCAACTAAGTCGATACTCACACAATCCTGGAAAAGATCATTGGTTTGCACTAACTAGGGCACTCCGATATCTAAAGCATACAATGAACTATGGGTTGCATTATACAAAATATCCTCCTGTTCTAGAAGGATATTATGATGCAAATTGGATTTCCAACCATTCAGAAAGCAAGCCCACAAGTGGTTACGTATTTACATTTGGTGGAGCGTCGACATCTTGTAAATCATCAAAGCAAACGGTAAATACGTGATCAACTATGGAAGCAGAGTTTGTAGCCTTAGACAAAGCTGCCGAAGAGGCAGAATGGCTCAGAAACTTCCTAGAAGGTATTTTGTTGTGGACAAAGACTGTGACAATCATCTGCATATATTGTGACAGTATGACTGCCCTGACGAGGGCAAATAATCAAATATACAATGGCAAGTCAAGACATATAAGGCGACGTCATAATACAATATGAAGCTTGCTGAAGAATAGAATTATATCCATTGATTATGTAAAGTCAAAGGATAATATAACATATCATTTGACAAAAGGCCTTAACAGAGAGCAAATCGTATTTACATCGAGGGGAATGTGCTTAAAGCCAGTACAATGAGTCGTTAACTGGCGGAAACCTAACCAATCAGAATTGGAGATCCCATGATTTAGGTTCAATAGGAAATCTAGTTGGGGAAGACGCAAGGAGCATAAAACACACATATGCTCATTCATATGATGTATTAAGTGTGTTAATCCGTTGATGATTAAGGGATGAATATTACTCTTAATAATACTCAAAAGCCTTTATGGTGGGATAGTACAAACTATTCTTGTTTGGTATTACCTATATGAGATTGATGTGGGGTCGCATTTAGGAGAACCGATATGGCTACGTTCTCTAGAAAGTCTCACGAAGAAGGAGTTGTTCACGACCGAAATGAACACAAACGTAAGAATTGAAATATGTTGATATGATATGTGTGATACTTGTTGTCTTAGTTTACTACAAAACGTGAATAGTTCAAGACATACGTCCACTACTTCACAAAGTAGATCCGATAAGTATTCACTACGAACGTTCAAGTCCAAAAGACACCTTTTCTGATGCATGTCATATCGCGTTGTTCAGAAATAAAGAAAAGTTCCTCATTATCTTATTTTCTATCCAAATGTGGAGTATTGTTAGAACTTGTATGGATTAAGAAGAAATAAGTGATCAGAATAAGGCCTCGGAAATTTTGCCGAAGCGCCACGGTGCCAAGGACTAGGGTCGCGGCGCCTCTCGTCCGTAACCAAAGGAAAATTATCGTGACAAGCGCCGCGACGCCTGGTGGAAGGGTTGCGGCGCAGGATTTCCAGTAGCTCTCTGGAATTGGCAGAATGAATTAGGGCAACGGAGCCGGGGGCACGAGCCGCGACGCTAATCCAACGGTAAAATCTGAAAAATTCCAAAAGTTGTGTCTATTTACATAAAGTCACAACCTTTGGGTGAAGAGCTGCATATGGTCGAAATTAATGCTATATAAAGCATGTTGATCACTTGAGAGAAGACACAAGATACAATACAGCACAAACAATCAATAATTTAATACAATTAATGATTTAAGATTGTTGGTCATCTTCTTCTTCCGCCTGAAAACAAATTTATGAAGAACACATATAGTAAATTCGCTAGAGGTGAAGTTCTTGTGTTAGAACTCTCACTTAGATAGTTATATTCTCTAGATAGACGTCTGTAAAACTACAACACAAGTGGAGACGAATTTTATCTTAGGATACTGCATTGCAGGCCTCTATCGACATCAAGTTAGTATGTGTTTTCAATTTGCTGAATTCATTGTTGTTGATTTCAAGTTATATTAAATTATTATATTATTGTGCTTATTCATTGATGATACTAGATTGTCTCTAAGAGGATCGAGTCCCGCAAGCGGCAGCGTGAGAGTTGCCCCTAAAAAAAATGAGGGGGCTCTTTGTGCGGTGTGACACGGGTCTAGCCTTTGCAAATCAACTAAGTCACCATGATAACTCCTCCACCAACTCTGTCGGGCCGGAGTGTGAAGACTCCTGGGTCGGGAGATTCCACTTTTTTTTGGAACAAAAGAGTACGTGAATGTAATTGAATTACTCTTAGGTGATGTATTCTAAAAGGACTGTGTTAGTACGATCTTAAAAGAAGTTAGAATATGAAAACATGTAAATATCGAAATTAGAATTTATTCTTTCAAACCATTTTCATAGATATAGTGTTTTAGTTTTTGTGTGTTTCTTCGGTTATCATTTCAATTGCACCTTTTAAACATAAGTGCATTTTGATTCGAGAAAGTATTTTAATTGTTTATAGTTTCTAAAACCATTTTTAAAGAGAAATATCTTACATAAATACTCTGCTTGTTATTTTTAAAGATATTTTATTCATATATTCCTTTTAGTTGTATATATTTCTTCATAGTAGATTTATTTTCTATTTTGTTTTCACTTAAAATGACAAGTGCTTTAATAGTACTTAGATTTATGTACTAATTAATAAAATAATAGCTTACTAATCAATGTACTTTTAAGTTGGTATTTTTTAATAATAACTTAACTTTAGCTTTTAATAAAATGCATTTCATTGTAAAATATAGACAAAGTTAATTATAAACATTCTCCTATAATAGTCTGACAAAGATATAATATATACTATTAATCTAAGTATTTAATCCTGCCTATACGCTAAAAATCGTGAAATTTGAACATGATTAAAGTTTGTAACTTTTTCATTGCCTTTTTATAATTTCTATGTTTTCCTGCCTAAACATTTTTATTACTAAATGATATGATCTCTCTTTCTTTCATGTGAACAAATGCATGAAAAACAAATACCCACGGGTATTATAGTGATTTTTATTTTTTAATAAACTAAGCCAGAAATTTATTGTAGTTGTAGATACTACAATTAAACCAACATATATGCAAGGGGAAACATTAGAGTACTTCAGAAAGATTGGAATAATCTCCCTTTGGGGAATTCTTTCATTAATTCACAATATATATAGTTGTATAAAGGTGATTCTTAATACGGTAAGAATTATAAGCTATTTTAAATACATAACAATAATAATTACAATATGTGAATATTCGGAGAATATTCGCTAATACTCCCCTCAGTCGGAGCGGGAGGAGGCCGAACGCTAAGGCTGGATTTGAAGTCTATGAACAATTTTCTGGAAAGCCCCTTTGTGAAGATATCTGCATACTGATAGGAGGAAGATACATGCAATACTTTGAAATGACCAAGGGCTACCTTCTCTCGTACAAAGTGAATATTCATCTCAATATGTTTGGTCCGCTGATGTTGGACTGGATTATGAGACATATATATAGCAGATATGTTATCACAGTAGACTATAGACGCTTTCCGCAGTGGACACTGGAGCTCCAAAAGAAGATTTCGGAGCCAACAGACCTCAGCAACTACATTAGTAACACATCTATACTCTGCTTCAGCACTCGAGCGGGATAAAGTGGCTTGCCGCTTGGCAGACCAGGAAATGAGATTATCCCTAGAAATACACAATAGCCAGAAGTAGAGCGTCGTGTGTCGGGGCATCCTGTCCAATCATCGTCTGTGTAAGAGAGCAACCTGGTCGGAGCGGAGGGGTAAATATGCAACCCATAGTCAGGTGTGCCCTTAATGTATCTGATAATACACTTAAGAGCAGCAAAATGGGTCTCCCTCGGGGCATGCATAAACAGACACACCTGCTGAATGACATATGTAATGTCGGTCCTCGTAAATGTGAGGTACTGAAGGGAACCTGCAAGACTCCGATAAAGAGTAGGATCAGACACTGGATCACCATCAGCAACACTGAGCTTGGACTTCGAATCGACCGGAGTGGGCATAGCTTTGCAATTCGACATCTTAGCCCTGTACATTATTTATTCTGCATACTTACACTGACTCAGGAACATATTATCTGCAGATCTAGACACTGATATACCCAAGAAGTAGCTCAGCTTTCCCAAATCAGTCATGGCAAATTCAGTTTTGAGTACAACAATGATTTCAATTTACAATTTTTCGGATGAGGCAGTGAGAACAATATCATCCACATATAATAATAAGTAAGCAGTGCCACTCTCGTGATGAAAAATGAAAAGAACATTATCACACCGACTACATATAAAACTAATCTGCAAAATATACCTGGCAAAGCGGTCATACCAAGCTCGGGGTACCTGTTTCAAGCCATAGAGTCACTTTCGTAGATGAAAGACATACTGAGGGACTGCGGAATGGACAAAACCAGGTAGCTGATGCATATACACATTTTCTTTCAAATCTCCATGAAGAAATGCATTTTTGACATCAAGCTGATGAATAGGCCACCGCTTTCCCATAGCAATACTAAGAACAGTACGAATCGTAGCCGGTTTGACAACCGGACTAAATGTCTCACTACAATCAATTCCCTCCTGCTGATTAGTGTCATTTGCCACAAGTCTCACCTTATACCATTTCAAGTCACCACTGTCCCTAAATTTATGATGAAATAACCACATGCATCGGATTACATTCACCTCATCTGATCTAGGTACCAAATCCCAAGTATGTTGCTTGGTTAAAACATCCAATTTTTCACACATGGCCGCATTCCAATTGGGGACCAGTTTAACTAATTTTGGATTTTTGGGAATGGGTGAAATTGTTTGAGTAGAAAGATTAAAATGGACCTTAGGTTTGAAAATCCCGTGCTTTGCACGGTTTTCCATGGAATGGGTAGGTGGTGCGACGTCTGCGAGCAGGGGTTTATGATTTTGAAGGAGTACCGGTACGAGACTGGTTGGTGACAGTGGGATCTGGTCTGGGGGGTCCGCGAACATGGGTTTATGTGGTTTTTTGCCGGAGGTGAGTTGAGTCGAGGTGTGGGTGACAGAATGTCGGTTGGTGGCGTGTAAGGGGATGGGTGACCTAACGGAAAACTGTAGACTGGTAGGTGGTCGGAGAGGATAGGTCGATAACCAGTGGGCACGGGAGACAACGATGGGAGGGGTTGTTCTGTAGTGCTGATGACGACGTCGAAAAATGAAATCGGAGATGTCACCGGAGGAGACGACGGAACAATGAGGCTATGGAGGTGCAGGGTGCGCATGAGCGGTGAAATTTCTGACTCATCTAGAAATGTATAATCAGTATTTTGGAATTTTCGGATATTAGAAAATGGGAAAATCATCTCGACAAATGTGACGTGAAAAGATACAATGATTTTACGAGAGGATAAGTCATAGCACAGATAGCCCCTATGGTTAGATGTAAACCAATGAAGACACACGGTGTAGTTCGGGGAGCTAGTTTATGAGGGGTGGTGGAGGCAAGATTAGGGTAGCATAGACAATCAAAAATTTATAATTGGTCATAGGATGAAATCCTACGGTATAAATTTCGGTGGGGGTCTTATTTTGGAGAGTGATAATGGGTAAAATATTAAGAAGGCATTCTACCATTTTAACAGCATAGACCCAGAAAGAAGGTGGTAGACATGCATGAAGTACGTTCAGTCTTTCCGTTTTGAGGTGAGATGTGGGGACATGAAAAACGAAAAATCAGGCATTGTAGAGAGCAAAAATTATGAAAAGTCGAATTATTAAATTCCCGTCCATTATTACATTGAAAAGATTTTATGGACTTTTCAAATTGAGTTTTAATGAATTTTTAAAACTCAAGAAACTTGTCAAACACTTCGTATTTGAACTTTAGGGGGTAAATCAAGATAAAATGAGAAAAATAATCTAATAAAACTAGATAAAATTTGTGACACAGTGAGCTAACAACGAGAGATGTCCACAAATCAACATGAACAATATCAAATGGAGAAAACGTAACACTTAAAGATGACATAAATTGAAAACGAGTATGCTTTCCTAACGGGCAAGAAAAATAATTTTGTGTAAGTTTTTCATTATTACATTGAATACGCTGATTATTCCTAAGAAAATTAAAAACATGTGCTCATGGGTGTCTCCGTCTATTATGCCAAGTGGACGGAGAGATAACAACAAGAGAGGTAGGTGGTTGATTTCTGACAGCGGAAGATTGAGTGAAGGGGTAGAGGTTTCCCACACTATTGCAGCAGATAAGAATTCTCCCCGTATTGAGATCCTTCACAAAAAAAACCAAAAGGATCAAAATCGATAGAAACATAATTATTACGAATGAATTATTTAACAGATATTAAGTTCTTAATGATGTTGGGTGTATAAAGAACTGTGTTTAGGGGGAAAGGTGGGTAGGGATGTTTTGTGTGGGCATACCATAACCTTCAATTGGAATGCGATGACCATTGCCGACAGTAATAAATTGAGGATGCTTTAACCGAAGTAGTTGAGATAAATTACCATAAGAGCGGGTGATGTGAGATGTGGCTCTAGTGTTCATATACCAATTATCGTCGGGCTGTTGAAGGTTCAATGCGTTGAATGCCTGGCCCAAATCAGTGTGGGCCACACTATTTGCTTGCGAGTGACTGGGCTGAAGTGAGATGGGCCTGTTGTGCAGGTGTTTGGGCCTGTCGGGTCGCTGGGGCAGAGCCCAGAATGTCTGGAAGCCTAGCTGGATGGAACTGGGCCCCTACACTTGGGTATGGGCATACAGGCGAGGCACAGTTACCTGTGTTGGCCCATCCTGGAAATCCAGGCCACGAGAACTGGGAGGTAGTAGAAGGGCCTGCTTGTTGGGCCTTGTATCTCTACCGCGACCCTTTCACTGTTTGCCATTGCCTCGGCCTCTTCCACCTCTTCTGCCACCGTGGTTTTCCCACTGTTGGTGGTCCGGTGGTGGTGGTTGGGTGGTGGGGGCCGCCGGTGATGCCATGCTTGCAATGGCTAACGCTTTTTGATTTTGTTCATCTTGTTTCGCACATCGCGTCTCTTTCAATAGTAGTTGTGAACGTGCTTTGTTGAAACTAGGTAGTGGGTCGACTTATTGAATCATCATTGTAAGAGTATCATATTCTCCTTTCGGTAGGCCTTCAACCAGTTGAAGTACCATCTTTGTTTCTGAAACGGATGACCCAACGTTGGAAAGTTGGTCGATGATGAGTTTCAGTTGCTTACAATATTCAGATATGTTGTTAAAATTCTCGAGACGTGTATTGTTGAATTGATCCTCCAAATACACGATCCGAGTATTTTTATTATCCTGAAAGATTTCTTCTAGTCGCACCCAAAGGTCACGTGCTGAAGCACCAGTTTTCATGATAGTGCACAATAAGTCTTTGGAGATGGTGTCGTATATCCATTGTTTGACGATGGCGTCAAGGAGACATTTGCATAACGTCCATACAAGACGTCATTTGCATAACGTTCATACAAGACGTCATTTGCATAACGTCCATACAAGGCGGTAACGTCCATACAAGACGTCATTTGCATAAACGTCCATATAAGGCGTCATCTGTATAACGTCCATGCAAGATGTCATTTGCATTTCACCCATACAAGACGACACACCATCACATCATTTCATTACATAGTATATACGATTTGACTACAACCACAACACAAAATTCACATTCTTACATTGTTTTGTTTTGACAGTTATGCACTAATGCTTTTATCTTAGCTTCAATCTACAGGAACTTTAACAAACTGCAAAAGCTGGAGCACAACGTGGACCCACCTCTTACGGCGAACTGAGGTAATTTGTTGGGGAGCCAGACTTCCCAACAAAAGGCAAAAACGGCCCCGAACGTCGGTCTACTCTCTCCCAACATACTACAATACCAATAACCCCAGTGTCATCATAATCTGACACTGGGACAAAATTTTAAATTCGTGTCAGCCTTGCCTTTAATTTTCAACATCAATAACCCAATGTCATCATAATCCGATACTGGGACAAATTTTGAATCAGCGTCAGTCTTACCTTTGATCTTCAACATCAATAACCCAGTGTTATCATAATCCGACACTGGGACAAATTTTGAATCGGCGTCAGCAGTGCTTTCAATTTTCTGGCATCAGAAATCCCTCTATTTTTGAAACTTCGTTTGCCCAAATTTTTCCTAATCTTTGACAAATCAGGATAAAATTGGCTATAAGTCAACGTCTTTGTCTGAAGACTCTTTCATCCTCTCCATACAAAGAGGGACAACTGTTGACACCCAATTTTGTCCCTCCCTTTCAATTATTTATCATAAAATTAAACTTTTTTTTAATACCGCAAGATAATTGTAACAATAATAACACATAATAAAAAAGAAATTTAAATAATAGTGTCGCATGTATAAAATATTAAGCACTCCTTAAATATCGTATCAACATTTGTTAATTTAATAATAATCAAAATAACTTTATAAATAATTTAAACCTCATTTACTTTCCATTAATTAAAACTCAACACCTTAATTTCTACCCAAATAGAATCCCACCCATTTCAGCAAATACTATATTAGCCCAAACAAAATTAGACTCCTTAAAATCTGAAGTCCATATTTAATTCTAAACCCAAGTCCAATAAAATTGACCCAAACTAAATAATCTCGTCTTCCCCATAGCCCAAAACCGAGGCCCAATCCATTTTGAACCCAACCCATTAGCCATTTATCATCATCTTCTCCCATTAACAAAAGAAAAAAACCTAATAGATCCAGATGACAAAAAAAAAAAACCTCGGCCACACTTCACAAGCATGGCCCCCTTTTCCACTATCACTCTCTTCTCCTCCATTCTCACAACACTACTCATCTCCACCCACTGCCCATCGAACCGTATCCCTCTTCACCATCACTGCTCCGGCGAACTCACGACGCTGGAGCAGTTACGCCACACCATACCAGCATCCATCCCACTCCGGCGAACCTCACCAACGTTCACCTCAACCTTCCCTTTCCCATCAGCAGCAGCACATCTCTCATGCCCATATCTCTGCCCAACTATCCATTTCACTTCACCCACACTTCCCTGACACAATCCATAACCTCTTCCCATTTTAATTTTTCCATTTAACTAGCCTATTGTAATTTGTGTTGTGTGTTTAGGTGCTTATTCAGACAGGTTGTTTGGTTATTTGAATCTGTTAGATCAGTTTTGAACATGTCAAGCTACTGTTGGGTATTTGGTTGATATATATCCAGTACATAGTTGTATTGTATGTTGTTAACAATGTTTGTCGAAGCTTATTGGAGGAATGGTTAATCATGTCTAGTCGACGCTAATATTTTCGACATGTTTAAGATGAGTTTTGGCTACTGTTTTCTATCCTGGTCCATTAACCTGTTCAATTAAATTAAGCATTCCTTAGGCTAGCCTAAGTTAGTTTAAACATGGGAAGCTCCTTAAAGATTGTTATTTGTGTTCACTGCTTATAGTCTGGTTTCATGTTGTCCAGATGAGATTTATTCACTGTTTATAGGTCGTTGTGTGATTAAACTAATAAAATGCTTTCATGTTTAGTTGGGAACATGTTAATCATATGTACTGTGTCGTTGACTTAATACCCAATCTGGTTGGTTAAAAGTTGGTGATTACGTGAGAACCATAGAGTCTATGCTTTTGTGTTGATTACTTACCATTTTGTGATTTATTGTAGGCAGAGCAGGACCCTTTAAGGTTAGTCCAAATGGATTACACGAATCATGTGGTCTACGTGTTTGCTTTTGTTTATTTATGTTAAGTTTTGGAATCTCGTGTTCACCTTGAGTCATGAAAAGGCTATATGCTGAATCTGCTCCTTTTATGACCCCCTAAATTAAGAGTTAAGTTAATATAATCAGCTATGTGATATATAAAGTCGTGTTCATGTACATTTTGTCTCGTGTGTGCTATTCTGAATAATTGCCCCAGGTACAAACTAGTAGTAAACCTATTGGATGAATTATAATTCTTTGTAGTGCATTTGTGTATCAAATGGTATTATTAGAATATGAACATGATTCAGTACTTGTTGATAAAATCAGGATACAGAGACACTTGAGTTTCAACCTATTTTAGGGGGACTATAATGTTACACCCCGTAATTACAGGACAAGTATACGAGAATAGACGCGAGAACACAAGACTTGAAAATTGGTACGAAAGGAAGAATTGTTTTTTCGAAGGAAAATCTTCCGAACGTCGGAAATGAAAAATGTTCGTTGATGAGAATTGGATTCTCAAAATGCATTATTTGAGGAGTATGGAATGTATTATCATTATGGATTTGGTCACGTGGGGCCCACCCGAGAAATTTTACGTTTTGTGGGGCCCATGAGGGTTACGAAATTTTATGGACGAATGGGAGGGCGACACGTGGCACCCCCACATGGTCTTGGATGAAAATAGACAAGGGTAATATGGTCATTGACCTATGTAGATGAACAAGTCTTCAAAGCTTGAGATTATTGACCAAGTCAACTTGTCCACTTGGCTTAATATTTAATTTCCTTCATCCTAGCCACACATATGTTGTAATCTTGACCCTCCATTGTATTATATATACACACTAGATGCAAGACCAAGTCTTCAACACTTAGAAATTTTCACAACATTCTTGTTCTTCATAGTTTCTCTCGGGTTTGGCCATTTGTGCACACAAATTTTTTGTAATTTTGGTCCATTATTCACAAGACTTTAACCCAAGGTCCCTAAGGGTATTGTAAGGATATCTCAATAGAAAGATTTCAGAAAAACGACGTTTCCACGTTAGTCGCGAGACGAAAACCTAAGTCGTTTTCATAGTATTGGATTGGAAATGGAAGAGAAGTTGGTTGTGAACTTCTAAAGGCTTCAAATAGCATATTTGAGCGGAAAGGAAAGGAGCTAAGAATTGCTAAGGAGCGACTTTGAATCTTGAAAATTATAAGGGCTTATAAAGGTAACAATCTTGTCGTTTTAGTAATTAAGATTACTTATTATTGTAGCTATGGATATTAGAAAGCATGAGGTATATAGTATGAAGTTTGATAAGTATATTGGCTATTGGAACCCTAATCCGAAAACTAGTATGTTTAGCCCTTGAGAGTACAATTCAATTTGGTTATTAGTTTTAGTCGTCGCATGTTATATAAAGAAAGGATTATAGTTGTTTAAAGTTGTTTATGACTATATAACATGTTAGACCTAAGAACTTGGATTGGAAAGGAATTGGAAAGAAATAGATGTTGTTGTTGTCCTTGATATTGCCGAATATTGCCTAAGGTTATTGGATTGTTTTGTATTATTGTGGGGTAGAATTTTACACGTCCTATTAAGGCGTGTAATCCCCTTTGAATTGTTGGATTGTTGCGCCTTAAATGTGGCATGTTGGTTATTGATTTTCGGGCCTTGAAAAAGGTGGAAAAGTACGTAGAAACAAAGGAAGTGCTGCCCGATTTTCCGTAGAATAAGAGACCTTACACTTAGTATGATTCTACGTTAAAAAGCTAGGAGTTGATAGACATGCTATGATTAATATAGGTTGAAGTACTACGAGTAGCGTATTCTACTTGAAGGGTGGAAAAGCTAGCAAGGATAAAGTACTTGGGAGCATTTTGCAACTTGTCGCTAGTCGTCGCGAGGTATGTGAACCTCTTCCTTCTTTGGCATGATCCTACGTATGAAATAGCCATGTGATAGTATTTCTTGATTCCTTCTACTCTTAGAAGTTAAGAAGTATTCACGTTGTTGATTCTAAGTTAAAAGTATGTTAAAATTATCCTAAGTCCTTATCAAGTCTTATGGGAGATGTTGGTAAGAATGGATAGGAAAATATGAGATTTGATTTAAAGCTATGTGTCTTGATTTATTTAAAGTAAGTAAGTTGATTTTATGTTTGAAAATGACTTTAATTTATATGTGAAGAGGGAATGGATTTTAAAAGTGGAAGTTATATGATTTTAAAGAGAATAAGTTACTTGGTTTTGGAAGTGTATGAAACTTTATTTTTCAAGTTATGAGACTTGATTTCTAAAGTATAGATGACATGATTTTATAAGTATAAGTAAATGGACTTTAAAGAATGTATGTTATGAAGTTTTAAGACTATGAACTTTGATTTTCTTTAAAGGATTATGAAACTTTATTTTTCAAGTTATGGGACTTGATTTTTAAAGTATAGATGACATGATGTTATAAGTATAAGCGGCATGATTTTAAAGAGTGTATGCTATGAGGTTTTGAGACTATAAGCCTTGAATTTATAAGTGGAAATGACTTAATTTTAAAAAGTATGGCTTCTTAATTTATTTCAAAAGTTAAGAAGATGGTTTCCAAAAGAGTATGTGACTTGAGCTTTAAAAAGAAAGGAGTTTTATGTTTCTTTCTAAGTATGTATGTACGTAGTATTTTTGGGTCTAGTTTCCCTAATGTTGTAAGAATAAAAGTGTCTTAAGTTCTCTAAAATGAAAGGTTGTTATAATAGCTTTATGAGAAGTTGTTATGACGACTTAAGAAGAAGTGAAAAGATGGTTTAAAAATGTTATGTAAGGAAAATCACACTGAGCCTACAAATAGACCGGATTATGTTATGAAATATACCGAGCCTACAAATAGACCGGATTATGTTATGAGATACACCGAGCCTACACATAGGCCGGATTACGCCATATTACCCCGAGCCTACACATAGGCCGGGTTATGTCATCTTACACCGAGCTCCACAGGCGGGCCGGATTATGCTACATGATTCCACAGTACACCGAGCTCCACAGGCGGGCCGGATTATGCTACATGATTCCACAGTACACCGAGCTCCACAGACGGGCCGGATTATGCTACATGATTCCACAGTACACCGAGCCCCACAGGCGGGCCGGATTATGCCACATGATTCATCATTACACCGTGTCTCGCAAATGGGTCGGATTACGTTATCACGTATGGATAATCAAAATAAGCTCCCAAATAAGAAGTCCCTCCATAAAGGGTCGGATTATGTTATGTAAGATATGTAAGTTATGTGGAAAACTTGATTGAATTCTTAAGTATGTATGTAAGAATATGATGATTAATTCTTAGTAAAAGAAGGAAAAGAACGGTTAATGTACGATTGATTTCAGGAGTTAAAATGGCACGGTAGGATCTAGTATTTCATTTTTATACTTGCCCCTGTCATTCTTTTATACAGTTATGATTTGGTTACTGTACCTTATTTCTGTTAATGCCCGCAGGTATTAGGTACACATGTTGGTGATCCTCGCTCTTAGGATCTCTGTTCAGTTTTGGGTAAAAGATCCATTTCACTCCGGAGGCTTATCTCTTGGTATGAATCTCTGTCGTTGTAGATTATGTACATTCAGGGGTATGACGGGGCCCTGTCCCGTCACAGTTGTTATGTCAAAACTCTTAGAGGTCTGTAGTCATGTATGTGGGTTGTATTTTGAAAGGATGTAAGTTCTTTTGTTATGTATGTATGTATGGTGACAGCCTATTCGGCTTTGCCTTTGTTTAAAGAAAAAAAAGGAGTGATATTTATCTTTCACGTTTTAAATTTGATGTATGATTAGAAGGGTGCCCAGGTAGGGCACCAGTCGCGGGCTCGGGGTCGGGTCGTGACAAAAGTAGTATCAGAGCAGTTAGTCCTCGGAAAGTGTTTATAGACCGTGTCTAGTAGAGTCTTGATTATCGGTGTGTTGTACACCACATCTATAATCAGGAGGCTGCAGGGCATTTAGGATTGGTTTCCATTCTTCTTACTCGGAGATCGTGCAATAGAGCTGTGTTATTAGGTTGATCCGTCTCTGACGTATTCTTATGTGTATGAATCAGCTATGCCTCCACGGAAGGCGACCAGGGCCCAGAAGGGCAAGGCAGCAGCAGGAGCTGCTAGTGGTGCACAGAGGGTTACTAGGACTAAAGCCCAGACTATGCCTGAGGTTGTGGTCCATGCGGCGAGTTCAGTTACGCCGGCAGTATTAGAGGAGCAGAGAGCAACCGCAGCTCCAGGGGTTCCGATACCTGAGCCTCGAGTCTCTCAGCCAGGGCCGGAGTATAGAGATTATGGAGAGCAGATCAGGTTATTGACTAGCATAGTGGTAGGGCAGCACCGACAAGAGTAGGTAGCTAACCCTAGAGCCGACCGTTTGAGGATTCGGGATTTTCTGGGTTGTAGTCCACCCGAGTTCTATGCTTCGAGATCTGAGGAGGATCCTCAGGAGTTTATTCGGTAGATACAGCGGACTATGCAAGTGCGGTGTATTAGGGCCATATGTGGCATAGTTAGGTTTCACTAAGTGCAGTTTTATGAGACTATGCCGAAAAATGATAGATTGAGCTCTGAACGAACATTCGGGGACGGATGTTTCTAAGTGGGGAAGAATGTTACACCCCGTAATTACAGTACAAGTATACGAGAATAGACGCGAGAACACAAGACTTGAAAATTGGTATGAAAGGAATAATTGTTTTTCCGAAGGAAAATCTTCCGAACGTCGGAAAGGAAAAATGTTCGTTGATGAGAATTGGATTCTCTAAATGCATTATTTGAGGAGTATGGAATGTATTATCATTATGGATTTGGTCACGTGGGGCCCACCCGAGAAATTTTACGTTTTGTGGGGCCCATGAGGGTTACAAAATTTTATGGACGAATGGGAGGGCGACACTTGGCACCCCCCACATGGTCTTGGATGAAAATAGACAAGGGTAATATGGTCATTGACCTATGTAGATGAACAAGTCTTCAAAGCTTGAGATTATTGACCAAGTCAACTTGTCCACTTGACTTAATATTTAATTTCCTTCATCCTAGCCACACATATGTTGTAATCTTGACCCTCCATTGTATTATATATACACACTAGATGCAAGACCAAGTCTTCAACACTTAGAAATTTTCACAACATTCTTGTTCTTCATAGTTGCTCTCGGGTTTGGCCATTTGTGCACACAAAATTTTTGTAATTTTGGTCCATTATTCACAAGACTTTAACCCAAGGTCCCTAAGGGTATTGTAAGGATATCTCAAGAGAAAGATTTCGGAAAAACGACGTTTTCACGTTAGTCGCAAGGCGAAAACCTAAGTCGTTTTCATAGTCTTGGATTGGAAATGGAAGAGAAGTTGGTTGTGAACTTCTAAAGGCTTCAAATAGCATATTGGAGCGGAAAGGAAAGGAGCTAAGAATTGCTAAGGAGCGACTTTGAATCTTGGAAATTATAAGGGCTTATAAAGGTAACAATCTTGTCGTTTTAGTAATTAAGATTACTTATTATTGTAGCTATGGATATTAGAAAGCATGAGGTATATAGTATGAAGTTTGATAAGTATATTGGCTTTTGGAACCTTAATCCGAAAACTAGTATGTTTAGCCCTTGAGAGTACAATTCAATTTGGTTATTAGTTTTAGTCGTCGCATGTTATATAAAGAAAGGATTATAGTTGTTTAAAGTTGTTTATGACTATATAACATGTTAGACCTAAGAACTTGGATTGGAAAGGAATTGGAAAGAAATAGATGTTGTTGTTGTCCTTGATATTGCCGAATATTGCCTAAGGTTATTGGATTGTTTTGTATTATTGTGGGGCAGAATTTTACACGTCCTATTAAGGCGTGTAATCCCCTTTGAATTGTTGGATTGTTGCGCCTTAAATGTGGCATGTTGGTTATTGATTTTCGGGCCTTGAAAAAGGTGGAAATGTACGTAGAAACAAAGGAAGTGCTGCCCGATTTTCCGTAGAATAAGAGACCTTACACTTAGTATGATTCTACGTTAAAAAGCTAGGAGTTGATAGACATGCTATGATTAATATAGGTTGAAGTACTACGAGTAGCGTATTCTACTTGAAGGGTGGAAAAGCTAGCAAGGATAAAGTACTTGGGAGCATTTTGCAACTTGTCGCTAGTCGTCGCGAGGTATGTGAACCTCTTCCTTCTTTGGCATGATCTTACGTATGAAATAGCCATGTGATAGTATTTCATGATTCCTTCTACTCTTAGAAGTTAAGAAGTATTCACGTTGTTGATTCTAAGTTAAAAGTATGTTTAAATTATCCTAAGTCCTTATCAAGTCTTATGGGAGATGTTGGTAAGAATGAATAGGAAATTATGAGATTTGATTAAAAGCTATGTGTCTTGATTTATTTAAAGTAAGTAAGTTGATTTTATGTTTGAAAATGACTTTAATTTATATGTGAAATGGGAATGGATTTTAAAAGTGGAAGTTATATGATTTTAAAGAGAATAAGTTACTTGGTTTTGGAAGTGTATGAAACTTTATTTTTCATGTTATGGGACTTGATTTCTAAAGTATAGATGATATGATTTTATAAGTTTAAGTAAATGGACTTTAAAGAATGTATGTTATGAAGTTTTAAGACTATGAACTTTGATTTTCTTTAAAGGATTATGAAACTTTATTTTTCAAGTTATGTGACTTGATTTTTAAAGTATAGATGACATGATGTTATATGTATAAGCGGCATGATTTTAAAGAGTGTATGCTACGAGGTTTTGAGACTATAAGCCTTGAGTTTATAAGTGGAAATGACTTAATTTTAAAAAGTATGGCTTCTTAATTTATTTCAATAGTTAAGAAGATGGTTTTCAAAAGAGTATGTGACTTGAGCTTTAAAAAGAAAGGAGTTTTATGATTCTTTCTAAGTATGTATGTACGTAGTATTTTTGGGTCTAATTTCCCTAATGTTGTAAGAATAAAAGTGTCTTAAGTTCTCTAAAATGAAAGGTTGTTATAATAGCTTTATGAGAAGTTGTTATGACGACTTAAGAAGAAGTGAAAAGATGGTTTAAAAATGTTATGTAAGGAAAATCACACCGAGCCTACAAATAGGCCGGATTATGTTATGAAATACACCGAGCCTACAAATAGGCCGGATTATGTTATGAGATACACCGAGCCTACACATAGGCCGGATTACGCCATATTACTGATGCGCGATTTAATGCACACACTTTAACGCAAGTGCACGTTATCGTGACAAGTAATATAGTCTAGGTAAGACCGAATATCGTCCTCAAGGATTAGTGTTCAAGTACCAATTATCTATCTTTTGTTATCTATTTGGTAACCGATATTTGATTTAGTTGATTATAACTAACAATTGTAAATACTAATTAACTATGTGTTTAATTCAGTGATGATGGAAATAGGGCTTCCAAGTCTCCTCAACTATCCGCTTATATTACTTATTAATGCAATGAATTATGGTTTTCTTCTTTTGGAGCTAGCAGGTTTACTAATTCATTTTATACTCCCGTTAAGGCTATATAAACACTCAACCCCAGTAGCGCTCATTTCTACCTTTCGGTGATAAGGATGACTCTATAGGAGGATTAAGAACAAAAACCTTGTTAATCGTCACGCACCATGCGTGAAATTAGGTATTTAAACCCCTATTAACGCTACACAAGTAATTGAGGTATTTTCATCCCCAATCCGACCTATGTCTACCCAACTTACAGCATAGTCACAACCTCCTCCTTTCGAAATTTGATTAGAAATCATATAAATAATGATAATCAGTGATCAATTAATTATCAAGCATTCAAAGCAATTATTGGGTAAATCTCAACAATAAGAAGAACAACCATAAACATGCATCAATTCATAACATAAGGTTCAAGTGATTTGACATGGAAAGCCCTATAATGGAATTAGTTCCTAGCCATTGACATGACAAGAACTAATTCAATATCCAACATAAAAACTGAAAGTAAAGTAAAGAAAAGAAAAGAAAATTACTAAGTAAAGGTCTCCAATCTTCAACTCCAAGAAGTCTTGTGTTTGTGCAAGAAAGGGAACCCTTGAAAACTGCCTAGGGTTCTCTTTTTATAGCCTCCAAACCGCCCTTAAGGTTTTCCTTCAGGCCTGGCCCAAAAAATCGTCAAAACCCTGATTTTTCCCGCGTCGGCGCCGCGGCCCTGCTATCGGCGCCGCGTGCCCAGATTTGCTACGGTGATTAGGCGCGCTGCCACTCTGCTTTCTAGAGCGCGCGGCCTGCAACTCTGCAGTTCGAAATTGGGCGCGGCGCTGGCCTGTTGGCTGGAGGCCACGCTGCCTCGATACCTCTGCCTGGTTCGCCACTTTCTCGTATTTTAGGCTCTGGAACCTCCACTTTTGCCCTCTTTTCGCTCCTTTTCCGCCAAACAGTCATTTTAACCAATTTGACTCAAAAGAAAGAAAATCTATCATAAGACGACACGTATTTGTACAAAAAGGGACAAAAGACTCACTAAAAACGACTCAAAAAGTGTATATAAAATACACCGATCAATTACCCCGAGCCTACACAAAGGCCGGGTTACGTCATCTTACACCGAGCTCCACAGGCGGGACGGATTATGCTACATGATTCCACAGTACACCGAGCTCCACAGGCGGGCCGGATTATGCTACATGATTCCACAGTACACCGAGCCCCACAGGCGGGCCGTATTATGCCACATGATTCATCAGTACACCGTATCCCACAAATGGGCCGGATTACGTTATCACGTATGGATAATCAAAATAAGCTTCCAAATAAGAAGTCCCTCCATAAAGGGCCGGATTATGTTATGTAAGATATGTAAGTTATGTGGAAAACTTGATTGAATTCTTAAGTATGTATGTAAGAATATGATGATTAATTCTTAGTAAAAGAAGGAAAAGAACGGTTAATGTACGATTGATTTCAGGAGTTAAAATGGCACGGTAGGATCTAGTATTTCATTTTTATACTTGCCCCTGTCATTCTTTTATCTGATTATGATTTGGTTCGCACCTTATTTACATTCCATAATCTGCACTGTTATCGACTTCTGGCCTGCGTTCATGCCCGCAGGTATTAGGTACACATGTTGGTGATCCTCGCTCTTAGGATCTCTGTTCAGTTTTGGAAAAAAGCTCCATTTCACTCCGGAGGCTTATCTCTTGGTATGAATCTCTGTCGTTGTAGATTATGTACATTCAGGAGTATGACGGGGCCCTGTCCCGTCACAGTTGTTATGTCAAAACTCTTAGAGGTCTGTAGTCATGTATGTGGGTTGTATTTTGAAAGGATGTAAGTTCTTTTGTTATGTATGTATGTATGGTGGCAGCCTATTCGGCTTAGCCTTTGTTTTTTTTAAAAAAGGAGTGATATTTATCTTCCGCATTTTAAATTTGATGTATGATTTGAAGGGTGCCCAAGTAGGGCACCAGTCGCCGGCCAGGGGTCGGGTCGTGACAAAAGTGGTATCAGAGCAGTTAGTCCTCGGAAAGTGTCTACAGACCGTGTCTAGTAGAGTCTTGATTATCGGTGTGTTGTGCACCACATCTATAATCAGGAGGCTGCAGGACATTTATGATTGGTTTCCATTCTTCTTACTCTGAGATCGTGCAATAGAGCTGTGTTATTAGGTTGATCCGTCTCTGACGTATTCTTATGTGTATGAATCAACTATGCCTCCACGGAAGGCGACCAGGGCCCAGAAGGGCAAGGCAGCAGCAGGAGCTTCTAGTGGTGCGCAGAGGGTTACTAGGATTCAGGCCCAGACTATGCCTGAGGTTGTGGTCCAGGCGGCGAGTTGATTCTGTGGCGGTATTAGAGAACAGTAACGCAGCTCGAAGAGTTCCGATACCTGAGCCTCCAGTCTCTCAACCAGGGGCGGAGTATAGAGATTATGGAGAGTAGATCAGGTTATTGACTAGCATAGTGGTAGGCGGTCTGCAGTGAGCGAGTAGCTAACCACAGAGCAGTTTGAGGATTCAGGATTTTCTGGGTTGTAGTCCACCCGAGTTCTATAGTTCGAGATCTGAGGAGGATCCTCAGGAGTTTATTCGGTAGATACAACGGACTATGCAAGTGCGGTGTATTAGGGCCATATGTGGCATAGTTAGGTTTCACTAAGTGCAGTTTTATGAGATTATGCCGAGAAATGATAGATTGAGCTTTGAACGAACATTCGGGGACTGATGTTTCTAAGGGGGGAAGAATGTTACACCCTGGAATTACAGGACAAGTATACGAGAATAGACGCGAGAACACAAGACTTGAAAATTGGTACGAAAGGAAGAATTGTTTTTCCGAAGGAAAATCTTCCGAACGTCGGAAAGGAAAAATGTTCGTTGATGAGAATTGGATTCTCAAAATGCATTATTTGAGGAGTATGGAATGTATTATCATTATGGATTTGGTCACGTGGGGCCCACCCGAGAAATTTTACGTTTTGTGGGGCCCATGAGGGTTACGAAATTTTATGGAGGAATGGGAGGGCGACATGTGGCACCCCCCACATGGTCTTGGATGAAAATAGACAAGGGTAATATGGTCATTGACATATGTAGATGAACAAGTCTTCAAAGCTTGAGATTATTGACCAAATCAACTTGTCCACTTGGCTTAATATTTAATTTCCTTCATCCTAGCCACACATATGTTGTAATATTGACCCTCCATTGTATTATATATACACACTAGATGCAAGACCAAGTCTTCAACACTTAGAAATTTTCACAACATTCTTGTTCTTCATAGTTGCTCTCGGGTTTGGCCATTTGTGCACACAATATTTATGTACTTTTGGTCCATTATTCACAATACTTTAACCCAAGGTCTCTAAGGGTATTGTAAGGATATCTCAATAGAAAGATTTCGGAAAAATGACGTTTTCACGTTAGCCGCAAGGCGAAAACCTAAGTCGTTTTCATAGTCTTGGATTGGAAATGGAAGAGAAGTTGGTTGTGAACTTCTAAAGGCTTCAAATAGCGGATTGGAGTGGAAAGGAAAGGAGCTAAGAATTGCTAAGGAACGACTTTGAATCTTGGAAATTATAAAGGCTTATAAAAGTAACAATCTTGTCGTTTTAGTAATTAAGATTACTTATTGTTGTAGCTATGGATATTAGAAAGCATGAGGTATATAGTATGAAGTTTGATAAGTATATTGGCTATTGGAACCCTAATCCGAAAACTAGTATGTTTAGCCCTTGAGAGTACAATTCAATTTGGTTATTAGTTTTAGTCGTCGCATGTTATATAAAGAAATGATTATAGTTGTTTAAAGTTGTTTATGACTATATAACATGTTAGACCTAAGAACTTGGATTGGAAAGGAATTGGAAAGAAATAGATGTTGTTGTTGTCCTTGATATTGCCGAATATTGCCTAAGGTTATTGGATTGTTTTGTATTATTGTGGGGCAGAATTTTACACGTCCTATTAAGGCGTGTAATCCCCTTTGAATTGTTGGATTGTTGCGCCTTAAATGTGGCATGTTGGTTATTGATTTTCGGGCCTTGAAAAAGGTGGAAAAGTACGTAGAAACAAAGGAAGTGCTGCCCGATTTTCCGTAGAATAAGAGACCTTACACTTAGTATGATTCTACGTTAAAAAGCTAGGAGTTGATAGACATGCTATGATTAATATAGGTTGAAGTACTACGAGTAGTGTATTCTACTTGAAGGGTGGAAAAGCTAGCAAGGATAAAGTACTTGGGAGCATTTTGCAACTTGTCGCTAGTCGTCGCGAGGTATGTGAACCTCTTCCTTCTTTGGCATGATCCTACGTATGAAATATCCATGTGATAGTATTTCATGATTCCTTCTACTCTTAGAAGTTAAGAATTATTCACGTTGTTGATTCTAAGTTAAAAGTATGTTTAAATTATCCTAAGTCCTTATCAAGTCTTATGGGAGATGTTGGTAAGAATGGATAGGAAATTATGAGATTTGATTTAAAGCTATGTGTCTTGATTTATTTAAAGTAAGTAAGTTGATTTTATGTTTGAAAATGACTTTAATTTATATGTGAAAAGGGAATGGATTTTAAAAGTGGAAGTTATATGATTTTAAAGAGAATAAGTTACTTGGTTTTGGAAGTGTATGAAACTTTATTTTTCAAGTTATGAGACTTGATTTCTAAAGTATAGATGACATGATTTTATAAGTATAAGTAAATGGACTTTAAAGAATGTATGTTATGAAGTTTTAAGACTATGAACTTTGATTTTCTTTAAAGGATTATGAAACTTTATTTTTCAAGTTATGGGACTTGATTTTTAAAGTATAGATGACATGATGTTATAAGTATAAGCGGCATGATTTTAAAGAGTGTATGCTACGAGGTTTTGAGACTATAAGCCTTGAGTTTATAAGTGGAAATGACTTAATTTTAAAAAGTATGGCTTCTTAATTTATTTCAAAAGTTAAGAAGATGGTTTCCAAAAGAGTATGTGACTTGATCTTTAAAAAGAAAGGAGTTTTATGATTCTTTCTAAGTATGTATGTACGTAGTATTTTTGGGTCTAGTTTCCCTAATGTTGTAAGAATAAAAGTGTCTTAAGTTCTCTAAAATGAAAGGTTGTTATAATAGCTTTATGAGAAGTAGTTAATACGACTTAAGAAGAAGTGAAAAGATGGTTTAAAAATGTTATGTAAGGAAAATCACACCGAGCCTACAAATAGGCCGGATTATGTTATGAAATACACCGAGCCTACAAATAGGCCGGATTATGTTATGAGATACACCGAGCCTACACATAGGCCGGATTACGCCATATTACCCCGAGCCTACACATAGGCCGGGTTACGTCATCTTACACTGAGCTCACAGCGGGCGGAATATGCTACATGATTCCACAAGACACCGAGCCCACAGCGGGCGAATTATGCTACATGATTCCACAGTACACCGAGCTCCACAGGCGGGCCGGATTATGCTACATGATTCCACAGTACACCCAGCCCCACAGGCGGGCCGGATTATGCCACATGATTCTTCAGTACACCGTGTCCCGCAAATGGGCCGGATTACGTTATCACGTATGGATAATCAAAATAAGCTCCCAAATAAGAAGTCCCTCCATAAAGGGCCGGATTATGTTATGTAAGATATGTATGTTATGTGGAAAACTTGATTGAATTCTTAAGTATGTATGTAAGAATATGATGATTAATTCTTAGTAAAAGAAGGAAAAGAACGGTTAATGTACGATTGATTTCAGGAGTTAAAATGGCACGGTAGGATCTCAGTATTTCATTTTTATACTTGCCCTGTCATTCTTTTATACGATTATGATTTGGTTCTCAGCCTTATTTCTGTTCCATAATCGAATTTTTGTTATGACCCCCTTGAAGTGCGTTCATGCCCGCAGGTATTAGGTACACAGGTTGGTGATCCTCGCTCTTAAGATCTCTGTTCAGTTTTGGGTAAAAGCTCCATTTCACTCCGGAGGCTTATCTCTTGGTATGAATCTCTGTCGTTGTAGATTATGTACATTCAGGGGTATGACGGTGCCCTGTCCCGTCACAGTTGTTATGTCAAAACTCTTAGAGGTCTGTAGTCATGTATGTGGGTTGTATTTTGGAAGGATGTAAGTTCTTTTGTTATGTATGTATGTATGGTGGCAGCCTATTCAACTTTGCCTTTGTTTAAAAAAAAAAGAGTGATATTTATCTTCCGCGTTTTAAATTTGATGTATGATTAGAAGGGTGCCCAGGTAGGGCACCAGTCGCAGGCCCGGGGTCGGGTCGTGACATGTAATATGATCAGGAACTGACCTATTAGATGTCTAATATATTGTTATTTTATTAACTCCTTTCTTTTCTTTTAGATGAAACGCATCGGGAGCCACGAAGAGTCTCATATGAGGCTCGTTATGACTTCATCAAGCGAAGACCCACAATCCTGTTTCGGTTATATTTTTGAGTAACTGAACTTTTCCTATTATATGATTTTATCGGTTGAAAGCGAAAGCGAACTTTGGATTGGTTTAGCCTCCCCGATAGCCTGCCATGCTTAAGGTTCTAGAAACCTTTTGATCTTGTTGCGGCATTCGGAATATGGATGGTGGTAGCCCTCTTTGCTTACTTATCCTTTAAAAGCTGCTACAACTATGATATCCATATGCTATGAGAAACAGAATTGCTAGACCTCTGAAAATCCTACTGGTTCGAACAAAATATTACTCTTGGGGTGTCGATTCTATTCATTTTATTATTGTACTCATCTGAAAATGGACATATGCTACACTTAAAAGTGTCGATTCTGCTACTGTTTGCCGCTGCATTATTGACGATTTTGCAGCCATAATTTGGCATGTGAGCTGCTGCATTTCTGGTCTCTACTGCTGTATTTTAGTCAGGTTTAAGGCTTGTCGCTGTGTTTTCCTTGGCCAAATTTGAGCTACTGCTGCTTTGTCCTCAAGTCTGTTGCAGCTGCATTTGAAGCCAAATAACCGCTGTTTTCTGCATTAAACCGATGTCTTCTTTGGATTTGAGTCGCCATCGCTCTCGTTTTCTAAGGCAAAACAGATCGGTCTTGGTAAAAATCCCACTGATTTGAACATGATACTACACTTGGCCGAAGAAGGATTTATCCGTCGATCTGGAGGCCTCCATGGTAAGCGAGACGGAATATGTGGGCGAGGAGGAAAGTGAAAACAGTATACGAGAATACATAGTATCGTTCACCGGGAGGTGAGTCGACCGCAGCCGAAGCGATATTGGCTTCTCATTTCTTAGTATCCTTGGCATAACACTGGCTGAGCCCACACTATATAAAGATATAACTTTTACATACATATATCTATATATATCTATACACTATGTTTTGTTTATTTGATAATTTATTTTATTAGTTACTAACTCTTCTACTAAGTGTCTTTGCAGGTACCCGGAGGCGCACCCCAAAGTTAAAGCATTCGCATAAAAGGAAAATAAAGCGAAATACCGCTAAGTTTTCTTCACCTCCTCTTTATATGATTATTTGCTTTCATTACAGTCTTGTTAAATATATATCTATTTTAAATGTTTGCATAGTTTCTTAGTTAGAACACCCTTAGAATTGCATAATATATTTAGCACAATAATACCAACCTAAGTTTGAACGGATAACCGTAAGTTAACGGATCTTAGAGGGTTCCTAACCCCTTCCCTTTAGGATAATAAAGAACCCTTACCTAGAATCTCACATAGCTTTTGAAGACCTTCAAAAATGGAGTTCATTCGTAGTATTTTATGCTACATTTTTAGTGTCCTAATTCACTATAATAATTAGGTGGCGGCTCCTTGAATAAATTTAGGAATCAACCATAAGTAGTACACCGTTTCGACTACGGTTAAAATGTGGTGTTACAGCATGGTGACTCCACTGGGGATAATCAGGTTCTTGACCCTAGCAAACCTAGGTTTATTATTGCTTTGCTTTATTTACTTTTATTTGTTTTAAATGCCTTAAAATTGCTTGCTTTAATTTTGTATGCTTAACTGTTTTAATTGCTATTTGCTTTTACTGCTTTCCTTAAACTGGCATTCCGATCATATTTCCTCCACTCTGGAAAATTCACATTGTCACACACTACATGCGCTGGTGTGCTTCGCGCACCCGCAAATTTCTTTCAAGACACCCAAAATTTAGGAGAGTTGGCGCCTGCGTGGAGTTAGATCGGTTCGTCTGATCAGCCACGTAGCCTTCTCACTGGAGTTGTCCGCTCGGGAACCTTGCGTCTAGTACGCCAAATCTTAGAAAGCTTAAGATAGAGCTATACCACCCTTTATATTAAGTCATGCATGCATACACCCTAGGTGGGTCGATCCTTGGTATCGTCTCCACGATTAGGAAATCCATCAAATTGTCGTTGGGTTTCACAACCCAACGACCAATAAACATATGTGTGTAGCGTGACAATGATAGACAAATCCAAGCCTAAAAATGACATGCCGAATTGAAAAAAGTGCACCGTCATTTGGTCGCCATTTCCAACAAAACATTGCAGTTTAACGACATGGACCTATTTATTATAATCTCGTATATTTGGCGTTTAGGTCCACCTCTGGCATAAAAGAGGTCCCAAACATGCTAGGACGCGCATTAGATATCTATATAGTCTGCTTGGTTTGTTGCTTTCAGCTATGTGCACTTTACTACAGTATTTTGCTACTTCAACTTTGTGCATTCGCTTAGCATTAATTACGAGCTATACTAGTTTAGTTTTCTGGGGCTGCGTTATTCCTTGCGTTATCGGCACGATACGCGGAAAGCCCATATCCCAAACAACGATTTTCTCAAAATTTTGAACTACGTTTGACCTGATTCCCTTGGCGGGATACGTAGGCGGACATATCGGTTTCAGTTCCATTTCTAGAAAAGCTCAATTACTTTGTTTGTAATCGAAACTACGTGTGACCTGATTCCCTCGGCGGATACGTAGGCGGCCACATCAGCCTCGGTCCCGTCTTTAAAATTTTTTAAGTCTTGCCTGTAACGTACTACGTTTGACCTGACTTCTTTGGTGGATATGTAGGCGGCCTACATCGGCCTCGGGCACACCATTAGGAAATTTTCTTTCTCCTCATTTGGCATTTGTAGTGAGCGGTACTCCATCCGGTCATACAAACGAGATAGATGAACGACATATATCAGACTCCGCTTCACCTATCAGAAACTAGGACAAAATTTTAAAGAATTTCACTGCAAAGGAGCACTGAGAATAATGGGAGAACATATCGCCAATTTCAAATATGGATGTTCGCTATGTTTCACAACGTGTTGCTATTCAAAGATCGACACAATTTCCTACTAACATATATAAGTATATTTTCTCAATATATAATATCTTTAACGAATGTTTTCAACAAAGATTTGAAATCAGACAGGGGTTACAGGTCCAAACAAGACAACGCGTGCAAGAGCCAACACAAATCGGCCGACCCCTCCCCGAACTCACAAATTTTCTTTGAGTAAATTTTTGCAGGATAATAGGAACAAGGATAACAACAACATTCCAATACAATGGATCCGCTCACAAAGTTAAGCTAAAACAAGTCTACATCAAACGTAGCTCCCAGAATCATCTTCTTCTCGCCCAGTCTACATCATTTACACTTTATGCATTAATTTCTTTATTTATGTTTTGATTACGCATAAATCGAAAAACAATAAATCCGCCTACAGAGGGCGAAGCCATTTTATCTACCCCTTAGGAGGCGACATTTGCATTCCGTCCATACAAGACGATAACGCCCATACAAGGCGTCATTTGCATTTCGTCCATACAAGACGATAACGCCCTCACAAGGCGACATTTGCATTCCGTCCATACAAGACGACAACGCCCATACAAGGCGTCATTTGCACTTCGTCCATACAAGACGACAACGCCCATATAAGGGTCATTTGCATTTCATCCATACAAGACGACAATGCCCATACAAGGAATCATTTGCATTCCGTCCATACAAGACGATAACGCACACACAAGGCGTCATTTGCATTCCGTCCATACAAGGCGGTAACGCCCACACAAGGCGTCATTTGCATTTTGTCCATACAAGACGATAACACCCACACAAGGCGTCATTTGCATTCCATTCACATAAGGCGGTAACGCCAACACAAGGCGTCATTTGCATTCCGTCCATACGAGACGCCATTTTCATAACGTCCATACAAGACGATAACGCCCTCACAAGGAAACATTTGCATTTCGTCCATACAAGACGACAACGCCCATACAAGGCGTCATTTGTATTCCGTCCATACAAGACGATAACGTCCATACAAGACGTCATTTGCATTCCGTCTATACAAGACGATAACGCCCACACAAGGCGTCATTTGCATTCCGTCCATACAAGGCGGTAACGCCCACACAAGGCGTCATTTGCATTTTGTTCCATACAAGACGATAACGTCCATACAAGACGTCATTTGCATAACGTCCATACAAGACTGTTATACCCCGTGGTTCGGGTCTGGATCGCTGTCAGGGGCCTCAGCGCCGCGGCGGGTGATTTGTAGGGCCGCGGCGCCGGAAGATCTGAAGGGTCACTGAAGTTTCAGAGCCGCGGCAGAGCAGCGCGGCGGAAGTCTGAGAAGCGGTAGAAGTTTGCCATGGCGCACACGATCGCAGGGCGCGCGAGGCGGGTTCTGCGAGTTAGTGGAAATTTCTTTGTTTTGTTTTAAAAGAGGTCATGGGTGGGTGACAAGTGTCCCACCCCATCTGATTTTGCATGTCTTTTATATTGACCAAGTCTTGAAGACTTGGTCATCTTCCAAACTCTTCTCTCTCTCTAAGCTAAAAAGCTCTCCCTTCTCTCTAGAAAATCAAGAGAAACTCAAGCTTAAGGAAAATCTGAAAAGTGTGATAAGAAGAAAAGTTATTTGCAAGCTTGTGGAGGTTATTGTAGTGGTGTTCTTGAAGAGGAGGCTAGCAAAATTGTTGGAATAATTTTGGCTAAAGCTCTAAGGTAACAATTCCTCTCTTGTAGTTAGTTACTTGTGTTGCATGTGAAGAATAAGGAATTTGTAGTAGTAAATAATGCTCTTAGATTCATTGCATGTAAGAAATGTGGTTTGGATATGAAGGGATTGGTTAAAAGGGTTAAGTGAGCATGTTGTAGCCTAAGAACTATTTTAGAATTGTTAAGTGTATTGTTTTACCTTATGGGGCAGAATTTTACACACCTAAGTTTGGTTGTGTAATCCCCTTTGAAATGTTGGATTGTTGGGCCTTAAATGTGGCGTTTGGATATTGAATTCGGCCTTGAAAAAGGTGGCAAAGTATGTAGAAACAAAGGAAATGCTGCCCAAATTTCCTTAGGAATTAGTAACTTAAACTTGGAATATTCTACATTGAAATTAGGGGTTAATAAACGTATTATGGTCATTATAGGTTGACATATTACGTGCGGTATTTCGGACTTAGCAAGTGGATTAACCGAAGAGGTATGTGGAACTTTCCTATCTCTTGAGCATGAATAGTTGTATCTATGTAGTACGGTAGACGTACAAGATTTGATATCTTTCACTTGTTTTAAAGTATATGATACTTGTTTCATTTTAAAAGTATAAGTCCCTTGGATTTAGGGAAAAATGCATTTGACTAAGGAATAACGCAAATATAATGACTTTATGGGAAGTTGGTTATATTAGCTTTTGAAAAGTTAACAAAGAAAGGTTTACTCTAAGTAAAATAAGTACGCGTAAAGGATTTGAAACTATGGAAGGTGAATTGATTTTTAGGCATTAATTGCCTAAGGTTTTAAAAAGGAAACGAAGTCACTTGATTTAGAAGCCTATTATATTTCTAAAAGGAAATGTGACTTGTCTTGAAAAGAAATCGTAACTTGATACTATGGTGATTAGTATCTTGGAATTTTTGTATAAAAAGAGTTATTTCTTAAAAGGTTAGAAGTACATGGTACTTGGGTTGAATTCCCGTATTTTCTATTAAAAGACATGTTGGTGCCTTAGGTATACTAAAATGAGAGGATATATTAATAATGTTAATAAGAAGTTAGGGGATTTCTTAACTTGCTTATGTTATGATAAGCCGGTAGTGCTTATGTTATGTATGATAGGCCGGTAGTGCTTATGTTATGTATGATAGGACGGTAGTGCTCATGTTATGTATGATAGGCCGGTAGTGTTTATGTTATGTATGATAGCCTGATAAGCTATGTTATTTCTATATATTATTACGGGGTAAACCCCGGGTTATTACTTATGCCATGGATTTGCTACCCATGATGCGAGTGCGGCGCTTGTACTCATGCGGATCCGGACCACAGGATCCATACGGGTGAAATAGTCTCATGCGAGTACGGAGATGGTACTCATGCGGGTCCACAGGATCCATGCGGGTGAAATAGTCCCATGCGGGTGAAATAGTCCCATGACGAGGCGGATGACCTCATGCGGGTCCACAGGACCTATGGGGGTGAAATAGTCCCAGGAGTAGGATTGCTTAATGATACTACGGGCGAGGTACCCTGTTTTGATTATGAGCCTCCTATTTTTATGCAGTAAGATTTATACTTGTTACTCTCATTGTTAGTAAGGCACAGTGCAAGGAAATTGATTTTTACCTATGACTCCAGCTTATTCTTGACTTATGATATTATTACGGTATTTTCCAGTTTTACATACTTGGTACATATTGTGTACTGACCCCCTTCCTCGGGGGCTGCGTTCATGCCGCAGGTAAGGGTAAGCAGGTGGTGGATCCTCATTCTTAGGATCTTTGCTCAGGTGTCAGAAGCTCCATTACTCCGGAGGCTTGACTTGATTTTTGGTATGGTTCTCCCTGACGTTGTAGGTTTTGTGTACATTCAGGGGTATGACGGGGCCCTGTCCCATCATGGTTGTTACAAACTTTTAGAGGCCTGTAGTCCGGTTATAAATTGGGTTGTTAAGGATGTAACTGTTCAGTTCTGTTTTATTTATGTTACGGAAAGGTAGCCATTTCTGGGTTAGCCTATTTTATCTTATATGGTTCTTGTTTGTGAGTTTATTTCATTGGTTTTCTCGATGTTGTATCACAAGGGTGCCCGGTAAGACACGATCCACGGATCCGAGTCGGTCGTGACAAAAGTGATATCGAGCGATTAATCCTCAGAAAGGGTCTACAGGCCGTATCTAGTAGAGTCTTGATTATCGGTGTGTTGTGCACCACATCTATAATCAGGAGGCTGCAGGATATTTAGGATTGGTTTCCATTTCTTTCACTCTAAGATCGTGCAATAGAGCCGTGTTATAGGTTGAATTTCCTCTGACGTGAATTTTGTATGTATCAGTTATGCCTCCACGCAAGGCAACCGCGCCCGGCAAGGCAGCGTGGAGGACTACTAGTAGGACACCGGGTTACCCGCACGTGCCCAGCCGATCCTTACGAGATAATGTTTAGGGCGGCGAGTTCCACGACGTCGTCAACCCCAGCAGATGCGGAGCGGCGGCGGCTCACGAGACTACGATGCACGAGCCTCGATTCATAGCCTGGAGCAGAGGATATGGGCTCTGAGAGATGGCCCGATTATTGGCGAGATAGTGGCTGGCATGAGGGCAGAGCGAGACATCGGTTCGGTGTGCGTGGTCCCTCCCAGATCCGATAGCGTGAGACTTCGGGACTTTTTGAGCTGCAGCCCTCCAGAGTTCTATGGGTCGAGGCCCGAGGATGATCCTCAGGAATTCATCCGACAATTACAGCGGATCATGAGGGTGATAAAGGCCTCGGATACCGAGTCAGTTTTATTGAGTTCGCATCGGCTGCGTGATACCGCAATCGACTGGTTTGATTCATGGGAGCTGTCCCGGGGGGAGCATGCGCTTCCAGCTGTATGGGACGAGTTCTCGGCGGTATTTCTTGGTCATTTCTTGCCTCCGCAGATGAGGAGGACACGGGCCGACAAATTTCTGACATTGAGACAGAGTGGGCGGACAGTCCGGGAGTACAACGTCGAGTTTGACTCGTTGGCTCGATATGTACCCACTTTAGTAGCAGATATGGAGGACAGAGTGCACCGCTACATCACAGGGCTCGATGACTATTTGGCAGAGAGTTGTACGGGAGTAGCTCTTCAGCCGGGCATGGACATTGCCCGCATGAAGGCCTATGCACTTGGGTGTGAGGAACGCAGGGGCCGACGGATTGATAGGTATCAACAGAAGAGGGCCAGGACAGCAGCGTCCTCTAGTAGTTCTCGAGGTAGACAGCCTCAGCAGCAGACCGAATTTTCATCACAGCCGGTTCAGAGCGCTCCTCCACCATCTTCCGGTCGTATAGGGTATTCAGGCGGGGCGGTCCTGTGGCTTGGGTTTCGGAGGACGAGTTCCGATCGAGATGAGGCCACCTATGCCTCGGTGTGGTCGATGTGGTGATTGCCATTATGGGGGGTGTCGTGTTCCTCCAGGAGCTTGTTACTCTTGTGGCCAGCAGGGCCATTTTAAGAGAGATTTTCCGACCAGAGGCGGCAGAAATGCTGCTCGGACAAGTTCGATTCTTTGGTCTTCATCTTGATGGTTGTGCGCCGGGGCGAGGTGTTCACGGCCAGCGGCGCGGCAGGTCGTGGCGGGGGTTCGATTCAATGGTCCTCGAACGCATTTATGCTATGTCGGCCGCCAGACCGGAGGCGTCACCGATGTAAATCCACAGTACATTGTTGGTTTCTTGCTGTGATGTTTATGCTTTGATAGACCCTGGTTCTACCTTGTCCTATATATCTCCTCGCATTGCTGGTAGAATAGGGATAGAACTCGAGTCCATAAGACCTTTTGAGGTAGCTACCCCAGTAGGTGATTCGGTGGTGGCGGCGAGTGTATAGAGCTTGCCCAGTGACTATATACAGTCGTCAGACTCTAGCCGACTTGATAGAGTTGGATATGACGGACTTTGATGTGATTATGGGTATGGATTGGCTAGCGTCTTGCTATGCCAATGTGGACTGTAGAGAGAGGTTAGTTCGGTTCGGTTTCGGTGGCCGGTTATCAGTGGAGGAATCTGCATCGCCAGGGTAGGTTTATTTCTTACCTCAAGGCTAGGAAGATGGTGCGGAAGGGGTATATTTACCATTTGGTTTGGGTATTCGATCATCGGTGAGATCTGGGACCTTGATCGATTCGGTTGTTAGAGAATTTCCAGACGTATTCCCAGACGAGCTTCCGGGTATCCCTCCTGAGAGGGAGATTGAGTTTTACATTGATTTGGCACCAGACACTCGACCGATATCTATTCCTCAATACAGAATGGAACCTGCCGAGTTGAAGGAATTGAAGGACCAGCTGAAAGATTTGCTGGAGAAAGGCTTTATCAAGCCAAATGTTTCTCCCTGGGGAGCGCCAGTGTTATTTATAAAGAAGAAGGATGGGACGCTGCGTATGTGTATTGATTACAGGCAGCTGAACAAGGTAACTATCAAGAACAGATATCCCCTCCCCAGGATTGATGATTTGTTTGACCAGTTGCAGGGTGCGAAATGCTTTTCCAAGATAGACCTGCGATCTGGTTACCATCAGGTACGAGTTAGAGAAGCGGATATCCCGAAGACTGCATTCAGGACCCGGTATGGGTACTATGAGTTCAGGGTGATGTCTTTCGGATTGACCAACGCTCCAGCGGTATTCATGGATTTGATGAATAGGGTGTTCAGGCCATTCTTGGATATGTTCGTTATAGTGTTCATTGATGATATCTTGGTGTATTCGCGCGCAGGCGAGGAAGCATCTGAGATCATTTGAGGCGGTATTGGGAGTCCTCGAGGCCGGCGATTGTATGCCAAGTTCTCGAAATGCGAGTTTTGGTGGCCATTAGCTTTCTTAGGGCATTTTATGGTAGATGGTATTCGGGTTGTCTGACAAAGGTGAGGCGATCAAGACTTGGCCTAGACCATTCACACCGAAGAGGTGCGCAACTTTGGGCCTTGCAGTTATTATCGGAGGTTTGTGGAGAAGTTTGCTTCCATGTCGCTGCCTTTGACTAGGGTGACTCGAGCGGCTATATTTGGTGGACGGATGCTTGTGAGGAGAGTTTTGATCCAAGGAGAAATTGACGACCGCCCCGATTCTTACTCTTCCCGAGGTTTGGGCGGTTATGTGGTTTATTGTGATGCGTCGGTGTCGGGCTTGGGTGCGTCGATGCGACGCACAGAGTTATACTACACATCTCGGCGGCAGGAAGCATGAGAAGAACTATCCCACACATGACTTAGAGTTGGCGAAGTGATTCATGCCTTGAAGATCCGGAGACACTATTTGTATGGAGTTCATGTGGATATTTACGGACACAAGAGTCTCGGTACATCTTCACGAGAGGAGTGAACTTGCGGCGAGAGGCGGTGGTTGGAGCCGCTAAAGATTACGATGTTGATATTCTATACCACCGGGGAAGGCGATGTAGTTGCGGATGCCCTTAGTCGCAGTCGATGGGTAGCTTTGTCGATGTCTGACCAGGAAGAGGATATGGTCAGAGTTACATCATTAGCGAGCCTTGGGGTTCGTTTGGTTGATTCTCGATAGTAAGGGAGTTCGGGTTCGAGAGGTTGCGAGTCTTCCATCGTCGAGGAGGTGAAGAGCGGCGATATGAGGATCCGATTTTGGTACGGTATCGAGATGCCGCTTTTCAGAAAGAGAAGAGTCTATTTGAGGTAGCGCCGGATGGGGTGCTAAGATTTGAGGGCCGGTTGTGTGTCCCCGATGTAGCGAGGACTTCGCCAGATTCGGGAGGCACGCGGTGCTCGTTATTCTATTCATCCGGTCGACTAAGATGTATCATGACCTCGAATCGTGTATTGGTGGGATGGCACGAAGAGGACATGGCGAGTTTTGTTGCCTGATGTCCTAATTGTCAGCAAGTTAAGGTTGAGCACCAGAAGCCCGGTGGGCTGTTGCAGGCTATTGATATTCCGACTTGGAAGTGGGAGGTGATAAATATGGATTTTATTACAGGCTTACCTTCCACTCAGAGGAAGCATGATTCCATTTGGGTTGTCGTCGACAGGCTGACGAAATCAGCCCATTTTCTTCCAGCCAGGACGACTTTTTCGGCCGAGGATTATGCTAGACTATATATCAGGGAGATCGTGAGACTGCACGGAGTTCCTATATCGATTATTTGGCGAGAGAGCCCGGTTCTGACTAAATTCGGAGGTCTTTCCGAAGGATTAGGGACACAGGTGAGTCTCAGTACGGCGTTTCATCCTCAGACCGACGGACAGGCCGAGCGCACTATCCAGACACTTGAGGATATGCTGCGGGCTTGTGTTATTGATTTCAGGGGTAGCTGGGAGGATCATTTATAACAACAGCTACCATTCTAGTATCCAGATGGCGCCTTATGAGGCCTTATACGGGAGGAAGTGTAGGTCACCGATAGGTTGGTTTGAGGTGGGAGAAGTTCAGTTAGTCGGGCCAGACTTGGTACAACAGGCGGTGGATAAGGTGAAGCTTATCCAGGAGCGGTTATTATCAGCTCAGAGTCGACAGAAGTCGTATGCAGATCATCGGCGTCGACACTTGGAGTTTGAGGTAGATGATTGGGTCTTCCTGAAAGTATCACCCATGAAGGGTGTGATGAGATTTGGGAAGAAGGGGAAAATTAGCCCAAGGTACATTGGGCCTTATCAGATTATCCGTAGGGTAGGCAAGGTTGCCTATGAGTTAGATCTGCCGTCCGATTTGGAGGCGGTACATCCAGTTTTCCATGTGTCGATGTTGCGGAAATGTATTGGAGATCCATCTAGAGTGCACCCTATTCATGATGTCCAGGTGACAGAAGAGTTATCGTATGAGGAGAGTCCCATAGCGATACTCGATCGTCAGGTTAGACGACTTCGGACAAAGGATGTGGCTTCCGTCAAGGTCTTATGGCGGAACGAGAACAGGGAAGAGATGACGTGGGAGGCGGAGGAGGACATGATGAAGAAATATCCTCACTTATTCCCTACACCTCTAGGTAACCCACTTTCCTGCTTGTTAGTTTTGATTTAGCGATTTTGCTTGAGTATTGTTGTGGCTCGTGGAGCATCTTTTTTTTTGCAAAGGAGTAGTTAAGAGCGTCTATGTCAATTTGTGATTCGAGTAAGCCTAGAAGGAACATTCGGGACGAATGTTTCTAAGGGGGGGAGAATGTTATACCCCGTGGTTAGTGCGGATCGTGATCGGGGGCCTCAGCGCTTGGCTGAGAAGAACGCGGTGCCAAGGCGGGTGATTGTAGGGCGCGGGAAAGCAGTCGCGACGCCGGAAGATCTGAAGGGTCGCTGAAGTTTCAGAGCCGCGGCGCGGGAAGCGTGGCGCGGCGGGAAGTCTGAGAAGCGGCGAAGTTTCAGCGCCGGCTGCAGGGCCGCGGCGCCGAGGCGGGTTCTGCGAGAGTTAGTGGAAATTTCTGCACTGTTTTGTTTTAAAAGAGGTCATGGGTGGGTGACAAGTGTCCCACCCCATCTGATTTTGCATGTCTTTTATATTGACCAAGTCTTGAAGACTTGGTCATCTTCCAAACTCTTCTCTCTCTAAGCTAAAAAGCTCTCCCTTCTCTCTAGAAAATCAAGAGAAACTCCAAGCTTAAGGAAAATCTGAAAAGTGTGATAAGAAGGAAAGTTATTTGCAAGCTTGTGGAGGTTATTGTAGTGGTGTTCTTGAAGAGGAGGCTAGCAAAATTGTTGGAATAATTTTGGCTAAAGCTCTAAGGTAACAATTCCTCTCTTGTAGTTAGTTACTTGTGTTGCATGTGAAGAATAAGGAATTTGTAGTAGTAAATAATGCTCTTAGATTCATTGCATGTAAGAAATGTGGTTTGGATATGAAAGGATTGGTTAAAAGGGTTAAGTGAGCATGTTGTAGCCTAAGAACTACTTTAGAATTGTTAAGTGTATTGTTTTACCTTATGGGGCAGAATTTTACACACCTAAGTTTGGTTGTGTAATCCCCTTTGAAATGTTGGATTGTTGGGCCTTAAATGTGGCGTTTGGATATTGAATTCGACCTTGAAAAAGGTGGCAAAGTATGTAGAAACAAAGGAAATGCTGCCCAAATTTCCTTAGGAATTAGTAACTTAAACTTGGAATATTCTACATTGAAATTAGGGGTTAATAAACGTATTATGGTCATTATAGGTTGACATATTACGTGCGGTATTTCGGACTTAGCAAGTGGATTAACCGAAGAGGTATGTGGAACTTTCCTATCTCTTGAGCATGAGTAGTTGTATCTATGTAGTACGGTAGACGTACAAGATTTGATATCTTTCACTTGTTTTAAAGTATATGATACTTGTTTCATTTTAAAAGTATAAGTCCCTTGGATTTAGGGAAAAATGTATTTGACTAAGGAATAACGCAAATATAATGACTTTATGGGAAGTTGGTTATATTAGCTTTTGAAAGGTTAACAAAGAAAGGTTTACTCTAAGTAAAACAAGTACGGGTAAAGGATTTGAAACTATGGAAGGTGAATTGATTTTTAGGCATTGATTGCCTAAGGTTTTAAAAAGGAAATGAAGTCACTTGATTTAGAAGCCTATTATATTTCTAAAAGGAAATGTGACTTGTCTTGAAAAGAAATCGTAACTTGATACTATGGTGATTAGTATCTTGGAATTTTTGTATAAAAAGAGTTATTTCTTAAAAGGTTAGAAGTACATGGTACTTGGGTTGAATTCCCGGATTTTCTATTAAAAGACATGTTGGTGCCTTAGGTATACTAAAATGAGAGGATATATTAATAATATTAATAAGAAGTTAGGGGATTTCTTAACTTGCTTATGTTATGATAAGCCGGTAGTGCTTATGTTATGTATGATAGGCCGGTAGTGCTTATGTTATGTATGATAGGCCGGTAGTGCTCATGTTATGTATGATAGGCCGGTAGTGCTTATGTTATGTATGATAGCCGGATGAGCTATGTTATTTCTATATATTATTACGGGGTAAACCCCGGGTTATTACTTATGCCATGGATTTGCTACTCATGATGCGAGTGCGGCGCTTGTACTCATGCGGATCCGGACCACAGGATCCATGCGGGTGAAATAGTCCCATGCGAGTACGGCGATGGTACTCATGCGGCTCCACAGGATCCATGCGGGTAAAATAGTCCCATGCGGGTGAAATAGTCTCATGACGAGGCGGATGACTTCATGCGGGTCCACAGGACCCATGCGGGTGAAATAGTCTCAAGAGTAGGATTGCTTAATGATACTACCAGCGAGGTACCCTGTTTTGATCATGAGCCTCCTATTTTTATGCAGTAAGATTTATACTTGTTACTCTCATTTTTAGTAAGGCACAGTGCAAGGAAATTGATTTTTACCTATGACTCCAGCTTATTCTTGACTTATGATATTATTACGGTATTTTCCAGTTTTACATACTTGGTACATATTGTGTATTGACCCCCTTCCTCGGGGGCTGCGTTCATGCCGCAGGTAAGAGTAAGCAGGTGGTGGATCCTCATTCTTAGGATCTTTTCTCAGGTGTCAGAAGCTCCATTACTCCGGAGGCTTGACTTGATTTTTGGTATGGTTCTCCCTGACGTTGTAGGTTTTGTGTACATTCAGGGGTATGACGGGGCCCTGTCCCGTCATGGTTGTTACATACTCTTAGAGGCCTGTAGTCCGGTTATAAATTGGGTTGTTAAGGATGTAACTGTTCAGTTCTGTTTTATTTATGTTACGGAAAGGTAGCCATTTCTGGGTTAGCCTATTTTATCTTATATGATTCTTGTTTGTGAGTTTATTTCCGCTGTTTTTCTCTGATGTTGTATCACAAGGGTGCCCGGGGTAAGGCACCAGTCACGGATCCGAGGTCGGGTCGTGACAAAGACGTCATTTGCATAACGTCCATACAAGACGTCATTTTCATAACGTCCATACAAGACGTCATTTTGCATTCCGTCCATACAAGACGTCATTTGCATAACGTCCATACAAGACGTCATTTGCATTTCTTCCATACAAGACGGTAACGTCCATACAAGACGTCATTTGCATAACGTCCATACAAGACGTCATTTGCATAACGTCCATACAAGACGTCATTTTGCATTCCGTCCATACAAGACGTCATTTGCATTTTTTCCATACGAGATGGTAACGTCCATACAAGACGTCATTTGCATAACGTCCATACAAGACGTCATTTGCATAACGTCCATACAAGACGGCATTTGCATAACGTCCATACAAGGCGGTAACGTCCATACAAGACGTCATTTGCATAAACGTCCATATAAGGCGTCATCTGTATAACGTCCATGCAAGATGTCATTTGCATTTCACCCATACAAGACGACACACCATCACATCATTTCATTACATAGTATATACGATTTGACTACAACCACAACACAAAATTCACATTCTTACATTGTTTTGTTTTGACAGTTATGCACTAATGCTTTTATCCTAGCTTCAATCTACAGGAACTTTAACAAACTGCAAAAGCTGGAGCACAACGTGGACCTACCTCTTACGGCGAACTGAGGTAATTTGTTGGGGAGCCAGACTTCCCAACAAAAGGCAAAAACGGCCCCGAACGTCGATCTACTCTCTCCCAACATACTACAATACCAATAACCCCAGTGTCATCATAATCTGACACTGGGACAAAATTTTAAATTCGTGTCAGCCTTGCCTTTAATTTTCAACATCAATAACCCAATGTCATCATAATCCGATACTGAGACAAATTTTGAATCAGTGTCAGTCTTACCTTTAATCTTCAACATCAATAACCCAGTGTTATCATAATCCGACACTGGGACAAATTTTGAATCGACGTCAGCAGTGCTTTCAATTTTCTGGCATCAGAAATCCCTCTATTTTTGAAACTTCGTTTGCCCAAACTTTTCCTAATCTTTGACAAATCAGGACAAAATTGGCTATAAGTCAACGTCTTTGTCTGAAGACTCTTTCATCCTCTCCATACAAAGAGGGACAACTGTTGACACCCAATTTTGTCCCTCCATTTCAATTATTTATCATAAAATTAAACTTTTTTTTAATACCGCAAGATAATTGTAACAATAATAACACATAATAAATAAGAAATTTAAATAATAGTGTCGCATGTATAAAACATTAAGCAGTCCTTAAATATCGTATCAACATTCGTTAATTTAATAATACTCAAAATAACTTTATAAATAATTTAAACCCCATTTACTTTCCATTAATTAAAACTCAACACCTTAATTTCTACCCAAATAGAATCCCACCCATTTCAGCAAATAATATATCAGCCCAAACAAAATTAGACTCCTTAAAATCTGAAGCCCATATTTAATTCTAAACCCAAGTCCAATAAAATTGACCCAAACTAAATAATCTCCTCTTCCCCATAGCCCAAAACCGAGGCCCAATCCGTTTTGAACCCAGCCCATTAGCCATTTATCATCATCTTCTCCCATTAACAAAAGAAAAAAACCTAATAGATCCAGATGACAAAAAAAAAACCTCGGCCACACTTCACAAGCATGGCCCCCTTTTCCACTATCACTCTCTTCTCCTCCATTCTCACAACACGACCCATCTCCACCCACTTCCCATCGAACCGTCTCCCTCGTCACCATCACTGCTCCGGCGAACTCACGACGCTGGAGCAGTTACGCCACACCATACCAACAACCACCCCACTCCGACGAACCTCACCAACGTTCACCTCAACCTCCCCTTTCCCATCAGCAGCAGCACATCTCTCATGCCCATATCTCTGCCCAACTACCCATTTCACTTCACCCACACTTCCATGACACTATCCATAACCTCTTCCCCTTTTAATTTTTCCATTTAACATTGTAATTTGTGTTGTGTGTTTAGGTGCTTATTCAGACAGGCTGTTTGGTTATTTGAATATGTTAGATCAGTTTTGAACATGTCAAGCTACTGTTGGGTATTTGGTTGATATATATCCAGTACATAGTTGTATTGTATGTTGTTAACAATGTTTTTCGAAGCTTATTGGAAGAATGGTTAATCATGTCTAGTCGACGCTAATATTTTCGACATGTTTAAGATGAGTTTTGGCTACTGTTTGCTATCCTGGTCCATTAACCTGTTCAATTAAATTAAGCATTCCTTAGGCTAGCCTAAGTTAGTTTAAACATGGGAAGCTCCTTAAAGATTGTTATTTGTGTTCACTGCTTATAGTCTGGTTTCATGTTGTCCAGATGAGATTTATTCACTGTTTATAGGTCGTTGTGTGATTAAACTAATAAATTGCTTTCATGTTTAGTTGGGAACATGTTAATCATACGTACTGTGTCGTTGACTTAATACCCAATCTGGTTGGTTAAAAGTTGGTGATTACGTGAGAACCATGGAGTCTATGCTTTTGTGTTGATTACTTACCATTTTGTGATTTATTGTAGTCAAAACAGGACCCTTTAAGGTTAGTCCAAATGGATTACACGAATCATGTGGTCTACGTGTTTGCTTTTGTTTATTTATGTTAAATTTTGGAATCTCATGTTCACCTTGAGTCATGAAAAGGCTATATGCTGAATCTGCTCCTTTTATGACCCCCTAAATTAAGAGTTAAGTCAATATAATCAGCTATGTGATATATAAAGTCATGTTCATGTACATTTTGTCTCGTGTGTGCTATTCTGAATAATTGCCCCAGTTACAAACTAGTAGTAAACCTATTGGATGAATTATAACTGCTGTAGTCTGTTACCTGTGTATCAAATGGTATTATTAGAATATGAACATGATTCAGTACTTGTTGATAAAATCAGGATACAGAGACACTTGAGTTTCAACCTATTTTAGGGGGACTGTAATATGATCAGGCACTGACCTATTAGATGTCTAATATATTGTTATTTTATTAACTCCTTTATTTTCTTTTAGATGAAACGCATCGGGAGCCACGAAGAGTCTCATAGGAGGCTCGTTATGACTTCATCAAGCGAAGACCCACAATCCAGTTTCGGTTATATTTTCGAGTAACTGAACTTTTCCTATTATATGATTTTATCGGTTGAAAGCGAAAGCGAACTTTGGATTGGTTTAGCCTCCCCGATAGCCTGCCATGCTTAAGGTTCTAGAAACCTTTTGATCTTGTTGCGGCATTCGGAATATGGATGGTGGTAGCCCTCTTTGCTTCCTTATCCTTTAAAAGCTGCTACAACTATGATATCCATATGCTCTGAGAAACAGAATTGCTAGACTTCTGAAAATCCTACTGGTTCGAACAAAATATTACTCTTGGGGTGTCGATTCTATTGTTGTTTATTGTTGCTACTGTCTCTGAAAATGGACATATGCTACACTTAAAAGTGTCGATTCTGCTACTGTTTGCCGCTGCATTATTGACGATTTTGCAGCCATATTTTGGCCTGTGAGCTGCTGCATTTCTGGTCGTCTACTGCTGCATTTTAGGCAGGTTTAAGGCTTGTCGCTGTGTTTTCCTTGGCCAAATTTGAGCTACTGCTGCTTTGTCCTCAAGTCTTTTGCAGCTGCATTTGAAGCCAAATAGCTGTTGTTTTCTGGCTGCATTAAACCAGTGTACTGCTGGATTTCGGAAGCCGCCACTGCTACTGTTTTCTAAGGCAAAACAGATCGGTCTTGGTAAAAATCCCACTGATTTGAACATGATACTACACTTGGCCGAAGAAGGATTTATCCGTCGATCTGGAGGCCTCCATGGTAAGCGAGACGGAATATGTGGGCGAGGAGGAAAGTGAAAAGATTAGATGAGAATGCATAGTATCGTTCATCGGGAGATGAGTCGACCGCAGCCGAAGCGATATTGGCTTCTCATGTCTTAGTATCCTTGGCATAACACTAGCTGAGCCCACACTATATAAAAATATATCTTTTACATACATATATATATATATATATATATATACACTACGTTGTGTTTATTTGATAATTTATTTTATTAGTTACTAACTCTTCTACTAAGTGTCTTACAGGTACCCGGAGGCGCACCCCAAAGTTAAAGCATTCACATAAAAGGAAAATAAAGCGAAATACCGTTAAGTTTTCTTTACCTCCTCTTTATATGATTATTTGCTTTCATTACAGTCTTATTAAATATATATCTATTTTAAATGTTGCATAGTTTCTTAGTTAGAACACCCTTAGAATTGCATAATATATTTAGCACAATAATACCAACCTATGTTTGAACGGATAACCGTAAGTTAACGGATCTTAGAGGGTACCTAACCCCTTCCCTTTAGGATAATAAAGAACCCTTACCTAGAATCACACATAGCTTTCGCAGACCTTCAAAAATGGAGATCATTCGTAGTATTTTATGCTACATTTTTAGTGTCCTAAATCACTATAATAATTAGGTGGCGACTCCTTGAATAAATTTAGGAATCAACCATAAGTAGTACACCGTTTCGACTACGGTTAAAATGGGGTGTTACAACAAACATGGATATAAAATAGTTCTACCCACATGGAATATTGACAGTCTTCTTGGTCAAGAATTATGGGGATAAAATTCTTGATATTGATAACGGCGAATGCCGGATGAAAAGAGGATGGTGAGGGTTGAGGAGGTTTCTCAAAGACAACAGTGGATGAACCGAAATTAGTAGGGGAAGTGGGAGGAGACATGGTAGTCACAAAAGTGAAGAAAAAAATTGAGTCGTCGAGGGGGGGGGGGGGGGGTTGGCCAGCGGTTTTGGGTAGAAGAGAAGTAAGGTTTAGGGTTTGGCTACTGATACCATGTAATATTGGAATAATCTCCCCTTGGAGATTTTTTTCATTAATTCACAATATATATCACTACTACATTTTTGGCCTAATGCGATGGCTCATGCCTATCTAATGCAACGCCATATGTACAGACGTCGCATTAGATGTGGCTAATGCGACGGGTACAAGTAATACCAAATCCGAAATAGGCTAATGCAATGACATTTTGTGGTCGTTGCATTAGATAGGCTAATGCAATGTCTTATATCATCTAATGCAACGCCCACACACGACCATCGCATTAGCCTATCTAATGCAACGACTGTGTAAGGCTAATGCAACGGGTCGTATCTTTTAATATCCCAAATTACACGACGGGCCTATGTAATGCAACGGTCCTTAATTTTTTTATTTTCCCTCTTCATAAGTGAAATGTTTCGTCTTCTCTTCCCTAAATCTCTACAAACCCAAAATGTCGAGTGAACAGTGAAACCGTCGGAGTTTCGTCATTTTCGGCCAATTCCGACATCCATCGCGGATGAGACTTAGTCCAATATCTTCGTCTCTTCAAGTCCATCATTTTCATACCAAGTACCCCCATCGATTCATCGTACATATCCATCAATTTTAGATCGAAAAGGCCGTTGCAAGCCTATCGACTCCGGTCAGTTTTTTGCAAATTCCGGATGATTCCGGCGATTTCAAGGTTCGGTGTTGGTACTATCACACTCGGCATCACCTTCCCGTCATTTTTACCCCACGTTGTTCGATTCTCACCAAAACGCTACAACACCCAATCGAAAAATCTGAACACCCTAGCCGTCGCCATAGCATTTTCCGGCGACCTGAGACACAATTGACGACTGAGGTTGGTACCAGTAGTTGCGTCGTCCTAACCCCGACATTAGGCAACCATACATTTTCGGTGACCCAATCGATTTCAATGTTTTAATATCCCCAATCGATTGCAATCATACACTTCCCCCAACTCGTCGTCGCATCTCCTACCACACCTCGTTGTCGCATCTCCTACCACACCTCGTTGTCGCCTTACCCTTCCCTACTGCTCGTCATCGCCCGTTTCCACTCGTCGTCGCATCCACTTCGTCGAACTGCTATTCCTTCTTCTCCAAGTTTAGATTACGTTTTACCGTCGTTTTACCTTCCCCTTACGTTAGTATGTTTATAGGTCTTAAAATCAGCTTTTTCTAATTGAATCTGATTGCAGAATATTTTTGTAAGCTTTTCAGTTCTAGTGTTATTTGACAATTTGATTTGATTGAGATAGAGTTTTAAATAGAGAGCTTTCTTGAGAATTTTGAATAAATTGAATTTGATTAGATAGTTGTTGGAAGAAAGAGATGAATTCCACTAGCAATATGGGTTATGAACGGAAGGTAATCTTCTCTCGTCGCACCTATTTAGTTGTTTCTAATTCTTGTTTTTGTAGTAGTGGTTGAATAGAGCTTATTTATTTGCAGATTGAATGAAGAGAGGATAAAAACATTGTTTGTAGTGAAGGCTCCTTTTGCAAAAGAGAATGTAATCTTCTCTCATCGCACCCAGTTTATATTTGAACAAATGGTTGGATTTCTGGCTAAATGCATGACTCTTATTGTAACAAAACTAGTATAACTAGATTGTCACAATGCTTATAGATGGTAAAGCCAGGGGAGATTATTTTATCGCGAAAGTTATGCTCTTTTGTTCATTGTTAGGATGTAGCATCTCATTATAGTGGAAAGTCCGTGTAGTATATGGATTCAGAAACCATGTTAAAAACTTTACCTTCAATAAATGTTCTTTGATGGTTTCATTAATAGGCAGAAGTTCTACCATGTCAACAATTTTACCTTCAATAACTTAGATTAGTCCATTCAAGCTCGGGCCAACATAAAAGTTTCTGAAATCAGTGCTTGATTATTTGTTTAGTTCATAGCTTATGTAATTTTATTTGTTTAGTTGATTCACAGTGTTGTATACCAGTTCATATACTTAGATTAACTTGATTAATTAGTTTATATAGTTTTTTTAAGCTTAGATTGTTTAGTTAATAGCTTATGCAACATGTTCATTCATATGCATGTTTCTTCTTAACTAGTTGTTAATGAATTATGTATATGTATATAAATGGTCTCATTATCTTGAACAATAGGATCAGTTGCCTGTAGGATAACCAGTAAGGTTTCAGCAAATTAAAATTGGAGTTAGAATATTATTAACCTTGAGGTTTAGTTATACTTGATTAATATTAGTCACTGACGAGAGTGAGATAAAGTCATATGTTCCACAATGGATGATTATGTTAACTTGGTTGATACTTTTCCTACTTTGTTAATGTCTGAGCAAAACTAGAATTGAAGCATGACCCTTTCCCTTGCTATGCATTCTGGCCTTAAGTGTATTTTTTGTTAGCTTTAACACGTTTAGGCTTTACATGATTATGTTGAGTGTTAAAACACCCTTGAGCCTATGAAATATATAACCATTCCTTCTCCCCATTTGACCACTGTTTGTGAACTGTGTGAATACACACATACATAATATGATTTTTTGAAACACGAACCATAAGCAGGAGGGATTCGCAGATCTTCCAGACGTAGACATGACACTACCTCCATAATCTCTCTATTACATGTAGCATGTGAAGAGTTGAGAAGTAGCAACATGTTCTTGAAGCTTCTGGAAGCGGTGCTGAAGACGGAGAACCAAATGAATGTTGGGACAAACATGGGTGATGCTCATGCCTTCAAACTTGACACACTGCTAAAGCTTGTAGATGTAAAGGGAGCAGATGGCAAAACAACCCTTTTGTTTCTAGTAATATGTCCTATGAGAATAATTGTTTTGTAATATGTCCTATGGGGTCTAATATTGTAATATCGTACTTTTGTGAATAATTAATAATACAATTCTTTTTTATTATTATTTTTCTCTTTTTATTATTTATTTTGAAATAGTGAGCTAATCCTTTTGTAATATTGTACATTTTGTAATTTGTGAACAATCTAGCAATCAAACAGGTGCACATCTAATGCGACGGAAGTACCTAACCGTCGCATTACAGGTTCTGGCCGTTGCATTAGGTGGTTAAATCACCCCTCAAAACTGTCGTATATCTAATGTGACAGTTGTGCTTGGCCGTCGCATTAGGGGGTAGAAGCCATTGCATTAGATATGCAGCTAATGCGACGACTAAATACAGTCGTCGCATTAGGTGCACATCTGATGCAACGACTGTAATAGCCGTCACATTATACCTAATACAACGGCAGCGGATGCCACGTCTCCTCACCGTTGCATTAGGTCTAATGCGACGGCCAGAAGGCCCTAATGCGACGATTTTGAGGCGTCGCATTAGGCCAGAAATGTAGTAGTGTATAGTTGTACAAAGGTAATTCTTAATACAGTAAGCATTCTAAGCTAGCTTAAATACATAACAATAATAATTACAATATATGATGTGAATATTCGGAGTATTAAGAGTATTACTGCACACATTGTTAACTTAATTTTCTTCGAAAAATTATTCATCCTCGATTGTGAATCCCTATACTATTTGTCATGCTGTATGAAAAATAATATTATTAATAACTTTCTGAGCCTCAAAGAACATCACAATGTTGGAGGACCATTATTTGGATTAATGGTCATACTTTTAAATCAAATGAATTTAGCCTTCACCATCTTGCAAACGCATGCTTGCACCATTTAAAAAAATGAAAATTTAGAAGGTTATATGGCACGTCCTTTCTTTTGCCATGAAAACTTTATAAGTTTTCTCAACTATTCAACCTTTTTCTAATTTTTTTTCTTTATTGTTTCATTTTTAAAAACCTAATTCTTAAATGACACCTTTTGCAGGAAAAAAGGTACATTTTCTGACAAGGTGCTTTTTTAATTAATAATAAGTAGGGTATTTAGATATGAAATAATTAATCTCTTGATTATTCTTATTGATGAAAGACATATATATATATACAAGTTACAACAGAAGAATTATATTCCTAATTTACTTCTAAAACCCTATTTTATATGAAGAATAGTTATACACTTATGGTAATATTACAATTCTAATTATGGTACAAGTCTAATATGAAATATCTGTAAAATCAATCACCGCATTAAAGACAAAGGCAGCGCGCTAGTTTCATTTAACACCCCGCATCATAGCAAGGCGGTCTTTCAGACGAGATCGTTTCTAAAATCTTCAAAAAGGACTGATGGAAGATTCTTTGTAAAGATGTCTCAAATTTGATATTTGGAAGGGACATGACAGGCGCGTACTTGTCCTTTAGCTACCTTCTCTCGAACAATGTGAATATTCATCTCTATGTGTTTAGTACGCTGGTGCTGAACGGATTATCAGAAAGGTAGATGCCACTTATATTGTCGCAATATACAAAGGTAGCTTTCTCAATAGGACAATGAAGCTCTAAAAGTAGATTTCGTAACCAACATGACTCAGATACCACATTGGCTACCCCTCGATACTCGGCCTCTGCACTTGAAAGTGAAAGCGTGGATTGACGCTTGACAGACCATGAGACCAAGTTATTACCTAAGAACATGCAATAACCAGACGTAGACCGTCTGGTGTTAAGACAACTACCCCAATCATCATCTGTATATGAGACAAGTGTAGACGTCGACGAGGATACAAATGCAAGCCATAATCAAGTGTTCCCTAAATGTACCTAAGAATGCGTTTGAGCGCATTCATATGTTCATCTCTGGGATCATGGATAAAAAAACACACCTGTTGTATGACATATGTAATTTCAGGTCGCCTGAACGTAAGATACTGAAGGGCGCTTGCAAGACTACGATAGCGGGTCGGATCTTCATAGGAAGAACCAGCTGCAGCACCTAACTTGGGTTAGTATCAACTGGAGTAGAAGTGAACTTACAGGATGACATCTCAGCTCTCTCAATAATTTCTGCTGCATACTTCCTCTGTGATAAGAACAATCCACCTGCATGACGAGTAACAACAATCCCCAAGATATAACTCAATGGACCCAAGTCCTTCATGACAAACTCAGAATTGAGCATTGTCATGATAGACTTTCGCAAAGCATCGGAAGAGGCAGTCAAGATAATATCATCCACATATAATAGAATATAAGCCATCGAAGAACTGCGACGATATATGAATAATGAATTATCAAACCTGCTATGAGAAAAACCTGTAGTCGAAACATAATCAACAAACCTCTTATACCAAGCTCGTGGAGACTGCTTAAGCCCATACAAGGACTTCTTCAACAAACAAACACGATTAGGATATCTAGTATCCCTGAACACCAAGGGATAATGCATATACACTTTCTCCTTGAGATCACCATGTAAGAACGCATTCTTCACATCTAGTTGATGAATGAGCCATGATTTTGAAAGAGTCAAGCTGAGCACAGTGCGAATGGTAGCCGGCTTGACCACTGGGCTAAATGTTTTACCACAATACACACCAACCTGCTGAGTCTTACCATCACCTACAGGACGAGCCTTATGCCTTGCAAATGAACCATCAAAATTTTCTTTATAAGCAAAAATCCACATAGAACGAATAATATTAACACCAGATGGACGGGGTACCAACTCCCATGTCTTATTATCAATAAGAGCATTATGTTCATCGGTCATGATAATTTTTCAATTATGGTCATTTAAGGCAGACACATGATTACGAGGTAAGGGTGATTTAAGAACATTAGAATTCAAATTAAAATGTCTTTTTGGTTTAAAAATACCCCATTGACTGCAAGTGACTGGACCATGACTCTGGGCTGGACTGGGTGAATTTTGGGAATTTCCGTCGAAGGCGTGATGCGCGATAAGATGCACACACTTTAAACGCAAGTGCACGTTGTTGACACCCAATTTTGTCCCTCCCCCCTTAAATAAATAACCGATAAGTTAAACAATTTTCTTGTTTTTGGACTGCAATTTTACTTCGCAAAATACACATAGTAAATAAGTTTTAATAACTGCCTAGCATTATAAGTATTAAGCACTAATTAATTAGCGTACCCATTTATTATTATAATAATAGCTTAGACTAATAAAACATCTAAATAATCTAATCACGATTTAAATAATTTATCTACCATTAATTAAATAATACACCTAAGGTTTTAACTAATGATCCCTTAATTAAATAATTACCCAAACTATTATTTCTACCCATGACCACAATCGCTTGACCCATTTTATTATCACCACATTTCATTCCCGCTGCTCCTTCTTCATCCTCCTCATCCTCACGTAAACCCTAACCCATCCATTCAACTCATCCGCATGCACCCTTCCCCTACCGAATCTCGCCAGATTTTCGTGTGGAAAACTGCATAACCAAATCGAATCTCGCTACCATAACCTAATCGTTCCAACAAAGAATAATATCAAAATCGTCCCTAAAATGGTAACTTGCCATAACCGAAACTTCAGAAATCAAACCTTACCATATAACACCTAAAATCACACCAAAATCCCTTTCAAATCATCCGCGAATCAGTCCTTAGAATGGTCGAAAATCAGCACCTATTTTTGGTAGACAATCACTCGAAAAATCAGTACAAATCATCCCTAAAACCGTCCTAGACTTACCATAAGATCGAAGCCTAAACAGGAGGCTATAAATACCAACGTCTTGAACATGCAAAGGGCATCCATCGATCGATCAGTCACCGAGGTTACTCATAACATCGAGCCTATAACCTTTCTTTGATTTTCAGTTTATTACTTTCCATTTTTTTTTTACGAAACAGTTCTTTGCGGATTTTCCTTTGACGATTCTGGGAAAACATTTGTCGTCGCCTCAGTTCGCTACCCGCAAAAGGTCCGGAAATCCACTATCTTTCTCTTATTCAGTCGCTTAAATTGATACTGTATGTTCTGTATAAGGAGATTCATGTCATTGTGTTAAATCTATTCGATTTGGTTTAGTCGTCGTCTCCTGATAAATCTGTTAGTTGTGGTTTTTTTTTTAATATATTAGAATGAGTGTCGACTCTGTTCTCTAAGCATGTATGTATTCGAAGTTTTTTTTTTTGGGGTATGGTTAAGTGTATAACATTCGTATAAAGGTCTTAGGTCCATTTATGTGTCATTAGTTGATATATTCTGCTATATGTTTGTTAAAATTACTTCAAGTCTGGAAAAAAGGGTAATACCTATCTCGCTATTTATTGAACTCACGAAGACTGCCTAATACCTAGATGATTACTGTTGTATCTCAGATTTCTACCCTGTCTTTTAATATAATCCAAATCCATCATATAAAGTATACCGTCTCTTGATTTTATAGCCCCGACACATGCTACTAGATCTGAGTTTTGGTAGAAGTAATGAAGTTGTTATCTCATTTTAGGAATATTGCATATCAGGATCTGCCAAAACATTAGTTGTATACTGTTTACTTAGATGTACGTTTGGTATACGAATCAATTCAGTTTGAACATTAAGTTAAAGGTCGTCTATGCTAGAGTGATAGTACGAGACTTGTTTGGTTGATGAATCCTGCGTTTGAGGTATCTCGACTGGCTTAATCTTAAAATGAATCACCAACTAACTATACCATTATGACTCACATAGCCTGTTAATGAAGTTATTCATATACTCAGTTCGTGGACACATTTAGTGGATAGCGGATAGTTTCGGACGGATTAAATTTGTCTATATGTTTTCTCATACCCTTGATCTATATGAAACTGAATAAGTTAGGAGATGTACCTGTTACATGACCTTTCCAGCAGTTCTTCTAGGATTAAAATGAGTTTGTCCCACAAGGAATGTATCTAAACTATTGGTCTCGGGCATATCTGCTTCATACCTTCTTTAGAATCCTGCCAATCCAGTGTAACAATGATAGTACATCGCAACAGATATACTGCTGACTTATCTGCACTGCTACTCAATGGCTCACTATTTTCCAGATATCTAATATGTTGTTTAAATCGCATTAGTATACATTCAATGTATATAGGTTGTATACCTCTCTGGTTTATGTGGATGTCTTGTGTATATCAACCCTTAAATGGCTAGATATTAGAAGTGAGTCTGTATAAATGGGCATGTTGGGTGATAATGCTGATATTTCGAAATCTGGAATCTGTTATTACTGGGCCTGAGTCGCGTTGCTTGCATATTGAGGCCTAGTACTTAATTAATATCTCAAGGAATTCAGTCGCTGGGGGAGGGTGTCATCTGTACTGCCATAGTAACAAGGGCAGCATGTGTATATGTGTATAATGTATTTGGTGCAACATTCTATTCGTTTTTTTTTCTTTTTTTTTTTGCATATGACGAAGGCTATATTATTTACTAATCCTTTTCTTTCTTATTTTTACATGACATGCATCGGGAAGAATAATCAAGAGTCTCGGTACGAGACTCATCATGACTTCCATATCGCCAACTATACTTCCGCCGCAGGGCTTCCAAACAGCTATAGGATAGATGATGTCACCATCCGCTCTAGACGTCGCAACAACGCCAATCTCACTCTTCTTTATGCTTATTTATGCATTTGTTTATTTGCTTATTCGTTTATTAATGTCATATTTATTAACCTCGTAATTAATAGGATAATTAATTCTATTGGTCTTTGGAATACTTTGGAAAGGGTAGTTTAAACATAAATTCATCCTTACTTAGTCTAGACTCATCATATAAAAATCTAAAAAAATAATAATTAACCCTAGTTGTGCTTTAGTCGCGAAGTTAATATATTCCTCCAGATTTAATTCTTAAGAGATAAGTTTTCTCCTAAACTCTCCCTAAATAGCATAGGAAGTAATGTTCGCCAACACGTATATAAAACAATTTCATAATTAGCTTTATATAAAGGTCTTAACCTTACATATATTAATAGGAATAAATTATCATTTTCCTACTTTTGTTAAAATTAATTAATTTCATAATCAACTTTTGTATATTGTCGTGAGTCTTATAATACCCTTTAGTTATCAGTATATATATATTTTCTTTAGATGCTTACCACATCCCTTTTGCTTAAATAATCTTTTTTTTTAAAATATACATCCCTTAGCTAAATAAATTAACCTATGTTTGAACGGACAACCGCAAGTTAGCGGATCTTTTAGGGTGCCTTACACCTTCCCTTTAGGATAATAAAGAATCCTTACTCAGAATCTTATTTAGTTTTACAGACCATTAAATGGAGTTAATGCTGACTTTAATCAGTTAGTATTTAGGTGTCCTAATTCACCCAATTAATTAGGTGGCGACTCCCTTAAACATTTTAACATTTATTTTTACATTTTTGGGGAGGATAACCATTCCGTCGCGCATTTAAGCCTGAGAGTTCAAAATCGGGTGCGACAGCATGGCGACTCCACTGGGGATAGACATGTTCTTAACCATAACAGACATAGGTTAATTATTGTGCTTCTTTTTTCTTTCTTTATTTTTTCCTATTTGCTTAATTTGTTTATTGTTTTGTGTTTCACACTTATTTGCTTTTATGTTTTGCCTAAACTATTCTGCTTTACATATAAATATTTGCATATTGTTTTAATTGCTATTTTCTACTGCTTTCTTTAAACTGGCATTCCGCTCATATTTCTTCCACTCTGGAAAATTCACACTATCACACACTACATGCGAGGTGCGCTGGGTGCATCAGCAAAATTCTTTCTTCAAAACCCAAATTTAGGAGAGTTGGTAACATACGTGGAGTGTCCGGTCTAACCGGTGGCCGCGTAGCCTTCTCGCTCGAGTTGTCCGCTCGAACTCAAGGCCTAGTAAAGCCAAATCTTAGAAAACTCAGGATAGAGCTATACCACCCCTTATTTTAAAGCATGCATGCATTTACCCTAGGTGGGTCGGTCCTTGGTATCGACACCACAATTAAGAAGCCCGCCCAATTGTCGAAGGGTTTTTCACGACCCAACGACCAACAACATATTATGTGCTACGTGGTATCGATGGATGAATCCGAGCCTAAACGTGACATGCTAGCATTGGAAATTTTGTATTTACTTTTTGTTTTATGTAAAAGATGAGCAGTATTCCAGCAATCCCCGAAATCAGAATGGTGAGTGGTGTCCCGACAAAGTTAAAGAATTGGTGGGAGAATCTTGACGGCAGCAGCAAAATGACCATCAGAAGCAAGCTAGGTTGTCTCACGGCTATGTTTGATATCACTCCAGATCAGCATATAGTTAGGGCTCTGATTCAGTTCTGGGACCCGGATAGGGCAGTGTTCAGATTTCAAGACTTCGAACTTGTAACGACCCGTTCCGGGGCCCGTTACTGGTGCCTTACCCCGGGCACCCTAGCGATACATACATCAGAGAAAATCAGCGGAACATACAACATGAGTCATTATACAAGAGATATAATAAATAAACAGGCCAACCAAAACGGTTGCCTTCAGTATATACATAAAACCTGAACAGTTTAATCCTTTTACAACCCTGCCCACAACAAGATTACTGCACTCTAAGATATACATGACTATGACGGACAGTGGCCCGCCATACCCAGAATGTACAAGAACCTACAACTCAGTGGAACACCTACCAAAGATAAGCCTCGGAGAAACGGAGCTTCAAATGCTGCCAACTGTGATCCTATGGCGAGATCCACGGCCGATGTACCTCTACTGCGGCATGAACGCACTTCGAAGGAGGTCGATAACAGTACCAAGTATGTGAAATCTGCATAATATCAGAAATGAAATCATACTAGTCTATATAAAGCGGAGACATGTATGATAACCAAACTACGATCACCACATAAAATACCATCACTCCGATATAACTATGGGTCTCACGCCCACAACATCAATCGAGTTCGCATTATGGCGCATGCCGGAATCTTGCGACGGTGTAGACATGTCCATGATGCAACCATAATACCAATGTCCCATGGCCACATGCCCCGACTGCATCGGTGTAGACATGTCCATGTGACCTCAACAACAAGACAAAGAATCCAAATGGAAGCATACCCGCGCGCTACGATCGTGTCGGTATGTCCAAAGGAAAACAATAAGACAACTTTCCAAATGGACGATACCCGCGCGCCACGATCGTGTCGCGATGTCCAAAAGGAAATCACAAGGCGATAATCGAAATGGAAACATACCCGCGCGCTACGATCGTGTCGATATATCGAGCGATTAACCACAAGACCTTAACCAAAATGGAAGCATACCCGCGCGCTACGATCGTGTCGGTATGTCCAAAGCGATTAACGACAATAATACTATCAGCGCGAACGCACTGCGGAATTTCTCCGTCACCGCGCACGTCCAAGTAAGTTCTCAACTACCAACCGACTCTATCGAGAGACGGTAACACGTAAAACACAACGCTTGTACAATAAAGGCTATCATCACAAGATAGGCAAGTTTCACAACAACAAGCATAGTAAGTTTCACACAACTCAAAGTACTTTCATTTTATGCCAAAGTCGGGTTTTTAACCCCAAAGTACTACATACGTTAAGTTCTTTTAAAAGAGATCCATTATCGTTATAAAAGTCACCCGATACGTAGTATTAGAATGACCAACCCACCTTCTTTTTTTCAAAATCAAGTAACAACATTCTTTTCCTAAGTTCCAGTTTGCCTAGTTTCAATTACTCAAGCTTCTCATTTTCAAATGGTTTCATAGTTCCCAAACTTAATCACTTGATTCCTTTTTTTGAACAATTGAGTAACATATGTCATATATGTGAGTAGTTTATTCTTGTTTATAACGATCTTATTACAATGACCATGATCTAGAAAATGTAATATCATTTTGTCTTATCTTAGCTTCTATGCATGGAGGTTTCTAATGGTTTTAATACAACACATCATTATTCAATACATTTTCCTTTATTAACGCTGCGGTTGGTCCGTTAATACACATTACGATTCCCAAATCAAGAAACATTATCCCTTTAAAACCAAGTACTCATTACTCACGAATGAGGTTTCACACAAACATCCACATTAAAACAAATAAGTTAAGTCTCTTATCTTATAAGATCAAGTCTCTTAACTTCTAACATCAGTAAACCATTTTCACTTACATAAGGTCGTTATAACTAACTTCCCATAAAGCTATTATAACACCCTATGTTTTAAACCAACCAAATCACTTAGCACACGTACGCCTCACCGTACTACATAGTTCACAACAATCATGCTAGAAAAGATAGGAAGAGGTTCACATACCTCGCGACGATTATCGATAATAAGCAAAAAGCTCCAAGTACTACACGCGCTGGCCCTTTCCACTCCTCGAGTAGAATACGCTACTCTTAGTACTTTCACCTATAAAGGTCACAAACGCCTATTAACCCCAAAACACAAGTTCTATCTTTCTACGAAAAGACTCTCCCCGCAACAACAGCGTAAATCTCCTCCTCTATCGAGGCGGCTACCAAGCCAACGGGGGTTTACACGTCTACCGGACGTGTACAATTCTACTCGAATACTACACAAGTCTACCGCACACACCCTATGTAAATACATTCGATTCGCTTCTTATTCTTCAGCTTAAGTCAAAAGACATCGAATACTAAGTAGTTCCATATATAGTATACAACAACTATATAGTCAACCAAACATGTAATTTCCAATTACAATAGAGACAAGATAATTACCTCGATAAGCCCAAAATTATCCGAGTTTAATGTCGCTTCCCGAGCAAGGTTTAGCTCCACTGCGCGCCCAAACCACTCCAAACAACCCTTAGAAGTTCTAACCAACTTCTACTCACATACTTCAACCAACTATGAAGATTTCCTTAGGGTTTGGTTTGAGACTAAAGGACAAAAGGTAGTATTTCCGGACTCTACGAAAGAGGTATCTTTGGAATACTACAAGGTACAAGGCTAAGGTATTTTGGGCATTATAACAATACTAGAGTATTTCTATACCACAACAAGGGTATTATACGAAACAACTAGGCTAGTGGGTACCCTACGGCTAGACCTCACAAGTGGGAGGGAGACCTCACCCGCCAAAGGCCACTTTCGAGAGAGGAGCTCTTGGACGAGTCAACAAGAGGGAGGAGGGGTTCTCAAGACTTAGGCAAGTGAAGAGTGGATGAAGAAGTCTTCAAAGAGAGGGTATTTATAGCAAAACCAAAAGCCAACCAATGGCCAAGATCAAGCCATGTGCAAGGCAAGTGTAAGGCCAAGATCAAGCCAAGTGCACCCACAAAACACTCCACAAAACACTCCACAAAACAAGCCACAAAGCAAGGCACAAAAGAGGAGCCAATCGCCAAGGCCAAGCCTCCTCTTTGCCGTCCAATGAGGTGACAAGTGTCACCCTCCGTTGGTCCAAAAATGTTCCGCCGGAAAAATCCGCAAAAATACTAAATGACATAGCCGGAATTTTCCCAACGTAAGTCGTGGAAACGCTTTCGCCGAAAACGACTTAATCGGCACTTGTGCCCAAATTTCGAAGCCAATGCCTATCCTAAGGCTCAAATTTCGTACGTACGTCCATACGTACATACTCTGGAAAAACGGGGTATAACATTCTCCCCTCCTTAGAAACATTCGTCCCGAATGTTCCTTCTCAAGTCGAATAACGATAAAGTTCCTCTAACAAGTTGCCAATGCCACCGCTTGGCCACGAAATAACATACGTCCTCTTCTTTCCTTACTCGTCGTGCCCTGCTCGAACGCTTGAACTCTCCCAAGACGTGCCATACTTCCGCCATTACTCCGTTCGAAAATCTGCGAGTCACTACCTCCAAACTTGGTCATCTTACTAACCTCAAACTTCCTTAAGGCCATTCCCGCCTTTACGAACCGCTCGTCGAACGCGTCCACGAACTCATACGATGATCATACAAACTTGGGCCTAGCATCCTCGTGACCCTACCACCGCTGACCACCCAATCGACTTACCCCAAACCGGGTTACTGGTTGACCCGAAATGGTCCTCAACCCGACCCCCAACCGCCAAACTCTTGTTCCCGATCCGGAACAATCTTACTAAGTCACATCATGAAAGCTACCACGTCCATCTCACACTACCCACGGACTTATCACACAACTAAATCCCACGTATACTACTACTCTGATAAGGGTCAAAAATAAATCTTTAACTCAAGACGACCTTACCCCTAAGGTCTCGGGCCGTGACATAGTCTAAGGTTCACACTTACCATGCCTCCATACGTATCCTTCCAACTAACCATGCATTCTAACTCACACATATCACAATGCTATCCGCATAGCACACAATAATGAGATCATCATAACAAGCATACCAAAACTCTAGAGGGTTAAGGATATACCAAGCTACCACTCCACTCTAATCATAGGCTCACTGCAGGCGATAGCCGTAGAAGGTGATGAACCAGCCACAGATCCTCGGCGTCGAGTCGTAACATCCGCGCTTCCCTTGATAGACGCCTCGCAAATGGCCCGCCGCCGCATGCAAAACAAACTCCCAATCTAGCACGACACTCTCCAAAATGGAGTCTACCACAATGGTCACAACGAGGTAGGGTGGCTTCACCGTTAACACCCCGCTCGCCAAAATCTGAACCTCGAGCCCCGACTGCCTCAAGACGGTGGAGGACCACTGCACCGGTGGGGTATATAACTAGCTCGCTTCCGAGCGGTCCGCCTCGAAAGCCACCAGCGACCGCCGCCCCGCCCTCTTCTGGCGATCCAGTCATTCCGTCGACCCTCCGTGCCTCACATCCTAGTGCATGAGCTGCGTGCGGCAATGTCCATGCCCCTGAAGAGAAACACCCGCACAAGACTCACCATATAATCATCTAGCGGTGGCGTAGCGATGCACTCCTATCCTCCATATCCGCAACTAGCGCAGGACATATCGAGCCAAAGAATCGAACTTCGACATTGTACTCCCGACAGCGCCTGCCTCAAGAATAAAAATCTGTTTACCGCGCTCCTCATCCGCGAGGCAAGAAGTGCGTGAGAAAGCCCTCAAAACTCATCCCATATCTGGAGTGCATGCTCTCCCGAAAGCTCCCATGAATCAAACCAATCGATTGCGGTATCACGCGGCCGATGCGAACCAAAGGTCACAGACTCGGTCTCAAGCCTTGATCACCCGTGATGATCCGTCAGAATCGCCGGATGAACTCGCGGATCATCCTCGTGCCTCGACCAGTAAAACTCGCGCTACAACTCGAAAGTCCGTAGCCTCAAACTATTCGCCTGGGGTGAACCATCGTGCTCGAATGGAATCGCCAGATCCAAATTTATCCTCATATCGGCCACGACCACGCCAAGAATCGCCATCTCCTTGTAACCCATCTCCTCTCGCCTGCATCGTGGACTGAGGCTCGTGTATCGCGGTCTCGGCAGCCATTGCCGCGCTTCTAACCTCGCTGGCCGGCGGCGTCACGTAACCCGCCGTCTCAAGCACAACCTCGTGTATGCGGGCTCGCGCTGCACTTCTCAGATCTCACTAGCAAAGCACCTCGCCGCCGCTTTGCCTTCTCGGGCTCTGGTTGCCTTGGCGGAGGCATAATCGTAAAAACGAGATACGTCGGAGGGTCCAACTTACAACACTTTCTAAGGCACGATCTCGTAATGAGAAGAATGGAAACCAATCCTAAATGTCTCAGCCTCACGATTATAGATGTGGTGCACAACACATCGATAATCAAGACTCTACTAGACACGGTCAGACACTTTCCGAGGATTAATCGCTCGATACCACTTTTGTAACGACGTTCGCCCGGTTCGCATCGTGCCTTACCGGGCACCCTAGCGATACATACATCGAGAAAATCAGCGGAACATACTGACATGAGTCATTATACAAGAGATATAATAAATAAACAAAGCAACCAAAACGGTTGCCTTGATATACATAAAACACAATAGCTTTAATCCTTTTACAACCCCGCCACAACAAGATTCTGCACTTAAGATATACACGACTATGACGGACAGGCTTCGCCATACCCCGAATGTACAAGAACCTACAACTCGGGAACACCTACCAAAGATAAGCCTCCGAGAAACGGAGCTTCAAACGCTGAATCGTGATCCTATGGCGAGGATCCACGACCGATGTACTCTACTGCGCAGATGAACGCAGCCCCGGAGGTCGACAACAGTACCAAGTATGTGAAATCGCATAACATCAGAAATGAAATCATACTAGTCTATATAAAGCAGAGACATGTATGATAACCAAACTCTGATTCACCACATAAAATACCATCACTCCAATATAACTATGGGTCTCACGCCACAACATCAATCGAGTTCAGATTATGGCGCATGCCCTAATAATCGTGACGGTAGACATGTCCACGATGCAACCATAATACCAATGTCCCACGGCCACATGCCCCGAATGCAGATCGGTAGACATGTCCATGTGACCTCAACAACAAGACAAAGAATCCAAATGGAAGCATACCCGCGCGCTACGATCGTCGGTCGAGATGTCCAAAGGAAAACAATAAGACAACTTTCCAAATGGACGATACCCGCGCGCTACGATCGTGGTCGGTATGTCCAAAAGGAAATCACGCGCGATAATCGAAATGGAAACATACCCGCGGCGCTACGATCGTGTCAAGATATCCAGAGCGATTAACCACAAGACCTTAACCAAAATGGAAGCATACCCGCGCGCTACGATCGTGGTCGGTATGTCCAAAGCGATTAACGACAATAATACTATCAGCGAGAACGCATCTGCGGAATTTCTCCGCCACCGCAGACATCCAAGTAAGTTCTCAACTACCAACCGACCTCATCGAGACGCGGTAACACGTAAAACACAACGCTTGTACAATAAAGGCTATCATCACAAGCATAGGCAAGTTTCACAACAACAAGCATAGGCAAGTTTCACAACAACAAGCATAGGCAAGTTTCACACAACTCAAAGTACTTTCATTTTATGCCAAAGTCCGGTTTTAACCCCAAAGTACTACATACGTTAAGTTCTTTTAAAAGAGATCCATTATTGTTATAAAAGTCACCCGATACGTAGTATTAGAATGACCAACCCACCTTCTTTTTCAAAATCAAGTAACAACATTCTTTCCTAAGTTCCGCTTTTGCCTAGTTTCAATTACTCAAGCTTCTCATTTTCAAATGGTTTCATAGTTCCCAAACTTAATCACTTGATTCCTTTTAGAACAATTGAGTAACATATGTCATATATGTGAGTAGTTTATTCTTGTTTATAACGATCTTATTACAAAGACCATGATCTAGAAAATGTAATATCATTTTGTCTTATCTTAGCTTCATGCAGATGGAGGTTTCTCGGTTTTAATACAACACATCATTATTCAATACATTTTCCTTTATTAACGCTGCAGTGGTGCTGTCGATACACATTCGATTCCCAAATCGGAAACATTATCCCTTTAAAAACCAAGTACTCATTACTCACGAATGAGGTTTCACACAAACATCCACATTAAAACAAATAAGTTAAGTCTCTTATCTTATAAGATCAAGTCTCTTAACTTCTAACATCAAGAAACCATTTTCACTTACATAAGGTCGTTATAACTAACTTCCCATAAAGCTATTATAACACCCTATGTTTTAAACCAACCAAATCACTTAGCACACGTACGCTCACCGCACTACATAGTTCACAACAATCATGCTAGAAAAGATAGGAAGAGGTTCACATACCTCGCGACGATTATCGATAATAAGCAAAGCTCCAAGTACTACACCGCTAGCCCTTTCCACTCCTCGAGTAGAATACGCTACTCTTAGTACTTTCACCTATAAAGGTCACAAACGCCTATTAACCCCAAAACACAAGTTCTATCTTTCTACGTAAAATTCAAAGACCTCCCGCAACAACAGAAATCTCCTCCTCTATCGAGGCCTGGCTACCAAGCCAACCGGGTGGTTTACACGCCTACCCTGACGTGTACAATTCTACTCGAATACTACACAAGTCTACCGCAATACACCCTATGTAAATACAGTCTGATTCGCTTCTTTATTCTTCAGCTTAAGTCAAAAGACATCGAATACTAAGTAGTTCCATATATAGTATACAACAACTATATAGTCAACCAAACATGTAATTTCCAATTACAATAGAGGGACAAGATAATTACCTCGATAAGCCCAAAATTATCCGAGTTTAATGTCGCTCCTGAGCAAGGTTTAGCTCCACTCCGTGCGCTCCAAACCACTCCAAACAACCCTTAGAAGTTCTAACCAACTTCTACTCACATACTTCAACCAACTATGAAGATTTCCTTAGGGTTTCGGTTTGAGACTAAAAGGACAAAAGGTAGTATTTCCGGACTCTACGTAAAGAGGTATCTTTGGAATACTACAAGGTACAAGGCTAAGGTATTTTGGGCATTATAACAATACTAGGGGAGTATTTCTATACCACAACCAGGGGTATTATACGAAAACAACTAGGCTAGGGGGGGGGTACCCCACGGCTAGACCTCACACGGGGGAGGGGGAGACCTCACGGCCAAAGGCCACTTTCAAGGGGGAGAGGAGCTCTTGGACGAGAGTCAACAAGAGGGAGGGGAGGGGTTCTCAAGACTTAGGCAAGTGAAGAGTGGATGAAGAAGTCTTCAAAGAGAGGGGGTATTTATAGCAAAACCAAAAGCCAACCAATGGCCAAGATCAAGCCATGTGCAAGGCAAGTGTAAGGCCAAGATCAAGCCAAGTGCACCCACAAAACACTCCACAAAACACTCCACAAAACAAGCCACAAAGCAAGGCACAAAAGAGGGAGCCAATCGGCCAAGGCCAAGCCTCCTCTTTGCCGTCCAATGAGGGTGACAAGTGTCACCCTCCCGTTGGTCCAAAAATGTTCCGTCGCTCGGAAAAATCCGCAAAAATACTAAATGACATAGCCGAAATTTTCCCAACGTAAGCTGTGGAAACGTTTCGTCAGAAAACGACTCTAATCGGCACTTGTGCCCAAATTTCGAATCCAATGCCTATCCTAAGGCTCAAATTTCGTACGTACGTCCATACGTACATACTCTGGAAAAACGGGGTATAACAGAACTCACCCCCACGTTGGAAGAAATCAACTACTTCACAAGCCTAGCTTACCAGGACAGAGGACAAATCATCCCTTATAATCAATCTGGAAAGAGATTCTTGCATTACATGGGCCTAAAAAACACAAAGGAACTCCGTTGTTTTGAAAATAATTGGGTTTCCCTAGATTATCTCTGACGAGATATGGCCGCCAAGATAGCTATCGATCATTCGAAAGGAGTTCTCTTGCGGTTTGGGACAATGGAAAACTAGACGACATACCGCGTCGCTGCTCGCTAGGCACTCTAGTGTTTCCACTTGAGCATGGACGGATCAAGATTGCATATGTTCGTGACCGAATGGTTTTGAAGGCATTAATGGCACGCAACTTACTTTGGTTCCTATGATTCTAGCTGAGATACTTCGAGCTCTGGGAAAATGCAAACGAAAGGAAACCAATTTCTTCGAGGGATGTAACCTCATCCTGCAGATGTGGCCATGGAACACTCTTATCAACGATCGAATATGATGTACATTTGTTTTAGCAATGATTATAGGATTGTAAGTTTTACGTGAATGAAGCGATTTGTGTCACCGGTCGGTACCAGGGATTGGTATGAATTTCTGGCATCCCGCAGTAGCAACCAAGTGCAATGGAGGTACCCACTGCTATCCCGTATCAACAAAGCTTATGTAAGGAGTAAAGACCGTTATTACATCGAGCTCATCGGATTAAGGGGACTTGACCATATGCTCATTGCGTGTACTTCGATTTGGTCAAGAACAGGTGATCCCTCTCCGATCAGACATGAAGGATTCGGAGGTCGTGTTTGGGGCAAATTGCACTTTCCCCAGAAAGAAGCAAATCCTTGACGAATGGAACAACGTTGAGAAAATAGATGTCAAATATGAGCAAGCAGGAAGTACACCTGAATACTACGCATGGTTCAAGGAAGATTGCGGCAGTCCGAGTCTAGAAGGCAAACAAGGTTTCGAGGATATCGACATGACCAATTGGGTAAAAGTGTGCAGATTAGAAAGCAACGCCATCTCCCCTGAAACGTGGGATCAACTACAAAAAATCATGCAATATTTGGAAAATGCAGGAGCAGGGCCTAGCAACACCATTACACCACCACCGCATTCTCCATCAACATAATGTAGCATTAGGGATAATCTTTAATTTTGACATTTCCTTGTTGCAATTTAATTGTAGTTTTGTCCCCCAATAAAAGCATCCGATGGCTCGGACCAATCCATCATTATCTCATATATGACGCTTAGGCCTACCTCTGGCATGATAGGGGCCCCTTGCATATTAGGACGCGCTTTAATCTACTTTATTTGTTGAAGCTTCATTATATGCCCATATGTTCTGCTATTCTGTTTAATACTGACACATGTTTTGAACAAAAGGACTTTTGCTGTATTACTCCCCTCGTCGGCTGATTTGTGTTGGCAAGCACTGGCTGAGCACCCATATTTCACCAGATCCAAAGCACGAGCAACAAAAATGAATGATTCAGGGGCAAACGAACAGGATGGCTTGGGACTCATCGCCATTCAACGAGAGGAACCAGAGACATCAGAAAGGGGAAATGCTCCATATTCCGATGAATACCGCTGGCATCGCAGCGGATGGCGGTCATGCAAGCAGAAATGGATAGACTCCGGGAAATTACTAAGCTGTCTATAAGCCTCAACACACAACTACCCACCCTTCCTAATTCACCGTCCTTTCGACGCCATCCCCAACATCCAACGGATAACCCACAACCTCCCAACCCACAATACAACAACACGCCTCCTCATAACCCACAGCCCCCAAAGCCACAACACAACAACACACCTCCTCATAACCCACAGACCTTAAATGACCCTAACCCGCACACACCTCAGCCCCAGATAATACAAGCCACCTTACCCGCCCAAAACAACCAACCTACTCAACCAGCACCGATGACATACCATAATAAACAATACGGATCACCCGTATATGTGACCCATGCACCACATCTCACACCCGTACCTATACCCTCCCCGGAGTTTGCTCGATATGAAGAGACGGAGAAGAGGACAAGAGTTGGGATAGATGAAAACGTGGCCATAGAAATTCACGACTTGAAGAAGGCTTTTAAGAACCTTCAGATGGACAAGGGTCATGAGGGATTGGAATACGAGGATTTATGCATGCATCCCGACGTCGAACTGCCCGTTGGATACAAGGTGCCAAAGTTTGACCTGTTTGACGGCAAAAGTAATCCTCGTGCACACTTGAGATCCTATTGCGACAAATTAGTGGGTGTGGGAAGAGATCAATCAATCATCATGAAGTTGTTTATAAGGAGCTTGACCGAGAAGCCTTGATTGGTACACCAGCCAGATCGAAGTGGCGTAGTTGGGGGGCGATGGCCCGAGACTTTGTAGACAGGTTCAGGTTTAATACGGACAACGTCCTGGACAGATTCTATCTTATGAAATTGGAGAAAAAGTCAATAGAAACCTTTAGGGAATATGCAATGAAGTGGAGATCTGAAGCAGCGAAGGTCCAGTGATGCGCGTAATATGCACACACTTTAAACGCAAGTGCACGTTATCGTATCAAGTAGTATAGTCTTAGATAAGACCGAATATCGTCCTCTAGGATTAGGGTTCAAGTACCAACTATCTATTTTATAGTATCTATTTGGCGAATTAATACTTGATTGGTTGTTTATAACTAAGAATTTCAAAAGCTATTTAAATGTAAAGAATTACTTCAGATGTGATGAGAATAGGCTTATGTATCCTTACTATCCGCTTATGTTACTTGTTAATGCATTACTTATGGTGTTCTTCTTTTGGAGAAAGCAGTTTCGTAAATCGCTTTATACTCCCGTTAGGGTTATATAAACACTCAACCCCAGTATTGTTCCTTACCTAACTTTCGCTGATAAGGGTAACTCTATAGGAGGATTAAGCACAAAAACCTAGTTGACCGTCACGCACAATGCGCTTAGGGTTGTTAAGCCTCTCATCAACGCTACAAATCTAATTGAGGTATTTTCATCCCCAATTCAAGACCGTCTACCCAACTTACAAAGATATTCACAATCCTCCTTTTCGTAACTGATTAGAAATCATATAGTGATAACTAGTTGTCAATTAGCTACCAAGAATTCAACTCAATTATTGGATAGATCTCTCAATAAGAATAATAACCATAAGCATGCATTACTTTATAACATAAGGTTCAAGAATTCAACATAGAAAGCCCTATAAGAGAATTAGTTCCTAGCCATAAATATGACAAGAACTAATCTCATATTCTTCATAAAAACTGAAATAAAGTAAAAGAAAAGAAAAGAAAATTACTAAGAATGAGTCTGCCAAGTATCCAAGGGTTGTGTTGTGGAATATTTACAAGGTGGAGTGGTGGAAGGATGGATGTAGAATGGTGAATGGTAGAATGGAGAATGAATAATTCTTCTAATGATGTATAGTATTTATAGCCAAAGAATCCTTTAGGTGAAGGGTTAAGGATTTATGTAGGAAAGGAAAAGTTATTAGAATCCTTTTAGGTAAGGGTTTTAGGTAGGAAAAGGTTTTTCTTTAGGTATGAAAAATTATCCCTTTTGAAGGAAAAGTTATCCCTTTAGGATTACGAAACATGTCAAATTCGCCCAAGATTTCACAATTCAGCGTCGCAGATCAGCTACATACCAAATTCAGCAACTCTTCGACTTTCAAGACTTTGGCGCCGCGGCTGGCTTCCGGCCATGGGCGGTGATATTTTTTCTCGCGAATTCGCTTGTGCGTTTTTTCTCGTCCGATTGCGTCGATTTTCTCTATAATTCGGAACTTAGACTTCATTTCTTGGCCCTTTTGTGTGCAATTTCATCTCTTTTATGCTCATTTCATCTCCTTTTCGTCATTTCTCCGTTTCTGACCGTGACACAAAAGAAAGGAAACGACCCTAATATCAGACTAAACATAAATAAAAATGAGTAAAATACTAACTAAAATGACTCAAAAAGTGTATATAAAATACACCGATCAAATACCCAACTTAACCTTTGCTCGCCGAGCAAAGATAGAAAGAAAGAAATAAAAGACTCAAAAACGAAAAATAAAAGACTCACCGACATTGATCACTTTTCGCATTTAGTGTTATCTAGAAAACATGAAGGTTAGCGTAATAATATGCAGGAACATGTAACATGAAATTTTTCAAAGACACTAAACACATTGAGCTAGATATTTCGCAAACTCATATTTATCATGCTTTAATGGATTTCAATATACTAAATCATGCATATAAATTCAAAAATCCTATGGCATGCTTACTTGCTATTCTCCACTAATCCCGAATATGCATAAAAGAGATCTTCAGACTTTAAGGGTTGTAATGTAGGCTTAGGTAGGGTTGGTAAAAATAGGCATTTAGGCTCATTTTTGTGTACCATAAGCTCTTTAGCTTTTCAAGATTTCCTTTTCTTTTGTTCTTTTCTTCACTTCAATTCTATCTTTTCCTCTTTTGTTTTGGGAGAATGAAGAGTATTATAATAACAAGCACCCCAAACTTAGGCTTTTGCCTCTTTCTTATTACTTTTTATTGGTGCAACAAACTCATTCACTCTTTTTGTCTCTTTTTAACACAATTGATTCCACTACTTCACATTTTTACTTATGGCACAATCTGCGGGAATATAGGTGTCAAAGAAGAAGTTTCAATTTTAGGCTCAATGGGGTGACTAGGATACTTTTAAAGTTCGGGTAGAAAAGAGTGGTAAAATTGACTATCAAAGAAATGCCCGAGTCATCTCCTATCATGCATATCCTAACTATTTCGCCAAATAGCAAGCAATCAGAACACATAGGTTTTCATAATTTAGCATGCACAAGTATAAGCAAGAAACTCCAATAGACAGATTTTTGTGAGTTATGTGCAAATCAAACATCGGTGTTTAGATAGTTGCTTCTAATTCCATTACATTATTCCACCTTCCTTTACTAGGTGTTTCTAGCAACTACAGCATACATGATCTTTGACAGTCAATTATGAAAAAAGAAAGAAAAAAAAAGAAAAAAATTTGTGACTCAAAAATAAACACAAAACAATAATAAAAAAAAAACTTAATTGAAACATAACAAGACACAAATAAAACACCCCCAAACTTAAATCACACATTGTCCCCAATGTGTGCAAGACTCAAAGAAAATAAAAGAAAAATGACAACTTATCGACACAACACAATGTCATAACGAGGTCTAGGATGAAAATTCGAATTTGCACGAAATATGGCTCTACAAGTTTCGCGCCATGCTCGAGATTCAGCATGGCCGCTAGTACTGTGACTCTGGAGTTCCGCGCACACTGACTGGCGCCACACGACGATCGCTTTCCTTTTTTCGCTTTGTTGCTCCTTTTTCCTGGTTTCACTTTTCACCCACTGTCATCCAACAACACAAAACAAGAACCCAAGACCGTGAGATCGTTTCAAGACAAAATAAAATAAAATAAAGACAGAAATTAAAATAACATAATTAAAAACATTGGGTTGCCTCCCAATGTTGTCTTTAACGTCTTTTAGCGGACGCAATTAACCTTTCCGAGTGCCCATTGGATCCTTCTGCGAGCGCTTGCAATCCAGAGTTATTGTTGCAGTCTCACTTCAACTACAACAATTGCTTCAAACAAGGGCCTCAAATATACGATTATCCCCAGTATACAAGACATGCTTGTCTTTTAGGTTCTCTCAATGTAGGGATCGGTGAGATTCCTACATATTTCAACTCTAGGGGTGCCCTTGATGGTATTGACTTCTGTTTGGGAGTCAATTTTGATGTAGTGGTGTTTCTTCTGCAATAGGTACAAGAAAAAGATTTTCCAAGGAATCCAAGAAGGTGAATAATTGGATCTCTGCACTCTTCTCCTTCTCTACACCAACTGTCTTGCCAGATTCCTCAATAGTTGGATTTGGTTCGGGCTCCTCAATTTGTTGTTCGTTGTTGAATATGATTGCGAGTTCTGCTATTTGCGTTTCCAACTTCTTTATGCCCGACCTTATTTCGTCCATGAACTGAGCTTGGGACCTCGTGAGACTGAGTAGAGTTTCTCGTAATTCCTCCCTCTCTTCCTCTATGGTTGGAGCTCGATCATATTGACAGTATAAATCCATGTCTTAGGGATCCCTAAGATAAATCAAAACCAACAACGAATCACGGCACCTCGATTTTTTTTTTTTTGTTTTTGTTTAATAACGAAAAACGTAAAAATAAAAAATTAAAACCAAATTAGAAATTAAAAATAGATAATTTGATATTGAACTATTGCCTAATCCCCGGCAACGGCGCCAAAAACTTGATGCGCGTAATATGCACACACTTTAAACGCAAGTGCACGTTATCGTATCAAGTAGTATAGTCTTAGATAAGACCGAATATCGTCCTCTAGGATTAGGGTCCAAGTATCAGTTATCTATTTTATAGTATCTATTTGGCGAATTAATACTTGATTGGTTGTTTATAACTAAGAATTTCAAAAGCTATTTAAATGTAAAGAATTACTTCAGATGTGATGAGAATAGGGCTTATGTATCCTTACTATCCGCATGTTACTTGTTAATGCATTACTTATGGTGTTCTTCTTTTGGAGAAAGCGGGTTTCTGAAATCGCTTTATACTCCGCTAGGTTATATAAACACTCAACCCCAGTATTGTTCCTTACCTAACTTTCGCTGATAAGGGTAACTCTATAGGAGGATTAAGCACAAAAACCTAGTTGACCGTCACGCACAATGCGCAAAATTAGGGTTGTTAAGCCTCTCATCAACGCTACAAATCTAATTGAGGTATTTTCATCCCCAATTCAAGACCGTCTACCCAACTTACAGCATATTCACAATCCCTCCTTTTCAGAATCTGATTAGAAATCATATAGTGATAACTAGTTGTCAATTAGCTACCAAGAATTCAACTCAATTATTGGATAGATCTCTCAATAAGAATAATAACCATAAGCATGCATTACTTTATAACATAAGGTTCAAGAATTCAACATAGAAAGCCCTATAAGAGAATTAGTTCCTAGCCATAAATATGACAAGAACTAATCTCATGTTCTTCATAAAAACTGAAATAAAGTAAAAGAAAAGAAAAGAAAATTACTAAGAATGAGTCTCCAAGCCAAGCATCCCAGGGTTGTGTTGTGGAATATTTACAAGGTGGATTGGTGGAAGGATGGATGTAGAATGGTGAATGGTAGAATGGAGAATGAATAATTCTTCTAATGATGTAGAGTATTTATAGCCAAAGAATCCTTTAGGTGAAGGGTTAAGGATTTATGTAGGAAAGGAAAAGTTATTAGAATCCTTTTAGGTAAGGGTTTTTAGGTAGGAAAAGGTTTTTCTTTAGGTATGAAAAATTATCCCTTTTTGAAGGAAAAGTTATCCCTTTAGGATTCTGAAACATGTCAAATTCGGCCCAAAGATTTCACAATTCCAGCGTCGGCGCTGCATGACTGATCAGCCGTGGCCCGAATTCAGCAACTCTTCGGGACTTTCAGCACTTTGGGCGTCGCGGCTCTGCTTCCCGGCGCCGCGGCGCCGGTGACATTTTTCTGGCGAATTTCCGTTTCGTCGTCTTTTCTCGTCCGGACTTCGTCTGATTTTCTCTATAATTCCCGGAACTTCTTAGACTTCATTTCTTGGCCCTTTTGTGTGCAATTTCATCTCTTTTATGCTCATTTCATCTCCTTTTCGTCATTTCTCCATTTTTGACCGCTGTGACACAAAAGAAAGGAAAACGACCCTAATACTGTACTAAACATAAATAAAAATGAGTAAAATACTAACTAAAAATGACTCAAAAAGTGTATATAAAATACACCGATCATCCAGCCACCTATGGAAGAAAGTGAAATGACAACACTGTTTGTACAATCCCTGAAGGACCCCACGTACTATGAGAGGTTGATCAGCGTCATTGGACGCAATTTTTCTGAAGTAGTAAAAATGGGAGATTTTGTGGAAGAAGGACTCAGAACAGGTAGGATCACGAACCTGGCCGCTTTGCAAGCAACAAGCAAAGCAATACAATCAGAGTCAATGGGAGGGATGAATAAGAAGAAGAAGGATGGAGCAGCCCCAATCATGACGGTGCAACAACACAAAACGAATCGGGCCCTGACATACCAACCCCAACCCCAAACATACCAACCCCAAACATACCAAACCCCCACATTCCAAAACCCTCCATATGATCAGTTTAGCCAAAATACTCCCACATACAATCAACCTTCACCCATCTACACCACCCAGCCAATATATGACCACGGGCGTTCGCACACAAATCCTCACAAAACCGACCAGCATACCCCCCCCACAACAATCCCACGCACACAACACACCTAGACCCGAACCGACAGAGGAGGCCCACAAAACCATACACCCGTTGGTGAACCATACTCCCAACTATGAAAGATCAAAGCGGCTGGTTTTATACAACCAATCGAGGCGAAATCCTAATCCACTCCTACCATGGCATGATGAGAATAAGCATTGTGCATACCACTCTGGAGTGTCAGGGCACGATACAGATAGTTGTTATGCTTTGAAAAACAGAATTGAGGAGCTAATCAGAGAAGGAGCTATTCTGTTGAAAGAGCCTTCCCCTAATATCAACAACAATCCCCTGCCAAATCACGACAATGCTGGTGTGCACATGATCACCTTTGATGATGTGTACGATATGGAAGGGACTATCGTACCAATCAAGGAGAAAGAGACAGGGGGATCCTCAGCCCACGTTGCCCATGTGATTACCGCCAAGGTCAGGGCGCCGTTGGAAGTAGAGTTGAGCCGTCATAAGCCTCTGATGTCAGTCTTAGTACCAGGATGGAGTCATTCGATCAAACAACGTAATGAGGGTAAACAGAAACAGGTGGTAGAAGTTGTTACAGCGGGGGTGACGAGGTCCGGACAACGTTACTCATCTGTAGAAGTATCGCGAAAGACGCCCCAGAAAAAGACTGTGACCGAACCCGAAGTAGAGGAATTTTGGAGAAGGATGCCTACAGGAGACTATTCCATTGTAGAACAGTTGAGTAAAACACCAACACAAATTTCTCTATTGTCATTGTTGATGAATTCCGTGAACCACCGAACCTCTTTGATGGAGGTTTTGAAAGAAGCTCATGTGCGGTAGGACGCCGATGAGAACTTTTGGCATGATCGGGCAGATTAAAGAGGTGCAAAAGATAATCTTCCATGAGAATGAATTGCCTACTGAAGGTCGGGGTCATAATAAGGCATTGAACATAACAGTCAAGTGTGCTAATAAGTTTATCTCTCGAGTTTTGATTGATGGGGGGTCAGCTGTTAATGTATGCCCTTTGAATACTCTTCGAACTTTAGGAGTCAACATTGGGAAACTCCGTGAGAGCTACACAAGGGTAAAAGGTTTCGATGGGACCCTGAGAAGCGTCGCAGGCGAGATTGATTTGACACTTCAGATTGGGCCCGCAGAGTTCGAGATAGAATTCCAGGTATTGGACATATCCACATGCTACAATTTGTTACTCGGTAGGCCTTGGATCCACGTGGTCGGAGCCGTCCCTTCCACTTTGCATCAGGTCCTGAAATTCATCTGGAATCATCATGAAGTTGTGGTTGAGGGAGACAAGGACAATATTGCTAACACCAAAGGGGCAATTCCAGTCATTGAGAGTATGGAGAAGTTCGGATGGATGCATCTACCATATGAACCGGATCGTAGACGTTAGCAAGGCTAAAGGAATGCAACTACCTCGCACTCCCAAAATGGTGGCCGAGATCTTTGAGAAATGGTTTCGAGCGGTAGGACTTGGACCAAAACTAGGAGGAATCACGAGCCGATTCACTGGGAGAAGAAGGACACTTTTGGCCTCGGATATCAGCCCACTGCCGAGGAGATGATGTTATTTGATCACAGAAGGAAGGGTGAGTCTCATCTGTCAAGACCTGTTCCACCCCTGAATCATTCATTCGTCAAAGCATGCCCTGCTCAGCTATCAGAAGAGGAGGATGCGAACGATTCAGCGGAGGACTTGAGGCCTTTTCATTTCGAGGAAGAAGCGAGTGTCATGCGGTTTTGGAAGACTACGAGATGACTGGACCATTTGGAGTGCGAGCGGAGATGTCTTGAGCAACCTGGACTGTACCCAACATTTGTTTTTCATGAGTGCAGGTAGAATTAATAATTAGACGTTTTTAAACAATTCAATTCGTATTTTTGAATTATGGAACACGCTTTTATGAGCTTATTTCCCTTACAAGTTTTAATAACAAGTTATGTTTTAATCAACGCTCTTTATTCCCTTTCTTTCAGCATACAAAATAATATACTTGTCGATAATGAAAATGTGACATGTCATGAAACAAGCGAACAAAGTCAGAATAATCCAACAGAACCCGAAGGAAATTTCCCATTGGGGGAATTAACGGAGGAGTTAGGAAAGTTCGAGGATAAGCCGAAACCTAATCTGGATGAAACAGAAACAGTGAACCTAGGAGATGATAAAGTCGTGAAGGAAACAAGGATCAGCGTTCACTTGAATACCGCACAGAAAGAAGATCTGGTGGCCCTATTGAAGCAGTATGTCGACATATTCGCTTGGTCTTATGATGATATGCCAGGTCTAAGCACAGACATCGTTTCTCATAAGCTGCCCATTGAACCATCATGCCTTCCAGTGAAGCAAAAACCAAGGAAAATCAAGCCGGATCAGAGTTTGAAAGTCAAGGAGGAGATCTCCAAACAATTGGACGCAAATGTCATTCGGGTAGCAAAATACCCTACTTGGTTAGCCAATATTGTACCAGTAACAAAGAAGGATGGTAAGATACGAGTTTGTGTTGATTATAGGGATCTCAACAAGGCAAGCCCTAAAGATGATTTCCCCCTGCCGAACATTCATTTACTCATCGACAATTGTGCGAAGCATGAGTTGCAGTCATTTGTCGATTGTTTCGCTGGGTACCATCAAATCTTAATGAACGAAGAAGATGCAGAGAAGACCGCGTTCACCACTCCGTGGGGGGTATATTATTATCGAGTCATGCCATTTGGACTTAAAAATACAGGTGCCACTTACATGAGAGCCATGACTACCATTTTTCATGATATGATCCATAAGGAAATTGAAGTCTACGTGGATGACGTCATTATCAAGTCGCGGAGGGCTACAGACCACTTGGTCCATCTGAAGAAGTTTTTTGAACGATTAAGGCAATACAACCTGAAGTTAAATCCGGCAAAGTGTGCCTTCGGCGTCCCAGCAGGAAAATTGTTGGGTTTCATTGTGAGCAGAAGGGGAATAGAGTTGGATCCTTCGAAGATAAAAGCCATTCAAGGACTGCCTCCTCCGAAAAATCGCAAGGAAGTGATGAGTTTTCTCGGTCGTTTGAATTATATCAGCAGGTTCATAGCACAATCAACAGTAATATGCGAACCAATATTTAAGTTGTTAAAGAAGGACGCTGCCACTAAATGGACATTGGAGTGCCAACAAGCCCTTGACAAAATCAAAGAGTACCTGTCAAATCCGCCGGTCTTGGTGCCTCCAGAGCCCGGAAGGCCTTTGCTATTATATTTATCCGTATTGGAAAATGCGTTTGGATGTGTGTTAGGACAACATGATGAGACAGGAAGGAAGGAACAAGCAATATACTACTTGAGTAAAAAGTTCACGCCTTATGAAGCTCGTTACACAATGCTGGAACGCACGTGTTGTGCTTTGACTTGGGTTGCACAAAAATTCAGACATTACTTATCCGCATACACCACCTACCTCATCTCAAGGATGGACCCGCTTAAGTATATCTTTCAGAAGCCTATGCCTACTGGAAAACTTGCAAAATGGCAGATTCTTTTAAGTGAATTCGACATCGTATATGTCACCCAAAAGGCAGTCAAAGGACAAGCATTAGCAGATCATCTCGCAGAGAATCCGGTGAGCGAGAATACATCCTCTGCGGACCTACTTTCGGATGAAGAAGTGATGTTTGTAGGAGAAGACATTTTAGAAGAATATCCAGGTTGGAGAATGTTCTTGATGGCGCGCAATTTCAAAGGTAGGTATCGGAGCGGTTTGGTATCGAAGCGGACAACACTACCCAATATCGGCCAAAGCTCGATTCGTGCACCAATAATATGTCAGAATATGAGGCGTGCATACTAGGACTCCGAATGGCTATTGACATGAACATACAAGAGTTGCTGGTCGTAGGGGATTCATACCTGTTGATTCACCAAGTACAAGGCGAATGGGCCACCAAGAACAGAAAGATACTTCCGTACCTACACTGCGTGAAGGAATTGCGCAAGAGGTTCGTTAAGATAGAGTTCAGGCATACTCCGAGGGCTCAAAATGAGTTTGCAGACGCTCTAGCAACTTTGTCCTCCATGATTCAACATCCAGACAAGAACTATATTGACCCAATCAAAGTAGATGTGCTAGATCAGCCAGCCTATTGTTCTCAGATAAATGAAGGATCAGAAGGCAAACCTTGGTATGACGAGATCAAGAGGTATCTCAAGGTAGGTGAGTACCCGGAAAGCATGACCAACATACAAAAGAGGACTCTTCGGAGGTTAGCGAACCATTTCTTCCTGAGCGGCGAGGTCCTTTATCGGAGGACTCCGGATTTGGGTTTATTAAGATGTGTTGATACTCAAGAAGCAAACATGTTATTAGAAGAAACCCGGAGGTATATGCGGACCCAGCATGAGCGGTTTCATGCTAGCAAAGAAGATACTACGAGGAGGTTACTTACGGATGGCGATGGAAACAGTTGCATCGGTTTAGATGCGAAAATGCCATCAATGTCGGATCCATGGCGACACGATTCACGTGCCACCAAATGAACTCAACGTCACTAGTTCCCCATGGCCATTCGCAGCTTGGGGCATGGACGTCATTGGTCCTATTGAGCCGGCAGCGTCAAATGGACACAGGTTTATCCTAGTAGCGATTGATTACTTTACGAAATGGGTAGAAGCATCATCATACAAGTCTGTGACCAAGAAAGTAGTAGTGGATTTTGTTCATCACCACATCATCTGTCGGTTCGGACTTCCGGAATCAATCATGGCAAACGGGTCCAATCTCAATAGTGGTGCGATGAAGGAAATGTGTGAGAAGTTCAGGATCACTCATCGCAACTCTACTCCATATCGACCACAAATGAATGGAGCAGTCGAAGCGGCCAACAAGAACATCAAGAGGATACTGAGGAAGATGATAGATAACTACAGGCATTGGCATGAAAATTTGCCTTTCGCCCTCTTGGGTTATCGTACTACAATCCGGACCTCGCGGGAAGCAACACCGTATCTCTTGGTTTATGGAGCAGAAGTGTCTTTGCCGCCGGAGGTGGAAAGACCGTCTTTGAGAATCATCCAGGAAGCCAAACTAAACGAAGCCAAATGGATACAGAGTAGGTACGAACAATTGATGCTTATTGACGAGAAACGAATGAATGCAGTCTGCCACGGACAACTTTACCAGAACAGAATGACCAGAGCTTTTAATAAGAAGGTGCGACCAAGAAACTTCCAACCGGGACAGCTGGTGCTGAAACGTATATTCCCCAACCAAAGTGAAGCGAAAGGGAAATTCGCGCCCAATTGGCAAGGGCCTTACATGGTTCACCGAGTGCTTACAGGAGGGCCTCATCTTATTGAAATGGGCGAAGTGTGGCCGAGAGCCATCAACGCAGATGCAGTGAAGAGATACTATATTTAGAGTGCTTTATTTTCCATGTAATCACTTTGCTTGTAATTGGAACTACGTTTGACCTGATTCCCTTCGCGGGATACGTAGGCGGCCATATCGGTTTCGGTCCCATTTCTAGAAAAGCCCAATTACTTTGTTTGTAATTTGGAACTACGTGCGACCTGATTCCTTGGCGGATACGTAGGCGGCCACATCGGCCTCGGTCCCATCTTTAAATTTTTAAAAATCTTATTTGTAACGAACTACGTTTGACCTGATTCCCTTAACGGATACGTAGGCGGCCTACATCGGCCTCGGTCACATCCATAAGGAAATCTTCCGTTTTGTCATTTTGCATTTTTTGTGGTTTGTACTCAGTCTTGCCGTACATACAAGACAAATCTACGATATATATCCGACCCAATTTCGTCAGTCAAAACTGGGACAATTTTTAGGATTTCGCCACAAAAGGACACCGACAAATATGATTCCATATGCTCGAAAGATCGACATAAACTGGGACAATTTTAAGGGTTTTACTACAAATAACATCAATGGACATGGTTAATTTACGCTAAGGGTTCCATGTCCCAAAACTGGGACAAATTTTAAAAGAGAGCCTGACGGCAGCGGAGCACCGAGAGTATGGGAGAATATACCGCCGATTTCGGATAAGGAAGTTCTGCTTGGTTTCACAACATGTCACTATTCAAATATCGACATAATTTCCTACTAGCACATACAAGTATATTTTCTCAAGATAGAATATTTTTTAACAAATGTTTTGATCGAGACTCGAAATCAGACAGGGGTTACATGTCCAGACAAGACAACGCGTGCAAGTATCAAGAGCCAACACAAATCGGCCGACCCCCTCCCCGAACTCACAATTTTTCTTTGAGTGAATTTTGCAGGACAATAGGAACAAGGAGGACAACAACATTCCAATACAACGGATCCGCTCACGAAGTACATCTGCAACAAGTCTACATCAAATACATCTCGCAAAAACCACATCTTCGTTACTCAGGCTACATCATTTACACTTTAATTATTTCATCTAGCTTTGATTATGCATAACACGATTTTATCTATGCATCTCGCCCATACAAGGCGTCGTTTGCATTTCGTCCATACAAGACGAGAACGCCCATACAAGGCGTCATTTGCATTTCGTCCATACATTTCGATAACGCCCATACAAGGCCATTTGCATTTCGTCCATCTGACGATAACGCCCATACAAGGCGTCTTTTGCATTTCGTCCATCTGCATTTATTCCGCCCATACAAGGCGTCATTTGCATTCGCCATACAAGGCGTCATTTGCATTTCGTCCATACAAGACGATAACGCCCATACAAGGCGTCATTTGCATTTCGTCCATACAAGACGATAACGCCCATACAAGGCGTCATTTGCATCTCGTCCTAACAAGACGATAACGCCCATACAAGGCGTCATTTGCATTTCGCCCATACAAGACGTCATTTGCATTTCGTCCATACAAGACGATAACGCCCATACAAGGCGTCATTTGCATTTCGTCCATACAAGACGATAACGCCCATACGAGGCGTCATTTGCATTTCGTCTATACAAGACGATAGCGCCCATACAAGGCGTCGTTTGCATTTCGTCCATACAAGCGATAAGCGCCATACAAGGCGTCGTTGCATTTACGTCCATACAAGCGAAACGTCCATACAAGGCGTCATTTGCATTTCATCCATACAGCACGATAACGCCCATACTGGCGTCATTCGCATTCGCCCATCTGCACGATTCCGCCCATACAAGGCGTCATTTGCATCTCGTCCTAACAAGACGATAACGCCCATACAAGGCGTCATTTGCATTTCGCCCATACAAGGCGTCATTTGCATTTCGTCCATACAAGACGATAACGCCCATACAAGGCGTCATCTGCATTTCGTCCATACAAAACGATAACGCCCATACAAGGCGTCATTTGCATCTCGTCCATACAAGACGATAACGCCCATACAAGGCGTCATTTGCATCTCGTCCATACAAGACGACAACGCCCATACAAGGCGTCATTTGCATTTCGTCCATACAAGACGACAACGCCCATACAAGGCGTCATTTGCATTTCGTCCATACAAGACGATAACGCCCACACAAGGCGTCATCTGCATCTCGTCTATACAAGACGGCGTATCATCACATCATTCCATATACAGTCTGACTACAACCACAACACATATTTACATCCTTACATTGTTTTGACAGTTATGTACTAATGCCTCTATCTTAGCTTCAGTCTACACGAACTGTCACGACCCGAACCCGGGCCCGTGACTGGTGCCTTACCCCGGGCACCCTAGTGATACAACATCTGAGTAATCAGCGGAACATAAAACACATACATGAAACCAATGTAAGAAGACAGTGAAATAAGAAGACAAAGCAACTAAAACGTTGAAATCGGTATATATAAATAACAATTTGAGCAGTTACATCCCTTTCTACAACTCGCCACAACAAAGACATGCACTTACGAATGATATGATAACAACGGGGACAGGGCCGTCATACCTCTGAATGTAGCACCTACAACAATAGTGGGCTATACCAAGATAAGCCTCGGAGAAGCGGAGCTTTCCCAAACGCCGAATTGTGACCCTAAGAGCGAGGATCAACGATCGTGTACCTTTACTGCGGCGTGAACGCACCCGGCGAGGTCGATAACAGTACCAAGTATGTGAAATCAGAAATATCAGAAATGAAATCATAATAGTCTATATAAAGCAGAGACATGTATGATAACCAAACTACGATCACAACATAAAAGCGATCATGTCAAGTATAGAAACGTGGGATACATTCCGGTTGAGCCGTGAGTCGAGTGAAATACATTCCGGATGAACCTAGAGTCGAGTGAAATACATTCGGATGAACCGTAGTCGAGTGAAATACATTCGGATGAACCTAGTCGAGTGAAATACATTCCGGATGAACCGGTAGTCGAGTGAAATACATTCGGATGAGCCGTAGTCGAGTGAAATACATTCCTTGCACAACAAGTCTATCACACGCAAACATAGGTAAGTTACACATAACTTAAAGTACTTTCATTTTATGACAAGGTCCGAGTTTTAACCCTAAAGTACTACGTACGTTAAATCCTTTTAAAAGATCCATTCCTTTTTCAAAAGTCACCCGATACGTAGTATAAGAATAGAGTGACCCACTGCTTAAGTAAACCAACCCACGTTCTTTTAAAGTCAAGTAACAACATTCCTTTTTCCTAAAGTTCCAGCTTGCCTAGTTTGATTACTCAAGTCCCATTTTGAAAGATTTCATTGTTCATAGTCTTAATCCTTTAAAACATAATTCTCTTTTAAAGGGTTTGAGAAACATATGTCTTATATGTGAGTAGGTTATTCTTGTTTATAATCAATCTTATTAAGCAGCCATGATCTAGGAAGTGTAATATCATTTTGTCTCATCTTAGCTTCTATGCAGATGGAGGTTTCTACTGGTTTAAATATAATACTTCATTTATTCAATACATTTTCCTTTATTAACGCTGCAGTGGTTTGTCGATACACATTCTGATTTCGAATCAAGAAACATTATTCCTTTTAAAAAAACCAAGTACTCATTACTCACGAATGAGGTTTCACACAAAACTCATATTAATTCATTCAAGTCAAGTCTCTTATCTTTTAAGATCAAGTCTCTTAACTTTTAAAAATCAATAAACCATTCATTTTACCATTCTTAAGACGTTATACCTAACTTCCCATAAAGCTAGTATAACTCTTATGTTTTCAAAACCAAGTATTATTCTTCTGTTAAAAATGATTCAAAGATTCTTTTGAAATACTTCAAGATTCTTTATTATTACACATCAAGTCAGTTATAAGTCAAATCAGTTACCTTTTAAAACCACAAAGCATTTTCTTACTTACATAAAGCTGTTATAACCAACTTCCCATAAAGCCGTTATAACACTTTATGTTTCAAACCAATCAAATACGTTTAACACATGTACGTCTACCGTACTACATAGTTATACACATATCATGCTAGAAAAGGTAGGAAGAGGTTCACATACCTCGCGACGATTATCGACTAATAGAAAAACGCTCCAAGTACCTCAAACCGGCCACTCCTTAAGCCAAGTAGATCGCGCCACGCATAGTACTTCCACCTATAAGGCCACGCGCGCTTATTAACATTTAGATCTCTTCGTAGAACATTCTACGTAAAATTGGCAAAGACCTCCCGCAACATGGCAGTAAATCTCCTCCTCTATCGGGCGGCTACCAAGCTAACCAGGGGTTATACGCCTAATCCGGACGTGCACAATTCTACCTCACGTAAAAACTACACAAGTCTCCGTAATACACCCCATGTAATTACAGCAAAGACTCTTCTTTCAAAAGGTTTCTTATTATTCGGGCTTAAGTCCAAAGACATTGCGATAACAACGTTGATTCTATATATAGTATACTTCAACTATATAGTCTAACAATCATGTAATTTCCAATTACAATAGAGGGACAAGATATTTACCTCGATAAGCCCATAATTATCCAAGTATAAAGTCGATCCTGAGCAACGTTTAGCTCAAACTCCGTGCGCTCCAACCCGCTCTAAACCACCCTTAGAAGTTCTAACCAACTTCTACATACTACTCCAACTAACTATGGAGATTTTTCTTGGTTTCGCTTACGTGGATCGACGGAAGTATAATAGTATAACCGGGCTTTTAGTATAGGTATAACCTTAGAATACTACAAGGTATACGGCTAAGGTAATTTGGGCATTATAACAATACTTTTGAGAGTATTTCTACCAAGAGGGGGGGTATTTATACGAGACAACACCACAAGTGTATACCCCTCGGCCTACCCCACTGGGGTTACTCGGCCAGAGTGGGGACTCTACCAAAGGGCCTTCTCAAAGGGAGGGGGTGTTGGACGAAACACCACACAAGGGAGGAGGATTTTAACACTTTAGGAAATTTAGGAATGGATGAAGAAGTCTTCCAAAGGGGGGTATTTATAGGACAAGCCAAGGCCAACCAATGGCCAAGATCTTGCCAAGTGCAAGGCAAGTATAGGGCCAAGATCTTGCCAAGTGCACCTTATCCATCTACCACAAAAATATCCTACCAACCCCTTGACCAAACAAGGCCAATTCGTCCCACTTGTACCGCCCACAACGTGCTCCAATGAGAGGGTGACAAGTGTCTCCCTCTTGTTGGTCCAAAATGTTTTGTCTTTCGGAAAAATCCGCAAAAATTAAAAATGACATAGCCGGAATTTTCCCTACGAAAGCTGTGGAAACGTTTCGTCGAAAAACGACTCTAACCGGGTGTTGTGCACAAAATAATTCGGCCAAGCCACTTTAAAAGCCCAAACTTTTCTACGTACGTCCCACGCATACTGCGAAATACGGGGTATAACATTCTCCCCTCCTTAGAAACATTCGTCCCGAATGTTCCTTCTAAGTCTCAAAACAAACGTGAGCCAGTATAGTCTTCACTACTATACTTACGAGAACAATCCTGCCACACATGGCCACAGAAACACCCGCGCAAATACCTCCATCCAAGTCCACGAGGAAACACCTCTAACATTACCACAAACACCTCTCTCCGGGGTCTAAAATATACTTCCTTCGCACCTTCTCTTTACAAAAGAAATGATCACATCTATGCTTGCCATACATGCTCGCTTCTCCCTTTACTCGTCGTGATACCACTTTTGTCACTTTGCCGCGAGGTTCTAGTGTCACTCCGGCGACCCAACAAATGGTACCGCCGCACGCGATCCACGAGGTCGTCGTACACTCGAACTCTTACCACACTTCGAGCATCGCTTCGCTTCCAAAACTCGGGTTACTATCTCTAACGTGGTCATCATCAATCGAAACACTGGATGGATCTCCGATACTTTCCGATCATAACAATACGAAAAGATCGGACGCATCGCTTCCTACGCTTGACGGCAAAAGCTAACATATAGGCAACCCGCCTATTCTTCACATGAACTCAAATGGCCCAAAGTAACTCGCTAAGTTCCTCTGCTTTTCCAAAACTCACACCCAACCCGGTGGTACTTTCAAGACCGACCGTCAACTCGAACTCTAAGCTGCCGCCGATTATCCGCACGAATCCTCCGAGCCGCCGAACCTCTTCTAGACAAGCTTTACCCTATCCACACCTTTGGAACAAGCTCGACCAACTATCCGATCTTGCCAACATCGAACCAATCGATCGGCGACTTACACATCCGCCCCACAAGGCTTCATAAGGCGACATCCGAACACCGAAATGGTAGCTTAAACACTCCTCCACAGGAGACAACAATCCCACAACTACCCCGAAATCCACACACCGCCCGAGGGCGAACGCGATTCTGAGACTCACGAGTCCTTAACCCCGCTGGTAAAACTTCCAAACAAAAACAGATGCACTGGCTCCATTTGCGTCATAAGGTGAAGGTAGGCACCCTGCAGCCTTACAACCTTTACGATAAAATCAACAACGCCGAGTAAACGGTCTTTGCTAGAAGACAAGACGGCTGACCTCCTCGGCCCGACTACTGGTCGAATGCATCCACGAATTCGTACGTTGGTTAACTAAACTTGGTCCTAACACCCTCGTGACTACCACAAGGCGGACCACCACAACCGACCCCACCCCCAAACATGCCGCGGGTTGACCCGCAACGTGGCCTCAACCCGACCCGACAACGCGCAAAACGCTAGCTCCCTGAAGGAAAACTCTCACTAATCACGTTACGAAAACCTAGCGGTCTTCTTAGCTCAACTACCCTCTTTCATTCCACACTACTCGTGGACTTATCCCACAACATAACTCACGTGCACTATGCACTCCTATAAGGGTCAAACATAAACAATACATCTTTTACTCGACGGCCTTACCTCTAAGGTTTCCACGTATAACACTCTAAGGCTCACACTTTCTCTATCCCCAATCTTCCCTAAGCATTAACCATGATTTCTAATCACAAATTACATCGCTATCGTAACATAGCACTTAAGATATACTCATCTCCTCATACGCACTAATCTCTGCAGAGGTTAAGGATAAACTCAGATCTATCGCTTCACTCCCTTAAGTCGTTCTAATCAAACCGCCGTAGGCGATAGCTAAGGAAGGTGACGACTACCCATCGATCTGAAGGCTAAGTCCTCCTACAAGGACACTCTTTCGACATCGACTGATGGCGTAGGTACAACAAGTACCAACTAAAAGACGACATTCCCGATGGCGCTCACAATGTGAACCGAAGCCCGAGTTCGACCAACCCTCGCATACCCCGAACGTCCCGAACTCCGTGGAAGACCACTGCGACCGGGCGGAGGTGCATATCTAATCCCGCGAGGCGACTTGCCTCGAAAGTTACCAAGGACCTCGCCGCCCGCCTCTTCTCGTCGCCCTTAACCCGTCGATCTCTACGTTTCTCGCCTGCGATAAGCCCGCATACGTGCCATGCTCAAGCCTAATCAAGAATTACTTGCACAACCTCTTAGATAGTCATCAAGACTCGCAGTACATCGGTATGCTCTCCGTAGCCAAATCCATAGCTAGTAACAGTGGTCGCTTTTGCAATCTATATTCTCTCGCCCTCGTCGCGAATCAAGGTTCAAATGTCATGGCCGCAGTAGGAACCGCCGCCGTGCTAAACTCGCTGGGCTAGTGACGCCGCAGAACTCCCCGAATGAAGCACTACCTGGTGATTATTGGGCATGTGCCCTCGTAACCTCTCGAACTCTACTCGCAGCCTCCTCGGCCGCCTAGCCCTCCCGGCCCGGGTTGCCTCACGCGAGGCATAGCGGTAAGGGAAATAAATACGTTAGAGGTCCAACTTTCAACACGGCTCTAAGGCACGATCTCGAGTGAGAAGAATAGAAACCAATCCTAAATATCCTATAGCCTCCGATTATTGGTGGTGCACAACACACCGATAATCAAGACTTCATCGGATACAGTCAGTAGACACTTTCCGAGGATTAACTGCTCTGATACCACTTTTGTCACGACCCGAACCCGGGCCCGTGACTGGTGCCTTACCCCGGGCACCCTAGTGATACAACATCAGAGTAATCAACGGAACATAAAACACATACATGAAACCAATGTAAGAAGACAGTGAAATAAGACAAAGCTAACTAAAAACGTTACCGCTCGTGATATATAAATAACAATTTGAACAGCATATCCCTTTCTACAACTCGCCCACAACAAGATTTCTGCACTTACGAATGATATGATAACAACGACGGGACAGGGCCCCGTCATACCCCTGAATGTAAGCACCTACAACAATAGTGGGCTATACTAAGATAAGCCTCCGGAGAAACGGAGCTTTCCCAAACGCTGAACTGTGACCCTAAGAGCGAGGATCAACGACTGGTGTACCTTTACCTGCGGCATGAACGCAGCTTCAAGGAGGTCAAGATAACAGTACCAAGTATGTGAAATCAGAAATATCAGAAATGAAATCATAATAGTCTATATAAAGCAGGAGACATGTATGATAACCAAACTACAGTTCACAACATAAAAGCAGTCATGTCAAGTATAGAAACGTGTGGGATACATTCCCGGTTGAACCGGTAGTCGAGTGAAATACATTCTGATGAACCCAGAGTCGAGTGAAATACATTCGGATGAACCTAGAGTCGAGTGAAATACATTCGGATGAACCCAGAGTCGAGTGAAATACATTCCTGATAAACCTAGTCGAGTGAAATACATTCCTGATGAACGGTAGAGTCGAGTGAAATACATTCCTTGCACAACAAGTCTATCACACGCAAACATAGGTAAGTTACACATAACTTAAAGTACTTTTATTTTATGACAAGGTCCGAGTTTTAACCCTAAAGTACTACGTACGTTAAATCCTTTTAAAAGATCCATTCCTTTTTCAAAAGTCACCCGATACACGTAGTATAAGAATAGAGTGACCCAATTGCTTAAGTAAACCAACCCACGTTCTTTTAAAGTCAAGTAACAACATTCCTTTTTCCTAAAGTTCCAGTTTGCCTAGTTTCAGTTACTCAAGTCCCATTTTTGAAAGATTTCATTGTTCATAGTCTTAATCCTTTAAAACATAATTCTCTTTTAAAGGGTTTGAGAAACATATGTCTTATATGTGAGTAGGTTATTCTTGTTTATAATCAATCTTATTAAGCAGCCATGATCTAGGAAATGTAATATCATTTTGTCTCATCTTAGCTTCTATGCAGATGGAGGTTTCTACTGGTTTAAATATAATACTTCATTTATTCAATACATTTTCCTTTATTAACGCCGCAGTTGGTTTGTCGATACACATTCGATTTCGAATCAAGAAACATTATTCCTTTTAAAAACCAAGTACTCATTACTCACGAATGAGGTTTCACACAAAACTCATATTAATTCATTCAAGTCAAGTCTCTTATCTTTTAAGATCAAGTCTCTTAACTTTTAAAAATCAATAAACCATTCATTTTACCATTCTTAAGACGTTATACCTAACTTCCCATAAAGCTAGTATAACTCTTATGTTTTCAAAACCAAGTATTATTCTTCTGTTAAAAATGATTCAAAGATTCTTTTGAAATACTTCAAGATTTTTATTATTACACATCAAGTCGCTTATAAGTCAAATCGCTTACCTTTTAAAACCACAAAGCATTTTCTTACTTACATAAAGTCGTTATAACCAACTTCCCATAAAGCCGTTATAACACTTTATGTTTCAAACCAATCAAATACGTTTAACATATGTACGTCTACCGTACTACATAGTTATACACATATCATGCTAGAAAAGGTAGGAAAAGGTTCACATACCTCGCGACGATTATCGACTAATAGCAAAACGCTCCAAGTACCTCAAACCGCCGGCTACTCCTTAAGCCAAGTAGATCGCGCCACGCATAGTACTTCCACCTATAAGGCCACAAGGCGCTTATTAACATTTAGATCTCTTCGTAGAACATTCTACGTAAAATTCGCAAAGACTCCCCGCAACAACAGAAATCTCCTCCTCTATCGGGGCCACCAAGCCAACCGGGGTTATACGCCTAATCCGACGCACAATTCTACCTCACGTAAAAACTACACAAGTCTCTGTAATACACCTATGTAATTACAACAAAGACTCTTCTTTCAAAAGGTTTCTTATTATTCAGCTTAAGTCCAAAGACATTGCGATAACAACGCTCGATTCTATATATAGTATACTTTAACTATATATTCTAACAACATGTAATTTCCAATTACAATAGAGGGACAAGATATTTACCTCGATAAGCCCATAATTATCCAAGTATAAAGTCGATCTTTAGCAAAGTTTAGCTCCAACTCCGAGCGCTCCAACCCGCTCTAAACCACCCTTAGAAGTTCTAACCAACTTCTACACAATACTCCAACGGACTATGGAGATTTTTCAGTGGTTTCGCTTTCGTGGATCGACGGAAAGTATAATAGTATAACTGGCTTTTAGTATAGGTATAACCTTAGAATACTACAAGGTATACGGCTAAGGTAATTTGGGCATTATAACAATACTTTGAGAGTATTTCTACCAAGAGTGGGTATTTATACGAGACAACACCACAAGGGGGTGTATACCTCGCCTACTCTACCCCACTGGGGGTTACTCGGCCGTGGGAGGACTCTCGCCAAAGGGCCTTCTCAAAGGGGAGGGGGTGTTGGACGAAACACCACATAAGGGGATGGAGGATTTTAACACTTTAGGAAATTTAGGAATGGATGAAGAAGTCTTCCAAAGGGGGGTATTTATAGGACAAGCCAAGGCCAACCAATAGCCAAGATCTTGCCAAGTGCAAGGCAAGTGTAGGGCCAAGATCTTGCCAAGTGCACCTTATCCATCTACCACAAAAATATCCTACCAACCCCTTGACCAAACAAGGCCAATTCGTCCCCACTTGTACGCCACAACGTGCTCCATGAGAGAGGTGACAAGTGTCGCCTCTTGTTGGTCCAAAATGTTTCGCCTCTCGAAAAATCCGCAAAAATTAAAAATGACATAGCCGGAATTTTCCTACGAAAGTCGTGGAAACGCTTTTTAAAAAACGACTCTAACCGGGTGTTGTGCACAAAATAATTCGGCCAAGCCACTTTAAAAGCCCAAACTTTTCTACGTACGTCCTTACGTACATACTCTGGAAATACGGGGTATAACAGGAACGTTAACAAGCTGCAAAAGATGGAGCACAACGTGGACCTACCTCTTACGGCGAACTGAGGTAATTTGTTGGGAGCAAGGCCTCCCAACAAAAGACAAAAGTGGACCCGAACGTCGACCTACTCTCTCCCAACATTCTAACACCACAATAACTCATTGTCACCACAGCTCGACACTGGGACAGTTTTTAATCCGCGTCAGCCCCACCTTTAGTTTTCAAACACCAACAACACTTTGTTCCAATTCCGATGACCCAGGCAAAATTGGCTATAAGTCAACGTCTTTGTCTGGAGATTCTTTCATCTTCCCCATACAAAGAGGGACAACTGTTGACACCCAATTTTGTCCCTCCCCCCTTAAATAAATAACTGATAAGTTAAACAATTTTCTTGTTTTTGGACTGCAATTTTACTTCGCAAAATACACATAGTAAATAAGTTTTAATAACTGCCTAGCATTATAAGTATTAAGCACTAATTAATTAGCGTACCCATTTATTATTATAATAATAGCTTAGACTAATAAAACATCTAAATAATCTAATCACGATTTAAATAATTTATCTACCATTAATTAAATAATACACCTAAGGTTTTAACTAATGATCCCTTAATTAAATAATTACCCAGCCCACTATTTCCTCTACCCATTTCACAATCGCTTGACCATTTTATTATCACCAAATTTCATTCCCGCTGCTCCTTCTTCATCCTCCTCATCCTCACGTAAACCCTAACCCATCCATTCAACTCATCCGCCGCACGCACCCTTCCCCTACCATTTAATCTCGCCAGATTTCGGTGGAAAACTGCATAACCAAATCGAATCCTCGCCTCAGTCATAACCTAATCGTTCCAACAAAGAATAATATCAAAATCGTCCCTAAAATGGTAACTTGCCATAACCGAAACTTCAGAAATCAAACCTTATCATATAACACCTAAAATCACACCAAAATCCCTTTCAAATCATCCGCGAATCAGTCCTTAGAATGGTCGAAAATCAGCACCTATTTTTGGTAGACAATCACTCGAAAAATCAGTACAAATCATCCCTAAAACCGTCCTAGACTTACCATAAGATCGAAGCCTAAACAGGAGGCTATAAATACCAACGTCTTGAACATGCAAAGGGCATCCATCGATCGATCAGTCACCGAGGTTACTCATAACATCGAGCCTATAACCTTTCTTTGATTTTCAGTTTATTACTTTCCATTTTTTTTTACGAAACAGTTCTTTGCGGATTTTCCTTTGACGATTCTGGGAAAACATTTGTCGTCGCCTCAGTTCGCTACCCGCAAAAGGTCCGGAAATCCACTATCTTTCTCTTATTCAGTCGCTTAAATTGATACTGTATGCTCTGTATAAGGAGATTCATGTCATTGTGTTAAATCTATTCGATTTGGTTTAGTCGTCGTCTCCTGATAAATCTGTTAGTTGTGGTTTTTTTTTAATATATTAGAATGAGTGTCGACTCTGTTCTCTAAGCATGTATGTATTCGAAGTTTTTTTTTTGGGGTATGGTTAAGTGTATAACATTCGTATAAAGGTCTTAGGTCCATTTATGTGTCATTAGTTGATATATTCTGCTATATGTTTGTTAAAATTACTTCAAGTCTGGAAAAAAGGGTAATACCTATCTCGCTATTTATTGAACTCACGAAGACTGCCTAATACCTAGATGATTACTGTTGTATCTCAGATTTCTACCCTGTCTTTTAATATAATCCAAATCCATCATATAAAGTATACCGTCTCTTGATTTTACAGCCCCTACACATGCTACTAGATCTGAGTTTTGGTAGAAGTAATGAAGTTGTTATCTCATTTTAGGAATATTGCATATCAGGATCTGCCAAAACATTAGTTGTATACTGTTTACTTAGATGTACGTTTGGTATACGAATCAATTCAGTTTGAACATTAAGTTAAAGGTCGTCTATGCTAGAGTGATAGTACGAGACTTGTTTGGTTGATGAATCCTGCGTTTGAGGTATCTCGATTGGCTTAATCTTAAAATGAATCACCAACTAACTATACCATTATGACTCACATAGCCTGTTAATGAAGTTATTCATATACTCAGTTCGTGGACACATTTAGTGGATAACGGATAGTTTCGGACGGATTAAATTTGTCTATATGTTTTCTCATACCCTTGATCTATATGAAACTGAATAAGTTAGGAGATGTACCTGTTACATGACCTTTACAGCAGTTCTTCTAGGATTAAAATGAGTTTGTCCCACAAGGAATGTATCTAAACTATTGGTCTCGGGCATATCTGCTTCATACCTTCTTTAGAATCCTGCCAATCCAGTGTAACAATGATAGTACATCGCAACAGATATACTGCTGACTTATCTGCACTGCTACTCAATGGCTCACTATTTTCCAGATATCTAATATGATGTTTAAATCGCATTAGTATACATTCAATGTATATAGGTTGTATACCTCTCTGGTTTATGTGGATGTCTTGTGTATATCAACCCTTATATGGCTAGATATTAGAAGTGAGTCTGTATAAATGGGCATGTTGGGTGATAATGCTGATATTTCAACCGAATCATATTATCGGGCCCGAGTCGCGTTGCTTGCATATCGAGGCCTAGTACTTAATTAATATCTCAAGGAATTCAACATTTGGGGAGGTGTCATCCAGATCGCCATAGTAACAAGCGGCGATGTGTATATGTGTATAATGTATTTGGTGCAACATTCTATTCGTTTTTTTTTTCTTTTTTTTTTTGCATATGACGAAGGCTAGATTATTTACTAATCCTTTTCTTTCTTATTTTTACATGACATGCATCGGGAAGAATAATCAAGAGTCTCGGTACGAGACTCATCATGACTTCCATATCGCCAACTATACTTCCGCCGCAGGGCTTCCAAACAGCTATAGGATAGATGATGTCACCATCCGCTCTAGACGTCGCAACAACGCCAATCTCACTCTTCTTTATGCTTATTTATGCGTTTGTTTATTTGCTTATTCGTTTATTATTGTCATATTTATTAACCTCGTAATTAATAGGATAATTAATTCTATTGGTCTTTGGAATACTTTGGAAAGGGTAGTTTAAACATAAATTCATCCTTACTTAGTCTAGACTCATCATATAAAAATCTAAAAAAATAATAATTAACCCTAGTTGTGCTTTAGTCGCGAAGTTAATATATTCCTCCAGATTTAATTCTTAAGAGATAAGTTTTCTCCTAAACTCTCCCTAAATAGCATAGGAAGTAATGTTCGCCAACACGTATATAAAACAATTTCATAATTAGCTTTATATAAAGGTCTTAACCTTACATATATTAATAGGAATAAATTATCATTTTCCTACTTTTGTTAAAATTAATTAATTTCATAATCAACTTTTGTATATTGTCGTGAGTCTTATAATACCCTTTAGTTATCAGTATATATATATTTTCTTTAGATGCTTACCACATCCCTTTTGCTTAAATAATCTTTTTTTTAAAAATATACATCCCTTAGCTAAATAAATTAACCTATGTTTGAACGGACAACCGCAAGTTAGCGGATCTTTTAGGGTGCCTTACACCTTCCCTTTAGGATAATAAAGAATCCTTACTCAGAATCTTATTTAGTTTTACAGACCATTAAATGGAGTTAATGCTGACTTTAATCAGTTAGTATTTAGGTGTCCTAATTCACCCAATTAATTAGGTGGCGACTCCCTTAAACATTTTAACATTTATTTTTACATTTTTGGGGAGGATAACCATTCCGTCGCGCATTTAAGCCTGAGAGTTCAAAATCGGGTGCGACACACGTTATCGTGACAAGTAGTATAGTCTTGATAAGACCGAATATCGTCCTCAAGGATTAGGGTTCAAGTACCAACTATCTATTTTTTTGTATCTATTTGGTAAATTGATATTTTGATTTGTTGTTTATAACTAAGAATTATAAAAGCTATTTAACTATAAAGGGTTACTTCAGTTGTGATGAGAATAGGGCTTCCACGTCTCCTCACTATCCGCTTATGTTACTTATTAATGCAATGACTTATGGTCTTTTTCTTTTGGAGAAAGCAGGTTCACTAAATCATTTTATACTCCCGTTAGGGTTATATAAACACTCAACCCCAGTATTGCACCTTACCTACCTTTCGGTGATAAGGATAACTCTATAGGAGGATTAAGAACAAGAACCTAGTTAACCGTCACGCACAATGCGCAAAATTAGGGTTGTTAAGCCTCTCATTAACACTACATAAATAATTGAGGTATTTTCATCCCCAATCCAAGAATGTCTATCCAACTTACAGCATATTCACAATCCCCCCCTTTCGGAATCTGATTAGAAATCATATAGTGATAATTAGTTGTCAATTAATTACCAAGAATTCAACTCAAATATTGGATAGATCTCACAATAAGAAAAATAACCATAAGCATGCATTAACTCATAACAAAAATTTCTAGAGATTTAACATGGAAAGCCCTATAGAGGAATTAGTTCCTAGTCATTGACATGACAAGAACTAATCCCATGTTCATCATACAAAAGCGAAATAAAGTAAAGAAAAGGAAAAGAAATTACTAGACTATGGTCTCCAATCTCTAAGCAAGAAGCCTTGTGTTGTGCAAGAAAGGGAACCCTTAAAAACTGCCTAGGGTTCTCCTTTTATAGGCTGAAAACCGCCTCCCTCTTTTCCTTCAGGCCTGGCCCAGAATTTCGTCCAAAAACCTAATTTTTCCGCGTCGGCGCCGCGGCACTTGCGACAGCGCGCGGCCGGAGTCTGCGATCGTCCGGGTGTTTTGGCGCCGCCCCGATATCTGGCATGCGAGGCGCGCGGCCCCGCATCTGCTGTCTCGAGGCGCGCGACGCTGGTCTTCTGACCTCTCGAATAGTGGCGCGCCGCGCACCATTGCAGGAGCGCGCGCTGGCGGATTTCACCCTCGTTCGCCACTTTCTCTGTTTTCAGCTCTGACATCTCCTCTTTTGCCCTCTTTTAGCTCCTTTTCCGCCATTTGGCCATTTTAACCACTTTGACTCAATAGAAAGGAAAACTATCCTAATACAACACTTATATGTGCAAAACGGGATAAAAGACTAACTAAAACTGACTCAAAAGGTGTATATAAAATACACCGATCAAATACCCCCAAACTTAACCTTTGCTCGCCCTCGAGCAAAGATAGAAAGAAATAAAATAAAAGACTCAAAGAAACGAAAAATAAAAGACTCACTGCCATTGATTACTTTTGCTGCATTAGTGTTAACTAGAAAAACATGAAGGTTAGCAAACTAATATGCAGGAACATATAGCATGACATTTCAGCACATTAAGCTAGATATTTCGCAAACTCATATTCATCATGCTTTAATGGAAGTCAATATACTAAATCATGCATATAAATTCAAAAAATCCTATGGCATGCTTACTTGCTATTCTCCACTAATCCTGGATATGCATAGAAGAGATCTTCAGGACTTTAAGGGTTGTAATGTAGGCTTAGGTATAGGTAGGTAAAAATAGGCAATTTAGGCTCATTTCGTGTACCATAAGCTCTTCAGCTTTTCAGTATTTCCCTTTTTCTTTTTGTTCTTTTCTTCATTTCGATTCTATCTTTCCCCTCTTTTGTTTTGGGAGAGTGAAATATATAATAATGACAAGCACCCCCAAACTTAGGCTTTTGCCTATTTCTTATTACTTTTGTATTGGGGTGCAACAGACTTATTCACTCTTTTTGTCTCATTTTTTTAACACAATGTATTCCACTATTTCATATTTTCACTTATGGTACGATTTGTGGGAATATAGGGTGTCAAAGAAGAAGTTTCAAATTTAGGGTCAATGGGGCTGACTAGGGATATTTTTAAAGTACGGGATAGAAAAGAATGGTAAGAATTGGCTATCAAAGAAATGCCTGAGTCATCTCCCTAACATGCATATCCTAACTATTTTGCCTCAAATAGCAAGCAATCATAACACATAAGTATTTATCATTTAGCATGCATAACTCAAGCAAGAAACTCCAAATAGATGATTCTGAGTTTTTGGCATATCTAACTTAGGTGTTTAGATAGTTGCTTCAATTCCGTTACATTATTCCACCTTACTTCACTAGGTGTTTCTAGCAACTACAGCATACATGATCTTTGACAGACAATTATGACTCAAAAAGGGAAAAAAAAATTGTGACTCAAAAATACATAAAACAATAAAAAGACTTAAATAAAACATAACATGACACAAATAAAATACCCCCAAACTTAAATCACACATTGTCCCCAATGTGTGTAGACTCAAAGACAATAAAAGAAATAAGACACTTACAGACTTTGGCTAAAATGGTGGTGGTGGCGGTGGATAATGCATCGACCATTGGTTGAACAAGGAACTCAACTCGTTGATTTGTTGCCTTGTTTCTTGTTGTCCTTGTACTACTGTGTCCAAGGTCTGCATCATCCTCATCTGATTTTGAAACAATTGCTCCATCGTGGGCGTTGAAGGTTCTGCTCCTGTGGTTGGCTGGTGGCTAGGTCCTGCCTCATATTGAGCCCCTATTTCAGGCTCATCTTCGTCCATGGCGGCCTCTGCTGCTGCTGCTGCTGGTTGTACTCTTCGTCTGGCTGCTGGGGGGCTTGGGTCTGGGAAAGAGTGCACTATCCCACAGGACACTGGCAGTTGGTTTCTCTCATGAGTGTCAGTGGGTAGTTTTGGGACCGCACTCATGTGGCAAAGACTGGTAATGAGTGAACCGTGTCCCAATCTACCTGTTGTCACCAACCTGCTGATTTCTTCAACGCTCTGCACTATTTCTTTCCCCACATCAATCGCCATTCCCCTCATAATTCCATATATCAGTTTAATCCTATCCTCTGGCACTCTGGTGAAGTGCGTGGATGGAATCATGCGGGCGCTGACGAAATATAGCCAACCTTTGGCCACTTTGTTGAATTGGCACCTGTTCAGTGCTCTTGATCCATTTCTTCCAATATCAAAAACAGCCCCATGGTAGCTCACGGTGTATGCGGCGGCATTCCATCGATGTGGTCGGTCTTACAGACCGTGTTCTAAAGTGATTCCAATCACTTCTTTCTTCAACATCAACCGCCTTCATTGTGCATTTACATTCTCTCATCCACAGCACATAAGCTCCCTAACAAAGCATCCCCTTTCCACCTTCTAGGAAAGTTGGCATAAAATTCACGCACCATTGTTGTGTTCACTGGTGCTATCTTCTCCTGATTCTGAATCTCCTCCACCCCTTAACTCAATCATAGCCGGATGGGCTCATAAACATCTTCCTCCCCATATGACTCCTCCGTAGTCCATTCCCTTCTCGGTATTATGGGTGCAGTATCAAGCTTTTTGTATCTTTGGAAGGCTTCGTAGCTCACAAACCTAGTATTATCGTAATGTGGGGTTGGGGTGGATGTGGAGCCTCTTCTCTTCCTGGTGGCCATGGTTTAAAATAGTTTCTGGAGCTTTTAATTTAGTGGCACAATGTTTCTTACACAATCAACAACTAGCAGCGAACACAACACCCCCAAACTTCAACTTTTCTACCCATGTCACGACCCGATTCCGGGCCCGTGACTGGTGCCTTACCCCGGGCACCCTAGTGATACAACATCAGAGTAATCAGCGGAACATAAAACGATACAAGACATATTATGAAATATGAAACAATAATCTGAGAAAAACTTGTCTTTCGGCATATATGTAAATAACAACTTTTTCAACATGAACAGTTTAATCCTTTTTACAAACCACCGCCACAAAGATTACTATGGACCTGCAGAATGATATGACAACAATGGCGGGACGGGGCCCCGCCAAACCCCGAATGTAAACACTTACTACGACGGGGACTATACCATGATAAGCCTCGGAGAAACGGAGCTTCCCAAACGCTGTGACCACGAGAGCTAGGATCAACGGCGGTGTACCTCAACTGCGGCATGAACGGCCCGAAGGAGGTCGATAACAGTGCAGAGTATGTGAAACTAAAAATACGTAAATGAAATCATAATAGTCTATAAAGCAGGAGACATGTATGATAAGCAAACTACAGTTCACAACAAATAAGCAGTCATGTCAAGTCAGGGACTCACGCCCTCAAAGTTATCACAATAAAACCGTACGGGGCAAGTACGAAGGCATATCCGACTACTAAGACCCACAGTACCAAAAATACCACAAACTGTATCCCGAGGTCTTTCTAGACCGCACCACATGATCGAAGCTGGCCACACGCCCGCAATATCAATCTGCGCGTCTATCCTCGAACTATCGCGACTCGCATAGGTCACACGGACCCGCATGAGGTATTCCTCGAATCATGGTCCTGCACCGCCGAGGTATACCGCGTCGAAGGCGGCTAACCTCGGTATCCGCCTAGGCTCCGCAACCCGCATAGTCTCAAAAGACCGCATAGTCTCAACAGGACGCATAGGGAATCCCGCGTCGGGCTAAACACCGGAATGATCAATCCGGAGCTACCGCGCTCCGCATAGTCACGAGGACCGCATAGCCGTAAAGACCGCATCAAGGGTGGCAAGCCCTCGGTATAATAAGTCAAAGGGTATGTGATACAATAATAGTACAACGGGCTTAACGTTTAACAACGTAAGCACAACAAGAATGACCCTTTACATCACGATCACACAAGATACTAACACACGTAGCATCCTAACATTTTCACTTATCACATCAACAAGAAAGTATTTACAAGGCTATCTCAAACCAACACAATCAAGTTATTCACACAAGGTACTTTAAGCTAACAAGTTCGGTATCTACCCCTAAAGTACTTCATACATTAAATCTTTTAAAAGATCCGTTGCTTTCACATAAGTCACCTGATACGTAGTATAAAATAGAGTGGTATCTTTTTAAATAAACTAAAACACTTACCTTTGTAAAATCAAGTAACAACATTATTTTCCAAACGCCCAAGTTTGCCTAATTTCAAATGTTCACGTTTCTTATTTTAGAAAGGTTTAGTAGTTCATAGTCTTATTCATTTAAGAATATAATTCTCTTTTAAACAATCGAGAAACATAAGTCTTATATGTGAGTAGGATATTCTTGTTTATAACAATCTTATTACAGTAGTGATCTAGGAAATATCATTTTGTCTCATCTTAGCTTCTATGCGGATGGAAGTTTCTCTGGTTTTAATAATACTTAATTAGTCAAAACATTTCCTTTTATTAACGCCGATGAGTTTGTCGATACATTCGATTTCAAATCAAGAAAACATTCTTAAGCCGTTATACCTAACTTCTCATAAAGCTAGTATAACCTTAAGTTTTCAAAAACCAAGTATTACTTCTTCTTTCAAAATGATTCAAAAATCTTTTGAAATACTTCAAGTTCTTTATTAACACATAACAAGCGGTTATAGTTCAAATCGATTACCTTTTAAAGACCAAGTATTTTCTTACCAACATAAGGTCATTATAACCAACTTCCCATAAAGCCGTTATAACACTTTATGTTTTAAATCAATCAAATACGTTTAGCACGTACGCGTCTACCGTACTACATAGTTCACACATATCATGCTAGAAGAGATAGGAAGAGGTTCACATACCTCGCGGCGAGTATCGACTAATAGCAAAACGCTCAAGTACTTCCAACCGTCTACTCCTTGCCAAGTAGATCGCGCCACACGTAGTACTTCAACCTATAAGGCCACGGCGCTTATTAACATTTAGATCTCATCGTAGAACATTCTACCAAAATTCAAGCACCTCCTCTTCCCGCAAATGGCGCAAATCTCCTCCTCTAATGAGGCTACCAAGCCAACCGAGGGGGTTATCGCCTAACCTAGCGGGTACAATTCTACTCCACTGCACTACTACACAAGTCTCTTGTAATACAATACATGTAATTACTGATTCAAGATTCTTCTTTAAATTCAGGCTTAAGTCGCAAGACATTGCAGTAAGTATTATTCAAAGCTTAAGTCAAAAGACATTGCGATAACTACGTTCATTCTATATATAGTATACTTCAACTATATATTCTAACAATATGTAATTTCCAATCACAATAGAGGACAAGATAATTACCTCGATAAGCCCATAATTATCCTAGTTTAAATGTCGATCTGAGCAAGGTTTAGCTCTACTCAGTGCGCTCAGGCCCGCTCCAAACAACCCTTAGAAGTTCTAACCAACTTCTACTTATGACTTCAACTACGGGTGAAGATTTTCCTTAGGGTTTCGGTTTTGTACTGCGGAGTATAATAGTATTTTCTGGCTTTTCAGTATAGGTATAACCTTAGAATCTGACAAGGTATACTGGCTAAGGTAATTTGGGCATTATAACAATACTTTTGAGAGTATTTCTACCAAGAGGGGGTATATTATACGAGAACAACACCACTAGGAGGGTGAAGTCTCGCCACAAGGCCACACAGGGGAGGGCTCTCGGCGAGGGGAGGACGAGAACAACAACAAGAGAGGAGGATTTTAACACTTAGAGATTTGTGGAAAGGATGAAGAATTCATCAAAGGGAGAGGGTATTTATAGGTCGAGGATGGCCAACCAAAGGCCAAGATTAAACCAAGTGTTAGGCAAGTGTAGGGCTAGGATTTACTACACACAAATATCCTACCAACCCTTGACTTTAGCCAAGGCACAAAAAACGTGCCTTACATAGCCTATTTCGTCCAATTGGACGATTTCAAGCCACCAATTGGAGGGTGCCAAGTGTCGCCCTCCCGTTGGTCCAAAATGTTTCGTCTCTCGGAAAAATCCGCAAAAATACTAAATGACATAGCCGGAAATTCCCCTACGAAAGCTGTGGAAACGTTTCGCCGAAAAATGACTCTAATCGGGTGTTGTGAACAAATTTAATTCGCCAAGCCACTTTGCCTACTCAAGGCTTTAAACTTTTATACGCACGCCTCACGTACATACTGCGGAAATACGGGTATAACATTCTCCCCTTGTAGAAACATTCGTCGAATGTTCCTTCTAAATCTCAAGACAAGCGCGCGAAGATAGTCTTCTTGCTATACTTACGAAAACAATCCGCCACACTGGCCACGAAACACCGCGCACATACTTCTATCTAAGTCCACGAGAAAACACCTCTAATCATCACCACAAAACACTTCTCACCGGGTCTAAAATATACTTCCTTCGCACCTTCTCTTTACAAAAAAGAAATGATCACATCTATGCTCGCCATACATGCTCGCTTCTCTCTTTACTCGTCGTAGATACCACTTTGTCACTTTGCCTGAGGCATTAACCTTCTCAGGCGACCCAACAAATGGTACCACTTTTGTCACTTTGTCGCGAGCCTTGCTCGGCGATCCAACAAATGGTGCCGGGCTGCTGCGATCGGAGGATGTCGTACACTCGAACTCATACCACATTCGATCGACGACGTGATCAAAACTCGGGGTTACTATCTCTAACGTGGTCATCATTAACTGGGAACACTCTGGATGGATCTTCGATACTTCCCCGAACATCACAATACGAAAGACCGGATGCACTGCCTCCCACGTCGGACGGCAAATGCTAACATATAGGCAACTGGCCTATCCTTCACATGAACTCACAAAGGCCCAAGTAACTCGGGCTAAGTTCCTGCTTTTCCAAAACTCGTCGCACTAACCGGGTGGTACATGCAAGACCGACCGTCAACTGAACTCTAAGCGTCGTCGCCGATTATCCGCACGATTTCTCGGAGCTTCGAACTTCTTCTAGACAAGCTTCACTATCCATCTGCTTTGGAACAAGCTGAACCAACTATGCGAACCTTGCCAACATCGAATCAATCGGACAACTTACACTTCCGCCTTACAAGGCTTCATAAGGCGATATCCGAACACCGAAATGGTAGCTTAAACACTCCTTCAACAGAGACAACAATTCTCGCAACTATCCTCGAAATCCAATCGCCCGAGGCGAATGTGATTCTGAGACTCACCAGTTCCTATCCTTGCTCGGTAAAACTTTTAGAAAATGAAAATAGCCACACAGGGGCTTCACTGTTCGACATAAGGTGAAGGTAGGCACCGTGCGACCTTTCAACCTTCGGATAACTCAACACGGTAGAGTAAACGGTCTGGCCAGAAGAACACGATGGGCTGCCCCATCGGCCCGACCATCGGTCGAACGATCCACGAACTCGTCGTTGGTTAACTAAACTTGGGCCTAACACCTCACAACCCTAACACAAGGCGGGACCACCACGCGACCCCACCACCAAACCTACCGCGGGTTGACCCGCGGCGTGGCCTCAACCCGACCCGAACGCGCGATACTAGCTCCCGATCCTAACAATCTCACTAATCACGTTTGAAAACCTGGCGGTCTTAGCTCAACTACCCCTTTCATTCCACACTACTAGGGACCTATCCCAACATAACTCACGTGAACTATGCACTTCGATAAGGTCAAACATAACACTACACCTTTTCTCGAGATGGCCTCACCTCTAAGGTCTTTACGTAAGCTCACAAGGCTCACACCTTCTATCCCCAAAATCTTACTCGGTTAAACAACCATGATCTAATCACGACTAACACACCGCTATCGAACATAGCACTTAAGGTATACTCACTTATCACACATACCGATCTCAGAGGGTTAAAGATATATCTATATCTCTTGCTTCACTCCCTTAGTCGTTCTAATCAAACTCGCCCGTGAGCGATAGCTAAGGAAGGTGACGAACTACCGCGATCGAAGGCAAAGTCCTCCTACTAGGTCACCCATTCGACACATGGCCACGGCGGCAGTACAACAAGTACCAACTAAAGCGACATTCCGGGATGACGTGCATCGCCAATGAGCGGAAGCCACGGAGTTCGACCAACTCCTGCGTACCGAACGTCTCGAACCCCGTGGAGGACCTCTTTGCTTGGTGGACGTGCATAATCTAATCCGGTGAGGTGACTCGCCAGAAAGTTACCAAAGGACGCTGCTGCTCGGCCTCTTCGTCGCCCGTTAACCCGTCGATCTCTACGTTTTCTCGGCTGCGCATAAGCCCGCATACGTGCCATGCTCGAAGCCTAATCGAAGAATTACTCTTGCACAACCCTCTCTTAGATAGTCATCAAGACCCGTGGTACATCGGTATACTCTCAGTAGCCAAATCCATAGCTAATGTGGTCGTCTTCTTGCAATCTAAATTCATTGTTCGGTCGTGGGCGAAGGTTCATATATCATGGCGCGATGAGGCTTTGCTGCCGCCGTACTAAACTCTGGGGCTAGTGGCGTCGCAGAACTCCCGAATGAAGCACTACCTAGGTAATGATTGGGCTGTGCCTCGCCACCTCACGAACTCTACTCGCAGCTCCGCCGCCTTGCCCTCCTCTGGGCGGGTTGCCTACGCGGAGGCATAGCGGTAAGGGAAAGAAATACGTCGGAGGGTCGACTTACAACACAACTCTAAGGCACGATCTCGAGTGAGAAGAATAGAAACCAATCCTAAATACCTATAGCCTCACGATTATTGGTGTGGTGCACAACACCGATAATCAAGACTCTTGGATACTGATGCGTAGACACTTTCCGAGATTAATCGCTCACGATACCACTTTTGTCACGACCGATTCGGGCGTGATCGTGCCTTACCGGGCACCCTAGTGATACAACATCGAGTAATCGTGAACATAAACGATACAAGACATATTATGAAATATGAAACAATAATGAGAAAAACTTGCCTTTGGCGATATATGTAAATAACAACTTTTTCAACATGAGCAGTTTAATCCTTTTTACAAACCCCGCTTGCAAAGATTACTACAGACCTCTAAGAATGATATGACAACAATGGCGGACGGGGCCCGCCAAACCCCGAATGTAAACACTTACTACGACGGGGACTATACGTCGATAAGCCTCGGAGAAACGGAGCTTCCAAACCAAGCGTGACCACGAGCTAGGATCAACGGCGGTGTACCTCAACTGCGGCATGAACGCAGCCCCGAAGGAGGTCGATACAACAGTGCAGAGTATGTGAAACTAAAAATCACGTAAATGAAATCATAATAGTCTATAAAGCGGGAGACATGTATGATAAGCAAACTACGATTCCTGACAAATAAGCAATCATGTCAAGTCGTGGACTCACGCCTCAAGTTATCACAATAAAACCGTGCGGGGCAATGCGAAGGCATATCCGACTACTAAGACCCACGGTACCAAAAATACCACAAATCGTATCCGAGGTCTTTCTAGACCGCACCACATGTCGAAGGCGGCCACTCGCGCAATATCAATGTCGCGTCTATCCTCGAACTCTCGCGACTCGCGCATAGGTCACACACGGACCGCATGAGGTATTCCTCGAATCATGGTCCTGCATCGCTGAGGTATACCCGCATCGGCGGCTAACCTCGGTATCCGCCTAGGCTCCATGACCCGCATAGTCTCAAAAGACGCATAGTCTCAGCAGACCGCATAGGGAATCCCGCGTCGGGCTAAACACCGGAATGATCAATCCACGGAGCTACCGCGCTCGCGTAGTCACGAGGACCGCATAGGCGTAAAGACCCGCGTCAAGGGTGGCAAGCCCTCGGTATAATAAGTCAAAGGGGTATGTGATACAATAATAGTCTAACGGGCTTAACGTTTAACAACGTAAGCCTGACAAGAATGACCCGCTACATCACGATCACACAAGATACTAACACACGTAGCATCCTAACATTTTCACTTATCACATCAACAAGAAAGTATTTACAAGGCTATCTCAAACCAGCACAATCAAGTTATTCACACATGTACTTTAAGCTAACAAGTTCGGGTATCTACCCCTAAAGTACTTCATACATTAAATCTTTTAAAAGATCCGTTGCTTTCACATAAGTTACACAATACGTAGTATAAAATAGAGTATTTGTCTTTTTAAATAAACCAAAACACTTACCTTTGTAAAATCAAGTAACAACTTTATTTTCCAAACGTCTAAGTTTGCCTAATTTCAAATGTTCACGTTTCTTATTTTAGAAAGGTTTCGTAGTTCATAGTCTTATTCATTTAAGAATATAATTCTCTTTTAAACAACTGAGAAACATAAGTCTTATATGTGAGTAGGATATTCTTGTTTATAACAATCTTATTACTGTAGTGATCTAGGAAATATCATTTTGTCTCATCTTAGCTTACATGCGGATGGAAGTTTCTCTGGTTTTAATAATACTTAATTAGTCAAAACATTTCCTTTTATTAACGTATTTGCAGTGGTTTGTCGATACACATTCGATTTCGAAATCAAGAAAACATTCTTAAGCCGTTATACCTAACTTCTCATAAAGCTAGTATAACCTTAAGTTTTCAAAAACCAAGTATTACTTCTTCTTTCAAAATGATTCAAAAATCTTTTGAAATACTTCAAGTTCTTTATTAACACATAACAAGCGTTATAGTTCAAATCGATTACCTTTTAAAGACCACAAGTATTTTCTTACCAACATAAGGTCGTTATAACCAACTTCCCATAAAGCGTTATAACACTTTATGTTTTAAATCAATCAAATACGTTTAGCACGTATGCGTCTACCGTACTACATAGTTCACACATATCATGCTAGAAGAGATAGGAAGAGGTTCACATACCTCGCGGCAGTATCGACTAATAGCAAAACGCTCAAGTACTTCCAAGTGGCTACTCCTAAGCCAAGTAGATCGCGCCACGTAGTACTTCAACCTATAAGGCCACAAGGCGCTTATTAACATTTAGATCTCATCGTAGAACATTCTCGAAAATTGGCGGCACCTCCCCCACATGGCGCAAATCTCCTCTCTGAGTAGGCTACCAAGCCAACCGGGGGTTATCGCCTAACCTAACGGGTACAATTCTACTCACGGTACTACTACACAAGTCTCATGTCTGACACTATGTAATTACTGATTCGATTCTTCTTTAAATTGGGCTTAAGTCGCAAGACATTGCAGTAAGTATTATTCGGGCTTAAGTCAAAAGACATTGCGATAACTACGTTCAGTTCTATATATAGTATACTTCAACTATATATTCTAACAATATGTAATTTCCAATCACAATAGAGGACAAGATAATTACCTCGATAAGCCCATAATTATCCTAGTTTAAATGTCGATCTGAGCAAGGTTTAGCTCCTACTCAGTGCGCTCAGGCCGCTCAAACAACCCTTAGAAGTTCTAACCAACTTCTACTTATGACTTCAACTACGGGTGAAGATTTTCCTTAGGGTTTCGGTTTTGGTAGTGGAGTATAATAGTATTTTACGGGCTTTTCAGTATAGGTATAACCTTAGAATCTGACAAGGTATACTGGCTAAGGTAATTTGGGCATTATAACAATACTTTTGAGAGTATTTCTACCAAGAGGGGTATATTATACGAGAACAACACCACTAGGAGGGGTGAAGTCTCGCCACAAGGCCACACAGGGGAGGGCTCTCGGCGAAGGGGAGGGGCGAGAACAATGACAAGAGAGGAGGATTTTAACACTTAGAGATTTGTGGAAAGGATGAAGAATTCATCAAAGGGAGAGGGTATTTATAGGTCAAGGGATGGCAACCAAAGGCCAAGATTAAACCAAGTGTTAGGCAAGTGTAGGGCTAGGATTTACTACACACAAATATCCTACCAACCTCGACTTTAGCCAAGGCACAAAAACGTGCCTTACATAGCCTATTTCGTCCAATTGACGATTTCAAACCACCAATTGGAGGTGCCAAGTGTCGCCCTCCGTTGGTCCAAAATGTTCGTCTCTCGGAAAAATCCATAAAAATACTAAATGACATAGCGGAAATTCCCTACGAAAGTCGTGGAAAGCGTTTAGAAAAATGACTCTAATCGGGTGTTGTGAACAAATTTAATTCGCCAAGCCACTTTGCCTACTCAAGGCTTTAAACTTTTATCGTCGCCTCACGTACATACTGCGGAAATACGGGTATATGACCCAATACCCACACTCCTTTTACTCTCTTCTCCAAACTTCAATCAAATTTTAAGATCCAATTACTTGACTACAATACTCCTTCAAACTACTACCTCCTGTGACTTGATGAGGACTCGAAACAGAAAAGATTACCTTTTTATGAGAAGATTCAAGTTGTTCTTGTTTCAATTGGTGGTTTGAGACTATGGAATGGAGCTTTGTTGGTTGAGATGGCTAAGGGTTTTTAGGAATTTAAGATTTTTGATTGTGGTTGGGTTGGATTTATGGAGGATTTGTGGGCAAATTTTCGGATTTTCGTGGGTTTTGGAAAGGAAGGGTTAGGTTTTTGAAATTGGATTTGGGGAAAATCTGATTTCTGGGCGTTTTAAGTTCTGGATTCCCGCTTAGGCGTCGCGGCCCTGCTTTTGGCGCCGCGGCGCCCAATCTTCTGCACTCTTTCGGGACTTTATGCGCCGCGGCCACATTCTGAGCGTATGGCTAAAACTTGGCAATTTTGGAATTCTACCGCGGCCTGCTCGCATTGCCGCGCGCTTAAACTGCGCTGTTCGATTCTTTTGGCGCGCGACGCTCTGGCGTATGGCCTGCCGCTTTTTCCGAAATCACGGCTTAGTTGACTTTAAATCTTTCAGTTTGTTTGCATGTACCTGTCAATAACACAAACACAAGAACCCAAGACCGTGAGATTGTTCTAGACAAAATAAAATAAAATAAAGACAGAAATTAAAATAACATAATTAAAAACATTGGGTTGCCTCCCAAGTAGCGCTGTCTTTAACGTCTTTTAGCGGGCCTTGAGTTCTTAGCCTTAATAACCAGGGTGGATTAAGCCCCAACCAATCCATTTCCTCCACATTTGGCGTTTTCTTCTTTTCTTCTTAGCATTATCAGTAAGGGGGAGTTCAGGAATACTTACCTCCTTTAGTGGCATTTCAGCAAACCATGCCTGCTTGCTTGGGCTCATTGCTCTTTGGTTGACTTGTATTGGCTCGCATGGGGGTTTGATGGTGCTGATTGCGAAGCACCCACTCATTATTGGTGGCTCAATGATGTGTTTAAAAACTTTAAACACCATTTCTTCATTCTCCACCCTTAATGTTAACTCTCCTCTTTCAACATCAATCAACGCTCTCCCCGTTGCTAGGAATGGCCTCCCCAATATGATAGGTATTTCCACATCTTCTTCCATATCAAGAATGAGAAAATCTGCAGGAAAGAAGAATTTTCCTACTTTCACAATCACGTCCTCAATCTTGCATCGTGGATGAACCAGCATCTGTCGGCCGGTGTGGAAACTTCTTGTGGTTGGTTTGGCCTCACCCAACTCCATCTTTTAAAAGCGATAAGGCATCAGATTTATACTCGCCTAAATCACACAAGGCTCTGTTGCAAGTCACCCCGCTGTGCAAGGTAGTGTAAAGCTTCCAGGATCCTTTAGTTTTGGTGGCAACTTCTTTCGCAAGATAGCACTACACTCTTACATTAGTGCTACTATTTAAATACTCTGCCGACTTTTTCTTCTTCCCCAAGATCTCCTTCATAAACTTAAAATAGGAGGGCATCTGCTCTAATGCTTCTATGAAAGGTATGTTGATATGCAGCTTCCTGAATGTCTCCAAAAATTTGGAGAATTATTTATCAACCGTCTTTCGCTGTAGTCTCTGGGGGGAAAGGGATCTTCTCTGTATACTCCTTCTCCGGAGCTTTCTCTACTACAGGGCTGGGCTCAATCACCTTCTCTTTTTCTAACTCTGCCTTCTTCTCAACTCTGTGCGGTATTCTTTGCTCCAACTGTTTGCCGCTTCTCAATTGCACTGCCTGACATTGCTCCATTGGATTTACCTCTGTGTTGCTTGGCAATGTCCCCTGTGGCCTGCTGTTTGCCTGCTTTGCTAGCTGCCCCACTTGAGTTTCCAAGTTCCTGAATGAGGATCTAGCTTCGTGAAGCTGGTGCAGGCATTGCAAGTGTTGTCACACCGCCACTGCTCGTGGTTTTTCACTGAACCGGTGCATTGAATCGCTGAGGTGGGGCTTGAATGAAGGGCGGTGCTGATTCTGTTCTGCTGGTTCTGCATCGCCCTGTATTGGTTCTGCTGCTTCGGTATTGGTTCTGTTGCCCTTGGTATTGGTTACGCTAGTTCTCGTGCCGTTCTGCCGCCTCGGTCTCTCTCCATGAGAAATTTGGGTGGTTCCTCCACCAATTATAAGTGTTAGAGTAGGGTTGTTGTTGCCTCTCGATAATTACCTATGGCCCGACACTCTGCTGCTCCATTGGTATATTGTTGGGATCACCAAGGACACCTATCAAATGTATGTGGCCACCACATATCTCACGACTTCTAGGCATCTGCACCGCATTTATCGACATCAGTATGTTCTGCAATTGTTTCGCTAAAAGGGCCACTGGGCATTCAAGGCAAGAATAACATCTATTTCGTGGACTCACCGTTTCTTCTCCCACTTGTCGACCTCTCTTACGTGACATGGTTGTTAGTGGCCATATCTTCTAATAACTCATGAGGCCGTGGGCTGTTTTCCTCATGAATGCTCCACCGCCGCTGCATCTATAATGGTTACGGTTGTCTTTGCTCACCGTTGTAGAAGATGTGAACCAAGTTCCACAACTCAATGCAATGGTGTGGGCACTTTCTCTGTAGATCTTTGAACCTTTCCCAAGCTTCATATAAGGACTCTCCATCCGCTGGTAGAAGTTGTTCAACTCCTCTTAGTTTTGCCGCTTTACGGAGGAAAGAACTTGGCTAAGAATTTACGCACTGCTCCAAGTAAAAATTGAATCTACGGCAGGAATTCAACCATACTTTTGCTCTATCCCCGAGTGAGAAGGGAAAGAGCCTCAACTGACGCATCATCGAGAACGCCGTTATATAGAAAGTTGCACATAGCTCCAATAAATTAGCTATGTGCATATGGTCCTCCGATGGCGATCCTCCGAATTGCACTGTTCTGCATCATGCCGAGAATCGCCGGTTTTATTTCGAAGTTGTTGGCTCCTATTGCAGGGAGCCTAATGCATGTTTGTGCTCCATTCACTCTTGGCAGCACATAGTCCCCCAAACTTCTTTCTGGCTGGATTTGGACTCTCTCCTCCACGTCCATTGGCATTTGCTGAGGCATTCCTGGGTTATGTTGATTTTCACCTAACCCTTCTCTCATCATGTTATTGTTTTGAGCACCGTTCATTTCTATCAAAGTTGCAATCCGCTGATTCTTTCGCTCGCTTGTGTTTTCTCAATCTGGATTGAAGGGAACAAGAGTGTCTGCTCCTCTTCTCCTTCGCATAAACTGATTTCCTGAAATAGATCAAAAACAAACAACCAATCACGGTACCTCGAATTTTCCAAAAATAATAAAAAACGTAAAAATTAAAAATTAAAATTAAAATTAAAAACCAAATTAGAAATTAAAAATAAACAAATTTGATATTGAACTAAGCCTAATCCCCGGCAACGGCGCCAAAAACTTGATGCGCGGTAAGATGCACACACTTTAAACGCAAGTGCACGTTATCGTGACAAGTAGTATAGTCTTGATAAGACTGAATATCGTCCTCAAGGATTAGGGTTCAAGTACCAACTATCTATTTTTTTGTATCTATTTGGTAAATTGATATTTTGATTTGTTGTTTATAACTAAGAATTATAAAAGCTATTTAACTATAAAGGGTTACTTCAGTTGTGATGAGAATAGGGCTTCCACGTCTCCTCACTATCCGCTTATGTTACTTATTAATGCAATGACTTATGGTCTTTTTCTTTTGGAGAAAGCAGGTTCACTAAATCGTTTTATACTCCCGTTAGGGTTATATAAACACTCAACCCCAGTATTGCACCTTACCTACCTTTCGGTGATAAGGATAACTCTATAGGAGGATTAAGAACAAGAACCTAGTTAACCGTCACGCACAATGCGCAAAATTAGGGTTGTTAAGCCTCTCATTAACGCTACATAAATAATTGAGGTATTTTCATCCCCAATCCAAGAATGTCTATCCAACTTACAAAGATATTCACAATCCCCTTTCGGAATCTGATTAGAAATCATATAGTGATAATTAGTTGTCAATTAATTACCAAGAATTCAACTCAAATATTGGATAGATCTCACAATAAGAAAAATAACCATAAGCATGCATTAACTCATAACAAAAATTTCTAGAGTTTTAACATGGAAAGCCCTATAGAGGAATTAGTTCCTAGTCATTGACATGACAAGAACTAATCTCATGTTCATCATACAAAAACTGAAATAAAGTAAAGAAAAGGAAAAGAAATTACTAGACTATGGTCTCCAATCTCTAAGCAAGAAGCCTTGTGTTGTGAAAGAAAGTGAACCCTTAAAAACTGTCTAGGGTTCTCCTTTTATAGGCTGAAAACCGCCTCCCTCTTTTCCTTCAGGCCTGGCCCAGAATTTCGTCCAAAAACCTAATTTTTCTGCGTCGCGCGCACACTGCGAGGCAGCGCATGGCCAAGTTCTGCAATCCGTCGGGTGTTTTGGCGCCGAGGCCCTGATATCTGCTGCGGTAGGCGCGGCCGCTGTAACTCTGTAGCTTCGGATGTTTAGGCGTCGACCCTGCATCTGGCATGCGAGCGCCGCGCTGGGTCTTCGCAGCCTCTCGAATAGTGGCGCGCGGCTGGCACAGTGCGAGGCGCCGCATGCCAGTCCGATTTCACCCTCGTTCGCCACTTTCTCTGTTTTCAGCTCTGGCATCTCCTCTTTTGCCCTCTTTTAGCTCCTTTTCCGCCATTTGGCCATTTTAACCACTTTGACTCAATAGAAAGGAAAACTATCCTAATACAACACTTATATGTGCAAAATGGGACAAAAGACTAACTAAAACTGACTCAAAAGGTGTATATAAAATACACCGATCAAGGCGTCGTGACGCCGAGGTCTAGGGTCGCGGCGCCTGATAAACAGTGCTCTCTGGAATTTTGGCACCGCGACGCTGACGACAACACAAAATTATTTTGGTTACTGGAAGATTGGAGCCGCGGCACCTCTCCTAAGGGTCGCAACGCTGGCGAAGGTGGTTCTGAAACTTGGTTACTGCCTGATATGCGTCACGACGCCTCCCCTAAGGGCCGCGACGCTGGAGACAAACTCTGTGACATATTTGAAAAATGACGGAGAATATAGGGGGAGATATCATCATCCAAAAAATCACACGAACTAGGCATTTGTTTTTCTACTTTAGAGAAAGGGAATTGAAATTCATCAAAGAGAACATGACGACTAATGATGATTCATTTAGAAGACAAATCAAAGCATTTATAATCACGGTGATTTGACGGATAACCCAAAAACACACAAGGAGTAGAACGTGTCTGAAGTTTGTTGATTGTGGTGGATGGAAATAATGGATAACATAAGCATCTGAAGACCCTAAGATGAGAATACGAAGGAGTCTTATTTTATAATACTTGAAGAGGGGAAGAATAGGTCAAACCTTTAGAGAGAAGAATATTAAGTAGATTTGTAGCCATTTGTAGCGTATGATGCCAAAACAACGGAGGGACGAAAGAATGAACCAATAAGGTGCAGATAATGTTGTTAATGGTACGAATTTTTTGTTTAGCTTTCCCATTTTGTGAAGACATATCAGGACAAGAAAATCGAAAATTTATCCCATATTGAGCACAAAACTCCCTAAACTCCCCATTTTCATACTCTTTACCATTATCACATTGAATGTTCTTTATTTCCCGTTCGAATTGAGTTATTATGAATGCTCTAAATTTTACGAAGATGGAAAAACTTGAGATTTTTTCGCAATTGGAAACGTCCATAAAAATTTAGAATAATCATTCAAAAATAAAACATAATATCGATGATCCATAGAACTAAGAACGGGAGATGTCCATAAATCACTATGCATAATATCAAATGACATTGAAGTATGAGAATTCGAAGCTACAAACGACAACTTAATAATTTTTTTCTAAAGAACAAGATTGACAATTTGGAGTACTACGTGTACCCTTGCAGGAAATAGACTTATTTTTATCTAAAACAGATAAAATAGACGATCCCGGATGACCTAGACGAGCATGCCACAAGGAAGGAGCAAGAGCTGCAAAAGTGGATGGCATGGTTTGACGCGAGATGTTGAGACTCAGTGTGATTGGATAAAGATTCCCCTTACTGTCACACCTCATGAGAGGACTCCCCGTCTTGAAATTCTTCAAATAAAAACCAAACTGATCAAAATCAATAGAAACCCAATTATCAGTGGTTAATTTACGTATAGACACCAAATTTTTAATTAGTTTTGGGGCATGAATAGTATTTTTCAAGACAAGTGGTGGATGAGAAGGGGACAAAGTTTTATTACCATAACCCTTAATTGGAATAGAATTTCCATTAACAACAATTATACCATGATTACCGCTCAAATTGGAATAAGACGAGAGAGTACCTTGGTCGGATGTCATGTGGGTAGTGTCGCTTGTGTCCATGTACCAATTAGGGTCCGGTTGAGTCAAGCCAAGTGTGTGCATCACAGATTCAATATCGGTGTGCTTGGGTCCTGTTGCGTGATGAGCATGAGGAGGGTGAGGCTCGAGTACTCGGACTCTCGCTCGACCCGTAAGTTGATGCGAAACCCGAGCCTTTTCCAAAAGCGTCCCGGGGAAGAAGTGGGGCGCATCGGCACGGGTGAGCAGCGGTGCCAGCGGTCTTTATGCGATGCTAGGACCAGCTGCCATCGAGGGCAGCTGTGGGCCCGGACACTGTCTTGTTTATTGTTGCCGTGGTGGCTGACCCACCACCGCCATCGTTTCGGTTACCTCCGTTGTTCCCGCCGCGATTCTTGCTATTATTTTTTCGATTTTGGCCCTTTTTACCACCCCCGTTGTTGTGATTTTGGGTCACGTTGGCTGGATTGGAAGGGGGGAAAATTTGAAGCAGTCATCATAACGATGGGGCTAGCCCCGATAGATGTCTTTTTAGCCAAACCTCCTTCCTCCAAAGTGAGCATGGAGCGGGCTTATAGAACTCCGGCAGGGGGTTACTTTGACGAATAACCGAAGCAACCCCGGTAGGCTTCGGACAGACCGACAACCATCTAAAGGACGAGACGGCTATTAGTAACAGGAGCATCCATGTTGCGAAGCTGATCTGCCAAGTCATTGAGGCGTTTATAATAACAAGAAACGTTAGAAAAATTCGCCATAGCAACTTGGGAAAATTCCTGCTCAAGGATAACAATTCGAGAATAACTGTTATCTTGGAAGATATCACGCAATCTATTCTATGCCGCCATAGCTGTGGAGTTGGGTTCCATAATAGTTTGTAAAAGGTCCAAGGATATAGTGACATGAATCCACAGGAGAATCTTTGCATCAAGCATGACCTATAAGTTTGAATTTGCTGCGTTGGTGGGCACAACCTTTGTAGACGTAGACGCCGCTGTATCACCCCCGTTGGAGGAGTTGGAGAGATGATGTGGTGAAGAACTTGATGTGTCATGACATGAATCTTAAACAATTCCGCCCACGTCCCATATTGGACGTTTTCTAGATAAAAAATAATAGGAAGAACACTCTAGATATTAGAAACTGTGAGGGCAGGATGAAACGTGTTTTTATCAGTCATGGTGAATAAAACACGAAAATTCAGAGAAAGAAATTTGTGAGAGAGGATTTTTGGAAGAGAAGGGCCGTAACTTTGGGCAAAAATCCGAGAGGGAGGGCCGCAGCTGTGAGCAAAAAATCCGAGAGGGAGAGAGAGAGTTTTGAGGAGCGGAAGCAAGGTAAAGAGAACCTAGACTCTTGATACCATGAAGCAAGGTAAAGGGACGTTTTTAATATTATATATTAATAAGTTAACACGTACGTAAACTCACATGTTAGTTTCTGGTCCCTCAAATAAAAGAATTTGTTCAAACTATTACTCAACATTGAATTGAATTTCAGCTAAGAAGGTTCAAACAAAATTATATCAAAGGAATACACAAAATTTAATTGAATATGGTAAGAGCAGTTACAATGATATTTATGTCATATTACCAAAACAAATTAGCTAGCGTTGGTTGGATAAAACTAGGAGAGTGTTTCTACTTTCCAATAGTAATAATTCTCCAAAGAAAAAGGATTAATTCTGCATTGGAAAAACTAACGTAGTAGAAAATATTCTTCTCAAGATAGATAAAACGTAGACTTTTTCTTTTGTGTTGCGTAAACGAATCAACAGTGTATATATAAGTAAATTGACTTTGAAAAAACAGTATTTTAATATAAAGGCTGTCGGTATGCAAAGTGCGAACCGAAAGAGGTAAGAGTTCGAAATTACAATCGTCAAAGAATGCGGTCGGGCGGTATAAATATTCTTTCACTCTTAATTAAAGATTTGGGATTTGGAGCGTTAATGAGACGTCCTGACATTTATTTGAATTAATCGGTCTCAAAGTAGATACCGAACATCAAATGAAAGATTATTAAAAATAAAAATAGGAAAGAGTTGGAAATTACGCAAGCTACTTCTTTCATCGTCCAAGTTTAATATAAGTTTAGCTAATTGTGGGTTTTGGTGAGACTTTGTCTGAGTTTAATGTTGCTTCTTGTGGTGGGGATAGAGGTTGTGTGAAAAGAAGGGAAAATTGCAAAGAAATGAACAAGTGTTTGAAAAGAAGGGAAAATTGTAAAGAAATAACCAAGTGGGATGGGAGGTTAAGCAGGTATTTCCAGCATATCACAGAGGATAACTTATATCTTATGATAGATGGTGAAGATAATCTTTTTGGTAATATTAATATAATTTTAATATGATAGCATGATAGTTACTATTAAAATGTTTACCTATTAATGTTAATGACCACGTTGTGGCATGTATTTCATACTGCATATGCTTCATAACCGTGAATTAGGAGGCAAGTGAATGGACCCCACTTCATTGTTGTGTGAAACCTAAAAAGAAATTAAATTCTTTCACTAGTGCCCTTGTGACTTTGAAAATATCATGAGGTAATAGGTTAGTGTATACTATACATCCAAAGGTTATAATAATAAGAACTAAACGATTAATGCTAAGAAAGCAACTTACCCTGATCCAAGTGTTATAAGGGTAAAAAGAAGATCATGTCAAAAATATACAGATTATGCTTGTGTCTGAGACCGGTCCATTATTTTATTTTATTTTGTTGACGAAGGAACTCGCAGCCGCTACTCTTTCGAGTGCGCATAGGGTAAACCCCAGGCTGACGTAATAGCCTGCAAACCACGTCAGCCGATTAACCACACTTGGCAAGCCATGTGTGACAAACTCAACCAAGAAGGTTTATGCAGGGGATCGAACCCGTGACCTTGCGATCTCGCGCTCTACTGCTACATAAGTGTGGCATATTAAAAATGAAAATGGCAAAAGAGGGTTAGAGAAGTCATATGCGCATATAGATAGGTTCAAGGCATCCGAGGCACTTTATATAACATGATAAGATATCATAAGTGATAAAAAGGGGACTCTTATGGTGATCCTCAAAAAGAATTTCTAGTTTAAGAGCTCTCAAAATTAGTCCCCATCACAACGACACTTAGTATGGAAATCCAAAGGAAGTTCACTTTCAAAAATCTCTGTGTAATTCATCCCATCATATGTGAGTGAGAGATATTAGAATTTAGTGTACTCATTATGATGTGACCTATAACATTCTTCATTCGTGAAGGTAAGTTGTAACTTCACCACATTAGTCTTCACACATAACTTACTTCATTAATGAAAGTAAGTTGTAACTCAATGACATAACTCCCTATAGTAAAAGAAGAGATGAAACTCTTGAATTAAAGTAGGAGTTAAGGAAAGAAGAGTTATGAGGAAATGAAGTTATAAGTCACTAGGTTCACCTATAAAAGGGAGTGACTTGGGTCTTTCTTAATGTTATTATCCATACTTTTGAGATGATATTTATGTTACACCCCATATTTTTTCACTAGAATACATCATAGTAAGTCAACGTGAACCTGAAAGTATTAAGGTATTTTATAAGGTTATATATGAGTTAGAAATATCTCGATAATCATGAGAGGATTAGAGGTCAAACGAATCAAAGAGAATAAATTGTGTCAATATAATACCCATTACACAATGTCCCTTTTGTCGAGGGACGATGTATTTCATGCCACACAAGTTTAGGTAGACGAGGAGAGGACCTTCCACCGTAGGCTGCTTCCATATATCAAGTTTGTTGGTGAGCTCCACTTCCTTATGGAGTATTAACGAGTCTGGTTATGTATATGCCCTTTTGTACTATGGGTATGTCGGGGGCCTTGTCCCTACCTGATGACATATTGTATTACTTTTAGAGGCTTGCAGATTAGTGGTTGTTGTATAGTCGTTATGTATGACCTTGTCGGCCTTGGTATGTATATGTTAGTTAGTTGCCTATTACTATAGGTTATTTTATTCAGAACCTTTTGTATTATTATTATGAGGCCTTGTCGGCCAATACGGGTATATGTGATATACAGATGGTACACTCAGGCCGTTTAGGCGCCGGGTGTCGGCCACCCCCCCTCCCCCCAAGATTGGGGTGTGATAAACTTTGTATCAGAGCATGTCGTGTCTTAGGGAGTCGACAAGTTGTGTCTAGTAAAGTCTTTCTTATGGGTGTGTTGTGCACCACACTTGTAATCAGGAGGCTACAGAGCATTTAAGATTGGTTATCCTTCTTTCTGATTCCAAATCATGCAATTAAGCTGAGTCATAGAAACTCGATTCCATCTCATATTTGTGATAAGTAATGAGTGATCCCTACCAGATTATGTATGCACTAGATGTGTAAGTATCATGATAAAGTTTCAAAGTGTGAGCACTTGTCTCACACATTCATAAAGAAGGTAATGAAAGCCTAGAAAGGTAGAGTACGAGTTTCAGAATACAAAGAAAGTGAAGTGAAAGAGGTACAAAGTACATGAAAACAAAAGATTGTAAAGTAGTTGTCATTCATATAGAGTGACACAAGCATGGTTATCCTATTTTCAACAGCGGTAGAATTACAGTGAGTAGCATTTAATCCAGCTTATGATTTATGGACTTCGATAGACGTAGTCGTAGAACAGAGTGAGATTTAGGGGTCTAGTAAGAGATTGAGTAATCCTTAGTGTCAGACATATTGTTATAACTGAATGACAGTACAGAAGAATAGTATGAATATATTGATAATACCTCTCTAGAGGATATATACAAGGTGTTGTCGGGAACTATTAGTCAGATATGTCTTCTTCAGAATCTTGAAGATCAAGGAGCCAAGTATTGGAATCTTTGAATACAAGGCAAGTCTTCCCTTCAGCGAGGCTCCTATCTGAAGTAAAGAAGAAATATTGAGTGCCTAAAGAATAAGGCTGACTGAAGAGCAAGAAGTTAAAAGTAAGTAAATATTTTGTTACAAGTATCTATAATAAGACAAGAAATGATGGTAGTAGTAAGATATTGGTAGGAAGATAAGTAGGACACCTGAGTAGATATGAGAAACAATCGAGAGTCGTAAGATAAAGTATGGTAATGCGACAAGTTTGTAGCCAAGTAAAAAAATGGTAAGAGAGAGTAAATGCTAAGAGAGTAACAGTAGCAACCATCTTGCTAGAAAAGTTAAGCAACGGTAAAAACAACCAAACATAGAAGGCTAAAAAAACACTAGCATGAAGTATAAACAAAGACATAAGAGTATATAGGACCAATAGGGGTTTTTCAGAACTAATTAATGAAGAGTGAGTTGAGATGACAATCGGAATATGATTTATGTAATTAAGCCTAGAAATGGGCTAGTTAAGAGGCTAGACGAGCTGTTAGATGATACAGAATGATCCAAGTACATGGAGTCTCAATTTTGCAAGTAAACTATAGCAACTCTCAAAAAATATTTCAGATATAAAGTAACGCCATGAAGGGGTCATCATGAAGCCAAGGAATCGATGCAAAAATCTTAAGGTTATATACAGAATTGCTAATGTCAGAGTAAGAGTGGAGGTGGAAGCGAGAAAGGATGATTTAGGCTATTAAAGGTGCCTAAGATCCTATAAGGACATATGATAATGGGTTGATAGCCTAGTAAGAATGAGAAACTTCATTCTGAATGTACCATCGATAAAGAAGTTAGCTCAGAGACGAGGAAGCAAAATTTACTCAGGATATAGGGATTCAAAGAAGGAATTATAGAAAAGTTGACCAATAATGTCAGTTCTTTCAGAATAAGGGTGTGTATCTAATGAGCTCATGCACCTTTGTACTATTATGACTCGTACAAGAGGATGATTTTACTATTAAAAGGGGAAACTCATCCCAATTTCAGCTACTTCCACTTGAAGATATATGTTAAGTCTATTTTTAGTACTATTTTAGAATGTGTTTTAGAGAGTTTTTCATTGTCTTTTAATTGTTTTGTACAGTATTATGAGTGTTGTTTTGTGTTTACAAGTTTTTAAGCGATTCAGAAAGGAATAAGGCAAATTCGAAGAGAATAGGCGGTTATGGAGGACTAAAAATGCACATCGAGTCCCAAGCAATTAGTCAAAGAAGTCCCGGGAAGCTCAGGAAGCAGTTTAAATAAAAATGCGGATGAAAAACAAGAAGACCCGCGGCGCCGAGAAGGATGAGTTGCGGCGCTAAAGAGCTGCGACGCTTGGCAGTAGCGCCGCAATGACTGACCGGCAGAAACTAAAGAGTGAAATAGAGTCGCGATGCCTGATAGTTGCGCCGCGGCGCTGACGACATCGGTGAGCGGAAAAACCTAAATTTTTACGAGGGTAAAATGGTCTATTTTAGGGGGTTTTGTGATATAAGCTTCAAGAGGAAGATTTTAGTGATTATCACATATTTGGAGGAAGAAACAAGAGGCCGAGAAGCAATTAGAGACGTCGATTGTTCAAGTTCTTTTTTCTTTTCTTAATTCAGTTCATGTTGGTTTTTAAGACAAATAGTTTTATTAGCATGTCTATAAACTAATTTCTTTATTAAGATTTTCCGTCGATTCACTTGAAACTCTATTATGAATTAATGTGTTACTAGTGTTTCTTCTTCATCTATTAATATATATTCAACTTGCGTTTATTGAATTAAAATTAATTGGTCATTAGTTTTCATTACTTATATGATTTCAAATCAATATCTGAAAAGGGAGATTTGAATATGCTACAGTTGATTAGACATAGATTTAATCTTGAACGAGAGTATCACGATTGCTTGTGTAGCGTTTTAGGTTATTGATCTTAATCCTCCTATGTGGTTAAATTTATCATAGAAATATAGAAAATTCTCACTTAGGTTGAGTTTTTATATGTCCTAACCGGAATATAGAACATCTCAATTAACCTGCTCTCTTGATAAGAAGAAGAATAGCTAGTCTTGCATTAACGAATGATAGAGTGGATAGTTGATGAGATTGAAAATCCTAATTACCTTAATTACTGAGTTAAACTCTGTTGGTTTTCAATCTTATTTTATTCCTGCAAATTACTTTAGTTTGTTAATTCATAATTTAGAAATTTCAATCTATATTCGTTTACTAAATAGAAATCAAAGATTAATTAGTTGGTAATTAATAATCCAGTCTCTGAGGACGATACTCGATTTTATCCAAATTATTACAAATTGTGATACGTACACTTGCGTAGCATATATAAATTTCACAACAAGTTTTTGGCGCCGTTTTGGGGACTGAAGTATTATCAATATCAAAATAATTAATTTTATTTCTAATTTGGTTGTTCTTAGAACATATTTTTTTGCCTTGATCTGCGTGTATTGTTTTTTTCCAGTTTTAGGTAGCTTTATTTTATGTGAAGTAGAAGAGGAGCAAATAAAATTGTCCATTTGAATCCGGAGATTGATGAAAGCGTGCAAGCATAACAGAAAAACAAAAGAATTGTTGATTCAACTGCGATGGAAAATCAACATAATAATAATGGGTTAAATGGAGGAGTACCAGCAGACATGATAGAACCAGTCCAGAATCATGTCGAGAGGAGCTTAAGGGACTACATATAGCCGATTGTCACAGGAGTGCATTCATGCATAAGGCCACCTGTTGTGGAGGCCAATAATTTTGAGATTAAGCCAACAATCTTGCATATGATCCAGAGCACAATTTAGTTTGGTGGGTCGCCTTCAGAAGATCCGCATATGCACTTGGCGAACTTTTTGGAGTTATGTGCTACCTTTAAATACAATTGTGTTACTGATGATTCCATTAGGTTGAAACTCTTCCCATTCTCACTCAGGGACCGAGCTAAAATCTGGTTGAACTCTCTTCAGGTAAATTCAATTACTACTTGGCAAGATGTGGCACTGAAATTTCTTGTCAAGTTCTTTCCTCCATCAAATACCGTGAAGTTAAGGGGAGAAATGAAAAAAATTTATCAGCTTGATGAGGAGTCCTTATATGATTCTTGGGAGAGGTTTAAGGAGTTGCAAAGGAGATGTCCTAACCATGAAATTGAATAATGGACGTTGTTCGACAATTTCTACAATGGGTTGTGTGGTACTACTCGTACCATAATTGATGTTGCGGGTGAAGGGGCATTTATGAGTAAAAGCGCTAATGAGGCGTGTGAACTGTTAGAGGATATGACCACAAATAACCATCAATGGTCTGGTGAGATATCAACGGGCAGTAGAAAATCAACAGGGGTTCATGAATTAGATGTCATTACTGCTTTAACTGCTCAAGTTGCTTTCTTGATAAAACAACTGCAACAGAATACCGTGTCCGTAAATGTTGTTCAGATGCAAGTGGTTTGTGAAATTTGCGGGGGTCCACATACTTTTGATAGGTGTGCAACAATGGATACAAATAATGTTCCTATGGACCAAGCTCAGGTTCAAGAAGCTGAGAATTTCAGAGGCCCTACAATAATCCATTCTCCAACATTTATAATCCTGGGTGGAGGAATCACCCTAAATTATCATGGAGAAACAACCAAGGCCAACAATCACAGTTTCAAGGGCAATATCAAAATCACAGCCACAGTTCCAAGGGCAGTACCAATAAAGTAGTCCACAACAACAAATGAATCAATCTTACCTTCTCAACACTTAGGCCACCAGTCCCACAAGAGAAACATGATGAATTGAGAGCAGTTTTGTTGACCCTCACTAATTCCCAAACCCAGTTCATGACTGAAACAAGATCATCTATCCAGAATTTGGAGATACAAGTAGGTCAGCTAGCAAATATGTTAAACAACATACCGCAAGGGAATCTCCCTAGCAATACTATTGTAAATCTGAAGGATCAATGTCATGCTATATATTTAAGAAATGGTACGCAAGTTGAACCAGCTGCAGCCCAACTACCTGTGGAAAAGAATGATGAGTTGGGAGAGACATCTGGTTTAGAGAAAGAGGAGGGCACTGAAGACCACCCTACTATAAAAAATGCACCACCAGCGGTTGTTGTTGACCCCCAAATCAGAATTTCAAACCCTTAAAGATTTAAGAAAAATTCTCTTGATAAACAGTTTTCTAAGTTTTTAGAGGTGTTCAAGAAGTTGAACATCAACATTCCCTTTATTGAGGCCTAGAGAAGATGTCCAATTACGTGAAATTTAAGAAGGAAATTCTCTTTAAAAATAGAAAGCTAAAAAAGTATGAAACTTTGGCATTAACGGAGGAGTGCAGTGTGATTTTGCAAAAGAAGCTTCCCCAGAAGTTGAGAGATTCAGGGAGTTTCACTATACCCTGAACTATAGGAAATTTTGAATGCAAGAATGTCTTGTGTGATTTGGGGGCTAGTATCAACCTGATGCCCGTATCGGTGTTTCGTAGACTTGGGTTGGGTGAATCAAAGCCTACAACCATTACTTTGCAGCTAACAGGTCGTTCAATCAAGCATCCACGAGGTATCATTGAAGATGTGCTGGTGAAAGTGGATAAGTTCATCTTTCCTACTGATTTCATTATTTTGGATATGGAAGAAGATGAAAATATGTACATCATACTATGGAGACCCTTCTTAGCTACATGGCAAGCATTTATAGATGTTGAAAAGGGCAAATTAAAACTTCGAGTCCAGGGGGAAGAAGTGAGTTTCAAGTTTTCAGGGCAACACCGATCCAAGAGCAAGCGCCGACTATTTTCCATTGATGTGATTGCAGAATCTATTCTGAGAAAAGATTTGAGAGTACTGAGACTCTTGAAGTAGCATTAACACAATGCGAGAAAGATGATATTGAAGACATTGAGCGTGTGGAATATGCCAAGTGTGTTAACCCATATGAACTCCTATACTGGAGAAGAAAAGGTAAAAAGAAAAAGAAAGAGATCCTAAAATGGTTGTGTTGCAGGGTTAACTTACCCCCTTGAATTAAAGACGAAGAAGAAATATGTGTTACGCTAAATGACATTAACGATAGAGCTATTGGGAGGCAACCCAACATTTTAATTATTTTATTTTAATTTGTTTTGTTTGTTTTGAAGAATTTCAATGCTTTGTTGTTTTTTGGTCTATGTTTTTTATGTCAGGTAAATTGGGAGCCAACTCGGAGTGAAAGAGGACTGCGAGATGCTGAAATAACAAGCAAAAATCGGAGTGTCCAGATTTGAATTAGCGTCGTGGCGCTTAAGAAACAGAATGTCTAAAACATTTCATCGGTTAAAAGAGATGTGATGCTCTATCTTGTAGCATTCGCCGCAACCATTCTGAATCGATGTCATTTTTTATGTAAGTCTTCGTTCCCTTGCTTTCCTTTTTTCACATTGGGACAATGTGTTGAATAAGTTTGGGGGAATCTTACTGTTTTGTGTTAGTATTCGTAATTATTTATGATAAGTTATTTGTTTATTGTTAGTGTCTGTGTTTGAGTATTTTGTTTCAACGAATCAAGTTAATAATAATAGCCCATGAGATTGAGTGAACACATACGATATAATTGTATGTTATTGATAGTCATGAAATGCATAAATCTATGTGCTTAAGTTGGATTGTTTTTTAGTTGTTTTCGGTTATTAATAATGATGAAAATTTAATCATGATAGTTGACTTTCTTGTACTCTAATATGGATTTATGCATGATTGAATTTTGGTTTGAGGAAAGATGGTGAAAAATTCTAGAACTTGTTTGCTTGCTACTTGAGATGAAATCCTAGATAATGCATGCTTAGGAAGATGATTAGGTCATCTTTGGAACGTTTGAGCCTTTCAAGCCATCCTTGATTACATTGATCCCTAGCTACCCCTTTTGAGCCGTAAAGTTAACTCTTTATTGATTGACACTTATTTTGAGCCTACTTGAAACCCTTTACTATTTTTCCCTTCTCTTGAATTACCATAAGTATAGAAGCATATGAATGGGGAGTGAATTCTGGTAAATGGTATTTTAGATTGGGTGCTATCAATAGAAGTGTAAAGGATTGAGAAAAATTCAGAAGAAAATTCATCTAAAAATAAACTACACGCCTATTGTACATACAGTGAAAAACAAGTTTGGGGGAGTGTGTAGTTAAAAAAATTAAATTAAATGTGGATTTTCTCAATCTAGAAAATAGAAGAAAAATGTGGGATTGTTGTGAATTGTAATGTGATATCAAGTTGGATTGGCTGGTCTCTATGCTTATGGTAATTTTGAACTCAAATGACATTTCATCTACTCGTGCCTTAGCCTAACGATATAACCTATAAAAGTCTTGTTGATTCTTGAGCATGTGTCTCCTATATTAGTTGAGAGTAGCAAGTTAGCAAACCTATAGAATTTTGGCCTCATGGAGTGTTGGTGAAAATTCATTGTGAATAAACTAATATTGAGTACATGTTTAAGTCAACAATCATGGTTGAGTGATCATATGCCTTAATAACTTTAAGAAAAATTGAGGAATATCTGACTTGAAATTCTAGATAGCAAGTTAGTGGCTAAAAGTTCCTGAATATTATATTGCATGTTGTTCATGATCTTCGAGGCATAATCTATTATGGTTGACTTGATTCATTCTTAGAGTTTGTGTATTTTTCTTTTAAGGTGTCTAAAGTTCTTTACTCGAGGACGAATAAAGTTTACGTTTGAGGGTATTTGTAGAGTCTATTTTTTGGAGTATTTGTTGAGTCTATTTTTAGTGCTATTTTAGAGTGTGTTTTAGGGAGTCTTTCATTGTCTTTTAATTATTTTATACAGTATTATGCGTGTTGTTTTGTGTTTTCAGGTTTTTAAGTGATTCAGAAAGGAATAAGACAAATTTGAAGAGAATAGGCGGTTATGTAGGACCAAAAATGCACATCGAGTCCCAAGCAATCAGTCAAAGAAGTCCCACTCGAAACAAAAATTCGGACGAAAAATGATGAAGAGTCGCGATGCCGAGAAGGATGAGCTGCTGCGCTGAAGAGTCGCGACGCGGCGCCTGATCGAAAGAAACTAAAGAGTGAAATAGAGTCGCGGCGCCTGATAGCTGCATCGCGTCACTGACGGCGTCGGTGAGCGGAAAAACCTAAATTTTTATGAGGGTAAAATGGTCTGTTTGAGGGGTTTTCGTGATATAAGCTTCAATAGGCAGATTTTAGGGATTATCACATATTTGGAAGAAGAAATAAGAGGCCGAGACGTCGATTGTTCAAGTTCTTTTCCTTTCTTTTCTTAATTCAGTTCATGTTGGTTTTTAAGACAATTAGTTTTATTAGCATGTCTATGAACTAATTTCTTTATTAGGATTTTCCGTCGATAAACTTTAAACTCTATTATTTATTAATGTATTGCAATTGTTTCTTCTTTATCTATTAATATCTATTCAACTTGCGTTTATTGAATGAGAATTAACTGGCCATTAATTTTCATTACTTATATAATTTCAAATATATGATATTGTTGATTAGACATAGGTTTAATCTTGAACGAGAATATCACGATTGCATGTATAGAATTTTAGGTTATTGATCTTAATCCTCCTATGTGGTTGAATTTATCATAGAAATACAGAAAATTCTCACTTAGATTAAGTTTTTATATGTCCTAACCGGAATATAGAACACCTCAGTTAACCTGCTATCTTAATAAGAAGAAGAATTGCTAGTCTTGCATTAACGAATGATAGAGTGGATAGTTGATGAAATTGAAAATCCTAATTACCTTCATTACTAAGTTAAACTCTGTGTGTTTTCATTTTATTTTATTCCTTCAAATTACTTTAGTTTATTAATTCGTAGTTTAGAAATTTCAATCTATATTCGTTTACTAAATAGAAATCAAAGATTAATTAGTTGGTAATTGATAATTTAGTCTCTGAGGACGATACTCGATTTTATCCAAATTATTACAAATTGCGATACGTACACTTGCGTAGCATATAAAAATCTCACAATAGTATACTGGAGGTCTCTATGGTTATAAAAGACATCACCCCATATCTCAAATGCGTGGTTAACTATTGCCGACCCTAAGTCATGGGTCCGTAATTCTTTTTGACTTTTCCAACCGCTCTCAAGCATAAAGGATCTCACTTCCTTATTTATTCTGAATATGCACATCACAAATGCATTAACTTATCTCGCTCTCCACCATCCTGGAGTTTCTTACATACATAGCCTCAAGTATTTTTTTTCTGGATTTTGATTTGTTCTGTATTCAACCAACATAGCTAACTATAAGCTGAGTTGGTAGGTAAGCCTTTTACGGTATCTACACCAATTGATGAATCAATTATTGTCAGGTGACTCTATTGAGGTTGTACGATAATGATTTGCAGTTGTCAGACCTCACCGAATACTATTATGTTAAGAAATGGTCAATTTTGACGCCATTACGGGCATGGATTGGTTTCTGGCTGCGTGACAGATTAGATATAATCATATATACAGAGGAGATTGTAGACAACTTTTGGTAAGGTTCTTCATAGTATATTCCTATGGGGGTGGATGTTACACCCTGTATTTTCTCACTAGAATACGCCGTAGTAAGTCATTGTGAACCTGGAAGTAGTAAGGGATTTTATAAAGATATATATGAATTAGAAATATCTCGGTAATCATGGAAGGATTAGATGTCAAACGAATCAAAGAATAAATTTCATCAATGTAATATCCCGTACTTTTGGATTATGGTTTGAACCGCTCAACATATGTAAGTAGGCCTGAGTCCCGAAGAATTTTGATCAGATTAAAGTATTCATATAAAGATTTTGGGGTATAAAATGATGGAGTCCCGAAATAATTTAGAACTTAACACGTGTGACGACGGTGATTCAAAGTAATATTTTGTGTATTCCAGAAGAGGCTACGGACTAGTGATATATCACATGATCACACTAATGAGTATATGAAGTGTGTTAAAAATAATTTGATATTTAAATAAATAGAAATCAATAAATTAATTGTGTGTGATTGGTTAAATGATGAAATGTAGTGGAGATAAAACATTAAGTTAATTAATTGATAAGTGTTGAAGGGCAACACTTCCACGTGGTATTGGTATATTAAAGCAAGATTTAGGTGACTCATAAATGAATTGTTGAGTCAAATAACATATGGGGTACATGGCTACACGGGTAAAGGAAAAGATGAATTCTTTGGACTTAATTCTACATCTTTAGCATTTTAGTTCAAGAAAAAGTTGTACGTCCGATAGATATTTTTGCCAACTTTCTTATTTTAGACCTTAGCTAGAAAATGTATGCCACAATTTAATTCCTCCTAGGAACACACGAAATAAAAATATGAAGTGGATAAATAAAAATGAAAAAGAGATGTTTCCAAATGTGAAGCTTTTTTTTACATCCATATGATCTACTAAAGTAGATCGGTATTAACTATATAATAAAAGCAGATCATGGTCTATGTAGTCCCAAGAAGGTAAGAACTCCAACCTATCTAATGCTTCTTCGGCCAAATATGATATATAAGCGGGACCTGTACTATGAGCAAGCTGTGCGAAAAACTGCTTCTTTTTTCCAGTTTCAAAAAAACTTAGGTGAAATAGGGTTCTACCGAGAAAATTAGATCTTTCCACTTTAGTTTAACCTTTTTTTCCTCAAGACATGGTAAGCAATGTTGTCCTCCATTCAAGCGGATCGAAGGTTTCTTCGTAGTGAAGTAAGGTGGGAGTAGGGATAGTTCATGACATCTAAGATTAACTTGTAAGAGTAGATGGTTTAGCCGTCATCGATAGAAGATCAGAAGTAAAGGTTTGTAAGGCTAATTATCCTTTCAAACATGAATTTCAAATATATATTAATTTCTAGATGAATTGTCAAAGAAGTATCTTAACCACATGTTTGTTTATCCCTTGTTGGGAGTACTTTGTTGTCTTAATAAGGTTTCTTGTTTAGATTTGTTTGTAATCTAGTTATGTGAACTTTTTACCTCACATGTACCACTTAGAAAGATCGTGTTGAAAAGGAATATTCGGGAAGTCTACCAAGTGTCATTTTAAAGAAAGGGGAGAGTCTTACTAGTTAAAGAAGCCAAAAGTGCTATTACTGTTACAGTAGACTATGAACACCACAGAATGAATATCAGTTGTGCAGTGATGTATTTACCATCGGTTGGGCAGTTGTGTATCGATATTTACCACTGGTAGGGTAGACACATATTCACCGCCGATCTATAGCCGATTAGGCAGTTATACAATTACCACCGAGCTACGGCCGATCGGGCAGTTACCACTTATCAGTTGGGAAGTTGAATGGTTAGAGTTACAATGTCGATGTAGTGTCATAGAATGAGATTATATCATAAGCATGATCATTATACATGGCCCTCAGGAGTATTTCAGAGGTTCAGGTTGACTCGTATCCCTCTTTTTATGATTTCTTATTGTTATGTTTTATTACTGCCTCATACTAATATCATTTTTGTCGGGGATGCTATATCTTATGCCATGCAGGTTCAGGTAGACAAGGAGAGGGCCCTCCACCGTAGGTTGCTTCCAGATATTAGTTTTTATTGGTAAGCTCAACTTTTTCTTGAGTATTATCGGGTCAGGGTTGTGTATATGCCATTTTATACTATGGGTATGTCGGGGGCCCTGTCCCGACCTAATAACATATTGTATTACTCCTAATGACTTGCATATTAGTGATCATTGTATAGTCGTTACGTACGACCTTGTCGGTCTTGTTATGTATATGTTGGTTAGTTGCCTATTGCTACAAGTTGTTTCATTTAGAACCCTTCGAGATTATCATTCTGAATCCTTGTTGACCCAAAAATTTGTATGTTCACGTTATGATATACAGGTGGTACACTCAGTCCGTCCAAGTACGATTGCCGGTCATACCCCCTAAGGTTGTGGTATGACAATTAAGTACTCTTTTATGTTATATAGGTCGTATTATAGAGTATTTGAGTCATATTATTCATACGTCAAGTTCGGAAGTATATCGGGTTGCGATTAAGAAGTCGATGAAGGTTCGTCGAAAGTTAAGGGTTGAAATCTATTAGAATTTGGGTCAGTTTCCTCTGGGATTGTCTCCTAATATACTTTGAGTTACGAGATTATCAACTCACTAAATTGAAAGTCTACGAGTCTAGTTTCCAGCGTATTAAACATTTTATCGATATAACATCGTAGTAGAGAGATATTTTCATTTTAGCTAGACTGCACAGACTGTCGAGCATGCAGTAAAGGACTTCGTTGAGCGAGCTCCAAAGCGAGCATATTGCTTGCCTTGAGGTTCACCCAACGAGCAAGGTGAGTTGGTATGAGGTATATATAAGATAAGGATAAGATATTTTAGCTCATTTCTCATTTCTTCAAGAATGTAAATCTCTAGAAACACTCCCTACACTTCATAGAATTCTAATGAGATTTCAAGGTGAATTGAAATCAATTTCACTCTTCGATTCTCTTCTAATTTCACGGTTCATGATTCTTACCATGCATGCATACTTAAATCTTATCATAGCTTTCTTACAATGCCCGAATCAACAATATATTAAATACACCTACTTAGACACGAGTAGTTTTCACGTGTCGTAAACCATCTAGGGCTATTAACTTCTCTCAGAGATTTCGAAACTCCCAAAAATAATTATATGCAGTTCTTGAATCATAAAACTCAAATGACAATCTTTCTTTAGAATTCTCATCAAAACAATTCTAAAGTAAATAATTCTAAAGTAAACAATTCTTGCTCAAGTAGTTTGAAATGAAATCAAGTTGCATTAAAGATAAATCCATCATCTATTTGTACAAAAATTCTAACTATTAAAAAATATTATGAAACTTTAACAAATCACGTAATTTCATGGAGTGCTGTCAGCGATGGCTGTTGTTAAGGAAAGACTCAAGGATCGAGTGACCCAACTTGATGGCAAGGTCGACCATTTGGATTTTAAAGAATAAAGAAATTACAGTTTGTAATGTGAAATGGAATATCATTCGAAGTATTTTTTTTATAATTCAATGAATAATATGAGCCGATCGCTCCAACCGAAACTCACATTAATGAAGAAAATTAATTTAATCTAAACTCATGATATGATCTTGAGGAGGAGACAACTTTAGTAAATCATTATCTTAATACACATTTGTTCTTCTTTAGAGCATCCTGTTTTGCTCTATTCCAAATAATTCAACTACCAAATCAATCTCCACATAGTTAATTCAAGAATCAATTCTGAAAGTCTCAAAACTTCCAACTCCAACAACCTTAGATTTGATTCTTCTCAATCTTTGGGTTCATAGTTAATCTAAATTTTTGTTGTAGTTTCTTGGAACGAACATCAACCATAATCTTTTCTAACAACAGTAGTTAAAAGTGAGTTGCAAAGTTTATCTTGAACCGCGAAACTTTAGGTTGGTGGAAAGCCTTGTTCTTGAGTTCTTGTTGATAATCTAGTGATTTCAAGATAAGACTTTATTATAATCTATGTTAGAAAGTAATAGTCTAACTTGAGTTATGTTAAAACTCACCTTAAATGATTGGAGATTGGTCTAGGTCGCTTTGGAGTTGATATTTGAACTAAAAAGAACTCCAATTAGCAATATTTGGGAAAGAAGGAAGGGGCAACTCATATAATCATTCTTTCTTATTTTTTTCTTTTAATACAATTTATGAAGATCAAAGAGGAATGGCGTCTTAAGGAATATGAAAATATTGTAGGGTTTTGTCGAGTTCGTACACGCAGCGTAATTTGAAAATTTATGTTTTAAACCCGACGGACGGTCAAACTGATGGATGATTATATAATGACAAACACATAGAAACTGTAATGCTTCGAAAGAACACTTACAATTTACAAAATCTGAAATCTTCTCTTCAAGTGTAAGTCGAGGGTGAACACGCAATCGTTCCTCGATTTGCAAGTCAAGACTCCGATGTAATTACTCTTTCGGAAAGCTAGGAAATCCGACAGAGTTTTAGCAAAGAATAATTCTTGTGAATTGGGTGTATTAAAATAATGATTGAACCCTCTCTTTATAGCTAAAAAATCAGCTAGGGTTTCCCACGTGGGACAGGCCTAGAAACCGAAGCAGAGTGGGTCATTCGGACCCACTGGACACGTGGCGCCGCGGTGCTCAATAGGTGACGCCGCGACACCACAACCCTTGGTCCTTTGAGTCGTGGCCCTAGTCCAATTCTGCCTCATTTCTATTTTAATTAAATCTGAAACACCATGTCGATTTAATTAAATAATCATTATTTATTCTAATGTCTCGATCATAAACCGAACATTTATATTCTCTCTGATTACATGTTAGACATATTTTGTATACACTTTTTGAGTCATTTTTAGTTGGTATTTTTCCCATTCTCGTTGAAATTAGTATCGTGTTAGGGTCGTTTTTCTTTCTTTTGAGTCACAGAGGTTCTAAATGACAAAATGGTGAATAGAAGATAAAAGTGGGCAGAAAAGGAGGCTCCCGAGGCAAAAAGGACGAAAGTTGACAGATCCGAACAAGAGCAATCAGCTCCACGACGCCAGATAGCAGGGTCGTGGCGCCATATTATCAGAGGAGTTGCAGGAGTTGCGGCACCACGGCGCCAATCTGCAGTGCCGAGACGCGTTTTTCCAGATCCGAAGTGAAATCGGCCAGGGCAAAAGGGTCCAAGACACACGTTTTTGACATCATATAATAAAGCCGTGGGACAGATTTTAGGGGGGATCTCATAATATCTCTCATTCAACACAACTTTTGGAGGCTACACGATTGGAGACCTAGTTCTAAGTATTTTATTTTCTTTTCTTTGTTCTTATTTCAGTTCATGTTGGATATTGAATTAGTTCTTAGCATGTCTATGGCTAGGAGCTAAACTCTTAATTAGGGCTTTCCCTTGAATCGCTTGAAACTCGTTTTTATGAATTAATACATTAGTTTGGTTTCTTCTTCATCTTGTTGAGATTTATTCAATATTGGTTTGAATGTTTGATATTTAACTGATCACTAATTATCATAATTTATATGATTTCTAGTCGAGATCTGAGAGGGAAGATTTTGATATGTTGTAATTGAATAAACATAGGTTAAAATCGCGGATGAAAGTACCCCGATACTTGTGTAGCATTTTAGGTTATTGTTCTTAATCCTCCTATGTGGTAAAATCTATCATAGAAATATAGAAGGTTTCTGCACTGGGATTGAGCTTTTATATATCCTAATCGGAATATAAGACAGATTAGTTAACCTGATATCTTAACGTAGAAGAAGAAGCCACTGTTGTTGCATTAAGGATTGAAAAAAGTGGATAGTCGAGGATATTGGAAGCCCTATTTCCACCATAATTGATTTAAACCAAAGTATATTTAGTTTAATTCTTGCAATTACTCTAACTAGTTTATAGATAAAACTCAATCAAGCTATCGTTAGCCAACTAGATAAAATAGATTAGATGTTCAGTAATTGAAAACCAATCTCTGTGGACGATATTCGGTCTTACAGACTATATTACTTGAAACGATATGTACACTTGTGTGAGCATTTGGAAAATCGCTAACAAGTTTTTGGCGCCGTTGCCGGGGATTTACGTACTTTTAATATCGAATTATCTATTCTTATTTCAACTTTGGTTTTTATTTTTATTTTTATTTTACTTCTTACTCTTAGAACCCTATTGCCTTGATTTGTTTGTTGATTTTGATCGATTTTAGGGACTTAGTTTATGTGAAGAAGAAGAGGAGCATATACACTCGTTCCTCTAAACCCAGAAATCGAGAAACTGTGCAAGAAAAACAGGCGTGAGAAGAGAATTGCTGATTTACTAGCCATGGAAAACCAGCAAAATAACGAGTTGAATGAAGAAATGGGTAATCATCAAAATAACTACAGATTACCCGAAGAGGTGCCAAGAAATGCAGTGGAACGAGTCCAGATTCCAGTCGAGAGAAGCTTGGGTGACTACGTTCTGCCCACAGTTACAGGTGCGCAGACATGCATCAAGCTCCCAACAATAGGAGCAAATAACTTTGAAATCAAACCAGCTATTCTGAGCATGGTACATAATACAGTTCAGTTTGGGGGATTGCCGTCTGAAGATCCCCATATGCACATTGTCAATTTTCTGGAGCTGTGTGCCACCTTTAAGTACAATGGTGTTACTGACGATACCATTAGATTGAGGCTCTTCCCATTCTCACTCAGGGACAGAGCCAAGATCTGGTTGAATTCGTTGCCTGCAAACTCCGTCACCACCTGGCAAGACTTAGCTTAAAAGTTTCTTGCCAAGTTCTTCCCTCCATCAAAGGCAGCAAAGCTGATGGGAGAATTGAACAACTATTATCAGCTAGATGGAGAGTCACATTATGATGCATGAGAGCGGTTCAAAGACTTGCAGAGAAAATGCCCGCATTATGGTATTGAAAAGTGGATGTTGGTCCACATTTTCTATAATGGATTGAGTGGTACTACTCGTACCATAATTGATGTTGCTGCAGGGGGAGCGTTTATGAGGAAGAGTGTCAATGAGGCACATGATTTGCTAGAGGATATGGCTGCAATTAATCATCAGGGGGCTGATGACAGATCATCGAGTAGCAGAAAGACGATGGGTATACATGAGATAGATACTATCACTGCATTAAATGCTCAGGTGGCTCTCTTAACAAAGCAATTGCAGCAGAATACTATGTCCGTGAACGATGTTCAGATGCCTGTGAGTTGTGAGATTTGCGGGGGCCCACACACATTTGATAGATGCACAACAGTGGATCCTAACAATGTACCCATGGAGCAGGTTCATGCAATTGGAAATTCTCAGCGCCCATACAACTCCAACACATATAATCCGGGGTGGAGAAATCACCCCAACTTCTCATGGAGGAATGACCAGGGGCAGCAGGCACAATATCAGGGCAATTACCAGAACTAGCAGCCAAATAATCAGGTTTCATCTTCCCAGCAGTTCAGACCACTTACCCCACAGGAGAAGCCTGATGAATTGAGAGCGACCCTGCTCACACTCACAAACTCCCAAAATCAGTTCATGTCAGAAACAAGGTCCTCCCTCAGGAGCTTGGAAACTCAGGTGGGACAACTAGCAAAGATGGTGAACAACATACCTCAAGGTACTTTCTCTAGCAACACAGAGGTGAATCTGAGAGAGCAGTGCCAAGAAGTCATGTTGAGAAATGGAAAACAGTTGGAGCAGGTTGCACACCACCTGGTGGTGGAGAAGGAGAAAGAGTGGAAGCAAGAAAGATGATGTAGAGAAGGAGGGGGTTACTGATGACCGCCCTACATTAGAGAAGGCTCCACCAGCAGCTATGAGGGAATACACAGAAAAAATCCCTTACCCTCAAAGGCTCCATAAGAAGTCCATGGACAAGCAGTTCTTCAAGTTCTTGGAAGTGTTCAAGAAACTCCACATCAACATCCATTTTATTGAGGCTTTGGATCAGATGCCTACATATTTCAAGTTCACGAAGGAGATCCTTGGGAAGAAGAGGATATTGGCAGACTATGAAATAGTGGTATTGACAGAGGAGTGCAGTGTTATCTTGCAAAAGAAACTGCCACCAAAATTGAGAGACTCAGGGAGTTTCACCTTGCCCTACACTATAGGAAAGGTAACATGTAATAGGGCACTCTGTGATTAGGGGGCTAACATCAATCTTATGCCTCTATATGTGTTCAAAAGACTAGGTTTGGGGGAAGCCAAGCCAACCACAGTGAATTTGCAGCTTGCTGACCTATCCGTCGTGCATCCCCGAGGTATAATTGAAGATGTGCTAGTCAAAGTGGACAAGTTCTTCTTTCCAGCGTATTTTCTCATTCTTGACATGGAGGAAGATGAAGTCATGCCCATCATATTGGAGAGACCATTTCTAGCCACGGGTAGAGCCCTCATTGATGTGGAGAAGAGAGTTAAGGCTCAGAGTCCAAGACGAGGAGATGGTGTTCAAAGTCTTCAAGTCTACCACTGAATCCTAAGCAAGCAGCAAATGCTTGGCTATGAGCACAACTGACGCAGTAGCCCATCAAAAACAATCCAAAGGTATGATGATCATTGAGACAACTGCAATTCCACCGGCAAGAAAGGTTAGTGCAAATGTTGAAACAAAAGCGGATGATGTAAAAGCTGACCAAGAGGTAAATCTTGCTAAACTCAACCCCATGAAAAAGAAGAGGAGAATGAGAAAGAGAAAACTAATTTTTAAATGGATGGGTTGTGGGGTAACTTACCCCAGTGATTAAATAAGAGAACTGCGTCCGGCTAAAAGACGTTAAAGACAGCGCTACTTGGGAGACAACCCAATGTTTAAATTATGCAATTAGTTTTAACTTGAACAACCTCACTTGATGGTATTTTTGGTTGTGTTGTGATGACAGGTGAAGGAATTGGATATTAAGCACGGAAAAACACGAAGTTGGGACAGCGCCGCATCGCCAATTTGCAGGGTCGTGGCACCGAATGATCAGAGAAGGCACATGAATTTTGGCACTGCGGCGCCGGGCGCGATTTTAGAAAAATAAAAAGCCCTAAATCTGATCGGTGTATTTTATATACACCTTTTGAGTCGTTTTTAGTTAGTCTTTTGCCTCTTCTTGTATAAATATGTGTCGTGTGAGGATATATTTTCTTTCTTTTACAGTGGTTTAAAGTGGCATATTGGCGAAAAGGAGTGAAAAGAAGGCAGAAACAGAGGTTCCAGAACTCAAAAAACTGAAAAGTTGGCAACCCGGGCGAGAAAGCAGGGCGCGTGGCGCGGACCATCAAGATCAGCGGGGCCAACGCCTTGAAGCGAGCGATCGCGAAGTTTCGGCGCCACGACGCCGGTTGTAGGGCCGTGGCGCCGACGCGGGAAATCTGCCAGATCCGAATAGGATTGGGCCAAGGCCAAAGAGGAAAAGGTTTTGCACGTTTTTTGGGATATAAAATGACCTTTTAGGTCAAATTTGAGGGGTTCCACACCTTACCATTCATCACAACATTAGATCAAGATGGAAGACTTATTTTTGAGTAATTTCTTGTTCTTTACTTTATTTATTTCTAGTATATGTTGGATACTATTTTAGTTCTTGGCATGTCTATGGCTAGGAACTAACTTAATTTAGGGCTTTCCATGTTGAATCGCTTGAACCTCGTTCTTATGAATTAATGCATGTTTTGGTTTCTTCTTATTATTGTTGAGGTTTATTCAATAATTGCTTTGATTGCTTGATAATTAATTGATCACTAGTTATCATCACTTATATGAGTTCTAATCGAAATCCGAAAGGGGAGATTGTGAATATGCTATAGTTGAATAAACATATGTTTAAATCGTGGACGAAAGTACTCCGATACTTGTGTAGCTTAATATGTTATTGCTCTTAATCCTCCTTTGTAGTCAATCTTGTCATCGAAAGATAGAAGGGTTCTCCATTGGGGTTGAGTGTTTATATTACCTTAACATGAGTATAAAATGACTTATTTAACCTGCTATCTCAACATAGAAGAAGAACCTTAATTGTTACATTAACGATTAAAAGCGAGCGGATAGTTGAGGAGATTTGGAAGCCCTATTTCCACCATATCTGAAGTAAAGTAAAGTAATTTAGTTAGCGTCTATAAACATAGATATAAACAAACCATCAACTCATCGATCACCAAATAGATACCATAGAATAGCAGTTGGTAATTGAGCACTAATCCCTGAGGACGATAACTCGGTCTTCTAGACTATATTACGTGTAATGATACATGAACTTGCGTTTAACGTGTGTATAAATTGCGCATCATATTTTTGGCGCCGTTGCCGGGGATTGGCGTAGTTCATTATCAATATTTCTATTCTTAATTTCTAATTTGGTTTTTATTTTTCTTTTATTTTATTTTATTGTGGAACCGTGCGCCGTGATCCGTTTGTTGATTTTGATCTGTTTCAGGACTCTAGTTTATGCGAAAAAGAAGAGGGGCAGACACACTTGTTCCCTTTAACCCTGAGATCGAAAAGACTTGCAAACAAAACAGGCGAAATACGCGGATTATCAGATTGATAGCCATGAGGGATAGACAAAATAATAATGTGATGAATGAAGAGATGGGTGAACATCAACCCAACCAAAAAATGCCCCCGGGGTTGCAGAATGACGTAGAGTAAAGGGTCCAGGTCCAAGCTAAGAGAAGTTTGGGAGATTATGTGCTACCAAGAGTGAATGGAGCACAAACATGCGTAAGGATCCCAACAATAGGAGCAAACAATTTCGAGATAAAGCCTGCGATCCTGAGCATGGTGAAAGATACAGTTCAATTTGGAGGGTTGCCATCTGAAGACCCTCATATGCACATAGCAAATTTCTTTGGAGTTGTGTGTCACTTTCAAATATAATGGTGTTACTGACGACGCCATCCGTTTGAGGCTTTTCCCCCTTCTCACTCAGGGAAAGAGCAAAAGTTTAGTTGAATTACCTGCCTACGAATTCTATATTTACATGGCAGGATCTGGCACAGAAGTTCCTGACAAAGTTCTTTCCACCGTCCAAAGCAGCCAAGTTGAGAGGAGAGCTGAACAATTTCTACCAGACTGATGGGGAGTCACTTTATGAGGCTTGGGAGAGATTTAAAGATCTGCAGAGAAAGTGTCTGTATCATGGCATTAAACTATGGAATTTGGTCCATATCTTCTATAATGGGCTAAGTGGGACAACAAGAACCATCATTGATGCAGCTGCAGGTGGAACCTTCATGAAGAAGACAACACATGAGGCCCATGATTTGCTAGAGGACATGGCCACTAATAACCATGTGTCAGATGATAGAGGGGTAAGTTGAAGGAGATCGATGACATTACATCGTTGAATGCACAGGTTGCTCTCTTGACCAAGCAACTTCAGCAGAACACAGTGTCAGTGAATGCAATTCAGACGCCAATAAATTGTGAGATGTGTGGGGGTCCTCATACTTTTTATAGGTGCCCATCAGCAGACCCCAACAACATCCCTATTGAGCAAGCAGAATGTCAGGCAGTGGGGAATTACCAAAGGCCCCAGAACAACCCCTATTCAAATACTTACAATCCAGGGTGGAGGAATCACCCTAACTTTTCATAGAGGGGTGATCAAGGGCAACAGAACCAGTTCAGAGGCCAATACCAGAATCAGCAACCATTTAACCAGGACTCATCTTCCCAGCGATTGATACACCGCTCGCGAAAGCGGGCAATTGCAGCGGCGCTTGTTGACACTTACAAATTCACAAACCCAGTTCATGGCAGAGACAAGGTCCTCTATAAGGATCATGGAACTTCAGGTGGGAAAGCTGGCAAAAATGGCAAATAACAGGCCGCATGACACTCTTCCTAGTAATACAGAGATGAATCCCAAAGAGCAGTGTCAGGCAATACAGTTGAGAAGTGGGAAGCAGTTGGAACAGCCCATAGCCCAACCTGTGGTAGAAACGAGTTGAGCGAGATGGTTGTCTGAGAGAATGAGGTTCACGATGACCGCCATATATTAGAGAGCTCGCGATTCGGTAAGGGAGTGCGTAGAAGACCCTTACCTCGAGATTGCAGAGGAAAACAGTTGATAAGCAATTTTCCAAGTTCTTGGAGGTGTTTAAAAAGCTGCACATTAACATCCCCTTCATTGAGGCATTGGAGCAAATTCCCACATACTTCAAATATATGAAGGAGATCCTTGAGAAGAAGAGGAAGCTAGTGAAATATGAGACCATAGCACTAACTGAGGAGTGTAGTGCCATTTTGTAGAAGAAGCTGCCCCCAAAGTTGAAAGATCCGGGGAGTTTCACCCTACCTTGCACGATAGGGAATGTAACTTGTAACAGGGCACTATGTGATCTAGGTGCTAGCATAAACTTATTGCCCCTATCCGTGTTCAAGAAGCTAGGTTTGGGAGTGATCAAGCCAACTACGGTGAATCTGCAGCTGGCGAACAGATCAGTGGTGCATCTTTTAGGCATCATTGAAGATGTGCTCGTCAAAGTGGGGAAGTTCTTCTTCCCATCAGACTTCCTCATCTTTGACATGGAGGAAGATGCTGAAATCCCTATCATCTTGGGAAGACCATTCTTGGCCACTGGAAGGGCCTTGATAGATGTGGAAAAGGGCGAGCTGAAACTCAGAGTTGAGGATGAGGAGATGGTGTTCAAGGTGTTTAAACACACCGTCGAACCACCAGTCATAAGCAAGTATTGTGCAGTCAGCACTGTGAGCTCATCAGCTGAGCCAGAAAGGGCCAAAACCAAGGTGAGCAGTCCGCCAGTGCAGGTATGTAATTCTAACCCTCCTCTTGAGAAAAAGGAGAAAAAAATAGAAGGCGGAAAAGAAAGATGATTATGAAATGGGTAGGTTGTGGGGTTAAATTACCTCAAGCTTCTCGATAAGGAACCTGCGTCCGGCTACAAGACGTTAAAGGCAGCGCTACTTGGGAGGCAACCCAAGGTTTTTAAATTTATGCAATTTAGTTTTAGTTAGAACAGTCTCACGGAAGGTATTGTTTGCATGTTGTGATGATAGGTACAGGGCTAAAAAGTGGAGGACAAAAAATGCGAGAGGGGAGAAAAACCAGCCCGGCGCCACGGCGCCCAGCAGAGGGCCATGGCGCCGAAATTCCAGAGAGGCGCAGGAAATTGGGCGCCACGGCGCCAATCTCAGAGCGCCACGGTGCCGAAAGTCCAGAAGGTCTCTGAAGTCTGGGCGCCACGGCGCTAAGAGTTCAGAGAGTCGCGGATGTTTGGGCGCCACAACGCCAGTCTCAGGGCCGTGGCACCGCGATGGAAAATCTGAAAATAAAGATCCCTAGAAACAGTTTCCCTCTTCCATTCTGACAGGATTTCTGACGTTATCTGCCATGCATTATACGCCGCCACCGCCACCATTTTAAACCACAAGTCTGTATGTTGTCCCGTCTTTCTTTTATTTTTTAGTCTTGCACACATTAGAGACAATGTGTGATTTAAATTTGGAGGGAGTTCTTAGTTTATTTTTTGTGTGTTTTTGAGTCTTTTTGTTGTTATTTCTATGTTTATTTGAGTCTAATATTTTTTTTATATGATCATGCATGTTATAGTTACTTGAAACGCCTAGTGAAGTAAAGTGGAATAATGTAATGGAATTAGAATCAACCATCTGAACACTTAGGTTAGATATGCCAAGAATTCATGAAATCAAACTATTTGGGATATCTTGCTTGATTTATGCATTGTTAATGATTAAACCTATGTGTCTGCTTGCTTGCTATTTGAGGCGAAATAGTTAGGATATACATGTTAGGGAGATGACTCAGACATTTCTTTGTTAGCCCTTTCTTACCATTCTTTGTCTATCCCTGACATTAAAATTGTACCCCTAGTCAGCCCCGTTGAGCCTAAAAATAAGATCTTTTCTTTGACACCCTGTAATTCCATACTTGTGACATAAGTGAAAAAAATTGAGATGCTTGGAATACAAAGTGTTGAAAAAAGAGACAAAAGAGAGTGAACAATTTTGATGCATCCCAATGAAATGTAATAATAAATAGGCAAAAGCCTAAGTTTGGGGGTGCTTACTATTCATCAGACACCTCATTCTCTCAAAACAAAAGAGGGGAAAGATAGGTATGAGGTTAAAAAGAAAATCAAAAGAAAAGGGAAGAATCGAAAGCAAAAGAGCTTATGGTACGTAAGATTGAGCCTAAAAACCTATTTTTACCTACCCCTGCCTAAGCCTACATTACAACCCTGAAAAGCCCTGAAGATCTCTAATATGTGTATCCATGATTAGTGGAGAATAGCAAGTGAACATACCATAGGATTTTGAAATTGACAAGCATAGTTAGGTATTTTTGCTTCCATTGAGCATGATTAAATTGAATTTGCGAAATATCTGACTTGAGTGTTTAAAATGCTAAAAATCCATGCTATATGTTCTTGCATATTATTCTACTAACCTTTATGATTTTCTAAGTAACAATGATGCAGCAAATTGATCAATGTATTTGAGTCATTTGATTTTCTTTTCTTTCGTGTCTTTGTTTCTATTTTTTATCTTTACTCGAGGGCGAACAAATGTTAAGTTTGGGGGTATTTGATCGGTGTATTTTATATACACCTTTTGAGTCGTTTTTAGTTAGATTTTTGCCTCTTTTTGTATAAATATGTGTCGTGTTAGGATATATTTTCTTTCTTTTGAGTCACAGTGGTTTAAAGTGGCACATTGGTGAAGATGAGCGAAAAGAAGATAGAAACAGATGTACCAGAGCTCAAAAAGCTGAAAAGTTGGCAACCCGGGCGAGAAATAGGGCGGCGCCGTGGCGCCAAACCATCAGCAGCAGCGGGGCCACGGCGCCCAAGAAACAGAGCCAGTCGCAGAAGTTTCGGCGCCACGGCGCCGGTTGCAGGGCCATGGCGCCGATGCGGGAAATCTGCCTGATCCGAATAGGATTAGGCCAAGGCCAAAGAGGTAAAGGCTTTGCACGTTTTTTGGGATATAAAAGGACCTTTTAGTTCAGATTTGAGGGGTTCCACACCTTACCATTCATCACAACATTTGATCAAGATTGGAGACTTATTTTTGAGTAATTTCTTGTTCTTTACTTTATTTATTTCTAGTATATGTTGGATACTATTTTAGTTCTTGGCATGTCTATGGCTAGGAACTAACTTAATTTAGGGCTTTCCATGTCGAATCGCTTGAACCTCGTTCTTATGAATTAATGCATGTTTTGGTTTCTTCTTATTATTGTTGAGGTTTATTCAATAATTGTTTTGATTGCTTGATAATTAATTGATCACTAGTTATCATCACTTATATGAGTTCTAATCGAAATTCGAAAGGGGAGATTGTGAATATGCTATAGTTGAATAAACATAGGTTTAAATCGTGGACGAAAGTACCCCGATACTTGTGTAGCTTAATAGGTTATTGCTCTTAATCCTCCTTTGTAGTCAATCTTGTCATCGAAAGATAGAAGGGTTCTCCATTGGTGTTGAGTGTTTATATTACCTTAATAGGAGTATAAAACGGCTTAGTTAACCTGCTATCTCAACATAGAAGAAGAACCTTAATTGTTACATTAACGATTAAAAGCGAGCGGATAGTTGAGGAGATTTTAAAGCCCTATTTCCACCATATCTGAAGTAAAGTAAAGTAATTTAGTTAGCATCTATAAACATAGATATAAACAAACCCTCAACTCATCGATCACCAAATAGATACCATAGAGTAGCAGTTGGTAATTGAGCACTAATCTCTGAGGACGATAACTCGGTCTTCTAGACTATATTACTTGTAACGATACGTGCACTTGCGTTTAGCGTGTGTATAAATCGCGCATCAAAATCCCCAAATTTTTTCTCATATAAAATCAAACCCTTCCTTCTCTCTAACAGCAGTGAAAATACCATTTTCCCCACCTAAAATCTCCCACAAATTCACACAAATCCTTTCAATCCCCACATACCATCACCATTCAAAACTCCTAGCATTTTTCCACAACATCATTCTTTCACTTGGGTCAAGAAAGCGGTAAAGAACAACCACTCCAAAAGATAATCTTCATCATTGTTCTTGAAATTTCAAGGTTAGTGGAGGAAATAGATTGCAGTTTTGTTTGTTGTACGGGTTGTGTGTTGTGTAGTAGTGGGTGTGTGCTATATTCACTGTGTGTTTTTGGTGCTGTGTGTGTGTTTGTGGCGTTGGTGGTTCGTTGTGTGTGTTGTGTAGTGTGGTGTTGTCTGCGGTGGTTAAATTGTGCTTGGTTGATTGTTGTTGTGAGGAGTTGATAGTTGTTGGGAAACATCAAGGAAACAAGGAAAACGTTGTCAAAAAATTTCCAACACCTCTCACAATGGCCTCTAGAAAACGAACTGCCCGAGCTACCTCATCTTCATCAGCTCCAGACTATGATGTGACTCAATTCACCAACAAAAATGTGGAGGATCGATACAACAAAATTAGTACTAGAGTGTTGATACCAGAAAGAGGCATAGATTACCATGCCATGCCATTTGATGTTGATGGTGACTATGAGGCTATTAGGGCCACGATCGAAGCAAACGGTTGGAAAAGGTTCGTAGATGCAGAAGAAATCACACTCCAGAATGCAAGTCTTATTCGAGAGTTTTATGCTAATTATCCGGAACAAGAAAATGGAAGATGCTTCATGAGAGGGCGGTATATGCCCGTCGATGCTGAGGCGATGAATGCAGTACTTGGGACAACTAATATTGAGAACCAAGGTTATAATCCGTGAGACGTAGTTGCAAAAGCATTGTGCTACCCAGGTGGCGAATTTAACTTTTCTCGCAATGGGTCCAGGGGACTTGCCATTTGCCAATTTAATAGAACAGCCAGGGATTGGCTATATTTCATAAGTGCTCGCTTGATTCCGTCAACTCATTTTTCCAATGTGCCCCAGGACAGAATCAAGCTTGTGTATGGAATCACGTCGGGCAAGACAATTGATATTGGGCAGGAAATAGTGCAGAGTATAGGAGAGATCAGTAGGTTGACTACCACCGACGGATTGGGACATGGATCACTTATATCTGTTTTATGTGCTAGGCATAGAGTCCCAACGTTCTCCACAGTCATTTTCGAGAAGATTCAGTCACATGTGACGTACAGTTTAGTGCACTCTTTCCCTGACCCTACAACAAGACCAACAGAAAGGAGAAGAGGCCCAGTTAGAGCAGACCTTGCGCTAGGAAGAAGAAGAGCGAGAGGCGGTGTGAACTATGAAAGCGGCGAGCGACCACCAACCTCACGACCTTGGAACCTCGGTGCAATGATGGAGCGATTGCTCTAAATCAACAGTCTTTGCAAAACCACGAGAGCATGATGCAAAATCAACAACAAATGATGCAAGATCATCAACACCTGAGCCAGCGCGTCAATGATTTAAGTGCCATGTTCCATCAGTGGTCAATGCAACATCCGTCGCCACCACCACCATTTTGAGCCGCTGTTTTGATGTCTGTAAGTCGTCCCTTTTTAATTTTTAGTCTTTACACATTTGAGACAATGTGTCGTTTAAGTTTGGGGGGGGGGGTTCTTAGTTTATTTTGTATTTGCTTTTGAGTCTTTTTATTGTATTTTGTGTCTTTTATTGTGTCTATATGAGTCAATTTATTTTTTATGATCATGCATGATGTGGTTGTTAGAAACACCTAGTGGATTAAGTGGGATAATGTAATAGAATTAGAAGCAAAAATTTGTGTGCTTAAGTTAGATATGTCAAAAATTCATGAAAAATCTAATTATTGGAATATTTGTACTTAGCCTATATGTTGTCAATTGTGGAAGGAATGGTTGAAAGATGTCTATGAAGTCTGCTTGCTTGTTATTTGAGGCGAAATAGTTAAGATGTACATGTTAGGGAGATGATTCAGGCATTTCTTTGTTAGTCTTCTTACCATTCATTACCTACCCTGACATAAATTGTATCCCTAGTCAGCCCTTTTGAGCCTAAAATAAGTTCTTTCTTTGACACCATATGATTCCCTTGTTTGCCATAAGCAGTAATTGCAAAATTGGAATGAAGAAGTGTGAAAAAAATACAAAAAGAGAGTGAAAAATCGATACATCCCAATAAAAAATATGTAAAAGCTTAAGTTTGGGGGTGTCTGTTATGTGAATGCGTCTCATGCTCTCAAAAGAAAAGGAGGAAGATGATAGGTATGAACTAAAAGGAAAACAAAATAAAAAAAAAATGAGAAAATAGTTGAATGAAATAACGCCTATGGTACGTAAATTGAGCCTAAATGCATACTTTTACCTACCCCTGTCTAAGCCTACATTACAACCCTGGAAAGTCATGAAGATCTCTAGTATGTATGTTTATGCTTAGTGGAGAATAGCAAGTAAACAAGCATATAGCATTGTGGGAAATATGGAATAAAATTGACATGCATATGATAGGTGTTCATGCTTCTATTAATTATGATTGAAATGAATTTGCGAAATATCTGACTTGAAATTCTAGATTGCTAAGAATTTATGCTATGTATGTTCCAACATATTATCCCAACTGACATTCATGTTTTTCTAAGTAACCTTGGTGCAGCCACTTGATCAGAGTCTTTGAGTCATTTCTTTTGTCTCTTTGATTTTGTTTTGATCTTTACTCGAGGGCGAGTAAAGGTTAAGTTTGGTGGTATTTGTTAGACATATTTTGTCTACACTTTTTGAGTTATTTTTAGTTGACATTTTTCCGATTTTCGTTGAAATTAGTATCGTGTTAGGATCATTTTTCTTTCTTTTGAGTCACAGAGGTTCTAAATGGCAAAATGACAAAAAGAAGCTAAAAATAGGCAGAAAAGGAGGCTCCCGAGGCAAAAAGGACGAAAGTTGGCAGATCCGGACAAGAGAAAGCAGTGCCACGGCGCCAGATAGCAGGGTCGTGGCCCCATATTATCAGAGGAGCTGCAGGAGTTGCGGCACCACGGCGCCAGTCTGCAGGGCCGAGACGCGTTTTTCCACATCCGAAGTGAAATTGGCCAGGGGAAAAAGGGTCCAAGTCACACATTTTTGACATCATATAATAAACCCTTGGGACAAATTTTAGGGGGGATCTCATAATATCTCTCATTCAACACAAGTTTTGGAGGCTACACGATTGGAGACCTAGTTCTAGGTATTTTCTTTTCTTTGTTCTTATTTCAGTTCATGTTGGATATTGAATTAGTTCTTAGCATGTCTATGGCTAGGAGCTAAACTCTTAATTAGGGCTTTCCATTGAATCGTTTGAAACTCGTTTTTATGAATTAATCCATTAGTTTTGTTTCTTCTTCATCTTGTTGAGATTTATTCAATATTGGTTTGAATGTTTGATAGTTAACTGATCACTAATTATAATAGTTTATATGATTTCGAATCGAGATCTGAGAGGGGAGATTTGGATATGCTGTAATTGAATAGACATAGGTTAAAATCGCGGACGAAAGTACCCCGATACTTGTGTAGCATATTAGGTTATTGTTCTTAATCCTCCTATGTGGTAAAATCTATCATAGAAATATAGAAGGTTTCTGCACTGGGGTTGAGCTTTTATATAGCATAACCAGAATATAAGACAGACTAATTAACCTGCTATCTTAACGTAAAAGAAGAAGTCATTGTTGTTGCATTAAGGATTGAAAAGAGTGAATAGTCGGGGATATTGGAAGCCTTATTTCCACCATAACTGATTTAAGCCAAAACATATTTAGTTTAATTCTTGCAACTACTCTAGCTAGTTCATAGATAAAATCCAATCAAGCTATCGTTAGCCAAATAGATTAGATGTTCGTTAATTGAAAATCAGTCTCTGTGAACGATATTCGGTCTTACAGACTATATTACTTGGAATGATACATACACTTGCGTGAGCATTTGAAAAATCGCTAACATTACATCCTTGAATCGATGGAACAATTAACTTAGTGTTACCCTACAGACCTTCACATATCGACACTAATAACATTAGGGTCTACACAGAATTCCTAGATGGTGCCGGAAGACGAACTCAATATGTGAAGTATAGTTACACGAAACCTGTGAACTGAACCTCTATGTGGGAAGATAAAACCCTTTGATTCACGACACACTCGATCAAGCTTAGAATCTGCCATGTGTCTATCCAAATGACTTGATCATTATATCTCATCTATATTAGCTGACAACAAGACCATATCAATGATATTTCTATTGCATTGACCAATGACTTAGTCAACCTAATACCATATGAGAATATGAGTGTTCTCTCGAAGATACATTCGAGGAATGAATCCTAATCTTGGCTTAACTACTACCTTTAATCTACGTCACAATATACCCAATACAAGCCGCGTCTCAGCCTATAAGGAATTTGAGCTTAGGACATGATCAAAGTACATTACTTTGTAAACAAGACGTGTATCGACCTCAAGTCTAAGGACGTCTATCTCCTACACGCTGATGACACTTTAGACATATATAACAAATAGTACATCAGCAAGGTATACCAATACTTCTACAAGTATCCATATGTCCATCACGAGTTGCCATAACTCGTAGCAGATGAGACATACTACATCCCTAAGGATATGATGCAGACCACATGTCGACGTATCACATATCATCGATATCCCATTCTCGATGATCATTAGTCGAGGCATTTTAAGAGTTACATTATAATATTAATCTCTCATATTATTAATAACCATGTAACCTCTAAGGATGCAATTATAGAATATTACAGACAATCAACAAATAATTTAATAAGTGCAAATGTCATAATATTAATCTCCATTAATATAAATATGAATGTGTATATAAAGTACATTTGTCCTAATGTAGATTATCTCTAGGACATAAATATACTTTCAATCTTCCATTTGGCCTAGAGTCAATCACCAACATATCTAATACCCATGTTCTCAAAATGACCATTATGCTTAACCAAAATTAATGGTTTAGTAAATGGGTCTGCTAGATTATTATCTGTGGGAACATAATCTAATCTAATATCTTCAGTCTCCACCATCTTTCTGATTATGTGGTACTTTCGTGGTACATTCTTGTTTCTGTTTGTTGATCTTGGTTCTCTTGCCTGCGCAATTGCACCAGTGTTGTCACAATAAATGGTTATTGGACAACTAGCACTCGGAACAACCCCTAGTTCCTTTAGGAACTCAAAAATCGCGACAACCTTTTTACCAGCTTCCGATCCAACAATGTACTCTACTTCAGTAGTCAAATCAGCAGTTGTAGCTTGTTTGGAACTCTTCCAACTCATTGCTCCACCATTGAAAATGAACGTGTAACCAGACTGAGATTTGAAGTCATCAACATCTTTCTGGAAGCTAGCATCAGTGTATCCAGTAGAAACTAGCTTCTCATCTCCATCATAGGCAAATAAGTAATCTTTAGTACGTCTGAGATACTTAAGAATACTTTTGACTGCCTTCCAGTATTCATCACCAGGATTCTGCTGGAATTTGCAATTCATACTAAGTGAAAATGCCACATCTGGCCTAGTTAAGTCATGGCATGTACGATTGATCATATAGCCGAAACATATGGGACCCTCTTCATGTGCTCAAGTTCTACAGCACTAGAAGGGCAATCCTTCTTAGATAACTTGATGTCTTGACCTATTGGAATACCGTCTTTCTTGGAATTCTCCATAGAAAAACATCTAAGCATTTTGCCTATGTAGACCGACTATGACAACCCCAACAATCTATTAGATCTATCTCTATAGATCCTAATTCCCATAATGTAGCAGGCTTCACCTAAGTCCTTCATCATGACGGTATTGGACAATCACTCTTTGAATGACTGCATGAGAGTCTTATTGTCTCCATTATTAATATGTCATCAACATATATAACAATTAAGACAGTACCATCATCCTTGCGTTTGCTATAAACACAAGGATCTTATTTGCTTCTGACAAAATCAAATGACTTGATAGCCTTGTCAAAGCAAATATTCCAACTCCTAGAGGCTTGCTTAAGTCCATAAATGGACTTTTGTAGCTTGCACACATTATTTGGTTTAGACTCAGATGAAAAACCCTCGGGTTGTTTCATATACACTTCCTCAATTAGATTACCATTGAGGAATGCAGTTTTGACGTCCATCTACCAAATGTCATAGTCATAATGTGCAACTATCGCAAGCAAAATTCGAATAGACTTAATCTTAGCAACAGGTGAAAAGGTTTCATCATAATCGACACCAGGCCGCTAATTATATCCTTTAGTCATCAGTCAAGCTTTATAAGTCTGAACCTTGCCAAATGCATCAATTTCTTCTTGAAGACTCATTTGCAAGCTATGGTTTAATCCCATTTGGCAAATCAACCAAGTTCCACACTTTATTGACATACATAGATTCCATTTCAGATTTCATGGCTTTTTGCCATCTCTTCGAATCAATGTCTACCATTGCTTAATTATAGGTTGTAGGCTCATCATCATCTGTAATATCTATCTCACTATATGTTTTCACAAGTAGATTTAGTCTTTTTGGAGGACGATGAGTTTTAGTCGACCTACGGAGTTGATTGTTTTGTAGTTCAGTTCTAGATATGTTCTGATTGTGAGAAGGTTTTGTGTGTTGGTTGATCCACCAACATGAGAGTTTTCAGGAATATCATTTTCATGCCTTTCCTGAATTGGAGGAGGTGTGATCACTGCACTTGCTCCCAAGGTATGTGTAGGAGGGTCTTGCATTTCTGCATCATTCCTCGCAACACTCCCACTGGCCAAATGGCGTATCCTAAGTACACAATCTTCGCCAAAAGCTCCCACTGAATTCTTGCTTTGAATATTCGTCAAGGATTCAACCTCTATGTTACTTTGTTGTTCTTGAATTTCTTCAAGTTCTATCTCTGTGCAGCTCTCTTCCTTGTAGACATATTCTTCTTCAAGGAAAGTTACGTTCCTAAACAATGATATTATGCTCGCTAAGAAGATAGAAATAGTATCCCTGAGTCTCCTTTGGATACCCTACAAAGTAATATTTCTCACTCTTGGATTCCAATTTATCAGTGAACATCTTCCTGACATATGCAGAACACCCCCATTAGGGTCTAAGAGTTGGCATCTTGCCACACTATATCTCATATGGCGACTTTTCAACTGATTTGGAAGGAATCCTGTTCAGAACATATATCGAGGTTTGTATAGCATATCCCTAAAGATTTGTTGGTAGAGCTGTAAAGCTCATCATGGAACGAACCATATCAAGTAGGGTTCGGTTTCTCTTCTCGGCAACACCATTCATTTGTGGTGTTCCAGGAGGCGTCCATTCAGAATGATCTTCATGTAGCTTCATGTAATCTAGAAATTCTTTACTTAAGTACTCACCTCCTCGATCAGATCGAAGAGTCTTGATACTTTTTGCGAGTTGTTTCTCCACTTCACACTTGTACTCCCTAAACTTTTCGAAGGCCTCAGACTTGTATTTCATGAGATACACATATACATACCTTGTCAAGTCGTCTGTAAAAGTGATGAAATAAAGGAAAACCTCCTCTAGATTGAGTCGAAAATGGTCCACATACGTCATTATGTACCAACTCAAGCACCTTTTTGGCTCGTATCCCCTTTTCAGAAAGAGGCTTATTGGTCATCTTACTTTTCAAACAGGATTCACAGTTACCATAAAATTCTAAGTCAAATGGTTTGAGGTAGTTAAGGTTCCTCAATCGTTCTATCCTTGTTTGATTGATATGACCAAGTCTACAATGTCACAGGTAGGTAGAATTTATTTTACTTATTGTAGCTCGTTTGTTTTGTATATTGAAAATTTCTCGACTACAGTTTAGTGTATACAATCCATTTACAAGAGGCGCAATTCCAAACACAACATCATTAAAAGACAATATCATACTGTCATTAAATATGTTTGAGGAAAACCCTTTCATGTCTAAAACATGAATGGAAATGATGTTCCTCATTAACGAGGGAACATAAAAACAATTGCTCAACACTAAACATTTGCTAGAAGGTAAATCTAGTCTATAAGTTCTCATGCGCTCAACATCAACTTGTGCTCCATTTCCAACACGCAGGTCCACCTCTCGAGGTCCGACCTTCCTGCTGTCAGCTAGCCCCTGCACATTTGTACAAATATGTGAGCCACAAGCGGTAACTAGTACCCAGAAATGAAAATTATTTATAGATAGATTTATTTCAATTACATACATAACTTGTCCACTAGAGGCTGAAGCACTAGGTGTCTTCCCTCCTCCTAGAGCAGTGCAACCTCTCTTCCAATGCCCCTTTCAATTGTAATTCATGCATACATCCTTAGTCGGGATAACTTTCTTCTTATTCGCCCTTCCCTTAGGTTTCATTGTTGCGGGCGCAACGTTAGCTTTGCCCTTCTTCTTCTGCCATTCCTTACCTTTCCGTTTGGGATGACTAGAGGAGCTTACCATGAGCACAATTTTGCCCTTAGAGATTTATGATTCAAAAGTCTTTAGCATATTATGCAATTTAGGCAGATTCGCTTTAGTTCCATTCATGTTGTAGTTAATGATGAAACTCTCAAACGAACGAGGAAGTGAATTTAGGATCAGCGTGAAAGCAACTCTACTTTGAAGATCAATACCAATTGAGGCCAACCTTTCAATTAGCCCCTATCATCTTCAGCATATGTTGAGACACTTGGCCTCCTTCAATCAACTTACATTTAAAAAGGTCTATCAATAACTCATATTACAGTGTCTGGGACTGAGAGTAATAGAGACTCTTTAAATGTCTTAGCATCTCGTTAGGACCCATGTTATCATGTTGTCTTTGCAGTTCCACTGACATGGAAGATAGCATAACACATTGTGCAGATGTGGCATCATCAAGATGCTTTTGATAAGCAACCTTGTCAAAAGTAGCATACTCAACAGAGTCTTCAGCAGACACTATGGGGGAAACCTTGTCCAATACATACTCAATTTTCTCTTACCTTAGGACAATTCTTAGATTCCTAAGCCAATCTAGATAATTCGGTCTGGTGAGTTTGTTCATTTCAATAAGCATCTTTAGTGATAGACTCGACATTCTGAAGATCTGAAGATATAGATAGATAGGAAAATACAATCAAAATTTATTTTCCCTTTTATACACATTCATTTTAAACTAATTTAACATGATCTTTTGTTTAATTAGCTCCCACTATTTTTGCATACTTCTACGACCCCAAGGTAGAATACGGACCTAAAACATTTTAAGGTCATAATGGGCCAAGATCCAAACCTATGATATAACCGCGTTTGCTTTGGCTGATAACTTCAATAGCATATTTTGGTAGGTATAAACCAATTGCAAAGCTTATTTGCAACTCTTGGTTGATTAAATAATTCATTTTAATCCTGCGTCCTTAGATTAGTCTGACACTTGGCTCCAAAATTTATCTAAGCAAGTCAACCCCATTACACGACTGCGTTTATGTAACTATGTAAATTTGGCCTTTGAGAGCAAACAATTTGGTGTAAATACCCACAAAAGTTTCTCATTTACTTTTACATTTAACACATTTACGAAAGAGTCTGAGTCCTCGTAGAGTTAGAGCAAATGATTTGGCATAAATACTCATATCGGCGAAAAAGATTTTGCACTCTAACAATTATAATGGACGATGCGTTTTGATTTGACTTGTATTCAATGTTTGGGGAACATTTTTCAGTTTTCGGGGATTTCAACCAAGCTCAACATACATGTCATATTTCATACAACATCCTATCATGCAATTTCTAAAACACGTTTAGATTGGAAACCATCAACCCAATAGGCATGATAAAAGATGAGTTTAATCAAATAATGGGCGCCGCCTACCCAGACAGTTATAGCAGTCATTTATGTAAATTAATTACTGGGCGCCGCCTACCCAGAAAATAATGACGGACATTATGCTAATAATTAAATGTTCGCATTTAGACACTTAGCACATACGTATATTATTCAATAATATACAATTAATGATAATCATGGGTCTATTTGTCTAAACTCTAAAATCTATGTGTATGCCAAACAATCCCTAAACATTTTCTGATTTTAAAATTTTGATTTTCAGGAAATTCTGTAAACTTTTAGAATTTACAGTTTAGTCCTTCAAGAATTTAAAAAATTCAATTTGAACCTAATGAAATTCAGAAAATCCAAATTTTAATTTTCAGAAAATATTTTCAAGTTTCAGGGACCTGTTTGCAATTTCTAGATTTTAAAAATTCAGTTTTCAAAAACTTTATTTTAACTTTCAGATTCTGAAACCTTTTAAACTTCAGAATCAGAATCTGAAATATTGAAAACTTTAGTTTCTGATTCAAAAAATAATAAATTTTTTATTTTTTTTAAAAAACACCGTCGGCGCCGCGGCTACTCAGAGGCAGTGACGAAAAAAATAATTTAAGCTTTCAGGATGAACAGTGTCGCGGCGCTCCATAACGGAGCCACGACGCTTCTGACAAACTCAGGCAGCGCCGCGACACTTCATCGTGGAGCCACGACGCTACTGCCCCAGAAATTTAAAATTCTCTAATTCTGAAACCCTAAAACTGGTATAGGGTCAGATTTACAGATTCAACCTCGTACCCCTTCACCATTAAACAACACGTTCATCGACCATCATCCAATCCTTTCCCGTTCTTCGTCTCAGTGCACCATGTTCAAACGAACCAGTAACGCACATCATCTTAGAAGAGTTAGATCGGAATGACTTCCTCGATTACATCATTGTTCAGTAGTTTAAGAGACAAGGATTATGCGTTCTTGAGATTTAAGGTTTTAAAGCTTTTTAACGACATAAAATTAGATTTAAACAAATTTTAACCCATATTATCATTAATAAACATTATATAATCACACAAAATAGCTCAGTGCTCGATACCATCAGTAGGTTTTGTCGTTCGCATAATACAAATAAATTTGAAAATTTATGTTTCAAACCCGACGGGCGGTCAAACTGATGGTTGATTATACAATGACAAACACATAGAAATTGTAATGCTTCGAAAGAACACTTACAGTTGGCAAAATCTGGAATCTTCTCTTCAAGTGTAAGCCAGGGTGAGCACGCAATCGTTCCTCGATTTGCAAGTCAATATTCCGATGTAATTACTCTTTCGGAAAGCTAGAAAATCCGGCAGAGTTTTAGTAGAGAATAATTCTTGTGAATTGTGTGTATTAAAATAATGATTGAACCTTCTATTTATAGCTGAAAAACCAGCTAGGGTTTTCCACGTGGGTCAGGCCCAGAAACCGAAGCAGAGTGGGTCATTCGAACCCACTGGATACATGGCGCCGCGACCCTTGTCCAATTCTGTCTCGTTTCTATTTTAATTAAATCTGAAATACCATCTCGATTTAATTAAATTATTATTATTTATTCTAATGTCTCGATCATAAACCGAACATTTATATTCTCTCTGATTACATCCTAGAATCGACGGAACAATTGACTTAGTATTACCCTACAAGCCTTCATATATCGACACTAATAACATTAGGGTCTACACGGAACTCTTAGATGGCACCGGAAGACCAACTCAATATGTGAAGTATAGTTACATGAAGCCTGTGAACTGAACCTCTATGTAGGAAGATAAAATCCTTTCATTCAAAACACACTCGATCAAGCTTAGGATCTGCCAAGTGTCTATCCAAATGGCTTGATCATTGTATCTCATCTATATTAGCTGAAAACAAGACCATATTAAGGATATGTCTACTGCATTGACCAATGACTTAGTCAACCTAATATCATATGAGAATCTAAGTGTGCTCTCGAAGATACATTCAAGGAATGAATCCTAATATTGGCTTAACTACCACCTTTAATCTATGTCGCAATATACCCAAAACAAGTCGTGTCTCAACCTATAAGACACTTGAGCTTAGGACGGAATCAAAGTACATTACTCTGTAAACAAGGCGTGTATCGACCTCAAGTATAAGAACTTCTATCTCCCACATGCTGATGATACTTTAGACATATATAACAAATAGTACATCAGCAGGGTGTATATCAATACTTCTACAAGTATCCATGTGTCTATCACGAGTTGTCATAACTCATAGCAGGTGAGGCATACTACATCCCTAAGGATATGATGCAGACCACATGTCGACGTATCACATATCATCGATATCCCATTCTCGATGATCATTAGTCAAGGCATTTTAAGAGTTACATTATAATATTAATCTCTCATATTATTAATAACCATGTAACATCTAAGGATGCAATTATAGAATATTACAGACAATCAACAAATAATTTAATAAGTGCAAATGTCATAATATTAATCTTCATTAATATAAATATGAATGTGTATATAAAGTACATTTGCCCTAATATAGATTGTCTCTACGACATAAATATACTTTCAAACATAACTACGCGAAGTTTTGAATTCAACACCACAATTTATTTAATTAAATAATGTTTTAAGTAAATTCAGCACACTATCAAGAGTCTGACAAAGCAAAATCCCCAGTATTATAAAAAAAATTGCCTTGCTAAACTATGCTCGTCCCACGAACTGTATCCTCATTTTTAAAGGTTGAGGGCCAACCTCATAAAAAGAACATTTTTATTTGTAGTGCCTGTTATTATTAAGGTTTATAAAAAGTTCACCAGAAACAAAAAGGCCTCATTTGATATTCCTTTATATCCAATCCGAATATGTTAAATTGGATGCACCAGACTATCCAATTTGTTCGTGTATTCCACTTAGACCCTCCAACTGAGACCTCTACCATCCGAATTGTAATGTCCTGAACTATGGCCTGGGCAAAATACAACACTCGGTGCCTGACTGCATGTGACCGGGCAAACTATGAATCAACATGGACATTAAAACATGCACTAGTAATAATTTAAAATATGTAAAATATAATACTGAAAATATAGTCTAAAATATAATAGCGGAAATATCTGAATAAAACATGATAATTCTGAATAACTGACATGACATACTAAATTAGTCTAGTCTATGAAACCTCTGAAATATGTGTCTTTCTGCAAAGATGTTTACCAAGAGAAGGCCCTGACATACCCCTACTCTAAAACATAATCATTAAAACAACCAACTAACACCCCGAATGAAATAGGGCTTACCAAATAGCTGATACAGGTGAAGTTCTAGCGTGAAAATTCGCCATCCTGAAACTCAGTACCTGTACCTTGAAGTGGAGGCCCCGAGCAAAGGAATGTTAGTACATTTGAATTGTATTGTATGTAAAGCAACTGGAAGAATAAGTAGGCGCGTGAAATAATAGGAACATGAAACTAAAATTGAACAATGAGCATGAACATGATCTAACATGAATATAATAACGTGTATAAAATCTATAAAATCGTATATCTGATTGTCTATGGGAGAGCATTAACAACCGACATGTAACCACCACGTGTGAACGTGCCATCTTATCTCTTCCCGATAATTTAATCCATCTCGTACCTTGCCAGGGTACAAGAAATGAATATGGAATAATGAATTCAATAATACCACAAAGGAGTAACATGAAGTTATCGTCCTCTGGGTGAAGCGATCCTTATTCTACGCTAGCAAACATAGTTTTAGGCTATTTAAACCTTCTTGGTAATCTGTGCAACTCCCAAATTGTGAACATGCATATAATTGACTTGTAAGCCCATGAATTTCATGAATATAACTTGTAAACATGACTTGTAATTATGAATTATCATGAATATAAATACATAGTATAACTTGTATGAAAACATGCATAACTTCATGGGTTGAATAATAATGACTTATGACTTGTGTTTAAGAACTCATGGAATTCAAGACATTGGTTCATGACAATCACAACGACATATCATGAATACAACATGCAATATGGTGTGTGTGTGTGTGTATATATATATATAATTGAGCATATATATAGGGTTGTCATGAACTTGAGCAAAATCCTTAGTTTGAGGAATTCATGTTTCATGGATTACATGTGGCGTGGAAAAGAACAATGATGTTCACACACGTTGATTGAAACTCTACATACCTTAATCGCTCCAATACTTGTAATAAAAATTTAAACTTTGAAGAAGAAACCCAAAGTATGAAATTTAATCTCTTGGGTTAAGTTTTCTTGAAAACACTAGGTTAGAAACAATGAATTTCACTTAGAAATTAAGTATACTTGATTAGAATCGCGTGGAAATACATGGAGAAGACTTACCTTGAGTTATGAGGATGATGTGAGGAGAGAACTTCATTCCAAGGATTGGAAAAATTTAAGAAAACTGATTTTTAGAACTAAGTTGCGTATTTATACTGATCAGTCTGTCGGAGGTTTTACGGCCATATTGTATGGTCCGTAACTTTTTCTACGGTCTGGCTATGGACCTTATAATTTTATACGGTCTGTATAAATAGACTGTCACCCAAGTGCAACTAACCAATGACTGTCAAGAGTTGGGGGAAACGTTACGGTCGAAAAGGACGAAGCGTATATTTTTATACGGTTTGTATAGTCCCACCGTACATCATCAAATTTGATGGTGATTTGTATGGTCAATTTCTACGGTCTGTAATACTTTCTACGGCTTGTATATTTCTGGCATAAAATAGGAATTGCAGAACGGAAATTGGTTTTTAACTTTAACTCTCCATCTTGGTTTCCTGAATCATGATCATGGCTTAGTATGAAGGTACATTGTGTTATGATATATCTCCTTTGGGATCATTCGCTCTTGAATGATGGGTCATGGTTAAGAATAATATTGGATATGACATGGGTACATGAAATGAAGAAACATGACATGAAACATGAGAACTGAATTGACATGATTACATGAAAACATGAACATGGGGTCATGAGACATGAGTAATGAATACATGAACGTAAAACATGAGACATAGATACGTGAGGGACATGACATGAATACCGAAGGTATTTACCTTGGACATTTTCTGCTTGCTCCTCAAATAAATGCAAAAATATAGACTTCATGTCCTCTTTGGGTTCTCACGTAGCCTCCTCAACCTTCTGACTTCTCCACAACATTTTCACTAAGACAACTTCCTTAGTTCTCAACTTTCGAATCTGACGATCCCAAATAGCCACAGGAATCTCCTCATAAGTTAGGTCATCCTTAACTGTGATGGATACAATAGGGACAACACGCGATGAGTCTCCCACACATTTTTTCAACATGAATACATGAAACACTAGGTCTACAACAATTAAATCTTGTGGAAATTCAAGCTCATAAGCCAATTGGCTAATTCTTCGCAGGATCCTATACAACCAGATATATCTGGGAATGATTTTTCCTTTTTCCCAAACCTCATGACACCCTTCATAGGTAAAACTTTCAAAAACACCCAATCATCAAGCTGAAACTCTTAGTCTCTATGCCTCACATCCGAATAGGAGTTTTGGCGACTCTGAGCCATCTTCAAATGTTTCTGAATCAACTTGACTTTTTTCATAGCCTGATGGACCAAGTCTGGCCCTAACAATTCTGCTTCACCAACTTTGAACCAACCAATTAGCGATCTACACATTCGCTCATATAGAGCTTCGAACGGTGACATCTGAATACTAGCATGTTAACTGTTATTATAAACAAATTCAATAAGAGGCAAATGATCATCCTAATTATCTTTAAAATCAATAATGCATGCCCTCAACATATCCTCAAGAGTCTGAATAGTACGCTCATCCTGGCCATCTATGAGGATGAAAAGTTGTGCTGAGATTTACCTTGGTACCCAATCCTTTCCGGAAAGATCTCCAAAAATGCGTTGTGAACTGAGCACTACAATCCGAAATAATGGACACTGGGGTCCCATAAAACCTGACAATTTCTCAAATATATAACTTAGCATAATTCTCTACTGAATCCGTAGTTCTGACAAGCAAGAAGTGGACTGATTTAGTAAGTCGGTCCACAATCACCCAAATTGAATCATGCCTTCGGGATGAGCGAGGTAAACCTGTTATGAAGTCCATATTTATCATCTCCCATTTTCAAATGGTAATATTAATATTCTAAGCCAACCCACTAGGCCTCTGATTTAGTCATTCCTTCGCTTCTCGAAATGATCGAATATATTGTTTTATTTAATTTTGCCCGATTGGGGATTTTTTATTAATCAATCAAAAACAAAATCCAACAAAACTGGGCCTAAAACTGGGTCCAGCCCAAAGAAAATAAAACAAAATTGTCACTTATACTAAAACAAAAAGACAATATTAAAATTGAATTAGGAAACTTCCAGATATCATTTTGTTGCCCTATTCTTATGCGTCAATGTCTTCTCTGATGCCACCTCCGATGCTTGCATGATGAACCATCAAAGTTTTTCTCCTTATTTCTATTCGCATCGGTGTTCTGGTGGTAGTAGTACTCAACTTCCCTATTTCTTTGGGTCTGATTTGTTGTTAATTTTGCCCATTCAAGCTTTATTAACAACACATCTTCATCTCCGCTACATGTATTCTTGGATCTCCTTATCTTTCTGCCTCTTTGACTTCCACTAAGCTGATTTTCTATGTTTTGTGTATGGTATGTTGATATCTGCCTTTGCGAGTGAAAGAGGTCCTTTCACTTTTCATATGATGTTTCATTTTCCTGTAACTGTTGAGAATTCTCTTTATATGCACCTCCAACTTTTGAAAATATTTACAATTGAAGGACCCCCTTATACAGAGCTTGAATAGACAAAACATTAGCTAATTGATTACTCTCTCTCATGATACAACAACAACAACAACAACAATAAAAACATACCCATTGAGATCCCACAAAGTGGAATCTGGGGAGGGTAGAATATACACAGACCTCACCTCCATCTTGGTAGGTAGAGCGGTTGTTTCTCCACCTTGGTAGGTAGAGCGGCTGTTTTCGGGAGACACTTGGCTCAAGACAAAGCATAACCAGGCAAAGCAAAACAAAGTATGAGACACGGTCAAACTCAGACGAGAATTAAAGCAATATGGACATGCAGTTAGTAAAAATCATAAATAAATTACAACACACAACAGTAGGAATCAAACTGCAGAGTACTATAGAGCAATAATATGCCTATAAGTGTGACAGACTAATCGAACCTACAGTAATAACACTACACTATCATTTTGTATGCGTAACGAGGGCTACACTCGACTATCTATTATCCTAATTTGTGTCCTCCACAATCCCCTATCTAAGGTCATGTCCTCAGTAAGTTGCATCTGCGCCATATCCCGTCTAGTCACCTCTCTCCAATACTTCTTTGGCCTACCTCTACCCTTCCTAAACCCGTCCATAGCCAACCTTTCACACCTCTGCACTGAGGCATCTGTGTCTCTCCTCTGCACATGCCCGAACCATCTCAACCTCGCTTTCCGCATCTTATCCTGTTACACCACGTAATTCCAGGACATGTTTATAAGAACGTACGTAAGAACTCAAAAGTGTTAAGATTTGAGACTAGTAAAAATTTATCGGAATTATGGAAATGTCGGAAAAAGAAGTATTGCGATGAATGGGAGGGCGACACGTGTCACCACCCCTTAGATGGTCATGGTCGAATGGACCATGGGTTAAATGGTCATTTGACCGATGTGAATATGACTAAGTCTTGCAAGCTAAGGGCTTGAGATTATTGACTTAGTCAAAGGGCCACTTGGCTAGATTTTTTAAATGAATTGGATCCAAGCCACCCATTTGTTCTAATATTGATCCTCCATATGTTTATATAAGCTTACTACTAGCAAGAATAGTTCCCATACTTAGTAAAAATTTCAAGAATCTTGTTCTTCACTATGTTTGCTCTCGGGTTTGGGCACAAGTTCAAGACAAAAAATTTCGTTTGTTGATCAATAGTCTCCATACTTTAAACCAAGGTTCCTAAGGGTATTGTAAGGGTATCTCAATAGAAAGATCCCGGAAAAGTGTCGTTTTTGTAGTAGTCGCAAGGTGAACCTAAGTCACTTTCATAGGTTTGGATTGGAAATTAAAGGAAAGATGTTTGTGATCTTCTAAGGGCTTCAAGTGGTGGATTGGAGTGTCAAGGAGAGACTCTAAGTTTCTAGGGAGCGACTTCAGATCTTGAAGTTGGATTAAGGCTCGTTAAGGTAACAATCTTGTTCTCTTAAGTGTTATAAGATTACATATTGTTGTAGCCTTACATTTTAACTAGCATGAAGTATATGTATTGAAGATTGATAAGTGATATGGATAGTGGAATCCTAAATCCGAAATGACATTGTGAGCCATTTGAAATTGAAATACAATTTGGTCGATAATTAGAATCGTCGCATGTTATCTACTTGAAGATTGTAGTTGTTATAATCGATTGCGGCTTTATAACATGTTAGACTAAACAACTTGGATTGAAAAAGGAATTGGATAAGACTTAGCATTGTGGTACTTTATGGCCGAAAATGGCATTGGTTATTGAATTGCTTGGTATCAATTGTGGGGCAGAATTTTACACGTTTTGTTAGACGTGTAATCCCCTATTGTTAACTACATTGTTGAGCCTTAAATGTGGCATGTTTGGTTATTGAATTCGGGCCTTGAAAAAGGTGGAAAAGTATGCAGAAACAAAGGAAGTGTTGTCCGATTTTCCGTAGAATTTAGTGACTTTGCACTTAGAATATTCTACGTTTGAAGTTAGAAGTTAATAGACGTATTATGGTCATTATAGGTTGACATACTACGTACGACATATTGGACTTAGCAAGTGGATTGAACCGAAGAGGTATGTGGAACCTTCCTATCTCTTGAGCATGAGTAGTTGTAAATGTATAGTACGGTAGACGTACGAGATTTAAATGAATTTAGTTTCATTTGATATCCTTGACTTGTTTTAAGGATGTCCAAGTTGGTTTAGTTAGAGAATTAACTCACTTTTTTTTAAAGGATAGAAATGTCTTGATTTCAAAAGCATAAAGTTGGTTAATAACTTTATGGAAAGTAAAAATAATGGTTTATTCTAATAAGGTAAACAAGGATTTCTTGACTTGAAAATGTATAGAATACTTGATTTGGAAAGTATTGATTCCTTGAGCTATTCTAAGGTTAAGAAACTTGATTACTAAAGTTAAGAGACTTCTAGTATTTTAAAAGTATATGATACTTGGTTTTGAAAGTATAAGTCTCTTGGTTATAAAAAAGAATGGAAGTGACTAAAGCATAAAGTTAGTATAACGACTTTATGGGAAGTTGGTTATAATAACTTTATGGAAGGTTAAAATAATGGTTTACTCTAGTGTAGTAAATAAAGAAAAATGACTTGAAAGGAAGAAAGGAAAATTGATTTGAAGGCATCAATTGCTTAAAGTTTTAAAGTAAAAAGTCACTTAATTTAGAAGTCTTTAAATGTAGTTCTAAAAGGTATTGTGACTTGTTTTGAAAAGTAGATATGACTTGATACTACGGTTATTAGTATCTTGGAAGTTTTATATGAAAAAGAGTCATTTTAAAAGAATAGAAGTATGTAGTACTTTGGGTTAAATTCCCGGATTTTATAATGACATGTTAGTGTCTTAAGTGAACTAAAATGAGAGTGTATAATCAAAGCTAATAAGAAGTTAGGGGATTTCTTAACTTGCTTATGTTATGTATGATAAGCCGGTAGTGCTTATGTTATGTATGATAGCCGGTTGTGCTAGGTTATGTTATTCTTACGGGGTAAACCCCCGGGCTACTAGTTATTCCATGGATTTGCTACCCATGATGCGAGTGCGACGTTTGTACTCATTGCGGGCCCACCGGGCCCATGCGGGTGAAATAGTCCTATGCGGGTGAAATAGTCTCATGCGAGGCGAATGACCTCATTGCGGGTCCACAGGACCTATGCGGGTGAAATAGTCCCAGGAGTAGGATTGCTTAATGATACTACGGGCGGGTGACCCTACTTTGATCATGAGCCTTCTATTCTCATTGTTAGTAAGGCACAGTGTACTGTTATTTGAGTTATCATACATGTCTCCAGCTTTATTTTAGACTTTATGATTTCATTACGACTTTCGGGCCACATACTTGGTACATGTTGCCATCGACCTCCTCGGGCTGCGTTCATGCCGCAGGTAGAGTATACAGGTTGCTGATCCTCACTCTTAGGATCACTGTTCAGCTGTTGAGAAGCTCCATTACTCCGGAGGCTTATCCTTGGTTCAGATCCCTGGTATGGTCGGTTATTGTACATTCAGGGGTATGGCGGGGCCCTGTCCCGTCACAGTTGTTATTCTTAGAGGTCTGTAGTCATGTCTTGTGGTTTGGGTTGTAAAGCAAAAAAAGATGTAACTGATGTTTTTGGGTTATGTATATTTTACGGAAGGTGGCCTTATCGGCTAGCCTGTTGATATTTAATATCTAAGTATTTTTTTTATGAGTTGTGTATGTTCCGCTGCTATTCTCTGATGTATACTTGAAAGGGGTGCCTAGGTAGGGCACCAGTCGCGGGCCCGGGGTCGGATCGTGACAAAAGTGGTATCAGAGCAGTTAGTCCTCGAAAAGTGTCTACAGACCGTGTCTAGTAGAGTCTTGGTTATCGGTGTGTTGTGCACCACATCTATAACCAGGAGGTTGTAGGACATTTAGGATTGGTTTCCATTCTTCTCACTCTGAGATCGTGCGATAGAGCTGTGTGGTTAGGGTCGTCTCTCCCTAACGAGTTATGCTGATTGCAGCTACGAGAAAGGCAGCAGTGACCCAGGAAAGATTATGTGGATTGCGTATCCAGGTTGGTAATAATTGTAGTATAGTTGGTATTATGACATACAGCTATATGGATTTATGTATGAGGGTCACATATGTGTTGCCTAGAATGATTTTAGATTACCAGGAATTGGTAAGGACTAAATAGATATCGGAAAGGTATGAAACGGTTAATGAATTCTCGCCAAGGTCTTACGTATTATTTTGAGATAATTGGGAGATGATGGGTTGTCTGATAGGGTAATGAACCCTTAAGAAGTTATGTTAAGGGACTTAATGGAAGACTATGTTAGTAACTTAAGCTACGTAGTATGCTTAAGGGAATTGTACGAATGACATCCGTATGGAGAATTTATGGTTGTTATGATTAGAGCAACATGATTGAGAGGTTATGAGAAACTACTCTACCCGAATACGGGGGACTGATAAGGTAGGCTTGGAACATGGAAATTTTGAGCCTTAGAACAGTGATAACTGCCGAGACCTTAGGTATGTAAGGCCTTCTTGGCAATAAGATTTAATTCAGACTAAGGGTAAGAGTTAAGTTCGACGGTGGGTCGGGTTGAGGACCTATTATAGGTCGCCCCATAGCCTGAAATGGAATGGGATCAGTTGGTAGTAGTCCCGCTACGTGACAAGGTCACGAGGGTGTAAGGCCCAAGTCTAGTTAATCGTTTTACGGGTTCGTGGACGCATTCCACCGGAACCAGGTTGTGAGAGCCGGAAATAGCCTTATATTGTTTAATTTAGTAACTCCAAAGATTGGAGGCCAAATTTAGTATGGAAGTTATGTACGTATGCTAGTATAAGTTTGGAAGTACGGAAAGAGTACGACCAGGGAGAAAGAGAGCAACCAAGTGTAAAGGAATAGAGCCTGAATCCATGAGAACCTTTCGAGGTGACTACACCCGTGAGTGATGGGTGGTAGCTGAGCGGGTATATAATAATTGCCCGGTGAAGATACAGTCGTCGGACCGTAGCAGACCTAGCAGAGCTGTTATGACAGACTTTGAGGACATTATGGGTACGGGCTAGTTGACCTCTTGTTATGCCAACGTTGACTGCAGGGAGAGATTTGTTCGATTCCAGTTTTCCGGTAAGCCGATTATCGAGTGGAAAGGAAGGGAAGTGGTGGTAACCAGTGAATTATCCTTCCTTCGTTGACACCATTGTTTTTAATAAGTCTGTGTGACTTGTTTATTTGAGATAAATTGATGCAGAAGGTAAGTAATACTAGAATTTGAAGGAGTTTTATGTTAAGTGCCCTTAGGGGTACTTGGAGTTGGTTTGGTGTGGCGGTCAGAGCCACGACCTTCCGGATAATTTCAGGAAAGCGCGCAAGCAAGAATAAGATAAGTACGAGTGCTGCCTGCGGAAAACAGAAGACATCGTTGGTAGGTTTTGAAAATCTATACGATTATAAGGTGGCGCTTGATGATTAAGATTTTGTAAGGGAGATAAGTTCTCCCCCCCACGTAAAATGATAGTTTTACGTATTATGGGGTTATGTGTACCCATGTTGTTAGACGAAGGATACGAGACTGGTAAGGTCTTCAGTATCGTCATGCCATAGGTTACAGTTTTAGATAACCGTGGAAAAAGTATTGTGTTGGGGTAATTGAAAACGACGTTAGGAAATGGTCGAGGAAGTGTCGTAAGGATATAAATGCAGGTAGTACACATGCATGAAACTGTATGATTATGAATCAAGATAGAAATATTTTTGCTAATAATAAGCATAAGGAAGGGTTATGACCAGAATGATAAAAGAGAATACAACTATGGTTATGCAAGTTGCACGAGATATGATTACCCCAGACTAGTGTAAAGACCATTAGTAAATGATGGGCAGTAAGAACACCTCGAGGAAAGGTGGTAACATCTGTACTGACGAGAAGGATAGTAGGAAAATACGGGGGGGGGGGGGGGTAAGGGACCCCAGGACAACTTGAAATGAATTATAAAGGAAAGACGAGTAGACACTCGAACGATAAGAAATCTTGACAAGCCATTAGATTATGTAATACCATGAATTGAGGTTGAACACCTGATTATAAGCTCTATGAGCCGAGAGAGAATAATAGGATTACTACTTGACGAGATCAAGGAAATCCCCCCCCCCCCCCCCTAAATTGTGATTGACAGGAAGTCTTAGCCATGAGGCAAGCAAAGGAATCAAATCTAAGTTAGTGACCAAGTTTGGTTGCAACAGAGAAAGGGAAACATGAACCATAATTGAGATTAAGGATACCCGAATATTTCGCAGGTATGAGAAAGGCTTCCAGTTATTGGAAGATAAGTTGACCACGACTACAGTTCTAACCCCTCCTGAGAGACTAGAGGGTTAGGGTATTATTGTAACACTTTGGGTGTTGGGCTAGGTTGTGTGCTGACGCAACACGATAAGGTTAGAGCCTATGTTTCCCGGCGGTTAGGAAAACATGAAAGGAATTACGCTACTCACGATTTAGAGTCGGCGGCAGTTAATCGTACCTTGGAGATTTGGAGGCATTCCTTATATAGACATCATGTGGATATTTGTGCAGACCACAAGAGCCTCCGGTATATCTTCGCATGCAGGCGCTAAATTTGCGACAGAGACGGTGGTTAGAGTTACTCAAGGATTGTGATATTGATATACTATACCACCCGGGGAAAGCCGAGACGGTTACAGATGCTCTTAGTCATGGATCTATAGGTAGTCTGTCAGATGGGCAGCCAGATAGACACGACGTGGTCCGTGAGATTCATCAGCTACCGAGCCGAGGGGTTCGATTATTTGTTTCCAAGGTTAATGGAGTTTAGATCCGAGAGGTTGCCGAGTCTTCCGTCGTTGAGAAGGTAAAGAGGTGACAGTATGAGGATCCAGTTATGATACGGTATCGAGATACGGCTCTCTAGAGGAGGAGAGTTTATTTGAGGTAGCGCTTGATGGGGTGCTAAGATTCGAGGGCAGATTGTGTGCTCCCGATGTTGCAGGACTTCGCCGCCAGATTCTCGTGAGGCACAGGTGCTACTCTATTCATCCGGAGTTGACTAAGATGTATCATGACCTCAGATGTATGTATGGGTAAGATGACCTGAAGAGGGACGTAGCGTAATTTGTTGTTTATTGTCCGAGTTAGTAGCAGTCGGTGGAACACCGTGAGCCACGTGGCTACTACAAAGTGATTGAGATCCCAACTTAGATATGGGAGGTAATTAATATGGATTTTGTTACAGGGTGGCATCGTACTCAGAGGAAGTGCTACTCCCTGAGGGTCATAGTAAACAGGCTGACGAAACCAGCTCGTGTTCTTCCGGTTAGAACCACTTACTCGACTGAGGATTATGCTAGATTATATAGCAGGAAGATTATGAGACTGCACGGGGTTCCTACATTTATGATGTCCGACAGATGAGCTCAGTTTACAGATAACTTCTGGAGGTTTTCCAGAAGGGGTTAGGGACACAGGTGAGTCTCAGTGTTGCATTACACCCTCAGACCGACGGACAGGCAGAGCATACTATCCAGGCACTTGAGGATATGATGCGAGCCTGTGTTATTGATTTCAGAGGTAGCTGAGAGGATCACTTGCCTCTTGTTGAGTTTGCTTATAACAACAGCTACCATTCTTGCATTCAGATGACGCCATATGAGGTTTTGTATGGGCGGAAGTGTAGATCGCCGGTTGGTTGGTTCGACGTAGGCGAGGTTCAGTTAGTTGGCCCAGACTTGAGTAAGTGGGTTGTGGATAAGGCGAAGCCTATCCAGGAAAGATTATTAGCAAGCTCAGAGTTGACAGAAGCTTTGTGCAGATAACCGACGTCGACACTTGGAGTTCAGGTTGACGTTTTAGCATAAGTATTGTTATGTGGCCACGTGTGGCATTATTGGTATGTAAGGGTTGTAAAATGAGACAATGTCGCTATCTATAAGATTGACTCCGAAAGAACATTCGGGGACAAGTTTCTAAGAGGGGAAGAATGTTACACCCCGTAATTCTAGGACATGTTTATAAGAACGTACGTAAGAACTCAAAAGTGTTAAGATTTGAGACTAGTAAAAATTTATCGGAATTATGGAAATGTCGGAAAACGAAGTATTGCGACGAATGGGAGGGCGACACGTGTCACCACCCCTTAGATGGTCATGGTCGAATGGACAATGGGTTAAATGGTCATTTGACCTATGTGAAGATGACTAAGTCTTGCAAGCTAAGGGCTTGAGATTATTGACTTAGTCAAAGGGCCACTTGGCTAGATTTTTTAAATGAATTGGATCCAAGCCACCCATTTGTTCTAATCTTGACCCTCCGTATGTTTATATAAGCTTACTACTAGCAAGACTAGTTCCCATACTTAGTAAAAATTTCAAGAATCTTGTTCTTCACTATGTTTGCTCTGCTCAGCACAAGTTCAAGACAAAAAATTCCGTTTGTTGATCAATAGTCTCCATACTTTAAACCAAGGTTCCTAAGGGTATTGTAAGGGTATCTCAATAGAAAGATCCCAGAAAAGTGTCGTTTTTGTAGTAGTCGCAAGGTGAAAACCTAAGTCACTTTCATAGGTTTGGATTGGAAATTAAAGGAAAGATGTTTGTGATCTTCTAAGGGCTTCAAGTGGCGGATTGGAGTGTCAAGGAGAGGCTCTAAAATTCTAGGGAGCGACTTCGGATCTTGAAGTTGGATTAAGGCTCGTTAAGGTAACAATCTTGTTCTCTTAAGTGTTATAAGATTACATATTGTTGTAGCCTTACATTTTAACTAGCATGAAGTATATGTATTGAAGATTGATAAGTGATATGGATAGTGGAAGCCTAAATCCGAAATGACATTGTGAGCCATTTGAAATTGAAATACAATTTGGTCGATAATTAGAATCGTCGCATGTTATCTACTTGAAGATTGTAGTTGTTATAATCAATTGCGGCTTTATAACATGTTAGACTAAACAACTTGGATTGAAAAAGGAATTGGATAAGACTTAGCATTGTGGTACTTTATGGCCGAAAATGGCATTGGTTATTGAATTGCTTGGTATCAATTGTGGGGAAGAATTTTACACGTCTTGTTAGGCGTGTAATCCCCTATTGTTAACTACATTGTTGAGCCTTAAATGTGGCATGTTTGGTTATTGAATTCGGGCCTTGAAAAAGGTGTAAAAGTATGTAGAAACAAAGGAAGTGTTGTCCAATTTTCCGTAGAATTTAGTGACTTTGCACTTAGAATATTCTACGTTTGAAGTTAGAAGTTAAAAGACGTATTATGGTCATTATAGGTTGACATACTACGTACGACATAGTGGACTTAGAAAGTGGATTGGACCGTGTGGAACTTTCCTATCTCTTGAGCATGAGTAGTTGTAAATGTATAGTACGGTAGACGTACGAGATTTAAATGAATTTAGTTTCATTTGATATCCTTGACTTGTTTTAAGGATGTCCAAGTTGGTTGAGTTAGAGAATTAACTCACTTGTTTTTAAAGGATAGAAATGTCTTGGTTTCAAAAGCATAAAGTTGGTTAATAACTTTATGGAAAGCAAAAAGAATGGTTTATTCTAATAAGGTAAACAAAGATTTCTTGACTTGAAAATGTATAGAATACTTGATTTGGAAAGTATTGATTCCTTGAGCTATTCTAAGGTTAAGAAACTTGATTACTAAAGTTAAGAGACTTCAAGTATTTTAAAAGTATATGATACTTGGTTTTGAAAGTATAAGTCTCTTAGTTATAAAAAAGAATGGAAGTGACTAAAGCATAAAGTTAGTATAACGGCTTTATGGGAAGTTAGTTATAATAACTTTATGGAAGGTTAAAAGAATGGTTTACTCTAGTGTAGTAAATAAATAAAAATGACTTGAAAGGAAGAAAGACAAATTGATTTGAAGGCATCAATTGCTTAAAGTTTTAAAGTAAAAAGCCACTTAATTTAGAAGTCTTTAAATGTAGTTCTAAAAGGTAATGTGACTTGTTTTGAAAAGTAGATACGACTTAATACTACGGTTATTAGTATCTTGGAAGTTTTATATGAAAAAGAGTCATTTTAAAAGAATAGAAATACGTAGTACTTTGGGTTAAATTCCCGGATTTTATAATGACATGTTAGTGCCTTAAGTGAACTAAAATGAGAGTGTATAATCAAAGCTAATAAGAAGTTAGGGGATTTCTTAACTTTCTTATGTTATGTATGATAAGCCGGTAGTGCTTATGTTATGTATGATAAGCCGGTTGTGCTAGGTTATGTTATTCTTACGGGGTAAACCCCCGGGCTACTAGTTATTCCATGGATTTGCTACCCATGATGCGAGTGCAGCGTTTGTACTCATTGCGGGTCCATCGGGCCCATGCGGGTGAAATAGTCCTATGCGGGTGAAATAGTCTTATGCGAGGCGGATGACCTCATTGCGGGTCCACAGGACCTATGCGGGTGAAATAGTCCCAGGAGTAGGATTGTTTAATGATACTACGGGCGGGTGGCCCTACTTTGATCATGAGCCTCCTATTTTTACGCAAAGAAAGTATACTTGTTTACTCTCATTGTTAGTAAGGCACGATGTACCGTTATTTGAGTTATCATACATGTCTCCGCTTTATTTTAGACTTTATGATTTCATTACTGATTTCTGGGCCACATACTTGGTACACGTTGTAATCGACCTCCTTCGGGCCGCTCACGCCGCAGTAGATTATACTGAGTCTTCGATCCTCACTCTTAGGATCATTGTTCAGTTTTTGAGAAGCTCCATTACTCCGGAGGCTTATCCTTGGTTCAGATCCCTGGTATGGTCGGTTGTTGTACATTCAGGGGTATGGCGGGGCCCTGTCCCGTCACAGTTGTTATTCTTAGAGGTCTATAGTTATGTCTTGTGGTTTGGGTTGTAAAGAAAAACAAGATGTAACTGATGTTTTTGGGTTATGTATATTTTACGGAAGGTGGCTTTATCGGCTAGCCTGTTGATATTTAATGTCTAAGTATTTTTTTTTATGAGTTGTGTATGTTCCACGCTATTCTCGATGATACAGAAGGGGTGCCTGTAGGCACCCGATCATGCCCGTGGTCGGGTCGTGACATATCCTCCACCGAGACCACTCCCACTTTATCCTGAATATCATCATTCCTAATCCTATCTCTCCTTGTATGTCCACACATCTATCTCAGCATCTTCATCTCCGCAACTCTCATCTTTTGTATGTGTGAAGTCTTGACTGGCCAACACTCCCGTTGCTGAACCTACACTCCAAATATTCTGTCTTGGTCATACTCAACTTGAAACCTTTAGACTCCAGAGTCTATCTCCAAACCTCCAGCTTGACGTTCACTCCGCTGCGAGTCTCATCAATCAGGATTATATCGTCTACGAATAACATGGTACCTCCAAATTAGCACTCATATCTTGTATCTCTTCTATCCATGTAGCTATATGCCATGGTGGCTTCCATCCCTCTACCAAAATCTTCTATAGTATCATCAGTTTGGATTATTATGTGATCCAACTACTTCTCCTTACAGAATTTTATGGCCTCCTTTATAGCCATTGCTTCTGCCACTGTATTTGTGTTAATTCCTATATCTTGAGCTTGAGAAAATATCAAATTTCCTTCTGTATCTCCCAGACAAAACCTATAAGAACTACCTGGATTCCCCCTAGAAGCCCCATCAATATTGCATAATATCCATCCTGTTAGATGGAAATCCCATCTCACTTTAGTGACCTTCATTCTTGCTATTCCTCCCTCCATCAACTGAATCAAATCATCCCATTTATGAGGAATTTCATTCATTGATGGATTCCTAAGTTGCACCAATCTCTGAATTGTTGCATATATTTGATATATCACTCTTCCACTTGTCCTATTTTCTCCATGTTTAGTGACATTTCTTCTTTTCCACAATTTCCAAATTATAATGGCAGGAACAACTTGAAAAATGTATTGGTGTCTGCGACCACTTAATGATTCTTTACTGTAAATGCAATTCATCCACATTTTTATCTGCAAAAAAAGAAAAGTAGGACAATCCTTATTAGTTGAAAAAAAGTTGGCAAATAAGTGTTGGATTGTCTCCTCCCTAGGACTTGAACAACACCAACACTTGGATACCATATTGTAATTCATTATTTTCAAAACATCGTCCAATGGAAACTTGAACTTCCAACATCTCCAAATGAAAAATGAAATTTTAAAAGACAAACCTTTCATCCACATAAACTTGTATGCTTCACTCTGTTTCCTCCTTAATCTGATGAACACCCATGCTGATTTGACAGTAAATTTCCCTTTGCTATCTAGAATCCACCAAGGTTTATCCATCTCCATATACATTCTAGGTGGTGTAATATACTACTAATATGTTGTACAATATTAGTAGGTAACACTGCCTTCAACTTAGAAACATTCCACTGTTCATCCTCCACAAAATCTGATACTTTTAGATACCCTCCTTCATGATCACCTTCTATACCACTAGCATAATATAGGGCCCCTACTCCTGTCCAATTATCATAACAGAATTGTGAATTTTCCAATTTTGTTGCCACCGTATCTGATGTTCAATCAATTCTCTAGCCTGCAATATTTTTTTCTAAATTTGTGACCCATTCCTTCACTATACAATTACTGTTTTTCTCTTTTACAATATTGTTACTGAGGAAAGCACTCCATAGGGGTTGTTTAGTCCTAAAATTCCACCATAGCTTGCAATACAAAGCCATAGAAACATCATGTAAAGACTTGAAATCTAACCCTCATTCATTATGTGGTAAGCATAGATGTTGCCAAGCTGCCCAATGTCTACTCCTGCCTCCAACAGTATTATTCCAGAAAAATTAGGAAAACATCTTGTCCATTTGTTTGATCACTCTATCAGGTGGATTAACGACAAATAATAGATGAATTGGCATACTCTGTACTACATGTTTAATCAATACTGCTCTACCCCTAAATGATAATATTTTGCCCTTCTAACTTTGCAGCCTATTCATAATCTTCAGTAATATGTTATTAAAAATCCTTCCTTCTTCTACTGTGAAATATGGGATAGCCTAGATATGTAAAAGAGAAATCTCTTCTAATGATACATGTAGCCACTTCTACTGTTATTCTCACATCAGCTGGAATATTCTGGTGCATATATATTACACTCTTTCCTTATTAATCTTCTCACCTGATGCCTTCTCATACTTCTTAAGAATTTCCATGATCATCTTTAAAGACTATACATCCAATAATGAAAAGATGATCATCTCATCATCATAAGCTTTACGATTGCTCTTAGGACTCCATTTAGACATCCCAAATCCTCTAATAGTGGACTTTGATGTAGGGCATTCAATTGCCTTGACAATACTTCTGCAGTTAAAATAAAAAGAGTAGGAGATAGTGGATCCCCTGCTTGACCCCTCTAGATGATTGGAAAAATCCCTTTTGTTGTCCATTCACCAGAACTGAATACCACTTGTTAATAATTCTGAATGCCATATCAATTAATCTTTCAAACAAATTTCCTCAGAACTTTTGTAAAAAAAAGATAGGATACTCTATCATATGTTTTTTCCATGTCCAACTTTACCACAACACTGGCATCTTTTATTCTCAATCTGATATATGTAATGATCTCTTGAGTCAAGATCACATTTTCTACTATACTCTTTCATTTTACAAAATCAGATTGATTTATTGAGATAATATCAGTCAGATTCTTCACCAGTCTTTCATGAACTACTCTTGATATTACCTTGTTGATGAAATTACTCAAACTAATTGGTCTCATATCTGAAAAGGTATTAACCAAATCCTTTATAGGCAAGAGTACCAAATTGGTATGAGTAATAAACCTGGAAGTTTATCTCCACAGAAAAATGCTTTGACCATATCTGTCACATCAAACCGCTATTATTTCCCAGCACTTCTGATAAAAACATCCCCTGCACTATCACCATTAAGATTGAAAATAAGTCTTCTCACTTATTATTTACTTGGCATATCTCCTATCAAACTATTATGTTCTTCAGAAATCATTTTAGGTACATGATCTAGTACCTCAAAATATGTTGGATCCACCTCTTTTGTAAATTATTCTTTGAAAGATTTGCAGCTTCCTCAGATATTTCTTCTACCTTGGACATATACAAGAAAGTATCTTGTGTTCCTGTCCCCATCTTGAAATCACTACATCCCTGCTTTTTATTTCCAAAATTGTTCTTTTAGATGAAGAAATTTGTTTATGCACTTTATATAACTTCTCTCTATTTATTAGAGTAGTCTGAAGTTCAAATTGGATTTCATGCACCTTAACCACATCTTCTAAATTTTTAATCTCTTGAAATATATTCCCATAAGTATCCTTGCTCCATTGTACCAGAGCACTATTCACTTTCTTCATTTTGTGATGAAACAAAGTGAGAGTGTTAGCCATAAAATATGTAGTCCAATTTGTTTTAACTACATCTAGAAAAGTATCATGCTTAGTCTAAATATTTAAAAACTTAAAGCGCTTATTCATTGGAACTACCTCTCTTGAGTATGAAATTATCATAGGGGCATGGTCTGAACCAGTCCTAATTAGATGAGACACTCCCACCCCTAGAAACTTATCTATTAGAAACTAATTCCCCATACATCTATCTAATCTTTTAAAAATACATTCTTTCCCTGTTTGTCCACTCCACCTAGTGTATTTTCTCCCTTTGAATCCCAAATCTATTATTCCACAATTGGATGTATTTGGTGGCCTTATTTGTAATATTTAGATATTTTATTATTCTGAATGATTCTTTAGAAAAGTATGTCTTACCTAGGTTAAATAGAAATCTAATGGTACGAGTAGGTTCACTATTCACCTTAGGGAAGCAGGTCTGGTTTGTGTCCAGGGGGTCTCGGGAGTGTTTCGGATATTTGGTGAAAGTTTGAGTTAAGTTTGAAATTGTTGGTGGCTGGTGTTCGCCTTGGTGTCATTGTATTTTGCTTTTGTGTGTCCGCCTCTGCGGAGCTAGGCAGAAGCAGTTTTCGGGCATGTGGTGAGTTTTTTCCTTGGCGGAGGGATTTCTTCACAACGGGCGGGTGCACCTCTGCCGAATTGGGATAGCTTTGGCGATACGGTGATGTGTCAAGTGGTTGTACCCCAGCGAGGTAGTTTTACGTGGAAGAGATACAGGACCAGCATAATCAATTTTATTGGGCAGAATCGATGGATTAGGAAACCTAGATAAATTTCTAGGTCGAATCACTTTTCCAAATTTAGCTTTTCTCGAACCTAGATCGGCAAAAAGGGTATTTTGAAGTTTAAGAGTGAATTCTTCATTGAGGTAAAGATTTTCATCATTTGTGATTTAATTTATTGATTTAAGATCTTTTAATGGTATTATAATATTCATGTGAATTGGGAAAGATGAGTTATAGGTTCTTGTGAGATAAAGAGAGTTGTATTCTTGATTAAAGGGTATTTATAAATTAGTTTATTTTAATTATTGTGAATTAGTGATGGAATATGTTAGATAATCACGGGGTGAAGTTTAATTTAATTATCGAAACCTTTTTGAATTGGGGAAAATTCTAGGGTTACAAATTGCTGCTTTTCTTAAATTGTCCAAATGAGCATATATTTCTAATTAACTTAAGGATATGATTACTTAGCAAGTATTTATGCTTTTGGTAATAAATTTGAGTCTTGATGATGTGAGCTATTATGGGTAATCCTTGTATTAATGAATAGTATATGTGTATTAGACTTCAATTACCATGAGGTGCAGTGGTAGGGCAAGGCTTGCGTGGAAGGGTAATTTTTCGAGGCTCTTGTTCAACCCAGAGGTAGGCTACGATTTACTTTCACTAGACTCCGATAAAAGTACATAATCATTTATAAATATTGAGGAGTATTGGACGTGTTTGATGGTCCACTCAAATGGTTGTGATGAATGATTGAGTGAGTACCAGTGTTGAACTGTGATGGTGTGTTATTTGGGGAATCAGTCTTAAGCTGATTGATTGGGCATGTCTCTATTTTATGGGCCCATCGCCATACTTGTTATCGTTGTGCTTATTCATCACACATGCTTTGATATAACATCTTGATTGTACTTGGATTATATGCTTTTGTATTCTAGAAAGCATATGATATTCATCTCTATAGTTGGTTGTATCTCATGACATTATGATTATTGCCTTGTATTATCATTTGCATTCATACACCCACAGTTCTGATGATATTGATATTAGAGTGGGTATGATATATGTTGTGGGTCCAAGAGACTGGAAAGGTAAGAACACTATGAGATTACGAAAATATTGAGAAGATGATGATACGCGAGGAGCGGGTTGCATGCCTGCAACAGTTATTACAACCAAGGACTGTGGTCCGTGAAGAAATTCTAGATGAATATATGGATATTACGGGTCCCCATAGGTGTGCAGTTCATAAAATTTGAACGCATGTGTACTAGAAGATAAAGGTACCTGGCATATGCATTGCATTCATATCATATACATATCATTTCATTGATTATTTGTTGATGGATTAAATGTTGGATGGGCTATTGATAACTTGGTGTGATTCCTGGAATGAAGAAAGATTGTTAATTTCTCAATTATACTTGGGATACTGTCATGGAACTCTTATGGAATTTGATGACTTAATTGATTATAAAACCTTGAATAAGGTGATATGTAAACTTTGTGAACTATTATGTAGACAATGTAATATTACTTATGTAACGACCTATTCCGTCGTTACGTGTGCTTCAATTATTTTACCCCTATTAACTCAAATCCCGAAGTTATCAGACCATTATATTAGAAGTTAAGAATTAAAACCTTAAGGAGTGAACGTGTTGATCTATAATTGACTTTTGTGTAAACGGGCCTTCTTCAAAATTTCGTCGATTTCGTGAGGTCCAGAGGGTTGTTTTATGGAATTGGATAACTCAAATCCAGAAGTGTCATTTCGAAAATACACTTCTACAGCACCATTAGGGTGATTCCAAGCATCCATAAGTGATTTCTTATTGAGGTAACCTTTCTTAATCTTGTATTACCTTTACTTAACTTCATTATGTTGATTAATTAGTGGTCATGACCTAGAATCTAATTGGAGAAGAAGAGTTCAAGCAAATTAGGGATTGTTGATTTTTAAGCTTAAAAGTAAGAATTATTAGTGGGTTTTATTAATCTAAGCATGTCAAATCTTTATTTCGTACTTGTTAAGATTAAATCTTCCATTAATGTTGATAACTTTAAATGTTAGAAACTAGGGTTCATACCCAAATTTGGGGGGTTTGCTTATAAGATTAAATTAGTCTGATGGTGAGTTAATTTGGCAATTGGTTAGTAGGATTGGTCTCATCGTATGTTGAATTTCATATTTCACTTTTAAATGACTGTTTTACCCCTATAATGCCCGTTTCTCCCTTCTTTCCTATTCGATCCAAAGGACTAGTGTAATATTATGTGTGTTGTAAATTTCTTATTCTAACTTAGACTTCGATAATACTAGAATTTGAGTACGATCATGATCCGCGGAAGGGCAAGGAGCAAGTGTGATTGTGTGACTCCCGCTCGGCGTTTCAGGTAGGTTACGATTTACCTTCTTGTTAGACTTTGGTTAGCGAAGCGTATGTATAGTTAGATATTTGTCACGCCCTGAACCCCGGGCCAGCGACTGGTGCCCTAACCTGGGCACCCTTATACCCATACATCCCAATAACCAGCGGAAGCTAAAGAAAACTCATCATCATTTTTTTTTTATTATAGGCAAAGCCGATAAGGCTGCCGTTATATACAATAACCAAAAGATCTATAACTGTACACAAGTACAACCCACATATGAATACAGACCTCTAAGAGTTTGACAGAAACTATGACGGGACAAGGCCCCGTCGTACCCCTGAATATACATAAGCCTGCAACAGCAAAACTGTACCAAAATGATAAGCTCCGGAACAATGGAGCTATTCCAAAAGCTGAGCAATGATCCTAAGCACGCGGATCACCAAACTGAGTACCTACACCTGCGGGCATGAACGCAACAGGGGGTCAGTACAACAAGGTACCAAGTATGTAAACATAAAGTACAGTAAACAAGATCATAACTGGCCAAAGAATGACAGTGACAAGTATAATAATCAAATACCAGATCCGACCGTGCCATATAAAGTAGAGTCAACTATACATTGTATCATCAGATCACCGTATCACTGCATTCATCGTACCAATGTATCATCAGACATCGTACATCGTACCACTGTGTGTCACTGTACTACTGTACTTTATAACAATGAGGGCCAACTGTATCTTTTCAAAATACCATTTCAAAATATGAAATCAACTCTACCATTTTAACATATGAAAAGTCATGTCAAAATCAGGGACACCTGCCCTCAGGATCATTATGCATATCCTATTCATGAGAATTGAACTCGCATGGATCTTTTAGACCCGCAATGAGTATATATACCCGCATCATGGAGAGCTAGTCCATGGAATAAAATAATATCATGGGAATTGAACCCGCATGAGTCCTTAGACCCGCATGAGTATACCTACTCGCATCATGGAGAGCTAGTCCATGGACTAATATAATATCATGGGAATTGAACCCGCATGAGTATACCTACTCGCATCATAGAGAGCTAGTCCATGGACTAATATAATGTTCCGGGAATTGAACCCGCATCAGGGAAGAATGCCCATGGAATTCCACCATCATGGAAGCATGTCCATGAAATAATATAATAATGTTGTCGGCCCTCTAGTGAGGGACGCGGTGATGTGGAAATACAACACTTGCACGAATAGCTATCATGAGCAACCATATGCAAGTTAAATCATCTTTGACTCTCATTAGAACAAATAGAATGAACTATCATTTTAGAAAAAACAAGGCACTATTACATCTTTCATTTTAGAAAACCCAAGGTAATATCATGTCTTTCTTTTTAGAACAACCAAGGCAATACCATGCCTTCCTTTTTAGAAAAACCGAGGCAATACCATGTCTTCCTTTTTAGAATAACCAAGACAATACCATGCCTTCCTTTTTAGAAAAATCAAGGCAATACCATGCCTTCCTTTTTAGAATAACCAAGACAATACCATGCCTTCCTTTTTAGAAAAACCAAGGCAATACCATGCCTTCCTTTTTAGAATAACCAAGGCAATACCATGCCTTCCTTTTTAGATTTAGATCCAATAAAACCTTGTACGTCCGCCGTACACTTACTTTATATAAATATCATGTAATATTAGGGACTTGAACCCAATAGCATCATGTACGTCCGTCGTACATTCCTTCTTTTATAAAACTCCAAGATACTAGCACTTGTAGCATCAAGACACTTCCACTTTTAAAATCAAGTTACTTACACTTTTAAACTCAAGTAACTTACACTTTTAAAATCAAGGCACTTATTCTTTTCAAATCAAGTAACTTATACTTTTCAAATCAAGTCACTTATTCTTTTCAAATCAAGTAACTTATACTTTTCAAATCAAGTAACTTATTCTTTTCAAATCAAGTAACTTATACTTTTCAAATCAAGTCACTTATTCTTTTCAAATCAAGTAACTTATACTTTTCAAATCAAATCACTTATTCTTTTCAAATCAAGTAACTTATACTTTTCAAATCAAGTCACTTATTCTTTTCAAATCAAAAATCAAGTCACTTATTCTTTTCAAATCAAGTAACTTATTCTTTTCAAATCAAGTCACTTATTCTTTTCAAATCAAGTAACTTATACTTTTCAAATCAAGGCACTACCACCTTATGTACCACATGAAATCTATATTCATTTAAAATACGTACGTCCACCGTACACTCATTTTATAAAAGTCATGCCAAGGTAGATTCAATGGAATAGATATAATAACTTCTATTTTAGCAAACCCAAAGTATTATCAATGAAATCTATCATTAAGGATTAAGATCCAATAAAATAATGTACGTCCGCCGTACAATCTTTCCTTTATAAAATCAAGTCATGTATCATCAAGGATTAAAATCTACTCACTTTATAAAGACCATGCCAAAGAAAGAAGGGATAGTTCACATACCTTATCGGCTTATACCAACTTGATAACTAGAATCCGCCTCAAGTAGTACTTCAACCTATAATGAGAATAACACTTCTATCAACTTCAATCTTTCAAGTGTAGGTTAATACCAAGTAATGGTTCTTTTTTCCTACAACAATTTGGGCAACACTTTCCCTGTTTATACGTATTTTTCCACCTTTCAAGAAGGCCAATTTCAACAATAACCAAGGCACCAATTAAGGGCACAACAAAATAGCAACCAAGGTGATTCACACACCTATTTCTCACGTCAAAACAACCTCTTAATCACGTAAAACATTCCATAAAAATCAGCCCACAATCCAACAACAACAAAGGTAAAATGTGAGGCCCGTCATCGTCTTTCTATACCCTTAATCCCTTAGGACCTTCATTAGCAATTACTACATCTAAACATGCATATAGATGGCTGATTTTCCAGCATTTCAACAGCACAAAACGGTCCCTAAAACTGCACAATAATATCTAACAGTTTATTGCAATTCTCGGCCAACAACCCCAATACAACTACCCTTTCCATAATCCTTTATAATCCAATTCAAGTTCCAATACTTTTATATAAGTCATATCAACTTATCAACAACAATATTCCTTCATTATAACATGCAATAAGTGAAGATACAACCACAACTATAACCACAAATCCAATGTCCCAAAACTGTCTACATTCGGACAAACACCTAAAAATTGTCCATACACTTTTTATTCTCCATATTTTTAACACAAGTTCATCTATTAGCTATAACAATATGTAATATCCAGTTACTTCAAGAGGAAGGATATTTCTTACCTTAAATATTGCCCAAATCCGTCCAAACAGTCCACATGATTTTTGGCCCACAGTTTTGTCTTAGCTCCACTTCTTCAAGTTCCAATCATTCTCATGTATCCTCTACAAGATTGTACCCATCTTCACTTCTTGTTTTACCTCCAAAAATTTCATCAAAAGCTTAGGGTTTTCAAGATCATTCTCGGCCAAGAACAATTTTGGAGGATCTTGGTGAGTTAACTTGGCTTAGGACTTGATTAGGGTGCTTAATCTTGAAAAATAACTTGTCTTTGATCTTCACTTAATCCATGAAATTCGAAATCTAAGGCTAAGAGAAGGGAGAAGAGCTTTGGAAGAGAAAATATCTTGTGAACAATGGCTAAGTCATTCCATGTATATCTCTATATAGATATTTGTCTTGCAAGACAAGTGGATGAGGGACACATGTCACCCTCCTATTGGTCACGTAAACTTTCTTCACAAAAATATCTATACTTAGCCCAAAATACCTTATTTTCGAAGGTCCCCACAAAATTGTGAAATTTTCGGTGGACTCCATATTATTAATTTCAAGACTTCATAATCCAATACTAATTTCATATATCCAATTAGAAGAATTAAACTCCGAGTTAATAATTTTTCGTCGTCACATTTTTCCAAAATTTTTCCATAGGAAAAATGTAAATATTCTTTCTTTTCAACCTTCAAATCTTAATTCCTTAATCACGTTATCATATCAATGTCAAGGAATTACGGGGTGTAACATCCTTCCCCTCTTAGAAACATTCGTCCTCGAATGTTCATCAAAGGTCTCAGCTATACAAACTTTGGCATAGTATTCTTTTACTATACCTATCAACCAATACTCGTTAGTGTCATCACCGCTGGTCTCGCACGCCTACACTACTCGGAATTCCTCGCAACTCTGAAGTTTGTAACCGCGTCTGTTTTTGGCACCGTGATCGTACTCAAATCCACAACACGCATTTTTCACTTAATCTCTTCTTTTTCTACAAGTTCCAACAATACTCAGCAAACCCAAAGATGCCACACCGGGCCATAATATAACACATAGTCCCATTCATCAATCACAAGTAGTTTATACTCAAACCACATAATCATCACCGCTAATATACTTCACATATACCATGTACTTTAATCACGATCACAGATAAAATACTTTACTCTTGAAGGCCTTGTCTATCTAAGGTCTCAACGATTATCCAATACTCTAAGATCGTCAAATATTTCATGTCCCAAGCTTACATTATCTCTCCCCGTATACGGGCACGATAACTTCTCAATATCTCAAAATCATGTTGTCTTAATAACAACAACCCTATTTACTCCACTTATTTACTCCATACCAATATTATTCGTACATCTCACTTAAGCATACAACACAGCTTAATCTAACAACATGGTATGCCATTAAGTCAATTAAACCTGATCCTTTAAGGGTTCATCACCCTCTCAGACAATTCATCACCTCCTAATTATTCTAAATTAGCACATATATAACCTTGATGTGGATTCATTAAACTGTTTCATACCTTCCAAGTCATTATCAAAGCTTAATCAACTCATGGTAACCCATAATTACTTTAGACAACACACACATGGCCCTAATAAATATGTCTGTATAAATGTACATCATCATACCAACTATACAACAATTTTACCAACCTGTATACCAAGTCCATATATTCCCCTCCGGGGCCGCTGTCACATTCTCATAGCTGCAATCACAATAATACGGTAGGGAGGGACTACCCTAACATCACAGCTCTATCGCACGATCTTAGAGTAAGAAGAATAGAAATCAATCCTAAATGTCCTGTAGCCTCCTGTTTATAGGTGTGGTGCACAACACATCGATAACCAAGACTCTACTAGACACGGTCTGTAGACATTCCGAGGACTAACTGCTCTGATACCACTATGTCACGCCCCGAACCCCGGGACCGCGACTGGTGCCCTACCTGGGCACCCTTCTACCCATACTTCCCAATAACCAGCGGAAGCTAAAGAAAACTCATCATCATTTTTTATTATAGGCAAAGCCGACAAGGCTGCCGTTATATACAATAACCAAAAGATCTACAACTGTACACAAGTCCAACTCACATATGAATACAGACCTCTAAGAGTTTGTGAAGCGTGACGACAAGGCCCCGCTGCACTTCGAATATACATAAGCCTACAACGGCAAAACTGTACCAAAATGATAAGCTCCGGAACAATGGAGCTATTCCAAAAGCTGAGCAATGATCCTAAGCACGCAGATCACCAAACTGAGTACCTACACCTGCGGGCATGAACGCAGCCCCCCGGAGAGGGGGTCAGTACAACAAGGTACCAAGTATGTAAACATAAAGTACAGTAAACAAGATCATAACTGGCCAAAGAATGACAGGGACATGTATAATAATCAAATACCAGATCTGACCGTGCCATATAAAGTAGAGTCAACTATACCTTGTATCATTGTACCACTATACTACTGTACCAATATATCACTATACCACTGTAATATCGTACCACTGTGCCACTATACTACTGTACTTTATAACAATGAGGGCCAACTGTATCTTTTCAAAATACCATTTCAAAATATGAAATCAACTGTACCAATTTAACATATGAAAAGTCATGTCAAAATCAGGGACACCTGCCCTCAGGATCATTATGCATATCCTATTCATGGGAATTGAACCAGTATGGGAATTGAATCCGCATGGATCTTTTAGACCCGTAATGAGTATATATACCCACATCATGGAGAGCCAGTCCGTGGAATAATATAATATCATGAGAATTGAACCCGCATGCGTCCTTAGACCTGCATGGGTATACCTACTCGCATCATGGAGAGCTAGTCCATGGACTAATATAATATCATGAGAATTGAACCCGCATGAGTATACCTACTCTCATCATGGAGAGCTAGTCCATGGACTAATATAATGTCCCGGGAATTGAACCCGTCTTACGAAAGCATGCTCATGGAATTCCACCATCATGGAAGCATGTCCATGAAATAATATAATAATGTTGCCGGCCCTCTAGTGAGGGACGCAGTGATGTGAAAATACAACACTTGCACGAATAGCTATCATGAGCAACCATATGCAAGTTAAATCATCTTTGACTTTCATTAGAACAAATAGAATGAACTATTATTTTAGAAAAACCAAGGCACTATCACATCTTTCATTTTAGAAAACCCAAGGTAATACCATGCCTTTCATTTTAGAACAACCAAGGCAATACCATGCCTTCCTTTTTAGAAAAACCAAGGCAATACCATGCCTTCCTTTTTAGAATAACCAAGACAATACCATGCCTTCATTTTTAGACAAACCAAGGCAATACCATGTCTTCCTTTTTAGAATAACCAAGACAATACCATGCCTTCCTTTTTAGAAAAACCAAGGCAATACCATGCCTTCCTTTGTAGAATAACCAAGGCAATACCGTGCCTTCCCTTTTCAAATCAAGTAACTTATACTTTTCAAATCAAGTCACTTATTCTTTTCAAATCAAGTAAATTATACTTTTCAAATCAAGTCACTCATTCTTTTCAAATCAAGTAACTTATACTTTTCAAATCAAGTAACTTATTCTTTTCAAATCAAGTAACTTATACTTTTCAAATCAAGTCACTTATTCTTTTCAAATCAAGTAACTTATACTTATTCTTTTCAAATCAAGTAACCTATATTTTTCAAATCAAGGCACTACCACCTTATGTACCACATGAAATCTAGATTCATTTAAAATACGTACGTCCACCATACACTCATTTTATAAAAGTCATGCCAAGGTAGATTCGATGGAATAGATAGAATAACTTCTATTTTAACAAACCCAGAGTACTATCAATGGAATCTATCATTAAGGATTAAGATCCAATAAAACAATGTACATCCGCCGTACAATCTTTCCTTTTATAAAATCAAGTCATGTATCATCAAGGATTAGAATTCACTCACTTTATAAAGACCATGCCAAAGAAATAAGGGATAGTTCACATACCTTATCGGCTTATACCAACTTGATAACTAGAATCCGCCTCAAGTAGTACTTCAACCTATAATGATAATAACACTTCTATCAACTTCAAGCTTTCAAGTGTAGGTTAATACCAAGTAATGGTTCTCTTTTCCTACAACAATTTGGGCAGCACTTCCCCTGTTTATAAGTACTTTTCCACCTTTCAAGAAGATCAAGACACCAATTAAAGGCACAACAAAATAGCAACCCAGGTGATTCACACTCCTATTTCTCACGTCAAAACAGTCTCTTAATCACGTAAAATAGTCCACAAAAATCAGCCCACAATCCAACAACAACAAGGGTAAAATATGAGGCCCTTCATCGCCTTTCTACACCCTTAATCTCTTAGGAATTTCATTAGAAATTACTACATCTAAACATGCATATAGATGGCTGATTTTCCAGCATTTTAACACCACAAAACGGTCCCTAAAACTGTACAATAATATCTAACAGTTTATAGCAATTCTCGGCCAACAACCCCAATACAACTACCCTTTCTATAATCCTTTATAATCCAATTCAAGTTCCAATACTTTTATTTAAGTCATATCAACTTATCAACAACAATATTCCTTCATTATAACATGTAATAAGTGAAGATAACAACCACAATTATAACCACGAATCCAATGTCCCAAAATTGTCTACACTCGGTCAAACACCCAAAAATTGTCCATACACTTTTTATTCTCCATTATTCTTAACACAATTTCATCTATTAACTATAACAATATGTAATATCCAATTACTTCAAGAGAAAGGAGATTTCTTACCTTAAATATTGCCCAAATTCGTCCAAACAGTCCACACGATTTTTGGCCCACAGTTTTGTCTTAGCTCCACTTATTCAAGTTTCAATCACTCACATGTATCATCTACAAGCTTGTACCCATCTTCACTTCTTGTTTTTATCTCCATAAAGTTCATCAAAAGCTTAGGGTTTTCAAGATCATTCTCGGCCAAGAACAATTTTGGAGGATCTTGAAGAGTTAACTTGACTTAGGACTTGATTAGGGTGCTTAATCTTGTAAAATAACTTGTCTTTGATCTTCACTTAATCCATGAAATTCGAAATCTAAGGCTAATAGAAGGGAGAAGAGCTTTGGAAGAGAAAATATCTTGTGAACAATGGCTAAGTCTTTCCATGTATATCTCTATATAGATATTTGTCTTGCAAGACAAGTGGATGAGGGACATATGTCACCCTCCTATTGGTCACGTAATCTTTCTTCACAAAAATATCTATACTTAGCCCAAAATACCTTATTTTTTTAAGGGCCCCACAAAATTGTGAAATTTTCGGTAGACCCCATATTATCAATTCCAAGACTTCATAATCCAATACTAATTCCATATATCCAATTAGAAGAATTAAACTTCAAGTTAATAATTTTTCGTCGTCACATTTTTCCAATTTTTTTCCATAGGAAAAATGTAAATATTCTTTCCTTTCAACCTTCAAATCTTAATTTCTTAATCACGTTCTCATATCAATGTCATGGAATTACGGGGTGTAACAATATTGTTGGATAAATCATGTACGTCTTCGAGTATGAAGTTGGGATGGATTACTTAGGTTGGATATTGTTGATTGATTGTGACTTGTTGCCTTTGTGTGATTACTGGACTTGTACGTAGTTTCCATATCGTACTTATGATATAGTTGTCTCTCACTTATCTTGGTGTTATCATGGATAGAGGAAAAAGACTTAATTTGATATTGATATTGTGATATGTGTCCATGTGTGGCACGACTGGGGATTTGATATGATATATTGTCATTGCATTTCATTCATATTCATTTCCGTGATATATTGATATTATCTGTGATTGACGTGATGATGATAAGTGAGAAGGAAACATTTGTGATTTCATATGATATACTTTTGTGGGTGTTGATATATTCTCATTGGAATTTGACATCATTCATACATATATGATCATACATTTGGATCATATTGAGCGCCATAACATATATATATATATATATATTAGATTGGGTTGTGCGTTTCACAACATATACATATATTGGATCGGATTGCATGTTCCGCAATATATACTCATTGGATCGAGTTGTACACCGCATCATGTACATATACTTTGCGGGTCCCCTGATCGGTGTATTTTATATACACATTTTGAGTCATTTTTAGTTAGTCTTCTGCCCATTTTTGTACAAATATGTGTCATGTTAGGATAATTTTTCTTTCTTTTGAGTCACAATGGTTTAAAGTGGCACATTGGTGAGAAGGAGCGAAAAGAGGGCAGAAACAGAGGTTCCAGAGCTCAAAAAGCTAAAAAGTTGGCAACCCGGGCGAGAAACAGGGCGGCGTCGCGGCGCCAGACCATCAGCAGTAGCAGAGCCACGGAGCCCAAGAAGCAGACCAGCCGCAGAAGTTTCGGCGCCGCGGCGCCGGTTGCAGGGCCGTGACGCCGACGCGGGAAATTTGACAAATCCGAATAGGATTGGGCCAAAGCCAAAGAGGAAAAGGTTTTGCACATTTTTGGGGTTATAAAAGGACCTTTTAGGTCAGATTTGGAGGAGTTCCACACCTTACCATTCATCACAACTTGAGATCAAGATTGGAGACTTATTTTTGAGTAATTTTTTGTTCTTTATTTTATTTCTTTCTAGTATATGTTGGATAATATTTTAGTTCTTGGCATGTCTATGGCTAGGAACTAACTTAATTTAGGGTTTTCCATATCGAATCATTTGAACCTCGTTTTATGAATTAATGCAAGATTTTGGTTTCTTCTTATTATTGTTGAGATTTAATCAATAATTGTGTTGATTGCTTGGTAATTAATTGATCACTAATTATCATAACTTCTATGATTTCTAATCGAAATCCGAAAGAGGAGATTGTGAATATGTTATAGTTGAATAAACATAGGTTTAAATCGTGGACGAAAGTACCCCGATACTTGTGTAGCTTGATAGGTTATTGCTCTTAATCCTCTTTTATAGTCAATCTTGTCATAGAAAGATAGAAGGGTTCTATATTGGGGTTGAGTGTTTACATTACCTTAACAGGAGTATAAAACGGCTTAGTTAACCTGCTATCTCAACATAGAAGAAGAACCTTAATTATTTACATTAATGAGTAAAGCGAGCGAATAGTCGAGGAGATTTGGAAGCCCTATTTTCATCATATCTGAAGTAAAGTAAAGTAATTTAGTTAGCATCTATAATCATAGCTATAAACAAATCATCAAATTATCGGTTACCAAATAGATACTACAGAATAGAGGATGGTAATAGAACACTAATCCCTGAGGACGATAACTCGGTCTTCTAGACTATATTACTTGTCACGATACATGTACTTGCGTTTAGCGTATGTATAAGTCGCGCATCAAGGTCCCCCATAGATCATGATTGTCGGGACGTAGAGATATTCCGCTGGGAGTATGTGTGTACGGAGATTATATTTGGCCAGTGCATTGCATTACATATGCATTCATTCTCATAATATCATTTTACATGTATGGATCAGATTTGTTAATTGTACTTGTAAAACTTAGCAGACTTAGATTTAAGTGCTTCACCGTAGGCTATGATTCGTCTATTGATATTTCTGTACTTGAGTGGTTATTATTGGACTGTATTGTGTTGTACTTAATTGCGAGCATGCCTATTCTTCAGTCTCTTACTTTATATATGTTAGCTAACTATTGTTGGCCTATGATACCTACCAGTACATAGTGTTTGTACTAATACTACTCTTACTACACCCTTTTTGGGGTGTAGAGTTGTTGTAGATACATTAGCGAGGTTTATTAGCCTTCAAGAATCTTGTGGAGTTTATCTAGACTTATCTGTTTAATTCTCACTCTAAACAAAAGTTGCATTCAGGATGTGGTTGTAAATTTTATTTCCGTTGTATATTTAGAAGTTCGTGTACTATTCAGACCAGATTTCTTGGGTAGTGTAGTATTCCACATTATCATATATCTATATTTTAGACTTTTATTGCTCTTATAATTTATTTATGTTGTTGGATGAATCTGTAAGGGCGGATTTGACTACTGAGGTGGGAGATGGTAGGTGCTCGCATGACTTAGAGAGTTGGATCGTGACAACTTGGATTATTGAACTGTTAGTATAGAACTATTTGGTGTCAACTTGATATTTATCTCAATTTGCGTATCTTATGCCGTTGTCGGCCTATGATATTTACGGGGGTACGTTGTGTAATCATGCTACAATTGATGCATCTTTTTCTGATGCAGATATAGATCTCACTACCAGTCAGTGAGCTCGAGTATGAGTCCGAGCGGGCAGACTTCGAGACTTCAGGGTGAGGATGCTACCTCGGGCATACCCTTGGAGACTCCTATCTTATCTTGACTATTAGTTATGATCGAGAGACATATTCAGATACTTATGTTATCAGATTCAATTTTGGCTTATGTTGTCTTGGTTTTTAGACTTGTATCAGATTATTAGTGTTCTTGTATGATTGACCAAGTTTTAGAGTTAGTGTTTGATTCTCAGGCTTATATTTCCGCATTTATATCATGAAACAATTTTATCTAGTATTTTGTTGTCTTTTTGCGTTCTTTATTATATCATCTGAATGATTTGGGAGTGGTTCACCTACTGGTGGAAATTGTGTAGGTACAACCACGATTCCTAAAAGGGATCGTGGCAACATGCAACAGATTTGTTCAAGTTATAATATGGTTGATTTGATCACCAAACCTCTACCAACTACAACTTTTGAGAAATTGGTGCACAAGATTGAATTGTGAAGATTCAAGTTTTAGATTTATGTTCTCATCAGGGGAGTTAATACGCGTTGTACTCTTTTTTCCTTACAAGATTTTGTCCCACGTGTTTTTCTTGCAAGGTTTTTAATGATGAAGTCAAAATGCGTATTATTATAAATGTGTGCTCTTTTTTCTTCACTCGAATATTTTCCACTGTGTTTTTTCTAGTAAGGTTTTAACGAAGCACATTATCTATCAAATAGACATCCAATGGGAGTGTTATACAACAACGACAATATACCTAGTAAAATCTCACAAAGTGGGGTCTGTGAGGGTAGAGTATACACAGATCTTACCTCTACCTTGGGAGGTAGAGAGGTTATTTTTCGAAAGACCCTCGACAGATCCAAAGCAATATAGAAAAGTCATGGCAAAAAATATTACAAAAAACATGATAAAGCAATATGGAGAAAAACAACAAATGAATACGGTGATCGAGTGCTATAAATATTATTTATTTATTGTGAATGTCTATCTTTAAGAGAAAAGTTAGAATTAGTAATTTTTGGACCAAGTCAGTTTTCCCCTATAAATAAAGGAGTACTCCTTCATTGTATGATCATCCCTCAAGAGAAATAAAATATTCTCTTCTCTCTTTCTCCACAATATTCTTGTTCTAATTTTATTATTTCACATTGAATGAAAAACGTGGATTATTAGGATGAAAGAAATGGACACAGTTATAGACATTAATCAAATTAATGTTTTTGTAAGATGATATTAATCTCCCTTGGGGAGTCTTCTCATTAATATCAAATATATATAGGTGTACAATGTTCATCCCAATTACAATAGGAATCCTAGTCTCATATACAAGAGGAATCCTAGTCTTACCATAATTATATTTACATAAATATTCTATTTATGGGTGGGGATCTTATTTTACTACACCTATACGTTTACACATACCCTCAGTCGGATCGGGAGGAGGCCGGACGCTGAGACTGGATCTGAAGTCAAGAAATAATTGTCTGGAAAGTCCTTTGGTAAATATATCTGCATACTGATAGGATGATGGAACATGTAACACTCTGACATGACCTAGCGCAACTTTCTCACGAATGAAGTGTAGGTATATCTCAATGTGCTTGGTTCGCTGATGTTGAACCAGATTAAGAGAAAGATAGATGGAAGAGATGTTATCACAGTACACAATATATGCCTGACGCAAAGGACACTAAAGTTCTAACAGTAAATTTCGGAGCCAACAAATCTCAGCTACCACATTTGCAACGCCTCTGTACTTCGACATCAAACGAGATAGGTAGTGCGTCGCCGCGGATCAAGAAATCAGATTATCCCTTAAAAATACACAAAAGCCGGAGGTGGAGCGTCGCGTGTCCGGACACACTGCCCAATCTGCATCTGTATAAGAGAGCAACATGTTTGGTGTAGAGGGGTATAGGTGCAAACCATAATCAAGTGTACCCTTAATGTATCGGATGATGCATGTAGACTGTCTCTCTCAGATCCCCATGTAAAAATACATTCTTCACATCAAGCTGATAGATCGGCCAGTGTTTGCCCATGGCAATGCTCAAAACTGTGCGAATAGTAGCTGGTTTGACAACCGGGCTGAAGGTCTCACCACAATCAATGCCCTCCTGCTGATTTGTGTCATTAGCCACAAGTCGTGCCTTATACCTCTTAAGATCTCCACTGTCTCGGAATTTGTGACGAAAAAACCAAATACACTGGATCACATTTACCTCATCAGGTCTAGGTACTAGATCTCATGCGTGTTGTTTAGTTAAAGCATTGGATTCCTCATACATAGTCGCATTCTAATTAGGGTCCTGTTTGACCGATTTGGGGTTTTTGGGAAGTGGAGAAATGGTTTGGGCAGATAGGTTAAATTGGACTTTGGGTTTAAAGATCCCACATTTGGAACTAGTTTCCATTTGGTGAGTGGGGATATTTAGTGGTTGTGGAGTCTGAATGACGGGAGCAGAAGGCATTGTCGGGTAAGGAGATGGAGGCGGACAGTCCGTCGAAGGCGTCGCAGCTCCGCTATCGAGGGGCCGCGACTCTAAATGCGTTTCGAGAACTGGGTACGCACTGGAAGAGGGGCGCTGCGGTGCATCCCCGAAAGGCCGCGACGCTAATTCACTGGAAGAAATTGGTTGCTCACTAGAAGGGGGCGCTGCGACGCTTGCTCGATGAGCCGCGCCGCTGACGTCTGGGATGAATTAGTGAGCTGATTAAGAATAATGGGAGAGATGACAGGCTCGTCAAGAAAGGAGTAATCCAGTTTTTAGAATTTCTAGAGATTCGAAAACGGGAATGTAGTCTCGTCAAATGTGACGTGACGAGAGATGTGGATTTGATGAGTGGACAAGTCGTAGCATAGATAACTCTTATGGTTTGGCGGGAAGCCAAGGTAGACACAAGGAGTAGATCAGGGAGCTAGCTTGTGAGGAGCAGTAAAGGCAAGGTTATGATAGCATAGACAGCCGAATATCCGTAGATGGTCATAAGATGAGAGTCTATGATATAGGATTTCGGTAGGGGTCATATTGTGAAGGGTGCTAGTAGGGATAATATTTAGAATGTATTCTGACATTTTAGCAGCATATACCCAGAAGGACGGAGGAATGGAGACATGATTCAATAGAGTGTGAATCATATTATTAATGGTGCGGATGATTCTTTCAGGTTTACCGTTTTGTGGGGAGGTGTGGGGGAAGGAGAATCGAAAGACCATGTCATTATTAGTACAAAAATGGTGAAATATAGAGTTGTTGAATTCACGACCATTATCGCACTGAAAAGATTTTATACCTTTTTCAAATTGTGTTTGAATGAATGTTCGAAACTCAAGAAATTTGGAAAACACTTTCGATTTAAATTTGAGAGGATACAACCAAACAAAGTGAGAAAAATCATCTAGTAATATAAGATAGTATTTATGACCGAGAGAACTAGCAACAAGTGATGTCCATAAATCGGCATGTATAATATCAAAAGGTGCAAATGTAACACTAGTAGATGATTGAAACGGAAGACGAGTATGTTTTCCAAAAAAACAAGAAACACAGTTTTGGGCAAGCTTCCAATTACAAGTAATAAAATTATTGCCTCTAAGAAAATTAAAAACTGGGGCTCCTGGATGACCAAGCCTATTGTGCCATGTTGAAAAAGAAATAGTCGCTAGAGAGACGGGAGAGCAAGATCTGGCAGCAGAGGTGGGAGTGAATGAATAGAGATCCCCCGTGCTATTGCATCTCGTAAGAGGTGTCCCCGTATAAATATCCTTTACAGTGAAACCAAAATGGTCAAAATCAACAGAGACAGAATTATTACGAGTAAATTTGCGGATAGAGATTAAGTTCATAACTATATGTGGGGCATATAGGGTATTCTGAAGGGGGAATGGATGAAGATGTGGTGTGTAGGATGTACCATAGCCCTTTACTGGAATGTGGTGACCACTACCAACTTGTTACGCCCCGTAATTCCAAGAGGATGAGATGAGAATGTACGAAAGGAAATAAGATTCGAAATTGGAAAAAAGGAAAAAAAATTGGCAGAATATTTTTGGACAGTTTTTTAGTCAACTTTGGAGTGGTATATCTCCTAGTATATTAGGATTTTTTAGGTGTTTCAAAAGCCTAGTATGAATTTCATTGAGTCTAGTTTCCAACGCAACAAACCGCTCGTCGATAGGACATCGGGGTAGAAAGTTATGGACGTTACAAGATCAGCTGACAGAAGAGACAGGGTCAGGCGCCACGGCGCCGGCTGCAGGGCCATGGTGCCGAAAACCCTGAAATTGTCTGAAGTTGCAGCGCCACGGCGCCGGCTGCAGGGCCGCGGCGCTGAGGCGGGATGTTTTGCGAAAAATGGGTAAAAATAGAAGATATTTGTTGTAAAGGACCTATGGGAGGACGACAAGTGTCCCTCCCAACTTGTGGATCAAGATAAGGCTTATATCTTGGCCAAGTCTTGCAAGACTTGTCCATTCTACACAATAAGATCATCCAAACACTTGTTCTCTTCTCTCAAAATTTGATAAAACCCTAAGTGTGATGAGATTTTTGGAAAGGCGACAAGAAGGAAATATGTTGACAAGCTTGTGGAGGGTTCGTGTGGGTGATTTTAACATGAAGAAGAATTGTGGAAAGAGGGCTAAAGTGGGCGATTTGTTGGACTGTTTTGGGCGAATTCCAAGGTAAAAATTCATTCTCCTTTTGAAGTAAATTATGTCACGCGTTGTGGAAGTTGGAGAAGGGTATTGTGATAGGGAAAATGGATATAAGAATTTAATGTTGTCATGTCATAAATGAAAGTATAAAATGGCAATTTTCGAGCTCTAGTCGTGGATATTTATGGTCGTCGTCTTCACTTTTTATGTGGGGTTTATTGAAGTGATTTTAGTCGTATAAATTGATCATGTGAAATATAAATTGAAGTTTGATAAGTGTTATGGAATTTTAGAAGCCTAAAGTCCGAAAAGTTCATGTTAGCTATTAAGTTTGTAATTCAATTTAATTGTTAGATACAATCGTCACATGCTATTGAAAGAAGGGATTATAGTTATTATAATCGTTTGCGGCTATATAACATGTTAGACTAAACAACTTGGATTGAAGAAGAATTGGAAAATACTTTGTGTTGTTGTACATTGTTAGCCGAAAATGACATTGAAATGTTAGACAATTTGGATATCGATTGTGGGGCAGAATTTTACACTTCCTGTACGGCGTGTAATCCCCTTTGTTTAACTGATTGTTGAGCCTTAAATGTGGCATTTGGTTATTGATTTTCGGGCCTTGAAAAAGGTGGAAAAGTACGTAGAACCAAAGGAAGTGCTGCCCGATTTTCCGTAGAATAAGAGTCCTTATACTTAGGAATATTCTACGTTGAAAGCTAGTAGTTGATGGACGTATTATGGTCATTATAGGTTGACATTCTACGTGCGGCGTAATCAACTTGGCAAGTGGATTAAGTCGAAGAGGTATGTGGAACTTTCCTATCTCTTGAGCATGAGTAGTTGTAAATATATAGTACGGTAGACGTACGCGATTTTGATGAATCTAGTTTCATTTGATATCATTGACTTGTTTTTAGAATGTCCAAGTTGGTTGAGTTAGGGAATTAACTCACTTGTTTTAAAGATTAATGATATCTTAGTTTCTAATGATAAAAGACTTGAAGTATTTCTGAAAGTATATGATACTTGGTTTTTGGAAAGTTTAAGTCTCTTGGTTATAAAGAAGAATGTAAGTGTCTAAAGCATAAAGTTAGTATAACGGCTTTATGGGAAGTTGGTTATAATAGCTTTATGGAAAGTTAAAAGGATGGCTTACTCTAGCAATGTAAATTAAGATAAAATGGCTTGAAAGGAAGAATGTCAAATTGATTTGAAGGCATCAATTGCTTAAAGTTTTAAAGTAAAAAGTCACTTGATTTAGAAGTCTTTAAATGTAGTTCTAAAAGGTATTGTGACTAGTTTTGAAAAGTAGATATGACTTAATACTACGGTTATTAGTATTTGGAAGTTTTATATGAAAAAGAGTCATTTTAAAAGAATAGAAGTACGTAGTACTTTGGGTTAAATTCCCGGATTTTATAATGACATGTTAGTGCCTTAAGTAAACTAAAATGAGAGTGTATATGAACAAAGCTAATAAGAAGTTAGGGGATTTCTTAACTTGCTTATGATAATTATGATAAGCCGGTGGTGCTTATGTTATGTATGATAAGCCGGTGGTGCTTATGTTATGTATGATAAGTCGGTAGTGCTTATGTTATGTATGATAAACTGGTAGTGTTTATGTTATGTATGATAGCCGGTTGTGCTAGTGATATATTGTTCATTACGGGGTCATTCCCCTGGTTTGTGGCATTTGCATATTCCGTGGATTTGCTAGCCATGATGCGAGAAATACCTCATGCGAGTGCGTAGGGCTCATGCGGGTGAAATAGTCCTCTGCGGGGCGGACCAGTCCTATGCGAGGAAATTACCTCATGCGGGTCTATACGACCTATGCGGGCGGATACAGTCTATGCGAGGAAATTACCTTATGCGGGTCCATACGACCTATGCGGGTGAAATAGTCCCAGGAGTAGGATTGCAGAATGATACTACGGGCGGATGGCCCTAGGTTAATCATGAGCTTCCTGTTTTAAAACCGGCAAAATTTATTCTTGTCCACTCTCATTGTTAGTAAGGCCTAGTGTACTGTTAATATGGTTTTCATACATGTCCCCAGATTTACTTTAGACTATTATGATTTCATTACAGTACTTTCAGTTTCACATACTTGGTACCTGTTGTACTGACCTCCTTCGGACGGCTGCGTTCATGCCGCAGGTAGAGTTATACAGGTTGCTGATCCTCACTCTTAGGATCACTGTTCAGCTGTTGGGAAGCTCCATTACTCCGGAGGCTTGTCTTTGGTTCAGATCCCTGGTATTGTCGGTTGTTGTACATTCAGGGGTATGGCGGGGCCCTGTCCCGTCACAGTTGTTATGTCAAATTCTTAGAGGTCTGTAGTCACGTATGTGGGTCGGTTTGAAAAAAAAAATGAAGGATGTAACTGCTTTTGACTAGTTATGTATGTATATCGGGAAAGCGGCCTCGTGGCGGCTTTGTTGTTTACTTCTTACGGATTTACGTTGTATGTTCTATGTATGTTCCGCTGACTTTCTTTGATGGTTACCTGTAAGGGTGCCCAGGTAGGGCACCAGTCGCGGGCCCGGGGTCGGGTCGTAACAAAAGTGGTATCAGAGCAGTTAGTCCTCAGAAAGTGTCTACAGACTGTGTCTAGTAGAGTCTTGATTATCGGTGTGTCGTGCACCACATCTATAATCAGGGGGCTGCAGGACATTTAGGATTGGTTTCCATTCTTCTCACTCTGAGATCGTGCGATAGAGCTGTGTTGTTAGGGTCGTCTCTCCCTAACGAGTTATGTTGATTGCAGCTATGAGAAAGGCAGCAGTGACCCAGGAAGGACTATGTGGATTGCGTATCCAGGTTGGTAATGATTGTAGTATAGTTGGTATTATGACATACATCTATACGGATTTATGTATGAGGGTCACATATGGGTTGCCTAGAATGCTTAAAGATTACCAGGAATTGGTAAGGACTAAATAGAAACCGGGAAGGTATGAAGCGGTTAATGAATTCTCATCAAGGTTTAGGTGCTAATTTGATATAATTAGGAAATGATGAGTTGTCTGATAGGGTAATGAACCCTTAAGAAATCATGTTAAGGTACTTAATGGAAGACTATGTTAATAGATTGAGCTACGCTGTATGCTTAAGAGAATAGTACGGATAAGATCCGTACGGAGTAAGTAATGGTTGTTGTGATCAAGACAACACGATTATGGTATTATGAGAAGTTAGTGTACCCGTTTATGGGGTGGGATCAGTTGGTAGTAGTTCCGCTACGTGACAGGGTCACGAGAGTGCAAGGCCTAAGTCTAGTAAATTGTTTTACGGGTTCGTGGACTCGTTCCACCGGAACCGGGTAAAAAGAGCCGGAAATGGCCTTATATTGTTTAATATAGTGACTCCAAAGATTGGAGGCCGGACTCAGTATGGAAGTTATGTACGTATACTAGTATAAGTTTGGAAGTACGGGAAGAGTACAACCAGTAAGAAAAAGGGCAAACTAGTGTAAAGGAATAGAGCCTGGATCTATGAGAACTTTTTGGGGTGACTATACCCGTGAGTGATGGGTGGTAGCTGAGCGAGTGTATAATAATTGCCCGGTGATGATACAGTCGTCGGACCCTAGCAGACCTAGTAGAGCTGATATGACAGACTTTGAGGTCATTATGGGTACGGGCTAGTTGGCCTCTTGTTATGTCAACGTTAACTGCAGAGAGAGTTTGGTTCGATTCTAGTTTTCCGGTAAGCCGGTTATCGAGTGGAAAGGAAGGGAAATGGTGGTAACCAATGAATTATCCTTCCTTATTTGACATCATTGATTTTAATAAGTCTGTGTGACTTGTTCTTTGAGGTAAATTGATGTAGAAAGTAAGTAATACTTGAATTTGAAGGAGTTTATGTTAAGTACCCTTGGAGCTACTTGGAGTTGGTTTGGTGTGGCGGTCAGGGCCACGACCTTCCGGATAATTTCAGGAAAACACGCAAGGCAAGAATAAAACAAGTACGAGTGTTGCCTGCGGAAAACAGAAGACATCATTGGTAGGTTTTGAAAATCTATACGATGATAATGTGGCGCTTAATGATTAAGATTTTGAAAGGGAGATAAGCTATCTCCCCCACGTAAAAGGATAGTTTTACGTATTATGGAGTTATGTGTACCCATGTTATTAGGCGATGGATATGGGACTGGTAAAGTCCCCGGCCTCGTTATGCAATAGGTTACAATAACCTTGGAAAAAGGTATTGGGTTGGGGTAATTGAAGACGACACTAGGAAATGGTTGGAAAAAAAGTGTCGTAAGGATATAAATGCAGGTAGTACGCATGAATGAAACTGTATGATCATGAATCAAGATAGGAATACTTTTGCTAATAATAAGCATAAAGAAGGGTTATGACCAGAATGATAAAAGAGAATGCAACTATGGTTATGTAAATTGCACGAGATATGATTACCCCAGACTAGTGTAAATACCATTAGTGAATGATGGGCAGTAAAAATACCTCGAGAAAATGTGGTAACATTTGTACTGACGAGAAGGATAGTAGGGGGGGTAAGGGACCCTAGGACAACTTGAAATGAAATATCAAGGTAAGACGAGTAGACACTCGAACGATAAGAAATCTTGTCAAGTCATTGGATTATGTAATACCATGAATTGAGATTGAACACCTGACTATAAGCTCTATGATCTGGAAGAGAATAATGGGATTACTACTTGACGAGATCAAGGAAGTCTCCCACTAAATTGTGATTGGCAGGAAGTCTTAGCCATGAGACAAGCAAAGGAATCGAATCTAAGTATAGTAACCAAGTTTGGTTGCAACAGAGAAATGGAAACATGAATCATAATTGAGATTATATCCCCGACTATTTCGGAAGTATGAGAAAGGCTTCCAGTTATTGGAAGATAAGTTGACTATGACTACAGTTCTAACCCCTCCTAAGGGACTAGAGGGTTAGGTTATTATGGTAACACTTTGAGTGTTTGGCTGGGTTGTGTGCGGATGCAACACGATAAGGTAACAACCTATATTTCCCGGCAGCTACGGGAGCATGATAGTGGAGCTCAGATTCGAGAGGTTGCCGAGTCTTCCCTCGTTGAGGAGGTGAAGAGGCGACAGTAAAAGGATCCAGTTCTAGGGCGAATTTGAGATACGGCCCTCCAAGAGGAGAAGAACCTGTTTGGATAGCAACGGATAAAGTGTTGTGATATGAGGATAGATTGTGTGTGCCCGATGCTGCAGGACTTGTCAGCAGGTTTTAGGGGAGGCACACAGTGCTCATTACTCTATTTATTTGGGGTCGACTAAGATGTATCATGACCTCAGATGTTGTATTGGTAAAATGGCATGGAGAGGAACGTAGCAGAGTTTTGCTCAGTGTCCAAATTGGCAGCAGGTCAAGGGTGAGCACCAGAAGCCCATCGGGCTATTACAGGCGATTGAGATCCCGACTTAGAAATGGGAGGTGATTAATATGGATCTGGTTACAGGGTTGCATCGTACTCAGATGAAGTGCGACTCCTTATGGGTTATGGTAAACAGGCTGACGACATCATCCCATTTTCTTCCGGTCAGGACCACTTACTCGGCTGAGGTTTATGCTAGATTATATAGCAGGGAGATTGTGAGACTTCACGGGGTTCCTAAATTTATGATGTCAGTCAGATGAGCTCAGTTTACGGCTAACTTCTAGAGGTTTTCCAGAAAGTATTAGGGACACAGGTGAGTCTCAGTGTGACATTTCACCCTTAGACCGACGGATAGGCAGAGCGTACTATCCAGGCACTTGAGGATAGGTTGCGGGCCGGTGTTATTGATTTCAGGTTTAGCTGGAAGAATTATTTGCCTCTTGTTGAGGTTGCGTATAACAAAAGCTACCATTCCAGTATCCAGATGGCCCTGTACCAATTGTTGTCAGGCTCCGGAGTCCATGTACCAATTGTTGTCGGTACATTGCAGATTGCCAAAGCCTGACCCAACTTGAGGGGTCATCTGGAGGCGGCTGCTGGGCGTCCTTGCATGAAGTGGGCCTGTTGTGGGTACTGGGCTTGCCGAGTGGCTGAAGTTGGGCCTAACAACCCGTGTTGCAAATACGGATTGAAGGTCTGCTGGCACTGGAAGGGGGCGGTGTCGTAGATCTATACTGAGGCGCCGCGGCGCTGTACTGATATGGCGGAGGCGCCGCGACCCAGTTATTCTGCGGACCCTGTTGTTGCTGTTGTTGGTTCTGCTGACCGCGACCCTTGCCACGACCACGGCCTCCTCTGCCGCCGCAACCCTTTCCACCCTTGCCGCCACGGCCCTGCCGTGGTTGAGAGTTTTCTAGTGACGTTTGGTATTGGGGTTGCGTGTCGACGGCTAACGCCTGCTGACTGTGCTCATCCTGCTTAGCACGACGGGTCTCTTCAAGCAACAACTGCGAGCGAGCTTTGTTGAAACTGGGTAATGGATCTGCCTGTTGAATCATGGTGGCTAATGTATCATAGTCGCCTTTAGGAAGGCCTGCAATCAATTGCAACATCATTTTAGTGTCTGAGACATGTGTGTCAACGTTGGAGAGTTGATCCGCCAGTAGCTTCAACTGTCTACAGTACTCAGTCATGTTGGAAAAAATTTCAAGACGTGTATTGTTAAATTGTTCCTCTAAATACACAGCACGAGTGTGTTTGTTATCTTGAAAGATTTCCTCCAAACGGTTTCACAAATCACGAGTTGTGGCGCCAGTTTTCATGATAGTAAGGAGTAGATCCTGAGAGATACTACCATATATCCACTGTTTGACGCCGGCGTCTAGGCGATGCCAAGTAGAATCATCAACCTCCGGAGGGCGCGGAATATTGTCATCGATATGATCAAACACATTATAGAGACATGCATGATTGCGAAACAGTTCAACCCAAGGAGAATACTGACTGTTTTCTTGATCAAGAAGAATGAGAATATAGTTCTTGATGTTGGTAACAGTTAGGGCGGGATGAAAGAATTGTTTTAGTGTTTCGGGAGTGATGACAGTGACGGACGAGACTTCTTGGGTTTTAGGAGGAATCATGATAGTGAATATAATTTAGGAGAGAAGGAGAACTTATGGTAATGAAACAATTTGTTGTTTATCGGCCAAAGTATTGCTGAAACAGCAAACTAAGAACTAAGAAGTAATTAACAATGTTTCTTTGTCACTTTACTGCCGAAACACAGCTTGTTTCTTGGTGAATGTACTGCCGCAATCAGTGAGGAAGGAGCCGGAGAAAAAATTAAAAAGAATTAGGGTTTAGGATGTTGTTCTTGATATCATGTAAGATGATATTAATTTTTTTTGGAGAGTCTTCTCATTAATATTAAATATATATATATAGGTGTACAATGTTCATCTCAATTACAATAGGAATCCTAGTCTCATATACAAGAGGAATCATAATCTTACCATAATTATATTTACACAAATATTTTAATTATGGATGGGGATCTTATTTTACTCGTTTACAGTTTTTAATATCATTGAATGTGGTGATAACGGAGGATTAAGTCATCCCCTCATCCTCGTATTTTCCCCTTTCTATAAATAAACTTGATGTCCTCTCTTTGTTAGTTAGTTTAAATATTGATATAAATTGTTTTATATTGATGTTTTCAGACCTTTGGAGCTTAAAAAAGTGAAAGCAACTTTAATCATCTCCTCTGAATATTCAGGTAATTTTTTTGTTCATTTTACTCTTTTCTTGCCATTTTTGTATACTCATTTTTAGTGTTAAGTCACTTATTTTAATTATTTCTGTGAAATTTTCCTTATCCAACATTCCTTTTTAGAAATAATAATCCATCCTAAACAATTACTATATATTACGATAATTGATCTCTAAAGTTTTGTTTGGATTGAAAAGATTACTTTAACAAGAGAAGAGAGTTTGAAAATTATTTTCTATAAACCCATTTCCTAATTTAATGTTTTTATGATTTAAAAAAAAATCATCATATATATTGCACTAAAAGTTTAATATTTTTAGATGCAAATTCTTTATCACATTATTTTGTTCTCATCTTATCTGAATTTTCTCTTATTATGAAGTGTTCTCCTCTCCTAAAATAATAGGTTGTTACATATGATTTTTGTTGAACTTCTCCTAACTACAAGATTAGATCGAGATTTGTATGAACAAATAAAGAAGAAATAGATGAGTTACAAGAATGAGAGAAATAGAGAGAAGATGTGATGCTCATGAAAAGAGCAAGGATCAGAAAATATCTATAAATTGTCGGTTATTTATAACTTGGCTCTTACACAATGTATATATACACTTCACTACCCCAACAATACAAAAAATCTAATCAACTCTAACTCCCAAAATATCTAATAATAATCAACCAACTAAAATAACCACCTCTAACTACCATTTAATGACATGATAGTCTACACTGCACCTCATGGAACTTTTGTACATTTGTCTAATATTTCTACATCCCCCCTCAAGCTAGGCGATATGAAGACGTTCTTCATGCCTAGCTTGGACACCAATCGACCATGATGAGCAATACCAAGTGCTTTAGTGAGCAAATCTGCAGTTTTCTTTGAGGGCGAATAAGTAGCAGAAATAAGACCTTCTTGAATCTTTTCTCGTATGAAATGACAATCAATGTCAATGTGTTTCGTGCGCTCGTGGAAAACAGGGTTGGCAGCAATCTGAAGTGCTGACTTGCTATCTGTGAAAACAGATACTGGCAATGGAATATCCACTCCAAGCTCTTTGTACAATCCAGTTATCCAGACTACTTCTGCAACTGAAGCAGCCAGGGCCCTATACTCTGCCTCTGCTGAACTCCTGGAGACAGTGACTTGTTTCTTGGATTTCCATGATACAAGTGACTGTCCAAATTTCACAAGATAACCAGTGACTGATCTCCTGCTATTCACACATGACCCCCAATCAGCATCACAGAAGACATTGAGTTGAGTAGTACTGCAGGCAGACATCAGAATTCCAGAACCAGGTGCATGTTTAATATATCTAACCAGCTTCAAACCAGCCTCCATGTGTGAGTCTTTAGGAGCTTGCATGAATTGGCTTAGACATTGCACAACAAAAGAAATATCAGGTCGAGTATGTTATACCCCGTATTTCCTGAGTATGTACGTGAGGGCGTACGTATAAGAATTTGAGCCTTAAGATTAGGCAAGGTTCGAAATTGGGCACAAGTGCCGAAAAGAGTCGTTTTCCGACGAAACGTTTCCACAGCTTACGTAGGGAAAATTCCGGCTATGTCATTAATAATTTTTGCGGATTTTTAGAGAGGCGAAACATTTTGGACCAACGGGAGGACAAGTGTCACCTCCCATTGGAAAGCAAGTGGGCAAAGCTAGACCATTGCACGTTTTTGTGTTGAAATTTTGGTCAAGGGTTAGGTAGGATATTTTGTGTAGATGGATAAGGTAGCACATGGCTAAATCTTGGCCTTACACTTGCTATGCACTTGTCTTCATCTTGGCCATTGGGTGGCCTTCACTTGACCTATAACTACCCTACAAGTTGAAGACTTTCTTCATCCTCACTTGAGCAATCTATCTAAGTCTCAAAATACTCCCTCCCTCTTGTTCTTTCGTCCACCCCACCCCCCTCCCCCTGTGAGAAGGCCCGGTGGCCGAGAGCGTCCCCCTCCCCCTTTGTAGTAGTTAGCCGTGGGGTACCCCCCTCTAGCCTAGTTGTTTTCGTATAATACCCCTTGTTGTGGTATAGAAATACTCTCCTAGTATTGTTATAATGTCCAAATACCTTGGCCCAAATACCTTGTAGTATTCCCAAGATTACACTTATACAAAAGCCCAGAAAATACTATTATACTTCCTTTAGCCACTAAACGAAACCCTAAGGAAATCTTCATTGATAGTTGAAGTAATTGAGTAGAAGTTGGTTAGAACTTCTAAGGGTTATTTGGAGCGGGTTGGAGCGCACGGAGTAGGAGCTAAACCTTGCTCAGGATCGACATATAAACTCGGATAATTTTGGGCTTATCGAGGTAAACACTCTTGACCTTCTGTTGTAATTGGAAATTACATGTTGTAGGAATATATAGTTGAAGTATACTATATATAGAACTGAACATTATAATTGTGCGGCAATGTCTTTTGACTTAAGCCTGAATTTTAAAGAAAAGAACTGAACTGTAATTACATAGGACTGTATTACAGTAGACTTGTGTAGTATTACTGTGAGTAGAATTGTACACGTCCGGTTAGGCGTGCAAACCCCTCTCCCGGTTGGCTTGGTAGCGCCTCGATAGAGGAGGAGATTTCTGTTGTTGCGGGGGAAGTCTGCGAATTTTACGTAGAATATTCTACATTGAGATCTAAGATGTTAATAGCGCCTTGTGGCCTCTAGGTTGAAATACTACGTGTGGCGTGGTACTTGGCTTAAGGTGTAGCCGACGGTTTGAGGTACTTGAGCGTTTTGCTATTAGTCGATAATCGTCGCGAGGTATGTGAACCTCTTCCTATCTTTTCTAGCATGATATGTGTGTAACTATGTAGTACGGTGAGCGTCATGTGCTAAATGTATTTGATTGGTTTAAAACATAAAGTGTTATAACGACTTGATGGGAAGTTGGTTATAACGACTTTATGTAGGTAAGAAATGTTTTGTGGTTTTAAAAAGGTAAATCGATTTGACTTATAAGCGATTTGTTGTGTAATAGTAAAGAATCTTGAAGTATTTCAAAGAATCTGAATCATCTTTATGAGAAGAGTAATACTTGGTTTTGAAAACATAAGAGTTATACTAGCTTTATGGGAAGTTAGGTATAACGTCTTAAGAAGAATGGTTTCTTGATTTTTAGAAGTTAAGAGACTTAATCTTAAAAGATAAGAGACTTGACTTGATATGGATGTTAGTGAGAAACCTCATTCGTGAGTAATGAGTACACGGTTGTAAAAGGAATAATGTTTCTTGATTCGAAATCGAATAAGTATCGAACAAACCAACTGTGGCGCTAATAAACGAAAATGTAATGACTAATGAAGTATTAGTAAAACCAGTAGAAACCTCCATCTGCATAGAAGCTAAGATGAGACAAAATGAGATTACATTTTCTAGATCATGGCTGCTTAATAAGATTGATTATGAACAAGAATAACCTACTCGCCTAGGGCATATGTTACTCAATTGTTTTAAAAAGAGATTAAGACATTGAACTACGAAACTTTTCTAAAAAGAGACTGGCGTAATTGAAATTAGGCAAACTAGAACTTTAGGGTAAAGAAAGGCATTGTGTTGTCTTAAAATGGTTTAAAACATAAAGTGTTATAACAGCCTTATGGGAAGTTGGTTATAACGACTTTATGAAAACAAAAGAAGGGTTTTTATCACTGGTTTTAATGTGGTAACTTGACTTTAAAAGAGAAGTGTTTTGGTCTAAAAAGAAGGCATGTTATTGCCTTAATTTGGTTTTAAAAAGGATAGTATGGAAGTTGTTTTGGTTTACTTAAAAGATATAAGTCACTCTATTTTATGCTACGGGTATCGGGTGACTTTTATAAAAGGGAATGGATCGTTAAAAGGAACTTAACGTACGTAGTACTTTAGGATTAAACCCCGGACTTTGACATAAAATGAAAGTACCTTGAGTTGTGGATAACTTGCCTATGCTTGTTGTTGTGTAACTTGCCTATGCTTGTTGTTGTGTAACTTGCCTATGCTTGTTGTGATAGCCTTTGTTATGCAAGAATTGTGTTCTATATTACCGTGTCTCGATGGAGGCGGTTGACTTGTTGAGGACTTACTTGGACGTCTGGCGGTGGAAAATTTCAGGTATGCTCACGATGATAGTGTTATTCCATGGACTAGCTCTCGTGAGGTTTCTTCTTGTCCGGCCTTGGTACACGGTGGTCGGCCAGACTTGCCCCGCCTCGTGGCTGATTCGGCCTTGGTACACGGTAGTTAGCCCTCGCACTTGCCCGCTCGGTGTAGTGACGAAGTCTCGTGATCTGACCTTGGTACACAGTGGTCACCACCGTACTTGCCGTCGACTACGTGACCGCCTTGGTATCTGGTAGTCGGCTCTCGCTTGCCCGTGTCGCCCGTGGTTTGGTTGTATTGTATTGTTATTACGGCTTTGGCATCGGTAGGACTTGGTGTTCAGTGTACTTCGAGGTTATCATATCATAGGCCGCGTGATGAGGAAGGTATTCCACGGGCACGATCGATGTTGTGGGCGTGAGACCCATAATTATATTTGAGTAAATGACCGGAGGCGTGAGACCACGACTTGATATAATCGTTATATGTGTGTCGTAGTTTGGTTATCATACATGTCTCTGCTTTATATAGACTATTATTATTTCATTCTGATATTCTGATTTCACATACTTGGTACTGTTATCGACCTCCTTGAGTGCGTTCACGCCGCAGTAGAAGTACATCATTTGTCGATCCGCTTTTAGGATCACCTTTGGCGTATTGGGAAGCTCCGTTCCTTGGAGGCTTATCTTTGGTATGTTACCACGATGCATGTAGGTTCTTGTACATTGTGGGTATGGCGGGCCTGTCGTCATAGTTGTTGTAAAAATCTTAGAGTGCAGTGCTTTGTTGTGGGCAGGGTTGTAAGGATTGTAACTGTTCAAACGTTTATATATATATATGTTGAAAGGCAACTGTTTTGGTTGGCCTGTTTATTTATCATATATCTCATTTCGTGATTGTGTTTTATTTCCGCTGATTTTCTCTGATGTTGTATCACTAGGGTGCCCGGGGTAAGGCACCAGTCACGGGCCCGGATTTGCGGGTCGTGACAGAGTATTGGTAAGATACAACAACCTACCAATCAACCTCCTATAGACAGTGGGATTTGCCAGCAATTCATCAGGCACATGTGTTGATGTAGTATCTGCAGGATCCAAACTTGTCTTCTCTGAAGCCATATGCTGATCATACTGTACTGTAGTGAACTTCTGATTCACCTCCATGGGTGAGGAAGCACTTTTAGCACCTGCTAACCCCATATCTGATATTAACTCCAAGGCATACTTCCTTTGATGCATGAGAATACCCTGTGAACTTCTTGCAAACTCTATGCCAAGAAAGTACCTAAGTTCTCCCAAGTCTTTGATCTTGAAAGATGACTGAAGTGTGTCCTTGGTATGTTGTATGAGAGCCATGTCATTTCCAGTGATGAGCAAATCATCAACATAGACAAGAACAACAACTATCTTCTCTTGCTCCCCCTGTTTAGTGAACAGAGAATAATCTCTGTGGCTTTGAACAAAACCAGAAGAGATTAGTGCTGATGTAAGTTTAATATTCCATTGTCTAGAGGCTTGCTTTAGACCATATAAGGATTTACCTATTGGAGCTTCGACCAAGCACCACCGGTCAATTCCGCTTTGGGGCTTCACTAGTTTACACACCTTCTTCTGTCTTTCAGAAGTGCTGAAACCTTCTGGGAGAGTCATGTACACTTCTTCATAAAGATCTACTTACAAGAAGGCATTGCACACATCCATTTGTTGAATACTCCACTGTCTAGATGCTGCAACAGATAATACTGCCCTCACAGTGGTCATTTTAACCACAGGTGAGAATGTTTCCTGATAATCCAAGCCCTCATTCTGATTATACACTTTGGCAACCAGTCTGGCCTTGAATCTTTCCACTTCCCCTGATGCCCTGTATTTGATCTTATACGCCCACCTACATCCAATGGCTTTCTTTCCTTCTGGGAGATCAACAAGTTCCCAGGTGTTATTATCCTCCAGTGCTTGAATCTCATTCTGCATTGCTTCTACCCATCTCTTGTCTATTTTTGCTTCTGAATAACTACATAGTTCAATGTCAACTGACACCTTTGCCACAAACTCCTGATACACAGATGAGAGACCTGCATAATTGACTCCATCAGATATAGAATATAAGCACTTGTTGGATCCATGGTTAGTAACATAATCCTTGTGCCATATAGGTGGTCTACTAGCTCTGGTAGACCTTCTGACATCAGATGAACTTCCTTCAAGTGACAAGTCTTGTTTGTTGTTGTGAAATTTGATCGCATCGTGAAGAACTTCATCATCACTCTGGTTGCTTCCTGCATTCTCCACTGGTGTATTAGTCATTGTTGTATTCTGCTGAAACATTAGATCATCATAACAAAAATGTTCATGTGACCTCATAAAACCAGGCATGTTTTCAGTGTCATTCTTGAAAGGAAAGACTGACTCCATGAATATCACATCCCTGCTCATAAAGACTGTTCCATTCTTCATGTCATACAGCTTGTACCCTTTCTGTGAAGTCCCATACCCAAGTAGGATGGCCTTCACTGCTCTAGGGCCAAACTTATCCTGTCTATTCAAAATAGTGGCAAAGCACAAGCAACCTATAACTCTGAAATGTGAAAATAAAGGTACTTTATTGTATAACAATTCATAAGAAGATATATCTCCTATTACTGATGAAGGTATCCTGTTTATAACATAGGCAGCACCCTCAATGCAGAATCCCCAGAACTTATCTGGTATATTAGCTTGAAACTTTATGGCCCTAGCTATTTCAAGCAAGTGTCTGTGTTTTCTTTCCACCACACCATTTTGTTGTGGTGTATATGGGAAAGAGCTTTCATGTGTCACACCATGAGACAGTAATAACTCCCTACAATGCTGGTTGAAGAATTATGTTCCATTGTCAGATCTAATTCCTTTTATCTTCATAGCAAACTGAGTTTGAACAACAGTAAAGAATTGCTTAAGTATTGTGCTCACATGTGATTTCAATCTTAGTAAAAAAAAATTCATGTCCACCTAGAGTAATCATCCACAATAGTCAGAAAATATTTTATTCCATTATATGTTTCAACTTTGTAGGGTCCTCATACATCCATATGTAATAATTGAAATGGTTCTGTTTTTCTACTATTGCTCTTAGGGAATGATACTCTAGTTTGCCTAGCTAATGGACATATCTCACAATTATTCAAAGACAAATTGTCATTCTTAAAATTGGGTATTTTCCTCATCACAGACACAGGTACATGGCATAATCTGTGATGCCATGTGACTGCATCCACCTGCTGCACTGCTGCTAGACATTTATTTAGCTCTGTTTCTTTATTTTGTGTGTCCAGAGTAAGTATGTAAAGTCCTTTTTCTTCACTACCAATCGCTCTCACCCTCCCAGATGAGAGATCCTGAAATACACAACATGTTGGGAAAAATGAAACACTACAGTTCAACTCCTTTGTCACCTTTGAGACTGACATTAGATTGAACCTAAATTCTGGCACACACAACACATTCTTAAGGACCTCACATTTTCCTAGATGATAATCACCAATGTGGGAGATTCTGGTAGACTCCCCTGCTGGTAAATGTACCTTTCCTGCATTGTCTACCAGTTTCTTATTTCTCAGATGTCTATCATTTTCAACCATATGATTTGTTGCTCCTGAATCTATGATCCATTTCAATACTGTTTTAATATTGAAGTTAGATATACCTGTCATGTTTGCACTAGGATTCACATTTCTTCTGCTTTCAAGTATGTTAAGAAGCTACTGGTGTTGACTTGGAGTAAATTGTCCTGCTGTCTCGACTGGTATACAGCTTCCCTGTCCAGTGTCCTCAAATGCTCCTCCCACCATGTTTGCCTTTTTAGTCATTTCTTTGAAATTTTCAGGATAGCCATGTAATCTGTAACAGTCATCCTGCACATGTCCAGTTTTAAGACAATAATCACATTTCATCAATTTAAAACAATCTAGTTTGAAATGTCCTTTGACATGGCAGAAATCACATATCGCATTGGGGTTATATGGTTTCCTCTGCCTTGGAACACCTCCACTTCCATGACTTGGAACACCTCCATTTCCATGACTTGGAACACCTTCATTTCTGTTCTTTGCCGTGAACATGGCTACTGGTTCCATCATGTTCTGCATCATCCTTTGGCTTTCCTCCTGATTTATCATGGCATAAATTTGATTTAAATTTGCTAATTTTTGCATCATTAATATTTGACTTCTCGCTTGGCTGTAATTGTCATTGAGTCCCATCAAGAACTGTAACAGCCTTTGAAATTAAAAATGGTCTACAGACTCCTTCGACTTGGGACAACAGGATGGTATTGGTATAATTGAATCGTATTCATCCCAATAATCCTTCAGTTTTGAGTAATACATCGAAACTGACAATGATCCTTGTCTTAGTGAGACTATCTCCTTGTGCAGCATAAAGGCCCTCGAACTATTGATTTTATCAAATCTATCCTTCAAATCTTCCCATATCATATAGGAATCCGAATTGAATAATATTCCGGTGAGTAATTCCTTACTCACATTCCCCATCAACCACGATACCACAATCACATTACACCTATCCCAGAGATTGACCAATTCTCTATTGAATCCTTCTCTCTTCACAGTACCATTAATGAATCCCATTTTATTTTTTCCAAGTAAGACCAATCGCATTGCTCTACTCCACAGAGTGTAGTTATCCATACCAGTCAATACAATCCCGATTGACAATGATCCTGGCGCATCAGACGAAAATAGGTATAGTGGATGATTGTGATCGATTGTCACCGTCATCGCTGCTGTATTCATTGTTTCTTCAGTTGTCCCCATTGTCGCTGATTTCGATTGTATAAATTCTCTTTCAAAATCCCCCTTCCTTCAGATCCTTCTTCAATCGAACAGATTTTCTTCGAAAAAAAACCCTAAATCCTTCAATCGAGCACAGATTCTCCTTCGAAACTCTAAATCCTTCAATCGAACAGACCCTTCTTCGAATTCCTCACTGTATGTGCTTGAATCCTTCAGATTCGTCATTGCATATGCTTGAATTCGATCTCTACTGTATCGATTCGTCGATCTTCGACCTCTGACTTGAACTTCGATCTACATTGTACCTTGATTTGATATCATGTTGAACTTCTCCTAACTACAAGATTAGATCGAGATTTGTATGAACAAACAGAGAAGAAATAGATGAGTTACAAGAATGAGAGAAATAGAGAGAAGATGTGTTGCTCATGAAAAGAGCAAGGATCAAAAAATATCTATAAATTGTCGGTATTTACAACTTGGCTCCTACACAATGTATATACACACTTCACTACCCCAACAATACAAAAAATCTATGGATGGTCTATGAAATGCATAGGTACCACCTTAGAGCACTTCATATGCACAACTATACATTGATATTGTATGTTGCATTACATTCAACCTCGTATGGCACACATGTTCTACAGAACGTAAAGAAAAAATATAATGTACAATGACCCCAAGTATTACAGTGAACGATCCCAAAACGTCGCTCCATATAGCGACCTAGAGATATCATCAGAAAGATCCTAAAAAGTTCAAAAATACAGAAGTACATTAAGTGTTCCTATAGATGTTTCAGAGCTTTCAGTTATATCCACTTGATTACATTTCAGTCGTTTCATATATGAGCTTCAACTTATTGTATATGTGTCATGTCTGCCTTACGTACTCAGTACAATCTTTCTGTACCGACGTCATTTGGCTAGGAACGCTGCATTTGTTATGTTTCACATTGCAGGTCCAGTTATACAGGTTGACAGACATGTTCGCTAGATAGTGCAGATGATCATCGAAAGAATTGTATTCTCCACTTCTACCTGGATCGAAGCTAGGTCTAGTAATTGCATTGGTGTTAGAAATTATGGGTAGCTCGGGGCCCTATCCTAGCATGTATGTTAGAATTTAGTATAAGTATTCGTAGATGCTATATAGACAGTACATGTGGGTTCAATTCTAAACAGTTCAAGTCATGGGCGTTTGGCCACATCTTTGTACAAAACAAATTATATACAAATTTCAATTTTGTTAAAAATTATGTCATGTAAACTATCACATGTTCACAGTAGATGTATGTAGAATGTAGTCCGTCCCAGTCAAGATTGAGCCGTGGCAATTGGTATCATAGAGTACTGTGTGTTTTATTTGAAGGAATGAACTGTGAGTCCTCTATGATACCATGTCAGTATATGATATACTATGTGGGTATCATAGAGTAGTGATGACTATTTTTCTTGAAGGAATGAAAAAATCCTCTTTGATACTATTTTGGTATATGAAATATACCATATGCGTATCATAGTAGATTGAGTGTTTTTCTTGAAGGAATGAATCAACCATCCATGATACACTGTCAGTATATGATATATACCGTATGTGTATCATAGAGGATTGAAGAATATTTTTCTCAAAGATTGAATCAGTCTTCTATGATACCCTGTTAGTATATGATATATACCATGTGTGTATCATTGTACTTTCCTTGAAGAATAGATCAGTCCTCTATGATACGGACACACCCTGAACCGTGACCTGGGCGTAACACGACACTCAGTGCTTGATTGCATGTGATCGAGTGAATCACATGACTTTGCTGAATCAACGTGGGCATCAAAATTATGAAAGAATAATAATTTAAACATGTAAAACTGAATACTATAGTTATATTCTGAAAATATAATCACGAAAATAATTTGCTAACGTAGACATGAATGTCACAGACTAATATGAAGGTATCCTCTCATCTAAACAGGCATGGTAAGTGCATAAACAATTCTTAAAATGCAGTAAAAACAATTCTTAAAATGCATTCACTGTTGGCAGGGAACCAGTAGTAGCAAATAGCAGTAAAACAACATTCAAGTAATAGCAAGACGACAACCATCTTAAAGTGCAGCTCAACAGCTAAACAGTTATGCTTTGCAGCAGAAAAATAGTTGCAGATGTGGTGACAATAATGCTCACTGGTACAGCCACCAGCTTGTGCAATATCTCAAGTGAAATATCTATTCTTAGTGCAACACTTATTTCTCAGGGAGTTACAGCAGAACAACTATTCTTTAGTCACTTATATTTATAATCAAACACCATAAGACCACTGTTAGACAATATATACATCCCTTGTACATCTGATATATTAAATTATATATCAGGGTGTATATCAACGCATATCAAAGCAATACAAAGAAGAGACAGAAACAGTAGCAGCAAGAGACAATATATCATGAATAGTATATGTACTTTCCTCTTTAACACTTACTGTAACATTCTACTTAGTGGTTATGATAACAACATTCTACACTTAATCATGGTGACTACAACATATATATTATCTCAATGATCTTACCTTAATGGCTAAACTAAACTTGTTCATAACTATAACCTCATTTACCACATTCGAATTGAGAGAACAAGATCTGTCCTAACTTAACTTAATGGCCAACCACATCAAGTATTAACCTAGGTTATCAAAGAGATCCCTATAAGTCAACAAAGGGCAACATTTGAACTTGGAACTCTTTTAAATTAGGGTCATTATCATGTTACCAGTTCATATGATTCTCAACTTAGTACCAGAAATAATACAAAACATTGTTCATAGTTCAGGTCACACATAATCCAGGTTAAAAGAACATAGACATGACTGACACACATGTTGGTCATCTATAACATTTTTATCTAATGCTCATTTGGCAGTCAACCGAATCTTAATCAGAACAGGCAGAAAGCAGAGGTGAAATAAGACACCTAAGTAGGATTATCAGATTCCTTTAGTACTAATGACTCAAACACATGTTACTAGGAACAGAAGCTCATATTGGCACTATAAGAACTGGAGACTTATACTAAGAGTGAGATATGTGCATATTGCATATACACACTCAGGGTTACCAGGTTCTTAAATAGAAGGGTGATGCGCGATTTATGCACACACTTAACGCAAGTGCACGTATCGTGACAAGTAATATAGTCTAGGTAAGACCGAATATCGTCCTCAAGGACTGGTTTTCAAGTACCGATTATCTATCCTATGATATCTATTTGGTTAACGTCAATTGAATTGGAATTCTAAACTAATAATGCAGGAAATAAACTAATTATGAAAATACTTTGATTTAAATCAATTATGATGGAGAATTAAGGCTTCCAAGATCATCAATTATCCACTCTATTCAATCCTTAATACAATTAGACTAAATTATTCTTCTACGTTAAGATAGCAGGTTAACTAAGCCGTTTTATACTCCTGTTAAGGTTATATAAACACTCAACCCCAATATAGAACCTTTCTACCTTTCGGTGATAAGATTGACTATAAAGGAGGATTAAGACCAATAACCTATTAATGCTACACAAGTATCGGGGTACTTTCGTCCATGATTTAACCTATATTTATCCAACTACAACATATTCACAACCTCCCCTTTCGGCTTTCGGTTAGAAATCATAAGGATTATGATAATTATTGATCAATTAATTATCAAGCAATCAAAGCAATTATTGAATAAATCTTAAATAAGTGAAGAAGAAACCAAACTAATATATTAATTCATGAATAAGAGTTTCAAGAGAATCACAAGGAAATCCCTAATAAAGTAATTAGCTCCTAGTCATTGTCACGCTAAGAACTAACATAATCTCCATACATGAACTGAAATAAATAAAGCAAAAAGAAAGAAAAGAAAATACTCAAGAACGAGTCTCCAAGTCTTCTAGCATCCAAGGATTGTGTTGTGGAATATTTACAAGATGGAATGGAATGGAATGGCGGATGGAATGTAGGATGGTGGATATAGAATGTAGAATGAAGAATGAATTCTTCTAATGATGTAGAGACTATTTATAGACCAAGAATCCTTTTGGTAAATGGTTAGGGATTATGTAGGTAAGAAAAGTTATTAGAATCCTTTTAGGTAAAGGTTTTAAGGTAGGAAAAGTTATCCCTTTAGGTAGGAAAAGTTATCCCTTTAGGTAGGAAAAATTATCCCTTTAGGACTCTCAAAACATGAATTTGGCCCAAAATCTCAAAAATCCCACGTCGGCGCCGCGGCCCTGCAGACTGGCGCCACGGCGCCGAAAAACCTGCAACTTTCTGAACTTCCAGCACATTGGGCGCCAGCACGCCAGCGCCGTGGCGTTATTACGCGGATTTCGTTAGGTCGTCCTTTTTTCGTCCGGACTTCGTCTGATCTCCTCTATAATTCCCGGAACTTCTTAGACTTCATTTCTTGGCCCTTTTGTGTGTAATTTCATCTCATTTATGCTCATTTCATCTCCTTTTGGCCATTTCTCCATTTCTGACCGCTGTGACACAAAAGAAAGGAAAACGACCCTAATACTATACTAAACATAAATGAAATGAGTAAAATACTAACTAAAAATGACTCAAGAGGTGTATATAGAATACACCGATCAAAGGGTACTTCAAAATGTTTAGGTGCAAGTCCTAATTCTTACATGCAGTCAAGCTAAGTAGCAATTTCCAACATTCCATCATATATAAAGCGATGCATAAACACAACATCAACAGTCAAAATTCCAACTCCCTAGGCATATTCTAATGTCCTAGTTGATTTAGATTTGAGCAAGCAAAAGTCAACAAGGCAAGCTGGAAATGTATTTAGACCTAGCTAACAGGGAAAGATATATCAGAACTTGGTAGATCAGTTTTAGCATACTAACAACCATTCTATCTTATCATTCTTTGGGGGTTATGAGTGACACATAGTAACTAAAGAATATGCCTTTAGACTAAGTAGATGAAATTCATAAATGAAGAATGAGGACATATGACCAGTGAGAAGATGCAGATAGACCTTTATCAAGTACCCAAGGTAATTATTTTTTGGTTGGTCTTAAACATAAGATGACTTAGCATGATATTACCTGGCTCATTTATTTTATTCAGCAAGAACCTGAAATCAGATCACCTAAGTGTACATTTAACCAAGATGCTAAATTGTTGTTATTTAACATGAGGCAGTCAAATCCAGATTTAGACATAAGTATAAAATATTAACTATATCAATTCACCATTTACAAAGAGAACCAGAACATCATCTCATCCTTAAACATCACAGCACCTCATAAGCAACATACATAATCAACTCTGGATCTCACCTAAGGTACAAGGGTATAAACAAGATATTCCAGCAGCCTAGTAAATATTTAGAAATCAATACACTTACCATATCACACACTTAGTATCAAAAGAGGTAAAATACCAAATTCATGAAGACTTTGGATGTTTAATATCACGACCCGACTCGACGGGCCTTGAATATGGCGCCCTAATTGGACGCCCTTATACTGACCTGTCACATGTAATCAGACTGACACCAAGGCAATATGAAAAACTGTACCATACGTTATATAGCAAAATAGGCAAGCCGAAAAGGCTGCTTTTACACTGTTGAACCTATCTCTGGGAGTCACTGACTAGCAACCTGATAAAATAAACCAATAAACAAAGTGCGTCGCATCATCACTGTATATGGGAACATCCCAAAAATAGAGTACAACAACACAGATAACCAAAACAAGTTTACAATCCACATATGTACAACCCACAACTGTCTACAGACCTCTAAGAATACGATAATGAAATATGACGGGACAGGGCCCCATCGTGCCCCTAAATATACATGAGTCCAAAATAAGGTTCTGTACCAAAACGACTAAGCTCCAAAACAATGGAGTTTTCCAACCACATGAGGATCACCAAAATGAGAACTTGTACCTGCAGGCATGCATGAAAGCAGCCCCCCGAGGAAAGGGGGTCAGTACGAAATAATGTACTGAGTATGTAAAATATGAAGTACTATAAATAAGAGCATAACTGGCCAAGAAATAATAGGAGACATATATAATAATCTAAATACCAATATAACTGTGCCATATAAAAATCAGAGTCAACCGTGCCTTATAAAAATGAGAGTCAGATCTCAATCATGGATGCATGTCCATATAATCATATATATATATATATATATATATATATATATATATACTGTCATGGGTACTTGCACCCGCATCATGGATACATGTCCATGGAATCGTCATATACTATCATGAGTATCTGTACTCGCATCATATATACATAAACATGACCGACCCTCTAGTGAGGGACTCGGTGAACAATGCAAGGATCTGCCACGAACATTGTCGGCCCGGGACTCGGTAAAGTGGAATAGTAACACTTTGTACGAATAGATATCATGAGAAACCATATGCAATTTAAATCATCATTTGACTCTCAATAAAATCATTAAAATGAACCTTTACTGTACAAATCAAAGGCACTTCTCATAATAATTATCTTTAGGAGTTAGACTGTGTAAAAATTATGTACGTTCGTTGTACGTTCATTTCATATAAATCATGCCAAAAAAAAAAGAAGGAATAGTTTCACATACCTTTTAGTCAAACTAACCAACTCAATATTAGAATACGTCTCGTCTAGTACTTCAGCCTATAATAATGGTAATACGTCCGTCAATTCTATGATTACTAGCATACTTTATATCGAAGGACGACTTCTTATTCTATAAAAATTCGGGCAACACTTCCTCTATTTCTATATATATCCCCAACTTACAAACAAATCCAACAATACCAAATAACAAGATGCAACTTGAAGGTATAATTAAATAATCCCAATTACTCCATATACGCTACCATAATACATTCTTTCTCTTTACATTTATGGAATACAACTACCATAATAACCAAGGTGATTTATACCTATTTATCATGTCAATCTAACTCTTCTAATCATATTAAAACAACCCTCAAAACAGTCCATACTTCAACAACAATAAAAGTGCAAAGTAACACATTTCTACACCTTAATTCTTTCGGGGCATACGTTAGCCATTACCACATTGAACATGCTTCATTGTAACTAAATTTCCAGCATTATAATCTTAACAAAACGACCTCTAATGCATAACGACAATGTCCAACAATTTCATGCAAGTTTTCGGCCAACATCCACAAAACCAATTCTTTTCTTAACTCCTTAGAATCCAATTCATGTTTCAACACTTCCATATAACTAATTACAACTTTAAATATCAATATATCTCTTCAATTTCAACATGCAATTAGTGACGATAATACGATAACACAATCAAAACCAATGTACCAAAAAAACAGTCCCCATTTCGGTCCAACAACATTTTAGTCACATGCATTGTTTTAATTCCAAGTTTCTCTTAATACAAGTTCATTTCTTACACTACAACAACATGCAACTCCAATTACACCATAAGAAGAAGAATTTCATACCTTAAATTTGCCCAAAATCAGTCCCAATGTCACGGTCACTGCCCAGTTTTTCTTGGAAATTTTTATCACTTCTTCAACTCCAAAATGGTATGCATGTATTCTATAAGTTTAATCCATCATTCTTACATGTTTTTCTTCCAAAAACTTCATCTTAAAAACTGAAATTTTTAGCCTAGAATTCGGTCCAGTGAGGGCCGAAATACTCACTGTTTTGGTGTTGTTCTTGGCTTAGAATTTAGATGAAGAATTTAATCTAGGAAGAGGAATAAAAACCTTCAATTTTGGCTATGGAATAGGGCAAAAATAGGCTGAAATGGGGAGAGGAGAAGAGAGGAAAATAGTTTGAAATGAACTCTTGAAATGAGAGGTGAGGGTTATAAGTTAAGGTAAAATCTGAAAATGTTATTTACACTTTGGTCCAATTTCTTAATTGTCTACTTAATTTAATCCCTCAAGTATTAATTAAAACTTAGATTCCACTTCTTCTAATTCCTGTGAATTTCATAAGGTCTCGTATTCTCAATGTCGTAATTCTTATAATACAACACTAGTCCATAACGGGAATATACAACTTATTATTACTAGTTTCCAACGTCACACTCGTAGTATTCAAAAAATTAATCCGGAATCACATCCTTGTATACTAATTTCCGATACTCGGATCTTATTATCCTAATTACGTTCTCTAATTATCTCCTTGGGATTACGAGGTGTAACATCTAAGGTTTCAACAATTATCTTATATTTTAAGATTCTCAACAGGATCAGGCTTAAAATGGTTTTAAGAAGAAACATTTAGATAATATTCACAATTTACAACCATCATATATTTTTCATACTTCAACCAAGATCACACATAAGATATTATATTCTTATACAAAGGGAACTAAGTTCAACCTTTAGTGGCAAGATCAATAGGTTCAAATAACCATATCACTACATTGTCCTAACCTGGCCCTATATGCTAATATTGATCTGATATACTTCGAAGCAGAATTCTCTTATTCTTACTAACCCTTCACCTCATTCTGTCCTGTCTCTTTGCTTCCTTATGCGCGTATCTAATAACACGGGCAGGCGAGCCATGATTAACTTGCCCACAAGACTGTGGGTTATCCATGACCTCAGAAGAACCTGGATTAGTGAATTAAATGCACATCCGGTCATGGCGTGATATCTGAGGGAATTCCCATCCCTGTGTTATTTTAGCTTCCTCATGGTCCCTAGGGCCCGATACTGACCCTGAAGTTCTTGGTGAAGTCGGAGCTCCACTTACCCCACTTTTCGCTGGAAGAACTGAGGGTGTTCGAGCAGGTGATTCATAGGGATATTCAGATTGATCCTTCTCCTCTGTGGACTCCATGATTTCTGATGGGTCAGAATCCATAGTATAACTCACCTCTCTAGCTCCAATTTTGTTTAACCCTTCTCCTTACTACTACCATACCCAAAACAGTTCAGAAATTTTACATGCAATCCCCCACTTTTGCATAAACAGCTCTGATGATACCCAATAATTCCATATTTTCGATAATCATTTCGGAACTAGTAAGAATCATATTTTACAATTCATGTAAACCAAGGGATAAGAAGAATTACCTCTATTAGATACAACGACGAGAGTCATCAAAAAACCTTTCGCCCAGGTCATTTTCCGACAAACAACAAAAGAATCCCAAAAATCCAATTCCCAGTACCTCGTCGTAACCCAAGGTCTCAGCTCAGTTTATGGGTTTCTAAACTTGCTTCTAGGTTTTGATTTTGTTGAATTTAAGGCTCAAATCACCAGGAACTTCGATATTCAGAGGCTGATGGAACTTCCCCAATTTCAGTCAAGAACTTCAGAGAGTTTACCTGTTGAAATTTTCCTTAATTGAAGTACAATAGTGATAGTCTTATAGAAGGATTTCTTTAGGAACTTTAAAGGTTGAAGAAGAAGCTTCAAAGACTGAAGAATGAATTGAAAAAGGATGGTTTTGTATAGGGAGAAGAGGAAATTGTGAAGCTTCCAAGATTTTTAAAGCTTAGTCATTGCCACAATACGCTTTAAATCTACACGTGGAATTCCACTTGGCTTGCCTCCATTTTAATTAATTAGTCCCACAACTAATTAATTATACACACAATTAATTCCCGATCCCAACTCACTTAAATCCCGATGACTTGTAAAATCTTTTTTTACTCAATGTCATAATTCGTATAATATGACACTAGTCTGTAGTCTCCTTGGAAATATACAATTATTGTTATAACCCCTGTCGTCGCACTGATAATCCCAAAATTATTTCGAAATCGCATCATTTTATATACTAATTTCCTTATTAGTATACACAAGTACAACATAACTTTTCAGGGTCCGGGTCTACTTGTCGACGTTTATAGGTTCAAACCATTACCGAGAATTTCGAGGTGTTACATCATCTCCCCCTTAGAAACATTCGTCCTCGAATGTCGATGATCCGGTTTAGTAAAGTCAAGGGAGGAAACTAGAGTAACCTCATACTTACAGTCACCAATTCATCCGAACAGGGAATAAGATACTCATGGATTGACTCAGATTATCATTTAGAACAACGAGAGAATACACATCAATCAATGACCACTTTCAAAGAATATATTCCTTAGGTACAACTCCACATACAAAGTGGACACATAGTAATACCTTTCAAATTCTAATAATTTTGCCTCATCAAGTGTAGTGTCTATTTTCTTTCTTAAAAACAATATAACACTTATTAATGCAACAAATAAGAACTAAAATGTGTAGTAACTCTCAAAAATGCAGCAGTTCAGGGCACAAAAATAAAGCAACAAAATGAAGCAGTCCACTATACCAAAGTGGATAGACAGTTTACCTCAAATGCAGCCACTACTTCACCTTAAATTATAGCAACTAACTGACCAAAGTGGCATCCTTGTTCTTTAGACCAAACATCCAAAAATGTAACGACTTTATCTCTCAAGTGCAACGCTTGCTTCTATAAGTACCAGATCATTGGACATTGGTATTAGAACTCCCCACCAATTTTGAGAGATAAGACAGCAAAGGGGGGTTACCACCATCCATACTCCGATGTCGTGTCAAAATCAGAAGAGTTTCTAGAACCTTAGGCATGGCAAGCTATCGGGGAGGCTAAACCAAACCCAAATCATGTATTGGCTCTCAGTCGACAAAGCAATATAATAGGAAAGTTCAAATAAGGCAACTTATGAAAGAAAAACATTCAATTATGCAACACATAAGATACTCCTTACCAATGAATCACTCAGGAGAACATTTTTAGAACTGGGCAAAACAACTGAACCTACTTCTTGTGACTAAATTTCAAACTTAAAGAGTGCACGCAAACAACACATAGGCATTGATTATTAGGCAGGTTCTATGCTTTTTATAGGGGCATTGTTTAATGAAAAACAGACAAACCAACATAGGTTTTTTTCTTTTCAGAAAACATGTTTAGATGTAATATGGGAAAGGGAAATATGATGCACTACTCCTTACTTATACTAAAATATTTGCAAGGCAAAGAGATTCAGATGGACAATCTTAGAAACTGGAACAAGCAAAATACATATCCTAATAGATGGCCTATATGCATCATTCCAATAAGAGATTGTGTATTCTATACCCTGGTCATGCTCCATCTATTAAACATATAAACCTACTCAAAATAAGATAAGAACATGACTTATACAAGTAGCAAATAAAACCAACTCAAGACTAGCATTTTTTCCAGTGTCTAAGTTGGTCCAGTCCGACTAATAGATATAGTACTACAACATACACAAAGAGATCAGGGGGGACTGATATGCTAACATGAAAGTATTTCAAATGGACCAGCAGATCGGATAATCAGCTTAACAAAATACTTAGACATGAATGTCACAGACTAACATGAAGATATTCTCTCATCTAAACAGGCAAGACAAGTGCATAAACAATTCTTAAAATGCAGTAAAAACAATTCTTAAAATGCAGTCACTGTTGGCAGGGAACCAATAGTAGCAAATAGCAGTGAAACAACATCTAAGTAATAGCAAGACATCAACCATCTTAAAGTGCAGCTCAACAACTAAACAATTATGTTTTGCAGAAGAAAAATAGTTGCAGATATGGTGACAATAATGCTCACTGGTATAGCCACCAGCTTGTGCAATAACTCAAGTGAAATATATATTCTTAGTGCATCACTTATTTCTCAGGGAGTTACAGCAGAACAACTATTCTTTAGTCACTTATATTTATAATCAAACACCATAAGACCACTGTTAGAAAATATATACATCCCTTATACATCTGATATATTAAATTGTATATCAGGGTGTATATCAACGCATATCAAAGCAATACAAAGAAGAGACAGAAACAGTAGCCAGCAAGAGACAATATATCATGAATAGTGTATGTACTTTACTTTTTAACACTTACTGTAACATTCTACTTAGTAGGTATGATAATAACATTCTACACTTAATCATGGTGATTGCAACATATGTATTATCTTAATGGTCTTATCTTAAAAGCTAAGCTAAACGTGTTCATAACTATAACCTCATTTACCATATTCAAATAGAGAGAACAAGATTTGTCATAATTTAACTTAATGACCAACCACATCAAGTATTAACCTAGGTTATCAAAGAGATCCATACCAGTCAACAAAGGGCAAGATTTGAACTTGGAACTCTTTTAAATTAGGGTCATTATCATGTTACCAGTTCATATGGTTCTCAACTTAATATCATAAATAATACAAAACCTTGTTCATAGTTCTGTCACACAGAATCCAGGTTAAGAGTACATAGACATGACTGACACACATGTTAGTCATCTATAACATTTTTATCTAATGCTCATTTGGCAGTCAAACAAATTTTAATCAGAACAGGCAGAAAGCAAAGGTAAAATAAGACACCTAAGTAGGATTATCAGATTCATTTAGTACTAATGACTCAAACACATGTTATTTGGAACAGAAGCTCATATTGGCCCTATAAGAACTGAAGATTTATACCAAGAGTGAAATATGTGCATACTGCAGATACACACTCAGGGTTACCATGTTCTTAAATAGAAGGATACTTCAAAATGTTTAGGTGCAAGTCCTAATTATTACATGCAGTCAAGCTAAGTAGCAATTTCCAACACTCCATCATATATAAAGAGATGCATAAACACAACATTAATAGTCAAAATTCCAACTCCTAGGCATATTCTAATGTCCTAGTTGATTTAGATTTGAGCAAGCAAAAGTCATCAAGGTAGGCTGGCAATGTATTTAGACCTAGCTAACAGTGGAAGATGTATCAGAACTTGGTAGATCAGTTTTAGCATACTAGCAACCATTCTTTCTTATCATTCTTTGGGGGTTATGAGTGACACATAGTAACTAAAGATTATGCTTTTAGACTAAGTAGATGAAATTCATAAATGAATAATGAGAATATATGACCAGTGAGCAGATGCAGATAGACCTTTATCAAGTACCCAAGGTAAAAAAAAAATTGGTTGGTCTTAAACATAAGATGACTTAGCATGATATTACCTGGCTCATTTATTTTATTCAGCAAGAACCTGAAATCAGATCACTTAAGTGTACATTTAACCAAGATGCTAAATTTGTTGTTATTTAACATGAGGCAGTCAAATCCAGATTTGGACATAAGCATCAAATATTAACTATATCAATTCACCATTTACAAAGGGAACCAGAACATCATCTTTTCCTTAAACATCACAACACCCCAAAAGAAACATACAGAATCAACTCTGGATCTCACCTAAGGTACAAGGGTATAAATAAGATATTCCAGCAGCCTAGAAAATATTTAGAAACCAATACACTTAACATATCACACACTTAGTATCAAAAGAGGTAAAATACCAAATTCATGAAGACTTTGGATGTCTAAGGTTTCAACAGTTATCTTATACTTTAAGTTTCTCAACAGGATCAGGCTTAAAATGGTTTTAAGAAGAAACATTTAGATAATATTCATATTTTACAACCATCACATATTTTACATACTTCAACCAAGATCACACACAATATATTCTATTCATATACAAAGGGAACTAAGTTCAACCTTTAGTGGCAAGATCTATAGGTTCAAATAACCATATCACTACACTGTACTAACCTGGCCCTATATGTTGATCTTGATATGATATACTTCGAAGCAGAATTCTCTTATCCTTACTAACTCTTCGCCAATGCGGCTCGTCTCGCTTGCTTCTCTGCGGCGTATCGATAACACGGTGGCGAGCCTGATTCGCCAAACCAAGCGTGGGTTGTCCATGACCTCAGAAGAGCCTGTATTAGTGAATTAAATCCACATCCAGTCATTGCGTGATATTTGAGGGAATCTCATCCCTGCGCTATTTTATCTACCTCATGGTCCCTGGGCCAGATACTGAGCCTGAAGTTCTTGGTGAAGTCAGAGATCCACTTACCCCACTTTCCGCTGGAAGAAATGAGGGTGTTCGAGCAGGTGATTCATAGGGATATTCAGATTGATCCTCATCCTCTGTGGACTCCATGATTTCTAATGGGTCAGAATCCATAGTATAAATCACCTCTCTAGCTCCAATTTCAGTACCTCTCCGACCCGTGCCAGTGGGTGGTATTTGTCTATTATCTTGTCTCACTTGATTACCCCCAACCTCATTACCCGCGGTGTTTCTTAGTGTCGACACTACTGCAGTTTGACGAGAAAGTTGAATTAGGAACAAATACTCTTACGACTCATCTCTATCGAATAATCTAAATAATGAAAGAGTATAAACCACTCCTAAATGCCTTGCAACCTCATGTTTATAGGTGTGGCGCATCACACCCATAACCAAGACTCTACTAGACACAGTTTGTAGACTCCCTAGGACATACATCTTTGATACCAAGTTTGTCACGACATAAACAAGAGGGCTGCGACGGGCACCCGAGCCCAACCCACCAGGCACCCCTGACCATACAACTAAAAATTAACAATATATTTATATACATCAAGACCGATAAGGCCATGTATGACAACTAATCACATGATACTTATCTACAAGCCTTTAATAGAAGGACATACCACGACCAAACTGCAACTCTGAAATAAGTAGAGTGCTCCAAGTATCAGCTGAACCAGCAACCTACTAGTACAATCTGTCACCCTCTTAGTATAAGCATGTGGGCATAAAACACAGTGTCTCCCAACAAAAGGAACGTCAGTACAATTGATGTACTGAGTATGTCAGACATATGAAATAACATAAAAGAGATGTATCACAATATGAAACAAAAACAGTTGACCGACAGTATTTGCCTCTGAGGGCCTTAGTACAAATGTCTAAATGTTATGCAATATCAATGCAGTATACTGATGGCCACACATGCGTCTATCTTTTGTTAACAGCCTCTGTGGGCATAATATACATAAATGTCATGCATGATACATATGTGGTATACTACGGTCGCACATGCATCTTACCCATAACCGCCTCTGTGGGCATCTGGTTATATTGGCCACACAGGCAATTCATATCATATCGTCTTGGCCACACAGGTATCCATTTAGGCCACACATACATGATATGTGACATAATACCCCTTTGAACTCTTTGGTTCATACTGGACACATTAACGTCTTTTCCCATATTGCCTTAATAAGGACTTAAGTCATACTCATACATGTTTTTAGCATAGATTTCAATAATATGAATATCCTTAACTACTAAGAGTAGAGTAAGTTATGAAGTAACATGACGATTACGTTCTGTACACAGAATTATGCCAAAAATGAATGAATTGTCTTCACATACCTTGTCATCGAAAATACTCTACTTTCCACGGATCCTTGTAAACTCTATGAATGATTATTTACACCCTAAAAATGATTGAACCACAAAAATGAATTAATATACTAATAACAGATTGTTAAGATATTTTAGCGAACACCTTATACGCGTAGAATCTATTTCTTCCATATCGAAGCCTACGAATGTAGCAAAACACTCAATTTTGTTTAACCCTTCTCCTTAATACTATCATACCCAAAATAGTTCATAAACTTTACTTGCAATCCCCCACTTTCGCATAAACAATTCCGATGATACCCAACAATCCCATATTTTCGATAATCGCTTTGGAACTAGTAAGAATCATATTTTACAATTCGTGTAAACCAAGGGATAAGAAGAATACCTCGGTTAGATACAACGACGAGAGTCGTCGTAAAACTTTTCGCCCAGGTTAGTTTCCGACAAACAGCAATAGCATCCCAAAAATCCAATTCCCAAAGCCTCGTTGAAACCCAAGGTCTCAGCTCAGTTTCTGGATTTCTAAACTTGCTTCTAGGTTTCGATTTTGCTGAATTTAAGGCTCAAATCACTAGGCACTTCTCCTTTTTCTATATTCAGAGGCTGACGGAACTTCCCCAATTTCAGTCTAGAACTTCAGAGAGTTTACATATTGGAATTATTCCTAATTGAAGTATAATAGTGATAGTCTTATAGAAGGATTTCTTTAGGAACTTTAAAGGTTGAAGAAAAAGCTTCAAAGATTGAAGAATAAGTTGAAAAATGATGGTTCTGTATATGGAGAAGAGGAAATCATGAAGCTGCCAAAATTTTTAAAGCTTAGTCATTGCAACAATACGATTTAAAGCTACACGTGGAATTCCACATGGCTTTCCTCCATTTTAATTAATTAGTCTCACAACTAATTAATTATACACACAATTAATTTCCGAGCCCAACTCACTTAAATCCCGGCGACTTGTAAAACCTTTTTTTACTCAATGTCATAATTCTTATAATATGACACTAGTCCGTAGTCTCCTTGGGAATATACAATTATTATTATAACCCCTGGTGTCGCACCGATTCCTAAAATTATTTTGAATTCACATCCTTTTATATACTAATTTCCTTATTAGTATACACAAGTACAACATAACTTTTCGAGGTCCGGGTCTACTTGTCGACGTTTATGGGTTCAAACCATTACCCGGAATTTTGAGATGTTACAGTAATATTGTTTGAAGTATGAAAATTGTTATCATGCATGCATGTGTGTATATGTATATAGTATATTATTTGTATTTTTGATGACTACGTGAAGTACGAATAAATTCACCAGTATTTCTTATATTTGAGGGTAGGTTCAAAATGACCCCTTAAATATGTTTTTGAGAATATGGTCTTTCAGTTTGTCAAAAGTGAGCACATTTGATCTCCATCGAATACCTTTTAATTGCTTTTTACAGTTTTACATTTTGTTCATTCTAACTATGTTGAGTATATGTTGTACAGGTGCAAGGCTACAACGAAGGCATGGGAGACATAAGAGATAAAACAGATGAAACAAGAATAAAATAACTAAGGCATGGAAAACACAGCCTGTCGCGATGCGAGCTCCATCGCTCCTCAATTTGTCGCGATAAGCACCGCGGGGCGAAGGGCAACACATACTTAAGCTTCGCGTTGAAGCATGCGACACGTCGGTCATCACTTTGTTTTATCTCACGTTGTGCCTCGCAACGCGGCCTTCAGGTAATTTTTGGAAGTTTTTTTAAATCCCATGGGTTGACCTAGGGTTAGGGCGGGGCAAGACTTGACCTGCTAAGATGTTAACCCGCCCTGTCCTACCCCGTTTAGCATTTTAAAAAAAATTGTCTTGCCCTGCTCCGTTAAGCCCTGCCCCGCCCTGCCCTGTTTATGTTATTTTTTAATTTCTGCACTTAAATTTCAGTTTTTGCACACATTTTTAAATTTCTGCACTATATTTTTCTTGATTCTGCACTTAAATTTCAGTTTTTGCACACATTTTCAATTTATGCACTATATTTTTCTTGATTCTGCACTTACATTTCATTTTCTGCACACAATTTTTCGTTTTCTGCACTATATTTTTCTTGATTCTGCACTTAAATTTTAGTTTCTGCACACTTTTTCAATTTTTGCACTATATTTTTCTTGATTCTGCACTTATATTTCAGTTTTACACATTTTTTAATTTCTGCACATTGTTAAGCTTCGCAAACCAAAAAGTTGAATTTTTTTTTGGTGATTTCTTAGAAAAACATTTGGTGATTTCAAAACCCATGACCTGCCCTGCCCTGTCCCGTTAAGAGCTTTCCATGCCCTGCCCCGTTAAGAGCTTACCCTGCCCCGCCCTGCCCTGCCCCAATTACCATCCCTAGGTTGACCCGACCTAACCTACACCCCTTTCGATAATTTACAACATCTTTCAACTCCCAAGACCCTCATTTTACCCTTTACAAACACACACAACCCTCTCATCTCTCTCTATCTCTTACGCAAGAACACTAATAACCTTTTTGCCTTTCAAGTTTCTTCATCAACCTCAGCCCAACCACCCCAATCTACAGCACAGAAAAACCTTCCAGACCGATAGTTTGGTCTCAAATTGGTGGGAAAATATGGCAAGGCTTGGTTAAATAAATATAAGCCAATAATTATGCACACGAGGAGCCAGTGGATGTTCATAAGTTGCGGGAAGAATACCTAGAAATTTGGGAGAAGGTATAACAATTCGGGCTCAAATTGTGTTTGATGATCCCGGTGAATCTAACCTCAGTGTTGTGCGAGAATTCTATGTCAATTGGGATATGAAGGGTGACCCTGATGAGGTAAAAATTTGGGAGCAGGTAGTTCTTTTTCAGCTGATGACTTATGCAGGTTTTTGGGGGCTCCCATAGCTCTATTGACCCAACCAGAGAGATAATCACTCATCCATCTTTTTGTGAGATTCGACATGTGATTTGTGGGGAATATTCAACAACGAGATGGCTTTGAACAAAGAATGATAACACGAATAACACCCTTGTAATGGCTTACTTTAAGAAGGAAAATCGGGTATGGTTGAGGTTGATATGTGCAAGGCTCATGACAGTGGAATGGAGAGATTGACGATCGTATTAGGGCAGGGTGGATGAGATGGAGGCTCATATATAAGATTTTGTGTGAAAACAAGGATCCACCTAAACTTAAAAGCAAGTTATATAGCGTGGTGATTATACCGACTATGATGTATAGAGTGGAGTGTTGGTCAGTCAAGAACTCTAACGTTCAGAAGATGAAAGTTGCGGAAATGAGGATAATGTGATGGATGTGTGGGCATACTAGGAGATATAGAAATAGAAATAAGGAGATTCGGGACAATGTGAGAGTAGCTTCGGAGGAGGATAAGATGCGGAAAGAGATGATGAGATAGTTCAGGCATGTACAAAGGAGATGCACGTATGCCCCAGTCCGGATGTGTGAGAGGTTGACTATGAACAATTTCCATAGAGGCATAGGTAGGCTGAAGAAGTATTGTGGAGAGATGATTAGACAGGATATCACAAAGGTTCACCTTATTGAGGACATGATCTTAGATATAAGGTTATGAAGGACACAAATAATTGTAGAAGGTTAGTTAGTAGTCGAGTGTTATCCGTTCATACTAGTAGTTGTAGTATTATTCTTGTAGTTCATGGTCCTTAGATTACTGTTACTTGTACTATATGTTGTTCTCGTACTTTATCTTATTGTCTTATGGTAGTTAAGACTTTTTTCCGTTAGATTTATCATGCTTTTCATAGTATTGTGTCATGAATTTTCTTTTATATACTACTTTAAAGTATTTATTCTTATATCAAGGGTCTACCGAAAACAGACTCTCTACCTTCTAAGGTAGGGGTAAGGCATGCGTACACTCTACCATCCCCAGACCCCACTATGTGATATTTCACTGGGTTGTTGTTGTTGTTGTTGTATATAAACAACCCCTTATACTTGCCAATAAATTTCATTTAGACACTCAAACTAAGGTTTGTTTCTATTTATCACCTGAACGCATAATAAGGTATCTCAATTACATGATATCCTAAAGAAATGTCCTACCATTATAGATTACTTTGAAAGATTTAGGCCCAGGCTCATATGCAGAATAGTGAAGTGGGAATTGCCAGCAAGGGGTGGTTTAAGTGTAAAAGTGATGGAGCTTCTTGAGGGAATTCAGGTCCAAGTGATGTGGACTTTTGTATTAGAAATGAAGATGGAGAACTCATTCATGATGCGGGTCAAAGAATTGTGAGTTACAATGGTGGTTATAAGGAAATGGGAAGTAAGTAACAACAACAAAGATTGCAAATCTGGAAATAGGAACAAAGAAAGTGGTTTGCTGAGTCGAGTGATATCACTTTGTCCTTAAGAAAATATTGCCCTGTATAAATCTTTTAACGGTAATTGGCAACTTGTCTCCCAAGATAAAACAGCAATAAACAATTAAGCAAAAGAAACTCAAATGTTTACTAAAACGAAGAACTTTTTGAGTGTGTGAAAGAAAGTTAGAGAGGAAGGAATACTCAGAATTTTCTGAATGCAAATGTGTTCTTCAAATTGAGCCAAGTGCCTCAATTTATAGTGTGTGTAAGATGACCTCTCATCTAGCCAACTAATGACAATCAATGACCATGTAATGACACTTATTGAGAGGTGTTATTCAATCAAATAATGGTTGAATTCAAGTGCAATGGAGGATCAATGCTCCAAAATCAGCTCAAAAGTCAGAAACTTTTCATCATCCGTCGACCTCACTGCCATCGAAGCACCGCGGCGCTGTCTGGGAGGCGTCGCGGCTCCGACGGTGGTTGCGCCGCGGCCCTTCACGGCTCCGCGGTGATTTCCGACTCTGTTTCATCTTTTTACACATCGTACACTTCTTCCTTCATTTATCAACGTGAAACACTAGTCATTTGGCCAATAACCTTCTATCATTTCATGTCTCAAACATTTTGTTTACGTACCAATATCTCTTTTACTAAGGAAATTTACAATCCTTGATACAACGTGTGCACATGTGTGGAAACGATATTTCCGACGTGCGGGGCCCCAATTATTCAAGTCATAAATAATAGGATTAACTTTATTCACGTTAATAAATTTCCATCAAGAATTCCAGACTGTAGAAGCAATTGTTATGAAAAGAAGAGTTAAATATTGCATAACACATAATTTGTACCCTCTATTGCTAGAAACTGATTCATTGGCAATGAAGAAGTTTATCACATGAGAATGAGAGATTCCTTTTTTTTTTTGTTGACGAAGGAATCCGCAGCCGCTGTTCTTTCGAGTGCGCATAGGGTAAACCCCGGACTGACACAATAGCCTACAAACCACGTCAACCAATTAAACCACACTTGGCAAGCCAGGTGTGACAGGCTCCCTCCAAGAGGCGAAGGCAGGTCAGGCGTTACCCTGGGGTTTCGAACTTGTGACCAAGCTCTCGCGCTGATGAGGATACCTGCGCGCCCAAGACCAGTGGTCTAGGGCTTCGGATACATGAGAGATTCCTTGGAGTATTGTTATGGTGGTGAATGAAATAAATAAGATAGGGAGAGACTATACAGTGCAAGTGGAACACATATTTAGAGAAGGCAATGGTCTAGAAAAGTATTTTGGATAACTTTATTTTTGACTTTGCAGGTGAACAACAATTTAATAGCTTTCTTGAGTTACCATCTATAGCTAGAAGAATACTCAACTCATATGAATCTCGACTTCCAAACTTGAGAATCAGATATGCTAATGACACAACACATCAACAATCATGACTCGTGAGGAACCAACACTTGTGAACTGTAGTTGAAGTGCTTATTCAAGTATTTATGTTGGTACTAATGCCATTGATCTGATGCATATAGGCGACAGTTTAGTGACAACAAGTGAGAAAATACTGTATGGCTGGTATTAGTGTGTATACATGCTCATTCCCATGCAGCAAAGTCTCACTTATTTAACTGAAACTGCATATCTAGTTTATAGAAAATGACACCAATATTACATGCTGATGTGATAATTGCAGCTCAAAACTGTACTGAGATTATTCTACATTCTTGAAAGTCTGAAGGAAATTTATCTGACTTTAATTTCATACTATCTAATAAGAGCTTGGAGATGTGAGACATGGAAGCAAGTAAGGCACTAGGATTTCTTAGCTTGTATCTCATGTTATTGTTTCTACTGTTAGTTCTGTTTTTCTTGTTTCACTTGTTTTTTGATGTTTTCTTTTACTTGCTAACCAACTTTGGTTATTTGCCATTGGACTTACAAAAAAGGGTAATATTTGCCCTCCATTAAAGTATGAGGTCAAATATACCCCTTCGTTAGGATCAAATATGTCATTTAGATTAGCAAAAGGGTCATATTTGCCCTCAATTGGACGGAAATCCCACGTGGACGCCACGTTGGATTCACGTGGAAGACACATGGTAGGTGGGATCCGACATGGCATCCACGTGAGATTTTCATCCAATTGAGGGCAAATATGACCCTTTTTCAAAAATTCGATGGCAAATATGTCATTTTCCATTAAAAAAATTATAATTGATTTTCTTTTAAATTTCTACTTAGAAAAATGAAAAAAATAAGTGGGAAAAAAAGTAGAAAAAATGCAGTAGATTTTAATAGGCACTTACCCACGTTCTATTCATGCTATGTAACTATGCAAAATGTCCCAGTTAGCTATTTGAATACAAAATATGTCCCTGCCATGTGTCTTCCACGTGGCGTCCACGTAGCATCCACGTGGGATTTTCGTTCAATTGAAGGCAAATATGACTCTTTTGCTAACATGAAGGGCATATTTGACCCCATACGTATAACAGAGGGGCATATTTGACCTCATACTTTAACGGAGGACAAATATGATCATTTTCCGAAAATTTAATGGCAAATATGACCCTTTTCCCTTTTATAAAATTTCACCAATCTTTGGTGGTTTAATTAAAAAAAAAGGTATTCCTATTAGATATGCTTGGTTCAAATTTTAAAAATTCTTCATCGCGTATTCTCAACTGTCGATTAGGTCGTTAAGTTAACCAATATAAAATATGTCATTTCCTTTTTAAGTATACACATTAGCCTTAATTGGAATAAGTCTGAAGTTTTAACAGCTTATTGCTGCAAATACATATAATTAAAAGAAATGATATTTTTTAAGTGTTTTAACTTATTTATGTAATGAACGCTAAATATCACGTACAATTTTAAAAAAAAAATTAAACTAAAAATTTCTAATAAAAATAACTTATTGTGTGTTTAAGTGCTCAATTAAAACAAGCTTTAATTCACATATTTAAATAAAACTTACTTAACTTTATTATTTTATATCAAGAAGTATAAATGTCTGATTTCAAAAAGGATACCTCTTGGCTGGCTTCCTTCTTCTAGTATATCTGTAAAAACAAATATCTATCCTTGAGTTAAGCTTTGCACGCCACGCTACACCTCCCTCTCTCTTTTCACATATGCCCTGACAAAACAACAATATAAAATGGAAAACGAATCAACAAGTGCCACTAGCTTAATTGTCAGAAATCTCCAAACAACGCTTCATTTCATTCCACATTCCACAGTTTTATTGGCCAAACATTACATCAATAACCAAGACGCAACCAGAGTCCAAGTGCTAAACCACCTACCACGCTTCACAGTATTATATATTTTATTTAAAAAGAGACAAAGTTGAATTTTTTTACTAACATACATATTTATTCATGAGTGTAGCAAAATGTGATGTTACCAACGACTCAATAAGATCAGTGACCTAAATTCAAACTTAACCGGATGTCAATTTATTATATAAAAGAATTATAAATATTTTTATTTAAAATAGTTCTATAACGGTTTAACATTCTATAACGGTTTAACATTCTATAACGGTTTAACATATTATCGATAATTAATAAGTCGAACCGATAATATTTAAAATCAAACTGAACCACCTAATAAGTATCTCTAGTTCGTGTCTCGGAATGAATGAAATCTTGTGACGAATCGCTTCCTTCTTTAATTAGTCTTGTGTATCTCGAAATTGAATTAATTGAAAAATTCAATACACATATCAACACGGAATAAAACAAAAAATTAAGACACCTAAAATTTTGGGGCCTAAAGTTGTCGCTTCAGCGGCTTGACCAGCTGGCTCGCCTTGGTTACAATTAGAGATGGCAGTGGATCCTGAACCCGATAGATCCATATCCATTTTATAGGATATGGATATTCAGAATTTGGACCCGGCGGATTCGTATTTGAGATCCGTATCCAGTGCAGATCCGAACTGTGGATCCGTTTTTTATTAAATATATTCATAACCTAGAATGTAATTTTATAAATATTTTCTCTTAATTTTTTTTTATAATTTGTGTATTTTACATTCAAAGTTAGACTTTATTTTTTTAATGGTCTATACATTATCAAGCATCCAAGAGATGTTTATAGCATTTGACAAGCTACTTTCCTACATTATATTAAAACAAAATCTGCTTTGTTCAACTTATAAAGCTGACATATCAACAATTCTAACAGGATGTAAAAATCACAAAAATATAATCTAAAATTTTCCTGTAAACGAGAATCACCATCATGTGATTCCAGACTCGCCTATGCGGTGCATACTTCTTGTACAAAAGCTAGTTGAATCTATCTGATAGAAGATTACTGTACATTTCACTTCAGGGAATACCCCTATAATACAGGCACAAAACAATAAGCTTCTTTTAAATACTCTTAAGATTCTACAAAAAAAAAACCTCTTGCTTTTACATGGTATTTATTGAGATGAATTTTTTTAGTTATCTCTTTTTAATATGATTGATTCTTTGTTATTTTAGGATATTGATGATAATGAAACTAGTGACTTCGAAGACTAATTTATCAATTTTGGTAGAAGTTATAGAAGATGTTGCTAGCATTTTAAAGAACATTGTTGTAGAATTTAATTTCGAGACATTTGAAATTGCATCGTTTTCCATGATATTGTTATTTACTTACTTTGCTTCATCGTCTTTATTTTTCTTGTGATGCTAAAACTTCGTTCAATATTTTGGAAGAATGGTGTCATATTTGTGTAGGTGATTGAATGAACTCAAACATTTTTTTTAAAATTAGATTGAGTTTCATTTTGTTAAAAAAGTTTCAGGGAATATTATTCAAGACAATTTTTTTTACATGTGGATTCAGATCCGATCCGTGGACCCGGTGGATCCGAATTTGGATCTGATTTTTATGGATCCAATGGATCTGTATCCAGATATGAAAAACGGATCTGGATCTGGATTTAATAGGATCCGGTTCAGATCAGTTTTCTTAGTCTTCGGTATTAAAGTTAGATTAGAATTGAAAACATTGAAAAGCATAAGTGAGACTCACTCCGTTTATTTTTATTCATCAAATTTTGATTTTACCCGCTTTTTAAAAATTAATAAATAAATATATTTTATTATAATATCTATATTAATTGATGTATAGTTTAATAAACTTAAAAAATGATTTGAAAATAGTAACTAATACTAAAAATAAAATAAAAAAAAGAATTATTAATAATTTTTAATATAAGTCGACAATTAAAAATTAAGGAGTGAGTGGTAGTGTGGTACATAGTAGAAAGAGAGACACTTGTCCTCTCCAATAAGCCTTGACCAGGTGAAGAAATAGGAAAGAAGGCGCTTGCTCTTCTGCTCATTGCCAAACTTGTACCTGCCTAAACGGGTAAAATTATTTTCTTTCTTCTCCTTGTTTAACCTCTTAGGACAACACGTCGTGAGATTGCATTGAGTATATTATTGTTTGTTTTTAATTTATTCTTGATTTTTCACATTTTCTTGTGTCCTGTCCTACTAGAACTACTCTTTTCTTGATTTTGTTGCGATTTAATTTATTTCTGAATTAGAAATATCGTACTAGTGATTTGACTGATACTTGAATGAAGTTTTGATCTAGGCTTATGGATCCAAATATACAACAACAACACATTCAGTGTAAACCACAAATGGGGTCTAGGGAGGGTGGGTGTACGCAGACGTTATCTCTACCTGGAGAGTTAGAGAGAATGTTTTCAAGGATCCAAATATAGTAGTGTCAAATATTGATATTGAATGAACTTATGAAGGTTAATAGATCCACGCTCTTATCTGTTTTCAGTTTATTTTGTTTATGGAATATGCTTAAAGTAGTTGACCTTGGATGAATAAGGTTAACATTGGAGTTGATACTTGAATGAAGTTTTGACCTAGGCTTTTGGGTGTTATATTTTGGATCCAAAGAGTAAGTGTTAGTTTATGAATGAATTTTTGGACTTGAAATGGTTAATTATGGCCATACGATTGAAGTTGATATTTAAATGAACTTCTGATCTTGGCTTTTTTGTGTTTAATATTTTATCCAAATGTGTACAAAAGGTCCTGGACTGAATGAGGTCAAACCATGATATATACAACTAGCTGTATTTCGTTCGGTATTCTAATCTGGAGATTTAACTGAGACCTCCTGATCATGATATTTCAGTTTTCCAGAGCTTTAATGATTAAATGTTGTATCTTTCTTTATTGTCCTTAGGTGATCATCTTTAAGTTGGCAGCGAAGATTATGTGTTTGAGCAGCTTGCACGTAATCGCCAATGTTGTAGCATTTTTGTTAGGATATGTGAATGACTTGAATTCTTTGCAGGTGCAATACTTGTTTATTGATGAACATTCTAATATATCTTCTTGGACTTCACCAAAGTATACAAATTTATTCCCATGGTCAACTTGTACTGTTATTTCTAAGATTCTTACTAAAGACTGAACTTTTTATCAGATTTTCCTTGTCGTACCATGGGATCTTACCTGAACTTCAAGGATTTTACTGACACATCACAACCAGAGAGCAGTGGGGATAATAGCAACTTTTTGTTGGGCCGACAATCATCCATATACTCGTTTACCTTTGATGAGCTGCAAAGTACATGTGGACTTGGAAAAGATCTTGGATCGATGAATATGGATGACCTCTTGAAGAACATTGAAGAGTCTCAAGCATTGCCATCTTCTGCTGGTGGTGGAAATTTGCAGAGAGAGGGTTCTTTGACACTGCCTAGGACACTAAGTCAGAAAACTGTGGATGAAGTATGGAGACACTTTCAGAAAGAGACTGTTAACGCTAACAATGGAAGTGGGACTGGAGGATCAAACTTTGGTCAGGGGCAATCTACCTTGGGAGAAATGACATTAGAAGAGTTTTTGCTTAGAGCAGGGGCGGTTAGAGAAGATATGCAACCAACTGGATACTCAAATGATGTTACATTCACTCAACCTAGTAATAACGACATAGCATTTCAACAAGCAACTCAAATTGCAGGGAATAACATATTCAATGTGGTTAGTACCACATCTTCACCGCAAAAACCTCAGCAGTCCCTTTTCCCCAAACAAACAACTGTGGAATTTGCATCACCCATGCAATTAGGTAACACTGCTCAACTGGCTATCCCAGGGACAAGGGCTCCCATGTCTAATCCGTGTGCAAATACTACTAGTATCATGCAGTGTGGTGTTATGAGCACGGCAGTAAAAGGAGGATCCCCTGGAAATCTTGATACGTCTTCTCTTTCACCTTCACCTTATGCTGCAGGTGGTGAAGGTGGAAGAGGAAGGAGATCATGCGCCTCTTTTGAAAAAGTTGTTGAGAGAAGGCGTAAGAGGATGATAAAGAACAGAGAGTCTGCCGCCAGATCAAGGGATCGCAAGCAGGTGAATTCACTTTGCTTTATGAGTTACTCCCTTCTTTTGTTTCTGATTCTCTTGTTTTTGAAATCTGTCACTCTGGTCAACAATGTTGTGTAATTACTCATTCAACTGAGTGACACAGAAATGAATTAGTTGGCAGCATTTCTCACACCTCCTTTTCTCATTGCTGTAGACCTTGCAATAGATAATTTTCCCTTTAGATACTTCATTTCGATCTTTAATCAAGGTAAAAGAATAAGAGAAAGAAATTTACGGGGGGGTCCAATGATCAATAGATTACCTGATAAAGCAAAGTCATTAAGTTACCAGGGAAAGCAAGGTCCAATGACACCTCTTCCAGATCTTGTCACAATCCATCCTCCCAAGGAGGAAGAGGAATACCTCAGGGTGCCAGTGGCAGCGCCAGCTGACATTGAGCCTCTGGTTGTGCAGCAAGCCGTAGTTGCATAATCTTATAAAAATTCCAAATATTATTATATCTTGTTAAAGTTTTAAGTGTAAATCTTGATCACAATTGGGTAGAGATTCGAGAGAGCGCGAGGAAGATTTTAACACGCTAGGATGCTTCAGGTTTGTTTGAATATCAATTTAGTGTAATCTATGAAATGTTAGTGCCATTAATCGACTTCTTCATTTGTCTGGGATATGTCAGGCATATACTTTAGAGTTGGAAGCTGAAGTGGCAAAGCTTAAAGAAATTAAGCATGAGTTGCAGAAGAAACAGGTATGATAACCATGTTTGAGAATTACTGGATTACTTTAATATCCTTGGTAAGTGTTACGTTTGTAATCACGGGTTTTGAATGTTTCATGCAGGCTGAATTTATCGAGGAGCAGAAAAAACAGGTATAGAAATCTTTCCTGCTGCAAATATCTTGTATGAGTTACGATTACAACAGTTTTTCCTAAGTAATTATGGACTAGATGCAGGGATGTAAATTAAACAATCTAAGCAATAGACAACTTGACAAGGAGGCTGTCTGTGTATGTGATAGAGACCAAATGCATGTGATTTGTTATGCCAAAGTTGTTTGACTGCAGGTCAAATGACCTTGTCATAGCTAAATTTGGTTGTTAACTAATCTGTTTTGTCCAATTGCAGTTATTGGAAAAGATGAATATGCCATGGGAAAATAAACTAATATGCTTGAGAAGGACAGTGACAGGACCTTGGTAGTCACATATGGAAGTAGAGCAAATTCCAAAATAGAGACTGACTGAGCCTGCTCCTCTACCCTCCCTGCTTATGAATTGTAATATGTTCTAATTCAGATCTTTTCGTCATATGATAGATAACTTTGCGTATAGTACAGGACAGATGCTGTGTACTAGACAATATTCTTGCCTAAAGTTTCGTCGAGTGTTTTTTTGTTTGCTTCACCATATTATGAGTTATTGGCGCAAGTAGGTTGAATTTGTGATATCTCAACGTACCTTGAGTTTTTATTCACATAGTCACATGAACCATGTATCTGGAAGTAAAGTTTTTGTAAAAGCAACAAACTATTTACAGAATATGTTTTCTTTACTCTTCTGAAAATTTATGATATAGATCTGTCCATGTTTATCCTCTGTATGCCTTGCTGCACAAACTAATTTCTTGAAGAGGAACTTTCTGACATACTTTTTTTCCTTTAAGAACATCCAAAATTCTTATGCTACATTCTCTTAATAAATACATCATTATCTCTCTGAACTTGGATCATAGACACTTAAACTTTACGGGAAATAACTCCAAACTTATATTAATGTTTCTTTAACCACCTAGAGTGATGAGTGTATATCAAAACGATGGATTTCTTCTTTTATTTTATTTCCCACCTTTTTCTCCCTTCTTCTTAATCGATGGGCCGGTGGTGGGTTTCATGGCTCCCAACTTTTGTTTATGAAAGAAATAATCTCTTCATTATTCTCGTTAATGAAAGAATATATATACAATTTACACATTTTCATAATAGGAAAATCCTATTCCTATTCTATTTTTAAAATCTTATTATATTTGGAGACTAACTATACAATTATGGTAAGTGTACAGATTAATATTAATTATACACAAAATTAGTTGGACTGTGGGACCTTGCTACAGTATCCGAGACAATATGCATCTTAAAGAGTCAAGCTGAACACAATGTGAATGTAGCCAGCTTGACTATCGGGCTAAACGTCTTACCACAATCCACACAAACCTGCTGAGTCTTACCATCACCAACAAGACGAGTCTTATGGCTCGCAATAGAACCGTCAGAATTGTCCTTATGAGTAAAGATATCAGTGGGGCGGGTAAATGCGGGTACCGCCCCGCACCCGCTCAAATTGGGACGGGTATGGGGATGGTTTGGTGGGTGGTGGGGCGGGTATGGGTATCAAAAGTGCTACCCGCCATGGATAGTGAGACGGGGGTGAATTTTGTATAAGACCCGCACAGTACCCGCCCAGCCCCGCTACCCGCCCCGTACATGTTTGTGTTGGATTCTTTAATTATGCTGATTTTCTGGTATTTTTAACTAGACAAGGACTTGAAATCTCTTATTCTTGTCAAGACTCTCTGATTCTTGTCAAGTCATCAACCTAATAAAGTGTACGGTACCCTTCAATTTTTTTAATGTTTTTGTGTGAAAATTTATGGTACAATGCAACAACTCTACCTGTGCGTATGTGACAACTTTGGTAATAACATTGGAGTTTTGTTTTTCCTTTTTTTTACAATTGTGATCATTTGAAAGGACTAGAAATTTATTGTCTTCTTCTATATAAATTTCACGCTTTATTTAATCTTTTAATATTTCTAATATTTTGGTAAAGTTTCCGACTTTGATATTCGATACACCATAGTAAAAAAGTTCATTTTTTTCCATTTTCTTAGACCTCTTTTTTTTCTTATATAATTTTTTTTTACTATCCGTGATGGCCCCGCCGGGGTAAGTGGAGCGGGGGTAGATGGAGAAATTACTACCCGTGATGGGTGATGGGGCGGGGGTGGGTTTTAGGTGACGGGTACGGGTATGGGGTTCCGCCCCGCCCCGCCCCATTGACATCCCTACTTATGAGCGAAAATCCATATAGACCAAATAATATCAATAGTAGATGGACAGACACCAACTCCCAAGTCTTATTATCAATAAGAGCATTATATTCGTCGGTCATAGCAATATTCCAATTCGGATCATTTAAAACAGACACAAGATTACGGGGTAAGTGTGATTTAATAACATTAGAATTTAAATTAAAGTGTCTTTTTTATTTAACAATACCCCGTTGACTACGAGTGACCGATCTATGACTCGAGGAAGAAATAGGTAGATTTTGGGAAAAATCTGGACACGGGACGGCTGCGAGCCCACCTAACTTGAACGCAGAACAAAGCGAGGAAGTGGGGCGGGCGGTCAGTATTGGGCAATTAGCCCATTACGAGCTGGTCGATGACTTCCGATGGAAGTGGTCGATATCACCTTGAAGCGGTGGCGGTGATGTTGTAGTGGGCCAACGGCGATGGGCGATTAAGTGCGAGATATGTCCGATAAAAGGTGGATAATATATGGGGAGATACCGTCATCCAAAAATTATACGAACTAGGCACGGGACTACATACTTTAGCAAACGGAAATAATAAAAAGTTACATGGCGACTAATGATGATTTTAAATTTTTATTAGACGATAAATTAAAACATTTGTAACCACGATGATTAGACGGATAACCCAAAAACACACAAGGAGTAGAACATGTCTGAAGTTTGTTTATCATGGTGGACGAAAAAAATGGATAACACAAACACCCAAAGACCCTAAGATGTGAATACGAAGGAGTCTTATTAAATAAAGTTTGAAGAGGAGACGAATATGTCAAACATTTGGTAGGAAGAATGTTAAGAAGATATGTAGTCATTTGTAGAACATGATGCCAAAAAGAAGGAGAGGGGGTACAGAAGCATGAATCAATAAAGTGCGGATAATGTTATTAATAGTACAAATTTTGTGTTAGGCTCCCATTTTGTGAAGACGTATGAGGACACGAAAAACAATAATTGATTACATTATTAGCACAAAACTCCCGAAATACCCCATTATCATATTCTTTGTCATTATCACATTGAATATTTTTTATTTTTCGTTTAAATTGGGTTATAATGAATTGTTCTAAATTTTAAGAAAGTGGAAAAAACTTGAGGTTTTTTCGCTATAGGAAATTTTCATAAAAATTATAATAATCATCCAAAAATAGAACATAATAACGATGACCCAAAAAAATGAAAATGAGAGATGTCCATAGATCGCTATGAATAATATCAAATGGTATTAAAGTATGAGAATTAGAGTCTACAAACGGTAACCTAACATTTTTTGCTAAAAAACAAGATTGACAATTCAGAGTACTACGCGTACCCTTACATGAAATAAAATTATTTTTATTTAAGGAAGACAAAATAGATGTTCTCGGATGACCTAGACAAGCATGCCATAAGGAAGGAGCAAGAGCTGCAAAAGTAGATGGCGAGGTTGGACTCAAGAAATCGGAACGTGGTGTGATATGATAAAGATCTCCCCTACTATCACACCTCATAAGAGGACTCTCTGTCTTAAAATCCTTCACAGAAAACCCAAATGGTCAAATTCAACAGAAACGAAATTATCAGTGGTGAATTTACGGACATACACCAAATTTTTAATCAATTTACGGGCATGAATTGGAATTGAGGGGTGGATGGGGGGAGAAAGTTTTATGACCGTAACCATGAATTGAAATTGAATTACCATTACCCACAGTTATACCACGATTATTGCTCAAATTGGAATAAGACGAAAGAGCACCTGGGTCTAAGGGTGTACATTTTCGGACCGGATCGGAATGGACCGGACCGGTGGATTCCAGTCCGGTCCCCGTCCTTCATTATGTACGATTTCGATTTTCCTATCCGGTCCGGGAAAATACCGGAATGATCCGGTCCGGACAGGAATGGACCAGTTCCATATTTTTTTTGAAAAATTCTACGTAATGTTAATTTTTATAACTCTTCTAAATTCTAATTATATGTAGAAAAAAATTTGAAAGATTTGGAGGAAATTGAGAAAGGTAATGTTATTTTTATAACTCTTTCTAATTATTTTTTAAAACTTATAATTTCTAATGTTTGACATTATTTATTCTGTATGACTAGATGTGCAATATGATGATATGGATGATGAAGTCGTTTTTGTGGAATCGTTGGTGTGATTTAATGACAAGTGGAGCATGAAGATTGTCAAGTTTTATTTGAGAATGTCAAGTCAACTTGATTACAAAATAATATAGAGTTTCAGTGCATCTCACACCCACATGTTGTATGATGTTGGATCTGAAAGATTGGTGTCGTGTACCTATTCAAGTAAATATATTGAAGGATAATGAAACAAACAAACATATTTAATGAGATTGATAAACGAACACATTGTTAAAATTTACAAATAAAAATAAATTAAAAATTGTATTTAAAAATAAAACAGGTCCAACCGGTCCTCAGTCCAGAAAAAACGATGATTCCGGTTCCGGTCCATTTCGATTTTGGACCGGTGTACACACCTACTGTTATACCCCGTGGTTCCAGGGTATGTATGTGAGGACGTACGTATGAGAATACGACAGAAATTTTGGAAAGAAAGAAAGATGTGATTTTTTGACGGAAAAGTTTCCGAGTTTTGTGAAGGAAAAAGGTTCGTTAATGGGAATTGGATTCCCCGATTTGGTATTTGGACTTCTTGAATTATTAGAGAATTATGGAATTTTATTTAGAATTGGTCACGTGGGGCCACGGGAGAAATTCTGTTTTGTGGGCCCGCTTTGTTTTGAGATTTTGGCCATTATGGATATTTTGGAAGATGAATTATTTTGACGAATAGGAGGCGACACGTGTCACCCCCTAGGTGGCCTTGTGGCGAAATCGTGACAAGTGGCGAAGACAGTGGCAAGTCTTGCAAGATATTTTGTGTGGACAAGTGGCTTGTGGGTCCCACCCACACTTGTCCCCAATCTCAACCACACACTTGCCTTCATCCTAGCCCTTGGTTGTCCTATATATGCACTTTGTTGATGAAATCTTGCACACTTAGATATTGGAAGACTTGAGAAATATTTCATCTCCTCCCTCTCTCACGTGCTCGTCGAACTCCTCCCCTAACCAAACTTTGTCCAATAATTCCTAAACTCTTAAGTGTTCTTCCTAGTGTATTAGGAAGACTCTTAACCAAAAGTTGGAAAAGATTTCACCCCTAGCCTTTTTCCATGCCTTGGCCGAGCTCCTGAATAAGAACCTTAGTGTTCTTCACTTGTTTGAGTTGGTTCTTGAAGAGATGATGGTTAGGAGCTTCTTAGGGTGATTTATGGTGGTTTGTAACATAAATATTGGAGCTAAGACTTGCTTGGAACGACATAAGTTCTTGGATAATTTTTGGGCTATTTGAGGTAGTGAATCTTAAACCTCTTTGTGAATTGGTCATTATACATATATTGTAAGTATATTATGTATTATATAATATATGGAGTAAGTTTGGAATAAGTTGGATCTTGTTAACTTGATTAAAAGAAAGGATTGGCCGTTTGCCATAAAAATGGTAAAAAAACGTATCTTACTTGCTAAGAAGCTAATAACAAAATAACTATAACTTATATTAAGATGGAAATATAAGTTGGATGACTAATGAGTAAATTGGATAAGTAAAATGGACAAAGTTGGCCAAGGACCCCAACTTAAGGTATTTACTTTGGGCGATGTTACTTTGGATCAGACTTACATTTACATTAAGGGAAGATTGTTCAATCGCGTTAGTTTGGGCGTGTGATCCCTTTTTAATTATTGTATTGTTATGGCGTGATAGTAAACCGCGTTACGGTTGGCGCGTAATCCCTTCTTTTACTTATTGTTGTTATGGGCGTGATAGTAAACCGCGTTACCGTTTGGGCGTGTAATCCCTTCTTTATGTTGTTTAATTATTACGTCTTATATATATATGGTATATATATTACGGTTATTCGCCTTGGTAAAAGATGGAAAAGTGAGTATAAGCGGAAGTCTTCGAAATTTCCGTAGATTTTTAGGATTTTTATTGGTATAAGTCTTGATGGTAAGAAAGGTTTGATAGAGTACTATGACCATTTTAGGAGTGGAGTACTACGTGTGGCGTGATCTACTTGGCTTAGGAGTAGCGAAGCGGGTTGAAGTACTTGGAGCGTTTTGCTATTTGTCGATAATCGTCGCGAGGTATGTGAACCTCTTCCTATCCTTCTAGCATGATGCTTTGTAAACTATGTAGTACGGTGAGCGTCATGTGCTAAATGAGTTGGTTGGTTTAAAACATAGGGTGTTATAATAGCTTTATGGGAAGTTAGTTATAACGACTCTATGTAGGTAAAAGATTGGTTTATTGATTGTAGAAGTTAAGAGACTTGATCTTGAAAGATAAGAGACTTAACTTGTTTTACTTGGTAATTAACATTTTGTTAAAAGTGTTGTGAAACCTCATTCGCGAGTAATGAGCACTTGGTTTTAAAAAGAATAATGTTTTACTGATTTCGGAAATGAGAATAAGTGTCGAACAAACCACAGCTGCGCTAACAAAGGAAAGTGTATTGACAAATAACAAATTGTTATTACAACTAGTAGAAACCTCTATCTGCATAGAAGCTAAGATAAGACAAAATTGTATTACATTTCCTAGATCATGGCTGCTGTAACAAGATTGTTGTAAACAAGAATAAACGGCTCACGTATAAGACATATGTTACTCAATTGTTTTAAAAGAGATTAAGACTATGAGTTATGAAACCTTCTAAAATGAGAAACTTGAGCATTTGAAATTAGGCAAACTTGAACGTTTGGATAATAAGGTGGTTACTTGATTTTACAAAGGGAAGTATTTTGGTTTACTTAAAAAGGTAGTCACTCTATTTTTATACTACGGGTATTATGTGACTTTTGTGAAAGGAACGGATCCTTTAAAAAGAGTTAATGTATGTAGTACTTTGGGGTTAAAACCCGGAATTGTTGTAATAAAATATAAGTCTATGAATTTGTTGAACTTGCCTATGCTTGTTGTGATAGCCTTTGTTGTGCAAGTATTGTATCTCTGTGTTACCGCGCCTCTCGTTGGAGGGCCGGCTATCTGGTTGAGAAGTTACTTGGACGTGCCGGCAGTGACGGAGAATTCCACGGGTACGCTCCTGTTGATAGTGTTATTTTTGCTAATCGCTTTGGACATCTCGACACGATCGCGTGGCGCGCGGGTATGGTTCCATTTTGATTCTTTGTCTAGTTGTTTCCTTTTGGACATCTTGACACGATCGTGGCGCCGCGGGTATGGTTCCATTGGGATTCTTTGTCTTGTTAGTGGCTTGGACATACTGACACGATGCGTGGCGCACGGGTATGGTTCCATTTCGATTGTTATCTGGATATTTCCTTTGGACATACTGACACGATGCGTGGCGCACGGGTATGCTTCCATTGGGATGGTTCCATGGCCATGCTTATACCGAGGTGAGATGCCGGGGCATGCGGCTGTTGTGCGGGTTAAATTCCGAGTTATATTTGAGTGATGACTTTGAGGGCGTGAGTCCCTGACTTGACATGACTGCTTTTATGTTGTGAACTGTAGTTTTGTTATCATACATGTCTCCTGTTTTTATATAGACTGTTATAATTTCATTTCTGATTTTCGTTTCACATACTTGGTACTGTTATGACCTCGCCTTCGGGGATGCGTTCATGCCGCGGTAGAGGTACACGATGTTGATCCTCGCTCTTAGGGTCACGAGGCGTTGGGAGGCTCCGTTTCTCGGAGGCTTATCTTTGGTATGTTACCACGAGTTGTAGGTTCTTGCTGTCGGGGTATGGCGGGGCCACGTCGTCATGTTGTATAAAAACTCTTAGAGGTGCATGTAGTACTGGCGGGGTTTGTAAAAGGATTAAAGCATTCGTTTTGAAAGAGTTGTTTATATATATTTTATTGGAAGGTAACCGTTTGGTTGGCTTTGTTTTATGATCATATATCTTGTTTCTTGTTTAAGTTTTATTTTCCGCTGGTTTTCTCTGATGTTGTGTCACTAGGGTGCCCGGGGTAAGGCACCAGTCACGGGCCCAGGATCGGGTCGTGACAAAAGTGGTATCAGAGCAGTTAATCCTCGGAAAGTGTCTACAGACCGTGTCTAGTAAGTCTTGATTATCGATGTGTTGTGCACCACATCTATAATCGGGAGGCTGCAGACATTTAGGATTAGTTTCCATTCTTCTCATTACGAGATCGTGCCTTAGATTTGTGTGGTAAGTTGGACCCTCCGGCGTATCTCGTTTTTACGATTATGCCTCGCAGTGCAACCAGAGCCCGAGAAGGCAAGGCAGAGGTGCCGCTAGTGAGATCTGAGGAGTACGAGGCGCGAGCTGGCCAAGACTGAGATTGTGCTTGACGGCGAGTTTTGCGCCGCCGCCCAGAGTTTAGAGCGCGGTGGGCTGCTGAGACCACGACTGAGCCTCGGTCCAGCGGCAGGCGAGGAGTTTGGGTACAAGGAGATGGCGATTCTTGGCGGTCGTGGCGAGATATGAGGATAGGCCGACGCAGCGGTTCGATTCGATGCACGATGGTTCACCCCCGAGCAGATAGTTTGAGGCTACGGGACTTTCTTAGTTGTAGCCCGCCAGAGTTTTATGGGTCGAGGCCTGAGGATGATCCGCAGGAGTTCATCCGGCAGTTACAGCGGGTCATAAGAGTGATCAAGGCTTCGGAGACCGAGTCGGTGGTCTTAGGTTCGCATCGGTGCGTGATACCGGCCGATCGGTTTGATTCGTGGAGTTGTCGGGAGAGCATGCGCTCAGCGGTATGGGACGAGTTCTGAGGCATTCCTCACTCACTTCTTGCCTCCGCGGATGAGGGCACGGGCCGACGATTTATGATGCTTAGGCAGAGGCGTGCGGTTGAGTACAACGTGGAGTTTGACTCGGCGGCTCGGTATGTCCCCGCTTTAGTGGCAACCATGGAGGATAGAGTGCACCGCCACGTCGCGGGCTAGATGATTACTTGACAGACTTGTTGGTGTAGCTCTTCACCGGGCATGGACATTGCCCGCACGCAGCTCATGCACTTGGATGTGAGGCACGCGGAGAGTCGACGGAATGACACAGTTGTGGAAGAGGCGGGACATCGAGGTATTTTGGCGACTTCGAGGCGGACCGCCTCGCGGCGAGCTAGTTATGTACCCGCGATCTGAATGGTCCTCCACCGTCTTGAGCGGTCGGGGCTCGAGGTTCAGATTTTCGTGAGAGCAGGTGTTAGCGGTGAAGCCACCCTACCTCGTTGTGACCGTTGTGGTAGGTTCCATTTTGGGAGTGTCGTGCTAATTTGGGAGTTTGTTTTACATGCGGCCAGCAGGGCCATTTTGCGAGAAATTGTCCGACCAGAGGTAGTGCGGATGTGGAGACTCGGCCTTCAGGATCTATGGTGGTTCATCACCTTATGCGCCTGCGTAGCGGGCCTATGATTAGAGTGAAGCGGTGGATACAGGTATATCCTTAACCCTCTAGAGTTTTGGTATGCTTGATATTATGATCTTATTATTGTGTGCTATGTACGGATAGCGTTGTGTTATTTGTGAGTTAGAAAACATGGTTAGTTGGAAGGATAAGTATGGGGGCATGGTAGGTGTGAACCTTAGAATATTTCACGATTGAGACCTTAGAGGTAAGGTCGTCTTGAGTAAAAGATTTATTTTATGTTTGACCTTTATCGAGTCGTAGTATACGTGGGAGATATTGTGTGATAAGTCCATGGGTAGTGTGAGATGGAAGTGGTAGCTTTCATGACGTGAATTAGTAAGATTGTTCCGGATCGGGAACAAGAGTTGGCACGTTTAGGGGCCGGGTTGAGGGCCATTTGCGGGTCAACTCGCAGCCCAGATTGAGGTGGGGTCAGTTCGAGGTGGTCCCGCCAGGTGGTAGGGTCACGAGGGTGCTAGGCCCAAGTTTAGGTAACCATCGTATGAGTTCGTGGATGTGTTCGACCAGAATTGGATCGTGAAGGCCGGAGATAGGCCTTAGAGTAAATTGAAGCTAGTGGGAGCTGTTGTGAGATTAGAAATGATTTCCTCGTTAGCTTGGACTGTATGATATATTATGGCCATGTGTGGCATAATTGGTTTCGTAAGTACAGCAGTGGAGACTATATCGGCGCTTGTATGTTTGGAGACTTAGAAGGAACATTCGGGACGAATGTTTCTAAGGGGGGAAGAATGTTATACCCCGTGGTTCCAGGGTATGTATGTGAGGACGTACGTATGAGAATACGACAGAAATTTTGGAAAGAAAGAAAGATGTGATTTTTCGACGGAAAAGTTTCCGAGTTTTGTGAAGGAAAAAGGTTCGTTAATGGGAATTGGATTCCCCGATTTGGTATTTAGACTTCTTGAATTATTAGAGAATTATGGAATTTTATTTCCGGAATTGGTCACGTGGGGCCCACGGGAGAAATTTACGGTTTTGTGGGGCCTGCTTTGTTTTTGAGATTTTGGCCATTATGGATATTTTCGGAAGATGAATTATTTTGGACGAATAGGAGGGCGACACGTGTCACCCCCTAGGTGGCCTTGTGGCCGAAATCATGTGACAAGTGGCCAAGACAAGTGACCAAGTCTTGCAAGATATTTTGTGTGGACAAGTGGCTTGTGGGTCCCACCCACACTTGTCCCCAATCTCAACCACACACTTGCCTTCATCCTAGCCCTTGGTTGTCCTATATATGCACCCTTTGTTGATGAAATCTTGCACACTTAGATATTGGAAGACTTGAGAAATATTTCATCTCCCTCCCTCTCTCACATGCTCTCGTCGAACTCCTCCCCCCCCTAACCAAACTTTGTCCAATAATTCCTAAACTCTTAAGTGTTCTTCCCTAGTGTATTAGGAAGACTCTTAACCAAAAGTTGGAAAAGATTTCACCCCCCCTAGCCTTTTTCCATGCCTTGGCCGAGAGCTCCTTGAATAAGAACCTTAGTGTTCTTCACTTGTTTGAGTTGGTTCTTGAAGAGATGATGGTTAGGAGCTTCTTAGGGTGATTTGTGGTGGTTTGTAACATAAAGATTGGAGCTAAGACTTGCTTGGAACGACATAAGTTCTTGGATAATTTTTGGGCTATTTGAGGTAGTGAATCTTAAACCTCTTTGTGAATTGGTCATTATACATATATTGTAAGTATATTATGTATTATATAATATATGGAGTAAGTTTGGAATAAGTTGGATCTTGTTAACTTGATTAAAAGAAAGGATTGGCCGTTTTCCATTAAAATGGTAAAAAAACGTATCTTACTTGCTAAGAAGCTAATAACAAAGTAACTATAACTTATATTAAGATGGAAATATAAGTTGGATGACTAATGAGTAAATTGGATAAGTAAAATGGACAAAGTTGGCCAAGGACCCCAACTTAAGGACTGTATTTACTTTGGACAGTATTTACTTTGGACTGTACTTACATTTCTGTTAAGGGGAAGATTGTTCAATCGCGTTCCGTTTGGGCGTGTGATCCCCTTTTTAATTATTGTATTGTTATGAAGGCGTGATAGTAAACCGCGTTACCGGTTGGCCGCGTAATCCCCTTCTTTTACTTATTGTTGTTATGGAGGCGTGATAGTAAACCGCGTTACCGTTTGGGCGTGTAATCCCCTTCTTTATGTTGTTTAATTATTACGCCTTATATATATATATGGTATATATATTACGGTTATTCGGGCCTTGGTAAAAGATGGAAAAGTGAGTATAAACGGGGGAAGTTCTGCCGAAATTTCCGTAGATTTTTGAGGGCTTTTTATTGGTATAAGTCTTTAATGGTAAGAAAGGTTTGATAGGAGTACTATGACTATTTTAGGAGTGGAGTACTACGTGTGGCGTGATATACTTGGCTTAAGGAGTAGCCGACGGGTTGAAGTACTTGGAGCGTTTTGCTATTTGTCGATAATCGTCGCGAGGTATGTGAACCTCTTCCTATCCTTCTAGCATGATGCTTTGTAAACTATGTAGTACGGTAGACGTACATGTGCTAAATGAGTTGGTTGGTTTAAAACATAGGGTGTTATAATAGCTTTATGGGAAGTTAGTTATAACGACTCTATGTAGGTAAAAGATTGGTTTATTGATTGTAGAAGTTAAGAGACTTGATCTTGAAAGATAAGAGACTTAACTTGTTTTACTTGGTAATTAACATTTTGTTAAAAGTGTTGTGAAACCTCATTCGCGAGTAATGAGCACTTGGTTTTAAAAAGAATAATGTTTTACTGATTTCGGAAATGAGAATAAGTGTCGAACAAACCACAACTGCGCTAACAAAGGAAAGTGTATTGACAAATAACAAATTGTTATTACAACCAGTAGAAACCTCTATCTGCATAGAAGCTAAGATAAGACAAAATTGTATTACATTTCCTAGATCATGGCTGCTGTAACAAGATTGTTATAAACAAGAATAAACGGCTCACGTATAAGACATATGTTACTCAATTGTTTTAAAAGAGATTAAGACTATGAGTTATGAAACCTTTCTAAAATGAGAAACTTGAGCATTTGAAATTAGGCAAACTTGAACGTTTGGATAATAAGGTGGTTACTTGATTTTACAAAGGGAAGTATTTTGGTTTACTTAAAAGGTAGTCACTCTATTTTTATACTACGGTATTATGTGACTTTTGTGAAAGGAACGGATCCTTTAAAAGAGTTAATGTATGTAGTACTTTGGGGTTAAAACCGGAATTGTTGTAATAAAATATAAGTCTATGAATTTGTTGAACTTGCCTATGCTTGTTGTGATAGCCTTTGTTGTGCAAGTATTGTATCTACGTGTTACCGCGCCTCGTTGGAGGGTCGGCTATCCGGTGAGAAGTTACTTGGGCGTGCGGCGTGACGGAGAATTCCGCAGTGCGCTCGCATTGATAGTGTTATTTTTGCTAATCGCTTTGGACATATCGACGACGACGCGCGTGGCGCACGGGTATGGTTCCATTTTGATTCTTTGTCTAGTTGTTTCCTTTTGGACATCTCGACACGATGCGTGGCGCCGCGGGTATGGTTCCATTGGGATTCTTTGTCTTGTTATTGGCTTGGACATGCGACACGATCGTGGCGCGGGTATGGTTCCATTTCGATTGTTATCTGGATATTTCCTTTGGACATACCGACACGACGCGCGCGGGTATCTTCCATTGGGATGGTTCCATGGCCATGCTTATACCGAGGTGAGACGCCGGGCATGCGGCCGTTGTGCGGGTTAAATTCGAGTTATATTTGAGTGATGACTTTGAGGCGTGAGTCACGACTTGACATATCGCTTTTATGTTGTGAAGCGTAGTTTTGTTATCATACATGTCTCTGTTTTTATATAGATGTTATGATTTCATTCTGATATTTTGATTTCACATACTTGGTACTGTTGTCTTGACCTCCTTCGGGGATGCGTCATGCCGCAGTGGTAGAGTACACGGTGTTGATCCTCGCTCTAGGGTCACGATTCGGCGTTGGGAGGCTCCGTTTCTCGGAGGCTTATCTTTGGTATGTTACCACGAGTTGTAGGTTCTTTTCTGATCGGGGTATGGCGGGCCACTGTCGTCATGTTGTATAAAAACTCTTAGAGGTCTGTAAATCTTGTTGTGGCGGGGTTTGTAAAAGGATTAAACTGCTCGTTTTGAAAGAGTTGTTTATATATATTTTATTGGAAGGTAACCGTTTGGTTGCTTTGTTTATGATCATATATCTTGTTTCTTGTTTAAGTTTTATTTTATTTGGTTTTCTCACGATGTTGTATCACTAGGGTGCGGGGTAGGCACGATCACGCCCGGGATCGGGTCGTGACAAAAGTGGTATCGAGCGATTAATCCTCGGAAAGTGTCTGAGCCGTGTCTAGTAGAGTCTTGATTATCGATGTGTTGTGCACCACATCTATAATCGAGGAGGCTGCAGACATTTAGGATTAGTTTCCATTCTTCTCATTACGAGATCGTGCCTTAGAGCCGTGTGGTAAGTTGGACCCTCCAGCGTATCTCGTTTTTACGATTATGCCTCCGCGCAAGGCAACCAGAGCCCAGAAGGGCAAAGCGTGAGAGGTGCTAGTGAGATCTGAGTACGAGGAGCGCGGACCGGTCGAAGCACGAGATTGTGCTTGACGGCGAGTTTTGCGGCGCCGCCAGCGAGTTTAGAGCGCGGCGGTGGGCTGCTGAGACCACGATACTGAGCCTCGGTCCGCGGCAGAGGCGAGAGGTTGGGAGTACAAGGAGATGGCCGATTCTTGGCGGGTCGTGGCAGATATGAGGATAATTTGGATCTGGCGATTCGATTCGATAGCACCGATGGTTCACCCCGAGCGAGATAGTTTGAGGCTACGGGACTTTCTTAGTTGTAGCCCGCGAGTTTTATGGGTCGAGGCACGAGGATGATCCGCAGGAGTTCATCCGGCGATTCTGGTCATAAGAGTGATCAAGCCGGAGACCAAGTCGGTGGTCTTAGGTTCGCATCGGCCGCGTGATACCGCATGATCGGCCGGTTTGATTCGTGGGAGTTGTCGGGAGAGCATGCGGCTTCCAGATATGGGACGAGTTCTCGAGGCATTCCTCACTCACTTCTTGCCTCCGCGGATGAGGAGGGCACGGGCAGATTTATGATGCTTAGGCGAGAGGCGTGCGGTTCGGGAGTACAACGTGGAGTTTGACTCGGCTCGGTATGTCCCGCTTTAGTGGCAACCATGGAGGATAGAGTGCACCGCTACGTCGCGGGCTAGATGATTACTTAGCGAGAGGCTTGTTGGGTGTAGCTCTTGGCCGGGCATGGACATTGCCCGCATTCATGCTCATGCACTTGGATGTGAGGCACGGAGAGTTCGACGGAATGACTGGTTCGTGGAAGAGGCGAGGACATCGTGGTCTTTGGCGACTTCGAGGCGGACCGCCTCCGCGGCGAGCTAGTTATGTACCCCGCCCGATCTGATGGTCCTCCACCGTCTTGAGGAGCGGTCGGGCTCGAGGTTCAGATTTTTGTGAGAGCGAGTGTTAGCGGTGAAGCCACCCTACCTCGTTGTGACCGTTGTGGTAGGTTCCATTTTGGGAGTGTCGTGCTAATTTGGGAGTTTGTTTTACATGCACGCAGGCCATATTTGCGAGAAATTGTCAGGCCGGAGTAAGCGGATGTGGAGACTTCGGCCTTCGGGATCTATGGTGGTTCATCACCTTCTACTGATTATCGCCTGCGCATGTGCCTATGATTAGAGTGAAGCGGTGGATACAGTATATCCTTAACCCTCAGAGTTTTGGTATGCTTGATATTATGATCTTATTATTGTGTCTTGTATGCGGATAGCGTTGTGTTATTTGTGAGTTAGAAAACATGGTTAGTTGGAAGGATAAGTATGGGGGCATGGTAGGTGTGAACCTTAGAATATTTCACGATTGAGACCTTAGAGGTAAGGTCGTCTTGAGTAAAAGATTTATTTTATGTTTGACCTTTATCAGAGTGCGTAGTATACGTGGGAGATATTGTGTGATAAGTCCATGGGTAGTGTGAGATGGAAGTGGTAGCTTTCATGACGTGAATTAGTAAGATTGTTCCGGATCGGGAACAAGAGTTGGCACGTTTAGGGGTCGGGTTGAGGGCCATTTGCGGGTCAACCCGCAGCCCAGATTGAGGTGGGGTCAGTTCGAGGTGGTCCCGCCAGGTGGTAGGGTCACGAGGGTGCTAGGCCCAAGTTTAGGTAACCATCGTATGAGTTCGTGGATGTGTTCGACCAGAATTGGATCGTGAAGGCCGGAGATAGGCCTTAGAGTAAATTGAAGCTAGTGGGAGCTGTTGTGAGATTAGAAATGATTTCCTCGTTAGCTTGGACTGTATGATATATTATGGCCATGTGTGGCATAATTGGTTTAAATGAAATCTGATGGAGACTATATCGGCGCTTGTATGTTTAGAGACTTAGAAGGAACATTCGGGACGAATGTTTCTAAGGGGGGAAGAATGTTATACCCCGTGGTTCCAGGGTATGTATGTGAGGACGTACGTATGAGAATACGACAGAAATTTTGGAAAGAAAGAAAGATGTGATTTTTCGACGGAAAAGTTTCCGAGTTTTGTGAAGGAAAAAGGTTCGTTAATGGGAATTGGATTCCCCGATTTGGTATTTGGACTTCTTGAATTATTAGAGAATTATGGAATTTTATTTAGGAATTGGTCACGTGGGGCCACGGGAGAAATTCTGGTTTTGTGGGGCTTTGTTTTGAGATTTTGGCCATTATGGATATTTCGGAAGATGAATTATTTTGGGCGAATAGGAGGCGACACGTGTCACCCCTAGGTGGCCTTGTGGCGAAATCATGTGACAAGTGGCGAAGCCAGTGACCAAGTCTTGCAGATATTTTGTGTGGACAAGTGGCTTGTGGGTCCCACCTACACTTGTCCCCAATCTCAACCACACACTTGCCTTCATCCTAGCCCTTGGTTGTCCTATATGCACTTTGTTGATGAAATCTTGCACTTAGATATTGGAAGACTTGAGAAATATTTCATCTCCTCCTCTCTCACGTGCTCTCGTCGAACTCCTCCCCCCCTAACCAAACTTTGTCCAATAATTCCTAAACTCTTAAGTGTTCTTCCCTAGTGTATTAGGAAGACTCTTAACCAAAAGTTGGAAAAGATTTCACCCCCCCTAGCCTTTTTCCATGCCTTGGCCGAGAGCTCCTTGAATAAGAACCTTAGTGTTCTTCACTTGTTTGAGTTGGTTCTTGAAGAGATGATGGTTAGGAGCTTCTTAGGGTGATTTGTGGTGGTTTGTAACATAAAGATTGGAGCTAAGACTTGCTTGGAACGACATAAGTTCTTGGATAATTTTTGGGCTATTTGAGGTAGTGAATCTTAAACCTCTTTGTGAATTGGTCATTATACATATATTGTAAGTATATTATGTATTATATAATATATGGAGTAAGTTTGGAATAAGTTGGATCTTGTTAACTTGATTAAAAGAAAGGATTGGCCGTTTGCCATAAAAATGGTAAAAAAACGTATCTTACTTGCTAAGAAGCTAATAACAAAGTAACTATAACTTATATTAAGATGGAAATATAAGTTGGATGACTAATGAGTAAATTGGATAAGTAAAATGGACAAAGTTGGCCAAGGACCCCAACTTAAGGACTGTATTTACTTTGGACTGTATTTACTTTGGACAGTAATTACTTTGGACTGTACTTACATTTCTGTTAAGGGGAAGATTGTTCAATCGCGTTCCGTTTGGGCGTGTGATCCCCTTTTTAATTATTGTATTGTTATGAAGGCGTGATAGTAAACCGCGTTACCGGTTGGCCGCGTAATCCCATTCTTTTACTTATTGTTGTTATGGAGGCGTGATAGTAAACCGCGTTACCGTTTGGGCGTGTAATCCCCTTCTTTATGTTGTTTAATTATTACGCCTTATATATATATATGGTATATATATTACGGTTATTTGGGCCTTGGTAAAAGATGGAAAAGTGAGTATAAACGGGGGAAGTGCTGCCGAAATTTCCGTAGATTTTTGAGGGCTTTTTATTGGTATAAGTCTTTAATGGTAAGAAAGGTTTGATTGGAGTACTATGACCATTTTAGGAGTGGTGTACTACGTGTGGCGTGATCTACTTGGCTTAAGGAGTAGCCGACAGGTTGAAGTACTTGGAGCGTTTTGCTATTTGTCGATAATCGTCGCGAGGTATGTGAACCTCTTCCTATCCTTCTAGCATGATGCTTTGTAAACTATGTAGTGCGGTGAGCGTCGTGTGCTAAATGAGTTGGTTGGTTTAAAACATAGGGTGTTATAATAGCTTTATGGGAAGTTAGTTATAACGACTCTATGTAGGTAAAAGATTGGTTTATTGATTGTAGAAGTTAAGAGACTTGATCTTGAAAGATAAGAGACTTAACTTGTTTTACTTGGTAATTAACATTTTGTTAAAAGTGTTGTGAAACCTCATTCGCGAGTAATGAGCACTTGGTTTTAAAAGAATAATGTTTCTTGATTTGAAATGAGAATAAGTGTCGAACAAACCACAATTTGCGCTATGAAGGAAAGTGTATTGACAAATAACAAATTGTTATTACAACCAGTAGAAACCTCCATCTGCATAGAAGCTAAGATAAGACAAAATTGTATTACATTTCCTAGATCATGGCTGTTGTAACAAGATTGTTGTAAACAAGAATAAACGGCTCACGTATAAGACATATGTTACTCAATTGTTTTAAAAGAGATTAAGACTATGAGTTATGAAACCTTTCTAAAATGAGAAACTTGAGCATTTGAAATTAGGCAAACTTGAACGTTTGGATAATAAGGTGGTTACTTGATTTTACAAAGGGAAGTATTTTGGTTTACTTAAAAAGATAGTCACTCTATTTTTATACTACGGGTATTATGTGACTTTTGTGAAAGGAACGGATCCTTTAAAAAGAGTTAATGTATGTAGTACTTTGGGGTTAAAACCCGGAATTGTTGTAATAAAATATAAGTCTATGAATTTGTTGAACTTGCCTATGCTTGTTGTGATAGCCTTTGTTGTGCAAGTATTGTATCTCTGTGTTACCGCGCCTCTCGTTGGAGGGCCGGCTATCTGGTTGAGAAGTTACTTGGGCGTCTGGCGTGTGGAGAATTCCGCACGCGCTCGCTTGATAGTGTTATTTTTGCTAATCGCTTTGGACATACTGACACGATGCGTGGCGCACGGGTATGGTTCCATTTTGATTGCTGTCTAGTTGTTTCCTTTTGGACATACTGACACGATGCGTGGCGCACGGGTATGGTTCCATTGGGATTGCTGTCTTGTTATTGGCTTGGACATACTGACACGATGCGTGGCGCACGGGTATGGTTCCATTTCGATTGTTATCTGGATATTTCCTTTGGACATACTGACACGATGCGTGGCGCACGGGTATGCTTCCATTGGGATGGTTCCATGGCCATGCTTATACCGAGGTGAGATGCCGGGGCATGCGGCCGTTGTGCGGGTTAAATTCCCGGGTTATATTTGAGTGATGACTTTGAGGGCGTGAGTCCCTGACTTGACATGACTGCTTTTATGTTGTGAACTGTAGTTTTGTTATCATACATGTCTCCTGTTTTTATATAGACTGTTATGATTTCATTTACAGTATTTTCAGTTTCACATACTTGGTACCTGTTGTACTGACCTCCTTCGGGGGGCTGCGTTCATGCCGCAGGTAGAGGTACACCAGTGTTGATCCTCGCTCTTAGGGTCACAGTTCAGCGTTGGGAGGCTCCGTTTCTCCGGAGGCTTATCTTTGGTATGTTACCCTGAGTTGTAGGTTCTTGTACAGTCAGGGGTATGGCGGGGCCCTGTCCCGTCATGTTGTATAAAAACTCTTAGAGGTCTGTAGTACTGTTGTGGGCAGGGTTTGTAAAAAGGATTAAACTGTTCGTTTTGAAAGAGTTGTTTATATATATTTTATTGGAAGGTAACCGTTTGGTTGGCCTGTTTTATGATCATATATCTTGTTTCTTGTTTAAGTTTTATTTTCCGCTGGTTTTCTCTGATGTTGTATCACTAGGGTGCCCGGGGTAAGGCACCAGTCACGGGCCCGGGATCGGGTCGTGACACCTACCTGGGTCAGAGGTCATGTGAGTAGTGGCGCCGGTGTCCATGTACCAATTTGGGTCCGAGAGATTTATTTCAAGTGTGTGCATCGCGACCTCAATGTCGGTAGGAGTGGGGCCCGTTGTGTAATAGGCTTGGTGGGGACCAAACCTGCAACCATGCAGACTGCTACTGGGACGCTGGTCTTGAACTGGAGCATTACCGTTGGGCTTGTAAGGTGGCTGATATTGGGCCCATGTCGAATGGGCCGGGGTAGAATAATGAGGGTCATTGGGCCAAGTATTATCGGCCCAACCCCATGCGTGGTTCTGTAGGGGCCAGCTGCACGGGTCCATTTGCACTGGCGGGGCCCACTGCTCGGATTTTTTCCACCGCCACTTTTTCCGGAACCACCGCGTTTGCCCCCGTAATTTTTGCTATTATTTTCCGACCATTCTTGTCACCCAGTGTCCACGGTGTTGGCCCGAATTATCAACAAACCCTGGAGAATTTGTGGAGGACGTCATCATGACCATGAGAGGTACCTCGGTAGCCGCCTTTTTAGCCAAACCGGTTTATTTCAAAGTAAGCATGAAGCGGGCTTGATAGAACTTTGGGGAGGATTACTTTGACGAATGAGAGTTCCAACGCCACTATAGGCCTCAGATAGGCCAACAACCATCTGTAGAATGAGACGATCTTCACTAACGGGCGCACCAACGTCGCAGAGTTGGTCTGCCAATTCCTTCAACCTTTTGCAATACGCTGAAACATTCGGAATTTTTTTAATGTTGACGTGGGAAAATTTCTGCTCAAGTGTAACAATTCTGAAATTCTTATTATCTTGGAATATGTTACACAACCTATCCTAAGCAGCCATCGCCGTAGCGTCTGATTCAATAATCGTATGCAACAGGTCAGTAGATAGTGTAATAAATCCACTGAAGGACGGTGACATCAAGAATCGTCCACAACGTAGGATCATCCTCACGTTTAGGCACCTCTGTGTCCTCAAGAGCCGCGGAGATTATGTGATGGATGACTTGATGCGAACATGCGTGAATCTTGGACAGTTCGGCCCACGTAGCATATTTGACGTTTTTCTATTTCAAGAATAAAAGAGATGCGATTCTTGATGTTAGAAACAACTAGGGCAGGATGAAACGTGTTCTTAGAGGTAGACATAACGAAAGAAAATTTGGTGAAGAAACAATAATTTTCGGGCACGGAAACCGAGGAAGGGAGCCAGGCCGATTGTTTGGACGAAAAAAAATTGAGAGAAAAAAAATTAACCTATACTTGTGATACCATGAAAGAAATAATCTCTTCATTATTCTCATTAATGAAAGAGTATATATACAATTTACATATTTCCATAATAGGACAATTTTATTACTATTCTACTCCTAAAACCTTATTCTATTTGGATACTAACTATACACAAAATCAGGTGGACCGTGGGCCCCTGCTACAGTACCCGATAACTATGTATCCAATATCACTGGCGGACAACCCACACCAAATTGGGTGCAAGTGCACCCATTTTTTTAACACCTTGTAAAACGACGTCCGTTTTACAAGGTGACTCACCTATCATTTTCAACATGACCACCTATAGTGTTGGATTGACTGAAATGCAGGGCAAAAATAGTGTTGGAGAAGTGCTACTGAGGAAAGTTGAAATATAAGTAAGAAATATTGCATATGAAATATTTCTCTTTAGTTCCAGAAAAGTGGAGAAACAACTGCGGTCCGCGTATACCAACGTTTATTTGAAATTGTCACAATTCTATAATATGACTAGTTTTTATTAATTATCACTTTTAGTCTTTAAGTTTTCCTTTATGTTGTTTAGTATTTAGGGTCCGTTTGGTACAACTTATTAAAAAAAGCTTTTAGAAGTAGAGTTTTTTATCAAATAATTGTTAGGTGTTTGGTTGTCAATAAAAAAAAGTGTTTTTGGCTTAAAAATGGGCAAAATCAACCTCTACTTTCAAAAGCTCAAAATTTGAGATTTTGAAAATACAGGCCAAAAGTGCTTTTGAAAGCCAAAATTTGTATATTTTTGCTGGATATTGACGACGGAGAATTTTAATGGAATGATGAATTTTTCTGAAGCAATGTTCCACCATTTTTGATTTGGTGAAGAAGGTTAAAAGGGAAGAAGGAGGTGAGGAGGCGGTAGGGTGTTCACAGTTTGGTTGAAAATCAAGCCAAATCAAAAATTAAAAATCAAATTAAATCAATTAAATAAATTAATATTGATTTGGGTTGGTTTTGAATTCACAAAAATTGATAATATCTTATTTGGTTGGTTTTACTAAAAGCAAACAAAAAAAAATCGACCGACAAATTTTATACATAATTTTTATAATTATATAAGCACTATATTATTTTTTATAAATAAATCTGTGTTTATCTCTAATAGGCTAATGAACTTAATACCATTTTAAAAAAGAAACACATGAATTCAAACTCATTTATTTAAAGAAACAATTATGAAGTTTACTTGGATTTATTGTTTGTATTAAAATATTTATTCACTTAATTAAAATCATAAACCCTAAGACAATTTCTAATGAAAGAAAATTATATCTACCACAATAAAAGGGTAATAACGAATTATAAGTTGGAAAAAGATAAAATACTCTCTTAATTGTAGGAAAAAATATGAAAGAGAGAAATACCGTTAGTTTTCTTAAAAATCGAACCAAACCGACTACAACCAAATCGATGAATATTTATTCTATTTGGGTTGGTTTGATTTTAATAATTTTAAAAGCCGACTAGATTGGTTTGGTTTTAATTTTAACTCAAAATCGATCCAAACCTACCCATAAACACCCCTAGGGGAGGGGGGCCTTTCATTTTTTAATTTTAAAAATAGTCACTTTTTTCTTCTTCTTTTTCTTCATCTTCTTTTAATTTATGTCATGTGGCATTAAGTCATTGGTGCGTGAAGCTCTTCTTTCTTCAAATTGGGATTGACCAATAAAAGAGGCAATAATATAAGTTCAGAGTTGTTCCGGGGGTAATAGCACCCCCGTAAAATTTAAATATTTTTTTGAAAATATAATTTCAATTCAGGGGGTAATAATGTATTTTCTCATTTCATTAATCCATAGGTATACTCGACCTACATACACAAAGGTATACTAACAACTTCTCGTAGTGTTAAAACTTAAATATGACAAAATAAAATAGTTTACACTACAACTTCAATAAACATGATTCTATTTCTAAAATGGACAAAATGTCCAAATGCACCACCCCCAACAACGTATGATTCTATTTTGGACGCTCTCTTCTCTCTCCTAAATACCCCATGCCAACTCTAATCCAAACCCTAACTTAGCCGTAACTGGAAGTCTCGACCAATAGCCAGTCGTCGACGGCGGCTGGCCAACCTCTACTTCTCTTTCTACATCAAAATTCCCACCTCTAGCTGAAACACAAACACCCGCATCTACCGATAAAATCCCAAATCCTTATCCAAACCAACCCTACCAACAACGTATGATTCTATTTTGAACGCTCTCTTCTCTCTCCTAAACACCCCATGCTAACTCTAATCCAAAACCTAACTTAGCCGTAACATGGTCGTCTCGATCAATAGTCAGACGGCGACTGGCGTACCTCTCTTTCTACATCAAAATTCCCACCCCTAGCTGAAACACAAACACCCGCATCTATCGATATAATCCTGAATCCTTGTCCAAACCCTAACCCTACCACAAACTTTGCGTAAATGTTGAAGTTTAGTAATGACAACGACAACCCTCTCGCGCAACAGTGTGAACCCATTCCAATGAAAACAATAACATTTTTAATTTGTGTTTATCTCTAATAGGCTAATGAATTTAATACCTTAAGCCCATTTTTTAAAAAGAAACTCATTTATTCAAACTCATTTATTTAAAGAAACAATTATGAAATTTACATGGATTTATTGTTTGTATTTCTTAAAAAATTTATTCACTTAATTAAAATATAAAACCTAAGACAATTTCTAATGAAAGAAAACTATAGCTACCACAATAAAAGGGTAATAATGAATTATAAGTTGAAAAAAAAATTAAAAAAAATTACTCTCTTAATTGTAGGAAAAAAATATGAAAGAGAGAAATACCGTTAGTTTTCTTAAAAACCGAACCAAACCGACTACAACCAAATCGATGAATATTTATTCTATTTGATTTGATTTGATTTTAATAATTTTAAAAGCCGACTAGGTTGGTTTGGTGGTCCTTTCATTTTTTAATTTTAAAAATAGTCACTTTCTTCCTTTTTTTTTAAATTTTTTAATTTCTGGCACTTTGACATGTGGCATTCAGTCATTGGTGCGTGAAGCTCTTCTTTCTTTAAATTGGGATTAACCGATAAATGAGGCAATAATATAAGTTAGGAGTTGTTCCGGGGGTAATATCAACCCCGTAAAATTTAAATGTTTTTTTGAAAATATAATTCAAATTTAGGAGGTAATGATGTATTTTCTCATTTCTTTAATGCATAGGTATACTCGACCTACATACACAAAGGTATACTAACAGCTCCTAGTAGTATTAAAACTTAAATATGACAAAATAAAATAATTTACACTACAACTTCAATAAACATGATTCTGTTTCTAAAATGGAGTAAATGTCCAAATGCACCCCCAACAACCAACCTCTACCTCTTTTTTTCTACATCAAAATTCCCACCTTTAGCTGAAACACAAACACCCACATCTATCGATATAATCCTGAATCCTTGTCCAAACCCTAACCCTACCACAAACTTTGCGCAAATGTTGAAGTTTAGTAATGGCAACGACAACCCTCTCGCGCAACAGTGTGAACCCATTCCAATGAAAACAATAACATTTTTAATCCGTGTTTATCTCTAATAGGCTAATGAACTTAATACCTTAAGCCCATTTTTTAAAAGAAACTCATGAATTCAAACTCATTTATTTAAAGAAAATTTTTACTTGGATTTATTGTTTGTATTTCTTAAAAAAACTATTCACTTAATTAAAATCATTTATCCTAAGACAATTTTTAATGAAAGAAAACTATAGCTACCACAATAAAAGGGTAATAACGAATTATAAGTTGGAAAAAGATAAAAAAAAAAACTCTCTTAATTGTAGGAAAGAGAGAAATACCGTTAGTTTTCTTAAAAACTGAACCAAACCGACTAAGTTTTCTTAAACACTGAACCAAACCGACTACAACCAAATCGATGAATATTTATTCTATTTGATTTGGTTTGATTTTAATAATTTTAAAAGCCGACTAGGTTGGTTTGGTTTTAATTTTAACTCAAAACCGATCCAAACCGACCCATGAACACCCCTAGCGGAGAGGGTCCTTTCATTTTTTAATTTTAAAAATAGTCACTTTCTTCCTCTTCTCCTTCTTCTCATCTTTCTCCTTCTCCTTCTCTTTCTCCTTCTTCTTCTTCTTCTTCTTCTTCTTCACTTTCTTCTCCTCCTTCTTCTCCTCCTTCTCTTCCTTCTCCTCCTCCTCATTCTCCTCCTTCTTCTTCTTCTTGTTCTTCTTTTTCTTCTACTTCTTCTCCTTCTTCTCCTCCTCCTCCTTCTCCTCCTCCTCCTCCTCCTCATTCTCCTTCTGCTTCTGCTTCTCCTTCTCCTTCTCCTTCTCCTCATCCTTATGCTCATCCTTCTCCTCCTCCTCCTCCTTCGTATCCTTCTTCTTCTTCTGCTCCTTCTTCTCCTTCTCTTCTGATTCTGCTCCTCCTTCTCCTCCTTCTTCTGCTCCTTCTTCTTCTCCTCCTTCTGCTCCTCTTCCTCCTTCTTCTCCTTCATCTCCTTCATCTCCTCCTCCTCCTCCTCCGCCTTCTCCCTCTCCTCCTCCTTCTCATTATCCTTCTTCTTCTCCTCCTCCCCCTCCTTCTCCTCATCCCCCTCCTTATTCTTCTTCTTCTTCTTCTTTTTCTTCTGCTTTTCTTCTGCTTCTGCTAGCACTAAAAAGGCTAATCATAGTAGAAGTGGTAGAATTATTCCAAGTATTTCAGCTGGAACAACTATGTACAGTCCTCCTTCTTCTCCTTCTTTTGCTCCTCCTTCATCTCATTATTCTTCTTCTTATTCTTCTTCTTCTTCTTCTCCTTCTCCTTCTCATTATCCTCATCCTTCTCCTTCTCCTTCTCCTTCTCATTATCCTCCTCCTCCTCCTCCTCCTTCTCCTTCTCCTTCTTCTTCTCCTCCTCCCCCTTCTCTTTCTCATCCTCCTCCTCTTGCTTCTCCTGCTTATTCTCCTCCTTCTTCTCCTCTTCATTCTTATTTTTCTCCTCCTTCTCCTCTTGCTCCTTCTCCTTCTTCTCCTTCTCTTCCTTCTTCTCCTCATTCTTCTCCTTCTTCTTCTACTCCTTCTTCTCCTTCTTATTCTCCTTCTTCATCTTCTCCTTCTCATTTTTCCTCTTCTTGTTCTCTTTCTTCTTCTTCTTCTTCTTCTTCTTCTTCTCCTTCCTCTTCTTGTCCTCCTTATTCTCATTCTCCTTCCTTCTTCTTCTACTTCTTCTTCTCATCCTCATCCTCATTCTTCTCCTCCTTCTCCTCCTCATCCTCCTCCTCCTTCTCTTCCTCCTCCTCCTGTTGCTTCTCCTCCTGCTTCTTCTTCTTCTTCTTCTCATCCTTCTCCTTCTCCTCCTTCTTCTTCTCCTTCTTCTCCTCCTGCTCCTTTTCCTCCTTCTCCTCCTGCTTCTTCTCCTTCTTCTCATCCTCATTCTTTTCATTCTTCTCCTCATTCTCCTTCTTCTTCTTCTTTTTCTCCTCCTCGTCCTCCTTCTTCTTCTCCCCCTTCTCCTCCTCCTCCTCCTTCTCCTTCTCCGCCTCCTGATCCTTCTCATTCTTCTTCTCCTTCTGCTTCTTCTTCTTCTGTTTCTCCTTCTTCTTCTTCTGCTCCTTCTTCTGCTTTTTCTGATTCTGATTCTGATTCTTCTTCTTCTTCTGATTCTGATTCTGATTCTTCTTCTTCTTCTGATTCTGATTCTTCTTCTGATTCTTCTTCTTCTTCTTCTTCTGATTCTGATTCTTCTTCTTCTTCTTCTGATGATTCTGATTCTTCTTCTTCTTCTTCTTCTTCTTCTTCTTCTTCTTCTTCTTCTTCTGATTTTTGGCACTTTGATATGCAGCTTTCAGTCATTGGTCCGTGAAACTCTTCTTTCTTCAAATTGGGATTGACCGATAAATGAGGCAATAGTATAAGTTAGGAGTTGTTCCGGGGGTAACATCAGCCCCGTAAAATTTAAATGTTTTTTAGAAAATATAATTCAAATTCATGGGGTAATGATGTATTTTCTCATTTCTTTAATCCATAGGTATACTCGACCTACATACACAAAGGTATACTAACAGCTCCTCGTAGTATTAAAACTTAAATATGACAAAATAAAATAATTTACACTACAACTTCTATAAACATGATTTTGTTTCTAAAATGGATAAAATGTCCAAATGCACCTCCCATACAACGTATGATTCTATTTTGGACGCTCTCTTCTCTCTCATAAACACCCCATGCCAACTCTAATTCAAACCCTAACTTAGCCGTAACATGGCCGTCTCGACCAATAGCCGGTTGTCGACGACGGCTGGCCAACCTCTACATCTCTTTCTACATCAAAATTCCCACCTCTAGCTGAAACAGAAACACCCGCACCTATCGATATAATCCCGAATCCTTGTCCAAACCCTAACCCTACCAACATCGTATGATTCTATTTTGGACACTATCTTCTCTCTCCTAAACACCCATGCCAACTCTAATCCAAACCCTAACTTAGACGTAACATGGTCGTCTCGACCAATAGCCAGTCATTGACGGCGGCTGGCCAACCTCTACCTCTTTTTTCTACATCAAAATTCCCACCTTTAGCTGAAACACAAACACCCGCATCTATCGATATAATCCCTAATCCTTGTCCAAACCCTAATCCTACACTACTACATATTTCAACTTGCGTAACACAGCCTAGATAGCGTTTTTACAAAGCGTTATCTAAGTAACAGCTTGCATAGCGCTTTTTCAAATTAAAAAAAATCTAACAAAAAATACTTGCATAACGCTTTTTTAAAGCGCTATGTTACCTAATTAATTTATTAATATAAAAATATTAATATTCTTACTTAGATAGCGCTTTTGGAAGCGCTATCTAAGTAAAGCGTTATGTAAATTTTAAAGAATTACAAAAACGCAATAATTCCAATTCATTCCATATCGTCGAAGCCCTAAAATTCTCCGCCAAAAATGAAATTGCCGCCAATACCATATCGTTGAAGCCCAATTCTTCAGTCATTCTCCTAATTTGTGCATTATTAACCCTAAACCAATTCCATCTCGCCCCTGAAATTATCCCCAAGTGTAATACCAATTTAGTTTGCAAGAGTTGAGTTAGTGAATTGAAGGAAGTTCGAGCGTCAATGTATGTTTCAATCTTTGTGTTCAGTAGAGTTTTCAAGGGTTTGAAGTGTATATTTGTTTGAGAAACAATACTTTTCATCATTATATTTAGCCTCAATTTTGAGTTTATGATTGAAGTGTATATTGATAATTGTGAAGAACGAAACCCATTTAGCCTCAATTTCCAGAATATGATTGAATATTTGATGATTTCTGAATTTTGTATCTTATTTATTAATTATTAATGAATGGGATCTTCTCGATTTTTTGTAGATTTTTAAAAATTTGAAAGACAAATTGCTTGGATTGCATTCGGAAGGTATTATTGATTATCCCCAAGTATAATTGTTTTCTGCTCATACTATGTATGCAAGTTTTGTTGTCTTATTCAATATGCTATTCTTTATTTTACAGGATCATGACTACTGGATCACAGATCAAAGGTCATGCTCGAGGGGATGGTCAGGATGGTTCTAGAGGAGGTGAGACATGGGGCTCCGGTGATACTAGTGGCATGTATGAGGTTCATTCTCAAGGACTAGTCACTATGGTGAATATTAAGAAAAAAAGGGCCAGAGGTGATGTAATAAAGATGAATTTTAATGAAATAGGCCAACCAATTGGCAAAGAGTCGATGACCCTAGCACATTACGTTGGCTCTTGCTGTAGAAGAATTTTTCCAATTTCGATTATTGATTGGAGTAATAAAGATTTGTTGCCCCTGAAAGAACAATATTAGGATGAAGTCAAGGTATATTTTTTTAATTTAGTACTTTTTTTAATTTAGTACTTTTTAAGTCTAAGCTATATGGTTGTAGTTAATATTGTCATATGTTGCAACAGGAAACATTTGGGCTGGATAAATCAAAAAAGAAATTGATTCTTTCTAGTGTCGGTTACCTGCACAGAATTTTTCGGGCAAGGTTGAGGAATATTGCAAGAGATAGTGAGGGTAACTACTCGGATGAACCACCTTTCATATACTCGTGATTATGTCTTCGTATTATGCGTATTGGAAAAATTTCGTGAAACATTCATTGACTCTAGATTTTAAGGTAATGTCCACATTATTACATTACTTTCAATATGAGGATTACAATTTAAACCGACTAATGACAACTTTCAATTGTAGGGAAAAAACAAAATAAGCAAAGTGAGAGCGAAATCAATGGAGGCGCGATATAAGAAAGCATGTGTGGGTTATGCGCGGCTGAGAGAGCAGGTTGTATGTATTAATTATCTATAATAGTATTATATAACGAAGATATACAATTTAATTTTGTTCTCGAAATTTGCAGATTCAACAGAAAAAATGTGAAGGGGAAGTGGATCCTATAGTAACTCGATTCGATACTTGGAAGTATGCGAGGATGAATGCTGAGTACAAGATTGATGGTCCTAGTTCTTTGAGAATACTTGAGGATGCGGTAATATTCTTTGACAATGTATGCTACTTCTTTCCTACAATTCATGTGTTGTTGTTTGCTGCAGCTGCTGTGTTTGGTGTGATCATTTCTCTAATCAATGTTGTTTGTTTTAGGTTCGCATAGCAGAAGAGTTGAGAGAAGGTGAGATAAATGATATTGCAGTTGAAGACTTGCTTGATCGAGCAATTCCAATACAGTATTCTGGGAGTGCGAGGATGTGGATTTGGTGTTACTAAGAGATATTTATCTTCGGTAGTTGAAGTGTCTGAATTGTTAAAATTGAAAAGGCAATTCAATAAATTAGAGAAAGACATGATGAAGCTGAAGACTAAAGCTGGCTATCAACCTATGGTGCCTTCTTGTGGTTCTAGTCATACGGATAATTTCGATGTGGAGAATGCCATGAATCTAATGACGATGATGGTGTTCCGGATGAGAATCTTCCTGAGATATTTTAAGTGTTCATGTGTGGCTAATAAATATATTTATTAAATTAAGACTAACATATTGTTCATTGCTAGGGTCCGATTAAATGTTATTTGTACGTTGAGTATCCCCGTAGATATGTTGGGCAGAGTATTTTGCATAATGGCCCGAAGGAGATTCTTCATGGTGTTCCATTGCCAGAAGGTTATGCGAGGATACAATTTGAGGTGGCGGAAGAATCTAAGAAATAGTCAGAGGTGTCGCAACCTACTGATGAAGTTAGGACTATAAGAGAAGTTGTTGGACATTTCATTTCATGGCCTAAAAAGCTTGTGTCTTTGAAAATAGAGGTTAATGATCTACAACTTAATGAAGAATTAGTTGTTTAGTGATATTATTTTTAGTAGTGTTGGTGTTAGTACTTAGTTAGTTGCTAAGGCATTGAATGAAGATAGATAGACAAAAAGTAAGAATTGTTTGGGAAATTGGGAGCAGAATCTCAACCTTACTCCTAAATTTCTGTTGCATTTTGAGGGACTATTTCAGATTTTTAAGCTAACTAGCTGTTGCATTCTGACCATGTTGTTTGGCTGCTGCTACTGCTGCGCTGTTCTCAAGCCCTTTGGCTACTGATTTTCAGCCATTGTTGCTACTGATTTTGGGCTATTTGTTGGACTGATTTTGTCCATGTCGCTGGACTGATTTTTGGCTATTTGGCTACTGATTTTTGGCCATTTATTGGGATGATTTTTGGCTATTCGACTACTGATTTTCAGCCATTGTTGCTACTGATTTTTGGCTATTTGCTGGACTGATTTTGTCCATGTCGCTGGACTGATTTTTAGCTATTTGGCCATTTGCTGGGCTGATTTTTGGCTATTCGGCTACTGATTTTCAGCCATTGTTGCTACTGATTTTCGGCTATTTGTTGGACTGATTTTGTCCATGTCGTTGGACTGATTTTTGGCTATTTGGCTACTGATTTTTGGCCATTTGCTGGGCTGATTTTTGGCTATTCGGCTACTGATTTTCTGCCATGGTTGTTACTGATTTTCGGCTATTTTCGGACTGATTTTTGCTGTGTTCCGGACTGATTCGGGCGATTTTTCCCTTCTAGTTTTGTTAAACTGACTGGAACAAATTTTGTTCCCGGTGAACAGATGATACACTTTTATTTGGATGTTGCCTGTTTTTTAGTTTTGCTTTTGAATTTGTACATGATCTTGTCTATTTTTTTCAAATTCCAGTTAACATACTAGAATTAATCTTACTGATATATGGTCATCCAAAATTCTTTGTTTGTAGTGCCCACCTCTTAAGAAGATGGATAAGAGGAGTCAGAAAGTTTCTATAGGTGCTACGACTACTTTGAAAAATGTGGAGTCAACAGTTTGTGCTAATGCATTAGGTTATCCCAAGTGTGGAGATTCTCCTCACGATCCTATGATGCTGCATTTTTTGCGTCTCGCATTCCCAACTATTGTGACCAACATAGAAGTTCCCATGGACGCATATTTTGATGGAGATCCTTGGAATGAAGATATAGTTCATGAACATATCTTGGAGATTTTGGATGATGGATGGCTAAGTGCTTCAAGCATTGCATTCTATATTAGGTAATAAAATTATTAAAAATTGTCCATCTTATTTTATATAAAATATGTTATATAAATATTTTATAAAACTTATGTATTATGCATTGTTTAAGGTATTTGGGTGAAGTTTATCTTTCCGAGAATGCCGAGTTGGTCAGAAAGTTTTCTTTTGTGTCGCCCCATTTTGTGGCCAATATTATAGGTAGTGCAACAACGTCCAATCATTTGGCCTAATGTCTGCTCAAGCATGAAGGAAAAAACCATCTATTATTGGTGCCGTATAATGTTGGGTGAGTTTTAACATAATATTTAATTATTATATATTGTCTTCAGTTATTTCTAGCCTTCTAGGCATGCTTTTACTTGACATTATCTTAATTGAGTTTTCATTATTTACTCAAGTACTCGCATGCTTATTGTATTAGACATTACAAGTCCACATATATTGTAAATGAACTGATAATACAATAAACTTTTCAAATATTATGCAGTTCACATTGGGTATTGGTTGGTATCAATACCCAAAAGGAGGTGATATACTTTATGGATCCAGCTCCGAAATGCAGCTATTCACAACGTCCGAATTTGAAAAACTTTATTGAAAGGTAATTAGCTCTTCAATTATTTTTACATTACTAATTTATATATATACATGTGTATAATATTATTTACTTTAAACAAAATAGGGGTATGTTAGGGTATCGGACTCTTCGAGGTGTTAGTCTCGATGGCGACATCTGATAGATTGATTGGTCAAATATTCAGGTATTTACTTTATAATTTTGAAAATTGTTATATATAAGATATGATAATAAATTAATATTGGAGGTTATTTTCCATAGTATCCAAGGCAAATCGATAGCATTCATTGTGGTCATTATATTTGATGTTTCATTGAGGATATTTTGAGTTCGGGTGATACAAGTATTCCTCTTTATGTAAGTATATCGATCTTCATTTTATACTTGGCGATGTAATGATATGAGGAAAGTCGTGCCTTAAAGACTTCATATGTGTTTAAGATTCTTATATATGCATTATGTGATGTGTCGTTATGGATTAAATATTTAAATATGCCAAAATTTCATACATGTGATATATGTGAGGGGAAGTCGTGCCTTAGAGACTTCATATGCGATGATTCATATGTTGGATGAACACGTTGATTAATATACAGATCAGTCTGTGCTGTTTTCAGTAGTTTATTAAACATATTTGTTGTCTCTATTTACCTGGCTTTGCTGTGAATGTTGAAGGGTAGTGTATGACTTTGGTCTTGAATCTCTATCAATATATTTCAAGTCTGTATGTCTAAGTTTGAGCAAAGTAAGAGTGGAATTTTATGTTTACTGTTAGGTTCTAAGTTGTTTAAAATAACACGTGTATCTGATTTCTTTTCCTATTTGGTCTCTGTTTTAAAATATATTTTGTGATTATGTAATCTTTTCTCTGTTTATATACATGATGCTTAAACCTTGTTGGATAATAGATTCCATATATGACTAGAAGGGAATAAACTTTTGCTTTTCAGATGTACATCAAAAGTTTGTGGGTTGTTTGTGTAAGTACATATGTTTATTTATTGGACGTTTCTATTCTAACTATGTTTTTGCAACATCTATTTTTTGCAGTTTGTTCATAGTTCACCACTCAAAGTTTATCCTCCAAGCAAAATGAAAAATTTTCGAATTAATTGGGCAGACTACTTGTACAATCGATTCCTCAAAGAAAAAATGGAAGGTTGAGGCTATTAGTTAGTATTTTGATGTAATTGTTGTCTATGTCGTATTGTTATTAGTTAATGATTGTAAGTTACTAATGATTAAGATACTATTTTTAAATATATTATATTATGTTTTATGCGAATGATTATATTATATTATATTTTGAATGGGTATTTTTTTTGTTATCTTTTTTATTTTTTATTTATTACGTGAAAAAATAGGGATATTACCCAAAAAAAAAAAAAGTAAAAAAATCCAGATTGAATAGCGCTTTTGTAAGCGCTATGCAAGCAATATTTTTAAATATAATGTTTAATGGAATTATACTACCATAGCGCTTTTGTAAGCGCTATGCAAGCAATATTTTTAAATATAATGTTTAACAAAATTATACTACCATAGCGCTTTTTTAAGCGCTATGCAAGCAAAGCGCTATGGTAATAGTCTGCTTGCATAGCGCTTTTTTAAGCGATATCTGATCTACCATAGCGGTTAAGCGCTATCTAAGCAAAAAAATAAGCGATATCTAAGTGCAAATCTGTAGTAGTGCTACCACAAACTTTGCGCAAATGTTGAAGTTTAGTAATGGCAACGACAACCCTCTCGCGCAACAGTGTGAACCCATTCCAATGAAAACAATAACATTTTTAATATGTGTTTATCTCTAATAGGCTAGTGAACTTAATACCTTAAGCCCATTTTTCAAAAGAAACACATGAATTCAAACTCATTTATTTAAAGAAACAATTATGAAGTTTACTTGGATTTATTGTTTGTATTTCTTAAAAAAATTATTCACTTAATTAAAATCATAAACCCTAAGACAATTTCTAATGAAAGAAAACTATAACTACCACAATAAAAGGGTAATAACGAATTATAAGTTGGAAAAAGATTAAAAAAAACACTTTAATTGTAGGAAAAAATATGAAAGTGAGAAATACCGTTAATTTTCTTAAAAACCGAACCAATCCGACTACAATCAAATCGATGAATATTTACTCTATATGGTGTGGTTTGATTTTAATAATTATAAAAGATGACTAGGTTGGTTTGGTTTTAATTTTAACTCAAAATCGATCCAAACCGACCCATGAACACCCCTAGGGGAGGGGGTCCTTTCATTTTTTAATTTTAAAAATAGTCACTTTTTTTTTAAAAAAAAATCTGGCACTTTGACATGTGGCATTCAGTCATTGGTGCGCGAAGCTCTTCTTTCTTCAAATTTGGATTACCGATAAAGGAGTCAATATTATAAGTTAGGAGTTGTTCCGGGGGTAATATCACCCTCGTAAAATTTAAATAATTTTTTGAAAATATAATTCAAATTCAAGGGGTAATGATGTATTTTCTCATTTCTTTAATCCATAGATATACTCGACCTACATACACAAAGGTATACTAACAACTCCTCGTAGTATTAAAACTTAAATATGACAAAATAAAATAATTTACACTACAACTTCAATAAACATGATTTTGTTTCTAAAATGGAAAAAATGCCCAAATGCACCCCCCAAACAACGTATGATTCTATTTTGGACGCTCTCTTTTCTCTCCTAAACATCCCATGCCAACTCTAATCCAAACCCTAACTTAGCCGTAACATGGTTGTCTCGACCAATAGCTAGTCATCGACGGCGGCTGGCCAACCTCTACCTCTCTTTCTACATCAAAATTCCCACCTCTAGCTGAAACACAAACACCCGCATCTATCAATATAATCCCGAATCCTTGTCCAAACCCTAACCCTACCAACAACGTATGATTCTATTTTGGACGCTATCTTATCTCTCCTAAACACCCCATGCCAACTCTAATCCAAACCCTAACTTAGTCGTAACATGGCCGTCTCGACCAATAGCCAGTCGTTGACGGCGGCTGGCCAACCTCTACCTCTTTTTTATACATCTAAATTCCCACCTTTAGATAAAACACAAACACCTACATCTATCGATATAATCCTGAATCCTTGTCCAAACCCTAACCCTACCACAAACTTTGCGCAAATGTCGAAGTTTAGTAATGGCAGCGACAACCCTCTCGCACAACAGTGTGAACCCATTCCAATGAAAACAATAACATATGTTGATGGCATTCCAATTGTGAAGTAGACTGAAGCGGAAACTAAACGAATGGAAGTTGTTGAGAATCTCTGGCATGCTGTAATTGTAAAGTTTTCGCATGATTGGCCTGAACTCGAAGAGTTGAGAAAGATCATTTTGTCACAAAGCAAAAGGCGACTGTCAAGTTATTTTTTTTTAGAAATAGGCATGTGTTAATAAGATATACGTTGATGGAAGATTGCATAAATATCATGTCTAGAGGTGCATACTATTTGAAATCCAAATATGGCTTTACATACCAAATGAGACCTCTCATTTATGATTCTAAGTTTAAGGTGGATGAACAAACCTTACAAGTGATGGCTTGGATATCATTCTCAAATCTCCTACCCACTTTTTTTGTCAAAAAATTATTATTTATGTTGGCTTCAGCTCTGGGTAAGCCGTTAAAATTAGACATGACGACCATCAATAAAACAAGGACTAGTTATGCTAGAGTTAAGGTACAAGTTAATTTTCTTGCTGATAATGTGGATGAAGATTTAAGGGAGATCAGATTGGTGAAGGTGAGAATTCAATATGATTTTCTTCCTAAATATTGCACTGAAGGTAAGTTGCAGGGTCACTCGGTCCGGCCCACTTGACAGAGGAGCATTCCATTTCGTTAATAGCTAAGGTCTAAGGAGCTATTGTAAGAAGAAACCTTTATGTGACAATGCTGATACCAAGACATTCGTGAAGATGGACAGTTTCTACATAAAATAAACCATTGTTTACAACCCTCATATCTTCTATAGAAGTTTAAAGAGTTTATATATATCCCTTGTGCTTCTTTATCTACTATGGTGAGATTGATTTGCAATATCACTGGGATGTTACCCATACAATTATCTCTCCTGCTGCTTGCTTGTATATTTCTTCCACGGGAGAGGCTTCAGAGAATTGATTTGGAGCTCCACTTGCCTGAAATGTTTTCATAACCAACCAAAAGATTCATCAAATTAACCGAAAAATTGCTCCACTTGCTAGTAACAACAACAACACATCCAGTGAAATCCCACAGGCCACAACATGAGGTCTGCGGAGAGTAGAGTATACGTTGACCTTACTTCTACCTTGGTAGGTAGAGCGGCTGTTTCTGAGAGACCCTCGGCTCAAGACAGAGCATAAGCACAAGCAAAGCATGACCCGATCAAAAAAAATTAAAACAGTATGAAAATGTTGATATCAAAAGCGAATAAGTCATGATAGCATATTCTGAAAAAGTAAACAGTAACTAGCGCATGTAAATAAGCTAAACAAAGTACAGTAAATGACACATAGCAGCAGAAATCAAACTACAGGAGACTATAAAGCAATACTGCGCCTATTAGTATGATAGGCTAGGCGGGCTACAATAATAACACTACAACTACCAGTTTGTAAGCGTAAGTAGGACTATATTCGACTACCTAATACCTTTCTGCCCTAATCTTTGTCCTCCACAACTCCTATCTAAGGTCATGTACTCAGTAAGTTGCACCTGCGTCATATCTCGTCTAATCACCTCTCTCCAATACTTCTTCGTCCTACCTCTACCCCTCCTGAACCAGTCCATAGCCAACCTCTCACACCTCCACTTGCTAGTATATGACAAATTAAAAAAAAAACCTAATTCTCACTAATAAAGACTTGATAACGTTCTAAGAATCAACAATATTGTTGTCATGAGGTAATTCTTATGGAGGTTTAAATTGAAAAAGTTAATTTCAAACCAAACCAAAAGGGGAGCAAGGGGAGGGGGGGACTATGTAATTGATTAGTGCCAAATAGCATCAAAATTTAAGAAAAATGGAAACAAATTGAATGTGTGTACCGCATATTCCTGGCAAAGTAATGATGATATGCAACTAGCTATGATGGCGAGTCTTAAATATTCGTGATTTTTAGACAAAAGCGGACCAATTTAATCCCAATTTTTCATCTTCTGCTGTTCATCAAACCCTAGTTAACAAACTTACAATAGCCTTGTAGTTACTTATTCCATTATTCAAGGTTTAGAGAGTCTGTAATACACTATTAATACCAATAGACTATATATATGCAATCTATGAGGAGTAGCACAATTATTTGTGCACTAAATCTTTCTGTTTTTAAGAAGAAGAAAAAAGAAAGAAGAGTTAAATTAAAAGAGAGGATAGAAAGAAAATGGACTTACACGGCGGGCTTGAATTATGTACATGCATCTGTGTTGATTTGATGAAATTTGGGCAGATACCACCTCTATCTTGTGCTTGTCTAAAACATAATAAATGGTACTTAAAAGGCCTGATTTTTTGGGACAACATACGCTAATGTGAGCTTCCTCGCCACAAACATTTAGGATAACATTGGGAGATGTCCAACTTTGAAAGACTGTTGGAAAATGAGGCATTGCAAGTGTTGGGCTGATATTTGTAGATCCCTGATCAGCTAAAAATGACTCCCTACTAATAATAGAGGAATTGATTATGGAAGGATTGATCGTAGTTGCCATGCCATGGAGCCTCTCCAGCTTCTGTCGCTGAAGCTTTTGAAGGGTATGCTGGAGTGTCTTGATGCAGTTCACTGCTTCATCCACAATGGTAGACTTGTCTGCCTTCATTTATAGAAGGATTGATGAACATTTTAGTAATTAGAAGACGAATTTAAATTGTATCCACTGACAGTATAAATTTATGTAGACAGTCAAGTGCTTGTTGTTGGATATCATAAGGGGAGCTATTTAGTTCAAAATCTTGTACGTCCTTGCCAATTTCCTCACTAGAACTGTCAACCTCAACACATAGTTCATCTTTCGCTACTCCTACCATTCCCTTCACCAGCCCGTGTGCCAACTTCAATTACACGTAGTACCATTTTAAGAGGCCAGTTAGACTACCGTCTATATTAATAGCGTAAAAAATCTTTATATCCTTTAATTATAAGGTAAATTCTTTCTAAAATACTTTGAAATTGGACAAAGATAATGTAGTTCATTTGCATGGTTAATTATATTCGAAGAGAGTATGTTGAGTTGATTCAAGAAAACCAAAAGTGGAGAAGAAAGATTCCTTCTTAGCTTCTTTAATTACCATATGCGGAAGTGTTTCTTCCCTTTTAGGGGAAAGACAACTGTGTATGGACTGTTTGTGACATTGAAATTCCATTTTCCTAGGTGACAATTACTTCGGTATGGTTACCATTAGAAGAAATTAAGCCAAGTATCATTTTAATTAAGATTGATGTATCTCTCAGTCTCTTTGGGTCTACTCAATTCAGAAAGATTTGGACTATCAGAAATAGAAAGAATCAAAGACAGAGAGAAGTACCAAATTAGAAAACAATACACTACTAAAAAATCACTAGTTTTTCACTTGAAAATTTTTTAAATAATAATGTTTTCACATGGAAAAATTAAAAAAATCACAGTGTTTCAATGAGAACATGTTTTTATCATGTGTTTTTCCGGTGAGTTGATTCGGTGAGAATGAGATAGAAAAATCATATTTTACGGTACAAATTTCTGGGAAAAAGTTGGTATGTTGGCGGGTTTCTCTTACAACGTCATTGAAGGAAAAGAATTTACCTTAGGAGGAAGTTGAGGAAGCAAAGCATGAAGATTAGAGAACATGTTCCTCATCTTCTTCCTCCTCTCTCTTTCTGTCCATATATGCATTTCATGATCTGACTCTCCTCCATTTCCCTTGCCACTGTTATTTGCTGACGCAGTCCTCTTTCTACCGGCAATAACATCTGGTACATTCAACTGCTGACCGTCAGAGATATCGAGTAACTTCTTACCAGCTGAGTTATCTGAATTCAAGAAAGGCCATCTTTGATTTTCCCATATGAAACAATCCTCGCCCCCCTCATCCATGTCTGTCTAGCTTCCCTTTCTCGTACAAGTAGATAACAAAAGTCACTGAATGAAAATGGGTATGTGTATGTATGTATATATATATAGATGAAACAAGAGAAGTGAGAGTTGAGGGTAGGGGGTGGAGAAAGTGTAAAAGGGAAGGAGGGGGGGAAAGAGTGAATATGAAGGGGTTGCAAAAGGTTGTATAAAGATGCAAAGGATGATGATTCGATGGGAATGGGAACAAACCAAAATACAATCATAAGCCAAAATGCCGTTACTGGCTTCAAAACAAAAACGGTAGCTAAAGCTCACTTTGTACAAATTTTGTTCTCACTAAATTGGGTCCCATTATGGGCTTGTCCTTGTCCCACTTTGCTTAACATTAATTATATCTAATTACTATATTACGATGAACAATTTATCTGAACTCCAAATTTTCTTTATCCTGAAGAAGAAATCAACAACACCGAAGAAGAACTTGTGCCTATTAAGGTTTATTCATATTGTTCTTGAATGGTAATAGTTAGATTTTTGTGGTCCTTATATATACACTTCTTTATGTTTTTCGTGATTTGTATTAGGTGTTGGTTTTATAATGTAAAAGACTTCTTAAATTGGGTAGTCTTTGAAAATATTAGATTAAAATCGAAACGTATTGGTAAAAAGGGGAATATATGTTTTAGGGGTTAGTTCCTCACGTGTATAAAAAGTTGTAACCTTAAAATAGTTCGAGTCATATCGGAGAGTTTGGAAAATTTTCATTAGAGATAGATCGTGATTTTTGTCTTTCTTGAGCATGGAGTTTTTCACGTAATAGTTCTTGTATTGATAGTTACTAAAGAATCGGATTCTTCAGCGTATATGTGGCAACATAATAGAATATTAACAGACTTTAAGTGTCCCATATTTCTTTATGAAGTATATGTAGGGTTTTGTCGGGTTCGTACACGCAGCAGAATTTGAAAATTTATGTTTCAAACCCGACGACGGTAAAACTGTAGGATGATTATAAAATGTAAAATAACACAAAGCAGAATGTAATACTTCGAACGAAAACTTACATCGTAGATAACAATCCGAATATTGAGGCTTTGGATAGTCCGAGGGTGCGCACACAATAGTCTCTCGATTTGCAAGTCAGAAACTATGATGTAATTTCTCCTTTGGAAAGCAAGGAATTCCAGCAGAGTTTCAGTAGAGTTTAATCTTATGAAAAGATGGTGTGTAAAACATGAGGCTAAACCTACATATATATTTGAATATATCGGTAGGGTTTCCTAAATGGGCGGGCGGCCCGAAGCAGTGAGTCATTTCGGACCCATTGGACGCGTATCAGCGCCACGACGCTGAGGAAGTGGTGCCACGGTGCTATGGCGATGTGGCCCTGACTCACCTGCGCTATGGCCCTGCTCCAATTTTTGTTTCATTTATATTTTATTCTAATGTCTCGATTATCAACCGAACATTTATATACTCTCTGATTACATCCTTGAATCGACGGAACAATTGACTTAGTGTTACCCTTCAGGCCTTTACATATTGACACTAATAGCATTAGGGTCTACACGGAACTCCTAGACTGCGCCGGAAGACGAACTCAATATGTAAAGTTTAGTTACACGAAACATGTGAACTGAACCTCTATGTGGGAAGATAAAATCATTTCAATCATGACACACTCAATCAAGCTTAGGATTTGTCAAGTGTCTATCCAAATGGCTTGATCATTATAACTCATCTATATTAGTTGACAACAGGACCATATCAAAGACATGTCCATTGCATTGGCCAATGACTCAATCAACCTAATATCATATGAGTATCTGAGTGTTCACTCGAATATACATTCAAGGAATAAATCCTAATATTAGATCACATACCACCTTTAATATACTTCGTAATGCACCCAAAACAAGATGTGTCTCAACCTATAAGGCATTTGAGCTTAGGACAGGATCAAAGTACATTACTCCGTAAACAATGTGATATTGACCTCAAGTCTAAAGACTTCTATCTCCCACATGCCGATGACATTATAGACATATAACAAAACAGTACATCAGCAGGGTATACCAATACTTCAACAAGTATTCATGTGTCCATCACGAGTTACATAACTCATAGCAAGTGAGACATACTACATCCCCTAAGGACATGATGCAGACCACATGTCGACGTATCGTATATCATCGATATTCCAATCTCGATGATCATTAGTCGAGGTAATTTAAGAGTTACGTTATAACATTAATTCTGACATCATTAATAAACATGTAAACTCTAGGGATGCATTTATAGAATATTATAAACAATCAACTAATAATTCAACAAATGCAAATGTCATAATATTAATCATCATTAATATAAATACGAATGTGTATAAAATACATTTTGTCCTAATGCAGATTGTCTCTAGGACATACATATACTTTCAATCTCTCACTTGGCCTAGAGTCAATCACCAACATATCTAATACCCATGTTCTCAAAATGTCCATTATGCTTCACCAAGCTTAATGGTTTAGTAAACAGGTCTGCTAGATTATTGTATGTGGGAACCTAATCTATCCTAATATCTTCAGCCTCCACCATCTCTCGCAGAATGTGGTACTTCCTCGGTACATGTTTGTTTCTGTTAGTTGATCTTGATTCCTTTGCTTGTGCAATAGCACCAGTGTTGTCACAATAAATGGTTATTGGACAACTAGCACTCGGAACAACCCCTGGTTCCTTCAGGAACTCAGAAATCACGACAGCTTCCTTAGCAGCTTTCGATCCAGCAATGTACTCCGCTTCAATAGTCGAATCAGCAATAGTAGCTTATTTGGAACTCTTCCAGCTCACTTCTCCTCCATTGAAAATGAATGTTTAACCAGACTGAGATTTGAAATCATCAACATCTGTCTGGAAACTAGCATCGGTGTACCCAGTGGCAACCAACTTATCTTCTCCACCATAGACTAAGAAGTAATCTTTAGTACGTCTGAGATACTTAAGAATACTCTTGACTGCCTTCCAGTGTTCCTCACCAGGATTTTGCTGGAACTTGCAAGTCATACTAAGTGCAAAGGTCACATCTGGCTTAGTACAAGTCATGGCATACATGATCGATCCTATAGCCGAAGCATATGGAATCCTCTTTATGCGCTCAAGTTCTACAACACTAGAAGGGCAACCCTTCTTAGATAACTTGATGCCTTGACCCATTGGAAGACCGCCTTTCTTGGAATTCTCCATTAAAAAGCTTCTAAACACTTTGTCTATGTAGATTGACTGTGACAACCCCAATAATCTATTAGGTCTATCTTTATAGATCCTAATTTCCAGAATGTAGCAGGCTTCACCTAAATCCTTCATCATGAAGGTCTTGGACAACCAATCCTTAACTGACTGCATGAGAGTCTCATTATCAATATGTCATCAACATATATAATAATGAAGACAATACCCGCATCCTTGCGTTTGGTATAAACACGAGGATCCTCTTTGCTTCTGACGAAATCAAAAATTTGATAGCCTTGTCAAAGTAAATGTTCCAACTCCTAGAGGCTTATTTAAGCCCATAAATGGACTCACTACTACAGATTTCAACTTGCGTAACGCAGCTTAGATAACGCTTTTACAAAGCGATATCTAAGTAACAACTTGCATAACACTTTTTCAAATTTTCAAATTAAAAAAAATTTAACAAAAAATACTTGCATAGCGCTTTTCGGAAATTTTAATCGAGGCGCTATGCAAGTTACTCCTTGCATAACGCTTATTTAAAGCGCTATTATAAATTGTGTTACCTAAGTAATTTATTAATATAATAATATTAATATTCCCACTTAAATAGCGCTTGTGGAAGCGCTATCTAAGTAAAGAATTACAAAAGGAAGGACTTAGCCGATGTATGTGTAAGCAAGTCCCAAATTCTCGATTTCCGTCGGTGAACAGTGATTCCGACGGCGAATCGTCGATCCGGCCACCACAGGACTCCATTGGATACGAGACTTATACCATTAGTTTCGTCTCTTCAAGCCCGTCATTTTCATACCAACCACAATCGTTGATTCTACCTACATCGTCGGCAATCTCAAATCGAAAAATCTCCCTATTTTTTTATCGTCGTTCTTGATTTCCGGCCATCTCAAGTCGATTCGAGGGTCAAGTGTGGTTCCAAAAGGTTCGTCTTCATCAGACCTACAGTTTACACCTAAAAACACCCTTTGATTCAACCCCTACATCTACATCTCCCAAATCAAAATTCCCAAAAACCCTAGGCGCAATTTTCGATTTTCCGACCATCTCCGGTAACGTCAAGCATCAAGAGAGGTCTCACTGTGTTCATATAGCTGTTCTCTACATTCTATACCCACCACCGTCTCTCAATTTATTACCCATCGTAAAACACCATTGTTGATCAAAAAGTTGACTTCGGGAAATTATGGTGGCAACGAGCCATCCATATACTCTTCGAGCGAATTCGACCAGTCGAAATGATGCCTCGGTTCGCTGCCCGTTGTTTGGCCTTCGGGACTTGTTCATGTTTTTCTATAATGTGTTCTTCATGTTCATCTATTCTTGTTCATGTTCTTATTTTTAATTGTCTGAGTTCCTCTCTTTGATCTGTTCTTGAATTTTATCCTTCCATTTTCTTGTTGATTAGGTATTAATATCATATTTGCTCTTTATGTGAAGCATTCGTGTATATTAGCGTGCCTGATCTTTGAGAACTAATGCTTACTGGGTCCGTGTTTCTTACTGGAGTCTTGGGATTTATCTACAAATGTTCGTCCTATTATATGTATGCTCATCCATGATCTTAACAAAATTGGTGCTTAATATTTTTGTTCTTGCTGCAACTATTGCATTTCGGACCTCGTAATTTCGATGCCAATACATGTCTGTCTACTAATTTACAGGAGGATGTCTGCACCAACATTATGTGCCAACATTTTGTGCTAGATTTTGTCATATTAAGTCGTTGCATATGTGATATTCCATGTTTAATTTACAGTCCTATTTCATATAGTCAGTACATACAGGGTATAATTTGATATTGCAACGCCTAGAGTTTGGGTAAAATAACTCAGGATATTTTGATTGTGTCGTCTGTCGACTGATATTGCCACGACTGACTGCATATTGTGCTAATTGTTGCTACATCTTGAGCTTAACCATTGCCACACCTTGAGGTAAGTAACTGCTGCATTTTTAAAGGTTAAATATGCCACTCTCTTGAGACTTTAATGACAAATAGTTGTTGCTGCTTGGTTTGCAGTTACTATATTTCATAGTTGATAGTTGAGTAGTTGATGTTTTACAATGCTATTTTAGGCTGATGTTGAGTCTGAGAAAACTGTTGCACTCAGCTACATTGAGCTTGTTGTTTTGTTGTTGGGATTTGAGCCATGTCTGTTGCATGATGAGATAATTTGGCACCCCTCGTTGATGTAAAAAACTGATGCACATGTGTAGTCCTCAAAAGTGCTATAATTTGAGTTTTCTACCATATTAAATTGTTGGTTCAAAATGTTATACCCCGAAATGGAGTTACTACATTCGTTCAGTTACTATATTCCCTCATTAAAAAATGGATGCTACACTCGATTAGCTTGCTGAACATTGAGTCATTGCTGCTATATTTCTTAAACCAAATGCTCACTTTAGCTACAACCATCACTCCTAAGGCAGTGTTGATAATTGTCTGTTGGTTCCTTGTTATCATGTTGCTGCTATCTCAAACGAACAGATACCACATTGGTTGAGAACTTGCTGCACTTTGGACAAGCTTAAGTCACATTGTCACTATGCATTTCGTCCAGATTTAAGGCCAAACCGTGGTTGTCTGTTTTTTTAGGAAATTGCTGCATTTTGAGACAATTTTGAGTCAAATTACTGGCTGTTCTGTTGATACCCTTTGATGTTGTACTTTTGTGAGTTAATTACGTTGAAGATGAAAACAATACTACACTTGAGATGTTCCTTTGGACAGAACAACTGCTACCTTTAATGTCCAATTGATGCTCTTCATAGCAGATTACTGCTGCCTCTTATTACTATGGTTTTGAGGCCATTTCTGCTGAGTATTTCAGCCTACTGTTGCTATGATTTGGCTAACATATTGTTGTCTTGAAGTTATTCCATACGGAGTCTATTACTTCTGGTATTTACTGATTTGAAAGAATATTACACTTAGGCCATTGAAATTGAGGCCGCGTCCCTTCGATTATTTTTGGTTATTTACTGATTTGAACATAAATACCACACTTAGGCCAATGAAATTGAAATTTAGGCCGCGTACCTTCGATTTCGGTATAATACTAATTTGAATATGATACTACATGACCCTTTCGGAAAGGTTGTCCCTCGATTTGCTTTCCTTCGGAAAAAGGGTAATGATGATGCTTATGGATTTTTCACATATATACTGGATACCAACATGCTTGGGGGGCGACTAGATTGACTGACAAGTCACTAGGACATACCCATGACTTGTTTGAGATGTCCCTTTACAAAATATAGATCTGAGTCTTCCGTAATTAAAACTCCTATTGTTTTATTACGGATCCGAAGGTTTTACTCGTATTTATTCATTTTACTAACTTTTTTACTAAGTGTCTTTTGTAGGTACCCGGAGGCGCATCCTAAAGTTAAAGCCCGCGCAAAAAAGGAAAATAAAAGCGAAATACCGCTAAGTTCTCTTCACTCCCTCTTTATATGATTTTTGCTTTCTTGTTAAAAAGTAAATGATCTGGGTCATTGTTCATACCCAACCATATTTGTATGAGGTTATTTGTGTAAGTATGTTTATTTGTTGGACATTTCTATTCTAACTATGTTTTTGTAACATCTATGTTTTGCAGTTTGTTCATAGTTCACCACTCAAAGTTTATCCTACAAGTAAAATGAAGAATTTTCGAATTAATTGGGCAGACTACTTGTACAATCGATTCTTCAAAAACAAAATGAAAGGTTGAAGCTATTAGTTAGTATTTTGATGTAATTGTTGACTATGTCGTATTGTTATTAGCTAATGATTGTAAGCTACTAATGATTGAGATACTATTTTAAATACATTATTATGTTTTATGTGAATGATTATATTATATTATATTTTGAATGGGTATTCTTTTTGTTATCTTTTTGATATTTTATTTATTAGGTGAAAAAACAGGGGGAGAAAATAGGTACCAAAACAATAAATAAAAAGTAAAAAAAACACTTGGATAACACTTTTTTAAGCGCTATGCAAGCTAGTATCTTCAAAATAGAAGTATAACTTGCATAACACTTTTTTTGCGCTATCTAAGAAAAGCGCTATGGTAGTAGTAAACTTGCATTGTGCTTTTTTAAGCTCTATCTAAGCTACCGATAAGCACTATGCAAGCCTTAAAAAAAGTGCTATGCAAGCGCTTTTCTGTAGTAGTGACTTCTATAGCCTGCACACAACATTTTGTATGGACTCGGATGAAAAACCCTCGGGTTGTTTCATATACACTTCCTCAATTATATTACCATTGAGGAATGCAGTTTTGACGTTCATCTGCCAAATGTCATAATTATAATGTGCAACTATAGCAAGCAAAATCCGAATAGACTTTATCTTAGCCACCGGTGAAAAGGTTCCATCATAATCCATGCCAGAACGCTGAGTAAAACCTTTAGCCACTAGTCTAGCTTTATAAGTCTGAACCTTGCCAGATGCATCAATCTTCTTCTTGAAGACTCATTTGCATCCTATGGGTTTAACCCCATTTGGCAAATCAACCAAGTTCCACACTTGATTGATATTCATAGATTCTATTTCGGATTTCATGGCTTCTTTCCATCTCTTCGAATCAATGTCTAGCATTGCTTCGCTGTAGGTTCTAGGCTCGTCATCATCTGGAATATCTAGCTCATTTTGTGTTTCCACAAGTAGATTTAGTATTTTCGGAGGACGATGAGTTCTAACAGACCTACGGAGTTGAGTGTCTTGTAGTTGATTCTGGTATGTTACGATTCGAGAAGGTTCGTATGTATTTGGTTGATCCACCAACATTAGAGCTTTCAGGAATATCATTTTCATGTCTTTCCTGAATAGGAGAGGTGCAACTGGTGCACTTGCTCCTAAGGTCTGTGCAGGAGGATCTTGCATTTCTGCATTTCTCCTCGTAACACTTCCACTGGCCGAAGGGCGTACCTTGAGGACCCAATCTTCGCCATAAGCTCCCACTGAATCCTTGCCTTATTCACTCGGCAAGGGTTCAACCTTTATGTTACTTTGTTCTTGAATTTCTTCAAGTTCTATCTCTATGCAACTCTCTTCCTTGTAGACATATTCATCTTCAAGAAAAGTTGTGTTCCTAGAAACAAATATCTTAGTTCTCCAGGAAGATAGATATGGTATCCCTTAGTTTCCTTTGGATACCCAACGAAGTAATATTTCTCACTTTTAGACTCCAACTTATCAATGATCAACTTCTTGACATATGCAGGACACTCCCAGGGCCTCATGTGTCTAAGCGATGACTTTTTGCCATACCATACCTCATATGGTGTCTTTTCAACTGATTTAGAAGGAACTCGGTTCAGAACATATATCGAGGTTAGAATAGTGTATCCCCAAAGGTATGTTGGAAGAGCTGAAAAGCTCATCATGGATCGAACTATGTCAAGCAAGGTTCGGTTTCACCTCTCGGCAACACCGTTCATCTGTGGTGTTCCAAGAGGTGTCCATTCTGAATGAACTCCATGTAGCTTTAATTATTCACGAAATATTTTACTTAAGTATTCACCCCCACGATCAGATCGGAGATTCTTGATACTCTTTGAGAGTTGTTTCTCAACTTCACACTTAAAATCCTTAAACTTCTCAAAGGCCTCAGATTTGTGTCTCATAACATTCACATATTCATACCTCGATAAGTCATATGCAAAAGTAATGAAGTAAGAGCAACCTTCTCTAGCTTGAGTCGAAAATGGTCCACATACGTCAGTATGTACCAACTCAAGAACCTCCTTGGCACGAATCCCCTTTCCAGAAAGAGGTTTAATGGTCATCTTACCTTTCAAACATGATTCACAGTTACCATAATATTGTAAGTCAAATGGTTCAAGGTAATTTAATTTCCTCAATAGTTCTATCCTCGTTTGATTGATATGACCAAGTCTGCAATGCCACAAGTAGGTAGAATTTCTTTCATTTAACTTAGCTCTTTTATTTTGTACATTAAAATTTTTCATGCGGCAGTTTAATGTATACAATCTATTCACAAGAGGCGCAATTCTATATACAACATTATCATAAGCCAAAATCATATTGCTATTATTAATGCTTGAGGAAAAGCCCTCAGTGTCAAGAACATGAATGAAAATAATGTTCCTTGTTAAAGAAGGAACATAATAACAATTGTTTAACATTAAAATATTGCCGGAAGGTAAATCTAATCTAAAATCTCCCACGCACTCAGCATCAACACGTGCTCCGTTTCTGACCCGCAGGTCCACCTCTCGATGTCCGACCTTCCTGCTATTAGTTAGCCCATGCACATTTGTACAAATGTGTGAGCCACAAGCGGTATCTAGTACCTAGGACTGGGAATCATTTATAGATATATTAATTTCAATTACAAACATATCTTTTCCACTAGAGGATGGTGCACCTGGAGCCATCCCTCCTCGAGTCAGATCCTTCCTCCATGCCCCCTTCATTGCAGTTCATGCACACATCCGATGCTGGAAGTTTCTTCTTCTTCTTCGCCCTTCCTTTGGGCTTCATTGTTACTGCCGGAGTAACAATTTTGCCCTTCCTCTTCTGTTGTCCCTTACCTTTCGGTTTGAGATAACTAGAGGAGCCAACCATTAGAATAGGTTTGCTTTTGGAGACCGAAGATTCAAAAGTTTTCAGCATATTGTGCAATTTTGACAACTTCGTCATAGTTCCATTCATATTATAATTTATAATGAAACTCTCGAACGAACGTGGAAGTGAATGGAGGATGAGTGTGGTAGAGACTCTGTCATGAAACTTTATGTCAATGGATGCCAACTTTTCTATCAACTCAATCATTTTCAGCACATGTGGTGACACTTGGCCCCATTCAATGAGTTTACCCTTAAAGAGTTCTATGAGTAGCTCATACTCCATTGTATAAGACTGAGAGTCATAGATACTCTTCAAATGTATAAGAATTTCATTGGGCCCCATGTTCTCATGTTTTCTTTGTAATGTAGGTGACATAGAAGACAACATCAAACACTGAGCTGAAATGTCATCATCATAATGTTTTTTATAAGCCACTTTATCAAAGGTTGCATATTCGGCAGAGTCCTCTGCATGCACTGTAGGGAATACCTGGTCCAATGTATATTCAATTTTCTCTTGTCTCAGAAATATTCTTACATTCCTGAGTGAATCTATAAAGTTGGGTCCAATCAATCTATTGGATTCCATTAGCATTTTCATTGAGAAGTTAGACATTCTGAAGATCTGAAGATATAGGTAGACAGAAAAAATGCAATAAAAAATTCATTCTCCTAATTATACACATTCATTATATGCTAATTTAACATGTCCTTTTGTTTTAATTATCTCCCACTATTTTGCATACTTCTACAACCCCAAGGTAGAATACGGGCCTAAAACATTTTAAGGTCATAATGGGCCAAGATCCAAACATATGTTATATCCGCATTTTCTTTGGCTGATAACTTCAATAGCACACTTCGGTAGGTTTTCAACCAATTGTAAAGCTTATTCACAACTCTTGGTTTGATTAAATATCTTTTATTTTAATCTTACGTCTTTAGATTAGTCCGACACTTTGGTGCCAAGATTTACCTAAACAAGCCAACCCCATTATGCAACTGTGTTTAAGTACCTAAGTAAATTCAGTCTTTGCAAGCAAACACTTTGGTGTAAATACCTACAAAAGTTTATCTTCTACTTTTACTTTAACACATCTATGAAAGGGCCTGAGTCCTCGTAGACTTAGAGAAAATGCTTTGACATAAATACTCGTATCGCCGAAAAGGATTTTGCACCCTAACAATTATAATGGGCGACGCGTTTTAATTAGACTTGTATTTTAATGTTTGGGGAACATTTTCAATTTTGGGAATTTCAACCAAGATCAACAATTATGACATACATCATATGACATCCTATCATGCAATTTCTAAACACATTTAGATGGGTAACCATCAAACCTATTAGGCATGATATAAGATGGTTTTAATCACATACTGGGCACCGTCTACCCAGACAGTTATATCGGTCATTGAAAGTAAACAATTACTGGGCGCCGCCTACCCAGACAATAATTGCGGGCGCTATGCTAATAATTTAAATGCATCACATTCAAACACTTAGCACATTTGTATATTATAGAATAATATACCATTAATGATAATCATGAGTCTATTTCTAAACTCTAAATCTATGTCTATGTCAAACAGTCCCTAAACATTTTCTGATTTTAAATTCTGATTTTCAGGAATTCTGCAAACTCTTAAAATTTACAGTTTAGTCCCTCAAAATTTTAAATGTTCAATTCGAACCCCATTAAATTCAGAAAATACAATTTTGACTCTCAGAAAATATTTTCAGGTTTCAGGGACCTGTTTGCAATTTCCATAACTGTAAATCCAATTTTCAGAAAATTTCTTTAATTACAGATTTGTCTGAAAAGACCAAATCTGTCCAATTAAAAACTTTTATTTTCAAATTCTGTTATTTTGAAAACTTCAGAATCTGAATATTAAAACATTAGTTTCTGATTCTCAATTTTTTTTTATAATTCTCGTCGACAACGCCGTGGCCCTGCAAGGAGGTGCCGCAACGCTGAAAGTTCAGAGAACGGAAAATTTGCAGGCTGACTCGTCAGTGCCACGACTCTAACAGTGGCGTTGTGGCCCTATTGAACAGAGCCACGACGCCGCCGCAAAACCGTAGTCAGCGCCACAACGCACTATGGTAGAGCCGCGACGCCTCAACCCCAGAAACATAATTTTTGCAATTCCAAAACCCTAAAACTGGTTTAGGTTCAGATTTGCAGATCCATTTTGTACCCCTTTCACTATTTTACAGCACGTTCATCGACCATCATCAAATCTCTTCTCGTTCTTCGTCTCAATGCACTATGTTCGAATCGAACCGATTACGCATATCAACTTAGATGAGTTAGATTTGAATGACTTCCTTGATTACATCACTGTTTAACAGATCTGGAGACAAAACTATGTATTCTTGGGATTTTAAGGTTTTAAAGCTTTTAAACGACATAAATCAAATTTAACCAAATCCTAACCCATATTATCATTAATATTCATTGTATAATCACACAAAATAGCCCAGGCTCGGATACTACTGTAGGGTTTTGTCGGGTTCGTACACGCAGCGAAATTTGAAAATTTATGTTTCACACCCAACGACGGTCAAACTGTAGGATGATTATAAAATGTAAAATAACACAAAGCAGAATGTAATACTACGAACGAAGACTTACATTGTAGATAGCAATCTGAATATTGAGGCTTTGTGTAGTCCGAGAGTGCGCACGCAATAGTCCCTCGATTTGCAAGTCAGAAACTATGATGTAATTTATCATTTGGAAAGCTAGGAATTCCAGCAGAGTTTCAGTAAAGTTTAATCTTATGAAAAGATTGTGTGTAAAATATGAGGCTAAACCCTGTATATATAGCTGAATATATCAGCTATGGTTTCCTCGTGGGCCAGGACCAGAAACTGAAATATAGTGGGTCATTTCGGACCCACTGGACGCGTGTCGGCGCCACGGCGCTATGGCGTTGTGGCCCTGACTCACCTGAGTCGTGGCCCTGCTCTAATTTTTGTTTCGTTTCTATTTTATTCTAATGTCTCGATTATCAACCGAACATTTATATACTCTCTGATTACATCCTTGAATCGACGGAACAATTGACTTAGTGTTAACCTTCAGGTCTTTACATATTGACACTAATAACATTAGGGTATACATGGAACTCCTAGAACTGCGCCGGAAAATGAACTCAATATGTAAAGTGTAGCTACACGAAACATGTGAATTGAACCTCTATGTGGGAAGATAAAATCATTTCATTCAGGAGTATCTATACTCGCCTCATGGATACAAGTCCATGGAAACATATACCTATACTCCCGACCCTCAAGTGAAGGATGCGGTGAACATATATTGCCCGACCCTTTCTGGGACACGATAAACACTTAGTCATAAACTGACCGGCCCTCTAGTGAAGGACGTGGTGAACACTTGGTCATATAATGCCCGGCCCTTTCTGGGACGCGGTAAACATACAGTCATATACTGCCCGGCCCTCAAGTGAAGGACGCGGTAAACTCTTAATCATCTACTGCCCGACCCTCTAGTGAAGGACGCGGTAAACATATATTCATATATTACCCGACCCTTTCGGGGACGCGATAAACATATAAGGTATACTGCCCGGCCCTTTCTGGGACGCGGTAAAGTCGTGTAAGGTATACTTCCCGACCCATTCTGGGACGCGGTAAAGTCATCTACTGCCCGGCTCTTTCTGGAACGCGATAAAATCATATAGTCCTATACTGCCCGGCCTTTTCTGGGACGTGGTAACATGGAATTATAACACTTGCATGAATAGCTATCATGAGCAACCTTGTGCAATTTAAATCATATTTTGACTCTCAATAAAATCATATGCTGCCCGGCCCTTTCTGGGACACGGTAAAATTGTTTTTGACTCTCAATGGAATAACTTTCATTTAGAAAACTCAAAGCACTATCATAGGGATAGTTCACATACCTTATCAGCTATACCAACACGACAAGTAGAATACGCCTCAATAGGTACTTCAACCTATAACAACGATAACACGTCTATCAACTTCATGCTTACTAGTGTAGGTCATATACCAAGTAATGATTCTCTTTTCATATAAAAATTTGGGCAACACTTCCCCTAATTATACATATATTTCCAACTTACAAATAATGCCAATAACATCAATAACCAAACACCACTTAAGGTCACAACCAAAACAACAACAAGGGGGATCTACACGCCCACTTCTCATGTAAATTCAGCCTCTTATTCCATAGTAAAACAGTCCACAAAAACAACCCATATTCCAACAACAACGAGGGTAGAATGTGAAGCCTTTCTACACCCTTATTCCTTTAGGACTTACATTAGCAATTACCACATTTAAACATGCATAATGGTAACTGAATTTTCAGCATTATAGCACCACAAAACAGTCCCTAAAACAACACCACAATATCCAACAATTTTAAGATAGTTTCGGCCAACAACAACAATCCAAAGCCCTTTTCATAATGCAAATCCAATTCAAGTTTCAACAGTTTAATGTAAACCATTTCAACTTTCAATAACAAGATTTCTTTCAATCTAACATGCACTTAGTGACGATAATAACAACAACAACCAACGAATCCAATATATACAAAACTATCCAACAATTTGGCTAACATGCCAAAACTGTGACATGTACTTCTTATTCTCCATTTTACTTAACACAAGTTTATCCCTTAGCTACAACATCATTTAACTTCCATTAATCTTTAAGAGGAAGAATAAATCTTACCTTAATCTTAGCCAAAACAGTCCTAAGTTCTCGGCCAACCACTACTTCCTTTTACACCACTTCTTCACTTTACAACAACACACATGTATCCTCTACAATCTTGTAATCATCTTACTTTCATGTTTCTCTTCCAAAAAGTTCATTAACAATCTTAGGGTTTCAAGGCAAATTCTCGACCAAATCTGTGCCCACTGTTTTGGAGAGTTAACCTTGGAAAATAAGTTGATCTTGTTCTTCACTTCTATGGTTTTCGAAAACTTCAAAAATAAGGGAGAGATATGAGGGTTTGAAGGATGAAGATATTTGTGTAGCAAAGTCTTGCAAGACTTGTGTTTAATAGGTGTATGTAGCACAAGTGGAGGGGGACCCATGAACCTCACTTATCTTCTCTTCACAAAAAAATATCTCCACACTTAGCCAATTCTTGCAATTTTTTGATGGACCCCCCCCCCTCCCAAAATTGTGAAATTTTCGATGGGCCCCATATTATCAATGTCAAGACTTCACAATACAATACTAAGTTCATAACTCTATTGGAAAGAATTCAACTACAAGTATTAATTCTCGTCGTCACATTTGTTGCATCCAAATTTATTTCATATAGAAAATGTAAATATACTTTCCTTCCAACATTCAAATCTTATTTCTGAATTACGTTCTCACTTATATGCCCTGGAATTACGGGGTGTAACATCCTTAGACTTGAGGTCAATATCACCTTGTTTACGGAGTAATGTACTTTGATCCTGTCCTAAGCTCAAATGTCTTATAGGTTGAGACGCGTCTTGTTTTGGGTGCATTACGAAGTAGATAAAATGTGGTATGTGAGCTAAAATTAGGATTCATTCCTTGAATGTATATTCGAGTGAACACTCAGATACTCAAATGGTATTAGGTTGATTAAGTCTTTGGCTAATGCAATGGACATGTCTTTGATATGGTCCTATTATCAACTAATATAGATGAGTTATAATGATCAAGTCATTTGGATGGACACTCGACAAATCCTAAGCATGATTGAGTGTGTCACAGTATATGCTTATATGGACAGACAATCATGATTTGGATATGAATCTCACATCTTTATAAGGCACAGTTGACTCTCCATTGTTACAAGGTACAGTTGGCTTCTATTTTATATGGCACGGTTGGATCTGGTATTTAATTTTCATACTTGTCCCTGTCATCTTTTGGCCAGTTATGATCTTATTTACTGTACTCTATGTTTACATAGTTGGTACCTTGTTGTACTGACCCCCTTCGGGGGCTGCGTTCATGCCCACAAGTATAGGTACTCAGTTTGGAGATCCGCGAGCTTAGAATCTTTGCTCAGTCTTTGGGATAGCTCCATTGTTCCAGAGCTTGCCATTTTGGTACAGACTTATGTATATTCAGGGGTACGGCGGGGCCTTGTCCCGTCACATTTCATTATCAAACTCTTAGAGGTCTGTAGACAGGTGTGGATGGCAAATGTGTATTTGGATACATGTGAGTTGTATAAGTTGTAGTTCGTTGGAAAATTCTATGTTCAGTGGCGGCCTTGTCGGCTTGCCTGTCTTATTATATAAGTTTGTTATTACAGTTCAGGGGACAAGATTCCTTTGTTATGTGATTATGAGTTGTTCCTTAGATTTCGCTGATATTATGTGATGTGAGGGTATAAGGGTGTTATGCCCCGTAATCTCAAAATAATAAGATGAAGACGTACGAAAGGAAATAAGATTTGAATTTGAAAAGATAAGTTGGCAAAAATATTCTAGACAGATTTTGAGTCAACTTTGGAGTGCTATATATCCCAGTTTATTAAGAGTTTTTAGGTGTTTAAAAAGCCTAATATGAAGTTAGTTGAGTCTAGTTTCAAACGCAACAAACCGTTCGTCGATAGGACATCGGAGCAGCGAAGTATGGACGTTAGAAGTTCAGTTGGCAGAAGTGAAGGAAAAATATTCCAGATAGGCGCCACGGCGCCGGTTGCAGGGCCGTGGCGCCGTAAGTCCTGAAACTTTCTGAAGTTGCAGCGCCACGGCGACGGCTGCAGGGCCGCGGCGGGATTTTTTTCGCGAAAAATGGGGGGAAATCAGAAGATATTTGTGTAAAGGCCTATGGAAGGGCAACAAGTGTCCCTCCCATCTTGTAGACCAAGAAAGGTCTTATATATTGACCAAGTCTTGCAAGACTTGGTCATTTGCAAGGATTCATCCACAAGAAAACTCCTCTTCTCTTCTCTCTAAAAATTTAAAGAACCCTAAGCCTAGTGAAATTTTTGGAAAGGCAACAAGAAGGAAATATGTTGGCGAGCTTGTAGGGGGTTCGTAGAGGTGATTTTAGCGGGAAAAAGAAGTGTTGCGGAAAGAGGGCTATAGTGGGCGAGATTGTTGGACTGTCTTGGGCGAAATACCAAGGTAAATTCATTCTCCTTCTTGAAATAAATTATGTCATGTGTTGTAGAAATTGGAGAATGGTATTGTGATGAGTAAAATGGATATAAGAATTGAATGTTGTCATGTCATAAATGAAAGTATAAAGGGCAGTTTTCGAGCCTCTAGTTTGTTGGATTTATATGGTCGTTGTCTTCACTTTTATGTGGGGTTTATTGAAGTGATTTTAGTAGTTGATAATTGATCATGTGAATTATGCATTGAAGATTTATAAGTGTTATAGAATATTGGGAGCCTAAATCCGAGCATGAGCTTATTAGCCATTGAAAGTACAATACAAATTGGTCGATAGTTATAATCGTCGCATGTTATCTAAATAAGGGATTTTAGTTGTTGAAATTGGTTGCGACTATAAAACATGTTGGAATGACAATATGGATTGAAAAGGAATTGGAAAAGATTGTATGTGGTTGTACATTGTAGCCGGGGATGACATTTAATAATGAACAGTTTATGTAAATTGTGAGGCAGAATTTTACACGTCATGCTAAGGCGTGTAATCCCCTTTGGTTAGCTTAATTGTTGAGCCTTAAATGTGACGTTTGGTTATTGATTTCGGGCCTTGAAAAAGGTGGAAAAATAAGTAGAACAAAGGAAGTGTTGTCCAATTTTCCGTAGAATTAAGTGACTTTACACTTGGGATATTCTACGTTTGAAGTTAGAAGTTAATAGACGTATTGTGGTCATTTTAGGTTGACATACGAAGTACGACATATTGGACTTAGCAAGTGGATTGAACCGAAGAGGTATGTGAACTCTTCCTATCCTCTTGAGCATGAATCTTATGAAATGTATAGTACGGTAGACGTACGTGTTTTAAATGAACTCGGTTTCATTTTGGTATCCTTGTAAGGATTTTCGAAAGTGTAGTAACTCGTTTTCAAAGAAGTATATGTTACTTGACTTGAAAAGTATAAAATACTTGATTTGGGAAAAGTATTGACAACTTGATTTCTAAAGTTAAGAGACTTGAAGTATTTTGAAAGTTATGTAACTTGATTTGAAAGTATAAGTCTCTTGGTTATAAAAAGAATGAATTTGCCTAAAACATAAAGAGTTATAACGGCTTTATGGAAAGTTAGTTATAACGACTTTATGGAAGGTTAAGAAAATGGTCTATTTTATAGGCACGAGTTGCCTAGGTTGTGAAAGTAGAAGTTACTTGGTTTTAAAGCCTTGAAATGAATTTCTAAAGGTGTAGTAACTTGATTTGAAAAATAGACATGTCTTGATACTACGTGTGTTAGTATCTTGAGGTTTTTATATAAAAATGGTTCTTTTTAAAGGAACGGAAGTACATAGTACTTTGGGTTAAATTCCCGGATTTTATAATGACATGTTAGTGCCTTAAGTAAACTAAAATGAAAGTGTATATAAATAAGGCTAATAAAAAGTTAGGGGATTTCTTAACTTGCTTATATTATGTATGATAAGCCGGTGGTGCTTATGTTATGTATGATAAGTCGGTGGTGCTTATGTTATGTATGATAGCCGGTTGCGCTAGGTTATGTTATTCTCATGAGTAAACCCCTGTTACTACTTATTCCATGGATTTTCTACCCGTGATGCGATGGCGTTTGGCCCATTGCGGGCCCATGCGGGTGAAATAGTCTCATGCGAGGCGGATGACCTCATTGAAGGTCCACATGACCTATGCGGGTGAAATAGTCCCAGGAGTAGGATTGCTTAATGATACTACGGGCGAGTGGCCCTACTTTGATCATGAGCCTCCTATTTTTATGCAGTAAAGTATACTCTTGATTACTCTCATTGTTAGTAAGGCACAGTGTACTGTTATTTGAGTTATCATACATGTCTCCAGCTTTATTTTAGACTATATGATTTTATTTCAAGATTTCAGCCACATACTGTACTGTTAGATCGACCTCCTTCGGGGGGGCTGCGTTCATGCCGCAGGTATAGTTATACAGGTTGTTGATCCTCACTCTTAGGATCATTGTTCAGCTGTTGAGAAGCTCCATTACTCCGGAGGCTTGTCTTTGGTTCAGATCCCTGGTATTGTCGGTTGTTGTACATTCAGGGGTATGGCGGGGCCCTGTCCCGTCATAGTTGTTATGTCAAATTCTTAAAGGTCTGTAGTCACGTATGTGGGTCGGTTTTTTTTAAAAAATGATGAAGGGTGTAACTGCTTTTGACTAGTTATGTATGTATATCCAGGAAGGCAGCCTCATCGGCTAGCCTGTTGTTTACTTCTTACGGATTTACGTTGTGTGTTCTATGTATGTCTACGACTTTATCCGATGGTTACTGTAAGGTGCGGGTAGGGCACGATTCTTGCCCGGTCGGGTCGTGACAAAAGTGGTATCAGTGCAGTTAGTCCTCGGAAAGTGTCTACAGACCGTGTCTAGTAGAGTCTTAGTTATCGGTGTGTTGTGCACCACATCTATAACCAGGAGGCTGCAGGACATTTAGGATTGGTTTCCATTCTTCTCACTCTGATATCGTGCGATAGAGTTGTGTTGTTAGGGTCGTTTCTCCCTAACGAGTTATGTTGATTGCAGCTACGAGAAAGGCAGCAGTGACCCAGGAAGGATCATGTGAATTGTGTATCCAGGTTGGTAATAATTGTAGTATAGTTGGTATTATGACATACCGCTATACGAAGCCATGTATGAGGGTCAGACGCGTGTTGCATAGAATGATTTTAGATTACCAAGATTTGGTAAGGACTAAATAGATACCGGAAGGGTATGGAACAATTTAATAAATTCTCATCAAGGTTTTACGTACTAATTTGATTTAGTTAGGAGATGACGAGCCGTCTAAAAGGGTACTGAACCCTTAAGAAGTCGTGATTAAAGGACTTAATGGAAGACTATGTTAGTAGATTAAGCTGCTTGGTATGCTTAAGAGAATTGTACGGAGGAGATCCGTATGAAAGTAATTATGGTTGTTATGATTAAGACAACACGATTATGGGTTATGAAAAGTTATTTTACCCATTTACGAGGGGACTGATAAGGTAGGCTTGGAGCATGGAAAAATGCGAGCCTAAGAATATTGATAACCGCCGAGACCTTAGGTATATAAGGCCTTCTCGGCAATAAGATTTAATTCAGACTTTTGGTAAGAGTTAAGTACGACGGTGGGTCGGGTTGAGAACCTATTACGGGTCGCACCATAACCTAAAATGGATTGGGATCAGTTGGTAGCAGTCCTGCTATGTGACAGGGTCACGAGGATGCCAGACCCAAGTCTAGTTAAATTGTTTTGCGGGTTCGTCGACGCATTCCACCGGAACCAGGTCGTGAGAGCCGGAAATGACATTAAATTGTTCAATGTAGGTAGCTCCAAAGATTGGAGGCCAGAATTAGGATGGAAGTTATGTACGTATACTAGTATAAGTTTGGAAGTACGGGAAGAGTACAACCAGTAAGGAAAAAAGCAAACTGGTGTAAAGGAATAGAGCCTGAATCCATGAGAACCTTTCGGGGTAGCCACACCAGTGGGTGTTTGGGTTGTAACTGAGCGGGTACATAGGGATTGACCGGTGATGATATACGATTGGCAGACTTGATTTTAGTAAGTCTATGTGACTTGTTCGGTTGAAGTAAATAAATTGATGTTGGAAGTATGTGGTACGTGAATTTGAAAGCTTAGAGACTGAGATAAGAACGTATGATCATTGAAGGATTTTATGTTAAGTACCCTTCGATGTGCTTGGAGTTGTTTAGTGTGGCGGTCAGGGCCACGACTTCCCGAATGATTTCAGGAAAATGCGCAAGACAAGAATAAGATAAGTACGAGTGCTGCCTGCAGAAAACTGAAGACATCATTGGTAGGTTTTGAAAATCTACATGATGTTTAAGGCGGTGCTTGATGATTAGATATATACAGGACCGCAAGAGGACCCTGTGAATAGGGTTGTAACTTCAAGGAAAGATTATGAAAGGGAGATAAGCTCTCTCTCCCACGTAAAAGGATAGTTTTACGTATTATTGAGGGTTATGCGTACCCATATCATTAGGCGATGGTTATGAGACTGGTAAAGTCTTCAGTTTCGTCATACAATAGGTTACAATTTTAGATAACCGTGGGGAAAGTATTGTGTTGGGGTAATGGAGAACGACATTAGGAAATGGTCGAGGATGTGTCTTAAGGATATAAATGCTAGTAATAAGCATAAATGGAAATGTGTGACCCAGGAGCGAGGTAGAAATATTTTGGGTAAGTAATTAGTATGATGAAGGGTTATGACCAGAATAATAAGGAGAATGCAATTACAATTATAAAGGTTTCCCAAGGCATAGTTACCAAGACTAGTGTAAAGACCATTAAAAATGTCGGGCCAGACCGTATATATACGGGGAGGTAAGGGACCCCAGGGCAACTTGAAATGAAAAAAAATAACTGCGAACCAATATTGGGTTATTTACATAGAGGGATGAAAAGGTAAGACGAGTAGACACTCGAACGATAAGAAATCTTGGCAAGCCATTGGATTATGTAATACCATGAATTGGGGTTGAACACCTGACTATAAGCTCTATGAGCTGGGAGAAAATAATAGGGTTACTACTTGACGAGATCAAGGAAATCTCCCCCCTAAATTGTGATTGGCTGGAAGTTTTAGCCATGAGTCAAGCAAAGGAATCGAATCTAAGTATAGTGACCAAGTTTGGTTGCAACAGAGAAATGGAAACATGAATCATAATTGAGATTATATCCCCGAATATTTCGTAAGTATGAGACAGGCTTCCAGTCATTTGAAAGTAAGCTGACTACGACTACAGTTCTAACCCCTCCTGAGGCCTGAGGGACTAGAGGGTTAGGTTGTTATGGTAACACTTTGGGTGTTTGAATGGGTTATGAGCAGATGCAACACGATAGGGTAACAACCTATATCTCCCGACAGCTACGGGAGAATAATGGAGGAGCTCAGGTTCGAGAGGTTGCCGAGTTTTTCCTCGTTGAGGAGGTGAAGATGCGACAGTATAAGGATCCAGTTCTAGGGCGAATTTGAGATACGGCTCTCCAAGAGGAGGAGGACCTGTATGGGTAGCACCGGATAAGGTGTTGTGATATGAGGAAAGATTGTGTGTGCCCAATGTTGCAGGACTTGTCAGCAGGTTTTAGGGGAGGCACGTAGTGCTTATTGCTCTATTTGTTCGGGGTCGACTAAGATGTATCATGACCTCAGATGTATGTATTGGTAAGATGACCTGAAGAGGGACGTAGCAGAGTTTGTTGCTTAGTGTCCGAATTAGTAGCAGGTCAAGGTTGAACACCAGAAGCGTTGTGGGCTATTACAGGCGATTGAGATCCCGACTTAGAAATGAGAGGTGATTAATATGGATTTTGTTACAGGGTTGCATCGTACTCGGGGGAAGTGCGACTCCCTGAGGGTCATAGTAAACAGGCTGACGAAACCAACCCATGTTCTTCCGGTCAGGACCACTTACTCGGCTGAGGTTTATGCTAGATTACATAGCAGGGAGATTGTGAGACTTCACGGGGTTCCTACATTTATGATGTCAGACAGATGAGCTCCGTTTACGGCTAACTTCTGGAGGTTTTCCAGAAGGTATTAGGGACACAAGTGAGTCTCGATCTGCGTTCATACTCGCATCGACGCGCAGAGCGCACTATCCGCATACACGAGGATATTCTTCGGGCCTGTGTTATTGATTTCAGGGGTAGCTTGGAAGATCATTTGCCTCTTGTGGAGTTTGCTTATAACAACAGCTACCATTCTAGCATTCAGATGACGCCATATGAGGCTTTGTATGGGCGTAAGTATAGGTCGCCGATTGGTTGGTTCGACGTGGGCGAGGTTCAGATAGTTGGCCCAGACTTGATTCAGCAGGCTGTGGATAAGGTGAAGCTTATCCAGGAGAGACTATTAGCAGCTCAGAGTCGGCAGAAGTCTTATGTAGATAATCGGTGTCGACACTTGGAGTTTCAGGTTGACGATTGGGTCTTCTTGAAGGTATCACCCATGAAGGGTGTGATGAGATTCAGAAAGAAGGGAAAACTTAGCCCAAGGTACATTGGGTCTTACCAGATCATCCGTAGAGTAGGCAAGGTTGCCTACGAATTGGATCTGCCATCGGATTTAGAGGCGGTACATCCGGTCTTCTATGATTCTATGTTGCGAAAGTATATCGGAGATCTATCGAGAGTTTTCCCAGCTAGCGATGTCCAGGTGACAGAGGGATTATCTTATGAGGAGAGTCTCATAGCTATACTCGATCGCCAGGTCAGGCGACTGCGGACCAAAGATGTGGCTTCTGTCAAAGTCTTGTGGCAGAATGCTAATAGGGAGGAGATGACCTGAGAAGTAGAAGAGGACATGATGAGGAAGTATACTCACTTATTTTCGACACCTTCAGGTAATTCATTTCCCTTACTTGTGAGGTTTTTTGCTTAAGTACTATTATGTGGCCACGTGTGACATTATTGGTATGTATGGGTTGTAAAAGGGAGACTATGTCGCTATCTATAAGATTGACTCCGAAAGAACATTCAGGGTCGAATGTTTCTAAGGGGGGAGGAATGTTACGCCCCGTAATTTCAAGAGAATAAGATGAAGACGTACGAAAGGAAATAAGATTTGAATTTGGAAAGATAAGTTGGCAAAAATGTTCTAGACATATTTTGAGTCAACTTTGGAGTGCTATATATCCCAGTTTATTAAGAGTTTTTAGGTGTTTAAAAAGCCTAATATGAAGTTCGTTGAGTCTAGTTTCCAACGCAACAAACCGCTCGTCGATAGGACATCGGAGCGGAGAAGTATGGACGTTAGAAGTTCAGTTGGCAGAAGTGAAGGAAAAATATTTCAGACAGGCGCCACAGCGCCACGGCGCCGGTTGCAGGGTCGCGGCGCCGTAAGTCCTGAAACTTTCTGAAGTTGCAGCGCCACGGCGGGATTTTTTTCGCGAAAAATGGGGAAAATCAGAAGATATTTGTGTAAAGGCCTATGGGAGGGCGACAAGTGTCCCTACCATCTTGTAGACCAAGAAAGGTCTTATATATTGACCAAGTCTTGCAAGACTTGGTCATTTGCAAGGATTCATCCACAAGAAAACTCCTCTTCTCTTCTCTCTAAAAATTTAAAGAACCCTAAGCCTAGTGAAATTTTTGGAAAGGCAACAAGAAGGAAATATGTTGGCGAGCTTGTAGGGGGTTCGTAGAGGTGATTTTAGCGGGAAGAAGAAGTGTTGCGGAAAGAGGGCTAAAGTGGGCGAGATTGTTAGACTGTCTTGGGCGAAATACCAAGGTAAATTCATTCTCCTTCTTGAAATAAATTATGTCATGTGTTGTAGAAATTGGAGAAGGGTATTGTGATGAGTAAAATGGATATAAGAATTGCATGTTGTCATGTCATAAATGAAAGTATAAAGGGCAGTTTTCGAGCCTCTAGTTTGTTGGATTTATATGGTCGTTGTCTTCACTTTTATGTGGGGTTTATTGAAGTGATTTTAGTAGTTGATAATTTATCATGTGAATTATGCATTGAAGATTGATAAGTGTTATAGAATATTGGGAGCCTAAATCCGAGCATGAGCTTATTAGCCATTGAAAGTACAATACAAATTGGTCGATAGTTATAATCGTCGCATGTTATCTAAATAAGGGATTTTAGTTGTTGAAATTGGTTGCGACTATAAAACATGTTGGAACGACAATATGGATTGAAAAGGAATTGGAAAAGATTGTATGTGGTTGTACATTGTAGCCGAGGATGACATTTAATAATGAACAGTTTATGTAAATTGTGGGGCAGAATTTTACACGTCCTGTTAAGGCGTGTAATCCCCTTTGGTTAGCTGAATTGTTGAGCCTTAAATGTGGTGTTTGGTTATTGATTTCGGGCCTTGAAAAAGGTGGAAAAGTATGTAGAAACAAAGGAAGTGCTGTCCAATTTTCCGTAGAATTAAGTGACTTTACACTTGGGATATTCTACGTTTAAAGTTAGAAGTTAATAGACGTATTGTGGTCATTTTAGGTTGACATACGACGTACGACATATTGGACTTAGCAAGTGGATTGAACCGAAGAGGTATGTGAACTCTTCCTATCCTCTTGAGCATGAATCTTATGAAATGTATAGTACGGTAGACGTACGTGTTTTAAATGAACTCGGTTTTATTTTGGTATCCTTGTAAGGATTTTCGAAAGTGTAGTAACTCGTTTTCAAAGAAGTATATGTTACTTGACTTGAAAAGTATAGAATACTTGATTTGGGAAAAGTATTGACAACTTGATTTCTAAAGTTAAGAGACTTGAAGTATTTTGAAAGTTATGTAACTTGATTTGAAAGTATAAGTCTTTTGGTTATAAAAAGAATGAATTTGCCTAAAACATAAAGAGTTATAACGGTTTTATGGAAAGTTAGTTATAACGGTTTTATGGAAGGTTAAGAAAGTGGTCTATTTTATAGGCACGAGTTGCCTAGGTTGTGAAAGTAGAAGTTACTTGGTTTTAAAGCCTTGAAATGAATTTCTAAAGGTGTAGTAACTTGATTTAAAAAATAGACATGCCTTGATACTACGGGTGTTAGTATCATGGGGTTTTTATATAAAAATGGTTCTTTTTAAAGGAACGGAAGTACATAATACTTTGGGTTAAATTCCCGGATTTTATAATGACATGTTAGTACCTTAAGTAAACTAAAATGAGAGTGTATATAAATAAGGCTAATAAGAAGTTAGGGGATTTCTTAACTTGCTTATGTTATGTATGATAAGCCGGTGGTGCTTATGTTATGTATGATAAGCCGGTGGTGCTTATGTTATGTATGATAAGCCGGTGGTGCTTATGTTATGTATGATAGCCGGTTGCGCTAGGTTATGTTATTCTTGCGGGGTAAACCCCCGGGTTACTACTTATTCCATGGATTTGCTATCCATGACGAAAGTCGGCGTTGTACTCATTGCGGGCCACCGCCCATGCAAATGAAATAGTCTCATGCGAGGCGGATGACCTCATCATGCGGGTCCACGGGACCTACGCGGGTGAAATAGTCGGGAGTAGGATTGCTTAATGATACTACGCGAGTGACCTACTTTGATCATGAGCCTCCTATTTTTATGCAGAAAGTATATTCTTGAATACTCATTGTTAGTAAGGCACAGTAATCGTTATTTGAGTTATCATACATGTCTCCACTTTATTTTAGACTATATGATTTCATTTCGATTTCTGGGCCACATACTTGCAATTGTTAGATTGACCTCCTTGTGGGGAGGCTGCGTTCATGCCACGTAGAGTTATACAGTTTCTTGATCCTCACTCTTAGGATCACTGCTCATTGTTGAGAAACTCCATTACTCGGAGGCTTGTCTTTGGTTGCATCCACGGTATTGTCGGTTGTTGTACATTCAGGGGTATGGCGGGGCCCTGTCCCGTCACAGTTGTTATGTCAAATTCTTAGAGGTCTGTAGTCACGTATGTGGGTCTCTAGGACATACATATACTTTCAGTATAATTTATCTTCTTATATATTATTGGGTAATTCTCATCTTATAAGTTAATTTTTTTAAATTAAATTAAATCAAATGTCATTTTTAATAACGGAAGTTGTAATTAGAACTATTATATACTTTGCATGTGGTTTTACACGCCTGTTCAAATTAAACATGCTTGAAACAGGGTTTTCCCGAGAAATCAAACCTTTTATCATGCAATATTCATTCCCTGTAAAAAGAATAATAAAAGGAAAAAACACCTAATAAAGAAAAAAAACGAATATATTCATGTTTTTGGTAGGATGTTACATGCCTTATAATTTACTGTTTTTTTTTTTTTGTTGACGAAGGAACCCGCAGCCGCTACTCTTTCGAGTGCAAGACAGGTAAACTCCCGACCGACGCAGAGTCGCAAACCACGTCAGCCATGTAAACCACACTTGGCAAGCCATGTGTGACAGGCTCAACCAAGAAGGTTTATGCAGGGGATCGAACTCGTGACCTTGCGGTCCCGCGCTCTACTGCTACACCAACCGCCTTATAATTTACTGTTGTTACCAGAATTGACAGCTCGCTTCTTAGTTTAATGTGTTCTTATGTTGTGAATAATGCTAACTGTTTCATTATTATCAAAGACAAATCACGAGCGTTACATATTAAGGCAATGATTAAATATCCCAGTTGTCTTTACTGCCTTTATGTAAAGTGATCATGAAGCTTACCATGCATTTTCTACTCCTTTATCTGGTAAATTAGAATTTAAAAAGTACGTATAATTAGTGTTGTATTAGATTACATATTTATCATATTGTTCTGTTGGAGTGCCGAAGCAGAGTACAGAGGTGTTGCTAATGTTGGTGCTGAGATATGTTGGCTTCGAAACCTTCTTTTGGAGCTTCAATATTCATAGCGTAAGGCATCTTTGGTTTATTGTGATAATATATCTGTCATCTATCTATCTCATAATTCGGTTCAACATCAGCGATCCAAACACATTGAAATGGATATTCACTTTGTTCGTGACAAGGTTGCTCTTGGTCATGTCAGGGTATTGCATATGCTTTCTTCATATTAGTATGCGGACATATTCACAAATGATCTTCCTAGACAGCTATTTCTCGACTTCAGATTCAGTCTTAGCGTCCGGCCTCCTCCCGCTCCGACTGAGGGGGTGTATTAGCACGTATAATTAGTGTTGTACTAGGTTACATATTTATCATATTTTGTATTGTATAATTATGGTAGGATTGAGATCATTATTATAGAATGATTCAACATTGTACACATATATATATTTATATTAATAAAATAGGCTCCCCAAAGGACATTAATACATTCTTACAAAAAGTTTAAAATTCTAATTTTTACGTGTTCGGTGGGAGGAGAAAATTTGAATTTGAGGTTTTTTTTTCTATTGGGGTTTGGGAGGGGGGGGGGGACAAACGAATTAAAAAAACAAAAAAAAATGTATGTGGGCTTATGAATTTATTGAATCCGTAAAACAAATTCAATAAAAATAGAAATTAAGGGGGTGTATTCAATTAGGATTTTAAAAGATTGTTTTGGGATAAATAAGTCTTGTGATATTCAATTAAGATTTTTAAATAATCTAAACAAGTCTTGTGGTATTTAATCAAGACTATTAGGATTTTTTAAAGAGTGTGTCCAAATCTAGTGGTATTCAATCAGGATTTATTTAGATTTTAAATAAGTAACAAAAAGTCTTTTGGTATTAAAAAACTTACTAAACAATCAGGATTTTATGTGACTTTTTAGTGGAAGATATAAATAACAAACTCTATAAAAAATCTCACCCAAACTCATATCAGACTTTTTTCTGACCTAAAGAATCTGAGTCACATACACCAACTTCTGGCAAGGGTTTTTCATGTATAACTTCTGCAAGAGGAAGTTCTAGAGATCACTTGGTATGATTCCCCAATAAAAGGGTTTCATATCTATGCTGATGTTCCGTTTGTTACTATGAACAATAATATCAAGTTACTAACCACCATTATCTTTTAGCATTAAATATGTGGTATATTGTCATCTGTTAACTTATTTAGTAGTTACAAAAAATAGATAAATAATTGTAGGATAATGAGAAACATAGTACATGAATATTAATAGTCACAAGAATAACTATGGAATTTATTTATTTAACAACTGATATTCTCTATTTTTGAAAACAAATGGAAACAGTATGTTAGAAGAGGTCTCAAAAATCTATGCACGCAAGTTGATTGCTGAAATACTTGTTAGAAAAATTGACATGAAAAATCCATGTGTTCCTTTTAAATATTTATAAATCTTATGATAAATTTTTTAAAATTCAAACATAATTTTTTTTTTAAATCTGTTAAGTCATTATATTTTTAAATAATATTTTAAAATCCAATGAATTTATTCATCCCAAAATAGTCTTTTAAAATCATAATTGAATACACTCCTAGACTGGGCCGAGCAAGACTCAAACTCAGGTGTCATGCAAGGACCTAAGGGGCACAAGAATCAATTGCGCCAAACATCTCTCACGGGTCTTTTTAATTATATAACAGATATTTAGGGTATATACACCATATATATATATATATATAATTTTTCCGTGATTAACGTGGACACGTAATCCCCTCCTAATAGGGTGGGTTCGCCTCTGATTATTATAGAATCTAGATATTTTATATTGAAAATGCCTCGCATCAAAGAAGAGATTAAAAACAGCCAAGTGTGGAAAATTCAAAAGGACCGCCGAGCGAGGTTCAAAGTAAGCATTAAATACATGCATCAAAGAAGAGAGCAACGCCAAATCGGAAAACATTACCTGGCAGCAAAGGATTGAAGCTAGCCCTCAGGACACAGGCGAGGGTAAATGGTAAGGTGATTGGAGTATAATCACTCCGATATCGCGGATTCGAATCCGTGTGGTAACAGTCTTTGCTGAAATATTGCAAGGATTGTTGCTGGGTTCGCGTCCCGTTGGTCATCTCCCTTGCAGGACTACCACTCTCGCATATCCTGGTCAAACAATTAAAGAGAACGTGACCTAATTTCTAAAGGCAGTGCAATGATTTGCGACTATAATAGGAATATATCTAGCTTCCACGTTTAATTAAATACCATGAACTTATGGCATTCATTTTCTTCCTAAAAACTTCTTTTATGTCAATCACATTGCAACTAACCTCTTTAATTGCATGCTAAACCACTAAGTGATGAGAGACTAAACATAATCTTTTGCTCACACGTATAATAAGGAAGAAGACCTTGCTGGCTATTTCTTATTTAGGCGAGAAATGAAGCTCCGTCTTTGTTTTTCTTCAAACCACCAATTTTCTCTCGCTCGCCGCTACTAACAGGGTCTCGATTGATTTCTCTTCCTTTAGCTACTAAGATGCGAGAATAAATAGAAAGTTTCTAAATGTATAGAAGACTCTCGATTGATTGGTTGATAGAACTGGAAGAGGGGGTACATGTCAAGTATCGGTCTGGGATCATGTCTTAGAGCAATTTCATAGGAATATAGGAGACGATCTATTTTGAATAGACGAGTAGCAGTTAAGACGAATACTACGAGCATTAATAATTCGGTTAATAAATAATGGTCGATAATTCAAAGTACGGAAGAATAGTTTGAGAACTCAATAGGATTGGTGGATCAACTGCAACCCTAGAAGATTCATTTCATTGATAACATAAAACCCTGCTCTTTCTTGATAAAAGTTCATTATTTGTTTTGTTTTATTTTACTTAGTTTATAATTAACATTTTGGATTTTCTTTATTGTTTAGATAATTAGCTTAGTTTAATTTAGTTAACGTTTAATCATAAGTTTCTATGAGTTTGACATTCGATTTCAAGAATTACTATATTACTTGTGCGTTTGGGAGCAACAAATTTTTGGCATCATTGTCGGGGACTTAGAAATTAACTGTTTATGTAGATTAAACTTTTCTTTTGTCTATTCATTTTTTTTAGTTTAATATTTTGTTGTTCTTCTTGACATGGCATCTGAAAATGAAAATTGATCGAATGTTGGATATTCATATTTTAGTGACTATTGTCGACTTTGGGAGGACCTCACTTATCAAAATGTTATTCTGAATAGATCATACGGAATGAGTGGTGTGGCCTTCTAAATTATATGATTGAAACTTTTGTAATTGGTGTGGTGGTTACTGAAATAATTGTAAGTGTTGTCATCTTTCCCCCGAGCTCCTATCTGTTGTTTGTGATGTAGACAGGAGTTATACAGTGGAATATGCGGAACATGATGCTCAGCTTAGTGCCAAATTCACTTAGATGCATGCTAGTTCTAAGACTTGTAATGATCTGCAAGTTAAAGGTTTAGTCAAAACCCAAGACAAACCTCAAATAGAAGAAGAGAGAATTCATGCAAGGAGATATCTTGGAAGAAGCAGAGATAGTTAGAAAATCTTTGCTAACGAAACAAGCTCAACAAATAAAACTTTACAGATTTTTCTGCTATGGTATTATGAACATGACGACACAGCTGATAGAAGGCAGAATTGAGCTAATACAAGAGAGACCGATTTGACTTAGATATTCATGACTTGCAGGCTCAATTGAATAAAAATATTGAGGCGTCCGATGCCAACGACCAATTGTCACGGATAGTAGTAAGCTTTTGGAGTAAGAAAGAAAAATTCCAATTATTCGACCAGAAAATTATTGATGAAGCCGATGTTGAGGAGGTATACAAAAGTGAGAATGTAAAAAATAATGTGATTTTGGAGTTGGGCCATATCAGTCTTTATTCTAAATATTTTCTATAATATGTTGGTTGGTGACATGGAAATCAAGCCTTCTAGGCGTATAGAGAGGTGTATAGATGAGGAACAAGGTCTCTACATCCTAAAATTTTGCACGCCGAAAAGAAAAAATGGCATTTCTCACTTAAGGGATAAGAAGTGCAAAATGTGATACCTGTTGCTTGGTTACTTTGTTTTCACACCATCGCCGTACGAGAGAAGAAGAAAATTTTCTGAAAAATTGGGGGCACAATTCATATCTCAAAGTAAAAGGAAAAGTGGTGAAGGTGATGGCGTCGTGCCGCGACGTTAAATCAACAAGCGAGGCAACCTAATATTACTACTTTATTTGTTATTTTTGTAATGTGTTTTCGTTATTATAGGAGTATGAACATGAAATCAAAACCATTCAGAATATACGCAAGCAAGCCATAGATTTGGAATTAAGTGTGGGGTGCCCGCATAAAGAATCAAGGCTTGTTGGGAGAAGTGTAAGTAACTCATGAGCTGCTAATACTTCGGTCTTTGGCCTTTCAGAGAGTTTCTTTTACCCTCATAATATTTACGTGTGTACTGAGAACAGTGCATAGTTTTACATGTAGGGTGGGGAGATACTCTGTGCTCAGTCTTAGTAGTAATTAATAATCCATCTCGAATTTTCTTTGTGCATTTGTTCTTTTCCAAGAGATGTACTTAAGTCGGGTAATTTTTAAAAATTAAGGATTAGTTTTTATTTTTTATTTTTAGAATTAGTAAAAGAGAGAAGAATGGTCTTTTTACTAGTTTGATACTAGCATATTTAGGCCTGAGCTTGAGTAGTATCTTTTGTGAGTGTTTGAAAGTTAATATATAATAACAAACTTTCTGACAGTTAGATTCAGGATAATGACTATGTATATAGCTTTTTCTTATTTTGTAGTTCGTCATTACTCTGTCTGTCCGTCTTAGAGTAGAATTGATATATCTTGATTGATGGTTGTGCCATGAGTGGTGAAGATTTATTTCATATATTTTATATTTTGCATCTTAGTCTAGAGTCTATAACTTGCCCGGCATATTATTGAAGTGAAATAAAAGTTTTGCTTTGTTTAAAAGATGATAACATGTTTTATTTGATATGTCTTGTGAATTTTAGCATGTTCAAATTTTGTTACCACTAGTTATTCCTTTGAGTCGGTACCTTTCGTTTGGTAACCCCATTTTTGCCTTAACCCGTTTGTTGAATTCCTAATTTTTGCACCCTTTTTCTTTTAGTATTGTAGCTTAGACTGTGATATAATTAATAAAATTTTGGAAAAAAATGGCCGAGTGTAAAAGGATGACCAATGATAGCTGCAAAGTGATGAGAATGCCCTCTTAGAAAAAGTGTGATATGATAAAAAAAAAAGAGATACAATTGCTTGGAAAAATGAGTGAAACGTTCTTAATATGAGAAAAATACTTGATATAATTGATGAAAAGGGGATGAAAAATAAAGAGGAGAGAATAATTAATGATGAAGTCTAAAAGTGCAAAGTGCTTAGGGAAGTGTAAGTCACTATCATATAATTGTCTTATCTGTCGCCTAGACAATATTACAACCCGTTAAAATCCTATTTGATTGATTGATTCTATTCGAGCACACTTAATTAGTAGATACGTACATAATGAGCAAGCCTATGCATGCATACATGTGAATTCTTTGTGAGTGTTAGAGTTGTTCTTTCATGCTAAGTCCTTAAATTATATTCAAATAAAACTGGGTGGAATATTTCTTGTAGTGATGACACTTGTTTCATGATAAATAGATGATGTTATTAGCTTTCTTTGACAGAGTTGATGAGCGAACTTAAATTTAATGAGTTAGAGTCTATCGCTAAGGTTAGAAGGAATAGAAGTTTGTTATTTTTTTGTTGACTTGTATATCTTGCATGATGATTAGGAAGTGTATATGTGATGTTGTGAGTTTTTATAGGGCCTAATTGTTGGTATCAATTAAAGTGGTGGTGTTCCTATACTTGATTTATTGAGGGTGTGTTTAGTTATTTGTTCGAGAACGAACAAAAGTCTAAGTGTGGGGCGGCGATGTTAGATGTATTTATACGCTTTTTCGCCATGTTTTATTCATAATTATATCTTGTGTTAGAGCTAAATGCATTAAATACACTTGATCAATATTGATTTTGCGATGCATAGCTAATATGTGCATTATCATTAAATACTTTACATTGAAAATGTTCCGTTTCAGAGAAGAATATATTAAAATCGGCCAAGTGTGAAACAAGTTCAAAAGGACCTAAGCAATCCGCATGCTCTGGAGCTCGCCCAGCGAGCAAGAAACCAAAAAGGAACAAATGAAAATAAGAGAGAAAATCCAAAGCGAAACGAATTACCTTGAAGCAAAGGAATAACGGTAGCCAAATGGACTGATTAATTTTTTTTATCTACGAGCCAATCATTAAAGACATGCATGTTGGTAAAAAAATGGTGAACGAAATGTTACACATAATCAATGTTTGTTGAATCGAGAGATCACTCTCTGTCTTTAAAATAAAATTGTCTCGTATAAATACTTTTACCGTAGACAATGGTCTTCCAAGATAAAACAACAATAATCAACAAAGCAAAGAAAATTATGTTGATCCCAGCGAAGTTAACGAATATAGACAGATTGCTATTTTCTATATTTCGAAGAACAAAAGAAAATAATATAATTAGTTTCTGTTTCGGTATACAAAGAAGAGAAGAGTTTTTTTGGAGTTTGTAGATTATTTTATGTACTGTATGTGTTCTCTTGTCATTCGAATTCAATAACATTGTTCAATTTATACCACAAATAGGAGACCTGTCAGAATAGTCACAGACTCAGAATCGCTGCCAAGGGTTCCGAAAATATGAGGGATCAAAGTGACGTTTTCAAAATTTCAGGGACCAAAATATAAATATAAAATATTTCAAGTACCAAAAAAATATTTTCGAAAACCAGCCCATAACCCACAGCCCGAGATCCAGACTGGGCGGGCGGCGCGTGTGTGGGGTTTAGCTCCGAACCCAAGCTCTTCTCCCTTCCAAACACATAGGTTACCCCTTGGGGTCCCCAAACCTTACTCATAATAAAAGCTTATATATTGCTCAATCATTTCTTCTTCTACTGATGTGGGAGATTTGTTCATTTTTTGCCAAAGAACACTCCATTTATTCATATCTCAAACACCTTACTTTGTGTACCAAATATCTTTCATTTCTGAATGAAATTTGACTATACTTGACACTAACATCATCTATTCATTTAGTAGATTAAGCATGTGCGAAGAAACGATATTTCTAACATATGAGGCCCATATATTTAAGTCATTAAAAATGGAATAAATCAATTCACATTAATATATTTCCAAACAATCCAGGAGTAAAGGTATCAAGGGTAACAAAGTCTTGCAGCCAAATGACGTGAGATTGGATTTGTTTTTTTAAAGCCCAATCATTTTGATGCTCTATAAAAATATATCCATAAACATAATTTCAAAGGAACTCTTGACTCAGGGAGAGTTAGGAGTCGTCATGGAGGTTAAAGTTTATCGATTTTACCTTTTCTTCTCTATATTACTATTAGTTTTTATATATTTTTTTATGAAGTGTTATTTTTTTTCATGTCTATGTGGAGTTAAACTTCACGTTCTAGGGTTGTGCTAAACTATGAATATTGACGATTATTTATATCTTAATACAAGTTTTAAATTTTGATTGTTTCTTTAATATATTTTGTGCATAATTGATTGATTGTTTAATATATTCTGTGCATAATTGATTGATTGTTTGGCCAACAATTAGGTTCTATCAACTATCTAATATACATACATGTAAAAGATGTTGTTAGATTAGAGAAGGGTTAAAGAGAGTGTGATTTAACTTCCTAAAGGCAGGGCAATAATTTGTGACTAGGATAGGAATACCCAGCCATCACGTTCAATTAAATACCATGAACTTATTGCATTCATAATATAGCAATTTCATAGAAATATAAGCAGTGATTTATTTTGAATTGGCGAGTAGTAGTTCGGGAGAATAACACGAGTATTAATAATCCAGTTAGTTAGCAATTGTCGATAATTCAGATTAAGGAGGAATAGTTTGAGAACTCAATAGGATTTAGAATTGGTGAACCAACCATAACCCTGAAACAATCATCTCATTGATAACATAAAACTCATTCTTTCTTGGTTAAAGTTAATTACTTATTTTCTTTTATTTTAGTTAGTTTATAATTTAAACTTTAAATTTTGTTTCTTGCTTAGATAATTAGAATTAATTTAATTTAGTTAAAAATTAATCATAAGTCTCTATGGGTTCGACATTAGATTTCAAAAATCTATGTTACGTGTACTACCACACACGCTTGTGAATGCGTTTGGGAGCAACACATATAATTAAATATACTTATTTCCAGTCTATCATAATCTCGCATTGGACATTTGTGTGGAAGAATAAATTGAACTTATGAACATATTAAATATATAAATAGAACAATTAATGTGGAAGAAATTACAACAATCTTTTTTCTTGGTAGTTGCGAAAACTTTTATCACCAAGTAATAAAGTAATTACAACATTATCAAAGAAACGTATATACAACATTATCTAAAAAAAAAAAAAAACAAAAAAAAAGGTAGCCAAGTTGGTGAAGAAGAGAGCGGGACCGCAAGTCACGAGTTCGATCCTGCATAAACCTTCTTTGGTTGCCTCACACATGGCTTGCAAGTGTGGTTTACATGACGTGTGGTTTGCGTGCATCGATCGGGAGTTTCAGGCGCACTGAAAGAAGAATAGCGGCTCCTTCACAACAAAAAAAAAAACATTATCTAAAAAATACTGGACATACGATCCTTATAAGTGAATGAGGAGAACTAATTAACAAATCACCAACAACTATTCTAATATCCCTCAACTACAAAGCCATCTCAACTATGACAAAAGTTCAGTTCTTGCAGCTTTCAAGTTAATCTCCCGAATTATGAAGAAAACCTCCCGAATTATTATCTTAACCATTGCATCAGTAGACCTTGTGTTTTTCTGAAATATTCTATTATTTCTTTGTTGCCGCACATAATTCATACACCCAACCATAGACATTTTGAATATTTCAGTATTAACATTCTTTCCTCAGTAATGTTGGGTGCCTCAGCAGTTGCTACGATTCTTACACAATATCAGAAATACAAACCCAATATAAAACGGAAAAGAACGATTACAAGTCAAAATTGTTCGACAACAAAGAACTGGAATGAAATTGTGAGTACAATGATGGATGTACGAGATTAGTAACAAACTATTACAAGTACTTCGAAAGTGTAAAGTATATGGATTACAATATTAACAAACTGTGAGTAATTTGTGAGTACAGCAATTACAATGGAATGAACGGGAATGTAAGTAACTATTACAAAGGTTACAAACTGAAAATGAGAACAAAAATAAGAGGTTTGCTGAGTCGAGTGATATTCACTCTGTCCTTAAGATAATATTGCCCCGTATATATCCTTTTACGGTGATTGGCAACTTGTCTTCCAAGATAAAACAACAACAAACAATTGAGCAAAGAAAACTCAAATTTTTACTAAAAAGAAAAACATTTTGAGTGTGAAAGAAAGCTTAGAGAGGAAGAAGTACCCAAATTTTTCTGTTTGCAAGTGTGTTCTTCAATTGAACCAAAGGCCTCAATTTACAGTGTATGAAAGATGACCTCTCATCTAGTCAACTAATGACATTCAAGATCCATGTAATGGCACTTATTGAGGGTTATAATTCAGCCAAATAATGCCTGAATTCAAGTGTCAAGTAATGAAGGATCAATGCTCCAAAACCAGCCTAAAAGTCAGAAACTTTTCGTCTTCCGTAGACCTCACTGCCAGTAAAGCGTCGCGGCTCTGCCTGGGAGGCGCCGCAGTGCCTGACTTCCAGTAGCCAAACCACTAATTAGCATCGCGGCGCTGGCTGGAGGCGTTGCAGCGCTCTGGCGCCGCGACTCCGACGGTACTGCGTCGCGACCCTTCGCGGCTCCACGGCAATTTCTGACTCGTTTCATCTTTACAAATCGTACACTTCTTCCTTCATTTACCAACGTGAAACACTCATCATTTGGCCAATAATCGTCTATCATTTCATGTCTCAAACATTTTTATTATGTATCAATATCTCTTTCACTAAGGAAATTTACGATCATTGGTACAACGTGTGCACATGTGTGGAAATAATGTTTCCGACGTGTGGGGCCCTAATTATTCGAGTCATAAATAATAGAATTAAATTTAATTCACGTTAATAAATTTCCAACAATCCCCTCTTGAAAGAGATTTTTACGCACTCACATGATGTCTTTCTAGCAATCTTTCGGCAGATCGATGTTGCATATGGATAGGTAGTCGTGGCTTTGAACCTTCCATAGTTGAATACCATCGGACTTACTTCCTGCACGGTGAACGTGATGTCTTGAACCGTTAGTGTTTAATGCAAGACAACGGTACCAACACAACAACTTTCCTTACTCGGTTCTTCTTTAATGTTTTGTCCATTGTGGTTGTGGACACGTCTTGGATTCTTAAGTGCGTTCATTTGAGGCAGCCTGTCCTTGCACTTAAATAGGTGATCTCCCACAAGGTATCCTGCTATATCCCACTTCACAAGTGTTAGGAACTATTAAATGTTTCCCCAAACTTAACCTCAACCGTTGAAGATCATTAAAGGTTTTTGAAACTTAACCTCTACCCACACTGCAGACAACACTTAATGTCTATTATGGGAACAACTTCAGATTCATGTTTCTTTACAAAAATCATTATCCAAAGTACTCTTGCTTCCACCGAAGTGTTCAACTGAACTTTTACGATTTAGTTTTCCCATTGAACCTAATTCTTGGGATCTCCAGTCAGTAAGGTTGGGTATCCACCGTATCAGTTCTTATTGATTGAGATAAGACTAGTCCGCTAAATGTCTTAGAGATCTTGATCTCTAAGATGACATTTGCAATACCCATATCCTTTATGTCAAAACATTGTTTCAACATGTTCTTAGTCTGTAGGATCAACCCAGGACTGCTCTTTGATCAACATGTCGTCTATGTAAAGGCATATCATGACGAACGAGTTGGCATTTCCTTTCATTTAGACACATTTGTCACTGTCACGACCCGACCTCGGGCCCGCGACTGGTGCCTTACCCCGGGCACCCTAGTGATACAACATCAGAGAAAATCAGCGGAAACAAAAACTTAAACAGGAAACAAGATACAAGATAAGAAAATAGGTTAACCAAAACGGTCACCTTCATGTATATACAAAATAACCGAACAGTTATAATCCTTTACAAACCCCGCCACAACAAGATGCTGCACTTCTAAGAATGTAACAACAACTATGGCGGACAGTGGCTCGCCATACCCCGAATGTACAAGTACCTACAGGATGTGGACTATACTAAAAGATAAGCCTCCGAGAAACGGAGCTTCCCAAACGCTGAATGCGATCCTATGGCGAGGATCAACAATCGTGTACCTCAACTGCAGATGAACGCAGCCCGGGCGAGGTCGATAACAGGTACCAAGTATGTAAAACTGAAAATATTGTAATGAAATCACATTTCATCATTTTATAAAATCATTTCGCAATAAGTAAACAATTATGTCAAGTAAGGGGACGCATATCCTCAAAATAATCACTCACACATAACTATGGGTCTCACGCCCATAATATCAATCATGCGCCGGAACCCATTCTCATCGCCATAGCATACGATGTAAAACAACACCCATATGTGAACTCGAACACTAGATCCCGCTCGCTATTAAACCGATCTGGCCAAGTAGAGTAGCAAACTACCAGATCCGAAGGCTAGTCATAAAACTTCACGGGCCAAGTACGGAATCCAACTACCAGATCCAAACCAGCCACGCAACTGGCCGAGTAAAGTATCTTAAGCTAGCGTACCAGAGCCTACCGTCTCACGAGATATGACCGTGGCAAGTATCTTAAGCTATCTACCAGAGCCTGCTGATACACGAGAAATGACCAGGACAAGTATCTAAAGTGCTCAGAACCACATGTACAAATCACGCCCGTGATTGTTCGTCACCGCGGCAAGCTTCATGGATTAGCGGTCCATGGTCTAATAACATAACCCGGGGATTTAACCCCTCACAATGACCGCATGCCCCGACATCTTACCTCGGTATAAGCATGGCCATGAAACCATCCCATCGACGATACCCGGCCACCCATCGTGTCAGATGTCCAAAGGAAATAACAAGATAATACTCAAAGCCGACGATACTCGTGGCCACCCATCGTGTCGAGATGTCCAAAAGAAATAACCGATAATACTCAAAGTGGACGATACCGTGGACCATCCAACGCACAAGATGTCCAACAATCAATCAAATAGTCGCCCTCCACCGAGACACTAGAGAACAAAATCAAACACTTGCACCACAACAAAGCTATCACCACAAGCATAGGCAAGTTTAAGGTACTTTTATTTTATGTCAACAATCCGGGTTTCAACCCCAAAATACTACATACTTTCATTCTTTCAAAAAGACCTCTTTTTACGTAAAAGCCATATGATACTATTACTCGTAGTATCAAACACATTTTCTTTTCAAACCAAATTACTACACCTTTCAGAAAATCCTTACAAGACTTTTAAAATCAAGTACTCTATACTTTTTAAACCAAGTGCTTTATAGTTTTAAGACAATATCAAGTATACTTTTAAAACCCCGTAAATTACTCTTTTCAAAACAAGTAACCCATACTTAAATCAAGTTACTTCTCCTTTTCCAAAATTAAGCCGTTTATAAGTAAAGTCTCTTATTTTAACTTCATAAAGTCGTTATAACTAACTTCCCATAAAGCTATTATAACGTTTTATGTTTTAAATAAACCAAATCCATTTCACACTCGTACGTCTACCGTACTATATAGTTTACAACAAATCATGCTCAAGAGTATAGGAAGAATCACATACCTCTTCGGCTTAATCCACAAGCCAAGTCGAGTATGCCGCGCGTAGAAAATCCACCTATAATAACCACAATATATCTATCAACCTCTAGTTCTCTTCGTAGCATATTCTAAGTAAATAGTTCTTTATTCTACGGAAAATTCGCAAAGACCTCCCCTCGCAATCACATAAATAACCTCCTAACAAGGCTCATACCAAGCCAACAACTCATGGATTACACGCCTAACCTGACGTGCAATTCTCGCCTCATAATAATACTACACAAGTCATCAGAATACAAACCAAATGTAAATACAAATTTCAGCTTCTTATAATCATCCTTCCAATATCTTATACTCGATTCTAAACTACTACAATATGTAATATCCAATTACAATAGGGGGACAAAGATCATTACCTCGACAAGCCCAAAATTATCCAAGTTTATAAGTCGCTCCTAAGCAAGGTTTAGCTCCAAATATTTGTGTTCCAATCCACCACAAATCACCCTTAAGCTCCTAATCAACTTCTACTCAAGAACCAACTCAAACAAGTGAAGAACACTTTGGTTTTTCTTCGCGCCATGCGGTAGTCCCCGCAATCACATAAATAACCTCCCCTAACAAGGCTTGTTACCAAGCCAACAACTCGATGGGATTACACGCCTAACCTGACGTGTGCACTCGCCTCATAATAATACTACACAAGTTCATCAGAATACACCCAAATGTAAATACAAATTTCGCTTCTTTATAATCATCCTTCCAATATCTTATACTCGATTCTAAACTACTACAATATGTAATATCCAATTACAATAGGGGGACAAAGATCATTACCTCGACAAGCCCAAAATTATCCAAGTTTATAAGTCGCCCTAAGTTAAAGGTTTAGTGTCACGACCTGCTCCGGTTCGGATCGCGCCTTAACGGCACCCAAGTAGTCATACATCGAGTAATCGAAACATAAAGCAAGACATGAAACAGCTTTATAAAATAAGACATGATTTTGTGAGAAAACATCGCTTTCTAAGATATATATATAATCACGGTTTAGCGCTACATCCGACATCGCATAAATACGACTCATGCACTTCTAAGGAAATATACATCTATGGCGGACAGGGCCGCCATACCTCGATCAGCATAAAAACTAGCTACAACAGGTGAGATCATACCAAAAGTAGAGCCTCCAAGAGATGGAGCTCACGACACCAACGTAGAGATCCTAAGGATGCGGATCTAAGACTGCCGCTTCTTACCGCTGCAGATGAACGCAGCCTCGGGCGAGGTCGCATAACAGTACTAAGTATGCGAAATCAGAAGTACTTAAATGAAAACATATCATTTTTAAAACCGGTTTACAAATATGTGCGAAACAACCAAGGAAACCGCATATAGTGCCACATCACAAACAAGAGCAACAATAGTAATCAGAATACGCCTTGTCTAGGCCGCGAATGATCAAACAGGCCACCCGCCACATCCTCATTCTCGCAAGCCTAATCTCGACTCCCGGAGTCCGCATAGCCACTCGCACGGGCCCGCATGAGGTATAACCCCGCATCGGCGGGTAGCTACCTCGCATCGCCCCGACTCGCCGTCCGCACGGCCACATGTATCGCATGAGACATAACCCCGCATACTAACTCGAACTCTCGTAGCCCGCATAGGCTCCTCGACCCGCATGAGGTATTCTCGAATCACGGTCCTGCATCGCCGAGTCTACCCCAGACGGAGGCACTTAACCTCCCAGATTATCTCAAGAGTGAGTGATAGACACTAACATAACGACTTATCTTTAAACAACATAAGTACAACAAGGATACTCACTTATACAAACGTTATGCGTACTAACACACATAGCAACATGTCATGTCTACTTATCAAACCATCTTATTTATTCTTTCACAATTTCATATAAGTCTGTTAGAAATACATAGGCAACTTGTTTCTTTTATCAATCTTAAGTGGTTATACTTAACTTCCCATAAAGCTAGTATAACTCTTAAGCTTCGCTTGAGAAACCAATTAGTTCTCTTCAGAAAAATGGTTCAAGAGTCCTTTGAAATGTTTTCGCTTCTTTATTATTCAAAGCTTAAGCGTGGCATTGCAGCACGTATTATTCAGCTTAAGTCAAAGACATTGCCGTTAGTTATTATTCGCTTAACACATGTACGCTCACCGCACTATATACATATTGTAAAATATCATGCTTTAGGAAGAATCACATACCTTCTACAAATCCACCGCCAAGTCGAGTATGTCGCGCAGAGAATCAAATTTATAATAGTCACAGACATCTATCAAAGTCTAGACTATTCTCAGAGGTCATTCTAAACAGAGGGTCCTCAATTCTACGGAAAGTCGGGCAAAGACAACCCTACCCGTGAGCTATATAAGTTCATCAGTGAAAACAAATTCATGTAAGTACAGTCAGATATTCTTCTTTTATACCCTTCTAAGGTGTTACAGTTCAATTCTATTCCTTAATAACCTTCTAAGTATTTATACTTATTCTTATTCTACAACAAAGAAGTATTCTCTAATTCAAAAGAGGGTTAGGATTAGTTACCCTGTAAGCCCAATAATATCCTAGAAAAGTCGCACCGAGCAAGGTTTTGCTCCTAAGTTGTATGCTCCATGAAACCTTAGAAGTTCTTCACAACTTCTACTAAGTACTAAGGTATTTGGGCTAGGGTATTTTGGGGCATTATAACAATACAAGAAGGCAACTTTTCTACCAAGGAGGGGGTAGGTTTCTAGGCTAGGGCTGGGGTAGCCTCCAAGCTTCTCGGAGGAGTGTGTTGGACGAATTGCTTACAAAGGGAGAGGAAGGATTTTTAGACTTGAAAGCTTTTGTGGATGAAGAACTCTTCATCTCAAGAGGGTATTTATAGGTCAAGACATGGCCAACCAATGGCCAAGATTTAGCCAAGTGCTAGGCAAGTGTAAGGTCAAGATTAGGGCAAGTGTACCTAGCCAACTTGCACACAAAATATCTAACCAACTTTATGACAAGGATGGTCATCCATTCGCCCTATTGCCGTGACAAGTCCACCAATGAGAGGGTGGCGTGTCGCCTCTCGTTGGTCCAAAGTGTTACGCCTCTAAAAATCCGCAAAAATTAGAAATGACATAGCCGAATTTATCCTACGAAAGTCGTGGAAACGCTTTCGCCTAAACTGTCGCTTTGTGAGTCAGGCCTAAAAATCGCCCAAGGCCTAACTTTAAGACCAAACTTTTCACGTATTCCTTTACGCACATACTGAAATACGGTATAACATTCTCCTTCCTTAGAAACATTCGTCCCGAATGTTCCTTCCCAAGACAGATAACGATAAGGTTCTTCAAAACTTAAACAGCTTTGCAAAGCCACACACGCCATAAACAACACTTAGGCATAAACGATAATGAAGATTTACAAGTAGGAAAGTGAAATACCCGAGGCGGGGAACAGTGAGGATACTTCGCCTCATGTCCTCCTGGCTTCCCACGCCATCTCCTCCTCGAGCCTGCTCCGCCACAAGACTTTGACGGAAGCCACGCCCTTCGTCCGCAGACGCCTAACTCGACGATCGATTATCGCGCATGGAATCTCTCATACGATAACCCCTGGCCACTGACATCACAATCGGATGTACCCAGATGGATCCCCGATACATCTCCTCAAAGATAGAAACGTGAAACACCGGATGTATCGCTTCCGCATCGGACGGCAGATTCAACTCATAGGCAACCTTGCCTACCTCGCGACACCAAAACGCCCAATGTACTGGGCCGAAGTTTCCTTCTTCCCGAATCTCATCACACCCTTCATGGGTGACACCTTCAGAAAACCTAATCATCAATCGCGAACCTGATGTCGACGACGATGATCTCGTGATACGATTGCCGACTCGAGTCAATAGCCGCCTTGATAAGCTTCACCTTATCCATCGTCGCTGCACCAACCGTCCCACTAGCCGCACTCGCCCACCTCGAACCAACCTATAGGCGATCCGCACTTCCTCCCATACAAGGCCTCATAAGGCGCCATCCGAATACCTGAGGTAGCTATTATTATACGCGAACTCAACCAGAGGCAAATGATCCTCCCAACTACCATCGGAATTAACACAAAGCTCGCAAAGATATCCTCGCAGTCCGATAGTGCGCTCGTCCGTCGTCTGCTCGTGGATGAAATGCGACTCGTGCTCACCGCCCCTAAACCCTCTCGAAGCGACTCTCCAGCCGGCCAAACCGCTCTCTCGTCGATATGATCAAGTAGGACTCCATGTAGTCCGACGATCTCTGATGTAAAGTCCGCATAATCTCACCGAAAAAGTCGCCCCGACGGAAGAAAGTGGCTGATTTCACCGCCGACGATAACCCATATAGAATCATGTCTCCTCCGAGCGAGGTAATCCCGTGATGAAGTCCATGTTGATCACCTCCCACTTTCGTGCCTGATCTCTATCGTCAGAATAAAACCACTGTGCCTCTCGTGCTCTACATTCACCGCCGACAACACGCATCGAGCTACGAACTCGCAACGCCCTCTTCAAACCATCCCACCAATACACGCATCTAAGGTCGCGGGTACATCTTGGTCGACTTCGACGGATAGAGTAACGCGCTACGCGCAGGTGCTTCCCAAGAACTCCGCCAAGTCCTCAAACATCCGAACACACAACTCGCCTCAAACCTTAGCACCCCATCGTGCTACTCAAAAGCGACTCCTTGCCCTCACGAAGAGTCAGATCACGATAACGTACAAACCGGATCCTCGAATCGCCTCTTCACCTCTCGACGATGGAAGACTCGGCAACCTCACGAACTCTAACCCCATCGCTATCGTAATCAATCAAACGGACACCAAGGCTCGCTAATCGATGCAAATCACGAACCATGCCCTCCTCTCGGGCCGCACTCCGATAGACTCCCATCGACCTACGACCAAGAGCATCCGCCACAACATCGCCTTCCCGTGGTACAGATGTCCACATCGTAATCCTTAAGCAACTCTAACCACCGCCTCGCTGTAAGTTCAGCTCCTCTGGTCAAGATATACCGAGGCTCTTGTGGTCTGTAAAAATATCCACGTGAACCCCATACAAATAGTGCCTCCAGATCTTCAAAGCGTGAATCACACCGCTAACTCCAAATCACGGGCGGGGTAGTTCCTCTCGTGTTTCTTCACCGTCGGACGCATATGCTATAACTCGCCATGCCGCATCAACACACATCCCAACCCGATGCCCGACGATCACAATACACGACATAACCATCCGACCTCCGGAAGAGTAAGAACGGGGCCGCCGCCTCTTTTCAAAGAATCGAAACCCCGCCACAAGCATCACCATCAAACTTGGCCGCTTTCCGAGTCACTAGTCAATGGTGCAAAGATAGAAGCAAACTTCTCCATGAACCGCCGATAATACTCGCAAGGCCCGTAAAATCGCGAACCTCACGAGTAAGAGTTCAGGCCAAGTCTCGATCGCTTCGATCTTGCCAGATCAACTCGAATGCCATCACTCATAATATGCCCAAGAAACGCCATCAAGTCAACCAAAACTCACATTTGGAAAACTGGCGCATAATCGCTGGTCCCGAGAATCACAAGATAGCCTCAAATGCTCCGCATGCTCGCTCGAGCGAGAATAAACCAAGATATCATCAATGAACACTATCACAAACGTGTTCAAAATGGTTTGAACACTCGGCTCATCAAATCCATGAATACCACGAGCATCGTCAACCCAAAAGACATGACTCAACTCATAATGCCCGCACGTCCGAATGCACCCTAGTGGACATCCACCTCTCGACTCGCACTGATGATAGCCCGATCGCAGATCAATCTCGAGAAACATCTCGCACTCGCAACCGGGTCGAACAAATCATCAATCCTAGGAAGCGGGTATCTGTTTAATGGTCACCTTGTTCACCGCTCAGAATCAACACACGCGCAGCTGCCCCGCCCTTCTTCTTCACGAACAATACCGCGCCTCGTGGAGAAACACTAGCCTAATGAAGCCCTTCTCTAGCAAATCCCTGCCGATCCTTCAACTCTCTCAACTCGGCAGTGCCATTCGTATGGCGGAATGGAAATAGCCGAGTATCCGCAACACATCTATACAAAACTCGATCTCCTCTCGTGAGGATACCCGGAGGTCATCCGAAACACGCCTGGGAACTCACGACCATCGAATCGACGGAAAATCTGGTACCGCAGCCTTCAGATCAAACACCCGAACGAGATGGTAGATATACCCTTCTCGCACCATCTTCCTAGCCTCGAGGTAGGAAATAAACCTACCCCTGGCGATACCGTGCTTCTCCCACTCAACAACCGGCCTCAGAAATCGAACTGCATTATTCTCTCTTCAGCCTACATTGGCGTAGCAGAAGCTAGCCAATCCATCCCCATGATCACGCCAAGTCAATCATCTCCAACTCTATCAAGTCGCCAGTGGTCCGACGATCAGAACGGTCACAGACAAGCTCTAAATACCCGCCGAGCTACCACCGAATCACCCATCGCGTAGCTACCTCGAAAGGGTTCATGGACTCGTGCTCTATCCCTATCCTACTAGCAACAAGTGGAGATATATAGATGAGCAGTAGAACCCGATCTATCAAAGCATACACATCAAACCCAGAACCGAGCAAGGTACATGCGACGACATCGCGAGGCCTCCGATCCTCGCTTACCGACAAAGCATAAATGCGGCTCGAGGACCGCGAATCGGGACTCGAGCCACGGCCGCCGCGACTGGCCGACCCACGAGCACTCGCCCGGCGAGTAATCAGAGGAGATGACGGCGCAATGTAACTCGGGCCGAGCCCTACCACCGGGCCACGCTCTGGCCGACAAGCCTCGCAGTGACCTCGCCGCTACAATCAGAATAAGCTCCAAAAGTAGTACCACACTTCCCGAATGGGATCTACCGTGACGGCCACACCGGGTGGTCCCGATCGCCGCACTTCGCTACTCGACGCTCAAGCCCCGGGGCCCCGGTCCGCCAAAATCGCGGCCGTGGCCGAGACGGCAGAGTGCTCAGGCCGCCGTGGTGCGACCCAGATCGCCGCCGAGGCCGCCACCACGATAACCACCGTAAGACCTCCCGCCCCGCCTTCTTCTCGCCGCCGTTCGCCCACTCGCCGACCTTCGCGCCTCGCATCCAAGGGCGCGAGCTCGCACGCGGTAATGTCCATACCCGGCCGAGAGAAACCCCGCACATGACTCGCCATATAGTCGTTTCAGCCCGGTGACATAGCGTGCACCCTATCCTCCATATTCGCTACCAATGCCGGGACATATCGAGCCAATGAATCAAACTCGACATTGTACTTCGACAAAGGCCCTTCTCGCCTCGCAGTAAAAATCTATCACCGCGCCTCTCATCCGCGAGGCAAGAAGTGAGCGAGGAAAGCCTCGAGAACTCATCCCAATAGCCGGGACGCGTGCTTTCCCGGATAACTCCCATGAATCAAACCAATCGATCGCGTATCACGCACTTATGTGAACCAAAGATCACAGACCGGTCTCCGACGCCCGATCACTCAAAATCCTCAAGCCGACGGATGAACTCCCGCGATCATCCTCCGCCGATCCATAAAACTCCGGCTACATACCAAGAAGTCTCAGAGCCTCAAACTCTCTCGGGTGAACAACGGCGCGACGGCGCTGAGCTGAATCGAATCGCCGTGATTCAGCCTTCTCTCGTATCGCCACAACTTTAGCCAAAAGTCGGGCTATCTCTCAGATTTCCTAACCTCCGCCTGCATCGGGGATGCGAGTGCGGGTACTGTGGTCTCGCTGGGCCGGCGGCGCCATAGAACTCGCTGCCTTCGTATAGATCGGGCTCGAGCCTCGTGACTGGGTGTCTCGCTAGCGCCTCCTACCGCCGCTTCTCTGGGCCCGGTTGCCTTACGCGAGGCATAATCAGCATAGAAAGGAATACGTTAGGGGTCCAACCTATAACATGCCTCTAAAGCACGATCTCGTAATGAGAAGAACGGAAACCAATCCTAAATATCCTATAGCCTCCTCGACATTGGTGGTGCACAACACACCGATAATCAAGACTTACTAGATACGGCTCAGAGACACTTTCCGAGGATTAATCGCTCGATACCACTTTTGTCACGACTGCCTGCCCGTGGATCGTGCCTTAACGGCACCCAAGTAGTCATACATCGAGTAATCGGAAACATAAAGCAAGACATGAAACAGCTTTATAAAATAAGACACGATTTTGTGAGAAAACATCGCTTTCTAAGATATATATATAATCATGGTTTAGCGCTACATCCGACATCGCATAACATGACTATGCACTTAAGGAAATATACATCTATGGCGGACAGGGCCCGCCATACCCCGATCAGCATAAAAACTAGCTACAACAGGAGATCATACCAAAAGTAGAGCCTCCAAGAGACGGAGCTCCCGACACCAACGTAGAGATCCTAAGGACGCGATCTAGCACCGCTGCCCTTACCATGCAGATGAACGCAGCCCTCAAGGAGGTCAAGACAACAGTACTAAGTATGCGAAATCAGAAAGTACTTAAATGAAAACATATCATTTTTAAAACCGCCATACAAATATGTGTGAAACAACCAAGAAACCGCATAGTGCCACATCACAAACAAGAGCAACAATAGGTAAATCAGAATACGCCTTGTCTAGGCCGCGAATGATCAAACAGGCCACTCGCCACATCCTCATTCTCGCAAGCCTAACTCGACTCTGAGTCCGTGATAGCCACTCGCACGGGCCCGCATGAGGTATAACCCCGCATCGAGGGTAGCTACTCCTGCATCGCCCCGACTCGCCGTCCGCATGGCCACATAGACCGCATGAGGCATAACCCCGCATACTAACTCGAACTCGTAGCTCGCATAGGCCCCCGACCCGCATGAGGTATTCTCGAATCACGGTCCTGCATCGCCGAGTCTACCCCAGACGGAGGCGCCTTAACCTCCAGATCATCTCAAGAGGCGAGTGATAGTACACTAACATAACGACTTATCTTTAAACAACATAAGTACAACAAGGATACTCACTTATACAAACGTTATGCGTACTAACACACATAGCAACATGTCATGTCTACTTATCAAACCATCTTATTTATTCTTTTCACAATTTCATATAAGTCCTAGAAATACATAGGCAACTTGTTTCTTTTATCAATCTTAAGTGGTTATACTTAACTTCCCATAAAGCTAGTATAACTCTTAAGCTTCGCTTGAGAAACCAATTAGTTCTCTTCTCAGAAAAAATGGTTCAAGAGTCCTTTGAAATGTTTTCGCTTCTTATTATTCGTGCTTAAGCCGTGAGGCATCGCAGACGTATTATTCAGCTTAAGTCAAAGACATTGCCGTTAGTTATTATTCGCTTAACACATGTACGCTCACCGCACTATATACATATTGTAAAATATCATGCTTTAGGAAGAATCACATACCTTCTACAAATCCACCGCCAAGTCGAGTATGTCGCTACAGAGAATCAAATTTATAATAGTCACAGACATCTATCAAAGTCTAGACTATTCTCAGAGTCATTCTAAACAGAGGGTCCTCAATTCTACTGAAAGTCAAAGACAACCCTACCCGTGAGCTATATAAGTTCATCAGTGAAAACAAATTCTATGTAAGTACAACAGATATTCTTCTTTTATACCCTTCTAAGGTGTTACACTTCAATTCTATTCCTTAATAACCTTCTAAGTATTTATACTTATTCTTATTCTACAACAAAGAAGTATTCTCTAATTCAAAAGAGGGTTAGGATTAGTTACCCTGTAAGCCCAATAATATCCTAGAAAGTCGCTGAGCAAGGTTTTGCTCCTAAGTTGTATGCTCCATGAAACCTTAGAAGTTCTTCACAACTTCTACTAAGTACTAAGGTATTTGGGCTAGGTATTTTGGGCATTATAACAATACAAGAAGGCAACTTTTCTACCAAGGAGGGGGTAGGTTTCGCCAGGCTAGGGGTGGGTAGCCTCGCCAAGCTTCTCGAGGGAGTGTGTTGACGAATTGCTTACAAAGGGAGAGGAAGGATTTTTAGACTTGAAAGCTTTTGTGGATGAAGAACTCTTCATCTCAAGAGGGTATTTATAGGTCAAGACATGGCCAACCAATGGCCAAGATTTAGCCAAGTGCTAGGCAAGTGTAAGGTCAAGATTAGGGCAAGTGTACCTAGCCAACTTGCACACAAAATATCTAACCAACTTTATGACAAGGATGGTCATCCATTCGCCCTATTGCCGCGACAAGTCCACCAATGAGAGGGTGGCAAGTGTCGCCTCTCGTTGGTCCAAAGTGTTACGCCTCTAAAAATCCGCAAAAATTAGAAATGACATAGTCGAATTTATCCTACGAAAGCCGTGGAAACGCTTTCGCTTTAAAACTCGCTCGCTTGTGAGTCAGGCCTAAAAATCGCCCAAGGCCTAACTTTAAGACCAAACTTTTCAGACGTATTCCTTTACGACATACTGAAATACGGTATAACATTCTCCTCCTTAGAAACATTCGTCCCGAATGTTCCTTCCCAAGACAGATAACGATAAGGTTCTTCAAAACTTAAACAGCTTTGCAAAAGCCACACACTACCATAAACAACACTTAGGCATAAACGATAATGAAGATTTACAAGTAGGAAAGTGAAATACCCGGAGTGGGGAACAGTGAGGATACTTCGCCTCATGTCCTCCTCGGCTTCCCACGCCATCTCCTCCTCGAGCTCGCTCCGCCACAAGACTTTGACTGGCCACGCCCTTCGTCCGCAGACGCCTAACTCCGACGATCGATTATCGCATGGGAATCTCTCATACGATAACCCCTGGTCACCGACATCGCCAATCGGATGTACCCTAGATGGATCCCCGATACATCTCTCAAAGATAGAAACGTGAAACACCGGATGTATCGCCTCCAGATCGGACGGCAGATTCAACTCATAGGCAACCTCGCTTACCTCGCGACAACGAAACGCCCAATGTACTGGCCGAAGTTTCTTATTCCCGAATCTCATCACACCCTTCATGGGTGACACCTTCAGAAAACCCAATCATCAATCGCGAACTCGGATGTCGACGACGATGATCTCGTGATACGACTTGCCGACTCGAGTCATTAATAGCCGCCTTGATAAGCTTCACCTTATCCATCGCCGCTGCACCAAATCGTCCCACTAGCCGCACTCGCCCACCTCGAACCAACCTATAGGCGACCGCACTTCCTCCCATACAAGGCCTCATAAGGCGCCATCTCAATACCGGAGTGGTAGCTATTATTATACGCGAACTCAACTAGAGGCAAATGATCCTCCCAACTACCATCGAAGTCAATAACACAGCTCGCAGATATCCTCAAGAGTCCGGATAGGCGCTCGCCGTCCGTCTGCTCGTGGATGAAATGCAGACTCGTGCTCACTCGCCCCTAAACCCTCTCGAAGGACTCTGCAGCCGCCGAATCGGCTCCTGTCGATATGATCAAGTAGGGACTCCATGTAGTCCGACGATCTCTGATGTAAAGTCCGCATAATCCTCACCAAAAGTCGCCCCGACGGAAGAAAGTGGGCTGATTTCACACCGCCGACGATAACCCATATAGAATCATGTCTCTCCGAAAGCGAGGTAATCCCGCGATGAAGTCCATGCTGATCACCTCCCACTTTCGTGTCGGGATCTCTATCGCTCAGAATAAACCACCGTGCCTCCGTGCTCTACATTCACCGCCGACAACACGCACCGAGCTACGAACTCGCAACGCCCCTCTTCAAACCATCCCACCAATACACGATCTAAGGTCGTGGTACATCTTGGTCGACTTCGACGGATAGAGTAACGCCGCGCGCAGTGCTTCCCCAAGAACTCGCCAAGTCCTCAAACATCCGGAACACACAACTCGCCAAACCTTAGCACCCCATCAGGTGCTACCTCAAGCGACCCTTGCCTCACGAAGAGTCAGACACGATAACGTACCAAAACCGATCCTCGAATCGCCGCTTTCTTCACCTCGACGACGGAAGACTCGCAACCTCACGAACTTCTAACCCCACCGCTATCGTAATCAATCAAACGGACACCAAGGCTCGCTAATCGATGCAAATCACGAACCATGCCCTCCTCTCGCCGCACTGATAGACTCCCATCGACCTACGACTAAGAGCATCCGCCACAACATCGCCTTCCCGTGGTACAGATGTCCACATCGTAATCCTTAAGCAACTCTAACCACCGCCTCGCCGTAAGTTCACCTCCTCCGTCAAGATATACCGAGGCTCTGTGGTCTGTAAAAATATCCACGTGAACCCCATACAAATAGTGCCTGCATCTTCAAAGCGTGAATCACACCGCCAACTCCAAATCACGCGGGTAGTTCCTCTCGTGTTTCTTCACCGCCGGACGATATGCTATAACTCGCCATGCCGCATCAACACACATCCCAACCCGATGCTCGACGATCACAATACACGACATATAACCATCCGACCTCCGAAGAGTAAGAACGGGCGCCGCCTCTCTTTCAAAGAATCGAAACCCCGCCACAAGCATCACCATCAAACTGGCCGCTTCGAGTCACTAGTCAATGGTGCAAAGATAGAAGCAAACTTCTCCATGAACCGCCGATAATACCTCGCAAGGCCCGTAAAATCGCGAACCTCTGCGGAGTAAGAGTTCAGGCCAAGTCTCGATCGCTTCGATTCGCCAGACAACTCGAATGCCATCACCCGGCAATATGCCCAAGAAACGCCATCAAGTCAACCAAAACTCACATTTGGAAAACTTGGCGCATAATCGCGGTCCCGAGAATCACAAGATAGCCTCTCAAATGCTCCGTGACGCCTCGCCTCGAGCGAGAATAAACCAAGATATCATCAATGAACACTATCACAAACGTGTCCAAAATGGTTTGAACACTCGGTTCATCAAATCCATGAATACCGCACGAGCATCGTCAACCCAAAAGACATGACTCGAACTCATAATGCCCGCATCGTCCGAATGCATCCAGGGACATCCACCTCTCGACTCGCACTGATGATAGCCCGATCGCAGATCAATCTTGAGAAACATCTCGCACTCGCAATCGGTCGAACAAATCATCAATCCTAGGAAGCGGGGTATTCGTTTAATGGTCACCTTGTTCACCGCTCAGTAATCAACACACATGCGCAGCCCGCCCTTCTTCTTCTTCACGAACAATACCGGCGCCCCTGTGGAGAAACACTAGGCCTAATGAAGCCCTTCTCTAGCAAATCCCTAAGCCGATCCTTCAACTCTCTCAACTCGGCAGTGCCATTCTCAGTATGGCGAATGGAAATAGGCCGAGTATCCGCAACACATCTATACAAAACTCGATCTCCTCTCGTGAGGATACCCGGAGGTCATCCGAAACACGCCCGGAACTCACGACTATCGAATCGACGGAAAACTGTACCGCAGCCTTCAGATCAAACACCCGAACGAGATGGTAGATATACCCTTCTCGACTATCTTCCTAGCCTCGAGGTAGAAATAAACCTACCCCTACGATACCGTGCTCTCCCACTCAACAACCGGCCCTCAGAAATCGAACTGCATTATTCTCTCTCGCAGCCTACATTGGCGTAGCAGAAGCTAGCCAATCCATCCCCATGATCACGCCAAGTCAATCATCTCCAACTCTATCAAGTCGCCGTGGTCCGACGATCAGAACGGTCACAGACAAGCTCTAAATACCCGCCGAGCTACCACCGAATCACCCATCGCGTAGCTACCTCGAAAGCGGTCTATGGACTCGTGCTCTATCCCTATCCTACTAGCAACAAGGAGATATATAGGACAGAGTAGAACCCGATCTATCAAAGCATACACATCAAACCTGAATCGATAAGGTACCGTGACGACATCGTGAGGCCTCCGATCCTCGCTTACCGACAGCATAAATGCGTTCGAGGACCGCGAATCGACCGAGCCACGGCCTCGCCACACTGGCCGACCCATGAGCACCCCGCCCCGGCGAGTAATCAGAGGAGATGATGGCGCAATGTAACTCAAGGCCGAGCCCTACCACCACGCCGGCCGATAAGCCGCAAAGTGACCGCCGCTACAATCAGAATAAGCTCCAAAAGTAGTACCACACTTCCCGTAATGGGATCTACCGACGCCACACCGGTGGTCCCGACGCCGCACTTCGCTACTCGACGCTCAAGCCCCGGGCCCCGTCCGCCAAAATCGCGGGCCAGGCCGAGGACGGTGCAGAGTGCTCAGCGGGCCGTGGTGCGACTAGATCGCCGCCGAGGCCGCCACCACGATAACCACCGTAAGACCCTCCCGCCCCGCCTTCTTCGCCGTCGCCCACTCGCCGACCTTCGCGCCTCGCATCCAAGGGCGTGAGCTCGCACGCGGTAATGTCCATACCCGGCCGAGAGAAACCCCGCACATGACTTCGCCATATAGTCGTTTCAGCCCGGTGACATAGCGTGCACCCTATCCTCCATATTCGCTACAATGCTGGACATATCGAGCCAATGAATCAAACTCGACATTGTACTCCCGACAAAGGCCCTTCTCTCGCCTCGAGTAAAAATCTATCACCCGCACCTCCTCATCCGCGAGGCAAGAAGTGAGTGAGGAAAGCCTCCGAGAACTCATCCCAAGTAGCCGGGACGCTGCTTTCCCGATAACTCCCATGAATCAAACCAATCGATCGCGTATCACGCAGCCTTATGTGGAACCAAAGATCACGCACTGCCTCCGACGCCCGATCACTCTCAAAATCCTCAAGCCGACGGATGAACTCGCGATCATCCTCCGCCTCGATCCATAAAACTCGGCCATACTCAAGAAGTCTCGTAGCCTCAAACTCTCTCGCCGTGAACAACGGCGCGACTGGCACTGAGCTGAATCGAATCGCCAGATTCAGCCTCTCTCAGACGGGCCACAACTTTAGCCAAAAGCTGGGTTATCTCTCAGATTTCCTAACTCTCCGCCTGCATCGCGGATGCGAGTGTGGGTACTGGTCTCGCTGGCCGACGGCGCCATAGAACTCGCTGCCTTCGTATAGACTGGCCTCGAGCCTCGTGACTGGTGTCTCGCTAGCGCCTGGCCGCTTTGCCCTTCTCGCCCGGTTGCCTTACGCGAGGCATAATCATATAGAAAGGAATACGTTAGAGGGTCCAACCTATAACACGCCTCTAAAGCACGATCTCGTAATGAGAAGAACGGAAACCAATCCTAAATATCCTATAGCCTCGATTATTGGTGTGGTGCACAACACACCGATAATCAAGACTTACTAGATACGGTTCAGACACTTTCCGAGGATTAATCGCTCGATACCACTTTTGTCACGACTGCCCGGCCCGTGGATCGTGCCTTAACGGCACCCAAGTAGTCATACATCGAGTAATCGGAAACATAAAGCAAGACATGAAACAGCTTTATAAAATAAGACACGATTTTGTGAGAAAACATCGCCTTTCTAAGATATATATATAATCATGGTTTAGCGCTACATCCGACAATCGCATAACATGACTACGCACCTCTAAGGAAATATACATCTATGGCGGATAGGGCCCCGCCATACCTCGATCGCATAAAAACTAGCTACAACAGTGAGATCATACCAAAAGTAGAGCCTCCAAGAGATGGAGCTCGACACCAACGTAGATCCTAAGGACGCGGATCTAGCACCGCTTGCTTACCGCGGCATGAACGCAGCCTCAAGGAGGTCAAGACAACAGTACTAAGTATGCGAAATCAGAAAGTACTTAAATGAAAACATATCATTTTTAAAACCAGTTTACAAATATGTGTGAAACAACCATGAAACCGCATATAGTGCCACATCACAAACAAGAGCAACAATAGGTAATCAGAATACGCCTTGTCTAGGCCGCGAATGATCGAAACAGGGCCACTCGCCCACATCCTCATTCCCGCAAGCCTAATCTCGACTCGAGTCCGTGATAGGCCACTCGCACGTGGGCCCGCATGAGGTATAACCCCGCATCGAGGGTAGCTACTCCTGCATCGCCCCGACTCGTCCGCATGGCCACATAGACCGCATGAGGCATAACCCCGCATACTAACTCGAACTCTCGTAGCTCCGCAAGATAGGCCCCCGACCCGCATGAGGTATTCTCGAATCACGGTCCTGCATCACCGAGTCTACCCCGCATCGGAGGCGCCTAACCTCCAGATCATCTCAAGAGGTGAGTGATAGTACACTAACATAACGACTTATCTTTAAACAACATAAGTACAACAAGGATACTCACTTATACAAACGTTACAAGGTACTAACACACATAGCAACATGTCATGTCTACTTATCAAACCATCTTATTTATTCTTTTCACAATTTCATATAAGTCTGTTAGAAATACATAGGCAACTTGTTTCTTTTATCAATCTTAAGTGGTTATACTTAACTTCCCATAAAGCTAGTATAACTCTTAAGCTTCTGTTTGAGAAACCAATTAGTTCTCTTCTGTAAAAAAAATGGTTCAGTAGTCCTTTTGAAATGTTTTCAGTTCTTTATTATTCAGGCTTAAGCCGTGAGGCATTGCCGTACGTATTATTCAGGCTTAAGTCAAAGACATTGCCGTTAGTTATTATTCAGTTAACACATGTACGTCTACCGTACTATATACATATTGTAAAATATCATGCTTTAGGAAGAATCACATACCTTCTACGAAATCCACCGCCAAGTCGAGTATGTCGCACAGAGAATCACTTATAATAGTCACGCACATCTATCAAAGTCTAGACTATTCGTAGGTCATTCTAAACAGAGGGTCCTCAATTCTACGGAAAGTCGGGCAGCACAACCCTACCCTGAGCTATATAAGTTCATCAGAAAACAAATTCTATGTAAGTACAACAGATATTCTTCTTTATACCCTTCTAAGGTGTTACTTCAATTCTATTCCTTAATAACCTTCTAAGTATTTATACTTATTCTTATTCTACAACAAGAAGTATTCTCTAATTCAAAAGAGGGTTAGGATTAGTTACCCTGCAGAAGCCCAATAATATCCTAGAAAAGTCGCACTGAGCAAGGTTTTGCTCCTAAGTTGTATGCTCCATGAAACCTTAGAAGTTCTTCACAACTTCTACTAAGTACTAAGGTATTTGGGCTAGGTATTTTGGGCATTATAACAATACAAGAAGGCAACTTTTCTACCAAGGGAGGGGTAGGTTTCGGCTAGGCTAGTGGGGTAGCCTCGCCAAGCTTCTCGGAGTGGGGTGTGTTGGACGAATTGCTTACAAAGGGAGAGGAAGGATTTTTAGACTTGAAAGCTTTTGTGGATGAAGAACTCTTCATCTCAAGAGGGTATTTATAGGTCAAGACATGGCCAACCAATGGCCAAGATTTAGCCAAGTGCTAGGCAAGTGTAAGGTCAAGATTAGGCAAGTGTACCTAGCCAACTTGCACACAAAATATCTAACCAACTTTATGACAAGGATGGTCATCCATTCGCCCTATTGCCGCGACAAGTCCACCAATGAGAGGGTGGCAAGTGTCGCCTCTCGTTGGTCCAAAGTGTTACGCCTCGGAAAAATCCGCAAAAATTAGAAATGACATAGCCGAATTTATCCTACGTAAAGCCGTGGAAACGCTTCGCCGGAAAACTGCGTTCGCCATGAGTCAGGCCTAAAAATCGTCCAAGGCCTAACTTTAAGACCAAACTTTTTGTACGTATTCCTTTACGTACATACTCTGGAAATACGGGGTATAACATTTAGCTCCAAATATTTGTGTTCCAATCCACCACAAATCACCCTTAGAAGCTCCTAATCAACTTCTACTCAAGAACCAACTCAAACAAGTGAAGAACACTTTGGTTTTTCTTCAAGGTGCTCTCGGCCAAGGGGTAGTTTTAGGGGATAGGGTGTGAAATCTTTTCTAACTTTTGGCTAATAATCTTCCTAATACACTAAGGAGGAACACTTAAGAGTTTAAGAAGTTTTGGACAAGGTTTGGTTAAGGGAGAGGGCTAAGTGCCGAGAACAACAAGGAGAGGGGAGGGAGTATTTCAAGACTTGAAACTCTCAAGTGTGGATGAAGAAGTCTTGCATTAAGAGGGTATTTATAGTCCAATCAATGGCCAAGATCAAAGCAAGTGTGTGGTCTAGATTTGGCCATGTGTGTGTGGGTCCCACTTATCTATCTACTACACAAAATATCTTCAAGACTTTGACCAAATGTTTTACTCCTTTAAAATGCCAAAAACGTGCCAATCTTTGTCCACCAATTCGTCCAACATGTGTCACCAAGGGGTGACACATGTCGCCCTCCTATTGGTCCAAAATATTTCATCTTCCGAAAATATCTGTAATGTCAAAAAATCCGAAAATAAAGTGGGCCCCACAAACCGTAAATTCCTCCCGTGGACCCACGTGACCAATTCCGGAAATATAATTCCATAATTCTTAAATATTCCAAAAAGTCCGAATACCAAATCTGGGAATCCAATTCCCATTAACGAACCTTTTTCCTCACAAAACCCGGAAACTTTTCCGTCGAAAAAATCACACCTTTCTTTCTTTCCAATATTACTGTCGTATTCTCGTACGTATGTCCTCACATACATACCCTGGAACTACGGGGTGTAACATTCTTCCCCCCTTAGAAACATTCGTCCCGAATGTTCCTTCTAAGTCTCCAAACACGCTTGCTCCGGTATAGTCTTCACTACTATACTTACCTAACCAATTATGCCGCACCTGGCCATAATATAACACACGCGCAAAAATTCTCATCCAAACCCACGAGAAATCACCTCTAACATTACAAAAGCTCCCACTCATGGTCTAAGGATACTCCCTTCGCATCTTCACCTCACAAGAGAAATGATCAATTCCGTCCTCTTAACACATGTTCGCTTCCTTTCTTACTCGTCGTACCCTTCTTGCACACCCGAACTCTTTATAGTATATGTTCCACACTTCAGTCATCGCTCCAGTTTCCAAAACTTTTGAGTCACTACCTCCAAACTTGGTCATCTCACTAGCTTCAATTTCCTCTAAGGCCATTCCCGGCCTTCCCGATTCGATTATGGTCGGACACATCCGCGAACTCGTATGATGGTTACCTAGACTTGGGCCTAGCACTCTCGTGACCCTATCACATAGCGGGACCACCACAAATTTTCCTTACTTCAATTCGGGCTGCGGGTTGACCCGCAATCTGGCCTTAACCCGACCCATTTATCGTTCCAAGCTCTTGTTCCCCAATCCGGAACAATCTCACCAATCAAGTCACGAAAACCTAGTGGTCTTCTTAGCTCAACTACCCTATTTCATTTCACCCCACTCAGGGACTTATCACACAGTTATACACCACGTATGCTATGCACTCCGACAAAGGTCAATCGTAAAAAAAAAATCTTTTACTCAAGACGGCCTCGCATCTAAGGTCTCCACGTGCAATATTCTAAGGCTCATAATTTTCCCTGTCCCCAATCTTCCCTTTTCAACTAACCATGCTTTCTAAACACAATTAACACAGTGCTTATCCAAACATAACACTTAACCTAAAATCATCATATCACGAATAAAAATATCTAGAGGGTTAAGGATATACCTGAAATCAAAAAGGCGGTTCCAAGGACCGCTAGAACTGGGAACCTCTACCATGACCTCTGCCATGGCCTGTCGGTGTATGAACATCCTGCCTAGCTATCGAAGGCGAAGAACTCGCAACTAATCCCGAAAGCCGAGTCTCTACATCCTCGCTACCTCCGGTCGGAAAATTTCTCGCAAATGGACTCGCCGCCGCATGTAAACAGCCCTCGAATACCGTGACACTTCGCATGGGTTTACCACACCGCCACATCGAGGTCGGGGTGGCTTCATCCGCCAGACCCCAACTCCCCAAAACTCAACCTCGAGCCCGACCGCTCCTCAATACCTGAAGCCTCAAGATCAGAGGACCACTCAGATCGGGCGGAGGCGTATAACTAGTTCCGCCGAGGCGGTCCGCCTGAAGTCACCAAAGGACCTCGCCTCCGGCCTTCTTCGCTGGTATAGTCAATCCGCCGCCTCCGCTCTCACACCCGAGTGCATAAGCCTGTATGCGGGAAATGTCCATGCTCGGCTGAAGAGCTACACCCGAGCAAGACTCTGCCAAGTAGTCATCAAGCCCTGTGACGTAGCGGTGCACTCTTTCCTCCATATCTGCTACCAACGCGGGGACATACCGAGCCAACGAGTCGAACTCCACGTTGTACTCAACCGCACGCCTCTCGTCTCAAAGATCGTAAATCGGTTTACCGCGTTTCTCTTCATCCGCGAGGCAAGAAATGGCCGAGAAATGCCTCCGAGAACTCGCCCCAAATACCGGAGGCGCATGCTCACCCCGACAGCCCCATGAATCAAACCACGATCGCAGGATCACGCACCGATGCCAACCTAGACCACCGACTCGGTCTCAAGCCTCGATCACTTTACGATCCGTCAGAATCGCTTGATGAACTCCTGCGGATCATCCTCGTGCCTCGACCGTAGAACTCGCAGCCGCAACTCGTAAAGTCCCGTAGCCTCAAACTATCCGATCTCGGGTGAACCACGGTGCATCGAATCGCTGCGATTCAGCCTATCCTCATGTCCGCAACGATCCCGCTAGTAATCGCCATCTCCTCAGAATTCCATCTCTCCGCTTCCAGCCGCGGACTGGAGGCGCGGGTACCGTGGTCTCAGTAGCCACTGCTGCGGCTCTAAACTCTGCTGGGCCGGGCGTCGCAAAACTCGCCGTCAAGCACTATCTCGTAATGACCGGCTCGCGCTTCTCATACTCTCTCAGATCCTACTAGCAGCCTCTCACGCTTTGCTCTTCTCGCCCGGGTTGCCTGCGCGAGGCATAACTGGTAAAAACGAAATACGTTAGAGGGGTCCAACTTATAACACAGCTCTAAGGCACGATCTTAGAGTGAGAAGAATGGAAACCAATCCTAAATGTCCTGTAGCCTCCTGATTATAGATGTGGTGCACAACACACCGATAATCAAGACTCTACTAGACACGGTCTGTAGACACTTTCCGAGGACTAACTGCTCTGATACCACTTTTGTCACGACCCGACCTCGGGCCCGCGACTGGTGCCTTACCCCGGGCACCCTAGTGATACAACATCAGAGAAAATCAGCGGAAACAAAAACTTAAACAGGAAACAAGATACAAGATAAGAAAACAGGTTAACCAAAACGGTCACCTTCATGTATATACAATATAACCGAACAGTTACAATCCTTTACAAACCCTGCCCACAACAGTACTACAGACCTCTAAGAATGTAACAACAACTATGACGACAGTGGGCCCGCCATACCCTCAATGTACAAGTACTACAAAGTGACGGGACTATACTAAAAGATAAGTCTCCTGAGAAACGGAGCTTCCCAAACGCTGAATCGCGATCCTATGAGCGAGGATCAACAATCGGTGTACCTCAACTCGCGCAGATGAACGCACTTCAAGCGAGGTCAAGATAACAGTACCAAGTATGTGAAACTGAAAATACTGTAATGAAATCACATTTCATCATTTTATAAAATCATTTCGCAATAAGTAAACAGGTATGTCAAGTAAGGGACGATATCCTTAAAATAATCACCACACATAACTATGGGTCTCACGCCATAATATCAATCATGCGTGGAACCCATTCTCATCGCGGCAGCATATGATGTAAAACAACACCCATATGTGAACTCGAACACTAGATCTCAAGGCCATTAAACCGACGCCAAGTAGAGTAGTAGCCAACTACGATCCGGCTAGTCATAAAACTTCACTGCCAAGTAAGAAGCCAACTACGGATCCAAACCTACCACGAATCGCCGAGGCAAGTATCTTAAGCTAGCGTGCAGCCTACCGTCTCACGAGATACGACCGTGGCAAGTATCTTAAGCTATCTACGAGCCCGCCGATACACGAGAAATGACCAGACAAGTATCTAAAGTGCTCAGAACCACATGTACAAATCAAGCCCGTGATTGTTCGTCACCGCGACACGCTTCATGGATTAGCGGTCCATGGACTAATAACATAACCCGGAGATTTAACCCCTCACAATGACCGCATGCCAAGATATTACCTCGGATAAGCATGGCCATGAAACCATCCCATCGACGATACCCGGGCCACCCATCGTGTCGGATGTCCAAAGGAAATAACAAGATAATACTCAAAGTGGACGATACTCGGGCCACCCATCGTGTCAGATGTCCAAAAGAAATAACCAGATAATACTCAAAGTGGACGATACCCGTGGACCATCCAACGCCACAAGATGTCCAACAATCAATCAAATAGCCGCCTCCACCGAGAGACACGCAGAGCACAAAATCAAACACTTGCACCACAACAAAGCTATCACCACAAGCATAGGCAAGTTTAAGGTACTTTTATTTTATGTCAACAATCCGGGTTTCAACCCCAAAATACTACATACTTTCATTCTTTCAAAAAGACCTCTTTTTACGTAAAAGCCATATGATACTATCACTCGTAGTATCAAACACATTTTCTTTTCAAACCACATTACTACACCTTTCGTAAAAATCCTTACAAGACTTTTAAAATCAAGTACTCTATACTTTTTAAACCAAGTGCTTTATAGTTTTAAGACAATATCAAGTATACTTTTAAAACCCGTAAATTACTCTTTTCAAAACAAGTAACCCATACTTAAATCAAGTTACTTCTCCTTTTCCAAAATTAAGCCGCTTATAAGTAAAGTCTCTTATTTTAACTTCATAAAGTCGTTATAACTAACTTCCCATAAAGCTATTATAACGCTTTATGTTTTAAATAAACCAAATCCATTTCACACTCGTACGTCTATCGTACTATATAGTTTACAACAAATCATGCTCAAGAGTATAGGAAGAATCACATACCTCTTCGGCTTAATCCACAAGCCAAGTCGAGTATGCCGCGCGTAGAAAATCCACCTATAATAACCATAATATATCTATCAACCTCTAGTTCTCTTCGTAGCATATTCTAAGTAAATATTTCCTTATTCTACGGAAAATTCGGGAGCACCTCCCCGCAATCACATAAATAACCTCCCCTAACAAGGCTTGTTACTAAGCCAACAACTCGAAGGGATTACACGCCTAACCTGACGTGCACTCGCCTCATAATAATACTACACAAGTCTCATCAGAATACAAATCCAAATGTAAATACAAATTTCTTATTTATAATCATCCTTCCAATATCTTATACTCGATTCTAAACTACTACAATATGTAATATCCAATTACAATAGGGGGACAAAGATCATTACCTCGACAAGCCCAAAATTATCCAAGTTTATAAGTCGCTCCTAAGCAAGGTTTAGCTCCAAATCTTTGTGTTCCAATCCACCACAAATCACCCTTAGAAGCTCCTAATCAACTTCTACTCAAGAACCAACTCAAACAAGTGAAGAACACTTTGGTTTTTCTTCAAGGTGCTCTCGGCCAAGGGGTAGTTTTAGGGGATAGGGTGTGAAATCTTTTCTAACTTTTGGCTAATAATCTTCCTAATACACTAAGGAGGAACACTTAAGAGTTTAAGAGGTTTTGGACAAGTTTTGGTTAAGGGAGAGGGCTAAGTGCCGAGAACAACAAGGAGAGGGGATGGAGTATTTCAAGACTTGAAACTCTCAAGTGTGGATGAAGAAGTCTTGCATTAAGGGGGTATTTATAGGCCAATCAATGGCCAATATCAAAGCAAGTGTGTGGTCTAGATTTGGCCATGTGTGTGTGGGTCCCACTTATCTATCTACTACACAAAATATCTTCAAGACTTTGACCAAATGTTTTACTCCTTTAAAATGCCAAAAACGTGCCAATCTTTGTCCACCAATTCGTCCAACATGTGTCACCAAGGGGTGACACATGTCGCCCTCCTATTGGTCCAAAATATTTCATCTTCCGAAAATATCCGTAATGCCAAAAAATCCGAAAATAAAGTGGGCCCCACAAACCGTAAATTCCTCCCGTGGGCCCCACGTGACCAATTCCGGAAATATAATTCCATAATTCTTAAATATTCCAAAAAGTCCGAATACCAAATCTCGGAATCCAATTCTCATTAACGAACCTTTTTCCTCACAAAACCCGGAAACTTTTCCGTCGAAAAAATCACACCTTTCTTTCTTTCCAATATTATTGTCGTATTCTCGTACATATGTCCTCACATACATACCCTGGAACTACGGGGTGTAACAGTCACACTCATTAATGGCAAACTATTTCGATAGTAGAGTACTATCAAATTTATTGTGTCATTGCTTCGGGGTATGTTTCAGCCCGTACAAAGATTTGACAAGCCGACAGACTTTCTTCTCTTGTCCTGGAACTACATACCCCTCAGTTGGTCCATATAGATTTCTTCTTCCAAATCACCATTTAAGAAGGTTGTCTTGAAATACATCAATTTCAAGGTCCCGCAGTGCAGCGATAGCTATGAATACTCATATGGACGTCATTCTAGACACCAGAGAGTAGGTGTCAAAGTAATCAAGGTCATTCTTTTGTCGATAACCCTTGACTACCAACCTGACCTTATACTTTTCTATAGGGATATCCATCTGCTTTCAACTTTCATTTCTGTATCCATTTACAACCCAACGGCTTGTTTCCCAGAGGAAGATCAACCAACTCCCAATTATGGCTGTGTAGAATGGAGTCTATCTCACTTTCTATAGCTTCTTTCCAGAGCGGTGCTTCTGGAGTTGATAATGCATCAGCAATTGTCCGTGGTTCATCATGAACCATATAAGCTACAAAATCCAGACCGAAAGACTTATCTTTCCTGAACATTTTGCTTCGTCTTGGTTCCATCTCTGGAACCTCCAAGTCCTAAGAATCTGGAACACTGGATTCCGGATAATCAACCATTTTGGATTCCACTGGATCTGAACCGCCTAGATCCGAGAAGTCAATGACTCCTGGATCCTGAGAGCTTTGTTCATAACTTCGTTTGTGAGAGGCTATGTCTCTTTCCTTTCTAGGAAACGAGTCTTAAAAAAACTGGTATTCCTTGATTCCATAATTGTACCCACATGGATGTTTGGTACATCTGAATTATGCACTAAGAAGTGATAAACACTACTGTTATTTGTATATCTGATGAATATGAAATCTACAGTCTTAGGCCCAATCTTGACCTACTTTGGCTTAGGTACTTCAACTTTTTCCAAACAACCCACACCTTCAAGTATTTGTAGGTGGGTTTATTTCTTTTCCATAGCTCGTATGAAGTCTTGTTCTTCCCCTTATGCGGGACTCTATTAAGAATCTTATTAGCGGTACTGACAGCATCTCCCCACATATTTTGGGGAAGACCGAAATTGATGAGCAAGACATTCATCATTTCCATTAACATACGATTCTTGCATTCAGCGACACCGCTTGATTGAGGTGAGTAAAGAGTCGTTGTTTGATGAACAATGCCCGACTGGGCACAATATTCTTCAAAAGGCGCTACGTATTATCCCGCTCTTTCACTACAGATTGATTTAATTCGGTCGCTTAGTTGGTTCTCAACTTCTGCTTTGTAGCGTTTGAATGCTTCAAAGGCTTCATTTTTATTTTTTATTGTTAAAGGTAACAATACCTTGTGCTATCATCTATGAAATTCATAAAGTATTTGTTCCCCCTCTAGTTTGTGTAACGACCCGAACTCCGGGCCCTCGACTGGTGCCCTGCTTGAGCACCCTTCTACCCATACATCACATAAAATCAGCGGAAACTCTAAGAAAACTCATGTTATAAAAACAGCCAAGCCGATGAGGCTGCCACTACATATAAATGGGAACATTCCGACAATACAATAGTACAACTGGCCAACAATATATATACAACTCACGCAAGTCCAGCCCACATATGAATACTGTCACGACCCGAACCCGGGCCCGTGACTGGTGCCTTACCCCGGGCACCCAAGTAGCCATACATCAGAGTAATCAGCGGAAAATAAAACAAGACATGAATAAAGTGAAGTGTAAAACAGTTATCTGAGAAAAGTTGCCTTTCGGCATATATATATAACAATTAGAACAGTTACATCCCTTTTTACAATTCTGCCCACAACAAGATTACTGCACCTCTAAGAATGATATGACAACAAGGGCGGGACAGGGCCCCGCCATACCCCTGAATGTAAGCACTTACAACGACAGGGGACTATACCACTGATAAGCCTCCGGAGAAACGGAGCTTCCCAAACGCTGAACTGTGACCCTAAGAGCGAGGATCAACACTGGTGTACCTCTACCTGCGGCATTAACGACATGAACGCAGCCCCCCGAAGGAGGTCAGTACAACAGGTACCAAGTATGTGAAACTGAAAATACTGTAAATGAAATCATAGTAGTCTATATAAAGCAGGAGACATGTATGATAACCAAACTACAATTCACAATAAATAAGCAAATATGTCAAGTCGTGACTCACGCCTCAAAGTCATCACTCAAATATAACAATGGGTCTCACGCCCACAACATCAATCATGCCCGTGGAATACCTTCCTCACTATCGGCAGTCTATGATATAAAAGCACCAAGAATACACATGAACACCAGGTCCCACCTGTGTCATAATAAAACCGTACGGGATAAGTACGAAGGCATAGCCGACTACTAATACCCACAGTACCAACAAGGTCATAAATCAGATCATGAGATCTGTCTGCACCGCCACATGATCGGCCGCCACTCGCCCGCAGATCTAATGCGCGCGTCTAGTCCTCGAACTTCCGCTGACTCCGCATAGGCCACTCCAATGGCCCGCATGAGGTATTCTCGCATCGAGGGTAGCTACTCCCGCAACGCCCCGACTCGCGATCCGCATGGCCACATAGACCGCATGACCAAAAAGGCCGCACACTAACTCGAACTCGTAGCTCCGCATAGGTCCTGGACCCGCATAGGTATTCTCGAATCATAGGTCACATGCACTACCGAAGTCTACCCCGCACGGAGGGCCTTAACCCCTAATCATGTAAAGATGTGAGTTATATAATACTAACATAACAGATTATCGTTAAACAACATAAGCACAACAAGGGAAACCCCTTTACACAAACATCACAAGATACTAACACACGTAGCATCCTAACATGTTTACTTATCAAATCAACAAGAAAGTATTACAAGGCTATCACAAACCAACACAATCAAGTTATTCACACAAGGTACTTTCTACTTTATGTTAACACGTTCGGGTTTTTATCTCCAAAGTACTTCATAATTAACTCTTTAAAAGAATCCGTTTCTTTCACAAAAGTCACATAATACCCGTAGTATAAAAATAGAGTGACTATCTTTTTAAGTAAACCAAAACACTTCCCTTTGTAAAATCAAGTAACAACATTAGTTTCCAAACGTTCAAGTTTGCCTAATTCCAAATGCTCAAGTTTCTCATTTTTCGAAAGGTTTCGTAGTTCATAGTCTTAATCACTTAATGATATAATTCTCCTTTAAAACAATTTGAGAAACATATGCCTTATATGTGAGTAGGTTATTCTTATTCATAACAATCTTATTAAAGCAGCCATGATCTAGGAAATGTAATATCATTTTGTCTCATCTTAGCTTCTATGCAGATGGAGGTTTCTACTGGTTTTAATAATACTTTATTAGTCAATACATTTCCCTTTATTAACGCTGCAGTGGTTTGTTCGATACTTATTCTGATTTCCGAAATCAGTAAAACATTATTCTCTTTAAAAACCAAGTACTCATTACTCACGAATGAGGTTTCACACTTTTTAACAAAATTCATATTAAATTAATTAAGTCAAGTCTCTTATCTTTTAAGATCAAGTCTCTTAACTTCTAAAATCAGTAAACCATTCTTTTTATCTTTCTTAAGCCGTTATACCTAACTTCCAATAAAGCAAGTATAACTCTTAAGCTTTTAAAACCAAGTATTACTCTTCTTTCAAAAAGGTTTCTTAATTCTTTTGAAATACTTCAAGATTCTTATTATTCAGGCTTAAGTCAAAAGACATTGCCGTAAAACTACGTTCAGTTAACACACGTACCTCTACCGTACTAAATATATTCCTTTTAAAATATCATGCTCAAGAGGATAGGAAGAATCACATACCTCGCGACGATTTATCGACTATTAGCAAAACGCTCCTCGGCTATAACCCGGCTAGCCTTGTCCACCATTCAAGTAGTACATGCTACTCGCAGAACATTCAACCTATAAAGGTTATATAAGTCTATCAACATCTAGACTACACTGTAGAATATTCTAAGCAGTAGGTTCTCTATTCTCCGGAAAATCGGGCAGCACTTCCCTACTTGTTAAGTTACACAAGTCTACTGTAAATACAGTCCTATGTAAGTACAGTTTAATCTTCTTCTTATATACTTCTGATGTGATTTCAGTTCAAGGCTTTTCTGTAATATCCTTCTATTACAGTTCAATTCTCTTCTATGAATCTTATATTCATTTCTATACTACTACAGTATGTAATTTCCAATTACAATATAGGGACAAGAGTATTTACCTCGATAAGCCCAAAATTATCCAAGTTAAATGTCGGTCCTGAGCAACGTTTAGCTCCTACTCCGGGCGCTCCAACCCGCTCCAAACAACCCTTAGAAGTTCTACGCAACTTCTTCTTAATACTTCAACCGGCTATGAAGATTTTCCTTAGGGTTTCGTTTTTGGATCAAGGGAAGTATAATAGTATTTCTGGGCTTTTAGTATAGGTGTAACCTTGGAATACTACAAGGTATTTGGGCCAAGGTATTTTGGAATAGTATCAATACTTGGAGAATACTTTTCTACCAAGGGGGGGGGGGTGTATTTACGAGAACAACACCACTAGGAGGGGGGGTAGGTTTCGGCTAGCACCCCTAGGAGGGGGAGGGGTATGCCTCTCGGCCAAAAGGCCTTCTCAAGGCGGAGGGGTGCTCTATGGACGAGAACTACACAAGAAGGGGGGGAGGGTTTTCAAGACTTAGGAATTTTTGTGGATGAAGAAGTCTTCACAAAGGGGGTATTTATAGGCCAATCAATGGCCAAGATCAAGCCAAGTGGTAGGCAAGTGTAGGGTGAGGATTTACCCATGTGTACCTTATCCAACTACCACACAAAATATCACAAATATCCTACCAACTCCTCGACCTCAAATCGCCCAAGACCGCCCACAACAACGCTCCACTATGAGGTGACACATGCCACCCTCCCGTTGGTCCAAAATATTTCATCTCTCGAAAAATCCGCAAAAATATAAATGACATAGCCGTATTTTTCCTTCGCAAGTTTTGTAAAACGCTTTAAAAACGATTCTTTCGTAGTTGTGAACAAAATTTCGCCCTTGCCTAACTTTAAGGCTCAAACTTTCATACGCACGCCTCACGCATATACTCGGAAATACGGTATAACAAATACGCACTAAGAGTTTGGACAAGAAACTATGACGACAAGGCCCCGCTGCACTGAATATACATAGCCATAATGGAAGACCTGTGCCAAAATGACAAGCTCCGGAACATTGGAGCTATCCCAAAACACTGACCAAGGATCCTAAGCTCACGGATCACCCAACTGAGTACCTAATACCTGCGGACATGAACGCAGCCCCCCGAAGGGGGTCAGTACAACAAGGTACCAAGTATGTAAACATGAAGTACAGTAAATAAGATCATAACTGTACAAAAGATGACAGGGACAAGTATGAAAATCAAATACCAGATCCAACCGTGCCATATAAAATAAGAGTCAACTGTACCTTGTATCATTGTACCACTGTACCATTGTACCAATGCACCTTATAAAAATGAGAGTCACCGTATTTGTTTTCATATAACGCATCCCGACCCTTTAGTGAGGGACTCGGTGAAATCATCTGTGTAACATGTCCCGGCCCTTTAGTGAGGGACACGGTAAAGACCGTTCTATATACTGCCCGGCCTTTAGTGAAGGACTCGGTGTATCACATAACGTACATGGCCCATTTGTGGGACTCGGTGTATCACATAACATACCCGACCCATTTGTGGGACTCGGTGGCTCACATAACATACCCGACCCATTTGTGGGACTCGGTGAAAGAAGTCATATTCATATACATATCGTACCCGGCCCCCTAGTGAGGGTCTCGGTCGTACCCGACCTATTCTGGGACTTGGTGAAGTCATATAATGTGCACATACCATACCCGGCCCATTATGGGACTCGGTGAATATAGTCATCTCCATATATATACCGTACCCGACCCCCTAGTGAGGGTCTCGGTGAAATCCTCATATATGTACCCGGCCCATCATGGGACTCGGTAGCCTAATCATCTCATATTAGGCACGAATAGAATATCATTTGACTCTCAATAACATCTTTAAAATGAAATTTCATTTTAGAAAAACCAAGGCAATACCATGCCTTTCATTTTAAAAAAACCAAGACAATACCATGCCTTCCTTTTTAGAAATATCAAGGCAATATCATGCCTTCCTTTTTAGAAATACCAAGACAATACCATGCCTTCCTTTTTAGAAATACCAAGATAATATCATGCCTTCCTTTTTAGAAATACCAAGACAATAACATGCCTTTCTTTTAAAAAAATCCACCCTTTGGAAAGTCAAGACACTATACATCATGTATCATTTTTAAACCATCCTTTGGAAAATCAAGACACTTCCACTTTTAAAATCAAGTCACTTACACTTATCAAATCAAGTCACTTATACTTTTCAAATCAAGTAACTTATTTTTTTAAAATCAAGTAACTTATACCTTTCAAATCAAGTCATTTATACTCTTCAAATCAAGTCACTTATTCTTTTTAAATCAAGTAACTTATACTTTTCTAATCAAGTATCACTTTAAAACCTCATTTGATAAATCAAGATACTTATCAAATCAAATATTACTTTAAAACCTCATTTGGTAAATCAAGATACTTATCCTATCAAGTATCATTTTGAGATTAAGATCCAATAAAACTACGTACGTCCACCGTACATTACTTCACATAAACAACTTTCAAAAGAAGAAGAATAGTTCACACACCGCTTGTCGTCTGTACCAACTCGATAATTTAAATTCGTCTCGCTCCTCTGGCTAACATTATGGAAACATTTGCATAGTGATAACCGATCCGAATTGCCAAATTAATCTATTTTATGAGCCTTTAGCAGGTTATATATTAATAATGATCTTATCTAATCAACTGTGAACCTAGAAAGTGTAAAACGAACTGGTTATATCTTAGCTTCTATGCAGATGGAAATTCTACTCATTTCAATATAATTGATTGTCGATTCCTTTTTCATTTAACGCTGTAATGGTTTGTTCGATACATTTTCTCATTAGTGCTGTAACTTAACAAGATCAACTCGACTCCAATACTTCCTAAAAACTCTTACTAACTTCTCCCATAAGACTTGGTAAGGACTTAGGAATAATTTAGACATGCCTTTAGCATAGAATCAATAATATGAATACTCCTTAACTTCTAAGAGTATAATGAATTATGAAATAATACCACATGTATATTTCATACGTAGAACATGCCAAAAGAAGGAAGAGGTTCACATACCTTATTGACGACTAACCAACATGACAAGTAGAATACGTCCCAAATAGGTACTTCAACCTATAATGACAACAACACGTCTATCAACTTCATGAATACTAGTATACACTTATACCACATAATGAATCTCCTTTCTTATAAAAATTTGGGCAGCACTTCCCCTATTTATACGTACTTTTCCACCTTTCAAGAAGGCCAATTTCATCAACAACCAAGACACCAATTAAGGGCACAACCAACAGTTAACCGTGGTGATTCACACACCTATTTCTCACGTAAAAACAGCCTCATAGTCCATGTAAAACAGTCCACTAAAAACAGTCCACAATCCAACAACAACGAGGGTAAAATGTGAGGTCTTTCAACACCTTTCCACACCCTTATTCCCTTAGGACTTTCATTAGCAATTACTACATTTAAATATGCATATTGGTGGCTGAATTTCCAGCTTTATAACACCACAAAACAATCCCTAAAACGACACCACAATATCCTACTGTTTTATGGGCTTCTCGGCCAACAACAACAACCCAAAGCCCTTTTCATAATGCCTTGTAATCCAATTCAAGTTTCAACACTTAATATAATCCATTTCAACTTTCAATATCAACATTTCCTTCATTTTATAACATGCAATAAGTAACGATAATAACAACAATAACCAACGAATCCAACGACGCCAAAACTGTCCCATTCACGACCAACATGCCAAACTATCACATGCATTTCTTATTCTCCATTTCTCTTAACACAAGTTCATCTATCAACTACTACATGTAATATCCAATTACTTCAAAAGCAAGAAGAAATCTTACCTTAAATCTTAGCCAAAACAGTCCACAAAGTCACGACCAACATGCCACTTTTGCACCACTTCTTCAAGTTACAATCACACACATGTATCCTCTACAAGATTGTAACCATCTTGCTTTCATGTTTTACTTCCAAAAAGTTCATCTCAAGCTTAAGGTTTTCTTGGACAAATCTGTCCCAAAACCGTGACCACCATGGAGTATTAACCTTGGCTTAGAACTTGGTTAAGGAGCTTAATCTTGGAAAAGAAACTAATTTGTTCTTCACTTGTGACATGGTAATTTTGAAAGTAGCTAAGGAGAAGGGAGAGGATAAGGGTTTGAAGTGATGAAGATATTTGTAAGCTTAGTCTTGTAAGACTTGTAATATAAGATGTGTACAAGCCAAGTGGATGGGGGACCCTCTTGTCCACTTGTATGAAAATATCTTCCACACTATAATCTCTTTACAAAATTTTCATCCAACACTTAGCAAAAAATATTATAATTTTCGAACCCCCAAATTGTGAAATTTTCAATTAGCTCATATTCATAATCCCAAGACTTCATAACAATACTAAGTCCATAAATCCATATTAGGGATTCCAACTCCGAGTTCATAAATTTTTCGTCGTCACATTTTTCCAAAAAATTTTCGTATCCGAAAATGTAAATATACTTTCCTTCCAACCTTCACATATTATTTCCTTACTTACATTCTCACTTATATGCCCTGGAACTACGTGGTGTAATAGTTTTTGCGAATTTCAAATCACATATATCGATGTGAATGAGTTTTAGAGGAGCAATTTCCCCTTCGACGGATCTAAAGGGACTCTTTGAAAGTTTTACCTCTACGCACACCTCACACTTACGTTGAGGGTTTACGTCGATAGACGACAACAACTCCAACTTTACCAACTTTTGGATAGATTGATAGTTTACATGTCATAATCTATGATGACATAAATTAGACGACTCAAGAAAATAAGAAGAAGACCCAATTTTATTAATAGAAGAAGGCATTACAGACAAAGCATTAACTTTAAAGAGGCTTTCACAGAAGAAGTCTCTTCCTACAAAAGTTCCATTCTTAGTGATTATAAATTTATTGGACTCAAACACTAGCCTAAAACCAGTATTCACCTATAAAGGTCCTGAAATTAAATTTCTTCGAATCTCAGGTACATGCATCACTTTCTTCAGAGTAAGTTCATTTTTAGAAGTCATTTTCAGGACCACCTTTCCTACCCCTTGCACATCCGAGGAAACATTGTTGCCCATGAACAACATTTTATCTGTGACTGGTGTATATGGGGAGAAGGCTTCTTTGTTGGAACATATGTGACGGGTAGCACCCATATCCATCCATCATTGCATAGGATTCTCAACGAGGTTTGCTTCAAGTACCACTGCCTAGAACTTCTCAATCATATCGTCAAAAAATATGTCTTCGACGATGTTAGCCTTAGCCTTGCCCTTGGCCTTCTCTTTGTTCTCATTCTTGAGTTTGCGGCAATCCTTGACTATGTGACTAGGTTTACCACAATGATGGCAGTTCTCCTTAAACTTCTCTGTTGTTGGGGCCTTACCATTCTTCTGGAACTTTTGCTTCTTGCTCGAGTTCCCTTTGGCCTCCGCTAGATTTGTCTTAGCCTCAGCGGGTTGTTTTCCCTTTGGCATGACCTTCTTATTATCCTCCTGAATCTGGAGTTTGATAATAAGTTCCTCAAAGGTCATCTCATTTGTCTTGAGTTTTAAGTAACTCGTAAACTCATTCCACAAGGGAGGTAACTTCTTAATTAATGCGGCAACCAACAATTGCTCATTTGGTTTCATTCCTTCCAAATTCAGGTGATGTAAAATCATTTGGAATTCCTAGACTTGGGACATCACTGTTTTGTTGTCCACCATTTGAAATTACAGAAATTTCCCAACGATGAACGTCTTAGTATCCGCATCTTGTGCGTTGTACTTTTTTTGCAGTTGATCCCACATCTCTCTGGCAGTTCCAACGTTGAAATACACCATGTAGAGAGGACCGGACAAATAGTTCAAAATATAGTTCTTACACATGAAATCACTATGACTACATGCATCAAGAACCATCTTCATGTTGTTAACAACATGGATACCTTGGCCCCCTCCAGCTGTTTCATTCAGCTGAGGGTCCATTTCATCTCCAGCTTGTGGAGGATCTTCTATTAGGAAATGTGCCATTCCCATAACAGTAAAAAAGAATAGCATATTCTGCTGCCATCTCTTGAAGTTAGTGCACAAGAACTTCTTTGGGCGTTCATGGTGGAATCTGGCGGGAGGTGGAATTGTAGCGTTCCTTTGAGCAGTGGCAAAGGCGTTGGTTGAGCCTTGTGTTACAGTTGGGAAGGCACTAGGCGTGCCTTGAGCAGCGGTGGGAAAGGCAGTGGGGTAGCGGAAGATTCAACAGCAAATTGTTCGCCTCCAGTCATCTTTGTGGTAACTTACAGTGAAAATTGTCTTAAGATTGTGAGTAATTTATGAGTACAACAATTGGATAAACGAGAATGTAAGTAACTATTACTAAAGTTACAAACTGGAAATGAGAATAAAAACAAGAGGTTTGCCGAGTCGAGTGATATTCACTCTGTCCTTAAGACAATATTGCCCTGTATATATACTTTGACGGTGATTGACAACTTCTCTCCCAAGATAAAACAACAATAAATAACTTATCAAAGGAAAACTAAAAAGAGGAACCTTTTGAGTGTGTAAAAGAAATCTTAGAGAGGAAGAAATACTCAGATTTTTCTGTTTGCAAGTGTGTTCTTCAAATGAGTCAAGGGCCTCAATTTATTGTATATGAAAGATGACCTCTCATCTAGCCAACTAATGGCAATCAAGAGCCATGTAATTGCACTTATTGAGGGGTTATAATTCAGCCTAATAATGGTTGAATTCAAGTGCAAAGTAATGGAGGATTAATGCTCCAGAACCAGCTCAAAAGTCAGAAACTTTTCGTCTTCCGTCGACCTCACTGCCAGTGAAGCACCACGGCTCTGCCTGGGAGGCAGGGCAGTTCCTGACTTCCAGTTGCCAAACCACCAATTAGAGTCGCGGCCCTTCGTCGCTCTGCGGAGATTTCTGACTCGTTTCTTCTTTACACATCGTACACGTTTTCCTTCATTTACCAATGTGAAACACTCGTCATTTGGCAAATAACCATCTATCATTTCATGTCTCAAACATTTTTATTTACGTACCAATATCTCTTTCACTAAGGAAATTTACGATCCTTAGTACAATGTGAGCACGTGTGTGGAAATGACGTTTCCGACATGCAAGGCCCCAATTGTTCGAGTCATAAATAATAGGATTAACTTTAATTCACGTTAATACATTTTTGTCACGACCCGAACCCGGGCCCGTGACTGGTGTCTTACCCGGGCACGCAAGTAGACATACATCAGAGTAACCAGCGGAATATAAAACAAGACATGAAATAATATGAAGTGAGAAACAGTTTATCTGAGAAAAGTTGCCCTTCGGCATAAATATATATAAACTTGAACGCCATATCCCTTTTACAAACTCGCCACAACAAGATTACATGCACTCTAAGAATGTTATAACAACAATGGCGGATGTGGCCCGCCATACCCCGGAAGGTAAGTACCTACAACGACAGGGGACTATACCAAAGATAAGCCTCCGGAGACACGGAGCTTCCCAAAAAGCTGAACTGTGACCCTATGAGCGAGGATCAACAACTGGTGTACCTCTACCGCAGATGAACGCAGCCTCGGGCGAGGTCGCACAACAGTACCAAGTATGTGAAATCAAAATATCAGAAATGAAATCATAATAGTCTATATAAAATGTAAGACATATATGATAACCAATTTACGATACACAATATGTAAGCAAATATGTCAAGTCGTGACTCACGCCTTAAAGTCATCACTCAAATATAACCACGGGTCTCATGCCCACAATATCAATCATGCCTGGAATTCCTTCCTCACCGCGTGATCCATGATATAAAAGCACCAAGGAATACACATGAACACCGTGTCCCACTGTGTCATAATAAACCGTGACGGTAAATGCGAAGGCATAGCCGACTACTAAAACCCACGCATCAACAATGACATAAATCGTATCACGAGGTCTTTCTAGACCGCCACATGATCGGCCGCCACTCGCCTTGTATCAATGCGCGTCTAATCTCGAACTTACCGCGACTCCGCATAGGCCACACACATAGGCCCGCATGAGGTATTCCTCGACGGGGCAGCTAACCCGCAGATCCTCCTCGACTCGTAGTCCGCATGGCCACATAGACCGCGATGAGGTAATTACCCCGCACACTAACACGAACTCCGTAGCTCGCATAGGTCCTGGACCCGCATGAGGCATCCTCGACGGGGCAGCTTAACCCCAGATATCATGTCAAGAGCGAGTGGTACAATACTAACATAACGGCTTATCGTTAAACAACATAAGCACAATCAAGGAAACCCTTTACACAAACATCACAAGACACTAACACACGTAGATCCTAACATGTTTACTTATCAAACCAACAAGAAGCATTACAAGGCTATCACAAACCAACATAGTCAAGTTATTTACACAAGGTACTTTTTATGTCAACAAGTTCGGGTTTTTATCCCCAAAGTACTTCATACATTAACTCTTTAAAAACCAAGTACTCATTGCTCACGAATGAGGTTTCACACTCTTTAACAAAATTCATATCAAGTCAATTAAGTCAAGTCTCTTATCTTTTAAGATCAAGTCTCTTAACTTCTAAAATCAATAACCCATTCTTTTCCAAAAGTTCAAGTTGCATAAATTCAAATACTCAAGTCTCTTATTTTCAAAAGATTCATAGATCATAGTTTTAAACATTTAACAACGTAATCTCTTTTTTAAAACAATTTGAGTAACACATGCCTTATGTGTGAGTAGGTTATTCTTGTTTATAACAATCTTATTAAAGCAGCCATGATCTAGGAAATGTAATACAATTTTGTCTTATCTTAGCTTCTATGCAGATGGAGGTTTCTACTGGTTTTAATAATACTTAATTAGTCAATACATTTTCCTTTATTAGCGCTGCAGTGGTTTGTTCGATACTTATTCTCATTTCCGAAATCAATATAAGGCTTTCATAATCAATTAAGTAAACCGTTCCTTTTATCTCTCTTAAGTCGTTATACCTAACTTCCCATAAAGCTAGTATAACACTTAAGCTTTTTAAAACCAAGTATTACTCTTCTTTCAAAAACGATTCTTAATTCGTTTGAAATACTTCAAGATTCTTATTATTTAATATTCAAGTCAAAAGACATTGAAGTAAAACCACGTTCAGTTAACACACGTACGTCTACCGTACTATACATATTCTTTTAAAATATCATGCTCAAGAGGATAGGAAGAATCACATACCTCCTCGGCGAAATCCACCTGCCAAGTTGAATATGTCGCGCGCAGAGTATCAACCTATAATAGTCAACACGCCTATCAACGTCTAGACTACTCTGTAGTATATTCTAAGCAGAAGGTGCTTATTGCTACGGAAAATCGGGCAGCACTTCCCTACCCGTCAAACTACACAAGTCTACTGTAATACAGTCCTATGTAATTACAGTTCAATTCTCTTCTTTAATATCCTTCTATATATCTTATACTCAAATCTAAACTTCTACAATATGTAATCTCCAATTACAATAGAAGGACAAGATTATTTACCTCGATAAGCCCAAAATTATCCAAGTTTAAATGTCGATCCTGAGCAAGGTTTAGCTCCTATTCTGTACGCTCCAATCCGCTCCAAGAAACCCTTAGAAGTTCTACACAACTTCTACTTAAAACTTCAACCAACTTATGAAGATTTTCCTAGGGTTTCGTTTTGTGACTAAAAGAATATAAGGTAGTATTTCTGGGCTTTTAGTATAGAGGTAACTTTGGAATACTACAAGGTATTTGGGCCAAGGTATTTTGGAATAACAACAATACTTGGAGAATATTTTCTACCAAGGGGGTGTTTGGCTAGAACTACTAGGAAGGGTTTGGCGAGGGCTCACAAGGGGAGGGGTGGTTTGGACGAGAGCTTCAAGAGGGAGGGGGAAGGATTTTTAAGACTTAGAAATTATTTTGTGGATGAAGAAGTCTTCAACTAAGGGGGATATTTATAGGGCCATCAATGGCCAAGATTAAGGCAAGTGGAGGGCAAGTGGATGGTGGAGATTTGGGCAAGTGTAACCTTATCCATCTACTCCATAAATATCTAACCAAACATTGACCAAATGTTTATGGCATTTTCCTTGCAAAAAACGTGCCAAAGAATGCCCACAAAATCGTCCAACCTTTGCCACCTAAGGGTGACACATGTCGCCCTCTCGTTGGTCCAAAATATTTCATCTCTCGGAAAAATCCAAAATAAATAAATTATTGATCACGTAAAATTCCTTTACAAGTTTCGGGAAATTTTTCGTCGGAAAAACGAATCCTACATTCTTGTCCTACTAAAGGCTTGTATTTTTGTACGTACGTCCTCACATACATACTCTGAAAATATGGGGTGTAACATTCTCCCCTCCTTAGAAACATCCGTCCCGAATGTTCCTTCTCCAAACAGATAACGATAAAGTTCCTCTTAACTTAAACAAGTTGCCAATGCCACACCTGGCCACAAAATAACACACGCGCAAAATACTAAAATCCAAGTCCACGAGAAATCACCTCTATCATCACAAAAGCTCCTACCCAAGGTCTAAAAGATACTCCCTTCGCACCTTTACTTCACATAAGAATTGATCACTTCCATTCTCTTAACCCATGCTCGCTTCTTCCCTTACTCGTCGTACCCTCCTCGTACACTCGAACTCTTTCTCATAAACTTACCACATTTTTGTTATTGCTTCAGTTTCCAAAATCTCTGGGTTACTATCTCCAACTTGGTCATCACTAACTGGGAACACTCTGGATGGATCTCCGATACTTTTCCGAACATAGCAACATGAAAGACCGGACGTACTGCCTCCTAAGTCGGACGGCAATGCTAACTTATAGGAAACCTGGCCTATTCTTCACATGATCCGAAAAGGCCCAAAGTAACTTAGGCTAAGTTTCCCCTGCTTCCAAAACTCGTCACACCCTTCCGGGGTGGTACCTTCAAGAAAACCCACCGTCAACCTGAACTCCAAGTGTCGACGCCGATTATCCGCACGACTTTTGTTGACTCTGAGCTGCCAATAACCTCTCCTGGATAAGCTTCACCCTATCCACATCCTGCTGAAACAAGTATGTACCCACTATCTGAACCTTGCCAACATCGAACCAATCGATCGGCAACCTACACTTCCGCCCATACAAGGCTTCATAAGGCGACATCCGAATACCGAAATGGTAGCTATTTTAATACTCACTCAACAAGAGGCGAATAATCCTTACAGCTATCTCTGAAAATCAAAAACACCGGCCCGAGGGTGAATGCAATACTGAGACTCACTCGAGTTCCTAACCCTGCCTGGTAAAACCTCCAGACACAAAAGAAATAGCCGCAAACTGGGCTCCACTGCCTGTCATAAAGTAAAAGTAGGAACCCCGTGCAGCCTTACAACCTTCCCGGTACATAACATCTCGCATAACCCTCTGCCGAGTAATCAGTTCTGACTGAAAGCCAAGATGGGCTGACCACATCGGACCGTCTACTGGTCGAACGCACCCACGAACTCGTACGATGGTTAATTAAACTTGGGTCTAACACCCTCGTGACCCTATCGCAAAGCGGGACCACCACAATTTTTCTTTTCTTCAAACCGGCCGCGGTTGACCCGCAACCGCCTCAACCCGACCCATTTATCGCGCCAAGCTCATGTTCCCCGATCCGGAACAATCTCACCATCGAGTCACGAAAACCTAGTGGTCTTCTTAGCTCAACTACCCTCTTTCATTTCACACTACTCAGGGACTTATCTCACCAATATATCTCACGTATACTATGCACTCCGATAAGGGTCAAACATAGAAATAAATCTTTTACTCAAGATGGCCTTGTCTCTAAGGTCTCCACGTATAAAACTCTAAGGCTCACACTTTCCCTATCCCCAATCTTACCCTTTTTACTAACCATGATTTCTAATCACAATTAACACAATGCTATCTGAACATAACACTTAAGATATACTAATCTTATCACACATACTAATCTCTAGAGGGTTAAGGATATACATGTATCTACTGCTTCACTCCCCTTTGTCGTTCTAATCAATCCTGCCCTGTTGGGCGCATAGCTAGGGAAGGTGATGAACTAGCCACTGATCCTGAAGGCTGAGTCTCTACATCCGCGCCACCTCTGGTCGGATAATTTCTCGCAAAATGGCCCTGCTGGCCGCAAGCATAACAAGATGTCGAAGAAGTACGACATTCCCCACAATGACACCTACCACAACGGCCACACCGAGGTGGGGGTGCCCTCCTCTGGCTAACACCCCTTCCTCTCCGAACCACTGTGTTACACCCCGTAACTCCAGGATATGTTTTAAGAGAATGTACGTAAGGAGCACAAGACTTGAAATTGGTACGAAAGGAAGAATTGTTTTTCCGACGGAAAAAAAACCTTCCGAACGTCGGAAAGGAAAAATGTTCGTTGAGGAGAATTGGATTCTCAAAATGCATTATTAGTAGAATATGGAACTTATTATCCTTATGGAAATTTATTTTTATGGATTTGGTCACGTGGGGCCCACCCGAGGAATTTTACGTTTTGTGGGGCCCACGAGGGTTACGGAATTTTATGGACGAATGAGAAGGCGACACGTGGCACCTCCCCCACATAGCCTTGGACGAAATTGTACAAGGGTAGAATGGTCATTTGACCAATGTAGAGATGACAAAGTCTTGCTAATTAAGAGCTTGATATTGTTGACTAAGTCCAAGGGCCACTTGGCTTGATCTCTTCCCTCCAAACTTTACAAGTGTTATAATCTAGACCCTCCAATGTATTATTTAAGCACACTAGTAGCAAGACTTGTCTTCCAACACTTAGAAAAATTAGAGAAACTTGTGTACATTCATGGGAGCTCTCGGCCAAGCTCTAAAGGAAGAAGAAAATATTTTCGTTTGTGGTTCATTAGTCACAATACTTTAACCCAAGGTTCCTAAGGGTATTGTAAGGATATCTCAATAGAAAGATCCCGGAAAAATGGTGTTTTCGTATTAGTCGCAAGGCGAAAACCTAAGGAGTTGTTCAACTTTGAAGTGGGAACTTGAAGAGGAGTTCTTCATAAGCTTCTAAGGGTTGCAAATAGCGGATTGGAACGTCAAGAAAAGGATTTGGAGTTGCTAAGGATCGACTTAGGGTTTTGGATCATTTTGAACTTAAGGAGGTAATAATCTCCGTCTTGCCTTTATAATTTAAGATTTCATGTTGTAGTAGTTAGAAATGATCATGTGGATTATATTATGAAGAATGATATGTGTTATGGAATATTTGGATGGAATCCGAAAGTTGCATGATTTAGCCTTTAAGTTTGTAATTCAATTTAGTTACTAGCTTAGTCGTCGCATGTTAATTACTAGGAGATTATAGTAGCTATAATCGTTTGCGACTTGATATCATGTTAGGCTAATAACTTGGATTGAAATGGAAATTGGATAAGAATTGATGTTGTAGTACTTCAAGTTAGCCGAATTGGCCTAGTAAGTTGTATAAATTTGATATCGTTTGTGGTGAGCCAATTGGGGCTGTTTGGTTATTTCATTTGTATTGGACTACCTTATAAATTGTGGTGAGCCAATTGGGGCTGTTTGGTTATTGTATTCGGCCTTGAAAAAGGTGGCAAAGTAAGTAAAAACAAAGGAAGTGCTGTCCGATTTTCCGTAGAATTTAGTGACTTAGCACTTAGAATATTCTACGTGTGAAGTAAGAAGGTTAATGGACGTATTGTAACCATTATAGGTTGAAGTACTAAGTTTAGCGTATCCTACTTGAAGGATGGATTAGCTATCAAGGTTGGAGTACTTTGGAGCATTTTGCTACTTGTCGACAATCGTCGCGAGGTATGTGAACCTCTTCCTTCCTTTGGCATGATTCTATGTATGGAATATACTTGTGGTATCATTTCACGTTTCCTTCTACTCTTAGAAGTTAAGAGGTAGTTGTGTGATTTACTCTATGAAGAACTTTTCCTATCTTTGAGCATGACTAGTTGCACGTGTGTAGTACGGTAGACGACAACACCTCGTATCCTTTACTAGTTTATTGAAAGGCCAAGTCGGGTGAGTTAGGAGATTAACTCGCTTCTTTGAAAGTATAAAGGATGTCTTAAGTTTTATTTAAAGTTAAGGACTTGAAGAGTTTTAAAGTATGTGATACTTGTTCCGCTTTTGAACGTATAAGTCCCTTGGATAGGAAATTGTATTTGGCTAAGGTATAAAGTGAATATAACGACTTTATGGGAGTTGGTTATATTTGCTATATGGAAAGGTAAATGACTTGATTTTAGTGAAAAGGCAATTTGATTTTAAGGCATCAATTGCCTAAGGTTTTGTAATAAAAGAGTCACTTGTTTTCTAAATTTTAAGAGACTAATTGTATTTTTGAAGGTTAAGAGAATTGATTTGAAAGTATATAATACTTGGTTTCAAAAAGTAGAAGTCTCTTGGTTATAAAAGAACGTGTTGGTCTAAACCATAAAGGGTTATAACGGCTTTATGGGAAGTTGGTTATAACGGCTTTATGGAAGATTAAGAGAATGGTTTTCTAGTGTTATAAACGAAGAATGACTCATGATAAAGAAGGGCAAATTGTTTTAAAGGTACCAATTGCTTAAGGTTTTAATAAAGAAGTCACTTGATTTAGAATGGTAATTGTATTTCTAAAAGGTATTGTGACTTGTCTTGAAAGGTAGATAGGACTTGATACTACGGTTGTTAGTATCGGGGAAGTTTTATTTGGAAAGGAGTCTTTTGAAAAGAATGTACGTACGTAGTACTTTGGCTTGTTAAATAAGAATTATTCTATTTTGTGCCTTGATTAGTACTTTGGCTTGATTAATTGAGAATTAGTCTAAGTATGCCTTGATAAGTACTTTGGCTTGTTAAATGAGAATTATTCTATTTGTGCCTTGATTAGTACTTTGGCTTGATTAATTGAGAATTAGTCTAAGTGTGCCTTGATAAGTACTTTGGCTTGTTAATTGAGAATTAGCCTATGTGTACTGGTGATAGCCTTTGAGTGCAAGTATTATGTTTCATTACGTTGCCGCGACTCTCGGTTGGAGGGCCGGCTGTCTTGTTGTAAGTACTTGGACATACCGACAGTGATGTGGGATTCCACGGGTATGCTTCCGTTATTTGTAGTACTTGGGTTAAATTCCCGGATTTTATAGAAGACATGGTAGTGTTTCTGTTTGTTTGACGGCCGGTCGAGATAGGGTAAGAGTATAAGTGAGGGGTAAACCCCCAAGATGCTATACCACCTTCTCCAGGGTAAGAGTATAAGTGAGGGGTAAACCCCCAAGACATTATACCCCCTGCTTGTTTTGTTTGATGGTCGGTTGAGATAGGGTAAGAGTATAAATGAGGGGCAAGTCCCAAGACGTTGTACCACCTTCTCCAGGGTAAGAGTATAAGTGAGGGGTAAACCCCCAAGATGCTATACCACCTGCTTTACCACCTTCTCCAGGGTAAGAGTATAAATGAGGGGTAACCCCCAAGACGTTATACCACCTGCGTTGATTGATATTATGGGCGTGAGACCCATGGTTATGTTTTACACTTATAGCTGTCGACAGTGATGTGGGATTCCACGGGCAGGAGATAAATGTATGTATTGTGTATGTGTACGCCGACAGTGAGGTGGGATGCCACGGGCGCGTCACATGGTTATGTTTTACACTTATAGCTGTCGACAGTGATGGGGGATTCCACGGGCATGCTTTGATATTTGTGTGATTTGATCGCGTCCCAGATTGGGCCGGGTAGTATATGCGTCCCTCCATAAAGGGCCGGATTGTGTTATAAAAGATAAGTAAGTTATATGGTAATGAACTTAATGATTTTTCCTAATCATGTACGTAAGAATGTGGCTATAGTTTTTATTGAGAATGGAAAAGATAATAAGGTGCGATTAAGTTCATAAGTGGTAATGACACGGCAGGATCTGGTATGTATTTTTATACTTGTCCTTGTCATTCTTTTGTACGATTATGATCACATTTCAGACGTTATTTCGTTTCCATAATCGGTACTGTTATCGACTTCTTCGGGGGGCTGCGTTCATGCCCGCAGGTTTTAGGTACCCAGGTTGGCGATCCTTGCTCTTAGGATCTCGGTTCAGTTTTTGAGAGGAAGCTCCATTTGCTCCGGAGGCTTATCTCCTGGTACGGTTTTCCCTGAGGTAGAAGATTCATGTATATTCAGGGGTATGGCGGGGCCCTGTCCCGCCACAGTGGTTATGTTAGAACTCTTAGAGGTCTGTAGTCACATATTGTGGGTCAGTTTGTAAAAGAAATGAGGCAACTGCTTCGGTTATATTTATATATGTTCAGGAAGGTAGCCCTATCGGCTAACCTGTTGTTTTACTTCCGATATGTTATTTATAAGTTTCTGTATGTTCCGCTGATTTTCTCTGATGTTTACCTGTAAGGGTGCCCAGGTAGGGCACCAGTCGCGGTCCCGGGGTCGGGTCGTGACAAAAAGTGGTATCAGAGCAGTTAGTCCTCGGAAAGTGTCTACAGACCGTGTCTAGTAGAGTCTTGATTATCGATGTGTTGTGCACCACATCTATAATCAGGAGGCTGCAGGACATTTAGGATTGGTTTCCATTCTTCTCACTCTGAGATCGTGCGATAGAGCTGTGTTGTTAGGGTCGTCCCTCCCTAACGAGTTATGTTGATTGCAGCTACGAGAAAGGCAGCAGTGACCCAAGCAGGACTATGTGGATTGCGTATCCAGGTTGGTAATGATTGTAGTATAGTTGGTATTGTGATATACATCTATACGGAGTTATGTATGAGGGTCAGACGCGTGTTGCCTAGAATGATTTTAGATTACCAAGAGTTGGTAAAGACTAACTAGATACCGGGAAGGTATGGGACATTTAGTGAATTCTCGCCAAGATCTTATGTTTTATTTTGAGATTTTGGGAAAGGATGAGCTGTCTGATAGGGTAGTGAACCCTTAAGAAGCCATGTTAAGGAACTTAACAGAATGTCATGTTAATAGATTAAGCTGCGTAGTAGGCTTAATAGAATTGTACGGATGAGGCCCGTATAAAGTAAGTGATGGTTGTTGTGATTGAGACAATTTTGGTATTATGAGAAGTTTTTGTACCCGTTTACTGGGGGACTGGTAAGGTAGGCTTGGAGCATGGAAAATTGCGAGCCTAAGAACATTGATAACTGCCGAGACTTTAGATATATAAGGCTTTCTCTGGCAATAAAACCTTAAGTCAGACCAAGGATAAGAGTTAAGTGCGGCCGAGTGGTTGAGGACACACGGGTCTCCCCATGGCCTGAAATAGAGTGGGATCAGTTGGTAGTAGTTCCGCTACGTGACGGGGTCACGAGGGCGCAAGGCTCAAGTTTAGTTAATTGTTTTACGGGTTCGTGGACGCGTTCCATCGGAACCAGGTCGTGAAAGCCGGAAATGACCTTATATTGTTTTATAGAGTGACTCCAAAGATTAGAGGCCAGAATCGGTATGGAAGTTATGTATGTATACTAGTATGAGTTGGAAGTACGGAAAGAGTACGACCAGTAAGAAAGATAGCAACCAAGTGTAAAGGAATAGATCCTGAATCCATAAGAACCTTTCGAGGTAACTACACCCGTGAGTGTTTGGGGTGGTAGCTGAGCGGGAATATGAGATTTTCCCGGTAATGATACAGTCGTCAGACCCTAGTAGGCCGAGTAGAGAGGATTATGACAGATTTTGAGGTCATTATGAGTATGGACTAGTGGGCTTCGTGAGTGCCAAGGTTGACATCTTAGTATAAGTATTGTTATGTGGCCATGGGTGGCATATGTAGTATGAAAGGGTGCAGTAAAAGGAGACTATGTCGCTATCTAATTAGATTGGACTCCGAAAGAACATTCGAGGACGAATGTTTCTAAGGGGGGAAGAATGTTACACCCCGTAACTCCAGGATATGTTTTAAGAGAATGTACGTAAGGAGCACAAGACTTGAAATTGGTACGAAAGGAAGAATTGTTTTTCCGACGGAAAAAAAAAACCTTCCGAACGTCGGAAAGGAAAAATGTTCGTTGAGGAGAATTGGATTCTCAAAATGCATTATTAGTAGAATATGGAACTTATTATCCTTATGGAAATTTATTTTTATGGATTTGGTCACGTGGGGCCCACCCGAGGAATTTTACGTTTTGTGGGGCCCACGAGGGTTACGGAATTTTATGGACGAATGAGAAGGCGACACGTGGCACCTCCCCCACATAGCCTTGGACGAAATTGTACAAGGGTAGAATGGTCATTTGACCAATGTAGAGATGACAAAGTCTTGCTAATTAAGAGCTTGATATTGTTGACTAAGTCCAAGGGCCACTTGGCTTGATCTCTTCCCTCCAAACTTTACAAGTGTTATAATCTAGACCCTCCAATGTATTATTTAAGCACACTAGTAGCAAGACTTGTCTTCCAACACTTAGAAAAATTAGAGAAACTTGTGTACATTCATGGGAGCTCTCGGCCAAGCTCTAAAGGAAGAAGAAAATATTTTCGTTTGTGGTTCATTAGTCACAATACTTTAACCCAAGGTTCCTAAGGGTATTGTAAGGATATCTCAATAGAAAGATCCCGGAAAAATGGTGTTTTCGTATTAGTCGCAAGGCGAAAACCTAAGGAGTTGTTCAACTTTGAAGTGGGAACTTGAAGAGGAGTTCATAAGCTTCAAGGGTTGCAAATAGCGGATTGGAACGTCAAGAAAAGGATTTGGAGTTGCTAAGGATCGACTTAGGGTTTTGGATCATTTTGAACTTAAGGAGGTAATAATCTCCGTCTTGCCTTTATAATTTAAGATTTCATGTTGTAGTAGTTAGAAATGATCATGTGGATTATATTATGAAGAATGATATGTGTTATGGAATATTTGGATGGAATGAAAGTTGCATGATTTAGCCTTTAAGTTTGTAATTCAATTTAGTTACTAGCTTAGTCGTCGATGTTAATTACTAGGAGATTATAGTAGCTATAATCGCTTTGCGACTTGATATCATGTTAGGCTAATAACTTGGATTGAAATGGAAATTGGATAAGAATTGATGTTGTAGTACTTCAAGTTAGCCGAATTGGCCTAGTAAGTTGTATAAATTTGATATCGTTTGTGGTGAGCCAATTGGGGCTGTTTGGTTATTTCATTTGTATTGACTACCTTATAAATTGTGGTGAGCCAATTGGGGCTGTTTGGTTATTGTATTCGGCCTTGAAAAAGGTGGCAAAGTAAGTAAAAACAAAGGAAGTGCTGTCCGATTTTCCGTAGAATTTAGTGACTTAGCACTTAGAATATTCTACGTGTGAAGTAAGAAGGTTAATGGACGTATTGTAACCATTATAGGTTGAAGTACTAAGTTTAGCGTATCCTACTTGAAGGATGGATTAGCTATCAAGGTTGGAGTACTTTGGAGCATTTTGCTACTTGTCGACAATCGTCGCGAGGTATGTGAACCTCTTCCTTCCTTTGGCATGATTCTATGTATGGAATATACTTGTGGTATCATTTCACGTTTCCTTCTACTCTTAGAAGTTAAGAGGTAGTTGTGTGATTTACTCTATGAAGAACTTTTCCTATCTTTGAGCATGACTAGTTGCACGTGTGTAGTACGGTAGACGTACAACACCTTGGTATCCTTTACTAGTTTATTGAAAGGCCAAGTCGGGTGAGTTAGGAGATTAACTCGCTTCTTTGAAAGTATAAAGGATGTCTTAAGTTTTATTTAAAGTTAAGGGACTTGAAGAGTTTTAAAGTATGTGATACTTGTTCCGTTTTGAACGTATAAGTCCCTTGGATAGGAAATTGTATTTGGCTAAGGTATAAAGTGAATATAACGACTTTATGGGGAGTTGGTTATATTTGCTATATGGAAAGGTAAATGACTTGATTTTAGTGAAAAGGCAATTTGATTTTAAGGCATCAATTGCCTAAGGTTTTGTAATAAAAGGAGTCACTTGTTTTCTAAATTTTAAGAGACTAATTGTATTTTTGAAGGTTAAGAGAATTGATTTGAAAGTATATAATACTTGGTTTCAAAAAGTAGAAGTCTCTTGGTTATAAAAAGGAACGTGTTGGTCTAAACCATAAAGGGTTATAACGGCTTTATGGGAAGTTGGTTATAACGGCTTTATGGAAGATTAAGAGAATGGTTTTCTCTAGTGTTATAAACGAAGAATGACTCGCAATAAAGAAGGGCAAATTGTTTTAAAGGTACCAATTGCTTAAGGTTTTTAATAAAGAAGTCACTTGATTTAGAAGCCGGTAATTGTATTTCTAAAAAGGTATTGTGACTTGTCTTGAAAGGTAGATAGGACTTGATACTACGGTTGTTAGTATCGGGGAAGTTTTATTTGGAAAGGAGTCTTTTGAAAAGAATGTACGTACGTAGTACTTTGGCTTGTTAAATAAGAATTATTCTATTTTGTGCCTTGATTAGTACTTTGGCTTGATTAATTGAGAATTAGTCTAAGTATGCCTTGATAAGTACTTTGGCTTGTTAAATGAGAATTATTCTATTTGTGCCTTGATTAGTACTTTGGCTTGATTAATTGAGAATTAGTCTAAGTGTGCCTTGATAAGTACTTTGGCTTGTTAATTGAGAATTAGCCTATGTGTACTGGTGATAGCCTTTGAGTGCAAGTATTATGTTTCATTACGTTGCCGCGACTCTCGGTTGGAGGGCCGGCTGTCTTGTTGTAAGTACTTGGACATACCGACAGTGATGTGGGATTCCACGGGTATGCTTCCGTTATTTGTAGTACTTGGGTTAAATTCCCGGATTTTATAGAAGACATGGTAGTGCTTCTGTTTGTTTGACGGCCGGTCGAGATAGGGTAAGAGTATAAGTGAGGGGTAAACCCCCAAGATGCTATACCACCTTCTCCAGGGTAAGAGTATAAGTGAGGGGTAAACCCCCAAGACATTATACCCCCTGCTTGTTTTGTTTGATGGTCGGTTGAGATAGGGTAAGAGTATAAATGAGGGGCAAGTCCCAAGACGTTGTACCACCTTCTCCAGGGTAAGAGTATAAGTGAGGGGTAAACCCCCAAGATGCTATACCACCTGCTTTACCACCTTCTCCAGGGTAAGAGTATAAATGAGGGGTAACCCCCAAGACGTTATACCACCTGCGTTGATTGATATTATGGGCGTGAGACCCATGGTTATGTTTTACACTTATAGCTGTCGACAGTGATGTGGGATTCCACGGCAGAGATAAATGTATGTATTGTGTATGTACGCGCGGTGAGGTGGGATGGCACGGCGCCACGTGGTTATGTTTTACACTTATAGTCACGGTGATGATGGGGATTCCACGCATGCTTTGATATTTGTGTGATTTGATCGCGTCCCAGTTGGGGGTAGTATATGCGTCCCTCCATAAAGGGCCGGATTGTGTTATAAAAGATAAGTAAGTTATATGGTAATGAACTTAATGATTTTTCCTAATCGTGTACGTAAGAATGTGGCTATAGTTTTTATTGAGAATGGAAAAGATAATAAGGTGCGATTAAGTTCATAAGTGGTAATGACACGGCAGGATCTGGTATGTATTTTTATACTTGTCCTTGTCATTCTTTTGTACAGTTATGATATGTTTCATCAGACGTTATTTACATTCCATATTAGGTACTGTTATCGACTTCTTCGGGGCCGCGTCATGCCCGCAGGTTTTAGGTACCCAGGTTGGCGATCCTTGCTCTTAGGATCTCGGTTCAGTTTTTGAGAGGAAGCTCCATTTGCTCCGGAGGCTTATCTCCTGGTACGATTTTCCCTGAGCTAGAAGATTCATGTATATTCAGGGGTATGGCGGGCCCCTGTCCCGCCACAGTGGTTATGTTAGAACTCTTAGAGGTCTGTAGTCACATATTGTGGGTCAGTTTGTAAAAGAAATGAGGCAACTGCTTCGGTTATATTTATATATGTTCAGGAAGGTAGCCCTATCGGCTAACCTGTTGTTTTACTTCCGATATGTTATTTATAAGTTTCTGTATGTTCCGCTGATTTTCTCTGATGTTTACGTAAGGTGCCTGTGGTAGGGCACCGGGCCGCGCCCCGGTCGGGTCGTGACACACTGAATCCGCAACTAATCTGGTAGGCTGAGTCCTCCTACTTGAACATTCTTTCGTCACATGGCCCTGACGGCCGCAGGTAAAACAAGCACCAATAAAAAGACGACATTCCCCGGGATGACGCCTGCCACACTGTGAACACTGAGGGAAAACTGAATCCGGCTGGCTGGAACCTACGTGTATCTGTGAACCAGAAGCCCTGGAGCTCTGACCAACTCCTGCATACCCCGAACGTCCTGAACCCTGTGGAAAACCACTCTGCACTGGCGGAGGCGCATATCCAGTCTGCTGCTGAGGCGATTCGCCTCGAAAGTTACCAAAGGACCCTGCCGACCTGGCCCTCTTCTGCTGATCTTGGTTAACCCGTCGATTCCTACGTTTCTCGGCCTGCTGCGCATAAGCCCGTACGCAGGCCATGCTCAAGCCTGACTGAAGAGCTACTCTTGCACAACCCTTCCTTAGATAATCATCAAGGCCCGCGATAAATCGGTACATAATATACTCTCTGGTTGCTAAATCCCTAGCTAGTAACAGGGTCGTCTCTTTGCAATCCATACTTTCTGCTACTGGTCGTGGAACTGAAGGTCCAGATATCATGGCCGCAGTAGGAACTGCTGCATTGTGCAAACTCTGGCCGGGCGACGCCGCAGAACTCCCGAATGAAGCACCACCTCGGTGATGATTGGGCTGTGCCTCAGTAACCCTCTATGCTCTACTCGCAGCCTCCTCACGCTGCCTTCGCCCGGGTTGCACTGCGCGAGGCATAACTGGTAAGGGGAAAGAATTACGTTAGAGGGTCCACTTATAATCACGACTCTAAGGCACGATCTCGAGTGAGAAGAATGGAAACCAATCCTAAATATCCTATAGCCTCACGATTATTGGTGTGGTGCACAACACACCGATAATCAAGACTTACTAGATACGGTCTGTAGACACTTTCCGAGGATTAATCGCTCTGATACCACTTTTGTCACGACCGAACCGGGCGTGGATCGTGTCTTACCCGGCACCCAGTAGACATACATCGAGTAACGGCGGAATATAAAACAAGACATGAAATAATATGAAGTGAAAGCAGTTTATCGAGAAAAGTTGCCGCCCGGCATAAATATATATAACCTTGAGCGATTACATCCCTTTTACAAACTCGCCTGGCAAAGATTACTATGGACTTAAGAATGTTATAACAACAATGGCGGGACAGGGCCCGCCATACCACGAATGTAAGTACCTACAACGACAGGACTATACCAAAGATAAGCCTCGGAGACACGGAACTTCCCAAGCGATGAGCTGTGACCACATGAGCGAGGATCAACAATCGGTGTACCTCTACTGCGGCATGAACGCACTCCGAAGGAGTCGATACAACGGTACCAAGTATGTGAAACGAAAATCGTAAATGAAATCATAATAGTCTATATAAAGCGAAGACATATATGATAACCAATTTACGATACACAATATGTAGCGATCATGTCAAGTCGTGGACTCACGCCCCAAAGTCATCACTCAAATATAACCACGGGTCTCATGCCCACAATATCAATCATGCCCGTGGAATTCCTTCCTCACCGCCGTGATCCATGATATAAAAGCACCAAGGAATACACATGAACACGAGTCCCACTGTGTCATAATAAACCGTCTGGGGTAAATGCGAAGGCATGGCCGAATACTAAAACCCAGTACCAACAATGCCATAAATCGTATCACGAGGTCTTTCTAGACCGCCACATGATCGAAGCTGGCCACTCGCCCTCAGTATCAATGTGCGCGTCTAATCCTGGAACTTACCGCAGCTCCGCATAGGCCACACATAGGCCCGCATGAGGTATTCCTCGCATCGGGGGCAGCTAACCCGCGACATCCTCCTGGACTCGTGAGTCCGTAGCCACATAGACCGCATGAGTTAATTACCCCGTACACTAACCTGGAACTCCTGTAGCTCCGCATAGGTCCCCTGGACCCGCATGAGGCATCCCTCGCATCGGGGGGCAGCTTAACCCCCGGTATATCATGTCAAGAGGTGAGTGGTAAAATACTAACATAACGGCTTATCGTTAAACAACATAAGCACAATCAAGGGAAACCCCTTTACACAAACATCACAAGACACTAACACACGTAGCATCCTAACATGTTTACTTATCAAACCAACAAGAAGCATTACAAGGCTATCACAAACCAACATAGTCAAGTTATTTACACAAGGTACTTTTTATGTCAACAAGTTCGGGTTTTTATCCCCAAAGTACTTCATACATTAACTCTTTAAAAACCAAGTACTCATTGCTCACGAATGAGGTTTCACACTCTTTAACAAAATTCATATCAACTCAATTAAGTCAAGTCTCTTATCTTTTAAGATCAAGTCTCTTAACTTCTAAAATCAATAACCCATTCTTTTCCAAAAGTTCAAGTTGCATAAATTCAAATACTCAAGTCTCTTATTTTCAAAAGATTCATAGATCATAGTTTTAAACACTTAACAACGTAATCTCCTTTTTAAAATAATTTGAGTAACACATGCCTTATGTGTGAGTAGGTTATTCTTGTTTATAACAATCTTATTAAAGCAGCCATGATCTAGGAAATGTAATACAATTTTGTCTTATCTTAGCTTCTATGCAGATGGAGGTTTCTCGGTTTTAATAATACTTAATTAGTCAATACATTTTCCTTTATTAGCGCTGCAGTGGTTTGTTCGATACTTATTCTCATTTCCGAAATCAATATAAGGCTTTCATAATCAATTAAGTAAACCGTTCCTTTTATCTCTCTTAAGCCGTTATACCTAACTTCCCATAAAGCTAGTATAACACTTAAGCTTTTTAAAACCAAGTATTACTCTTCTTTCAAAAACGATTCTTAATTCATTTGAAATACTTCAAGATTCTTATTATTTAATATTCAAGTCAAAAGACATTGAAGTAAAACCACGTTCAGTTAACACACGTACGTCTACCGTACTATACATATTCTTTTAAAATATCATGCTCAAGAGGATAGGAAGAATCACATACCTCCTCGGCGAAATCCACCTGCCAAGTTGAATATGTCGCGCGCAGAGTATCAACCTATAATAGTCAAATACGTCTATCAACGTCTAGACTACTCTGTAGTATATTCTAAGCAGAAGGTGCTTATTGCTACGGAAAATCGGACAGCACTTCCCTACCCGTCAAACTACACAAGTCTACTGTAATACAGTCCTATGTAATTACAGTTCAATTCTCTTCTTTAATATCCTTCTATATATCTTATACTCAAATCTAAACTTCTACAATATGTAATCTCCAATTACAATAGAAGGACAAGATTATTTACCTCGATAAGCCCAAAATTATCCAAGTTTAAATGTCGATCCTGAGCAAGGTTTAGCTCCTATTCTGTACGCTCCAATCCGCTCCAAGAAACCCTTAGAAGTTCTACACAACTTCTACTTAAAACTTCAACCAACTTATGAAGATTTTCCTAGGGTTTCGTTTTGTGACTAAAAGAATATAAGGTAGTATTTCTGGGCTTTTAGTATAGAGGTAACTTTGGAATACTACAAGGTATTTGGGCCAAGATATTTTGGAATAACAACAATACTTGGAGAATATTTTCTACCAAGGGGGGGGGGGGTGTTTCGGCTAGAACTACTAGGAAGGGGGGGTTTGGCCGAGGGCTCACAAGGGGGGAGGGGTGGTTTGGACGAGAGCTTCAAGAGGGAGGGGGAAGGATTTTTAAGACTTAGAAATTATTTTGTGGATGAAGAAGTCTTCAACTAAGGGGGGTATTTATAGGGCCATCAATGGCCAAGATTAAGGCAAGTGGAGGGCAAGTGGATGGTGGAGATTTGGGCAAGTGTAACCTTATCCATCTACTCCATAAATATCTAACCAAACATTGACCAAATGTTTATGGCATTTTCCTTGCAAAAAACGTGCCAAAGAATGCCCACAAAATCGTCCAACCTTTGCCACCTAAGGGTGACACATGTCGCCCTCTCGTTGGTCCAAAATATTTCATCTCTCGGAAAAATCCAAAATAAATAAATTATTGATCACGCAAAATTCCTTTACAAGTTTCGGGAAATTTTCCGTCGGAAAAACGAATCCTACATTCTTGTCCTACTAAAGGTTTGTATTTTTGTATGTACGTCCTCACATACATACTCTGGAAATACGGGGTGTAACAATTTCCAACACAAACTTGAAGTCAACAAGATTTGTGGCAACAATAAGCTTGTGAGGTCATGATCTTCGTTCTTGAATAAGTCTTGGATCTTCGTCCCAATTGTCGAACACTCATTGAATCTTAATAATCTGGAATCGAGGGACACTAAACAATAAGGGTAACAATTGTGCTGAGTCGAGTGATATTCACTCTTTCCTTAAACAATATTTCCCCTTATAAATCTTTTAACGTTAATGGGCAACTGTCTCCCAAGATAAAACAATATCAAACAAATGAGTAAAGGAAACTCAACCTCTTCAATAAGCTGAAAGATTAGCTAATGTTTCTTTTCTTAGCCAGATTACATATTCAGGAGCTAGTGTTTACGAAAAGAAGAATCTTGAGTGTTTGAAAGAGTGCTTAGAAAGGAAGAATTTAGAAAATCTGAATTAAACAAGTGTGAAGTGTGTTCTACAATTGAGCCAAAGCCACAATTTATAGTAGTGTCAGAATGCCTTTCTAAGTACACATGTAATGGCCATTTAAGTGCCATGAAATGACCACTTAATTCACCAAGTAATGCAGTCAAATAATGGCTGATTTATGGAGTAAAAACTATTATTTGAATGCTCCAAAATGTCCCCATAATCAGTCAAAATTTTGGACTTCCGTCACACAGAAACTGCCTAGGAAGCGCTGCGGCGCCACAGATCAAGTATCCAAGACACCATATAGCGCCGCGGCGCCCCGGATCCGCGGTGACGCCGCGGCCCTCTTCCGACCCGTTTCGATCTTACATTTTGTACACTTCTTCTTTCATTTACCAACGTGGAACACACATCATTTAACCAACGACCGTCCATCATTTTATGTCTCAAACATTTACTCAAGTACTAATATCTCTTTCACTAATGAAATTTATGATACTTGGCATTACGAGTGCACGTGTGTGGAAACGACGTTTCCGATGTGCGAGGCCTCAATTATTTGAGTCATAAATAATGGGTTAAAGTTAATTCCACATTAGTAAATTTCCAACAATCCCCTCTTAAAAGAAATTTTGGCGCACTCACAAGGTGTCTTTCTAGCAATCTTTTGGCGGACCGATGTTACATCTAGATAGGTATTCGAAGCTTTGAACCTTCCATATTTGAATACCATTGTACTTACTTACTACGTGGTGAACATGATGTCTTGAACCGTCAGTGTTTAGTGTAAGCCAAGACAACGGTACCAACATAACAACTTTCCTTACTCTGTTCTTAATGTTTTGTCCGTTGTGGCCGTGGGCACACTTGGATTCTTAACTGCGTTCATTTGAGCTGGTTAGTCCTCACACTTAAATAAGTGGTCTCCTACAAGGTATCCTGTTATACCCCACTTTACAAGTGTTAGGCACCATTAAAATTCTCCCCAGACCTAACCTCAACTGGTGAGGCTCATTAAAGGTTTTGGAAACTTAACCTCTACCCACCATGCAGATAGCACTTTAATGTCTATCACGGGAATAAATTTGGATTCATGTTTCTTAACAGAAATCATGATCCGAAGTGCTCTTGCTTCCACCGAATTGCTCAACCGAACCTTTACAATTTAGTTTTCCCATTGAACCTAATTCTTGGGATCCCCAGTCAGTAAGGTTGGGTATCCACCGTATCAATTCTTATTGTTTGGGTTTTACGCCAATTCCCCTAGACAGGCAGAAATCTTGATCTTCGGGTAGTCCTTTAGTTAAAGGGTCCATTATATCATTTGATTAGTAATCAAGGAAGTGACACCCATGATGATCAACTGACATACGTTCTGATGTCTCTAACAGATATGTCCAGACGTCGTCATCCCTGCCCTTACAGTGTATAACTGACGAAGGCCCGAGTTACTCCCAATAACGGACATCCTCTAAGAGGTCGTAAAGTTACTCAACTTCTCATCATGTTTTGTACAAAGCAATAAACTTTGATTCCATCACGAATCGGTTGATGTAAGTTTGCTCAGAGGATTGTCAAAAGACACACCATACACATCCACTTGTGGATTTTGGTGTTCTTCAAATCTGATGTCCAGTTTTGCATCACTGTGTTCTCCCAGAACCGTTGGACATCCATAATATCATAATCCATAGATAAACGAATATTTCAGATATCATCATATCCAATTTAACATCTTCTATTGATTATTTCTAGAATCACGAGTGAACCTTAGTTCTAATTTGTAAGTCGATATCGGGTTAGGTGTAGTGTGTAAAATACATTAAACTACATATGACATGCGCATATCGCCCTTGGTATATGGGTGTACCCTGATTCCAATTAGTTCTATGATTCATATCCATTAGTGACTTTCAATGAGACTGTCAAACACCTCACACGTGAGTTTATATTTAGACCTGCCCGTTAGATGTCTTAGAAATTCCAATTCCTAAGATGACATCTGTCATACTCATATCATTCATGTCGAAACATTGTTTTAACATACTCTTAGTCTCTATGATCAAACTAGGACCATTCCCTGTGATCAACATATCATCTACGTAAAGGCATATCATGACGAACTAGTCAGAATTACCTTTCATGTAGACACATTTGTCACACTCATTAATGGAGAAACCCTTCGATAGTAAAGTACTATCAAAGTTTTCGTACCATTGCTTTGGGGCCTGTTTTAGCCCGCAGAGATTTGACAAATCGATAGGCTTTCTTCTTTTCCCTAGAACCACATACCCCTCGGGTTATTCCGTATTACTTTCTTCTTTCACTTTTGGACTTTCGATTTTCCACCTGTTGGCTTTCTAGCTTCAGAGTCAATGTTTCTGTCGTCAGATTCATTATTTCTATTTCTTTTATGAAACTTCTAGGACTAAAATGTAAACATTTCAAGGACCAAAAATGGAAGTTCATGAAGAATCCCAACAGTCCACAAAATCAACTCTCCGGTTAGGAAGGCTATCTCAACATCCATGTCATGCAAGACTGCGGTGGCCCTGGATGATAAGTTATTCACATAGGTGCATATGTACAAGTAGCCGAGGCCTTATACTCGTCAGTAGATCCATATACTTCTTACTCAATTTGAGTATCCACTTTTACAGCCCAAATGTTATTTTCCCGGAGGAAGATCAACCATCACATAAGTATGGTTCTGACAGAATCAATTTCTCTCTCTCTCTATAGCTTCTTTCCAAAGCAGTGCTTCTGGAGTTGACAATTCTTCATTAATTATCCATGGTTCATTTTCAACCATACAATCTAGAAGGTCTGGACCAAATCTTTGTCCCCTCTTATGCTCCGGTTTGGTTCAACATCTAGAATCCCTGAGTTTTGTAGATCTGGAACATTAAGTTCCGAATAATCAGCAACTTCTGAGTCATGTAGATTAGGAACATCGAGTTTTGTACAATCAGACACTCATGAGTTCTTGTTAACCTTGAGCAATTACTACTTTTTCCTTCTCGAGGAAAGTTATCTTCAAAGAATTCAGCATTCTTTGATACCAAGATGCGATAAGCACTACTGTTCCTTACAAATCCAGTGGATATACAATCTACAGTCTTAGGTCCAATCTTGACCTGTTTTGGCTTAGGTATTTCAAACCTTTCCGCACTACCCCATATCACAACACTTGTAGATGGGATTCGTTCTATGTTTCGCATGCAGGGTTATCCTTATGCAGAGTTCTATTGAGAATCGCATTAGCGGTAAAGATCTCATTGCCCCACTTATTTTGGGTGTACGACTTTGCGCTTGGCTAACATCGTTAGACTGATGAGAGTAAGGATCAGTCGTTTGTTGAATGATGTTTTACATTCTCCCCCTCTATCACTACGAATTCCTCAATCCATATGCTTAGTAATTTTTCAACTTCTGCTTTGTAGCGCTTATCCTCTTTAACAGATTTATCTTTGTTCTTCAAAAAAGGATGCAATACGTTGTACCATCGTCAATGAAGATCACAACATACTTATCTCCCCTCTATTTATACAAGCTTCAAATCACCCATGTAGGTGTGACTAAGTTATATAGGAGCGGTGCCTCTTTCGCTATTCCTTTGACGGAATGGAAAGGTAATTTTGCCTCTTCACCTACCTCACATTCATTTTGAGGGTTTATGTCGACAGAAGGCAACAATCTCAACTTAGTTAGCTTTTGAATGAATTTAACGTGTCTTAATCTATGATGGCATAGATGTATAGATTATAAATATATCATTCATTTGGTACATAAATAATGTACCATTCTTAGTTATTACGGACCTGTTGGACTAGTCTCAAACCAACTTGACCAACAAACGTTCCTGAAACCAAGTTTGGGACATGTATCACCTCTTTTCAGAGTGATCTCATTCCTTGAAGTACTTTGAGAACAACATTTTTAACTCCTTCTACTTTGAATGTGGCATTGCTTCACATAAACAACCTCTTGCCCTTGGTTAGGGCATAACCGCATCATGTGTAAGCTAGATACTCTGGCCCACTCCAGTTGTCTTGGCAGACTGAGTGTCCAATTTCTTTTCTGCCTTTATTTTGGCCTTCAGATCATTTAAGACCTAGAAACTTTGGCCCAATCCAGTCACCCGTAGGCTTTGTATGACTGAGTGTCCAATACCATTCTGTCAAATGAAGGATCTTCTATCGAAAACGGTGACATGTTTGGCTCTAGTCCTCTAGTTATTTTTCCTTGCGATTGGTGCCTAGGGAAATTCCTGGCGCTTACTTAGGATTGTCCATAAATCCAATTTTATTACAACCTAAGTCCATAACTTTTATTTGAGCTATTATTTCTAACAATCCAATCGTTAATCGGGAAGGTAGGTGAGATTAAACTTCTGATTTGAAGGTGTAGGGAATATAAGTTTTTAAATAAAACACTTCATATTCCTAGCCTCACTTACCACTTTCATTCAGAAGTTATCTAATCTCATTATAAACTCTTTAATTTAGAATTATTGAGAAGGAGTATTAACTTAGACCTTTCGGATTCTGGCCCGCGTCAGTCCCTTTGTCGAACTACGTGTCTATTTCCTCCTTACCACTCTTCGAATCCTTTGTCTGCGATAGATATATGCCTTCTGTTACAAGGTAGAACATCATTTTCAGCCTTCTCCTCTTGTCCCAGTTGACGTTCTTTGCCTCTCGTGGGCACTTGTTTTCACCACTCTCGGGAGTGATGACAACAATTCTTCCTTGATCCTTAGCTGCACCAGCATGACTATTAACAGTATCTTGAAGCTCAGCATCAGATCCAAAGATCCCTCTTTTAACGGAAACAAATTTGTAACTATCGTCAAAGAGAGACCCAAAACTAGGACCAGATTTGAAAGCACAATTATTGACCGTGATAATGTTTGAACTGTTTACAGAACTGTCAATAGAACTGGTTTCAACAAAAAAACCACAGCAAGATTTGGGATCATATCTGCTGACAAACATCTTTCAAGCACTAGTACAAATATTGTCTTAAATTTGTGAGTACAATAGTGGATGTACGTGAATAATAACAAACTATTACAAGTGCTTCGAAAGGGTAAACTATATGAATTACAATATTAACAAACTTGAATCCAACAAGAGTTGTGGCAACAATTAGCTTGTGAGGTCTTGATCTTCGTTCTTGAATCAGTCTTGGATATTCGTCCCAATTGTCGAACACTCCTTGAATCTTGATAACCTAGAATCAAGGGACACTAGACAAGAAGGGTAACAAATGTGCTGAGTCGAGTGATATTCACTCTGTCCTTAAGATAATATTACCCCGTATAAATCCTTTTACGTTAATGGACAACTGTCTCCCAAGATAAAACAACATCAAACAAATGAGAAAAGGAAACTCAAGTGTTTACTAAAAGAAAAATCTTGAATGTTTGAAAGAGTGCTTAGAGAGGAAGAATTCAGAAAATCTGAATTATATAAGTGTGAAGTGTGTTCTACAATTGAGCCAAAACCTCAATTTATAGTAGTGTAATAATTCCTTTTCAGGTGCCCATGTAATGTCCATTTAAGTGTCATGAAATGGCCACTTAATTCACCAAGTAATGCAGTCAAATAATGGCTGATTTATGGAGGAAAGAAAGTTATTTGAATGCTCCAAAATGTCCCATAATCAACCAAATTTTGGACTTTCGTCGCACAGATACTGCCTCGAAAGCCCCACAGCTCGGCCTCGGAGGCACCGCGGCTCTAGTAGCCAAGACACCATATAGCGCATCGACTCTACACTTAGGTGTCGCGGCCCTGGCGTGGTGACGTCGCGGCCCTTTTCCGAACCGTTTCAATATTACACTTCGTACACTTCTTCTTCATTTATCAATGTGGAACACGCGTCATTTAACAAACGACTGTCCATCGTTTCATGTCTCAAATGTTTACACAAGTACCAATATCTATTTCACTATTGAAATTTACGATACTTGACATTTGAGTGCGCGTGTGTGGAAATGACGTTTCCGACGTGCGAGACCTCAATTGTTTGAGTCATAAATAATGGGTTAAACTTAATTCCACATTAGTAAATTTCCAACAGAAAATACTAGAAGTTATATAGATACATAAGAAGAAGAGATGAGAGAAATTTATAGTGTAGAAGAGAGATGCGAGTGTTCAGAGATTTCACAACTTCCACGATGCCAACTGAGTCTGTGAATGCCCTATTTGTAACTGCCTTCTATTATCATTTATCCATAATGTAGATTCTCCTAATTATATGTGTCGCATCCGATGTAATTATTAAGAGTCCCACATCGGATATGAAATGGAAATATGGACTCCTTATATGGACTTGGAAAATTCTTGCCCTACAAGCTAATTTTTGGGGTTGAGTTAGACCCAAGATCCATTCTTTAGATGGTATCAGAGCTAGACTCATTCTAATTCTTTGTTCACAGATGTTGGGCCCACACTCATGTTAACAAAGTCTAGGCGTGTGAGAGAGTGTTAAGAGTCTCACATAGGATATAGAATGGGAACTTGGACTACTTATATGTACTTGGACAATCCTCACTATACAAGCTAACTTTTAGGGTTGAGTTAGGCCCAAGATCCATTTTTTACAGTAACATTTGTATTCCTGGGATCTCTAGCATTCACAGCATTACTTCCCTCACCAAAAGAAACCTTGTCCGCGAGGTTTTGAATGGCGTAGCAGTAGATGGATCAAAATCAGTTAAGGACAAAGGAGTGATTTGCTGCTCTAGATGCCCGACACACTTCTTTAGCATAGAGATATGTAAAACATGATGAATTCTAGAAACATATGGTCACTCAAGCTTGTAAGCAATCTGGCCAATACGTTTTAGAATCTTGAAAGGACAAAAAAAATGGTGACCCAATTTCTGATCTTTGTGCTGTCAAAGGGAAAGTTGTCTATAAGGATTAAGCTGGACATACACCCACTCTCTAATTTCAAACTGAATATCCTTGCGTTTGGTATCTACCAACATTTTCATCCTAGATTGTGCTCTCAATAAGTTGGACTTTAGAGATATGAGGACCTCATCCCGACACAACAAGTATTCCTAATATACTATGTATATTCATTGATATTATTAGTGATATTATGGTGCTAATTTGTAGTATTAGAAAAATGTATATTTGATTTCTGTAATTATAGGCTAGGTTTACTATAGTATATAATTTATATAAACCTATTACATTAATGAAAATAATCAAGGGATTATTCTCTTTCATGTTATCAGCAGTCTAGGGCAAACTTTTCCTTCTCCAGAAATATCCTCCTTACGTCGCCCTACTCAACTTGGTCATCGGCCGCACTTCCCTTCAATTTCCAAAACTCTAATTCTCATCTTGTTCTTTCATCATGTCTACCACAAAGAACATCTTTCATCCTGCCCTTGTAGTCTCCAATATCAAGAACAACATATCTATCATTCTTGAGATGGAAAATGTCCAATACGTGACGTGGGAAAAAACTATTTAAAATTCAGGAAAGATTTAATAGAGTCCTCCATCACATTGTCAAATCAGAAAAAGGCAAGGAGAAGATGCCTACCACTAATGATGAAATAGAGTTGTGGGTAACTATTGATGCTACGGTGCTCCAATGGATTTATTCCATCATCTCTACGGACCTCTTACAGACTATTATCGAACCTGACGCCATGACAATGGAAGCTTTGAATAGGTTGTGTGATATATTTCAAGATAATAAAAATTCTCGTGATGTGACCCTTGAGCAGAATTCTCCCACATAAATATAGAGGATTTTTTGAATGCCTCAACCTATTGTCGAAGGCTCAATGAGTTATCAGATCAACTCAAGAACGTTGGCGCGCCATCACGAATGATCTCCTCGTTCTTCATATGGTTGCAGGCCTCTCCGAGGCATATAATGGAGTTGAAACTCTTCTTCATCAAAGAAACCCACTCCCGCCATTCTACCAAGCATGTTAAAAGAAGTAGGGTTGGCTAAAAAAGTGGCTACCAGAGACAATCTCGCCATGATGGTGGCCACGTCACATGACATCGATGACCCTCACTCTTTCACAGAAAATACTAGCCAAAAATGCAACAATAGTGGCGGCAAAAAAGGCCAAAATCGGAGGATGGTGGTGGCGGCGGTGGAGGAAGTGGCGGAGGATGGGGTGGCGGCCAACATGGGCTTGGGCCGAAGCACCACTAGTTGTAGCCTTAGGCTAGTGGGAAGTGTCCATGGGACTAGGCCAGTGGGCAATGGCCTACTCTACCTTATCTATTTCCAGCGAACTATTGTGCCAGGCCCAATGGCCTTCAACAGACTAGGTCTCGACAGAATGGGTTCTAGCAGCAGCAAGGCCTACTTGGGCCTCGGCCATTGCAAGCCTTCATTGTTGTGGGCCCAGTAATAGCCCCCACTCCCACGAATATCGAGGCAGTGATACACACACTTGAGTTAAATCATTCGGATGCAAATTAGTACATAGAAATCGATTCCACTTCTCATATGACATACACGTCATGTAATCTCTCGTCTTTTTTTCAATTTAAGAAAAAATGATGGCATAATTATTGGTAATAGTAATTCAATTCCAATTCGTGGTTATGGTTACATAAATTCATCTTCATTGAACCCACCTTTATCCTTGGAAAATGTCTTTCATGCTCCTTAATTAATTAATAATTTGGTGTCTGTTCAGAAATTTACAACTGATAACTGGGTTTTTATTAACTTTTACCCTTTTTGGATTTTTTGTGAAGGATTTCACGATTGAGATACCTCTAATGAGATGTAATAGTCGGGGAGCTCTATCCCATCATCACCACCATCACCACCACTAAACAAGCCACACCGTCAGCGTTTGCTATTTTAGCACATTTCTTATGGCATGTGTGTTGGGATCATCCAAGAGCGTATGTTCTTTACTCTCTTAAAAACAATAATTTTATTGAGTGTAATAGTATGCGTAGTACTAATGTTTGTCCTTCTTGTCCACTTGGGAAACATGTTAAATTAATGCTTTTTGCCTCCAATTCTAGTATTATGTTGTCATTTGGTATTATTCATAGTGATTTGTGAACATCTCTCGTTTTGAGCTCTTTGAGCCACTGTTATTGTGTGTTACTTTTGGATGATTATTTTAATTTTTTGTGGACCTTTCCGTTATCTAAAAAGTCTCAAGTTTATTCCACATTCCTATCATTTAGAGCATTCATCCGTACCTAATTTGAAACGTAAAATTAAAAACATTCAATGTGATAATGGAAGGGAATTTGATAATAGGTCGTTTAGAGAATTTTGTAAGGCTAATGATATATATTTCTGGGTTTCTTGTCATCTTACGTCCTCACAACATAGGAAAGCCGAAAGAAAAATCCGCACCATTAATAATATTGTCTGGACATTACTAGCTCATGCTTCATTACCACCTTCATTTTGGCATCATGAATTACAAATGGCTACTTACCTTCTTAACATACTCCCTAGCAAATAATTAGCATACCAATCTCTCTTAAAAATCATTTATCATAAAGATCCTTCATATTCTCATCTTAGGATATTTTGGTGTTTATGATATCCTATTTTCCCACCACTACAATTAACAAACTTTAATTCTGTTCTACCACTTGTATATTTTTGGGTTATCAATCTAATCATCGTGGTTACAAATGTTATGATTTATCTTCTAATAAGATCATAATTAGTCTCCACGTCATTTTTTATGAAACCCAATTTCCGTTTGCTAAATTGTATAATTCCTTGTCCAACCCTTACAATTCTTTGGATGATGGAATCTCACCATATGTGGTCCAACCCACACCACGGAATTTGGACCAACAAACACCGACAGGCCCACTGTTTGCTAGCCCTAAAAATATCCATCACCCAAATCAGCCATCAGGCCTAAACTCCCCCCATCATCCAGTTCCGCCAGCAGGCCCACTGCTTACTGGCCCAATATCTCATTTCCATGAGTCTCTACCTGTAGGCCCACTGCTTACTGGCCTAACTCATGAACCCCCCCTCTCAGTCAAGTCAATTTTGACATCACTACACTGACCCAGGTCCGACCCACTTCTGTTGTGAGTCAAAGGCCCGTTACTCATAGCCAACGGGGTATCTTTAAACCAAAATGATATTTTAATCTCAACTCTAATGTCACTAAATTACTCCTACCATGTAACATTGTGTCTGCCCCTTGTGAATTGGAAAATAGCCATGAATAATTAATATACTGCTCTTATTGAGAATAAGACGTGGGAGTTGGTGCCCCGTCCGTCTGGTGTCAATGTGATTCGTTCTATGTGGATTTTTACTCATAAGAAAAAATATGATGGTTGTTTTGAGAGGCATAAGATACGTCTTGTAGGTGATGGAAAAATTCAACATGTTGGAATGGATTGTGGAGAGACCTTTAGTCTGGTGGTCAAACCATTAATTCTCAGTATGGTTCTCTCAAAAGCATGACCCATTTATCAGCTGGACCTGAAAAATGTGTTCTTACATGGTGATCTCAAGGAAACTATATACATGCATCAATCATTGAGTTTCAGGGACAACGATCATCCTAACCATGTGTGTCTGCTGAAGAAGTCCTTGTATGGGCTAAAACATGCCCCTCGGGCCTGATATAAAATATTTGCAAATTACGTGTCTACTCATGAGTTTTCTCACAGCATGTCTGATCATTCTCTATTCATCTATTGTCGCAGTATTTTTTTGGCATACATTATATGTGTGTGATATTATATTGACTACCACCTCTGATAAAATGTGCAAGTCTATCATATCTCTTCTTAGCTCCGAATTTGCTATGAAAGACTTGGGGCTTTTGAATTATTTTTGGGTATAGCTATAACTCGTCATGTATGTGGTATATTTCTAACCTAGAGAAAGTATGCAGCTGAGATTATTGAACAGGCTGGAATGTTATCTTGTAAGTTATCTCCTACTCCGGTTGACACCAAACCAAAGCTGAGTGTTAATTCTAGCACACCATATGTGAATCTCTCCCACTATCGCAGTCTTGTGTGAATCTTCAATATCTTACGTTCACGAGGTCTGATATTACTTATGTAGTGCAGCAAGTGTGATTATTTATGCATGATCTGAGGGAAGAACACATGCACGCTCTCAACACATTGTGTGTTATATTCAGGGTACTCTTAATTATGGTTCACACTTATATCCATCATTCGTATCTACTCTTGTCGTATACTTATGCGAATTGGGGTGAATGTAAAGATACCAGATGCTCGACATCTGGTTATTGTATGTTTCTTGGTGATAACATGGTCTCTTGATCGGCTAAACGTCAGGCTAATTTATCGCATCCAGCGTGGTGGCCAAGTATCGAGGGGTAGCCAATGTGATGTCTAAGTCCTTTGGCTGTGTAACCTCCTCTTAGAGCTTCATTTTCCTATTATGAAAGCTACCTTAGTATACTATGATAATGTTAATATGATATATCTCTCTGGAAATTCTGCCCAACATCAGCGCACTAAGCATATCGAGATTGGTATTCACTTTGTTCGTAAAAAAGTAGCTTGTGGACAAGTACGTGTCTTGCATGTCCCTTCACGGTACCAAATTGTTGACATCTTTACTAAGGGTCTTCCCTTAGTTCTGTTTGAATATTTTAGGGACAATTTCAGCATACGACAACTACCCGCTATGACTGCGGGGTTTTTATAGTGTAACACCCTGTACTTTCGAGTGATGATTTGAGCAGTTAGACATATTCAAGTAGACCCGAGCCTTGGAGGATTTATGTCATATTCACATATGCTAATAAAGAGCTTAGTGTATAAATGGATGAAGTCTCTTAATAATTTATGACTTAATAAGTGTGACAATGGTAGCTAAAAATAATATTTTGTATGTGCCAAAGGAGGATACGGAGTAATGTTATATCACATGACCATGATAATAAGTATACGAGGCGTGTTGAAAATGTTGTGTTTACGTGAATTTAAGAGCAGGAAATAATTTATACGGGTAATTAGCTGAATCTTGGATTAGTGGGAGATAAGAGTATTCTTCAAAGATGTTAATTATTTATTAGGGGGAGGGGACAACGTAACCACGTGGACCACTAAGGGAAAGGGTCACAATGAGTAATAGTTGTTGATAAGAATAAAAGGTGTGGATTTAGGGGTTGTTGTGTATGCATAGTACGAAGACACTTAATTCTTATTATAAGCAACAAATTTGTGCTCCTTCCCAAGTAATTGCGTGTTTATTGAATGTTCGGGCAGAATAGACTTATTTTTTCTTGTTTAAGGTAGGTTGTAGGAGACATTGATTCCGTTGTGGTTGTTCAAGAGTCAATATTTGAGGTATGTTAAGGCAAATCTTTTTTTTTGGCATGTTCTAAGTACGAAACGTAAATGTAATAATGTCTCATAAATGATTCTACTCTTAGTAGTTAAAGATGTTCATGTTATTCATTGCTATTTTAAAAGCATGTCTAAATATGCTCCTAAATCCCTATTGAGGTATATGAGAAAGATGTTAATATTCATAATGTTAATCGTAGGTGAAACGACAATAAACTCATAGTGTCTTAGTATCATTCATGCATTATATTCATGTATTACCTTTGACCCACATGTGTTATATACACTAATATATGGTATGCATTGTATATAGGGGATGGGAAAAGGGATACGACATTATATACGCACACCACCTGATCAGCTGGTATATGAGGATGATTATGCCCGCATAGGCTGATATGATACGATGGAATGCCCACAGAGGCTAAAGGGATACAACATTATATACGTATATATGTATATATATATATATATATATGACCACATTGTGCATGACACTTAGGCATATTATGGCCCTCAGAGGCATTTTGCACAGACATGATACTTATGCATATTATGGTCCTTAGAGGCATTCTCTATTGGTTGGTTGTTTCTTGTCTCGTGTTAATTTCAGGTCTCTAGTACAAGCTTCTTCATGTCTGACATACTCAGTACATCAGTCGTACTGATGTCCATTTTGTCAGGGGATGTTATGTTTCATGCCCGCATGCTCAGATAGATAAGGTGACGATTTGCACTAGTATATTGTTGGTTCAGTTGATATTGGAGCACTATACTTGTTCCAGAGTGGTAGTATGGTCATGGTATGGTATTTTTGACATGCATAGGGGTATGGCGCGGCCCTATCCCGACCTTATGATGTCATGTACTCTTTAGAGGCTTGTAGACAGTTGTCCTGTGTATAGTAGCCATGTATGGCTTTGTCGGCTTTAGTATGTATATATGCATAGGTTGGGTTCTTCTGTTTGTAAGATTTTACATAGCTCCTTTTCAGTTTATCAATTCTATGTGTCAGCAAGGTACTTTGTGACGGCCCTCGGGGCTCATGATTAATTATGATTAGATGTTAAATATATGATTAGTGGTACTCAGTAAGTAAGGTCCAGGTACCTATCATGACCCTCCAGTTTGGGTCGTAACAAATAGAATATTCGTAGTATATTCCTAATATACTACATATATTCCTTGATATTATTAGTGATATTATACATTTGTAATTATGGTAGTAATCTGTAGTATTAGGAAAATGTATATTTGATTTCCGTAATTATAGTCTAGATTTATTATTGTATATCATGTATATAAACTCATTACATCAATAAAAATAATTAAGGGGTTATTCTCTTTCACCAACTAATTATATATAAAACGGAAAAGAACAATTACAACTTGAAAAATTGTTCGACGACAAAGAACTGGAATGAAATTACTAGAAGTTAATATAGATACAAAAGAAGAAGAGATGAGAGAAATTTATAGTGTAGACGAGAGATGAGAGTGTTCATAGATTTCACAACTTCCACGATGCCAACTGAGTCCGTGAGTGCCCTATTTGTAACTGCCTTCTATTATCCTTTATCCACAATATAGTCACCAAGTCTTTTATTTTTCATTCTCACCCTAGAGTTCCTCCTAATTATATTTGTCTAACATTTGTACTCCCGAGATCTCTATCATTCACAACATTACTTCCTTCCTCAAAAGAAACCTTGTCCGCAAGGTTTTGAGATGGTGTAGCAATATATGGATCAAAATTAGTTACGGATAAATGAGTGATCTGTTGTTCTGGATGCTCTACATACTTCTATAGCATAGAGGTATGGAAAACAGGATGAATTCAAGCAACATCTGGTAACTCAAGCTTGTAAGCAACCTGGCCAATACGTTTCAGAATCTTGAAAGGACAAAAAAATGGCGACCCATTTATGATTTTTGTGTTGTCGAAGGGAAAGTTTTCTATAAGGCTTAAGCTTGACATACACCCACTCTCAAATTTCAAATTGAATATCCTTGAATTTGGTATCTGCCAACTTCTTCATCCTAGATTTTGCTCTCAAAAAGTTGGACTTTAGAGACGTGAGGACCTCATCCAAACGCAACAAGTATTTTTCCACCAGACTAGCACTACTACCTAGTAAATATCGAGTAATAATAGGTGGTTCTCGCCCATATAATACTTAAAAGGTGTCATACCAACATATATTTGAAGTGTCGTATTATACCAATACTCAGCCCACGGAATCATCGAGACCCAATCCTGGTAATTATCAGCCACATAACAATGCAAATATAGTTTGATGCACTTATTAAGCGCCTCGGACTGGCCATCGGTTTGAGGATGATATGTGGTGCTTATTCCAAGTGTATTATCCTGCAACTTATTGATTTCCTGCCAAAAAAGAAATGTAGGAATCTAGGATCGCGATCAGTCATGATAAGAGTCTATGTTCTCATTTCATATCCGATGTAGGACTTTTAACACTCCCCCGCACCCAGACCTTGTTAACTGGAGCATGGATAATATAATTTAGAGGCTCAACATTGATGAATAAAGAATTGGAATGTATCTGACTCTGATACCATGTAAAGTGTTAAGATTCCAACATCGGAAATAGAATGTGAACATGGACTCTTTATATGGACTTGGACAATCTTCACCCTACAAGCTATATTTTGGGGTTTAGTTAGGCCCAAGATCCATTCTTTACATGGTATCAGAGCCAGATCTATTTCAATTCTTTGTTCACCGATATTGGACCCTTAAATTATATTTTTCATGCTCCAATTAACGAGGTATGAGCGTGCGGGAGAGTGTTAAGAGTCTCATATCGGATACTTATAGAGTGAGGATTGTTCAAGTCTATATAAGGAGTCTATGTTCCCATTTTATTTTTTATGTAGGACTCTTAACACTCCCTCACACGCCTAGACCTCATTAACTGGAGCGTGTATAATATAATTTGGGGCCCAACATCGATGAACAAAGAATTGGAATGTGTCTGGTTCTGATACCATGTAAATAGTGGATTTTGGGCCTAATAATTTGGGGGCCCAACATCGGTGAACAACGAATTGGAATGGACTTGGCTCTGATACCATTTAAAGAATGGATCTTGGGCCTAACTCAGCCCAAAAGCTAGTTTGTAGGGTGGGGATTGTCCAAGTCCATTTAAGAAGTCCATGTTTGCATTTCATTTTCGATGTGGGACTTTTAACTGTCACGACCCGACCTGGGGTCGCGATCGTGCTCTACCGGCACGCGCCGTATACATCGAGAGAATAGCAGTGGAACATACATACACATAAACATGAACATAGCAAACATCACTGGCAAGCCGACAAGGCCGCCTTTCATAGAATAAACTTAACCAAAAGTAAAACAGTACAACTTATTCTTACAGCCCAAACCACAAACGTGACTACGCACTTAAGAATAACAATCGTATGACGGGGCCCGCCATACCCCTGAATGTACAAAGTCTACAACCTCAGGGAATCGTACCAAAAGACAAAGCCTCCGGAGAAATGGAGCTTTCCAAGAACTGACAGTGATCCTAAGAGTGCGGATCAGCCAGTTACGACTCAACTGCGAGATGAACGCAGCCCGCCGGGTCAAGATAACAGTACCAAGTATGCGATACTGGGAAAAATACTGAAAATACCTCATAAGTCTAAAATAACTGAAGACATGTATAAAATCAGTTTACAGAACAATGTGCCTTACCAACAATGAGAATATCAATCATATACTATACTGCGTGAAAATAGGAAGCTCATAATCAAAACAAGGTCATCCGCCTCACAGTATCATTAAGCACTCCTACTCCTGGGACTATTTCACCCGCATGGGTCATGTGGACCCGCATGAGGTATTCCTCGTATAGGTTGTACTCACCTGCATGGGACTATTTCACCCGCATAAGCTCAACGGACTCGCATGAGGTATTCCTCGCATCGTGGGTAGCAAATCCACAGAACAGGGGGTATAACGATCTTGGGGATTTACCCCTCAGATATACTCTTACCCTGAAGAAGGTGGTATAACGATCTTGGGGATTTACACCTCAGATATACTCTTACCCCTCATACTGCATGCCTCAGAATCCCTCATCGTAAGCATGTCCATGGAAGCATACCCGTGGAATCCCACATCACTGACGGCACGTCCAAGTAAACTCATATAAAGACCATGGAAGCATACCCGTGGAATCCTTCATCACTGGCGGCACGTCCAATAAACACATACTAAAACAATGGAAGCATACCCGTGGAATCCTTCATCACTGGCGGCACGTCCAATAAACTCATACTAAAACAATGGAAGCATACCCGTGGAATCTTTCATCACTGGCGGCACGTCCAAGTAAACTCATACTAAAACAATGGAAGCATACCCATGGAATCCTTCATCACTGGTGGCACGTCCAATAAACTCATACTAAAACGATGGAAGCATACCCGTGGAATCCTTCATCACTGGCGGCACGTCCAATAAACTCATACTAAAACAATGGAAGCATACCCGTGGAATCCTTCATCACTGGAGGCACGTCCAATAAACTCATACTAAAACAATAGAAGCATACCCGTGGAATCCTTCATCACTGGCGGCACGTCCAATAAACTCATACTAAAACAATGGAAGCATACCCGTGGAATCCTTCATCACCGCGCACGTCCAAGGTAACTCATACTAAAACAATGGAAGCATACCCGTGGAATCCTTCATCACTGGCGGCACGTCCAATAAACTCATACTAAAACAATGGAAGCATACCCGTGGAATCCTTCATCACTGGCGGCACGTCCAATAAACTCATACTAAAACAATGGAAGCATACCCGTGGAATCCTTCATCACTGGCGGCACGTCCAAGTAAACTCATACTAAAACAATGGAAGCATACCCGTGGAATCCTTCATCACTGGCGGCACGTCCAATAAACTCATAACTTCTTTAGGCTTTCATTAACATACAAAATGGATCTCATTTTCATGACCTTATTCAAGAAAAACCAACTCTTTAACCTTCCATAAAGTTATTATAACCAACTCCCCATAAAACTGTTATACTAACTTTAGGTTTTTAGAAATTAAGACATTCTTACCCTTTCATAAGGCCGTTATAACTAACTTCCCATAAAGCCGTTATAACTCCTTATGTTTCAAAAGATTTCGTTCCTTTATTAACCAAGAGGCTTATACTTCAAGTCAAATTTACACAATTTTCAAAATACTTCTTCATGTCAAGAAATCCTTATCTACCTTACTTAGGATAAACCATTCCTCAAGAACAAGTGGGTTAACTCCTTAACCCAACCAACTTAGACATTTTCTTAAAACAAGTCAAGTATAACAAATGGATTTACTTCATTTAAAACACGTACGTCTACCGTACTATATAGTTATAACTACTCATGCTCAAGAGATAAGAAAGTTTCCACATACCTCTCCGGTTAATCCACTTGCTAAGTCCAATACACCACACGTAGTACGTCAACCTAACATGACCATAATACGCTTATTAACCTCTAATTCAATGTAGAATAATCCAAGTTCAAAGTCACTAAATCCTATGGAAAATTGGGCAGCATTTCCTTTGTTTCTACATGCTTTGCCACCTTTTTCAAAGCCGAATTCAACATCCAAACGCCACATTTAAGGCCCAACAATCCAAACATTTCAAAGGGGATTACACACCTAAACTTGGGTGTGTAAAATTCTGCCCCATAAGGTACAACAATTAACTTAACAAGTCTAAGGTAGTTTCTAGGCTACAACATGCTCACATAACCTTCTTAACCAATTCTTTCACATCCAAACAATATTTCTTACATGCAATGAATCTAAGAGCATTATTTACTACTACAAATCCATTCTTCTTCACATGCAACATCAATAACTAGCTACAAGAGAAGAAATGTTACCTTTAGAGCTTTAGCCAAAATTATTCCAACAACTTTGCTAGCCTCCTTTCCAAGAACACCACCACAATAACTCCTACAAGCTAACCACAAGCTTCCTTCTTGTCCTAACTTTTCAGATTTTCCTTAGGCTTTGAATTCCTCTTGGAATTTTAGAGAGAAGTGAGAGCTTTAGCTTAGAGAGAGAGAGGGATTTGAAAGATGACCAAGTCTTCAAGACTTGGTCAATATAAGGGACATGCAAAAATCAGATGGGGGGGGGGGACACTTGTCACCCTCCCATGACCTTTTTAAAAGAAGAAATCTGATTTTCTAAGTTTTTCGCGGAAAATCCCGCCGCCTGGCGCGCCTGCGGCCATGCAGCGCTGAAACTTCCGCCACCTCACGTAACTTCGGCGCCGCGACTTGCTTCCGTCGCGGCCAGAAACCAGCGACTCCGGATATCCGGCGCCGCGGCCCTTCATCCGGCGCCGCGGCCCTGTGGCTCCTGTCCGAAACACATTTCTGTCCGACTGCACACTGAACTTGTAACTTCCATAACTTTCTACTCCGATGTCCTTTCGACGAACGGTTGGTTGCGTTGGAGACTAGAGTCAACGAACTACGCCCTAGGCCTTCGAAATACCTACAACTCTCAATGTAACTGGACATACACCACCTCAAGGTTGACTAAAAACCCGTCCAAAACAATCCGTCAACCTATCTTTCGAAAATTTTAAGTCTTACTCCCTTTCGTACGCACTCATACGCATGACCTGAACTACGGGGTGTAATATTCTCCCCCCCTTAGAAACATTCGTCCCCGAATGTTCTTTTGGAGCCAATCTAATATTCCTCGGTACATCCTCGTACTTTACACTAATGGAACTTCATTATGCCACCTATAGTCCTAAGATATCGCACACGCATATCCATCCATCACTATCACACAAGAAAACAGATCCCAAGGGTGTACCAACGCTATCTTACCCCCATTCAAGGCCTAAAAGGATTCTCTTATTGTACTTCCAACCTACTGTTAGAATACATACATAACCTTAATATTATTCATTTATGACATTCCACCATACAACAATCCTATCATGCCTACTAATCTCTAAAGGGTCAAAGATATACCTGACGTCACATAGGCGGGTCAAAGGACCGCTAAAACTGAGAATCGCTACCACGACCTCTGCCGCGTCCTGCCGGTGTATGAATATCCTGCCTAACTATTGAAGGTGAAGAACCCGCAACTGATCCAATAGGTTGTGCCATCCCACCAGTGCTACCTGCAGTCGGATGCCTTCGCCAAATGGCCCTGTTGGCCGCAAGCATAACAAGTTGTCGACCTAGTCCACACTCTCCAAAATGAGATCTACCACAGTGACCACACCGAGGCAAAGGTGGCCTCCCCTGCATACTATCTTCGGATACCTGTGAACCTGTCGCCCCGGAGCCTTGACCTGCTCCCGAATATCTCTGGCGGTCCAACCACCCGCCGGAAGACCGGGAAGGGGCACTCTGTGTTGGCGAAAATGTAGACCACTGGCTTTGAGGCTATCCACCACGAAAGCTATCTCGAAACCACTGCCCCGCCCTCTTGGTCGGGCCGACCTACCGCCCTCACTCTCCTCGCCTCAATTCCCTGTGCATACGCCTGCATCCTGGCAATATCCATACCTGGCTGAAGAGCCACTCCCAGACATGCAGTAATCATATAACGGTCTAGCCCCATCACATAGCGGTGAACTCTGTCCGCCATGTCCGCTACAATAGTGGGCGCATACCTGGCCAATGAATCAAACTCCAGGTTGTATTCCCTGATGGTCCTCCCATTCTGTCTCAATGCCAAGAACCTATCCAAGCGGGCTCTCCTCGTCTCAGGGGGCAAAAAGTGACCGAGGAAGGCTTCCGTGAACTCATCCCAAACAGCTGGAGGAGCACCCACACCTCTAGACAACACCCACGCCTCAAACCAATTCAACGCAATATCGCGTAACCGGTAAGAAGCTAACACAACGGACTCCGTCTCCGAGGTCCTAAGCACCTGCATAGTCCGCCTCCTGAGGATCCTCCTCAGACCTCGACCCATAGAACTCGGGTGGATTACAACTCAGAAAGTCCCGAATCCTTAAACTGCATCGGCTCTGGTTAGCCACGGCCTCGGCGCCGCTCGCCACAATGCTAGTCAACAACCCGACCGCTCTCGTAATCCTATACTCGCCCACCGTGGAACCGAGGCTCGTACGCGATCTCGATGGCGCTGCCGCCGAACTCGCTGAAATTTGGCGACGTCGTGGGACTCGCCGCCCGAAACATCATCTCCAGAAAGGCGGGCATGTGCCTGCGTAGCCTCTCGTCCTACTCGCGACTCCTCAATCGCCTTGCCCTACGGGCCACGGTTTCTTACGTGGAGGCATCACTGCTATAAAAAGAATACGTCAGAGGGAGTCCAACTTACAACACAGCTCTAAGGCACGATCTCAGAGTCAGAAGAATGGAAACCAATCCTAAATATCTTGCAGCCTCCTGATTATAGATGTGGTGCACGACACACCGATAATCAAGACTCTACTAGACACGGTCTGTAGACACTTTCCGATGACTAACTGCTCTGATACCACTTTTGTCACGACCGACCGGGCGCGCGGTGCCTACCGGGCACCGCAGTATACATCAGAGAATAGCAGTGGAACATACATACACATAAACATGAACATAGCAAAGATCACTGGCAAACCGACAAGGTCGCCTTTCATAGAATAAACTTAACCAAAAGTAAAACAGTACAACTTATTCTTACAGCCCAAACCACAAACGTGACTACAGAACTCTAAGAATAACAAGCGTATGACGGGGCCCGCCGTACCACGAATGTACAAAGTCTACAACCTCGTGGAATCGTGCCAAAAGACAAAGCCTCGGGATAAATGGAGTTTTCAAGAAGCAACATGATCCTAAGAGTGCGGATCGCCAGCTACGCACCTCGACTGCGGCATGAACGCAGCCGAAGCGGGTCGATAACAGTACAGTATGTGAACGGGAAAAATCGAAAATACCTCATAAGTCTAAAATAATCAAGGCATGTATAAAATCGGTACGTAACACTGTGCCTTACCAACAATGAGAATATCAATCATATACTATACTGTATGAAAATAGGAAGCTCATAATCAAAGCAAGGTCATCCGCCTCACAATATCATTAAGCACTCCTACTCCTGGGACTATTTCACCCGCATGGGTCATGTGGACCCGCATGAGGTATTCCTCGCATAGGTTGTACTCACCTGCATGGGACTATTTCACCCGCATAACCCCAACGGACTCGCATGAGGTATTCCTCGCATCGTGGGTATTAAATCCACGGAACAGGTGGTATAACGATCTTGGGGATTTACCCCTCAGATATACTCTTACCCTGAAGAATGTGGTATAACGATCTTGGGGATTTACCCCTCAGATATACTCTTACCCCTCATACTGCATGCCTCGGAATCCCTCATCGTAAGCATGTCCATGGAAGCATACCCGTGGAATCCCACATCACTGACGGCACATCCAAGTAAACTCATATAAAGACCATGGAAGCATACCCGTGGAATCCTTCATCACTGGCGGCACGTCCAATAAACTCATACTAAAACAATCGAAGCATACCCGTGGAATCCTTCATCACTGGCGGCACGTCCAATAAACTCATACTAAAACAATGGAAGCATACCCGTGGAATCTTTCATCACTGGCGGCACGTCCAAGTAAACTCATACTAAAATAATGGAAGCATACCCATGGAATCCTTCATCACTGGCGGCACGTCCAATAAACTCATACTAAAACAATGGAAGCATACGGTGGAATCGCTTCGTCACCGGGCGTACGTCCAATAAACTCATACTAAAACAATGGAAGCATACGTGGAATCCTTCATCATCGGGCGCACGTCGAATAAACTCATACTAAAACAATAAGCATACGTGGAATCCTTCATCACCGGGCGGCACGTCCAATAAACTCATACTAAAACAATGGAAGCATACCCGTGGAATCATTCATCACTGGCGGCACGTCCAAGAAAACACATACTAAAAAAATGGAAGCATACCCTTGGAAACTTTCATCGCGGCGACGCCCGATAAACTCATACTAAAACAATGGAAGCATACCCATGGAATCCTTCGTCACCGCGCACGTCGAATAAACTCATACTAAAACAATGGAAGCATACCCGTGGAATCCTTCATCACTGGCGGCACGTCCAAGTAAACTCATACTAAAACAATGGAAGCATACCCGTGGAATCCTTCATCACTGGCGGCACGTCCAATAAACTCATAACTTCTTTAGGCTTTCATTAACATACATAATGGATCTCATTTTCATGACCTTATTCAAGAAAAACCAACTCTTTAACCTTCCATAAAGTTATTATAACCAACTCCCCATAAATCTGTTATACTAACTTTAGGTTTTTAGAAATTAAGACATTTTTACCCTTTCATAAGGCCGTTATAACTAACTTCCCATAAAACCGTTATAACTCCTTATGTTTCAAAAGATTTCGTTCCTTTATTAACCAAGAGGCTTATACTTCAAGTCAAATTTACACAATTTTCAAAATACTTCTTCATGTCAAGAAATCCTTATCTACCTTACTTAGGATAAACCATTCCTCAAGAACAAGTGGGTTAACTCCTTAACCCAACCAACTTAGAAATTTTCTTAAAACAAGTCAAATATAACAAATGGATTTACTTCATTTAAAACACGTACGTCTACCGTACTATATAGTTATAACTACTCATGCTCAAGAGATAAGAAAGTTTCCACATACCTCTCCGGTTAATCCACTTGCTAAGTCCAATACACCACACATAGTACGTCAACCTAACATGACCATAATACGCTTATTAACCTCTAATTCAATGTAGAATAATCCAAGTTCAAAGTCACTAAATCCTATGGAAAATTGGGCAGCATTTCCTTTGTTTCTACATGATTTGCCACCTTTTTCAAGGCCGAATTCAACATCCAAACGCCACATTTAAGGCCCAACAATCCAAACATTTCAAAGGGGATTACACACCTAAACTTGGGTGTGTAAAATTCTGCCCCATAAGGTACAACAATTAACTTAACAAGTCTAAGGTAGTTTCTAGGCTACAACATGCTCACATAACCTTCTTAACCAATTCTTTTACATCCAAACCATATTTCTTACATGCAATGAATCTAATAGCATTATTTACTACTACAAATCCCTTCTTCTTCACATGCAACATCAATAACTAGCTACAAGAGAAGAAATGTTACCTTTAGAGCTTTAGCCAAAATTATTCCAACAACTTTGCTAGCCTCCTTTACAAGAACACCACCACAATAACTCCTACAAGCTAGCCACAAGCTTCCTTCTTGTCCTAACTTTTCAGATTTTCCTTAGGCTTTGAATTCCTCTTAGAATTTTAGAGAGAAGTGAGAGCTTTAGCTTAGAGAGAGAGAGGGATTTGAAAGATGACCAAGTTTTCAAGATTTGGTCAATATAAGGGACATGCAAAAATCAGATGGGGGGGAACACTTGTCACCCTCCCATGACCTTTTTAAAAGAAGAAATCTGATTTTTCTAAGTTTTTCCGCTGAATCCGCCTCGGCAGCCTCGCAATGGCCATGGCCACTGAACCTTCCGCCACTCGCAGAACTGGCGCCGCGCGGCTTCGCTTCCGCCGTGGCGCTGCAACTTCAGCGACCACCGGGATATCCGCGCCGCTGCCTCGATCTCGCGCGCGGCCCTGTGGGTCCGGTCCGTAACACATTTATGTCCGACTGCGCACTGGACTTGTAACTTCCATAACTTTCTACTCCGATGTCCTTTCGACGAACGGTTGGTTGCGTTGGAGACTAGAGTCAACGAACTATGCCCTAGGCCTTCGAAATGCCTACAACTCTCAATGTAACTGGACATACACCACCTCAAGGTTGACTAAAAACCCATCCGAAACAATCCGTCTACCTATCTTTCGAAAATTTTAAGTCTTACTCCCTTTCGTACGCACTCATACGCATGACCTGAACTACGGGGTGTAACATTAACACTCCCCCGCACCCCATCTTATATTGTTCATGTCCATATAAGGAGTACATGGATCCATTCCATTTTCAATGTAAAGAATGGATCTTGGGCCTAACTTAACCCCAAAAGCTTGAGTTAGGCCCAAGATCCATTCTTTAAATGATATCAAAGTCAGGTCCAATCCATTTCTTTGTTCATCAATATTGGGCCTTCAAATTATATTATCTAAGTCCATATAAGAATTCTATGTTCTCATTCCATTTTCGATGTGGGACTCTTAGCAAGTCATAATAGCTTTCGGAGGATCATGCAGGCGTATTATACACAAAACAAATGCAATAGCTACTATATGAGCATAAAATTTAGGAGTCAATGTAATACATTATCCATACTTGGAAAGTCGATCGAAAACAATCATAATTGTGGTTATCCCTTTTGAGCTTGGCAAGCTGGTTATAAAATCCATTGCCATCTCATCGAAAACCATATCCAGAATCAATAGCGGTTGTAGAAGACCTGCAGACTAATGGAAAATATCATTCATTTGTTGGAAAATTTAACAAGTTGAAACAATGTCTTTAATATTTTTACGCATCTCTTTCCAAAAGAAATAGTAATATAGTCGATGAAAGGTGTGTGCTATCCATGAGTGACCCCCAATGGAAGTAGCATGTAATTCAAGAATCAATTTATGGTGAAGGACATGCTCGTCAGGGATTACCAATCTATTGAAGGAATTTGTTGGGTTCGTAAGCACAATATAAGTTTAAATTTTCTTACCCAACAACGATCATGGCATGACTTATATGATAATCATGTTTTTGTTCAAAACATAATAAAAAAATTTACAGGTTTTCGAACGCTTGATTCAAAACTAAGGTATCCACGCGATATGAGTCCCGACTGCAAGTTCTAACTCCAGTGTATCTCCTAATCAAGAAAGCTAGGAATTCTTGCTTTAGGAACTAAGAAGTTATTTTCTGTAACCTTATAATTATGAGGTATGTGTTGTATATATAGAAGTTCAGGACAAAACCTAAACATATACAAAACAGGAAAACTGGGCCCATGTTAATGTTCAGTGGACCAGCCCAGCTGGTCCATTTCACACGCCCCAGTGGACGACTAAGGTTCCTTTTTTTTGCAGTAATTTCTGGCCCAATTGCTTCCATGTATTTGTCCGAGTACCCATATTATATATCCAATACATTTAATTAAATCCGAAATCCAATTCAACTTAATTAAATAATTTCTATCAAATAGAAATATTCCATAATTATTATAAATTAAATATCTTGATTCTCAATCAAATATTTAATATTTTCTCAATACACTCTTATATCGAAGAAACAATCGCATATAGTGTGACCCTATAGGCCTTCACATATCGATATTAATCTAATTAAGGACCATATATAACTCCTAGACTGTGTCGTATGACGAACTCAATATGTGAAGTACGTTTACATGAATCCAACAAACTTAACCTCTGTACGGAACTATAAATTTCTTTCATTCACGAAACACTCGATTAAGCTTAGCATTTTCCAAGTGTCTATCAAAATGACTTAATCACTATATCTCACATTTATTAGTTTACAACTAGACCATATTATAAATATACCTCTTGCACTGGCCAATGACTTTAGTCAACCTAATAACATTGAGAAGTTAAGTGCTCTCTCGAATTTTCAATCGAGGAATGAATCCTAATCTTGGCTCAACTACCACATTGATTTACATCCTCATGCACCCAACACAAGCCGTATCTTATCTAGAAGGAGTTTAAGCTTAGAACTTGGTCAAAGTACATCATTATGTAAACAAGATACGTATTGACCTCAAGTCAAAAGACATTTATATTCCACACGCCGATAACACTATAGACATGTATAACAAATAGTTTGTCGGCATGGTATACCAATACTTTTCCAAAGTATTCATGTGTCCATCACGAGTAACCATTATTTGTAGTTGTGAGACATACTACATTTTCCAAGAATATGATACAGACCACATGTCGACTTATAGCATATCATCGATATTCTATTCTCGATGATCATTAGTCGAGGCTATTTAAGAGTTACGTTCTATCATTAATATCTCACTATATTAATGACATTGTAAGCTCAAGGGATGCACATATATGAATAATTGCAAACAATTAAAAAATAATTCAATAATTGCAAATCCCATAAATATTCATCTCAATAATAATAAAAATGTGTTCAAGTACATTTTTGTCCCTAGTAAAAATTATCTCTAGGACATACATACTTTCAATTTTCCACTTGGCCTAGAGTCAATCTCCAATGTATTTAATACCCATATTTTCAAAATGACCATTATGCTTAGCTAAGCTTAATGGTTTAGTAAATAGGTCAGCTAGATTATCATCTAGAGGAATATAGTCTAGATCTATTTCTTTAGATTCCACATCTCTCTAAATATGTGTTATTTCCTTTGTACATGCTTGTTTTTGTTTGTTGATTTTGGTTCCTTAGCTTGCGCAATCACACTAGTGTTGTCACAATATATCGTTATTGGATGACTGGCACTTGAAACAACCCCTGGTTCTTTCAAGAACTCAGATACAGGGACATCTTCTTTACCAACTTTCGATCCAACAATGTACTCGGCTTCAGTTGTCGAATCAGCAGTGGTTTCTTGCTTGGAACTTTTCCAACTTACTGCTTCCTCATTGAAAATGAACGCATATCCAGACTGTGACTTGAAGTCATCAAGATCTATTGGGAAGTTAGCATTAGTGTAGCCAGTAGCGGCTAGTTTCTCTTGCCCAGCATAGACTAAGAAATATTCTTTAGTTCGTCTAAGATACTTAAGAATATTCTTGACTGCTTTCCAGTATTCCTCCCCAAGATTCTACTAGAATTTGCAACTCATACTAAATGCAAAAGTCACATCTGCCCTAGTGCAGGTCATGGCATACATGATTAATCTTATAGCTGAAGTATATGTGATCCTCTTCATGCGTTCAAGTTATGTAACAGTAGAAGGACTATTCTTCTTAGATAACTTGATGCCTTGACCCATAGGAAGACCCTCTATTTGAGCTTTCCATTGAGTGACGTCTTAGCACTTTGTATATGTATGTAGACTGTGACAGGCCTAACAATCTATTAGGTCTATCTTTGTAGATCCCAATTCCAAAAATGTAGCAGGCTTCACCTAAGTCTTTCATCATGAAGGTGATGGACAACCATTCCTTCCCTGATTGCATAAGGGACTTTTCGTTTCCCATTATTAATATGTCATCTACATATATGATAATGAAAACAACACTCCCTTCTTTGCGTTTACTATAAACGCACGGATCCTCCTTACTTCTGACAAAGTCAAACAATTTGATAGCTTTGTCAAAGCAAATATTCCAACTCCTTGAGGCTTGCTTAAGTTCATAAATGGACTTTTGCAGTTTGCTAATTGTTTTGGGTTTTGACTTGGATGTAAACCCTTTAGGTTGTATCATATACACTTCCTCAATTAGATTACCATTGAGGAAAGCGGTCTTAACATCCATATGTCACATTTCATAATCATAGTATGCAACTACTGCAAGCAAAATCCAAATGAAAGTTTCATCATAATAGACCCCAGGTCTCTGATTATAACCTTTTTCTACCAACCTAGCTTTGTAGGTTTACACCTTGCCAAATGCATCAATCTTCTTATTAAAGACCTATTTGCATCATATGGGTCTAACCCTAGTTGGCAAATTAACCAAGTTCCAAACTTGATTGACATACATCGAGTCCATTTCAAATTTTATGGCTTCTTGCCATCTCTGCGAGTCAATGTCTAACATAGTCTCGATGTAGGTTGTAGGCTTATCATCATTAGGAATATCTATATCATTTTGACTTTCAACAAGGAGATTAAGTCTTTCAGGCTGACGATGAGTCCTAGTGTACCTACGGAGTTGGTTATTATGTGTTTATGTGGTTCTTGTATTCTGATCATGAGAAGGTTCTTGTGTGTTTCCACCACTATGAGAGTCTTCAGGAATATCATCTACATGTGTTTCCTGAATTGAGGGAGGTACAACCATTGTATCATCTTCCATTGGATGTGTATGAGAATCTTGCATTTCTGCATCAATCATCGCATCACTCCCACTGGCTGAAGGTTGCACTCTAAGTAACTCACATTCACCAAATACTCCCACTAAATTTTTGTCTAGGTCATTTTACAAGGATTCAACTTCTGTGTTATTTTGTGGTTCTTAAATTTTTTCAAGTTCTATCTTATTGTAACTCTGTTCCATGTAGACATAGTTTTCTTCAAGGAAAGTTGCATTTCTGGAAACAATGACCTTATGTTCTCCAGGAAGATAGAAATAGTATCCTCTCGTTTCCTTAGGATACCCCACAAAGTAACATTTCTCACTTTTAGATTTCAACTTGTCAGCAAGCATCTTCTTTACATATACAGGGTAGCTTCAGGCTCGTATATATGTAAGAGCAAGTTTCTTGCCATGCCATATCTCATATGGCATTTTCTTTACTGACTGTGAATGAACTATATTCAGAATATATATTGAGTTTTGTAAAGCATAGCCTAAAGGTATGTTGCAAGAGCTGAAAAACTCATCATATATCTAACTATATCCAATAAGGTTCAATTTCTCCTTTCAACAACGCCATTCATTTGTGGTGTTCCAGGAGGTGTCCATTCTGATTGGACTCCATAAAGTTTCAAGTAATCTAGAAATTATCTACTCAAGTATTCACCTCCTCGATCTGATCAAAGAGTCTTCATACTTTTTTCAAGTTGTTTCTCTACTTCTAAGTTCTAACTTATACTCCTTGAATTTCTCAAAGGCTTCGGACTTGTGCTTCATAAGATACACATATTCAAATCTTGTGAAATTGTATGTAAAATTTATGATGTAAGGAAAACCTCTCTTAACTTCAGTGGAAAACGGCCCACATACATCTGTATGGACCAAATCAAGTGTTTTTTTAGCTCATACACCTTTCCCAGAAAGTAGCTTGTTGGTCATCTTTCCTCTCAAGCAAGATTCACAGTCATCATAAGACTCCAAGTCAAATGGTTCCAGGTAGTCTAACTTTCTTAATCTTGGTATCCTTGATTCATTGATATGACCAAGCCTACAATGCCATAAGTAGGTGGGATTTCATGGATTACTTATTTTAGCTCGTTTGTTTTGCATATTGAGAATTTCACGATTACAATTAAGAATATATAAACCATTCAAAGTGGAGCATTTCCACAAACGATACCATTAAAAGATAGTATGTAACTGCCATTAGCAATATAAGAGGAAAACACCTCAATCTCTAACATTTGAATGGAAATAATATTCCTCGTAATTGAGGAAAGAAAATAACAATTATTTAGTTCTAATGTAAACCCCGAAGGTAAATCTAATCTATAAGTTTCCACAAGCTCAACATCAACTCGTGCTCCATTTCCAATGCGTAAGTCCACCTCCCTAGGTCTAACCTTTCTGTTGTCCATTAGCCCCTGCACATTGTTACAAATGTGTAAGCCACGGGCTGTATCCAATACCCAGCAGTGAGAGTTACTTATAGACATATTAATCTAAATGACAAACATACCTTGTCCAGCAAGTTCAGAAGTAAGTGTTTTGTCTCCTCCTGGAGGGGTGCAATCTTTCTTCCAATGCCCCTTCTGCTTGCAGTTGAGGCATACTTCCCTGACCAACCTAGACTTCTTCTGAACACCTCATTTGGGTTTCAAGACTATGGGTTTGGCACCAGCCTGACCCTTATTCTTCTTATTCTTACCTTTAGGTTTGCACCTAGTAGATGAGCCCACCATGAGCACAGTCTTTCCCTTTGAAGTAGATAATTCATAATTCTTTAGCATGTTGTGAAGTTCTGAAAGATTCACCTTGATTCTATTCATGTTGAAGTTCACAATGAAATTATCAAACGAACCAAGAAGCGAATTCAAAATTAGGTTAACAGACACATTCTGGGGCAGCTTCCTTCCAATCGAAGGCAGCCTTTCTATCAACCCAATCATCTTCAGAACATGACCAAACACTTGTCCCCCATTAGCTTACCTTTGAAGAGGTCTCTCAACATCTCATACTCCATAGTCTGAGATTGTGAATCATAAAGACTTCTCAAATGTTCTAGCATCTCATAGGGACCCATGTTCTCATGCTTTCTTTGTAACTCTATTGTCATGGAGGACAACATGACACACTGTGCCGAGGTAGCATCATCCAAATGCTTCTGATAAGAAACCTTGTCAAACAAAGCATACTCAACAGAATTTTCATCGTGAACTTTTGGAACAGCTATGTTTAACACATACTCAATTTTATATTATCTCAGCACCAAACGCAAATTACGCAACCAATCCAGATAATTAGCTCCAGTCAAATTATTAGTCTCAACCAAGCATTTCAATGACATATTCGACATTTTAAATAACCTGAAGAAATAGATAGACTGAAACTAAATCAAATATAATTTTTGTGAACACGTTTGTTAACTAATTAACATGGCTGTATGTTTAATTAGCTCCCATTATTTTAACATATTCAACGACCCCATGAAAAAATACCGACTCATATCAGATATGATCATAATGGGCCAAAATCTAAGTTCATACTGTCTCCGCGTTTTCTAGGGCTGATAACTTCAACAATACAATTTGGTAGGTCTCCAAACCATTTACAAACAATTTGCAACTCTTGGTTTGACCGGCTGTTCTAAACAATGGATCTGCGCCATTAGATTACTCCGACACTATGGCGTCAAGAAATAACTAAGTCAACCCCATTACGCGACTGCAATCGTGCATCTAAGTAAATTTGGCCTTATAGAGCAAACGCTAGGGCGTAAATACTCATAAAGGTTTCTCACTTGCTACTGCAAATACATGCATCTATGAAGAGTCTGAGTCCTCGTAAACCTAGAGCAAACCTAGGGTGTAAATACTTATATAGCCGAAAAAGATTTTGCTCCCATTCAATTATAACGGACGACGCGTGGATTCCAAATCAGACTTGTAATAAATTGAGGAACATTTTAATCGGGGTTTTATCAAGATTCTTATTACGCATGCTAGATCAAATAGAGCACATATTGAGTGTCGCTTACCAAACATGATTTAATGCGGTCTGACAAATACTGGACGTCTCCTACCCAGACATGCATAATGCAGACTAACAAATACTGAGCGCCGCCTACCCAAACATATATAATGCGGACTCTATACTAATTATTTAAATGACAATTAATTAAATAATGAGGATAAACAATTAATTCAAGACCACATTATCAAATAACATGCTAAGTAACAATAATCATGGGCTAATTAATTTGTTTCAATTTATAAACATTTAAATTGCAAATTTAAAACTCTATTTTTTATTTCCAGAATTTTCTGTCTATCCAAACAGTACCTTATCAATTCTGAAATTAAAATTACTTTCCAGGGACCCTTATGTAATTTTAGAAACTTAAAATAATTACAGATTCACCCCAGGGACTAAATCTGCCTTCCAGATTTATTTATTTTTTAAGCAATCCACGGACTCGCGGCCCGAGGTGATTTTATATATATAAGTAGAAAGTACAGGGAGCCCCGTTGGGGAAAATACACTGCTATCAGCAGGAATGCAAAAAGAAAGAAGAAACAACAATCAAATAAGTTATGATCATCACTGAGTTTATAACATACGCGATGATGATACTACAAATGCGGATACAAACAAAATGAAGATACAATGTAAGCCTAAAGCTATAAACTACCTCCGGACTTACAAAATCTTCAATTTGCAGTGTCTCATCTCTGTCGTCCTCTAGGTACTCTAAGAATCTGATCATCTAGGTCCTGGATCTGGATCTCTGTCGTCCTTTCATAAATTTACAAATCTGCCCCAGGGACTAAATCTGCTTTTTTGAAATTTACGTATCGATATTAATCTAATTAAGGTCCCTACGAAACTCCTAGACTGTGTCGTATGCCGAACTCAATATGTGAATTACGTTTACATGAATCCAACAAACTTAACATCTATGCGGAACTATGAACTCCTTTCATTCACCACACACTCGATTAAGCTTACGATTTGCCAAGTGTCTATCAAAATGGCTTAATCACTTAATCTCACATTTATTAGTTGACAACTAGACCATATTCTAAATATGTCTCTTGCACTGGCCAGTGACATCAGTCAACCTAATAACATTGAGAAGTTAAGTGCTCTCTCGAATATCCAGTCGATGAATGAATCTTATTCTTGGCTCAACTACCACCTTGATTTACATCATGATGCACCCAACACAAGTCATATCTTATCTAGAAGGAGTTTAAGCTTAGAACTTGGTCAAAGTACATCATTCTGTAAACAAGGTAGTATTGACCTCAAGGCAAATGACATTTATATTCCACACACCGATAACACTATAGACATGTATAAAAAATAGTTTATCGGCAGGGTATACAAATACTTCTCTAAAATATCCATGTGTCCATCACGAGTAACCATTACTCGTAGTTGTGAGACATACTACATTCTCCAAGAATGTGATGCAGACCACATGTCGACTTATAGCATATCATCAATATCTCATTCTCGATGATCATATCGAGGCTATTTTGAGAGCTATGTTCTATCATTAATAACTCACTCGATTAATGACAACGTAAGTTCAAGAGATGAACATTTATGAATAATTGCAAACAATCAAACAATAATTCAATAATTGCAAATGTCATAAATATTAATCTCATTAATAAGACGAATGTGTTCAAGTACATTTTTGTCCCTAATAAAGATTGTCTCTAGGACATACATCTTTCATCTACCTCTATAAAAGAGAATTCCTTCCCGACAAACATAGTCTTCATTGCAACCCCTGTTGTATTTCTATGAATTCAGAATCATTAATACTCGCCTCACGAATGGAATTTACCCAATCAAATTGTTGCAAATAAATGGCCAATGGGGATGCTCCAGGAGAATGAAAAAGTGAATCTGCAGCAACATTTAATTTTCCAACTTTATAAACTATGGAAAAAGCATACCAACCAATTTGCTGAGCCACTTTTGTTGTTCGGAGTTTGAATCACTTGATTAGTGAGGTTTTTCAGAGCTTGTTTGTTATACCCCGTATTTCCAGAGTATGTACGTGAGGGCGTACGTATGAAAGTTTGAGCCTTAAAGTTAGGCAAGGACGAAATTTTGTTCACAACTACCGAAAATAATCGTTTTTCGACGAAACGTTTTACAAAACTTGCGAAGGGAAAAATACGGCTATGTCATTTATATTTTTTGCGGATTTTTCCGAGAGATGAAATATTTTGGACCAACGAGAGGGTGACATGTGTCACCCTCATAGTGGACGTTGTTGTGGGCGGTCTTGGACGATTTGAGGGTCAAGGAGTTGGTAGGATATTTGTGATATTTTGTGTAGTAGTTGGATAAGGTACACATGGGTAAATCCTCACCCTACACTTGCCTACCACTTGGCTTGATCTTGGCCATTGATTGGCCTATAAATACCCCCCCCCCCCTTTGTGAAGACTTCTTCATCCACAAAAATTTCTAAGTCTTGAAAACCCTCCCCCCCCCCCTTTCTTGTGTAGTTCTCGTCCATAGAGCACCCCTCCCCCTTGAGAAGGCCTTTTGGCCGAGAGGTATACCCCCCCCCCTCCTAGGAGTGCAAGCCGAAACCTACCCCCCCTCCTAGTGGTGTTGTTCTCGTAAATACACCCCCCCCCTTGGTAGAAAAGTATTCTCCAAGTATTGATACTATTCCAAAATACCTTGGCCCAAATACCTTGTAGTATTCCAAGGTTACACCTATACTAAAAGCCCAGAAATACTATTATACTTCCCTTCAGTCACAAAAATGAAACCCTAAGGAAAATCTTCATAGCCGGTTGAAGTATTAAGAAGAAATTGTGTAGAACTTCTAAGGGTTGTTTGGAGCGGGTTGGCGCGCCCGGAGTAGGAGCTAAACGTTGCTCAGGACCGACATTTAACTTGGATAATTTTGGGCTTATCGAGGTAAATACTCTTGTCCTTATATTGTAATTGGAAATTACATACTGTAGTAGTATAGAAATGAATTTAAGATTCACAGAAGTGAACTGAACTGTAATAGAAGGATATTACAGTAAAGACTTGAACTGAAATCACATCAGAAGAATATTAAAGAAGAAGATTAAACTGTACTTACATAGGACTGTATTTACAGTAGACTTGTGTAGCTTAACGGGTAGGGAAGTGCTGCCCGATTTTCCGTAGAATAGAGAACCTTCTGCTTAGAATATTCTACAGAGTAGTCTAGAAGTTGATAGACTTATATAACCTTTATAGGTTGAATGATCTGCGAGTAGCATGTACTACTTGAAAGGTGGACAAGGCTAGCCAGGTTTTAGCCGTGGAGCGTTTTGCTAATAGTCGATAACCATCGCGAGGTATGTGATTCTTCCTATCCTCTTGAGCATGATATTTTAAAAGAATATATATATAGTACGGTAGACGTACGTGTGTTAACTGAACGTAGTTTTACGGCAATGTCTTTTGACTTAAGCCTGAATAATAAGAATCTTGAAGTATTTCAAAAGAATTAAGAAACCTTTTTTTTAAAGAAGGATAATACTTGGTTTTAAAAGCTTAAGAGTTATACTAGCTTTATGGGAAGTTAGGTATAACGACTTAAGAGAGGTAAAAAGAATGGTTTACTGATGTTAGAAGTTAAGAGACTTGATCTTAAAAGATAAGAGACTTGACTTAATTATATTAATATGAATTTTGTTAAAAAGTGTGAAACCTCATTCGTGAGTAATGAGTATTTGGTTTTTAAAAGGAATAATGTTTTACTGATTTCGAAAATCAGATTAAGTATCGAACAAACCACTGCAGCGTTAATAAAGGGAAATGTATTGACTAATTAAGTATTATTAAAACCAGTAGAAACCTCCATCTGCATAGAAGCTAAGATGAGACAAAATGATATTACATTTCCTAGATCATGGCTGCTCTAATAAGATTGTTATAAACAAGAATAACCTACTCACATATAAGGCATATGTTTCTCAAATTGTTTAAAGGAGAATTATATTCTTAAGTGATTAAGACTATGAACTACGAAACCTTTCGAAAATGAGAAACTTGAGCATTTGAAATTAGGCAAACTTGAACGTTTGGAAAATAATGTTGTTACTTGATTTTACAAAGGGAAGTGTTTTGGTTTACTTAAAAAGATAGTCACTCTATTTTTATACTACGGGTATTGTGTGACTTTTGTGAAAGAAACGGATCTTTTAAAGAGTTAATGTATGAAGTACTTTGGGGATAAAAACCCGAACGTGTTAACATAAAGTAGAAAGTACCTTGTGTGAATAACTTGATTGTGCTAGTTTGTGATAGCCTTGTAATATTTTTTTGTTGATTTGATAAGTAAACATGTTAGGATGCTACGTGTGTTAGTATCTTGTGATGTTTGTGTAAAGGGGTTTCCCTTGTTGTGCTTATGTTGTTTAACGATAAGCTGTTATGTTAGTATTATATCACTCACCTCTTGACATGATTCCGGTTAAGTCGCCTCCACGGGGTAGACTTCGGTAGTCTGTGTGACCTATGATTCGAGAATACCTGCGGTGCTCTGTGACCCGTGCGAGCTACGAGAGTTCCAGTTAGTGTGCGGCGCCTTTGTGGTCATGCGGTTCATGTGGCCATGCGGATCGCGAGTCGGGACGTTGCCGGGAGTAGCTATCCTCGACGCGAGGAATACCTTATGCGGGCCATGCGAGTGGCCTATGCGAGCTGCGGTAAGTTCGGGACTAGACGCGCACATTAGATATCGCGCGAGTAGCCGCCGATCATGTGGCGGTGCAGACAGATCTCATGATACGATTTATGACCGCTGGTACTGTGGTTTTAGTAGTCGGCTATGCTCGCATTTACTTACAGACGGTTTTATTATGACACAGTGGGACACGGTGTTCATGTATTCCTCGTGCTTTTATATCATAGATCGCCAGCGGTGAGGAAGGTATTCCACGGGCATGATTGATGTTGTAGGCGTGAGACCCATAGTTATATTTGGGTGATGACTTTGAGGGCGTGAGTCCCTGACTTGACATGACTGCTTATTTATTGTGAACTGTAGTTTGGTTATCATACATGTCTCCTACTTTATATCGACTACTATGATTTCATTTACAGTATTTTCAGTTTCACATACTTGGTACCCGTTGTACTGACCTCCTTCGGGGGGCTGCGTTCATGCCGCAGGTAGAGGTACACCAGTGTTGATCCTCGCCATGTGGTCACGATTCAGCTTGGGAAGCTCCGCTTTCTCGAGGCTTATCACGTATAGTCCCCGTCGTTGTAAGTGCTACATTCGTGGTATGGCGGGCCCCGTCCCCGCCATTGTTGTCATATCATTCTTAGAGGTCTGTAGTAATCGCTGTAGGCGGGGTTTGTAATAGGGGATGTAATCGCTCAAGTTTATATATATATATAGGCCGAAGGCAACTTTTCTCGATAAACTGCTTTTATTTCATGCCTTGTTTTTATTCCGCTGATTACTCGATGTATGTCTACTGGGTGCCCGGTAGGCACTACCACGCCCGGTTCGGTCGTGACAAAAGTGGTATCGAGTCGTTAATCCTCGGAAAGTGTCTACGCATCAGATCCAAGAGTCTTGATTATCGGTGTGCGCGCACTACACCAATAATCAGGAGGCTATAGGATATTTAGGATTGGTTTCCATTCTTCTCACTCTGAGATCGTGCTTAGAGCTGTGTTATAAGTTGGACCCCTCTAACGTATTTCTTTCCCTTACTGTTATGCCTCCGCGTAAGGAAATTCGGGCCCAGAAGGGCAAGGCAGCCGAGGGAGCTGTGAGTAGAGCACAGAGGGTTACGAGGGCACAGGCCCAATCATCACCTGGGGTGGTGCTTCATTCGGGGAGTTCTGCGACGTCGCCAGCCCCAGCAGAGTTTAGCACAGCGGCAGCAGTTCCTACTGCGGCCATAATATTTGAACCTTCGCGACGATGCAGAAAGTATGGATTGCAAAGAGACGCCCTTGTTACTAGCTAGGAATTTAGCAACCAGAGAGTATTTTATGTACCGATTTATCACGGGTTTTGATGACTATCTAAGAGAGGGTTGTGCAAGAATAGCTCTTCAGTCAGGCTTGAGCATGGCCTGTGTGCGGGCTTATGCGCAGCAGGCCGAGTAACGTATGGATCGACAGATTAATCAAGGACAGGCGTAAGAGGCCCGACGGCAGATCCTCCGTAACTTTCGGCGGACCTTCTCGCAGCAGATCGGTTATGCGCCTCCGCTGAGCAGTGGTCCTCCTGTGGTTCGGGACGTTCGTGGTATGCGGAGTTGGTCGAGCTCCAGGCTTCGGTTCACGATACACGAGGTTCTAGCCACCGAGTTCGCTTTTTCCTCGTGTTCAGTGGCGGCGCCATCCCGGAATGTCGCTTTTTTGTTGGTACTTGTTTTACTTGAGACGGCAGGCCATTTTGCAGAAATTGTCCGACTAGAGGTGGCGCGACGTAGAGACTCACCTTCCGGGATCGGTGGCTAGTTAATCACCTTTCCTATGCGCGCCTACGGGCGTGATTGATTAGAACGACAAAGGGAGTGAAGCGGTAGATACTGAGTTTATCCTTAACCCTCTAGAGATTAGTACGTGTGATAAGATAAGTATATCTTAAGTGTTATGTTCAGATAACATTGTGTGATTAGAAATCATGGTTAGTTAAAGGGTAAGATTGGGGATAAGGAAAGTGTGAGCCTTAGAGTTTTATACGTGGAGACCTTAGAGGCAAGGCCATTTTGAGTAAAAGATTATATTTATGTTTAACCCTTATCAGAGTGCTGATCGGTGTATTTTATATACACTTTTTGAGTCATTTTTAGTTAGTATTTTACTCATTTTATTTATGTTTAGTATAGTATTAGGGTCGTTTTCCTTTTTTTTGTGTCACAGCGGTCAGAAATGGAGAAATGGCGAAAAGGAGATGAAATAAGCAAAAAAGAGATAGAATTGCACACTAAAAGGGCCAAGAAATGAAGTCTAAGAAGTTCCGGGAATTATAGAGAAAATCGACAAGTCCGGACGAGAAAGACGACTAAACGGAATTCGTTGAAAAATGTCATCACCGCGCGCCGGGCAGCAGCAGCATGGCGCCCAAAGTCTTGAAAGTCCCGAGAGTTATCGAATTCAGGCCGCGCCATCACAGGCCGCGCCGACGCTGAAATTGTGAAGTCTGGGCCGAATTTGACATGTTTGTAATCCTAAAGGGATAACTTTTCCTACCTAAAGGATAACTTTTCCTACCTAAAGGAAACCTTTTCCTACCTAAAAACCCTTACCTAAAAGGATTCTAATAACTTTTCCTACCTACACAAATCCTTAACCCTTCACCTAAAGGATTCTTGCTCTATAAATAGTCTCTACACCCTTAGAAGAATTCATTCTCCATTCCACCATTCACCATTCTACATCCATCCACCCACCAATCCATCTTGTAAATATTCCACAACACAACCTCGCTTGGCTTGGAGAGTCTCGTTCTTAGTAATTTTCTTTTCTTTCTTTTACTTTATTTCGCTTTGATGTTGAATATTGAATTAGTTCTTGTCATATTTATGGCTAGGAACTAATTCTCTTATGGCTTTCTATGTTGAATTTCTTGAAACTTATGTTATAAATTAACGACGCTTATGGTTATTTTTCTTATTGAGAGATCTATCCAATAATCGAGTTGAATTCTTGGTAATTAATTGACAACTAATTATCACTATATGATTTCTAATCGATTCAAAAGGGGATTGTGAATATGCTGTAAGTTGGGTAGACAGGCTTGAATTGGGGATGAAAATACCTCAATTAGTTTTGTAGCGTTGATGAGAGGCTTAACAACCCTAATTTTGTGCATTGTGCGTGACGGTCAACTAGGTTTTTGTTCTTAATCCTCCTATAGAGTTACCCTTATCAGCGAAAGTTAGGTAAGGAACGATCGGGGTTGAGTGTTTATATAACCCTAACGGGAGTATAAAACGATTTCGTAAACCTGCTTTCTCCAAAAGAAGAATACCATAAGTAATGCATTAGTAAGTAGCATAAGCGGATAGTGAGGATACATAGAAGCCCTATTCTCATCACATCTGAAGTAATTCTTTATATTTACTTATCTTTAATAATTCTTAGTTATAAACCAAACAATCAATCATTAATTCACCAAATAGATACTAGAAAATAGATAGTTGGTACTTGAACCCTAATCCTAGAGGACGATATTCGGTCTTATCTAAGACTATACTACTTGATACGATAACGTGCACTTGCGTTTAAAAGTGTGTGCATATTACGCGCATCAAGTTTTTGGCGCCGTTGCCGGGGATTAGGCAATAGTTCAATATCAAATTATCTATTTTTAATTTCTAATTTGGTTTTAATTTTTTATTTTTACGTTTTTCGTTATTTAAAAAAAAAAAAAATCGAGGTGCCGTGATTCGTTGTTGGTTTTGATTCATCTCAGAGATCCTTAAGACATGGATTTCTACTGTCAATATGATCGAGCTACAACCATAGAGGAAGAGAGGGAGGAATTGCGAGAAACCTTACTCAGCCTCACTAAATCTCAAGCTCAGTTCATGGACGAAATGAGGTTGGGCATAAAGAAGTTGGAAACGCAAATAGCAGAACTCGCGATCATATTCAACAGCGAACAACAAGTTGAGGAGCCTGAATCACACCCAACTATTGAGGAATCTGGTGAGATAGTTGGTGTAGAGAAGGAAAAGATTGCAGAAATCCAATTATTCACCTTCTTGGATTCTGTGGAAATTCTTTTTCATGCACCTATCACAGAAGAAACACCACTAGCTATCACGAATGACTCCCAATTAGGAATTACATACCATCAAGGGCAACCCCCAGAGTCAAGAGATGTAGAGAATTTCACGGTTTCCTACAAAATAAGAAGTCTAAAAGACAAACTCATCTTGTGTGCTCGGGGGATACTTGTATGTTTAAGGCCCCTATTTGAACAAATAGTTATAGGGAAATTGAGACCTATAGCAATAAATCTGTGGATTGCAAGCAGTTCGCAGAAATATCCAATGGGCACTCAGAAAGGTTAATTGCGTCCGGCTAAAAGACGTAAAAGACAGCGCTTGTTGGGAGGCAACCCAATGTTTTTAATTATGTTATTTCAATTTCTGTCTTTATTTTATTTTATTTTATTTTGTCTTGAACAGTCTCACGGTCTTGGGTTCTTGTTTTGTGTTGTTGGATGACAGGTGGACTGAAAGCTAAAACCGAGGAAAAAGGAGCAACAAATTTGAAAAAAGGAAAGCGATCGTCGCGGGCGCTGAATCGAGCCGCGCGCCATAATCTCGAAGAACCACAAGATTAGCAGCCGCGCCAGATCTCGTGTCGCCTGAACTTCAGAGAGCAATATTTCCGTGCAAATTCCAGAATTTTTCCTCCTAGACCTCCATTATGACCGCTGTGTTGTGTCAGTAAGTTGTCCATATTTTTTTTTGAGTATTGCACACATTGGGGACAATGTGTTATTTAAGTTTGGGGGTGTTTTATTTGTGTATTGTTATGTTTCAGTTAAGTCTTTTTTATTTGTTTTGTGTTTATTTTTGAGTCACAATTTTTTTTTTCTTTTTAAGTCATAATTGCCTGTCAAAGATCATGTATGCTGTAGTTGCTAGAAACACCTAGTGAAGGAAGGTGGAATAATGTAACGGAATTGAAGCAACTATCTTAACACCTAGGTTAGATATGCCAAAAACTCACAAAATCTGTCTATTTGGAGTTTCTTGTTTAAATTGTGCATGCTAAATGATGAATACTCATGTGTTATGATTGCTTGCTATTTGAGGCGAAATAGTTAGGATATGCATGTTAGGGAGATGACTCAGACATTTCTTTGATAGCCAAATCTTACCACTCTTTTCTATCCCGAACTTTAAAAGTATCACTAGTCAGCCCCATTGAGCCTAAAAAATTGAAACTTCTTCTTTGACACCCCATATTCCCACAAATTGTGTCATAAGTAAAAATATGAAATAGTGGAGTACATTGTGTTAAAAAAAGAGATGAAAAGAGTGAATAAGTTTGATGCACCCCAATGAAAAAGTAATAAGACAGAGGCAAAAGCCTAAGTTTGGGGGTGCTTGTTATTATAATACACTTCACTCTCCCAAAACAAAAGAGGGGAAAGATAGAATTGAAGTGAGGAAAGAATCAAGAGAAAAAAGGAAAAATTGAAAAGCTAAAGAGTTTATGGTACACAAAAATGAGCCTAAATGCCTATTTTTACCAACCCCTACCTAAGCCTACATTACAACCCTTAAAGTCCTGAAGATCTCTTTTATGCATATCCAGAATTAGTGGAGAATAGCAAGTAAACATGTCATAGGATTTTTGAATTTATATGCATGATTTAGTATATTGACTTCCATTAAGCATGATAAATATGAGTTTGCGAAATATCTAGCCTAATGTGTTTAATGTGCTAAAATTTCATGTTATATGTTCCTGCATATTATTCTGCTAATCTTCATGTTTTTCTAAGTAACACCAATGCAGCAAAAAGTGATCAATGTCATTGAGTCTGTTTATTTTCCTATTTCTTGAGTCTTTTATTTCTTTCTTTTTATCTTTGCTCGAGGGCGAGCAAAGGTTAAGTTTGGGGGTATTTGATCGGTGTATTTTATATACACTTTTTGAGTCATTTTTAGTTAGTATTTTACTCATTTTATTTATGTTTAGTATAGTATTAGGGTCGTTTTCCTTTCTTTTGTGTCACAGCGGTCAGAAATGGAGAAATGGCGAAAAGGAGATGAAATAAGCATAAAAGAGATAGAATTGCACACTAAAAGGGCCAAGAAATGAAGTCTAAGAAGTTCCGGGAATTATAGAGAAAATCGAAAATCGAAGTCCGACGAGAAAAGGCATTTAAACGGAAATTCGCGAAAAATGTCACCGGCTACGCAGTCATGCGCATACGACGCTGAAATTGTAAATTGGGCCGAATTTGACATGTTTCAGAATCCTAAAGGGATAACTTTTCCTACCTAAAGGGATAACTTTTCCTACCTAAAGGGAAACCTTTTCCTACCTAAAAACCCTTACCTAAAAGGATTCTAATAACTTTTCCTACCTACACAAATCCTTAACCCTTCACCTAAAGGATTCTTGCTCTATAAATAGTCTCTACACCCTTAGAAGAATTCATTCTCCATTCCACCATTCACCATTCTACATCCATCCACCCACCAATCCATCTTGTAAATATTCCACAACACAACCCTTGGATGCTTGGCTTGGAGTCTCGTTCTTAGTAATTTTCTTTTCTTTCTTTTACTTTATTTCAGTTTTGATGTTGAATATTGAATTAGTTCTTGTCATATTTATGGCTAGGAACTAATTCTCTTATAGGGCTTTCTATGTTGAATTTCTTGAAACTTATGTTATAAATTAATGCATGCTTATGGTTATTTTTCTTATTGAGAGATCTATCCAATAATTGAGTTGAATTCTTGGTAATTAATTGACAACTAATTATCACTATATGATTTCTAATCAGATTCTGAAAAGGGGGGATTGTGAATATGCTGTAAGTTGGGTAGACAGGCTTGAATTGGGGATGAAAATACCTCAATTAGTTTTGTAGCGTTGATGAGAGGCTTAACAACCCTAATTTTGCGCATTGTGCGTGACGGTCAACTAGGTTTTTGTTCTTAATCCTCCTATAGAGTTACCCTTATCAGCGAAAGTTAGGTAAGGAACAATACTGGGGTTGAGTGTTTATATAACCCTAACGGGAGTATAAAACGATTTCGTAAACCTGTTTTCTCCAAAAGAAGAATACCATAAGTAATGCATTAGTAAGTAGCATAAGCGGATAGTGAGGATACATAGAAGCCCTATTCTCATCACAACTGAAGTAATTCTTTATATTTACTTATCTTTAATAATTCTTAGTTATAAACCAAACAATCAATCATTAATTCACCAAATAGATACTAGAAAATAGATAGTTGGTACTTGAACCCTAATCCTAGAGGACGATATTCGGTCTTATCTAAGACTATACTACTTGATACGATAACGTGCACTTGCGTTTAAAAGTGTGTGCATATTACGCGCATCAAGTGCACAGTATACGTGAGATATGTCTGTGTGATAAGTCCCGGAGTGGCATGAAATGAAAGAGGGTAGTTGAGCTAAGAAGACCACTAGGTTTTCGTAACTGGATTGTGAGATTGATTCCGGATCGTGGAGCAAGTGTTTGGCGCGGTAGCGGGTCGGGTTGCGGACCGATCGCGGGTCAACCCGCGGCCTGTTTTGTGGTGGGGTCAGTTTGTGGTGGTCCCGCTTTGTGATAGGATCACGGGGGTGTTAGGCCCAAGTTTAGTAAACTAGCGTACGAGTTCGTGGATGCGTTCGACCAGTAGTCAGGCCGATGAGGTCAGCCCATCTTGTCTTTCAGTCAGGACCGTTTTACTCGGCAGAGGGTTATGCGAGAGGTTTTATCAGGAAAGTTGTAAGGCTGCACGAGGTGCCTACTTTCACCTTAAGACGCATGTGAAGCCTGTGTTATGGCTATTTCTTTTCCGAGGTTTTACCAGCGGGGTTAGGAACTCAAAGTAGTCTCGAGACGCATTCGCCTCGTGACGGTGTTTGGATTTCAGGGGTAGCTGTGAGAATTGTTGTCTCCTGTTGAGGGAGTGTTTAATAGCTACCATATTAGTATTCGGATATCGCCTTATGACGCCTTGTAGGGGCGGAAGTATAAGTTGCCGGTCGATTTGGTTCGATGTTGGCAAGGTTCAGATAGCTGGTTCATTATTGTTTCAGCAGGATGTGGATAGGGTGAAGCCTATCCAGAGAGGTTATCGGCACTCGAGTCAGCGTAAGTCGTGCGGATAATCGGCGACGATGCTTGGAGTTCAGGTTGACGGTAGGTCTTCTTGAAGGTACCACCCCGGAAAGGGTGTGACGAGTTTTGGAAAACAGAGGGAACTTAGCCCGAGTTACTTTGGGCCTTTTCAGATCATGTGAAGAATAGGCCAGGTTGCCTATATGTTAGCTTTGTCGTCCGACGTAGGAGGCAGTATGTCCGGTCTTTCATGTTGTTATGTTCGGAAAAGTATCGGAGATCCATCCAGAGTATTCCCAGTTAATGATGATCAAGTTGGAGGTAGTAACCCAGAGATTTTGGAAACAGAAGCAGTAACAGAAATGTGATAAATTATGAGACAGAGTTCGAGTGTACGAGAAGGGTACGACGAATAAGGGAAGAAGCGAGCATGTGTTAAGAACATAGATGTGATCATTTCTTTTGTAAAGTGAAGGTGCGAAGGGAGTATCTTTTAGCCCTTGGGTGGGAGTCTTTGTGATATTAGAGGTGATTCCTCGTGGACTTGAATTAAGTATTTGCGCGTGTGTTATTTTATGGTCAGCTGTGGCATGATTGTTTTTCGGAAGCATAGTAGTGAAGACTATACTGGCGCATGTATGTTTTGAGACTTAGAAGGAACATTCGGGACGAATGTTTCTAAGGAGGGGAGAATGTTATACCCCGTATTTCCAGAGTATGTACGTGAGGGCGTACGTATGAAAGTTTGAGCCTTAAAGTTAGGCAAGGACGAAATTTTGTTCACAACTACCGAAAATAATCGTTTTTCGACGAAACGTTTTACAAAACTTGCGAAGGGAAAAATACGGCTATGTCATTTATATTTTTTGCGGATTTTTCCGAGAGATGAAATATTTTGGACCAACGGGAGGGTGACATGTGTCACCCTCATAGTGGACGTTGTTGTGGGCGGTCTTGGACGATTTGAGGGTCAAGGAGTTGGTAGGATATTTGTGATATTTTGTGTGGTAGTTGGATAAGGTACACATGGGTAAATCCTCACCCTACACTTGCCTACCACTTGGCTTGATCTCGCCATTGATTGGCCTATAAATACCCCCTTTGTGAAGACTTCTTCATCCACAAAAATTTCTAAGTCTTGAAAACCTCCCCTTCTTGTGTAGTTCTCGTCCCATAGAGCACCCTCCGCCTTGAGAAGGCCTTTTGGCCGAGAGGCATACCCCTCCTGTGGTGCTAGCGAAACCTATCCCCTCCAGTGGTGTTGTTCTCGTAAATACACCCCCTTGGTAGAAAAGTATTCTCCAAGTATTGATACTATTCCAAAATACTGCCCAAATACCTTGTAGTATTCCAAGGTTACACCTATACTAAAAGCCCGTAAATACTATTATACTTCCTTGATCACAAAAACGAAACCCTAAGAAAAATCTTCATAGCCGGTTGAAGTATTAAGAAGAAGTTGCGTAGAACTTCTAAGGGTTGTTTGGAGCGGGTTGGAGCGCCCGGAGTAGGAGCTAAACGTTGCTCAGGACCGACATTTAACTTGGATAATTTTGGGCTTATCGAGGTAAATACTCTTGTCCTTATATTGTAATTGGAAATTACATACTGTAGTAGTATAGAAATGAATTTAAGATTCACAGGAGTGAACTGAACTGTAATAGAAGGATATTACAGTAAAGACTTGAACTGAAATCACATCAGAAGAATATTAAAGAAGAAGATTAAACTGTACTTACATAGAATTTGTATTCTGATGAACTTGTGTAGCTTAACGGGTAGGGAAGTGCTGCCCGATTTTCCGTAGAATAGAGAACCTTCTGCTTAGAATATTCTACAGAGTAGTCTAGAAGTTGATAGACTTATATAACCTTTATAGGTTGAATGATCTGCGAGTAGCATGTACTACTTGAAAGGTGGACAAGGCTAGCCGGGTTTTAGCCGTGGAGCGTTTTGCTAATAGTCGATAATCGTCGCGAGGTATGTGATTCTTCCTATCCTCTTGAGCATGATATTTTAAAAGAATATATATATAGTACGGTAGACGTACGTGTGTTAACTGAACGTAGTTTTACGGCAATGTCTTTTGACTTAAGCCTGAATAATAAGAATCTTGAAGTATTTCAAAAGAATTAAGAAATCTTTTTTTTTAAAGAAGGATAATACTTGGTTTTAAAAGCTTAAGAGTTATACTAGCTTTATGGGAAGTTAGGTATAACGACTTAAGAGAGGTAAAAAGAATGGTTTACTGATGTTAGAAGTTAAGAGACTTGATCTTAAAAGATAAGAGACTTGACTTAATTATATTAATATGAATTTTGTTAAAAAGTGTGAAACCTCATTCGTGAGTAATGAGTATTTGGTTTTTAAAAGGAATAATGTTTTACTGATTTCGGAAATCAGAATAAGTATCGAACAAACCACTGCAGCGTTAATAAAGGGAAATGTATTGACTAATTAAGTATTATTAAAACCAGTAGAAACCCCCATCTGCATAGAAGCTAAGATGAGACAAAATGATATTACATTTCCTGGATCATGGCTGCTCTAATAAGATTGTTATAAACAAGAATAACCTACTCACATATAAGGCATATGTTTCTCAAATTGTTTAAAGGAGAATTATATTCTTAAGTGATTAAGACTATGAACTACGAAACCTTTCGAAAATGAGAAACTTGAGCATTTGAAATTAGGCAAACTTGAACGTTTGGAAAATAATGTTACTTGATTTTACAAAGGGAAGTGTTTTGGTTTACATAAAAAGATAGTCACTCTATTTTTATACTACGGGTATTGTGTGACTTTTGTGAAAGAAACGGATCTTTTAAAGAGTTAATGTATGAAGTACTTTGGGGATAAAAACCCGAACGTGTTAACATAAAGTAGAAAGTACCTTGTGTGAATAACTTGATTGTGCTGGTTTGTGATAGCCTTGTAATATTTTCTTGTTGATTTGATAAGTAAACATGTTAGGATGCTACGTGTGTTAGTATCTTGTGATGTTTGTGTAAAGGGGTTTCCCTTGTTGTGCTTATGTTGTTTAACGATGTGTTATGTTAGTATTATATCACTCACCTCTTGACATGATTAGGGGTTAAGCGCCCTCCACGGGGTAGACTTCGGTAGTGCTGTGTGACCTATGATTCGAGAATACCTCGTGCGGTGCAGTGTGACCCGTGCGAGCTACGAGTTCGAGTTAGTGTGCGGCCTTTGTGGTCATGCGGTCTATGTGGCCATGCGGACTGCGAGTCCAGGACGTTGCCGGGGAGTAGCTACCCTCAATGCGAGGAATACCTCATGCGGGCCTATGTGAGTAGCCTATGCGGAGCTGCGGGAAGTTCCAGGACTAGACGCGCACATTAGATACTGCGGGCGAGTGGCGGCCGATCATGTGGCGGTCTAGACAGATCTCATGATATAGTTTATGACCCTGTTGGTACTGTGGGTTTTAGTAGTCGGCTATGCCTTCGTACTTACCCCGTACGGTTTTATTATGACACAGGTGGGACCTGGTGTTCATGTGTATTCCTTGGTGCTTTTATATCATAGACTGCCGGCAGTGAGGAAGGTATTCCACGGGCATGATTGATGTTGTGGGCGTGAGACCCATAGTTATATTTGAGTGATGACTTTGAGGGCGTGAGTCCCTGACTTGACATGACTGCTTATTTATTGTGAATTGTAGTTTGGTTATCATACATGTCTCCTGCTTTATATCGACTACTATGATTTCATTTACAGTATTTTGATTTCACATACTTGGTACCGTTATCGACCTCGCCCGGGCTGCGTTCATGCCGCAGGTAGAGGTACACCAGTGTTGATCCTCGCTCATAGGGTCACAGTTCAGCGTTTGGGAAGCTCCGTTTCTCCGGAGGCTTATCAGTGGTATAGTCCCCTGTCGTTGTAAGTGCTTACATTCAGGGGTATGGCGGGGCCCTGTCCCTCCATTGTTGGCATATCATTCTTAGAAGTCTGTAGTACTGTTGTGGGCAGGGTTTGTAATAGGGGATGTAACTGTTCAAGTTTATATATATAGGCCGAAAGGCAACTTTTCTCAGATAAACTGTTTTTATTTCATGTCTTGTTTTATATTCCGCTGATTACTCTGATGTATGTCTACTTGGGTGCCCGGGGTAAGGCACCAGTCACGGGCCCGGGTTCGGGTCGTGACATTGTTGGTCAGTATAAATGGTGAAACATCGACCCAATAAGTATTGCCTCCATTTACCAACCGCTTGAGTGATCGCAAGTATCTCGTGATGATAAGTAGAAGCACACTACATTCGCGGGCATAGCTTTTGACTAAAATACGCTATTGGATGACCTTTTTGAGAGAGTATAACTCCAATTCCAACCCCCGGTGCATCTGTCTCAATCTGGAATTCTTGAGCAAACTTAGGAAGCACTGAGACTGGAGTAAAACTCAACTTTTGTTTAAGGGAATCAAAGGCTAGTTGAATTTGATCGTTCTAAATAAAGGCATCCGTTCGTAGAAGATCAGTTAGCAGAGCAGCCACTGTGGCATATGTATGAATAAATCTGCGGTAATATCCAGCTAACCCGAGGAAACTACTAACATCCTTAACATTCTTGGGCATTGGCCAAGTCGAGATTACGGAGATCTTGATGGGATCAACCTCAAGGCCCTGCTTCGAAATAAGATGTCCCAGATAATCTAATTTTGCTTGTCTAAATAAGCATTTTGCTCTCTTTGCCACCAATAAATGTTGCCTTAGCAATTCAACTTAAGATGTTTCAAATGCAACTCCCATGTAAGACTATATACGAGTATGTCATCGAAGAATACCAATACAAACTTCTGTAATTATGACCGAAAGACATCATTCATTATATCTTGAAAGGTTGATGGTGCATTTGTCAATCCGAAAGGCATAACTAGAAATTCATAATGCCCTTCATACGTTCGGAACACTGTCTTTTCCACGTCCTCTGGTCGAACACGAATCTGATGGTAGCCCAAAAGAAGATCGATCTTGAAAAAATAACAAGAACCATACAACTCGTCAAACAACTCATCAATAGTAGGAATAGGAAAATGATCTCGAAAAGTGATCACATTTAATGCTCGATAATCCACACAAAATTGCCACGTCCCATCCTTCTTCCTAACAAACAAAACAGGAGACGAGAACGGGCTGGTACTGGGACAAATCACTCCATCACGAAGCATTCCAACTACTAACTTTTCAAACTTGTTTATGAAAATATGTTCCACAAAATAAAAAGCTTTTTTTACCAGGTACAAATAGGTTTAAACTACTCTTTTGATGAATAAAGAATTGATAGTGATCCAATAAAATAAAAGCATCTACGTCAATTCATATTCATTACAATTTCATTCAATTAACCATTAAGAAGTAGCATAAAAATATAAAAACTTTTTTTCTGATCAGGTCCATAAAGTCATTAAATTCTTCGTTTTTTTTTTTTATAAAAATGGATATATCTGATGAAAGAGCTGGTAGGGTTTGACATTGACAGGACCCGAGTTGGGTTGTAAATGTATGGCATGGTCCTTAGGTCGGGGCGGCGGAAGACCTGAAGGTTTGTGAAAAACATATATCATATGACGACAAAAGTGTAGCCAATTCGGTTGGAGTATCAGAGGATATGGGCGGATCATAAGTGATCAACATCAAACAATAGTAAGAGGATATCACATCAGTGTAAGAGTAACACCACAAGCTCTGCAATTGAACTAGTTGAGCATCCAAAGGTGGTTCGCCCACCCAACAATAACGATGCTCACCAATAGAAAACTCCAGTTGATGTTGAGAGTAGTCCGTGACAATAGGGCCTAAAGTAGATAACCATGAAACCTCGAGGACTGTCCCACCCATGTAGAGGAAGAACATACAATCTAGAATCAACTAACATCTTTGAATAGTCAGAGGCAGAGCCGTCTTTGGACCCGTGCGAGGTGTGCTACCGCACAGGGTCTCCGAAAAACAAAAAATATTAGGGCCAATTTTTTCATTTTTTATTAAGTAATATTAGCTAAAATTTACTGCAAAGATCCATAATTCGCAGGTCTTAGCCCAATTAAGGATTCACTTTTATGAATTAGAACAGACCTCCAAAAATGATTGAGACGGCCCTGATCAAAGAAATATTTGAAATCACTCCTTCACATCGCAATCGTTGGCCGCTGCCCACCATCACTGAAAAATTCAGGGTTGGCGTAATTGGAAGATTCAGAAAACTCGCAACACAAGACTGCACAAAATTATGTGTACTCCCCCATCAACAAGACTGCACAAAATTGATGTGCCCTTTTGAAGCGTAAGGTCGTTGTAGAATGTCCACCCGCCAAAGCCTGATAAGAAATAGCGGAATGTTGTTGAACTTCCAAAAGTTGGAGTTCCTCGGCCAAAACATCGTCGAAACAAACGAGTCTGGAAGATTTGGATCAAAAAGAGGTTCATATGAATATAGGCGCAGATAAGGAGTAGTTTTGCACTTATGGGTAGAAGAGTATTTTTCATCACAATAGAAGCAAAGACCCTTCTCACGACGTTACTGGATCTCAGCGGAAGAATGACGTTTAATGGATTGATAGAAGCAAGTTGTGTTGCCAAATCAGCCATAGAATAACGTATGACATCCAACTCAGAATTAGAACCTAAGTCAGACATTGTAGCAGCCTTTGAACCAATTTCCGAAATAGTCGGAGTCTTGAATGTAGAATCCGACATAAATCAATGAAAGCACCAATGTAGCAGTTGCTACGATTCAATTACACAATATCGAAATACAAACCCAACTAATTATATATAAAACGGAAATGAATGATTACAACTTGAAAGTGTTCAACGACAAAAAACTGGAATGAAATGACTAGAAGTTAATATAGATATTAGATACACAAGAAGAAGAGATGAGAGAAATTTATAGCAGTGCAGAAGGGATATGAGAGTGTTAAGAGATTTCATAACTTCCACGATGCCAACTGAGTTCGTGAGTGCCCTATTTGTAACTAGGTGTGGCAAAAATTAATCCAAATCCTGACCCGCCCAATCAGTCCAAGGTTTCATTGGTTTGACAAAAGTGATTTTGATGATAGATTAGTTTGGGCTAGCACAAATTGATCCATCATAAATTAATATTCTAAATGAACTCATGATGATCTCTAAACTTGACCCACAAAAATGCTTAATTTTAACGATTAGAGCTCCATTATAGATTAAGTTTTTATTTATAAATAATTATTTAAAAAATTCTTTTATTATTTCGGAACAATAAAAATACACCAACGCACCCAACCACCCACCACACTATTCATCCACCCTACCCACCCTACCCACCCCACCCAAGCCTTCCGCGCCTCTCTTTCCTTATAGTCAAGAGAGTTGCTTAGAGCTCATTTCCTTGCAGTCAAGTTGAAGCACCTAACCACCCTCACATCTCTGCACTCTACCTTGCCTACACCAACCCACACGCTACCACCCCTACACACTTCTACCCCACCTACCCTCACCTCCGCCCTACCCCCACCCACCCCACCCCCACCCTACCCAGTCTCAAAATTCTATTTTATATTTTTTTACTTTATCAATTTATAAAAAAATATATGAATATTTTTCATACCCCTCCCTCCACCCCCACCCCATTTCCCTACCCTCATCCTAAAATTTCTATTTCATTATTTTTTACTTTTACAAAAAAATATAATTTTTTTTACCTCCCCCAATCGCCCTAACCCCACATACCTCCTCCACCCACACTCATCCTCAAATTTATATTTCATATATTCTGTTACTTTTATAAAAAACATTATTAAAAATGTGATATTTTTTCTTACCACCCCTACCCCCACCCGCTCGCCCTACCCCATTCTCAAATTTCTATTTTATATTTGTCTTACTTTTATAAATAATTTATAAAAATATGATTTTTTTCTTACCCCTACCCCAGTCTACCCCATCCTCATCTTTTATTTCATTTTATTTTTGCTTTTATAAAAAATGAAAAAATTCTGAAAAATATTATTCTTATTTTAAAATAAAGATATGAAAAATCAAATATCATACAAAATAAAATAACATCATAGAAGGTATGTTTGAAATTTGTAAAAGTAATGGGTCAAATTGAGTAAGTTGAGTTATGACTCATCATTTAGCTCATCTTGACCCGCCCATCTTAGCTCATGTATGTTTTGGGCGGGTTGGGCATTGACTCATCTATTGATTCAGCCCATCTTAACCTGTCAACCTTAGCCTAAACGACTCATTTGCCACCCTATTTGTAGTTGCCTTCTATTATCCTTTATCCACAATGTAGTCACCAAGTCTTTTATTTTTCATTCTCACCCTAGAGCTTCTCCTAATTATATTTGTCGCATCCGAAGTAACATCTGTAATCCCGGGATCTCTAGAAGTCACAACATAGTTCTTACCATGTTAGAGCATGCCTTATAATGCGTTTTCATTGAAGAATTCTGTTCAATATAGAAGTTAATAGCCGGCAATCCAAAAATAAATGTGAACTCTCAAATTGCAACAATCTTCAATTGTTGTAAACTTGTTATTACATTAACTATAATACTTGAATTCAAAATGACTCAACATCGTTTGCACCTGCATATATTGTTAATTTAGTTAAGTTAGATAATTACATGTACTTATAGTTTAGAGACAAGTAATATCAATGTGGAATAAATTTATCCCATTATTTATGACTCTAACAATTGGGGTCCCGCACGTCGGAAACGTCATTTCCACATATGTGCATACATTGTACCAAGAATCATAAATTTCATTAGTGAAAGAGATATTGGTACGTAAGTAAAATGTTTGAGACATAGAATGATGGACGGTCGTTGGCCAAATGACAAGTGTTTCACGTTGGTGAATGAAGGAAGATGTGTGCATAGTGTAAAAATTGGAATGGGCCGCGGAGCCGAGAATGTCGCGGCGTCACCGCAACACTTCCAAGTCCGAGCCGCAGCGCTACCCAGGCAGAAAGTCTGAAACGAAAATTTGATTTTGAGATGTTTGGGCTGCCCTCAATGGCATTCATTTCAGCATTATTTAACTATTATTTGTAAAATGGGTGTCATTACTTGGGCAATTCATTGTCATTACATGAGTGATTCAATGCCATTACTTGGCACTTAAAGGGACAAATCTTACACACTATAAATTGAGGCCTTTGGCTCAATTGAGAAATACTTGCAAAATTTCTGAAAACTTCTTCCTCTCTAGCATTCTTTCAATACTAAAAGTTCTTCAAGAGAAATACTTGAGTTTCCTTTGCTCAAGTGTTAGTAGTTATTTTATATTGGGAGATTATTGCCTAGAAACGTAAAAGGATATATATGAGACAATCTTGTCTTAAAGACAGAGTGTCATCACTTGACTCAGCATAATTCAGATTAAGTGTTGGTTCTTTCTAGTTGTTTGTTAAGATTATTTCACTGTTGTAATAATAGGTGCTTTTCTATTTTCCGTTTGTTGTTGCTTTCATTTTATCTATCAAATTTAAGACAAGATTGTATTAGTACTTAGTGAAAATGACTGGACAAGAACCATTTGGTTCTGAATCTGTTGCTGCTAATCAAGGCAATACCTTTGCCTCACCCTATGTTGGTGCTCCTACAAGGTAACACCTCTGCCTTCCCCACTGTTGCTCAAGGGAATGTCAGAATCCCTCCTTCTACCGGATTTCACCATGAACGCCCTGAAAAGTTCATGGGAATTGATTTCAAATGATGGCAACAGAAAATGTTGTATTTCCTAACAGTAATGGGAGTGGCACACTACGTCACAGAAGACCCTCCTAAAATAGGAGATGGTGCGGCCCTTCAGTTTATTGATACAACTTAAGGGGGCCAAGGTTTTAAGACTCGCCTCAGAATAACTCTTGATGCATGGAATCATAATGATTTTATGTGTAAGAACTATATCCTGAACTTCTTGTCAGACCCGCTCAACATGTTCATTTACATTTGGGTCATGCCAAAACAAGAAAATGATAGAATTAACATACCTCGTAATCTTCCTTCACAATCTAATGGACACAGCCGTACGTCACCTCAATCTACACAACAAGAATTATACCATATTTAAGCTTCAAAAACTAGAAAAAGAGAGCGACTAGCTTGTCTATGACAATTCGGATAGCACCTCCTCTCATTTCTTTCACTTTCCTCAAATAAAACAACAAGATCAACATGTCATTATACCAACAAATATATATACATCATAATACAACCTTATATCTATCACAATACCTCACAAAATAGTCCACACCATCTTACACAACAACTAGCTATCAACAATTTGAAAATGTAACGACGAACGTCCAGCCCACTACCCTACCATTATATGGAATTTATCCACACCCTTTATCCTTCCAAACTCCATAAAAATAGTAGAACAATAGACAACCTAATAAAAATATGAAACAGCCCACAAAATAATCCGCTACAAGTTGAACAATTTGAACTCACGACATCCAATCACTGTCCCGTGAGTTCTCACTATTATAAAACAAATTTCTCCACTTCTCTAAAAAAAGGATGAAATAGGGCAGTATGTTACCTTGGAGGATAATCACTTTCTTCACTAAAATTCTTTAAGATTGGAGGTAGTCTTCAAATTTGAGCTTGAAAAATAGAGTTTACTAGAGGTTTCTTTAGGGTTTGGGGCTGACCTTCTTGGAGAGAGCTTCCATGAATTCTATTAGATTGTGAGATGAAGATTATGGGAGAGAAAATAAGATAATTCAGCCCCTAAAAGGGGTCCTTTGGTCGACCACATGGGCTATCCCCTTAAGACACTTGTGGCCTTTCTTTTAGCGGCTCGTCCTTGCTTAATAATTAAGACACGTGTTAAGTAGCTCAAGCAAGTAGGATGGATAAACAAGCAACTCAATTTTATTTGCGCGAAATTGTGTTTCTCACATTTAAGAGCATTCGTCAACCTCAACTTAGTCGTACATATTTTGAACAAAAATACAGGACGTTATATCTCTTTCTAAGTATTATTCACCCTAACCAATGTAGGGGAAAAGTAAGCTTTAATACAGTACTCCATGAGATTAACAATGGCATATACTACTTTACAAATGTGAGATATCCATGTACAAAACATTCCCTATCTTTGGCCTGATTTGATTAAGTTGTTGAAAGATTCCTACTGTAAGGACTCATATATTGACATGGATAAAACCACATAAAGAATGGTTTAAATGCAATTCTGGTGGTACTTCAAAAGGGAACCTTGGACCTAATTCAATTAGCTTTTGTGTTAAGGGATGATCAAGGTGACCTAGTATATGCTAAGGCAAAAAATGCTACCTACCACTACTAATGTGGTAGCTAAGGCTAGATCCGCTAGAACTATAGTAGAAGAAATTGATTATTGTGTATCTAAGGGTATTTATCCTCTAATCATGAAGACAACCCCATTATTGATGAAGAAAGTAGTGGAGTGAAGTTGGGATCCACCATGATCCATTGCAGCAGAGGTGGATAAGATCAGGAAAAGGATGAGTAGTTGAAATGTGATAATTCAAATGTTCTAAGGGATGGCAACACCTTGGTAAATTTTTTAACTAATTATGATTTTGATTTTGCAGGTGAGGTCAATTTTACTCATTCCCTGAACTGCCTTCAGCAGGAAGGAGAATTTTGAATCTAGATACTCTTAATTTAAGGATTAGGAACATTCAAAGAAGAGCTCCAGATTGAAGAAGGCTACTATCTAAAGAGCACTTAGCTATATATAAACATAAATCCAAGGTGTGGTACTAACTTATGCTCATATTACAATATATGTCAATGAGTAAGCAGACAATCATCCTTTCAAGATCAACACATCATGGAGCAGATTCATGATTCTACAGTATTTTCCATGCATCAACAAAATGTTTCAATTTCTCTTAGTCAACAATTAGGTTACAAGAATTCTGCTAACATGAGTGATTATCTTTCGTCTAATACTTGAGAGATTCATAGTACCTGGTGAGAGCGTTGAGGTTAAATGATATTAGCTAAGAGGAGGAGATAAGCAATCATCTCAAAAGCAACAATATATTTCTATCCTCTACCAAATTGTTAATAGCTGAATCATACAAGATTAAGTTTAGACATAGAAGTTATAATTTAGGGTTACATTGGGTATGAAGGAAGAGAACTTATAGCTTTATTTCTACAATTCAACTTGTACCTCTTTACTTACTTCAAGTGAAAAACAGCAAGAATGGTGCTCTTGTAGGGTTTTGTTGGGTCTAAAACACACAAGACACAGCGAAAGTTTAAAATTTTGTTAACTTACTTGCCCCAATAAATTCGTCTGGTATGATTATGTTACAATTGAAATCTGCAAAGAAACAAAAAAACTTACAGTTTATGTTTTGCAGTCTCTACTAAAAGGTGCGCACGTGATTGTCTGCTCGGGTGCAAGTCTTGCTTCGGTATATCCCTCTGTCAGGAAAGCTAGGAAATCTTGGCAGAGGTTTGAGAGGATTTTAATCTCAGAACTCTGAGTTCAGAAAGTGAGAATTAAGTCTCCTTAAAATTATGAGTTAAGTGCTAAATATATATATATAGGGGAGGAGAAAACCAAATCAGACTTGGATCAGACTTAAAACCTGATCCAAAATCCAAAATTCAGTGGGCCAGTCGGACTCGGCCTACTGTCGTACCAGCATCGCGACTCAGTCTCCTAGGCGCCGCGGCACCTCCCCTGTTTTTAATATTTCTGCACGTTTTAATTTTGATTAAATCTAAAATCCAATTTTGACTTAATTAAATAATTTCCATCAAATGGAAATTATCCCATAATTTATTATTGATTAAAATATCTCCTCTAAATCGAATATTTTATATTCTCTCAATATACCCTTAGACCGAAAATACAATCGACTTAGTGTGACCCTATAGGCCTTCTATCACGACCCGACCCCGGGCCCGCGATTGGTGCCCTACCTGGGCACCCTTACAGGTATACATCAGAGAATAGTAGCGGAACATACATACATAAACTTAACAAGAATTAAATAATAGATTAGCCGATAAGGCTACCTTCCTGGATACATATAAACATGTAAAACCAAAAGCATTTACCTCTTTTTTTTTTACACAACCCAATCCACAAGATATGACTACAGACCTCTAAGAGTTTGGACAAATACTATGACGGGACAAGGCCCGCGTGCACGAATATACATAACCATGATGACAAGCTCGGAACATTGAGCCGTCTCAAAATCTTGAACCAGGATCCTAAGCGCGGATCCACAATCGTACCTAAATCTGCGGACATGACGCGACGCCGAAGAAATTCGATAACAGTGCAGAATATGGAACGAAAATAAGTGCGAGAACAAATCATAATCAGACAAAAGAATGACATGGGCAAGTATAAAAAAGTAAATACTAGATCCTGCCGTGCCATTACCACTCATGAACTTAATTGCACATTATTATCTTTTCCCATTTTTCAATAAGAGTTATAGTCAAATGCTTACGTACATACTTAGGAAAAAGCATCAAGTTCGTTACCATATAACTTACTTATCTTTCATAACATAATTCGGCCCTTTGTGGAGGGACGCCTATACTGCCCGGCCCAATCTGGGACGCGATAAAGTCTCATAAGTCTGTCCATAAAGGTATACTGCCCGGACCAATCTGGGACGCGATAAAGTCACATAAGTCTGCCCATAAAGGTATACTGCATAAAAATAGGAAGCTTATGATCAACTTAGGGTCACCTGCCCATAGTATCATTTAGCAATCCTACTCCTGAGACTATTTCACCCGCATAGGTCCTGTGGACCCGCAATGAGGTAATTTTCTCGCATAGGTTGTATCCGCCCACATAGATCGTGTGGACCCGCATGAGGTATTCCTCGCATATGACTATTTCACCCGCACAGGACTATTTCACCCGCTTAGGCCCTACGGGCCCGCAATGAGCAAATATGGCATGCTCGCATCATGGGTAGCAAATCCATGGAGAGGTATAATGTCTTGGGAGTTTACCCCGCAATTATACTCAGAATGTGTATAACGTCTTGGGGGTTTACCCCGCATTTATACTCATAACACTAGCACCAATGACTATCATACATAACCTAAGCACTACCGGCTTATCATACATAACATAAGCGCTACCGACTTATCATACATAACGTAAGCGCTACCGGCTTATCATACATAACATAAGCAAGTTAAGAAATCCCCTAACTTCTTATTAACCTTATTTATATACACTCTCATTTTAGTTTACTTAAGGCACTGACAAGTCATTATAAAATCCGAAAATTTAACCCAAAACACTACGTACTTCTATTCTTTTAAAACGACTCTTTTTCATATAAAACTTCCAAGATACTAATAACCGTAGTATCAAGTCATGTCTACTTTTCAAGACAAGTCACAATACCTTTTAGAAATACATTTATAGACTTCTAAATCAAGTGACTTCTTTCCTTAAAACCTTAAGCAATTGGTACCTTCAAAACAATTTGCCCTTCTTTATTTCAAGTCATTTCTTTGCTTACATTACTGGAGAAAACCATTCTTTTAATCTCCCATAAAGTTGTTATAACCAACTTTCCATAAAGTCATTATAACTCTTTATGTCTTAGACAAATTCATTCCTTTTGTAACCAAGAGACTTATACTTTCAAATCAAATTACATAGCTTTCAAAATACTTCAAGTCTCTTAACTTTTAAGAAAATAAGTTTCTTATCTTTAGAAATCAATACTTCCCAAATTAAGTATTCTATGAATTTACATCAAGTCTTTTCTTCCTTTAAGAATCAAGTCTCATAACTTGAAAAATAAAGTCTCTTAACCTTTTAAGAATTCATAGTTCATAGTCTTAACACTTCATAACGTAAACTCTTTAAATTAAGTAACATATGTCTTATGTGTGTGAGTAGGTTATACTTGTTTATAACAATCTTATTAAAGCAACCATGATCTAGAAAATGTAATACAATTTTGTATTATCTTAGCTTCTATGAAGATGAAGAATTCTACTCATTTTAATTTAATTGATTGTCGATACATTTTCCTTTATTAACGCTGCAATGGCTTGTTCGATACTTATTCTCATTCGTGCCGTAAATTAGCCAAGTTAACTTGGCTCCAAATACCTCATAACGACTCTTACCAACATCCCCATAAGACTTTGTAAGAACTTAGGATAACTTAGACATAACCATTACATAGATTAAATCAACATACATACCTCTTAACTTCTAAGAGTAGAAGGAAACATTGTAACGCCCCGAACCCGGGCCCGTTACTGGTGCCTTACCCCGGGCACCCTAGTGATACATACATCAGAGAAGATCAGCGGAACATAAAACATAAGTCATGAAACAAGAGATATAATAAATAAACAGGCCAACCAAAACAGTTGCCTTCAGTATATACATAAAACCCGAACAGTTTAATCCTTTTACAACCCCGCCTACACTTGTGATTCTGCACTTAAGATTTAACGACTATGACGGACAGGGCTCGCCATACCACGAATGCACAAGAACCTACAACTCGGGAACACATACCAAAAGATAAGCCTCGAGAAACGGAGCTTCCCAAAACGGAATCGAGATCTAAGGCGAGGATCCACGGCCGATGTACCTCTACTGCGGCGTGAGCGGCGAGAAAGTCGATCTGGCAGTACAGTATGTGAAGCGTAAATATCAGAAATGAAATCATACTAGTCTATATAAAGCGGGAGACATGTATGAAAACCAAACTACGATTCACAACATAAAAGCGATCATGTCGATCGAGGACTCACGCCTCAAGTCATCACTCAAATATAACTATGGGTCTTACGCCCAACATCGATCGTGTTCGCATGGCGGCGCGTGCCGGAATCTGCGCCGGTGTAGGCGTGTCCATGATGCAACAATAATAAGGCGCGTGGCCGTACGCCCGGAATCTGCGCCGGTGTAGGCATGCCCGTGTAACCTCAATAACAATATCGGGTGGTCAACCTGCGCGTAGCCATGCCCCGGAATCTGCGTCGGTGTAGACATGTCCATGACATCAACAATAATAACAAGGCTGCGTGGCCACGCCCCGGAATCTTGCGTCGGTGTAGACATGTCCACGTGACATCAACAATAATAAGGCCGCGTGGCCACACGCGTACCGAATCTGCGTGGTGTAGACATGTCCATGTGACATCAACAAGAGCGATTATCAAAATGAAAACATACCCGTGAAATTCTCCATCATCGCCAAGACATCCAAGTAAGTTCTCAACAAGTCAACCGCCTATCGAGACGCGGAACACGAAATACCACACTTGCACAGCAAAGGCTATCATCACAAGCATAGGCAAGTTTCACAACAACAAGCACAAGCAAGTTTCACAACAACAAGCATAGGCAAGTTTCACACAACTCAAAGTACTTTCATTTTATGCCAAAGTCCGGGTTTTTAACCCCAAAGTACTACATACGTTAAGTTCTTTTAAAAGAGATCCATTACTTTTATAAAAGTCACCCGATACGTAGTATTAGAATGACCAACCCACATTCCTTTTCAAAATCAAGTAACAACATTCTTTCCTAAGTTCGGTTTGCCTAGTTTCAATTACTCAAGCTTTTCATTTTCAAATGGTTTCATAGTTCATAAACTTAATCACTGATTCCTTTTTAGAACAATATGTCTCACGTGAGAGTAGGTTACTCTTGTTTACAACATTCTTATTACAATGACCATGGTCTAGAAAATGTATATCAGTTTGTCTCATCTTAGTTTCTCTGCAGATGGAGGTTTCGACTGGATTTAATACAATTCATCATTATTTAATACATTTTCTTTTATTAACGCTGCAGTGGTCTGTCGGTACACATTCTGATTTCCGAAATCAGTAAAACATTATTCTTTTAAATAAACCAAGTACTCATTACTCACGAATGAGGTTTCACACAAACATCCACATTAAATCAAATAAGTTAAGTCTCTTATCTTATAAGATCAAGTCTCTTAACTTCTAACATCAGTAAACCATTTTCTTTACCTCTCTTAAGACATTATACCTAACTCCCCATAAAGCTAGTATAACTCTTTTTAAAACCTTTAAAACCAAGTGTTACTCTCCTTCAAAATGATTTATAAATCTTTTGAAATACATCAAGTTCTTTATTATAGCTAGCCGCTTATAATTCACATCGTGATTACCTTTTAAAACCACAAAGTATTTTCTTACCTACATAAAGCTATTATAACCAACTTCCCATAAAGCCGTTATAACACTTTATGTTTTAAGAACAATCAACACGATTAACACGTACGCGTCTACCGTACTACATAGTTCACACATATCATGCTAGAAGAGATAGGAAGAGGTTCACATACCTCGCGACGATTGTCGACTAATAGCAAAACGCTCAAGTACCTCAAACCGCGGCTACTCCTTAAGCCAAGTGGATCACTCCACACGTAGTACTTCAACCTATAAGGCCACAAGGTGCTTATTAACATCTAGATCTCAACGCTCCATAATCTACGTAAAATTCGGCGCTCACACATGCGGCGTAAATCTCCTCTCTATCGAGGCTGCCACCAAGCCAACCGGGGTATTTATAGGTCAGCAAAGGCCAACCAATGGCGAATCATGCCAAGTGCATAGCAAGTGTAGGGCCAAGATCTTGCCAAGTGCACCTTATCCATCTACCACCAAAATATCCTACCTACTACTTGACAAAGCCAACCCAAATCGTCCCACTTGTTGCCGCGTCCCCAATGAGAGGGTGACAAGTGTCGCCTCTCGTTGGCCCAAAATGTTTCGTCTCTCGGAAAAATCCGCAAAAATTAAAAATGACATAGCCGAATTTTCCTACGAAAGTCGTGAAAACGTTTCGCCGAAAAACGACTCTAACCGTGTTGTGCACAAAAATAATTCGGCCAAGCCTTATTAAAAGTTCAAATTTTCTACGTGCGCCCTTACGCATACTCGAAATACGGTATAACATTCTCCCTCGTAGAAACATTCGTCCGAATGTTCCTTCTCAAGTCTCAACACAAACATGCGCCAGTATAGCCTTCACTACTAAACTTACGACACCAAACATGCCACACCTGGCCACAAAAATAACATGCGCGCGAAAACCCAAATCCAAGCCAACGAGGAATCACCTCTGTTTACCTCAAAAGTCCCTACCAAGGTCTAAAAATATAATCTTTCGCGCCTTCATTTCTCGAAAAAACGATCACACACGCTCACTTTTCCCTTACCTCGTCGTACCGCTTCTCGAACACTTGAACTTTTCTAGTATACGTTCACACTTGATCATTGCTTGATTCGCAAAACCTCGAGTCACCACCTCCAAGCTTGGTCATCTTACTAACCGTTCTTCTAAGGCCGTTCGGCCTCGCGATCCGCTCGGTCGAACATATCCACCAACTCATACGATGGTCATACAAACTTGGGCCTAGCACCCTCGTGACCACTGGTGGGACCACTGGTGACCCACTTTGAAACCGGCGCGGGTTGGCCCTCAACATGGCCCCAACCCGATCTACTTACGCATCACGCTCTTGTTTCCCGATCCGGAACAATCTTACCCCTACAGGTCATGAAAGCTACAACTTCCATATCACACTACCCAGGGACTTATCACACAATACAATCTAGGCATAAAATGCACTCACAAGGATCACTTGCAAGAACTTGTACTCAAGACGGCGCACATCTAAGGTCTCAACAGTAATATATATAGGTTCATCATTTCTCACTTTGCTTACCACTTTTCACTAAGCATGTTTCTAAGTCACAATTTAGCACAAAGCTATTCGATCATAACACTTAATACATTATCATAACATACAAAACTCTAGATGGTTAAGGATATACCTGAAGTAGGCGGTTCAGAGGACCGCTAAAACTTTGAACTTCCACCGCGACCTCTACCGTGGCCCGCAATCGCTTCTAGTAGGGTGTGCTATCCTACCGCTACCCACAGTCGGACGATCTCGTCATATGGCCTGTTGGCCGCAAGAATAACAAGCTCCTTGGTACTACGACACTCCAAATGCGGTCTACCACATCGACCACACCGGTAGGGGTGATCGTCGCCAACACCTACTCGCGAACATTCAAACACAGGAGCCACGACTTCCTCGAATATCCTGAGGTCCCGAAGGCTGCGGAGGACCACTCTGCGCAATGGCGGAGTACATAACTAGTCTGCCGAGGCGGTCCGCCTCGAAAGTCGCCAAAATATCCGTCTTGGCCTTAACCTGTGGCGGTCCACCTGCGTCGATCTGCGCTCGCCGCGCAGTGCATGAGCACGAATGCGGGCAATGTCCATGCGGTGAAGAGAAACACGAACAACTCTGCTAGGTAATCATCGAGCCTGTAACATATCGGTGCACTCGATCCTCCATACTAGCTACTAATGCGGGAACATACCGGGCGATGAGTCGAACTCACATTGTACTCCCGGCTATGCGCGTTACGCCTCAACATCAAAAATCGCACCGAGCCCTCCTCATTTGTGGAGGCAAGAAATGTGCCGAAGGCCCCAAAACTCGTCCCAAACGGTGGAAGGGCATGCTCTCCCGAAAGCTCGCGAGTCAAACCAATCGATCGCGGTATCACGCGGTGATGCGAACAAATGTCACGACTCGATCTCAAGCCTTGATCACCCGTGATCCTCTGCAGAATCGACGGATGAACTCCTGCGGATCATCCTCGGCCTCGACGTAAAACTTCGAGCGGGCTACAACTAAGGAAATCCGTAGCCTCAAATATGCGCCTCGGGTGCCTACAGTCTTCTTGGCTGAAGCTGCTGCGTCCGACTTATCTCATATCGCCTGACCACGGCGATAATCGGGCCATCTCCTGACCCATCTCCCGCTCGGTGTGGGGTGGAGGCTCGTCTTGTAGTCTCGGCAGCCATCGGCTGCTGCGGCTCTAAACTCTGCTTTGGTCTTTGGCGCAAAACTTCGCCGTCAAAGCACTACTCAGTCTTGGCCGCTGCGCCTCGTACTCCTCGAATCCTACTAGCAGCTCCTCGGTGCCTTGCCCTCGGGCCTGGTTGCCTTCGCAGAGGCATAATCGTAAAAACGAAACACGTCGGAGGGTCCAACTTACAACACGGCTAAGGCACGATCTCGGAATGAGAAGAATGGAAACCAATCCTAAATGTCCTATAGTCTCTTGATTATAGATGTGGTGCCTAACACACCGATAATCAAGACTTACTAGACACGATGCGTAGACACTTTCCGAGGATTAATCGCTCGATACCACTTTTGTAACGCCGAACGGGTTCATCGTGCCTTACCGGGCACCCTAGTGATACATACATCGAGAAGATCGGAACATAAAACATAAGTCATGAAACAAGAGATATAATAAATAAACAAAGCAACCAAAGCGATTTGCCTTGGTATATACATAAAACCCGAGCAGTTTAATCCTTTTACAACCACCGCCACAATGATTCTGGACCTTAAGATTTACAACGACTATGACGGACAGGGCTCGCCATACCACGAATGCACAAGAACCTACAACTCAGGGAACACATACCAAAAGATAAGCCTCGAGAAACGGAGCTTCCCAAAACGGAATCGAGATCCTAAGAGCGAGGATCCACGGCCGATGTACCTACTGCGGCGATGAACGCGGCCGGCGAGGTCGATCTGGCAGTACCAAGTATGTGGCGTAAAATCAGAAATGAAATCATACTAGTCTATATAAAGCGGAGACATGTATGAAAACCAAACTACGATTCACAACATAAAAGCGATGTCGATCGAGGACTCACGCCTCAAGTCATCACTCAAATATAACTATGGGTCTTACGCCCACAACATCGATCGTGTTCGCATCGGCGCGTGCCGGAATCTTGCGCCGGTGTAGGCATGTCCATGATGCAACAATAATAACAAGGCGCGTAGCGCGTACCGAATCATCGCGTGGTGTAGGCATGCCCGTAACCTCAATAACAATATCTTGGGTGGTCAACCTGCCGCGTAGCCACGTGCCCGGAATCTGCGTCGGTGTAGACATGTCCATGACATCAACAATAATAACAAGGCTGCGTGGCCACATGCCCGAATCTGCGTCGGTGTAGACATGTCCACGTGACATCAACAATAATAACAGCGTGGCCGTACGCCGGAATCTGCGTCGGTGTAGACATGTCCATGTGACATCAACAACAAGCGATTATCAAAATGAAAACATACGTGAAATTCTCCATCACCGCCAAGACATCCAAGTAAGTTCTCAACAAGTCAACCGCCTCTATCGAGAGCGGAAACACGAAATACCACACTTGCACAAAGGCTATCATCACAAGCATAGGCAAGTTTCACAACAACAAGCACAAGCAAGTTTCACAACAAGCATAGGCAAGTTTCACCTGACTCAAAGTACTTTCATTTTATGCCAAAGTCGGGTTTTTAACCCCAAAGTACTACATACGTTAAGTTCTTTTAAAAGAGATCCATTACTTTTATAAAAGTCACCCGATACCCGTAGTATTAGAATGACCAACCCATTCCTTTTCAAAATCAAGTAACAACATTCTTTTCCTAAGTTCGGTTGCCTAGTTTGATTACTCAAGCTTTTCATTTTCAAATGGTTTCATAGTTCATAAACTTAATCACTGATTCCTTTTTAGAACAATATGTCTCACGTGAGAGTAGGTTACTCTTGTTTACAACATTCTTATTACAGACCATGGTCTAGAAAATGTATATCATTTTGTCTCATCTTAGTTTCTATGCGGATGGAGGTTTCTCTGGTTTTAATACAATTCATCATTATTTAATACATTTTCTTTTATTAACGCGATTGGTCCTGTTTGCACACATTCGATTTCCAAATCGGTAAAACATTATTCTTTTAAATAAACCAAGTACTCATTACTCACGAATGAGGTTTCACAAACATCCACATTAAATCAAATAAGTTAAGTCTCTTATCTTATAAGATCAAGTCTCTTAACTTCTAACATCAAGAAACCATTTTCTTTACCTCTCTTAAGACATTATACCTAACTCCCATAAAGCTAGTATAACTCTTTTTAAAACCTTTAAAACCAAGTGTTACTCTCCTTCAAAATGATTTATAAATCTTTTGAAATACATCAAGTTCTTTATTATAGCTAGCGATTTATAATTCACATGATTACCTTTTAAAACCACAAAGTATTTTCTTACCTACATAAAGCTATTATAACCAACTTCCCATAAAGCGTTATAACACTTTATGTTTTAAGAACAATCAACACGATTAACACGTATGCGTCACCGTACTACATAGTTCACACATATCATGCTAGAAGAGATAGGAAGAGGTTCACATACCTCGCGACGATTGTCGACTAATAGCAAAACGCTCCAAGTACCTCAAACCGGCTACTCCTAAGCCAAGTGGATCACTCCACACGTAGTACTTCAACCTATAAGGCCACAAGGTGCTTATTAACATCTAGATCTCAACGTTCCATAATCTACGTAAAATTGGCGGCACCTCCCCACAGCGTAAATCTCCTCCTCTATCGAGGCCGGCTACCAAGCCAACCAGGGGGGGGGTATTTATAGGTCTAGCAAAGGCCAACCAATGGCCAAGATCATGCCAAGTGCATAGCAAGTGTAGGGCCAAGATCTTGCCAAGTGCACCTTATCCATCTACCACCAAAATATCCTACCTACTACTTGACAAAAGCCAACCCAAATCGTCCCACTTGTTGCCGCCCAACGTCCCCAATGAGAGGGTGACAAGTGTCGCCCTCTCGTTGGCCCAAAATGTTTCGTCTCTCGGAAAAATCCGCAAAAATTAAAAATGACATAGCCGGAATTTTCCCTACGAAAGCTGTGAAAACGTTTCGTCGAAAAACGACTCTAACCGGGTGTTGTGCACAAAAATAATTCGGCCAAGCCTTATTAAAAAGTTCAAATTTTCTACGTACGTCCTTACGTACATACTCTGGAAATACGGGGTATAACAAACATGAAATAATACCACATGTATATTCCATACATAGAATCATGTCAAAAGAAGGAAGAGGTTCACATACCTCGCGACGATTATCGACAAGTAGCAAAATGCTCCAAAGTACTTCAACCTTGATAGCTATTCCATCCTTCAAGTAGAATACGCTATACTTAGTACTTCAACCTATAATGGCCATAATACGTCCATTAACTTCTAGCTTCAAACGTAGAATATTCTAAGTGCAAAGTCACTAAATTCTACGGAAAATCGGACAACACTTCCTTTGTTTCTACATACTTTTCCACCTTTTTCAAGGCCCGAAAATCAATAACCAAACACCACTTTTAAGGCCCAACAATTCAGCTAACCAAAGGGGATTACACGCCTTAACAGGACGTGTAAAATTCTGCCCCACAAATAATACGAAACTAGTTCCATATTTAAAGCCATTCTCGGCTAACATGAACAACAACTCAAAGTCTTTTCCAATTCTTTTCCAATCCAAGTTCTTAGGTCTAACATGTTATATAGTCATAGACAACTTTAACAACTATAATTCCTTCTTTATATAACATGTGACAACTTAAACTAATAATCAAATTGAATTGTAATCTTAAGGGCTAAACATGCTAGTTTTTGGATTAGGATTCCAATAGCCAATATACTTATCAAACTTCATACTATATACCTCATGCTTGCTAATATCCATAGCTACAACAATAAGTAATCCTTAATTGCTAAAACGACAAGATTTTTACCTTTACAAGCCCTTATAATATCCAAGATTCAAAGTCACTCCTAAGCAATTCTTAGCTCCTTTCCTTATGTTCCAATACGCTCCAAGCACTCCTTAGAAGCTCATGAAGAACTCCTCTTCAAGTTCCATCTTCAAAGTTGAAGAACACCTTAGGGTTTCGCCTTGCGACTAACGTAAAAACGTCGTTTTCCGAGATATTTCTATTGAGATATCCTTACAATACCCTTAGGGACCTTTGGTTAAAGTCTTGTGAATAATGGACAAAAATTACAAAAATTTTGTGTGAGGAATGAACCAAACCCGAGAGCTCTAGTCTTGAAGAACAAGAATGTGTAATTTTTCGAAGTGTTTGAAGAGCTTGTCTTGCACTAGTGTGGTATATAAAACACAATGGAAGGCTTAGATTATAACAAATGTGTGGCTAGGATGAATAACACTTGGATAATTAGCCAAGTTGACAAGTCAACAATATCAAGCTTGAAGACTTATTCATCTTCAATGGTCAATGACCATTTTACCCTTGTATATTTTCGTCCAAGACCATGTGGGGGGGTGTGCCACGTGTCACCCTCCCATTCGTCCATAAAATTCCGTAACCCTCGTGGGCCCCACAAAACGTAAAATTCCTCGGGTGGGCCCCACGTGACCAAATCCGTAAAAATAAATTTCCATAATGATAATAAGTTCCATACTCTTCAATTAATGCATTTTGAGAATCTAATTCTCACCAACGAACATTTTTTCTTTCCGACGTTCGGAAGATTTTCCGTCGGAAAAATAATTCTTCCTTTCGTACCAATTTTCAAGTCTTGTGTTCTCGCGTCTATTCTCTTATTCATGTCCTAGAATTACGGAGTGTAGCACCTTCACACATCGATACTTAATCAAATTAAGATTCACACGAAACTCCTAGACTGCGCCATATGACGAACTCAATATGTGAAGTACGTTTACAAGACTCTAATAAACACAACCTCTATGTGAGATGATAAATTCCGTTCATTCGCGACACACTCGATCAAGCTTAGGATCTGTCATGTGTCTATCCAAATTGTTTGATCACTTTATCTCATATTTATTAGTCGACAACTAGACCATATCTTAAATATGTCTCTTGCATTGGCCAATGACTTGGTCGACCTAATATCTGAGAAGCTGAGTGTTCTCTCGAACATCCAATCGAGGAATGAATTCTATTCTTGGCTCAACTACCACCTTAGTTTGCATCGCAATGTACCCAATAAAAACCATGTCTTATCCTATAAGGAATTTAAGCTTAGGACAGGATCAAAGTACATTACTCTGCAAATTAGGTGCGTATTGACCTCAAGTCAAATGACCTCTATCTCTCACATGCTGATAATACTCTAGACATGTATAACAAACAGTTTATCAGCAGGGCATGTCAATACCCTCTAAGAGTATTCATGTGTCCATCACTAGCAATCATTACTAGTAGTAAGTGAGACATACTACATTCTCCAAGAATGTGATGTAGACCACATGTCGACTTATAATATATCATTGATATCTCATTTTCAATGACCATCAATCGAGACTACTTTAAGAACTACGCTCTATCATTAATATCTCACCCTATCAATGACAACGTAAGCTCAAGGGATGCACATTAATGAATAATACAAACAATCAAATAATAATTCAGTAATTGCAAATGCCATAAATATATTAATCTCATTAATAATATGAATGTGTTCAAGTACATCTGTCCCTAAAATGATTGTCTCTAGGACATACTTTCAGCTCTGTCTAGCTCGATTATTCAAAGAAGGTGAATAACATACCAACCTTAACATATGATAAATTGGTATACAAGATCGGAGTACATCATCTTCAAAATTTATGTAATGCTTTAATTAGGGGAGTAATATATACGTTCTACATTTTTTTCTTAACCAGAATTTTGTCCCTTTTGACTTTTAGTGATAATAAAAAATTTCATGAGGCAACTTGTAATGCATATTACTAAATATGTGTATTTTTTTTCTTTTTTCACTTGAATGTTTTTCCTAATAAAGTTTAACGAGTTACATTATCTATTAATGAATATTTAAAGGGGACTGTTATAAATACATTATATTGTGGATGTCCATTTAGTGCTCCACAATACAAAATTTGCAATTAAGCAGACTGCATGCAAGCCGTTTCCTGAAAAGACTTGTAGCTTTATCAGGCTTGCCATCAAGACAACTTGCGAGTGGCTAAAGCGAGCGATTCGATCCCTGCATAAACCTTTCGGTTGAGTGCATCACGTGGCTTGCCAAGTGTGGTTTACATGATCGACGTGGTTTGCGGCTCTGCGTCGATCAGGGGTTTCTGCTGTCTTGCACTGAAAGAGTAGCGGCTGCGGATTCCTTCGTCAACAAAAAAAAGAGCAACAAAATCTCTCTCCCAACTTTATTTTAACTATATATCTCTAATAGTGAGGGAAATTTTAAAATTTAAAATTTGAAAATGTGTTAATTCTTTTTAAAAAATCGAAGTTTTAATTTTTAAGTACCAATTTTATATTTATGATCACACTCCAATTATGGTCTTTTCACCTCTCTCTTCCGCTTCCGTATATCACTTCCGCTGCCTGCGATCTCCCTCTCACCTCTCGCAGTCGTCGTCGTTAGTTGCGATTTCCGTCGGCGGCGAATATGGCCCCACCGAAAGCCGTGCGTACAATATCTCAAGAAGCCTTCGATGAATTGGTGAAGGAGAATGTTGAAGATCTTGGAATGGATCCCACTGAAGCCCTTGAAGACGCTATTCAAACCCTTACTCTCCAAGGCGTCCATCTCTTGGGTATTCATTATTAGTATCGTATCATATTGTATTGTACGATATTAATAAATACAATGTTTGGATAGATTGTATTATTTGTTGTTCTTTAATAACATAAAAATAAGTAAACACGGAGAAACCACCAAATCTGTGGTTACAAAAATTGAGTATTTTCATGGTTATATAACAACAGAGTTACAATGGTTTTTTCAACACCATACAATAAAATTTTAAGAACAATGGAAACAAACATGGTATCAACGAAAACAATACAATAATGAACCACGGGAAACAACCATCCAAACAGGGGTAACCAGATAAGAAAACATTGGGCTATATAAATGCTCTATATTTGTGTCCATTTTGTAAATATTGTGAAAGATTAGAATTTGATTCTGTACATCTAACACTTCACAAATCTATGACCACACTAAAATAGTAGGTATTTCTAGTAATCTAGTTTCAATAACAGACTCATTTTTACTAAATGTGTTTGATCAGGGATCGTGACTAGCATTGGGGAGGAAAATCCGGTAATACAATCACTTGAGAGGCTGAAGGAATTAGATGGTGATTGGAAGGATGAGAATGATGTGAAGGAAATTGTTGAATGGTTAGATAAATTGAATGATGTGTGTAATGTTGATGGATCAGGAAATGCTGCTATAGCAACTAAGAATGGTGCTGTGCAATTGGTGTGTTCCATATGCGGTAAACTTGGGAATCAGGGCCTTGTTTCAGCTCTCAAGACATTGGTTTCCTTACTTCATGGTATGTCGCATATATTAAGTATACAACATGACACATATTTGTTACTTTTTGAAACTTTAAAGAAGAAATATTAGTGAGATGAAATACATCCTATTTTTTCTAAGTCACATGTTGTCGCATTTTCAGCATATATACTTGTTTTCTTTATTTTATATTGGCAGTGAAACTGAAAAGTGAAAAATACTGTTCTAGTTCTTGTTCTTAATGAAACACTTGTAGTTTTAGTGTTCTACTACTAATGTTGTTAATTGAGTTAAATTTGTCAATATTGTATCCTTTTTCTTCCGTTCAGTTGTGGTAAGTTAATGCAGGCATACATCTGGCTCAAAAAGAGAAAATGATGGCTTTTGAGCTAATCATGCTGTAGAGAAAGAAAATTCAAGTTACTTCTCATCTCAAGTATTATTTGGACCACTAGGACTCTTTTGTTGCAGATCTATCAGCATTATGTACACCTTTCATGCATCACTAGCAGGTTTGGAGGATGAATGGTAATGCATAGTGGGTGGTATACTATTCTGAAACTTACGATGTAGAAATCTCTCAAGATCATAACGATAAGAAAAAAAAAAAATCTCAAGATCCTAATTTGCAGTTCGTTATGAAATGACATACATGACTCAGACGGTGTTAGCACTTTTCGACTTATCTACACGTTTAGTAAACTTTAAAATACTTATAGGTCAATTGCTTATAAACCAAAATCTATAAGTTCATCACTCTCAACTTATGATTTTTTCAGCTTATAAGCACTTTTGGTTTGACCAAGATTTTTACTATTTTATCCCTAATATTATCTCGTAATCCCTGAAATATCCTTACTGGAATAAACCCCTAACCCTGTGCATGAATTCACTCCCTCACCTTTTACACAATTTGTTGCATAGCCCGGCCACCATCAAGAGCAGTCAAGGTTCTTAAGAAGCGCTGTACATCGAAAGAAATCTGATTGATTTTGTGCTAAAGGATTGTTTTTGCGATATTTGAATTGAAGAACCCATATACTTATATGTTATACACTTGTTGAAAACAAAATTAAGAAAGAAAGAAATGACTGGTTAGCTACTTTAAATCAGCTAAGCCAAACGGGCTCTCATACTCCTCGAATGTCAATTTTGATATTCATATTACTTTGAATGAAAATTTTGACAGTTCTGCATGCTCATGTCTAGATGGGAAAGTTGACATCATCGATGGAAAATGTTTAATATGTATATAATTGTATCTTGTGCAGATCTACAGAGCACTGAAATATTTAGGGAGAGTAATGGTCCAAAGATGGTTATAAATATCCTAAACAAAAGGAAAGAAAACTTAAGCATCTTGAACAGTGGATTCTCTGTTGTTTCTGCCGCTGCAACTGGTAATGAGGTCCTCAAGGAGGCATTTATGAACTTGAAAATTGATGATCTGATTCTTCAATGTTTAAGAGAATTTAATAGGGGGAGCATTCCTTATTTATATGATGCTGTACGAGTCCTGCTAACATCTGATGATAATCGTGTTGTGGCCTCTGAAGTAAGTAAACTTTTATAGTAGTTGTTGCTATTTGATGTTAATTGCTCATAGAACCAGAATTCTGTCACCATAATACAGGTGAGGAATCCAGAGTTTGTCACCACAATACAGGTGGAATACCTCAAATGGGCAGATTCGTGCAACCTATTCTGTTCCTTAATAAGTTTGGGATCAGGCTAATTTTTTAGACTGAACAAGATAAGTAGGACCTGTGACCTGGACTAGTCTATAATAATGTTCCCTAAAGAACCACTTTATTTTACTGCGTGAGCAGTTTCTCAAGTTGTATGGTTGCATTGATCAATCACTTCTGACCAAAGTAATTCAGGCATTCACCACATGAACTATAGAAAACCTGAAGATTTCTCACTATTCTATATTTCTGGATAACCCTGATTATATCACCTGAATAAGAGTTGCATTATGCTAGTCTTCCATCATATTGAGACAAAATTGTTAAGTTTTTTTTTTATTGGTCTTAAATTTATTAAATTTAGTACCGAGAAGGTACTGTAAAGTACAAAGTAAATTGTTAAATTATAACTTCTTTTGTGGCAAACTAAATGACACGGATTGCTTTCAAAATCTAATGCATTGACCAGTTTTCCCTTATTATTTGGTATTCTTTAAAAATGAAGATATGCAGCTTCTCTTCTTACTTCTAATGTCTACTTTTTTTAAAAGAATCTTTTTATTTAACTCTCAAGCCTTTGCGAATTAACTCTCAAGCAACTATACATTCATATTGAGGAGAAAATTATTTTTTAGTGGATCCATTATTGCCGATCAAATGATTGGACCACGGATCCATGATCCTTGCCTCCAGATAAACCATTTATACATTCTAATGGAGGAGGCTGTATGAATAATGGATCTTGAACTGCTTATCCTAGATCCAGTTATTTACTGATTTGGTGAATGTTCTGGGTTATCAAGATATCAACTGGGATGGGAGTTGGTTGAATTGGTAAGGTAGGCCGTCCTTGGATAATTAAGAAAGTATATGGCTTTAACAACAATGATTGAATTTCTTACATTGCTCAAGGCATGGTCTAAATAGTGAGACTTTCTGTAAATGTTATTGTTCTCAACTGTAGGTTTATGGGTATGCCAGAAGGTTTGCAAAAATAGGAATTGTTGAAGCACTTGTTGATTCACTTCATGAAGGGATTAAGGCGCCTAATCTGGTGTCTGCAAGTGTTGCTTTAAAGGCTGTTGCTGTTAATGTAAGTACTTAATAATATGTGAAATAACTTGAAAACACAAGGAATATGTTAATTATGTACTTTGCATTTTGCATGTAAGCATTCTTAAACTCCTTAAGCTGAAACTTCCTTGCATCTATCAGAAATCACTATCCATTTCATGGTTGACTTTTTGAGCTCATTACATAATTAATGTAGCCCTTCTTGTAATTATCTTACAGCAATGTACTACCTTGATCAATAAAAGAAGTACACTATCTCTTTCATATCTGTGCACTCACCCTCCCTATAAGTGATAAACTGTTATATGCTAATATAGATCCGCGCTGGCTGTAGTTGATCAATTCTTCCCCGCAGCATTGTCATTAACTAAGTAACCCCATTAGATGGGCTTACGAATCTTATAAACAGGAGACATTTTTTGTCACTGGTCATCTTGGATTAAAGTTAAAAAATGATGTTAATCAATCATTTTCAGGAGCTAATTGTCACTTTGATGACTCATTTTTTTGAAAGATTGCCACCTTAGTCCTAATACACAATGCCTACCTTGACTAACAATTAAAGTAAGAAGTATAAGGTGCAGTGAAAAGTTGCACATCTTCCATTACATTTGAAGTGTTTCAAAGTTGGTCCTTTGAACTTTACAGTGATATAATCTTAGGAAATATGAGCTCCGAAGGAAATGTCTTTTCTATAGAGAAAGCGCTGAAGGAAATATTACTATATTGAGAAAGTGAATATTATTTCAACCCTTAAAAGCTAAAATTTTAATTGGCAACCGCTTCTAGCATGTACTCAGTAGGTGCAAGGCATTAGTTGTAAGTTCTCTTAGTTGCCTTTGGTTCCACTAATAACAAACTAATGCTCATAACATTTTTCCTGTAGTAATGAGTTGCAACTTTTACTCAGGTGCTCCATAATTCCTAATTGTTAGCTCTTTCACTTTTGGTTTCAGGATGAAATATGCAGAGCCGTTGCTGATAATGGTGGTATAGATGCAATTCTTCAATGTATAGATGACAGTGGTGAACAGGGTGAAAAAGTCGTAGCCAGAACTTGCTGCTCCTTGTTATCTAAGGTGCAAAGTTGATATACAACTTAAGCTTAATTTTTCCTGTTTATTCTTTCCTCAAGTTTGATTGTTATACTGGGGTGTGTAGGTTGGCAAGTCTTCGCTAAGCATATTTTTATTATTGATCTATGAGGACTGATGTCTGATCTTATAAATAGTGTCTTGATATTTCATGATCCTTTATCTTATGTATGATAGCCTGATTTTAAGACCCATATTTAAGGCACCACCGAAGTTTATAAATTTTTGTAAGTTTAGCCACTTTAGATGAACTTCCGTACGCGATTGAAGTTGAAAAATCTGGGTCTAAAGTTACAAACTGCAGACATGTGTTTGAAGCTAGGCTTGACAATACCAAACGTCAATCAATTTTGGAAGCAAGCAAACTTCAGACATTTTGTTTGAAGTTTGGGCCTGTCGGTCCCGAACTTTGGATAACTTTGTCTGAAGTTTGGCACATTCCAAATCTTTAGACCTGTATGTCTGAAGTTTGGGACTGCCAGGCCTAACTTCATACCTCAATCAATACACACCCACCTCTTCCGAAAAGATTACATATGATATATCGAGAGTTCAAGACCATAATGTAATTCATTTAAAGAATACCGATGAGAAAGTAGATACCTCCTCATAAACGCTGAGGACTTAACTCAATGTTGTAGTCTTTGGTACTGTACTTCAATGAATCATGCTGAAACTCAATTATGTATTCACTTTGTAAGCTAGACACAATTTTCATTAAATCCCATGCCAACATAGCAATAAGCAACTTGTGCCGCACCTTTACTGTCAAAAGCCATCATTCAATCAACAACTATGAAAAAGGAGAGGAAGAAGAAGCAGAGGATGAGCATACAGACACTATCTGAAGTTTTTCAATATTGGCTACAAGCTAAATAATTTGAGATGGATATAGTTTAAATAGCAGGGTCAAAACTGGTTATCGGGTGCAATTCCTAAAACATTGTTCACAACATATTTGTACACTTCAAATTTAGTTTCTGATGTACAAATTGGGGTTTTCCTGATTGTTGATTGAATATTCTGAATCATGTTTCAGGATCAATGTTTAATTTTGTTTGTCATTACTAATCAAGTTCTCTAGCTGTGCTTGTGGAATAACTTCATCTTTCTTTTGGTCCCCATGAATTGACTATATGCTATTTATCTCCTTCATAAAATTAAATTTTAACATATTGTAGTGAGCAGTTGGCAGGAAGTGACATAAACAAGAGTGCTATTGTAGATAAGGATGGCATGGACAAGCTTATTAAACTTGCAATGAGATTTTCTGATGATCCGACTGTTCTACAAGAGGTAATACTATTAGATGCTACATATATTTCTCCAAATCACTGTTACCATGTTTTGCTAGTGGAGAGGTACAACTGGATATCAAAGACCTCTATCAATTTGCTTATCGACTCCTCGTAAACAGGCATTCTTGATACTCTGAACATATTAGAAGGGAGGACACAGGATAAAGTTCTTTCATCACATTCCCTTTTCAACATGAAGTCCTTGACACTTTGTTTTGCTAGGAGTCCATCACAGTATAGATGACACAACTTGATTGTACATAGTTTTAAGATATTATTTGACTTGTAAATACACATAGCAGTGAAAGAAAACAAGTAATAATGAAAATTGATTTGAAAGAAAGAACACTAACATTAAAGCTACATTTTGATTACTTAGGTTTGAATTCTAGGAATTGGTGAAAGTTGTATAAATTATATTTTTGATAAAATGTATTTAACATTTTGGATGTCCCAAAGTTGAAGGAGTAATATAAATCGGGTCTGAGGAAGTAATAAATTATAAATTCGACAAAAGTGTCTCACCTTTTAATTAGTGGTGGAAAAATATTGATGGTTATACTTGAAAACAGGACTATCCAAAATAATAGGACTATCTACTTTTTTCGACTTGAGAAGTTTGACTATATAAAATTCTTAAAATCTTTCATAAGCCACATGGCTTAAATCTGCTAGTAGAAGAAACTCATTTTCTTTAGTGCCTTCTCCTAGATTATCAAATTTCCGTCGTAGTTGTGGCCTTCATTTACCAAAGTGTCTACACATTGGTTTGCCTGATAGTGGTTCTATTGGCTTTCAACGAATACTTACAATCTTCAATTATAGCCCTAAACGAGTGACACTGTATGTCCTCTTTTATAAGCTTGAGAACAAGTAGGCAGTATGTTTGAGTGTTGTGCGATGAACCTGCTGATATACTACCCAAGAATCTTCTTCTTTCTTTCCTTTCTATCCCTTTGCTTTCCTCTTCCAGTTCTTTATAGCCTAATTCTTTTGCTAAAGTTAACTCTTGCTTGATGCTACAGTTCCATAGTTCCCAAAACATCCTCTCTACCCCACAAAGGTAGAGGTAAGATCTGCCTACATTCCACCCTCCCCAAACCCCACTTGTGGGCTATGTTGCTCGGACTCTTCACTTTTGGCGCCGCACCCATATCGACACAACATGGGTGTGTGTTGGTGTGGGATCCCTACCCGATCTGGTTAGCCGATTTTGGGTACTTTGACAAAAAATTGATGGAGAAATCTTGACAGATTCAATGATTTCTTTCATCAAAACAAAAGCTTAGGTGAAATTGAAGAAAATGGAATATCTTGTATATAGAAATTTCTATGTCAATCCTTTTTCTTTTATCTCCTTCCGGGATTCTCCTCTTGATCACCATTTTCTCCTCAAGTTGTTCACATAATATCTCGTATTTAGGTTTTATAACTCTATTTTTAGATATTTGAATTATTTTTAGCCGAATCGCTGTACCCGTATCCGGACCTGGATCCGTATCCCTGAATCTTAAAATTTAGATCATGAAAGGTCCGACCTCTAGATCCACATCCGTATCAGACACCCGCACCCGAGTATGAGCAACTTAGCTTGTGGGAGCACACTAGGCATGCTGTTGTTGTACTACCATCAATAATCAATTTAATCTTTCCTGCTCAAGGGGAGAACAAGCTATTAGTTTGACTTGTTTATATATATAAACCCGACACGTGAATGCTTCAACAATTTCCGTAGCATAATCACTAATTTGTCTGCAGATAACATCAATAGATAATTTTTCTCTCTTTCCAAATATGCCACATAATTGAAAATATAAGTGTAGCACTACACGAATGCTTAGTATTATTTGTGATATCATCAATCTATTCAAGCATTAACTTAGCAGTCATAGCCTCAAAAAACTTATTTGGTGAGATTAACTTGTTCCATATTTGTTTAGACTTCGCACATGCCCTAATCATATGTGAAGAATTGTTCACCTCAGTGTTACATCGTTTACAGTTGGGTGATTCAATAATCTTCTTGGTGAATCTAAGCTCATTTGATAAGTTTATCATGTCTTGAAAGCCATATAAAATATTTTATCCTTTCAAGAATGCGAATTTTTCATATATTATTCCATCTTCTGTCATTTGGGGTAGTTTCATCATCATAAGCTATCTCGTATACCGTTTTGGTGCTAACTTCCCATTTCCTATTCCGTTCCAAATGATTTTATCTGCGAAGACAACATTATCTGCTATAAAATAGGATAAAACAGTATTTATGTTAGATGAGTCATGACTATAAGCTATGGAAGAGAAATCCCGTTCTCCATCCAGCATCACACCAGATACTGTAATCGAAATGTCTACCCGAGTCAATATCAAATCAGGCTTAGCTTTCGAAGGACTTCTCCAAAAATGGAAAGCATTTTGCTTAGGTAGCTAATTTGTTAAAGGTTGATTTTGAATACACTTGCTGCGAAACACATTAGTACAAAGATCATTGGACTCCGAAGCTAGTTTGAAACCATATTTTGTAAGCATTACAAGATTGGTTTCTTGACATTTTTAATACCCAAACCTCCTTTCCTTTTTCTCTTGCGAACAATATCCCAATTGACAATGTGTACTTTCTTATTCTCATTTGTGTCACTGCATAGAAAATCCTGTTAATTCTATCTATCTTTACCGACTACGTTTCTTTTGAGCCGAGGGTATCTCGGAAACAACCTCTCTACCCCACCCACAAAGGTAGAGGTAAGGTCTGCGTATATCCTACCCTTCCCACTCGTGAGATTACACTGGATATGTTATTGTTTTTGTTTCTATCTATCTTTTTATACACTAGACACCTCAATAGGTACAACACTATCTGCATGTACACAATTTAGTCACCAAACATCTCCTTGCTGCTCTTTCCATGTTTCAGGTCATGTATTTGATAACTATACTGTCCTTGAGGTCTCCACATAATGCTGCGCGTGCAATTGAAGCCGGAGCTGGTGATATTGTTATCCAAGCTATGCAGAGGTTTCCAGAATCAGAGCTACTGCAAAGAAGCTGTTGTTTCATGATTCGAAATCTTGTGGTTAGGAATCCAGAAAACAGGCAAGTGTCCACTAGAATTGTTATTTGCTTTCTGCTGATATGTTAGGATTTGATGTGCCGTTGTAAGGGTAGACGGTCGCGAAGAACTTATCTGCACCTGGCAACTGTACCAAACCAATAAATGCGTTATATGCATCTCTGCTTAAACTTTAATCAATTAATCATGGTCAGTTAGCATATATTCTCACCTTAATGCATCACGAAATCATGGAATAGTAATGTGGTTTGGTGCAAATATCGGGTGTCAATATGTTTTTTCTCGACCTGTCTCTTAGGAACTAAGTAGGTTTGACATAGCGAAAGTCCTTGATGAAATTACTTCGTGTTTTGTTTTTCAGAACTATTTTGCTTGGTAATGGCATTGAGAAGCTCATCAGAAAGGCTAAGATTTACAAGAGCTGTAAGAATGCTGCAACTGATGCACTTAGGGATCTAGGACTAGATAACTATAACTTGTAGTCCAGACCAGGAGTCCAAGCTCAGTTTTTGTTGTGCAACAACCCCCTCTTCCCCAACCACCCACAACTAAGCTCACAGTCCTCCCCAACTCTGTGTCTGTTTATGTCCAGATTCGCAAATACTTGCAGTCTATCAATTGAAAGAGTATTTTATTTATCTTAAAAGATGAATGCCATTAGAACGGCTTCATGAGTTTGATTTGGATTATTACACAAATATCTTCTTGATCTTATTGAAGTGTACACGTGCAACTTCTAATACAAAGTCTAAGAAGCAGAGTTACTAATGGCTGTGATTAGGGGTGTTTATGATTTGATAAAAATCAAACCATGCCTATTTAATAAATCCATATTTTTTGGGGGTGATTTGGTTTTGGTTATAAATTTTAAATACCGGACAATATTTGATTTGGTTCATTTTATTAAAAATAAAACCATTGGAGAAACTAAACCGACAACAATAACATACTTAGTGAAATTCCACAAATGGGGTTAGGGGAGGTTAGAGTGTACGCAGATGTTACTCTTGCCTAGGGAGATAGAGAGGTTGTTTCCAATAAACTCGTTCGAAAATGTCACGACCCGATCCCGGGCCCGTGACTGGTGCCTTACCCCGGGCACCCTAGTGATACAACATCAGAGAAAATCAGTGGAAATAAAAACTTTAAACATGAAACAAGGGATATGAATATAAAACAGGCCAACCAATCGGTTACCTTCTTGTATATATAAGTAAAAAGCTGAGCGATTACATCGCTACAAGCCACCGTGATCTACTGACCTCTAAGAGTTTTTATACAACATGATGAGCAGGGCCGCCATACCACGAATGTACAAGTACCTCTGATGTGAGGACTATACTAAAAGATAAGCCTCGGAGGAACGAAGCTTCAATCTGAGCTGTGATCCTATGGCGAGGATCAACGGCGGTGTGTACCTCTACTGCGGCATGACGCGGCCGAAGGAGTCGATAACAGTACCAAGTATATGGCCCGAAAATCAGTAAATGAAATCATAGCGATCTATATAAAGCGGGAGACATGTATGATAACCAAACTACGATCCACGATAAATAAGCGATCATGTAAGTCGGGGACTCACGCCACCGGTTCATCACTCAAATATAACTATGGGTCTCGCCTCAACATCAATCATGCGTGGAATACCTTCCGCCGGCTGCCGGCAGATATGATATAATAACACGAAGTACATATGAACACCAAGTCCTACGAGTCATAAAACCGTGCGGGGCAAGCGAAGGTTAACTACCGGATACCAAAGCGCGATCATCAATCGGACGGCAGGCGAAAGCCAACTACGGATACCAAAGTCGCACTAACAATACTATACAACCAAACCACGGGCGTCACGGGGCAAGTCTGAAAGCCGACTACGGATACGGTAGGTGTCACGTAGGTGACCGGGGCAATCGAGGGCTAACTACGGATACCAAGGTCAGTATCACGAGACTCGCCACGGCGTCACGGGCAATCACGAAGCCAACTACCAAATACCAAAGTGTCACGTGGTGGCCGGCAATCTGAGCTAACTACGGATACGGCGTATCACGAGACCGTCACTAAACCGAGCAGGGCAAGTCGCGAAGGCTAACTACCAGTACAGGCCGAATCGACCACGAGGCGGGCAATCACGAAAGCCAACCACGGATACCAAGGCGAATCGGTAAAACCTCGTGGAGAGCTAGTCCATGGAATAACACTATCAGCGGGGCGTGCTGTGGAATTCTCGTCACTGCAGACGCGTCCAAGTAATATCATAACAAATCAGCCGGCCCTCCATTGAGAGACGCAGTGGTATAGAAATACAATACTAGCACGACAAGGCTATCACACGCAAACATAGACAAGTTACACACAACTCAATGTACTTTCATTTATGCCAAAGTCCAGGTTTTAACCCCAAAGTACTACGTACATTAAATTCTTTTTAGAAGATCCATTTCTTTTACAAAGGTCACCCGATGCCCGTATTATAAAAATAGAGTGACTAACATTTTTAAGTAAACCAAAACAACTTCCATACTTTCCTTTTTAAACCAAAACACTTCTCCTTTTAAAATCAAGTTACAACATTCTTTTCCAAAGTTCAAGTTTGCCTAATTTCAAATATTGACGTCTCTTATTTTCGAAAAATTTCATAGTTCATAGTCTTAATCATTTAATAACGTAATTCTCTTTTTAAAACAATTTGAGCAACATATGCCTGATGTGTGAGTAGGTTATTCTTGTTTATAACAATCTTAATACAGCAGCCATGATCTAGGAAATGTAATACAATATTGTCTTATCTTAGCTTCTATGCAGATGATATAACTACTTATTTGTCAATACATTTTCCTTTATTAACGCTGCAGTGTTTCGTTCGATTCTTATTCTCATTTCCGAAATCAGTAAAACATTATTCTTTAAAAACCAAGTACTCATTACTCACGAATGAGGTTTCTCACTTCTTAACAACTTTCATATCTATTCAATTAAGTCAAGTCTCTTATCTTTTAAGATTAAGTCTCTTAACTTCTAAAATCAATAAACCATTCTTTTATTTCTCTTAAGTCGTTATACCTAACTTCCCATAAAGCTAGTATAACTTTTTAAACTTTCAAAACCAAGTATTACTCTTCTTTCAAAAACGATTCTTAATTCCTTTGAAATACTTCAAGATTCTTTATTATTTAAAACTCAAGTCAAACGACATTGAAGTAAAACCACGTTCAGTTAACACACGTACGTCTACCGTACTATATATATTCTTTTAAAATATCATGCTCAAGGGGATAGGAAGAATCACATACCTCGCGACGATTTATCGACTATTAGCAAATAGCTCCAAAGTACTGTAATCCTGCTAGCTTTTTCCACCGCTTCGAGTAGAATCGCTACTCGCGATCTTGACCTATAACGGTTATACAAGTCTATCAATGTCTAGACTACTCGGTAGAATAAATCTAGATACAAGATTCTACGGAAAATTGGCGTGACTTCCTACCGTCAAACTTCACAAGTCTCTGTAAATCTGATCTATGTAAATCTGATTCAATTCCCTTCTTATATACCTTCCTATATAACTTATACTTAAATCTTATACTTCACAAGATGCAAACTCTGTCTGATAGAAGGACAATAGTATTTACCTCGATAAGCCCAAAATTATCCAAGTTTTAATGTCGATCTGAGCAACGTTTAGCTCATATTCGAACGCTCAATCCGCTCCAAACAACCCTTAGAAGTTCTACGCAACTTCTTCTTAATACTTGACTCGTATGAAGATTTCCTTGGGTTTCGTTTAGTGGCTAAAGGAAGTATAATAGTATTTACGGGCTTTTAGTATAGATGTAACCTTGGAATACTACAAGGTATTTGGGCGAGTATTTTGGAATAGTAACAATACTTGGAGAATACTTTTCTACCAAGGGGGTGTGTCACGAGAACAACACTCGAGAGGGGGTACTCTCGGCAACACCACTAGGAGGAGGAGGTACCTCTCGGCGAGGGCCTCTCGAAGGGGAGGGAGCTCTTGGGCGAGAGCAACAAGAAGGGAGGGAGGATTTCAAGACTTAGAACACATTTGTGGATGAAGAAGTCTTGACAAAGGGGTATTTATAGGAAACGATGGCGAATCAAGCCAAGTGGGGGGCAAGTGGAGGGTCAAGATTTGCCCAAGTGCACCCTAACCCTACTCCACAAATCCCTCACAAACATTGACCCAAGTTTTAGGCAACAAAACAAGGCACAAAACGTGCTCCCTTTCGGCCACCAATCCGCCAACTTGAGGGTGACAAGTGTCGCCCTCTCGTTGGTCCAAAATATTTCATCTCTCGGAAAAATCCGCAAAAATTATTAAAGTCGCAACCGTAATTTTCCCTTCGCAAAGTTTGTAAAACGTTTCGTCGGAAAACAATTCTTTTCGGGGGTTGTGAACAAAATTTCGAACCTTGCCTATCTTAAGGCTTAACTTTCGTACGTACGTCCTTACGTACATACTCTGAAAATACGGGGTATAACAGAAAAATCGAACCAAATTGTCTAATTTTATGCACAATTCTTATAATTATATACATGCTATATATTAATTTTTATAAATAATTTTAAATATTTTGTATAATTTTTCTTATCTTTAACTCTGATACGTTAATGACTTTAGGCCTTAAGCTCATTTCTTGCAAAAAGACATGAATCAAAATTATTATATGTAAAACTAAATAAGGAATAATTACGCAGTATATTAATTAGGATAACAATATTATCAAAATTAACTCACATTTTTTAAATCATACAAAATTAACTCACATTTTTAAATCATACAATTTTTTTTATCCACTGACCCGTTCTTTAAAAAAGAATATTTCGTTTTTGATCTAAAACAATGTTTGCCAAGAGCAATATTCTGTGTTTACAAAGATTTCCTCCATTCCTGCAAGCAGAAAAATTATAAAATTGATCATGATGTCACATATTTTGGTATTTATGTTTTGTAATTGACAGCGAATATTATCATATATTCGTCGTATATTATGTAATTAATATTTGTGTGTAATTATGGTAAACATAGATCCTTATTCAATTAGGATTCAACATTATGCACACTATATATATTTGTATTAATGAGAAAAAATTTCAAGGGATATCAATACATTCTTACATGGTATCAAGTGCCAAACCCTAAAACACCTAAAAAAAAACAATACCCCCCTACTCGACCATCGACTATCCCTCATAAACCCTATTTTTTCTTTCTCTTCCTAACCAAAATTCAGCCCTTCTAATGACTTCCATGGCTACTCCCACAACCTCCTCTTCCTCCCCAGGCGTCGCGTCACCTACAACCCACCCACTCCCTCTTCCACTTCTTCTTTCCATCCGGCTTTTGCCGTCACCATTATCAAAAACTTCATTCCCTTAGTTCTTGATGAAGAATATGATCATGGGTTGAACTTTTTCGTATTCATGCATGTGTTTATAACGTGCTTGATCATATTGACGATTCCTTCCCTCGCTCTACCGAGGTCGACGACACTACATAGTGTCGCCTTGACGCTATCGTCAAGCAGTGGATTTATGTCACCATCTCTAAGGACTTGCTTCATACAATTATGAAGACCAGAGCCTTGGCTCGTGAATTATGGGTTCGGTTGGAAGAGATATTTTAAGACAAAAAACACACACGTGCTGTGTACCTTGATGAAAAATTCAACAACACACGTCTTGAAAAAATTGCAAACATGTCCGACTACTGCAAACAATTGATGGTTGTCGACTAGCTGTCCAATGTGGTCAATCCGATCTCAGAAACTAAGATGGTGTTGCAACTAATTAATGGATTAACAAAGGGCGAATTCGACACCCTGGCAACAATGATACAATAGGGCGACCCACTGCCTATCTTCAACAAGTTCCGGTCACAATTACTTTTGGAAGAAACCAGATGTGCTAAATAGGATGAACACAACTAATATGCGTTGGTGGTTGACGCACCTGAAAACACTACCGCACCCGCCGGATCAACCGACAACCAGCAGCAGAGGCTGCAATGGTGGATGTGGCGGCAGAGGCAAAGGCGGCTCGGGTGGTGGTCAGCCGCAACCGACTCGATACCTGGTCCAATGGGCCAGCCCAATGCCATGGCTGTTTTTCGGCGGATGGGAGGCACCACCCTGCCCATACCCAACTGCTGGTACCCACTGGCAGCAGCCCAATATTTTAGTCCTGGGTCCATCTCCTCAGATCTCGGGTCCTGCACAACAAGCCCATCTCACGGAGGCCTAACCGGGGCAATCCCAGTCTGGTTTTCTCACCCCGACAAAATTGACCCAGGCATACAACACGATGAACATACAACAACTCTGGTAAGCTTCCACGTATTTTTAATTTGCGCACTGCTTAATCTATTTTGGTCTACAATGGCAATCGCATTCCAATTTATGGGTATGGAACCACACATGTACCGAAACCTCACCCTCCCTTCTCCCTCTGTGACGTCCTTTATGCCCCTAATATCAACAAAAATATAATCTATGTTAGGAAAGTTGCTATTGATAATTGGGTATCTCTTGAGTTTGACCCTTTTGGTTTTTCTATGAAGGACCTATGCACGGGGACACCTCTTAAGAGATGCAATAGTGTGTGTGGGGGGGGGGGGGGGTTTCTATCCTTTCTCATCCACCTTCGCTGCCAGAATCAACCCTCACACATCCCTTGTCGTGATCTCTCCATCCCCGTGGCACAACAGACTTGGACACCCCGGAGCTCCCATTTTTAATTTTTCTGAGAAGTCGCAGTTTTATTTCATGTAATAAGGGGAACCTTGCCCCAACTTATTTGTCTTGTCCTTTAGGTAAACATGTTAGACTTCCGTTTATGTCTTCTTTAAGTGTTAATTTTTCCCCGTTTGGCATTATTCATGCAGATTTGTGGTCATCTCCTGTTGCTAGCAAACTTGGTCATAAATATTACTTGGTTTTGTTAGATGATTTCTCGCATTTTATATGGGTCTATCCGCTCAAATTTCGCTCACATGTCTACCACGCATTTTTTGAATTGCGCACATATATTAAAACTCAGTTTGAAAAGGACATAAAATCTTTCCAATATGATAATGGTCGTGAGTTTAATAATTCTCTCTTCCATAAATTCAGTTCGGATTATGGCATGGTATTTTGATTCTCGTGTCTTCATACCTCTCCTCAAAACAGTAAAGTCAAAATAATTCTGCGTACACTTAAAAATATGATTCGTACCTTACTCCTTCATGCTTCTCTCCCACCATCCTTTTGGGTATATGCATTAGAATTGGTAGAATACATACTTAGCATATTGCCTACCACCACTCTCCAAAATCGAATCCCGACTGAAATTCTATTTTATCGTATCCCCATATATGGTCACATACGTACATTTTAATGTCTTTGCTATCCTAATCTTGCCTCCACATCACCTCACAAGTTAGCACTTAAGTCCATTTCTTACGTCCTTTTGGGCTTCTCGCCCAACCATAGGGGATATATATGTTTCGATCCATCCACAAACAAAGTCATTGTCTCATGTGACGTCCCGTTTGAAGAATATATCTTCCCCTTTTTCCAATATCCATCGGTTTACCGTTTCCGACTATAGATTTTTTGATAATTCAAACAACTCCCCTTTCGTCCAACACATGCTACGTGGACCTCCCTATTCGGCTCCACGACCACCACATCCGGCATCGGTACACCCACATATCCCGCAAACTTCCGCATCCCAAAATCATGTCCAATATCCACCCGGAAACACCCACTTCCCACCCAGCGTTTCCGCCACTGCCCCACACCGTCCCAACCTCTGGCAACCCTCTCACCACTACATAACCTAACCCAACCACTGCATGTCTCCCCCTCAGTATAACCACCCACCCAACACTATCCCTTAGCCCAGCCCATGGACCCGTAAAACCCGCACCATGTACTTCCTAGTACCACACCACACCGCCCCATCCCGATAGACCCCACCCCCCACACTGCCCCTACCACACCATCCGCAACCCGTAACCCAGCCCTCGTACCCACACATCAAATGGAAACTCGCACCAAACACGAGATTTTAAAACCAAAATTCCACTTCAACCTATCCACACAATCCATATCACCTATACATACAAACCCAAAACTAGCCAAACTTGACCCAAATTGGAATTCGGCCATGCGTGAAGAGTTTGGTGCACTTACTACTTAGCACACGTGGGATCTTATTCCGAGGCCAGATGGGTTGAATGTGATTCGTTGCATGTGGCTATTTCGTCATAAGTTCAGAGACAGTGGTGATTTTGAACGTCACAAGGCTAGACTTGTGGCAAATGGCATAGGGCAGCAGTAGGGTATTGATTGTGGTGAGAACTTTAGTCCGGTGGTTAAATCAGCTACTATTCGCACTGTTCTGAGCATAGATATGGGTAAAAATTTGACGATTCATCAGTTTGATGTGAAAAATACATTCTTATATGGGTTTTGAAAGATCCTAACTACATACACCAACCGCCCGACTTTGTACATTCAGAGGCTCCTCATTATGTCTGTCATCTCTGTAAGTCACTATATAGATTGAAACAAGTTCACAGGGTTTGGTATGAGTGTTTCACTACTTACATTATGCAGATTGGGTTCGTGTGCAGCAAATATGATCATTCACTATTTATTTTTTATCGAGGTCGTGACATGGCATACTTGTTATTATATGTGGATGATATTGTTTTGACTGCTTCTTCTGATGTGTTAAAAATGAGATCATTATGTTGTTTAAATACGAATTTTCTATGACAGGCTTAGGAAAGTTGAGTTACTTCTTGGGGATTTCAGATACTATGTTCCTATGCCAGCGTAAGTATGCGGAAGAAATTATGTACAGGGCTAAAATGACAAATTGCAAAATCATGCCTACTCTGAATGACTCGAAGTCGAAACTCAATGTTGTTGACGGTGATTCGTTGTCCGGTCTCACTCTCTATAGAAGTCTCGCAGGTGCACTTCGGTTTCTTACATTCACCAAGCCTGATATTGTAGTTGTTCAACATTTTATTTACTTATGCATGCCCCCAATGAGCCTCACTTTACAACTATTAAACGTATCATTCGATATGTTAAGGATACTCTTGATTATGGATTACATCTCTACCCCTCTGCACCGATCAGGCTGATATCATATACGGACGTCGATTGGGAAGGTTGTTTGGACACGTGACGTTCCACATAAGGCTACTGTGTGTTCTTAGGAGACAATCTTATCTCGTGGTCTGCCAAGCGGCAAGCCACTCTCCCGATCGAGAGCAGAAGCAGAATATAAAGGCGTTGCAAAGGTTGTAGCTGAGATCTGCTGGCTCCGAAACCTCCTCTTAGAGCTGCAGTGTCCCTTACGTAAGGCATCTATGGTTTACTATGATAACATATCTGCGATCTACTTATCTCATAACCCTGTTCAACATCAGAGAATCAAGCATATTGAGATGAATATACATTTCACTTGTGAGAAGATTGTTATAGGTAATGTTAAGGTGTTGCATGTGCCTTCTTCGTGATGTATGCAAATATTTTCACTAAGAAATTTTCTTGACAACTGTTCCTAGACTTCAGATATTCAGTCTCAGCGTCCGGCCTCCTCCCGCTCCTACTGAGGGGGTGTGATAGCGAAGATTATCATATATTCGTCGTATATTTTGTAATTAATATTTGTTTGTAATTATGGTAAATATAGATCCTCATTCAATTATATTTCAACATTGTACACACTATATATTTGTATTAATGAGAAAGACTCCTTAAGGGAGATTAATACATTCTTACAGTAATTCTTTTTGTTTTCTTGTCAAAGTTATGTGTAGTGAAGGATAACAGAGTGTATAGTTAATGATCTCTTTAAAGAGATACTTTGAACAAGGTGACATCAAAGACGTCATTTATATGATCTCTGAATAAGATTTATGTTTATACCCACTTATACAATATTTATATAATTGTGTATAAATCTGTGTAGTATAAGTGGGTATTTTTGTATATAAAATTTGATGCGCGATTTATGCACACACTTACGCAAGTGCACGTATCGTGACAAGTAATATAGTCTAGGTAAGACCGAATATCGTCCTCAGGGACTGGTTTTCAAGTACCGATTATCTATCCTATGGTATCTATTTGGTTAACGTCAATTGAATTGGAATTCTAAACTAATAATGCAGGAAATAAACTAATTATGAAAATACTTTGATTTAAATCAGTTATGATGGAGAATTAGGGCTTCCAAGATCATCAACTATCCACTCTATTCAATCTTTAATACAATTAGACTAACTTCTTCTACTACGTTAAGATAGCAGGTTAACTAGACCGTTTTATACTCCTGTTAAGGTAATATAAACACTCAACCCCAATGGAGAACTCTTCTACCTTTCGGTGACAAGATTGACTACAAAGGAGGATTAAGAGCAATAACATATTAAGCTACACAAGTATCGGAGTACTTTCGTCCACGATTTAACCTATGTTTATTCAACTATAGTATATTCACAATCTCCCCTTTCGGCTTTCGATTAGAAATCATATAAGTGATGATAACTAGTGATCAATTAATTATCAAGCAATCAAAACAACTATTGAATAAATCTTAAATAAGTGAAGAAGAAACCAAACTAATATATTAATTCATGAATAGAGTTTCAAGTGAATCACAAGGAAATATCTAATAAAGTAATTAGCTCCTAGCCATAGTCACGCTAAGAACTAATACAATCTCCATACATGAACTGAAATAATTAAAGCAAACAGAAAGAAAAGAAACTACTCAAGAAGGAGTCTCCAAGCCTTCTAGCATCCAAGGATTGTGTTGTGGAATATTTACAAGATGGAATGGAATGAAATGGTGGATGGTGGAATGGGATGGGTGATGGATGGAGAATGGGATGTAGGATGGAGGATGTAGAATGAATTCTTCTAATGATGTAGAGACTATTTATAGATCAAGAATCCTTTAGGTAAAGGGTTAGGGATTATGTAGGTAGGAAAGGTTATGGAATTCTTTTAGGTAAAGGTTTTAGGAAAAGTTATGGAAAAGGGTTAAGGAATATGTAGGTAGGAAAAGTTATCCCTTTTGGACTCTGAAAATGTGTCAAATTCGGCCCAAAAACTCAGAAATCCCGCGTCGGCGTCGCGGCCCTGCAGACTGGCGCCGCGGCGCCTGAAAATCAGAGGCTTTCGGAACATCTTCAGTGGTCGGCGCTGCTGCCAGGCGCTTGTGGCCGGCGACATTCTTCCGGATTTTTCGTTTCTTCGTCCTTTGTTCGTCCGGTCTTCGTCTGATTTCTTCTATATTTCCCGGAACTTCTTAGGCTTCATTTTTTGGCTCTTTTTGTGTGCAATTCCATCTCATTTATGCTCATTTCATCTCATTTTCGCTATTTCTCCATATCTGACCGTTGTGACACAAAAGAAAGGAAAACAACCCTAATACTATACTAAACGTAAATGAAATGAGTAAAATACTAACTAAAAATGACTCAAAAGGTGTACATAAATGAAATGAGTAATATACTAACTAAAAATGACTCAAAAGGTGTAAGTATTCCCGCCTGTTACGTGGGTGACCCGGGTTCGATCCCCGGCAACGACGCCAAAAACTTGATGCGCGATTTATGCACACACTTACGCAAGTGCACGTATCGTGACAAGTAATATAGTCTAGGTAAGACCGAATATCGTCCTCAAGGACTGGTTTTCAAGTACCGATTATCTATCCTATGGTATCTATTTGGTTAACGTCAATTGAATTGGAATTCTAAACTAATAATGCAGAAAATAAACTAATTATGAAAATACTTTGATTTAAATCAGTTATGATAGAGAATTAGGGCTTCCAAGATCATCAACTATCCACTTTATTCAATCCTTAATACAATTAGACTAACTTCTTCTTCTACGTTAAGATAGCAGGTTAACTAGACCGTTTTATACTCCTGTTAAGGTAATATAAACACTCAACCCCAATGGAGAACCCTTCTACCTTTCGGTGACAAGATTGACTACAAAGGAAGATTAAGAGCAATAACCTATTAAGCTACACAAGTATCGGGGTACTTTCGTCCACGATTTAACCTATGTTTATTCAACTATAGCATATTCACAATCTCCTTTCTACTCGATTAGAAATCATATAAGTGATGATAACTAGTGATCAATTAATTATCAAGCAATCAAAACAACTATTGAATAAATCTTAAATAAGTGAAGAAGAAACCAAACTAATATATTAATTCATGAATAGAGTTTCAAGTGAATCACAAGTAAATATCTAATAAAGTAATTAGCTCCTAGCCATAGTCACGCTAAGAACTAATACAATCTCCATACATGAACTGAAATAATTAAAGCAAAAAGAAAGAAAAGAAACTACTCAAGAAGGAGTCTCCAAGCCTTCTAGCATCCAAGGATTGTGTTGTGGAATATTTACAAGATGGAATGGAATGGAATGGTGGATGGTGGAATGGGATGGGTGATGGATGGAGAATGAGATGTAGGATGGAGGATGTAGAATGAATTCTTCTAATGATGTAGAGACTATTTATAGACCAAGAATCCTTTAGGTAAAGGGTTAGGGATTATGTAGGTAGGAAAGGTTATGGAATTCTTTTAGGTAAAGGTTTTAGGAAAAGTTATGGAAAAGGGTTAAGGAATATGTAAGTAGGAAAAGTTATTCCTTTTGGACTCTGAAAATGTGTCAAATTCGGCCCAAAAACTTCGTAAATCAGCGTCGCGCGCGCCCATGACGGCGTCACGAGCTGAAAATCGAGGCTTTGGAACATCTTGATGGTCGTAGCGCACGTGTGACGACATTCTTCCGGATTTTTCGTTTCTTCGTCCTTTGTTCGTTCGGTATTCGTCTGATTTCTTCTATATTTCCCGAAACTTCTTAGGCTTCATTTCTTGGCCCTTTTAGTGTGCAATTTCATATCATTTATGCTCATTTCATCTCATTTTCGCTATTTCTCCATTTATTACCGCTGTGACACAAAAGAAAGGAAAACAACTCTAATACTATACTAAACATAAATGAAATGAGTAAAATACTAACTAAAAATGACTCAAAAGGTGTATATAAAATACACCGATCAATAATAGTGTATAATTATATTTTTAACAACAACAAAGACGTCATCTCTCTGAACCAAAGCGAGACCAGGGATCACTGTATGTCTCGCTCAGCGAGACAGGGTGTGCAAGTTGGAAAAATGTCAAAATTTGGCTAAGTATAGAAATATCAGCAGGGGATCGCTGAGCGAGTTCCAAAGCGATACATGACCTCGCTATAGACCTCTTTCACCAAGGTAATGTAGTGAATAGATGAAAAATTCAGAAAATTGACTAAGTATGGGAAGGTCGGGGGAGCTTGCTGAGCGAAACTCATAGCGAGGCATAACGCTCGCTGAGCAAATCCCATAACGAGGCCACTCCTTGATTTGGAGCTCTCTTAGAGAGCCAAGCAGTCCTGAAGCCCCATCCTATAAATTCAACACTCAACTCAAAATTCCATTTGTCAGACATTCCAACTTCGTAAAAACCCTTGAATGATGATTTTTCTCTCATATCAACCTCCACATCAAGGTAAGAACATCTCCACGATTCCTAATCAATCCTAGAACAAATTACATGATTTTTAACATGATCCTTCAACCAAAACATATGATTTCCAAGATAAATCCTTCTCAAGCAAACAAAGTTAGGGTTTTGGTGTTCTTCGACAGAAAAACATATTAGTCTGTTAGATTGGAGTGAATACAGGTATGTAAGGCTAATGTTCACCTCGTGTTTTCATGTGTCGTCTCTATCGTAACATGGCCAACATAGGCTTAGATATGGTAGACCCCTCCATGAGGTTTATGAAGGTTTACATATGTATTACATAAGTTTCAAGAAGGTTTTAAGTCTCATCAGATCAACATAAATAGGTTTCGACGAAAGTTCTTCAATTCGTCGTCTTTCGAAGCCTTTTGAGAATCGTGAGGCACAACTTGCAACCCATAGGAAGTACCTGCGAGACGCAGAGCTACCATAAGAATGGACAGAGAATTTTTTTGTCTCAGGGCACATCCTTTGGCAGTCCTGCGAGTCGTAGGAAGTGCCTCGGGAAAGGTCGATACAAGTCCTAAAATACTCTCTAATAAGTATCCCATGGTCCAAGACTAATATCTAAGGAAAACCAAAGGCAAACTATGTAAATCCGACGTAAGGAGTCTCATGATCATCAGTATATCATTTTCTTCCTTGTTCTAATGATTTTAGAGGAAGCTTAGTGGTGAAGTAAGCTCTGTTTTGGGTTGTTTCTTGCAACCTAAGGTTAAGTTTTATCTTCTACATCATCTACCTAAGATTCTACAAGTGTTTAGGATGGAATTATTTGATGTTTAGTGATTGTAAGATCTTGAAGTATGTATTGTTATTGTGAGTTGTTTTACATGATTTGAAGGTGTTAAATGAAGTTGTGGAGTCATGGATGGGATTGTGGTGATTATTAGAGGTAATATGAATATTATTGTGATGTTATGGATATAGTTTGAGCTATAAATGATCTCATAAACGTATTCACGTAAGTTGCTCGACAAAATGTCTAAATGACCTTTCTTATAAGTTATGAATCCGAAATTGATACAAATTATTCGTATAATGTAGATAATCATACGTAGAAGGTGCGAGAGCTCGTGGAACGTAGATAACTTCATCTATAAGGTATGTAGGGCTTACTTTCTTTTTCTTTTGGCATGATCATCGTAATAATTATAACTACAGACATATCGTAACAAGAACTCTATTCCTAGTTGTTAAGGAGACACTTGTGGCCTGTCTTGTTACTTGATTATGTATTTGTCCATCCTTTGTTAAGGTTAAGTTTCATTCTAGATGCTATCCTCTTTACATGGGTAAAACAAGGTCTGTTCATGTCTTGTTAAAGAACTAAAGGTAGTGAGTCTCCTCTCTTATTGATCATAACAAAGTGAAAGGTAGCATGTAGTCCTCATAAGGATAATCGGGGGTGTAACGACCTTACGTCACCCCGATGAGTTGATGAGTAACCCCGATGAGTTGATGAGTACGCCATATGCTTATATGGTTTTATATATATATATATATATATATATATTTCCCTAAGAGGCCTATGGCATTACATACACAATTATACAAATATGATACTGATGATATTTCCCACATAGGCCTACGATGTTATACACGTGACTATATATATATATATATATGTGCAATTTGGCCCATTGTGACATTTATGAGTTTCGGATGGTATCTCTTGTTCCCTTCTCTTATTGTGGCCTTATTTACTGATATACTCACAACCGGTCCGGTTGACTTAACCGACCAGTTGACCGGTGGTTTAACCGCCGCCCGACGGTAGACATACCGGTTGGGGTCGGATTGTCCTCAACCCCAACCCGCATGGTCATTTCAAAAACGTCTGACCGGACCGGTTAGGCAGATTGGAAAACCGGTTCCATTATCGGTTAACCGGACCGACCGACCACATAAAAAAAATAAAATTGCCCAACGGTCATTTCACTGGGCTTGGGAGTGGTCAAAAAGTGTGGGTCAGTAACGTCATTTGATGCATTGGTCGATATTATTAATTTTTTTTTATTTTTTTGTTTTGTTTTATTATTTATTTTAATTCCATTTTTACCCTTTAAAAAATCTATAAATTCTCTACATTTTCTTCATTTTTATCACACAACATTTCTCTCAAATCTCTTATTTTCATACTCTCTTAATCATCTTTATTATCAATTTTCAAGTTATTAATATTATTAGTTTTCAAATTCAAAGTAGCAAGACGCAAGACTTCGAGCTTCGAGTTTCTATTGAATTCTGAATCCCGAAGTTTGGTACACTCGTTTCATTCTCTAATTATTTTATTAAATTGTCATATTTATTTGTTGATTATTTAAATATTTTATAATGTCTTTACTAAGGGGAATTGCGTCGGATCGCAGTAAATCTAGTTCAGGGTAAAATCAGAGTTCTTCATTATCTAATCAAAATATAGATTATGATCAAATGCAAGAAGATTTTGGAATAGAAGATAATGAATGTGATAACGTTCAATTAGATAATATTGTTGAATTTGAAGAACAAGAACAAGAACCTCCTACACCTACTAGTGTTCCTTCATCCGATGTTGAGTGCTGTAGTGGTAGTCGTAGTCGTAGACCTCCTTTACCGTAACCAGAGCAAGAAAAAGGAGTAAAGTGTGGCTCTTTTATGATAAAGTTGGTACCGATAGAGTTAAATGTAATATTTGTGGAGAACTTATAAACATAAGGCGGGGTGGTGACGGGACGCACTATAGCTAGACATATAAAATTCGATCATACGGCACAATGGAATGTCATTCCTAATTTAGAACCCGGCCAACAACAACTTAATCCATTAACTGGGGGGATGGCTAAGTACGATCCAAAAAAAGATCGCATTGAATTAGCAAAAATGATTGTCGGAGGTTGTTTGCCTTTTCTTTCGCTTCTTCTTCATTTAATTACATATATTCAAAGAGTATATAATCCTTTTTAAAGGTGTTCCTCGTAGTACTACTAGATGATATTTTTAGACTTCATAATGATTATGTTATTTTCTTGCAATATTTGTTTGCTAACCTTCCATGCCACGTTAGTTTTACTTGGACATTGGACATGCGTTGAGCAGTTATGATTATTTAACAATTACTTGTCATTGGATTGATGAAAATTTTAAAATGGAAAAACGTATTATTGCTTTTATGTATGCGAGGATCAAAGTCATCCGAAAATATATAAGCGAAACTATTTGTTTTATGCCCAAAAATATAATCTTTATAATAAAATACTTTGTGTATCATTTGATAATGCATCTAATAATACCGTTGTTGTAGATCTTTTAAAAGAAGTACAACCACCACTTCGATATATTTCATGTTCGTTGTGCTTGTCATATTTATAATTTAATTGTTAAAAGTGGTCTTGATTTATTTTCACCAAATAAAACTTGTCAAAAGAGTCATTGGAGTTATTCAGGTAATAATAAGAAAAATAGAATTATAGAATTTAAAGAAAAATGTAAACAATTTAATTTGAGACCTAAATTCATGCGGAAGAGATTATTACAGTGGAATTATACTTATTTATTTTTAAAAAGAATGTTATAAGTATAAAGACCCCATAACACATGTTGCAAATGCGCATTGTAAGAACGTAATGTATATGTTAACAAGCGAACATTGGAAATCAATTGGTGAACTTTTAAAAATTTACGTAAATTTTACATCGCAATTGAATTTTCAGGATCTTATTACCCAACAATTTGTAATGCTTTAGCTCATATAAATTGAAATTTCCTATTTACTTTATGGTTTAAAATCAAATGTGAAATATACAGATGCGATTCTGATTATGTTTGAAAAGTTTAAAAATATTTTTTCCTATTCTCGATGTTTATTGTATTAGTGCGATCTTAAATCCTTCTATTAAAAGGTAGATTGTCATAATCTAATATTTAGTTTATATACTTATATGGAAATAGGTGGAGCAGAAAACTCCATCTTCATTTGATTGCATAAATAAACTTGATACTAATTTAACAACATTATATGAATATTATGCTACACATTCATGATACTTCGCTACTAATATTCTTACAGTTTCGGTCTACACTGCAGGATTCAATGATGATGATGGCGATGAAGAAGAATCTTTAGACATATGGAGCACTTTTACAACACAACCAACCACGCCGATCTTGCGATGAGATGCAATTTTATTTGCAAAAGCACGTGAGAAGAAAAATTTTGACCCTTTACAATGGTGGCGGGATAACAAAGGCAATTCCGGTACTTGCGATGGCGGGATGTTCTTAATGTGTCGATCTCAACGGTGGCTTCGAAAGTGCATTTAGTCAAGCACGAGATCAAATAGAAACACACGCCACTCGTTGGGTGGAAGCACATTAGAAGTGTTAGTGCAAGGGATTGGATCGGATCGAGAGAGAAGAAATCAAGGATGTGGCGTTAATTCTCCGAAGATGAAGAAATAGGCAATATTTTGGAAGCGGGAGCGGCGGGGATGGAATTAATACTCGATTTAGAGGCTATGGAGCATAACCAATTCAATCAACCTATAGATTACGAAGAACTTGCAAAAAGGATCATAATATGTAAATAAAATTATTATTACTTCATTATGTACTCTTATTAACGTTATGAAAGTTCAAAAGTTTACATCTTATCATTAATTTTAATTTTACTATCTATTTAGTTGTTAATCATATTACTTATAAGTTATATGACTTATATCTACTAATCTAATAAATTAATAAAATTATAATTACAAATTTACAATATAAACTATAAAGTTATAAACTATAAAGTATAAAGTTATAATCTATAATAAAGTATAAAGTTATAAACTATAAAATAAAAAGTTAACTTTAAAGTTTCAATTTTAATATATACAATGAATTATATATTATATTATTATATTACATATTTAAATTGAATTTAGTTTATATTATAGAAAATAAATACTAGAATTTAAAAAAATTAAAAAAATAAATAAATAAGAAACCGGACTTGGACCGGTTGACCGACGAAGCATGGGCCAACTGGAATCCGATGAACCGACCGTTGGCGTAGTCCGATGAACGGACGATCGTCCGAAACCGGTTAAACCCGTGAGAGCTACCGGTCGGTCGGTCGGCCGTTAGCGGTATAATTCTGATTGTTTATGCCCTACATATTCAATACATTCATTCGTACTGACATCCCCTTTTTTTGGGCGTTGTGTTTGTCGCGCCCGTTTTTTACCTCGGGGTCTGAACGGTACTGCAAGTTGCTCTTTTGGCGTGGTTCCCTGGATTGAGCAAAATGCTTGTATTTGAGAAGTCGCCACCTAATTATTTAAGTGAATTAAGACACTAAAATGATCTTCATATGATGGTCTACGAAATTAATGAGATTCTGAATAAGAGTTCTTTATTATCCTAAATGGAAGGGGTTAGACATCCTTTAAGATCCGGTAACTTGCGGTTATCCAGTCAAACCTAGGTTAATTATCTACCACGCTTTAGAAATATATATACTTGAAAATATATATATACTTTAAAGAAAAAGAATGTTTGAAAATATTGAGACGGACCTAAAAAATAAATAAACTAGCGGTTTCTGATTTTAATCTATCCCTTTTTAATTACTAATTCTACATCTGCCTATTCTAAGCATTTTAATATTTATACACGTGCAATAAATTAAATTACAATCTACAATACAAAATAAAGTAAAATAAAAATTAAATACAACAATAAAAGAAATAAAATCCCGATTGACTTCTTTAGCGCGTTCTTCACAAGCTGTCAAAAACAAACGGTTAGACATAATAAAATATAAATAAAACCTACATATCCGTGCAAAACAATAGTAGTTTTGATTATGGAGGGCTCAGATATATATAAAAAAAGTGGGATATCCTAAACAAGTCAGGCTGAGAAAATTCGCCCCGCCAGCGCATGTTGGCATCCGATGTAAGTGGAAGAAATCATTATTGACCAAAGATTTTATTTCCGTCTTTACAACTATGGAGGCCTACAAAATCGACGGATAACTTTTTAATCGGTCATACAAGTGTAGCATCTGTTCAAAATCGGTGTACCAAAAGTGTAGCATTTGTTCTAAGTCAGTTTAATAAAAATAAAGGACAAAATCCTCAAAAATCAGTCCGAAACCCAATAAACAGTAGACACCAACAACAAAACCAGTGAACACAAAAAAAAGGTCTGCGAAAAGAGAAATAACAGCAACATAGCACGAAAATGGTCCAAAATCTAGCTTTAAAGTGGCTAAAAAACATGGTAGTAGTAGATCCAAATATAATATTTGTTCTAAATCAGTTAAGTTACCAACATTAATAATAACAAGGGCCAAACGTGTAATGGAATGGCAGAACAGTAGCGGAAAGGAACATTGACAGTGAATCAGTAGCCATTGCAAGCAGTGGCTAAATGAAAAGCTAAGACCGTAACAAAGTCAGTCCAACAACCTCCAAACACCATAATTTAGCTGCCAAAATAATGGTCAAAACAGTACGGGACAACACGGACACAACAAAGAAGCAGTGGGTCGGAATTTCATAACGTCACCGGAGTTTCTAAAACTCCGCCAGATACCCAAAACCAGAAAATCAATTCAACAACCGAAGCAGGCCACAATCCCATAAACAGAGCAAAACATAAATCACCGGAGATGGGCGAAAATAACCAACAAGAGAACAAAGTTAGTCCAACAACAAAATAACTGAAAAAGAAAGAGAACCAAACAGCGTCTCCAGAGTTTAACTCTGACCCGTCTCAATAATAAGCAAAGGAAGGGCGGCGTCACTTCCACGGTGAGATACGCCGGAGCAAAGCCACCAGAGGGTATAGGGCAAGGTCGACGAGTGTGAGGTCGATGGTGTGACAGTGGGGTTGTGATGGTGGTTCGGGTGTTAGTGGCAGGGTCGTCGGAGATGGGTGTTTGATGGTGTGGGTTCGAACTATGGTGGGGCTTGAGAAGATGATACAATGAAAGTTAAAAAAAATCAAGGGTGAAAGGTCCGACTGCTGATGTTGGCTCAAGAAGAAATGGAGGAATATATGGCAAAAGGGGAGGGTGCGGCGCTGAATGGTATCAATTAATGATAAGGAGTGTTTTATTTTTATAGAGAATTTTTAGGGTTTTGTATTTAGTGGGAAAATGAAAAGTGGAGTTTGATTTTTGATGGGAAATAAAAGAGTGTTGGATTGGGATGAAAATAAAAAGGGTGTTGGATTTGACTGATCCAAATTGGGCCTCAGATTAGACTGGTTTGATGAAATTGGTTTAAGTAAAAAATACAAAAAGGTTTATCATTTAAAAAAATAATATTTAAAGAGATGTAAAATTATTAAAATAAAATGATGGTGTAATAATAACAACATAATATTTAAAAATGTTTAAATGCTTAATTAAAAATAAGAATGTGATGCCATTTTGCAAAATAAACAACATAAAATATTAGGTAAAATATGATTATTCTAAGAAAAATGCAAAAATGATGATAACAAATGCGATGTCAAAAATATGCAAAATTGCAACAAATAACTGAAAAGATGGGTCAAAATTGGGTGTCAACAATGTTCATGCCTACAGGTACGGATAGTGTCACGACCCGACCTCGGGCCGCGACTGGTGCCCTACCTGGGCACCCTTCTAATCATACAACATAACAAACTGCGGAAGATAAATAACACACTTTTTTTTTTTAAGGCCAAGCCGATAAGGCGGCCATAACATGAAAATTTCCCAAAAGGGTCTACACTGTTTAACAATGTAAAAACAACTCTAGCATCCGGCCTACGGATGAATACATGGACTTAAGATTTGAACAAATACTATGGCGGGACAAGGCTCGTCGTGCACTTCGTATATACATAACCATGACGACAAGCTCCGGAATATTGGAGCTATCTCAAAATGCTGAACCAGGATCCTAAGCTCGCGGATCCACAACTGTGTACCTAAACCTGCAGACATGAACGCGGCCCGAAGTGATGCAACATGCAGAATATGGAGCGGAAATAAGGTCTGATAAACAAATCATAATCATCTGAAAAGAATGGCGAGGCAAGTATAAAAGGGTAAATACGGATCCTACCGTGTCATTACCATCTCGTGAACTTAATCGTACCTTATAATCTTTTCCCATTTTTACATAAAAGTTATAGTCACGTTCTTACGTCGTCTTGGAAAAACCGTCATGTTTATTACCCTATAACTTACTTATCTTGCATAACATAATCCGGCCGCTTTATGGAGGTCGCTTATCTCGCAGACCAATGGGACGCGATAAAGTCACATAGTCTGCCCATAAAGGTATACTGCCCGGCCCATTCCTGGGACGCGATAATGTCATATAACATTACACTGTGCCTTACTAACAATGAGAATAAATAAGAGTGTACTTACAACATAAAAATAGGAGGCTCACGATCAAAGCAGGATCACCCGCCCGCAGTATCATTAAGCAATCCTACTCCTGGGACTATTTCACCCGCAAGGGTCGTGTGGACCCGCATGAGGTATTCTCGCATAGTGTATCCGCGCGTAGATCGTGTAGACGCGTGAGGTATTCTCGCATAGGATCGTCGCCCGCGTAGGACTATTTCACCGCGATAAGCCCTTTCGGACCCGCATGAGGTATTCTCGCGTCATGGGTAGCAAATCCACGGAATATGCAAATGCCACAAACAGGGAATGACCGTGTCGTAATATATCACTAGCACAAACCGGCTATCATACATAACATAAGCACTACCACATGCATACATAATAAGCCTTCTACCGCATCATACATAATACATACAAGCACTCATCTGATATATAAGCAAGTTAAGAAATCCCCCTAACTTATTATTAGTCTTATTCACATACACTCTCATTTTAGTTTACTTAAGGCACTAACATGTCTTTATAAAAAAACCGGGAATTTAACCCAACGTACTACGTGCCTCTACTCCTTTAAAATGATTCTCTTTCAAATAAAACTTCCAAGATACTAATAACCGTAGTATCAAGTCATATCTACTTTTCAAGACAAGTCATGATACTTTTTAGAAATACATTTATAGGCTTCTAAATCAAGTGACTTCTTTCTTTAAAACCTTAAGCAATTGGTACCTTTAAAACAATTTGTCCTTCTTTATTTCAAATCATTTCTTTGCTTACATTACTGAAGAAAACCATTCTTTTAATCTTCCATAAAGTTGTTATAACCAACTTTCCATAAAGCCGTTATAACTCTTTATATCTTAGACAAATTCATTCCTTTTATAACCAAGAGACTTATACTTTCAAGTCAAATCGCCTAGCTTTCAAAATACTTCAAGTCTCTTAACTTTTAAGAAAACAAGTTTCTTAACTTTAGAATGGAAAGAAATCAATACTTTCCAAATCAAGTATTCTATGCTTTTAAATCAATTCATTTCTTCCTTTAAGAATCAAGTCCCATAACTTGAAAGATAAAGTCCCTTAACCTTTTAAGAATTTGAGGTTCATAGTCTTAAAACTTCATACGTAAATTCTTATAAATTAGTAACATATACTTTGGTGCGTTGTGAATAAGTTATACTTATTTATAACGATCTTAATCAAGTAGTCACGATCTAGAAAATGTAATACAATTTTGTCTTATCTTAGCTTATATGCAGATGGAGGATTCTACTCATTTTAACTTAATTGATTGTCATTACATTTTCCTTTATTAACGCTGCAGTGGCTTGTTCGATACTTATTCTCATTTGTGTCGTAACTTAGCCAAGTCAACTTGACTCCAAATACCTTCTAACGACTCTTACCAACATCCCCCATAAGACTTGGTAAGAACTTAGGATAACTTAGACATAACATTTGCGTAGATTAAATCAACATACATACCTCTTAACTTCTAAGAGTAGAAGGAATCATGAAATAGTACTACATTTATATTCCATACATAGAATCATGTCAAAAGAAGGAAGAGGTTCACATACCTCGCGACGATTTTCGACAAATAGCAAAATGCTCCAAAGTACTTCAACCTTGATAGCTATTCCATCTTTCAAGCAGAATACGCTATTCTTAGTACTTCAACCTATAATGGCCATAATACGTCCATTAAACCTCTAGCTTCAAACGTATAATATTCTAAGTGCAAAGTCACGAAATTCTACGGGAAATCGGACAGCACTTCCTTTGTTTCTACATACTTTGCCACCTTTCTCAAGGCCGAATTCAATAACCAAACACGTCACATTTAAGGCTCAATACAACAACCAATCAAAGGGGATTACACGCCTTACAATAAGTGTAAAATTCCGCCCCACAATTAATACCAACTAAGTCCTTAATCAAGGTCATTCTCGGCTAACTTATTCAATAACACAAAGTTCTTTCCAATTCTTTTTCAATCCAACTTCTTATGTCTAACATGTTATATAGTTATAAAAAACTTAACAATTATAATTCCTTCTTTATATAACATGTGACGATTAAAATAACAATCCAATAGAATTGAAATCTCAAGGCTAAACATACTAGTTTTCGGATTAGGGTTCCAATATCCATAACACTTATCAACTTCATAATATATATCTCATACTTTCTAATATCCATAGCTACAACAATAAGAAATCTTAATTACTAAAACGACAAGAATTTTACCTTTACAAGCCCTTATAATTTTCAAGATTCAATGTCGCTCCTTAGAAATTCTTAGCTCTTTTCCTTTACGCTCCAATCGGCTATTTGAAACCTTTATAAGCTCACAACCAACTTCTCTTCCATTTCCAATCAAAACCTATGAAAATGCCTTAGGTTTTCGCCTTGCGACTAACGTGAAAACGTCGTTTTTCCGAAATCTTTCTATTGTGATATCCTTACAATACCCTTGGGAACCTTGGGTTAAAGTCTTGTGACTAATGAACCACAAACGAAAATTTTCTTCTCCCTTTCTTCCTCAGGCAGAGCGTATTCTCGAGAACTCAAGTTCTTGCAATATTTTTCTAAGTGTGGGATGTCTTGCTACTAGTAGTAGTAGTAGTATATATAAATAAATCAAAGGCTAGGATAAATCCTAATGGAAGGCTAGGATGTGGTCAATATTATCAAGCTCTCTTGACTTTTGACTTAGTCAATATAATCAAGTCAATGCCTAGCAAGACTTGCTCATCTATACAATGGTCAAATGACCATTTTGTCCTTGCATTAATTCGACCAAGCCATGTGGGGGGGGGGGTGCCACGTGTCGCCCTCCCATTCGTCCATAAAATTCCGTAACCCTCGTGGGTCCCACAAAACGTAAAATTCCTCGGGTGGGCCCCACGTGACCAAATCCGTAAAAATAAATTTCCATAATGATAATACATTCCATAATCCTCAATTAAAGCATTTTTACAATCCAATTCTCCTCAACAAACATTTTTCCTTTCCGACGTTCGGAAGATTTTCCGTCGGAAAAACAATTCTTTCGTTCGTACCCTTTTCAAGTCTTGTGTTCCTTACTTACATTCTCTTAAACATGTCCTTGAATTACGGGGTGTAACAGATAGACAGGGCGACGTACCTCCTCAGTAGGTGCCTATTTCAGTTGTTGATTATAACACTCCACTTCTCTGGAGTTACTCTATAGAGTTGATATGTATTGTTGCATATATTTATAGTATTTTGTGTATGTCGGGGCCCTATCCCGTCCAGTTGATGTATGATAGCACACTTAGAGGTTTGCAAGCTAGTATTTAATATGTATTTATTTTGTTTGACCTTGTCAGCCTTCTTGTTAGTTAACCATACTCTGGTTATAGCCTTGTCGGCCTCAGTTATGTATATACAGTGTTGTTGGGCCTCTTCTGTTTGTAGGTTGTTATTACACTCTTATCGTGTTGTTGTTATTTGGAGGCCTTATCGGCCTAGATTTCATGTCAGAGATTTAAGGTACTACAGTTGGTTTGCTCGGGCCTTCGGGTGTTGGCAACTATCACACCCCAGTCTTAGGGGATATGGTCGATACTCAGTGCCCGAAGGCCTGAACGTACCACTAGTATCCAAATCCTAAAACTTGAGACTTGGGACGACAAGGCCTTCAATTAACTATGTATGACAATGCTAAAAGATAACCTGCACACAGAAGAGTCCCAACGGGATATATACATATGAACAATATATAAGGCTAACAAGGCCACAATATGAGTATACTGCTAACAAAAGGGGCTGACAAGGCCACGACATACCAACATCTATAGTAACAGGTCAGTATGTCTCTAAGAGTCATATAAACATACCAACAGGTAGGGATAGTGCCCCACCATACCCCAAAATACTAGTATCATATGCATCAGTACCTAAAACTCATGTAATGCAACTCAGAGAGAAGGGAGTGTGATAACAACATGGCTGAGAAGATCACATACTGAGGAAGACCACCACTCTGTCTATCTGTACCTACGGGCATGAACACATTGCTCTGGAGAAAGACATCAGTACGAAAGATGTACTGAATATGTAAGGCATATAACATATGTAAACATGAGATATAACATGAAAAGTATGAAAATAAGATCAACCTAAAACTCATAACAGCCTCTGGGGGCCTACTCTATCATAATTAGAAACATATGTATGCATGTCTGTAAAACTCATGGCACTCTGTTAGAAAATCATATCATATTGTATATATTGTACCCGACTCGATAAGGACTCGGTCGTACTCGATCCAAATTTGGGACTCGATAATGTCTAATATCAAACCAACTGCACCTGGGTGCACATCTACGTGTCGTAACCGACCGACTATAGCGTGGCTCGGTAAGAAAATAAATACATATATATAAGAGCAATGCAAGACATACTCTATTAGATACCACAAATAGAGTCGGAGTGACCTATCGTCGTTATCCTCTAACTATTATTATTGGCGCTACGTTCAAGGATCCAGTTATAAGAACTTGAGACTTATATAACCCGAGAGATATTATAAACAAAAGAGTTGTCATGGATTATGATTGATTCGTTAAAGAAGATATTTCGCTACTTCATTTTGCTGAGAGATTTTTAATTAGAGAAACAACATATCGATTCATGCCAAGAATGAAGGTTTTCCTTACATACCTTATCCTTGAGATTACAAATGCCTTATACGCCCTCACACACCTTACAAATAGCTATCTATAGCAACAAAGAGTCGATATCAATATCGAATCCATATTCTCATTAAGAAACTTCGTTTGTGTATTGTATCGATAATACTAAGACAAAGGGTTCTTAAATTTCTTAACAAATACACTTATGTAGTTTGATTCCTCGATTCTACGAAATAACCCTTGTTGGTTTCACAAAACCAATAATCGATTTATTTATCAATAACAATTTATAATCCAATCGAAATAAACCACAAATCATATTCTCACGATTTCACATATGAGTTTCGATTATGAAAATCCTTTCATAACTTATTCTGAATCATCAGTTAACCATAATTTTAGATAAATGAAGATGAATTTTAGCTCCTACATCCAAATCTTCTTAAGACAACATTTTGCCCCAAATTCCAAGGCTTTCTAAAGATCTCTTCAACATGGAGATGATAATTCTTGCAATTACTACGGGAATTATTATGTTAATCTAGTGTAATTCAGATTTAGTTTGATCTAGGGATGATAAGTCATGATAGATAGGATTTGGAAGGCTTGGAAAATCATATTTTTTTTGGAAAATGAAGAACAAGTCGACGTGGGATTGATGTGACCGTCGGAATTCGACGTGGGATTGATAGGACCATCAAACCTCGGGGGTAAATTGATGGCCCAGGGAGGAAAATTGACCGTCAGTCAAAGTATTTGACGATCCATCGACTTTTCTATCAACACCCAAATATTTTAATTTCATTGAAACACACTTTCTTCGATCCGTTTGACTTTCCAATACTCCAGTACTTCCATCATCAATCCATAAACCTTCATTACCCATTCATAAGGCTACACACCCCAAGGTTGGGGTGTGATGGATAACTCTCTATGTGTGTGTCACGACCCAAATCACGTACGTCATGGTGGAACCTACATGATCCCCTAGGTAGGCAAGCTAATTTACCACAACAACTCTTAAAAGGGTTTAAAATAAATAAGGAAGAAAATCAAGTTACAATCGTGAAGAATTTCACTAGATCAAGAGAACAGTGAATCCATAAAACAACCTCTCATCTCCAGAACCTGGTATGACTTATACAAGGACTTTAAGATATAATATCTGAATATGGAAAATATAACATCGTCCGAATGAAGGAAACAATTACATAAGATAAGAACTAAGGCCATTGAATAGGATAGCCTGCCTCAGCTCCCCGTGCTCCAATCCGCAACCTGAAAGACCGAATAACTGCATCCAGAAAAGATACAACAAGTATAACATGAGTACACAACACACCCCCATAGACATCATAGGCCGACAATGACGAAAATACATAATCATAGATAAATACCAGGTTGACTTCACATAACCTATCACTAGCAATTTAAAAAGCCTACCAAGTCATACCGAGCACACTATGGTTCATATAATTACCAAGACACCCTTGACGTATGAGATCCACGAATACGTAAGATTTAACCCCCTAAGACTCTAGTTCCATATTGACAACAATCACACAAAGATATGTAAAACATATGACTACCAACACCAGTACGTCAAGAACACTCAAGCACATATAAAGAATAAATTCTAGAAGTCCCTAAACTCACACATAGGACCAATATTATAAGCACTTTGTCAGACCTTATTATACTAGTTGACACTACAAGCAAGTTACACCACCATCCCTTACCCTAGTACTTTAGTCTTTTATGCAAGATTCTTCAGATACAATCCCATTGTTTACAGTCATTGCTCCTAACCTCAGACTTAATGTAATTCCCATCAATAGACAAACAAGACAATAATTTCCCGACCTAAACTCTTATGAACTGAAACATGCACCAATAAGTAGTACCACTCTTAATTTTATCAATACAAATATGATCAACTGCAAGTACCCTACTCACGAAATGTAATCACACAACATCCATATAAAGAGAAAACACTTAAACCATCATAGAGAGCCACATAACCTACCAAGAATCAAGTAGCATACATGATCCATCCAGTCAGATGTGTTCAACCAAGCTATCAATAATCACGCAAGCGCAGGTTCAGTCATAGTTACCAATGAAGTAGCATGAGTATGTATAATATAGATATGAGGATGAAAATGCAATTTATATGCAAGGTACCTTTATCAACCTAGTATACAATACGTCAAGTGTTAATTTTGATATGTACACCCATGAGAGACTTATAAAGTCTATATATAACTCCTAGCCAACTGAAATTCCACACATGAATCTTACTAGAGCTTATGACTCATTTATCAAGTCTAAATCATATTGCAGACGTGAAACTCTGATCTCTGCATATCAATATCATCTCAAGTGCCATAATCTCACAGTATTCTTACCTTTCCGGTCTCTTGGACCATAACATATCCATACCACTCTCATAATAATGTCTCGGAACTATGAGTGTTAGAATGCAATGACAATATAAGGAAATAAATCATGATATAATGAGATGCAATTAAGTATAGAGATGATATGCCACATTCTTTCATGAATTTAATATCACATAAACAAATCCAAGTCAAGTTAGGACATCATATCGAAAGCATGTATGATGAGTAAAAACATGTAGCAAACATGGAGACAAGCACACATGTGACAAGAAGCCTAAATAACAGTAGTCGGAACTAACATAAAGTTAGTCCCCCAAAACTATGATCAACACAGTTCAATACCGATACCCACTCAAATGTTCATCACAACCGGCTGAGTGAGATCCCTAAGCATGCTTAACACCCTTTAATATTTATAACTAATTACGTATTTTTATTAGTCTCAAAAAGCTAAACTGTAGCCTACCTCAATGTCGATCAGTAGCCATGAATGGTTGATCATCAATGCACGTGTTTGACTCTTTAAAACTCCTCGTAGCGAACTTAACCTAATACGTAAGTTCTATATTTTAATAACAACCAAGCATATACAAGGACCCAAAACCCTACTTACACATAAGTACTTAACTTCCATCCCGGATCCACGATGTCAAAATTCCTCCTTTATTACCTCAAAAGCTTCTAAACTCGATTACTAGACAAAACCTGAAACTAATTTGGAAAACAATTTCATTTAGTCCTCCAATTACACAATTCCATGGAAATCCCAATTTACAACCCTAGGTTCTTTCCCAATTGAAGAAAAGGTTTTATAAAATCAAATTAATCAGGCAACACAATCGATTTACTTACACCATAGCTTATTTAGGAGAATTCAACCCTTATCTAATCATTTTTTTCTACAAAATCAACATTTTAGAAGTTCCAACCATTTAAAGGTTCTTTCTTCTTTTCTCCATTTCATGTCATTACCCCCCAATACTAGAATATTAAGGAATATAATCATTGGAAGGAAGAGATTACCTTCTATGAAGGACTCTTAGGCCAAGATTGTAGGAAGACTTCCTAAGTTGGCCCTAATTTGGAGGCATACACCATATTTGGTAAATAAGATAGATTCTAGGTCATTTAATATATATATTGATTTTCCAGTGCTTTTACCATGGCGGATTCGATTCTGTTTGAGTGGATGTGCTATGGCAAAGGACGGAACCAATAAGGTAGAGGCACTTGACACCTCGCCTCAGCATCAGGGTGGGAAAAGACTCGCTGGAGCGGGCTTCCTTAGTATATTGGGGAAGATATGAGTTCGCCGAGATGGAATGGTTATGTTATACCCGTAGTTTCGCGTTCCATTTTATCATCGATTATACTTGACTCTCAGAAATAGGTATGACCTTATGAAAGGATAATCAAGGTTTATAACATATTTACAGAAGTTTCAAAGTGTTTGAACGCTAAATGGATAAAAAAGAATACATTTCGATGAAATTAGGGACATTAAAAGTTTGACGGGACAGTTGACGGAACATCAAAGGGATTGATGGACTGTCAAACTGCCATGGGGAGCCATCAAACTGCCTGAGAAATTTTGATCTCCGGTGGAAGAATGACAGTTGATCGGTATATTTTATATACACCTTTTGAGTCATTTTTAGTTAGTATTTTACTCATTTCATTTATGTTTAGTATAGTATTATGGTCGTTTTCCTTTCTTTTGTGTCACAGCGGTCAGAAATGGAGAAATGACAAAAATGAGATGAAATGAGCATAAATGAGATGGAATCACACTAAAAGGGTCAAAAAATGAAGCCTAAGAAGTTCCGGAAAGTATATAGGAGATCAGACGAAGACCGGACGAAAAAAGGATGAAGAAACGAAAAAATGCCAAATTCGCGCGGCGTGATGAGTCAGAAAGTTGTAGATTCTTGTGGCAGTAGCGTGACGTATTTCTGAGTTTTGGGCCGAATTTGTCACGTTTTCAGGGTGCAAAAGAGATAACTTTTCCTACCTACATATTCCTTAACCCTTTACCTAAAGGATTCCATAACTTTTCCTTAACCCTTTACCTAAAAGATTCCATAACTTTTCCTACCTACATAATCCCTAACCCTTTACCTAAAGGATTCTTGGGCTATAAATAGTCTCTACATCATTAGAAGAATTCATTCCATTCTCCATCCATCATTCTACCACATCCCATCTTGTAAATATTCCACAACACAATCCTTGGATGCTAGAAGGCTTGGAGACTTGTTCTTGAGTATTTTTCTTTTCTTTCTTTTGCTTTGTTTATTTCAGTTCATGTATGAAGATTATATTAGTTCTTAGCGTGACTATGGCTAGGAGCTAATTACCTTATTAGAGATTTTCTTGTGATTCACTTGAAACTCTATTCATGAATTAATATATTAGTTTGGTTTCTTCTTCACTTATTTAAGATTTATTCAAAAGTTGCTTTGATTGCTTGATAATTAATTGATCACTAGTTATCATCACTTATATGAGTTCTAATCGAAATCCGAAAGGGGAGATTGTGAATATGCTATAGTTGAATAAACATAGGTTTAAATCGTGGACGAAAGTACCCCGATACTTGTGTAGCTTAATAGGTTATTGCTCTTAATCCTCCTTTGTAGTCAATCTTGTCACCGAAAGGTAGAAGGGTTCTCCATTGGGGTTGAATGTTTATATTACCTTAACATGAGTATAAACCGGTTTAGTTAACCTGATATCTTAACGTAGAAGAAGAAGTTAGTCTAATTGTATTAAGGATTGAATATAGTGGATAGTTGATGATCTTGGAAGCTCTAGTTCGCCATCATAACTGATTTAAATCAAAGTATTTTCATAATTAGTTTATTTCCTGCATTATTAGTTTAGAATTCCAACTCAATTAACGTTAACCAAATAAAAACTAAAGCATAGATAATCGGTACTTGAAAACCAGTCCCTAAGGACGATATTCGGTCTTACCTAGACTATATTACTTGTAACGATACGTGAACTTGCGTTTAGCATGTGTATAAATCGTACATCAACAATCAAGATTGATAGACCGTTGATCCCACCATCAAAGTACGACGGTGTAGAATTCTATTTGGGTTTATTTTTTCCTAAAACTCAGTACATAGACTTTCCCTAACCCTATCAATCAGAGTATAACATTCCAAGATCTAAACAAAGCCGAATCACATAGGATTTATGTAATAATTCTCGTGGTAACCGAAAAAATCATCTCTCTGTATTTAATTGGGTTTGAAAACCCTAGGAATTGGGGCAAGTTGCGGATTTGAGGAGATTTTTATGCATCAAGGTAAATTTTATCTTTCTCCATCTATAATTGCGATTAATTGAGGATTTGGGATAAGTTGTAAAGGGATTTTGATAGATGAAACCCGTAAACCTATGAAGTTGTGATATGTTGAGTTGTGGACTCTTTTATTGAAATTGTAAGTTGATATTGGTTAATATATTGATTGTTGGTATTGTAAACCTAAGAAGGTATGTTTAAGAGAATTATGGGGCCAAATTACATGAATATCCCTTTCGTTAAACAAGAGTAAGAACCTTTTTAAGTCAAGGCAATCGCTAAGATACCTAAGTAAGGTTTCTTATTGAATATGGATTAGATGTCGATATCGATCCTTTATTTTTTATAGAAAATTGTCCATGAAGAGTAAGAGAACTTATAGCACGATGTATCACTTCATGGATAAGGTATGTAAGACTATCCCTTTCTTTCAAAAGCATGAAATCTACAAGATTATCGTTTTCGAGAAGAAATGTTAAGAATTTCATTCTATTGTCTATCAAAGTTTCATATTGAGAAGTAATCATTGTTATTCAAGTTCATACAATCCTTGTTGTTGGTTATTGGTCGTATTATAAGTCTTCAAAATGAAGCTTCTAAAATATAGTCATCAAGTCAACAGAAGAATCATTCTAAGAGTAGAGTCAAAGAGTTTATGAGTCACTAAGGGGCCAAAGAGTCATTGTTATCCCAATATGTTGTTCACACCCCGATCCCCCTTTGGTATTAATATAGTTTTCATTGGAATTGATATCATGCATACAATTATGATTATATAGAGGATCGGGTTGCATGTTCTACAACAATACATATATGTCACACCCTTTTTTTCGACCGCGACATTATTAGCGAATCATGCTTAATAAAAAAAGGTTAGAAAATAAAATAAAATGCTAAAATGTTAACAGGAATGCTAAAAGGTGCTAAAAAGGTGCTAAAATGCTAAGAGGTGTTAAAGTTAAAGGCAAAAATGTGCTAAAGGTGCTGAAGGGTTCGCGGAGTCGCCACCTAATTAGTTGGGTGAATTAGGACACCTAAATGTTAACTAGTTTAAAGTAAACATTAACTCCATTTTAATGGTCTGCAAAAATTGTGAGATTCTGGACAAGGGTTCTTTATTATCCTAAAGGGAAGGGGTTAGACACCCTAAAGGATCCGCTAACTTGCGGCTGTCCGTTCAAACCTATGGTTAATTGTTATTGCTAAGAATGCATGTTTGAAAGATACTAAATAGAAAGTATTTTTGGCAAAAGATTAATAAGATTAGTGCTATAAAACACATGTAAAGTTTAAAGCATGGCTTATATTATTTGTATAAAAAATATATGATGCAAAATGGGTTTATTGACTAAATATATACATTTGCCTGCCTTGATTAGTTTACCACATGCTTAAGGGGGTTTCTTAGTATAAAAAAATAAGATTTTCTATATGGATGTTATAGTAAGTGGGTTAGGAATCTTGAAAATAATATCATAGTTATGCAAGTTAAGATTTAATGACAAAAATAATGTCTAGACTACATGAATAATTATGCGACTAAATGATTTAGTTATAACTTGAGTTAAAATGGTTTACTTAGAGGGGAAAGTAAATTTCTAATGTTAAACTCCTTACTAAGGATGACCCAAGCTCAAACTATTCTAAATATATTAATGTTAGAGTAGATGTTAGACAAATAATTACAACAAATGAATAGGGAAAGGATATGAATTGATAATGGTGACTCGAAGAATGGCGATATCCTTTCGCCGCGGTTTGGAAGTTCCTATGCGAGATGGATGCACACAAATGCGGGCCTTCATTTGAAGTAGCTCAAGATGAGTCTCGCCGTGAGACTCTTTATTTTGCTCCGGTGTGTGCCATGTAAAAATAAAGAAAGATAAGGATTAGTACGAGCCCAAATAATAATAAACAAATACTAGGTATAAGAATTAGCACGTATGATTTATACTTAAAACATGTATGCATGATTGAATTGCGGGATAGCGAAATAGGCGAGAAGCAAATCCAAGGAAGCGAACCGGATGTACATACATATGGGACGAGTCCGAGCGTTATGCGAGAAAGGAGAAATAAATCCCAAGATCGTAGTAAGAAATAAACAAAGGCAAGTCAGAAATTTGGGCGAACCTATGATAATAATAACACAAGTAGCAACGGCAGCGGCAATACCAAAACAGCAATAACAATAACGCCTCTGAGCGATGTGCAACACAAATGCTAACCAACTATTTCTATGGCTTATGAGACTTTCTAGGTATGCAGTTTTAGAAATCCAAGTAAGACAAACATGTACATCTTGGCAGGCAATTCAGGTAATTAAAACAGCTGGGTATGAATGTCCTAAGTGCAGGCCTATATGAAGGTGATTAGTATGGATCCAAGCCCCGACGTACTAGAGTGAAGAAAACAACACATATAATTAAACACGCGAGGAGACAAAAGACGACATGCATTTTTATATTCGGTCCTGACTCCCTTTAAATATTAAGGCCGCAAAAACAGACCCAAGTTGCAAAGAACAGTCCAAAAGAGATCCATTCATGCACGGGCTTTGATAAGGCAGACAATACATAGATATAACAGGCCCCAAATAACTAGTATTTCATATCTAGAGATGGCAGACTCAGGTTCATTATTTCAGGTATACATGTAGACAGGATAATGCACAGACAAGAAAAAATAGAGGCTCATGAGCTTGGGAGTAAACACTTAAACAACACAACGGACAGATCCACACATGTCTGCAAAAACTACAAATTTTTTAATTTTCAAGACAGAGAGAAGTGCGGCCCCAAAACAGACAGTAACCATTACTTGGTCCTATTCTTTTATTTGTAAGAAGGAGAGCAAAGGACAAACTCTCCAATAACACGTACACTTCGTTGTGTTTTATAAACTGTGGCCAGTTTCGTATACCAAACAGAGGAGATTTCAAATAAGTGCAGGATGTTGAAACAGATATCATTTAGGTTGCGCAACAGATTGACATGACACAACACATAGCTCGAAAGGTATTATAAACTGTCATGGATACATTTTAACACTTCGATATATAAAGGCAAACATATAGTCATTTAGTAAACGTGACGATCTAGAGATGGACAATGACAAGTCCTCGAAAGCGATTACTAACATCAGCGAGGGTATTTCATTATCTAATATCACATTCCATTTAGCAAGTAATTACAGTGGGCATAAATCCATTTCGTGGTTTTAAATAAGTAATTGCAAACCCAGGTTAACTAAATCGATCAACACAACGCAATACTTTGACATCAATAGCAGGACAGTAGCGTGATAATCTTAACTAAGAATGATTAACCAAAACAGAATACGACAAACCATAAAACATGGAAATAAACTAGAATCGTGCGGAATTTGAATTTACCTTCTCCGGGCAGCGAACCGAGGCAACGTATCAAGTCGTCGAAGCCACTCGGAGGGTTTGTGCTATGCGATAAAGAAGGGTGAGGCATTAATTGCTAATGACTGATATATTTCTGGATATTGGTGGATGGTGTGCGATACTAATGCTCGAGAATGTTCGTGCTTGCGTGCGGCCATTCACTGGTTGTTACTCGAATGCTTCCTCATTTTTTTTTGCTCTCTGTTTTTCTCCTCCCTCTGCCCCTAAATTGCTTATTGCTATTTTACTGCTCTCCCCACTGAGCTCTGCCTTCCTCCGATTCTCGCCTTTGAATGTGCTTTATATGGCCATGGTTTGGGTTCTAATGTTGGTAAGCATTTAGGGCTGAGATTTTTATGCTTATTCTTACTCTGATTTCGTACGATTCGTACTTGATTCGGTGCTGATTTTAGAACGATTTAGTATGCCTTCAGTTATGGTAGGTACTGGATCTATTTTGAGGACGATTTCGGTTATGGTAAACCCTGATTTTCGCGATTTGGGTCACGATTTTGAAATGGTTCTTGCTATGGAAAGTTGTATGGAATGACGATTGTAGTGAGTACGAGGGTGAGCTGGCGGAATGGACGAGGGAGAGAATGGAGGAGTGTTGGCGGCGATTGCATTTTTTAGGTTTAGGTTCATTTTTTAGGGTTGCGTTTTCTTTAAGAAGATGAAGTGAGGGTATGGTCTTGTGAAATTTCTTTGGTGATAAGGGAAATAAGGGGGCACAGGCGAGTTGGGCTGCGGGTTGAGGCTGTGAGTGGTGGTTTTAATTAATTAGGGTATTAGTTTTAGGAGTTAATTTTAGGTGTATTATTAATTAATTAGTGGTAAATTAAATTAATAAATTGTGATTAAATTATTTAGGTGCTTTATTAGTCTATGTTTGAGATAAAAAATAAATACGGGCGTGCTATTTAAATTAGTGCTTAATTTTTATAATGCGATGCTGTTATTAAAACTTATTTATTATACGTATTTTATTATTATTTAAGCTAAGATTGAATTATCTTAATATGACTTTAGGCGCTACAATAATTATGAAATTGCTTTGCGTATTAATAAATGTGACTATGCTATTTAACACGACGTCATTTTCGAATTATTTATTTTATGTATTTATTTATTTTATCATCGTTTAAGAATTATGATAGGGCTTAAATTTAATAAATACGGGCGCGAGACTCTAAGTGCTTAAATTTCTACGTAAGACGCGGTGCCATTATTAAATTGCTTATTTATGCCTGTATTAATATTTTATCGCTGCATTTTATTATTTAAAAATAATTAAAAATTATTTTGCAAAATTAGTCTAATTTTATAGCTAATGACTGGACGGGAGGGTCAAAATTGAGTGTCAACAATATAGAAAATGGGGTTGCACATTCTGCACTAACATATAAAGGATCGGATTGCACGTTCCGCAACATATACATTTATTGGATTGGGTTACATGTTCCGCAATATATACATATGATGGATTGGGTTGCGTATTTCTCAACACATACATGAGTTGGTGTGTATATTGCATTGCATATTCATACATATACCCAATATTAATGACACGTTATACCTTGCACTATAAGACATGGATGGTTTATACAATAAAGACTTATCCAGACAAGTTGTATTAAGTTTCAGAGTTCCATTAATCGCCCATGTGGCTTAGGTTGCCTATACTTCCCCTTACAGCCATTGCTTCATATTTATTATACGCTTGTATTTTCAGCTTATAGATTCATATTATTATTCATACTTTACATACTCGATATATTATTTCATACTAACTTCCCTTTTGACGGGGGAGTTGTATGTTCATGACACAGGTTCTGATAGAGACTATGTTAGGTCACCTCAGTAGGAGTTGTAGAGTCCAATCGTTAGTAAATAAGCTTTGTCTTCCCAAAGATTCCTGGTCTTATATGGAGTATTTTGCAGAGTTATGTACAATATGGGTAGGTCGAGGCCCTGTCTCGGCCATATGTCAGCTCAGTTACTCGTAGAGACTCACATACTTATTTTTGTATGTATAGTATATGTGTATAGTCTTATCGGCTATGTTATCTTTTGTTAAACCATGTTGTGACCTTGTAGGTCTCATTGTATATATGTGTTGGGTTAATCCTTCTTATTCATAGTTGTTGTTGTGATATATCTTAGTATGACCTTATTGGCTGGAAGTTTTGCTTGCACATAAGACTGGTTATCAAAGTCGTATACTTGGTCTAACAGGGCATCAGTGTTACGCCCCTTTGGTCAGTGTGTGAGACTTGGTATCGAGGCGAGTCGATCTTAGGGATTCTGTGAGTTATATTTAGTAGAGTCTTGTTTATGGGTGTGTTATGCACCACACTTATAAATGTGAGGCTACCGGACATTTAGAGATGTTTGATGTTCTTTCACTTCCTAGATCGCACTATAGAGCTGAGTTATATGTCTATGAGTCTAATTCGTGCTATAATTTCTTTTTCAGTAATAATGACAATTACTACAGGAGCTACTTCTAGTACTCGAGCTGGTGTTGATAGGGGTGAAGGTACCAGTAATTCCCTGCCCAAACAAGTTGATAGAGTTGAAGCTCAGAGAGAGTCACACTCCCACGCATCACCAGTTCTACCCCATCAGGAGGAGACTAGAGGAGGTGTAATACCTCCAAATCCTCAGGATATATTTTCTCCAATTCCACAGTATATGGTCCCTCCAATTTCTCCATCTGAGTCTTCTGAGTAAGGGGTGGAAAATGCTATACAGTTATTGACTCAGATAGTAGCTAACCAGCAATGTTAGATAAGGACTTCTGTAGGTGTTGCGTCTTTTGATTGTGTTGGAAGTTCTAGGACTCGAGAATTTCTCGGGTTGAGTCCACCAGTATTCATTGGAACTGATCCAAATGCGGATCCCCAAGACTTTATTGATCAGATATTGCAGGTATTGCGAGTGATGTATGCTTCGGAGTCAGAGGTAGTATAGTTGGCCTCTTTTAGGTTACGTGATATGGTTATTCTGTGGTATGAGGCATGAGAGAGGTATCGAGGGCTAGATATACCCCAGATCTATGGGAGGAGTTTACATAAGCCTTTTTAGACCACTACTTTCCATTAGAAGTATAAGATGCTAAAGTTGAGCAATTCTTACACCTCAAGAAGAAGGGTAGAAGGGAAGGGAATATAGCCTGAAGTTTAACTCACTGGCTAGATATGCTCTAAATATCGTGGATACCATAAGAGCTAGGATTCAATAGTTTGTAGTCGGCTCGGATCCGCACATGATTGGAGAATATTCTATAGCCTTGATGAACATAGATGTGGATATTGCTAGCATACAAGAATATGCTCAAGGTGTTGAAGACCACAAGTGGCAGCTTCGGGAGGATAAGAGTGGAGAAAGCGAATTGACTAAGAGGGCTAGGTCAGTTGGGTCATTCAGAGAAGCATCGGGTAACTCTAGGAAATAAATTTCTAGACGTCAACCTCAGTTTGCTAATAGTGCTCTGTATCAGTTTCAAAGGCCTAGATATGACAAGCGATCCCAGTTTGGGACAAGGTATAGTTAAATGGCTTCAGGTTTTCAAGGGCAAATGAGTTTTGTCCAGATAAAACCACAATTGCTGCCTTATGGCCAGTGTGGTACGAGTCATCTGTGACAGTGTTTCCAGGGTGCCGATGTGTTTTATACATGTGGTGAACCTGGTCATTATCTATGCCAATATCAAAATAGGGGAGGAGATAATGCAGCTTAGTTGATGGGATTGATAGAAGCATCTTCATCGGGTGGTGCTCAGAATCGTATCTATGCTTTATTCGGTCGTCGGGATTTAGAGTTATCTCCATATGTCATCACATGTATACTATTCATTTTCAACTATGATATCTATGCATTGTTAGATCCAGACTCCAATTTGTCCTATGTTACACTTTTTATTGCGAGGAAATTTGGATTTGAACCAGAGCTGTTGTCTATGCCATATGAAGTGGCTACACCAATTGGTGAGACGATTGTAGCCCAATAAATTTACAGGAATTGTACCGTAAAGGTCTGCAATTGGCTTACCTTGGCTGATTTAGTTGAGTTGCCTATGGTAGAGTTTGATGTTATTATGAGCATGTATTGGTTAGCTTCTTGCTATATGAATGTAGATTGTCAGACAAAGGTTGTCAAGTTCAGTTTTCCAAGTGAACCAAGACTTGAATGGAAAGGCACTGTAGTTATGCCTAAGGCAGATTTATTTCCTACTTTAAGAAAAGAAAGATGATTTCCAAAGGCTATATATATTATTTAGTTCGGGTCAGGAACGTATAGATAGAACCTCAAACCCTTCAGTCTGTTCCGATAGTCAACGAGTTTATTGATGTGTTTTCAGATAAACTTCTGGGCATTCCTTTAGAGTGAGAGATTGAGTTAACTATTGATGTACTTCCAGATACACAGACGATATCTATCCCTCTTTATCGAATGGCTCTAGATGAGCTAAGGGAATTAAAAGACCATTTGAATGATTTACTAGAAAAAGGTTTCACGAGACCTGGTACTTTCTATGGGGTGCACCAGTATTGTTTGTTCACAAAAATGATGGTTCCCTAAGGATGCGCATCGACTATAGAAAGCTAAATAATTCCACTATCAAGAACAAGCATCCACTTTTGAGGATCGATGATTTGTTCGACCAATTACAGTCTGCTAAGTATTTTTCAAAGATTGACTTAAGGTCAGGATACCACTAGTTGAGAGTAAAGGAAAAAAGATATTCTGAAGATAGCCTTTCGGACTAGGTATGGCCATTTTAAGTTTCGAGTGATGTCTTTTTTACTCACTAATGTGCCAACAGTCTTTATGGACCTAATGAATTGAGTCTTCAAGCTATTCTTAGATATCTTCATGATTGTGTTTATCGATGATATTTGGGTTTACTCACGGACTGAGGCATATCATGCATATCATCTCCGAGCAGTGTTATAGACGCTCCAAGACCATAAGTTGTACGCCAAATTTTCTAAATGTGCGTTTTGGTTAAACTCTGTTGCCTTTTGGGACATATTGTCTCCTCGGAAAGTATTAAGATGGACACTCAGAAGATTGATGCCATAAGGAATTTGCCTATGACTACGACTCCTACCGAAGTATGTAAATTTTTGGGTCTAGCAGGGTATTATTGAAGCTTCATGGGAGTTTTTATTCTATCTTTGCATACGAACAAGATTACCTAGACCAATAAGAAATTGGGGATGACCAATAAGTACTTCTCAACTGAGGCAAAAAGTTGGCAGAGTATCATCATTGGCAGGGTGAGACATTCTAGCAACAAGTCTGACTGCGCTTACATTCACGCTCTTATGGTAGCATGCATACTTGATGATGTCCCGATGAATGTGGGCTATCACATCGTTCAATAGTGGAAGGATTATTTTGCCAAGGGAGGGTCAACTCTGAAATTTCTTTTTTTGATAACCGAGTTATGTAGGAGGGCGTGTGCGATGTTTAAGCCTGATGATGGCTGGAGAGATCCAGAGGTGGTATTCCACCCTTTGAGAGTGTCAAGAGAGGGAACACTGGTGAAGAGTAAGAAGATGAGGGTAGACCTGAATATGAGTGGTGAGGGTACTGATGATGGGTCGCGGTCGCACATGCAGTACTAGCTACAGGGGTTACTTGGTGCTATGGGTTCATAGTTGCGGGAGATTAGGGACTTGGTTGCTGGAATTCCCAGGCCTTCTGTCGAGGCTAGTTCTTCAGGTGCTCATGTCAAATACTTCTCCCGTGAGGACATGCAATAATATCTTGAGTCGCATAAGGCCCTACAGACCTCGGTTGGTGCACTGGAGATGACAAAGAAGGGTTTGGCCATGGACTATGGTAATATCTCCATGAAAGGAAGAAGTCTCAGGGAAAGCTTCTCGTGAAGGTGTGGAAAGGCATTAAGAGTTTGTTCAAACACTTGGATTTCAAGGACCCCTACCCATTGAGGACTCGCATAATGATGAAGATTACTTCTTCTTTCATAGAACAGATGATAGCAACAACAACACGGAGGGAGGAGATAAAGTTGCTAGCTCGAGGAGACAGGATTGAGCCCATGTTTGGTATTCTTGGTTAGCTCGTGTTTGGCTTATTTCAAACAATTTATTTTTCTAGTGTTTGTTGGATGTTTTGGATAATTTTTTTTTGGATTGCTTGGATGTTTGGATTATTCGTAGATAGTTTCTCATCTTTGTTTGGTTGACATTTTTGGATTTTGAATGTTTTGTCTATCTGAAATATTATTGATGGTATTGCGCTTATTTATTGGTAGTGGTATATATTTATCAACGCACAGGTGAATAATCCCAAAACAGAGGCAGAACTTACTGGTTTCTGTTCAGTGATTTTGCTAGGGCGAAGATGATATCCGCTGAGGCAGACTCGCTTCGACGAGAAAATTTCTTGCATGAGCGGGGCTTTAACATGTACAGAATTATGCTATAGCAAACAATTTTAAATAGGCGAGAGTTTTCCATGACGAACAACACTTCACATAGGCGAACTCTATGTCATAATAGGGGCTCACTCTTGTGGCCCACCATTCGCTAGTGCGGGCCCACAGGTGCAGAAATGCCTCCGCTGGGGAGGAACCCCTGAACCAGAAAAGAATAAGATTTTGTAGCTTTAAAGCCTTGCAATAGCTTTCGGACATAATTACTACACACGACCATATACCAATTGGAATTGACTAGATACCAATTTGAATCAACCAAGTATAGACTATAAATAATTAGGCACGATAAGAGTGAAAGAAGGGAATAATTCCTAAAATTCTTTATAGCTACAAAATAAGAAAACAACAAAAGATGATAAAAAGATGCTCGCAGAACAAGTTAGAAACTTGTTTTTGGAGCAACCAAATTAGAAATAAGAATAGATAAATCGATATTGAAAGTACGCCAATCCCCGGCAACGGCGCCAAAAACTTGATGCGCGATTTATACACACGTTAAACGCAAGTGCACGTGTCGTGACAAGTAATATAGTCTAGGTAAGACCGAATATCGTCATCAGGGACTGGTTTTCAAGTACCGATTATTTCTGCTTTAGTTTCTATTTGGTTAACGTTAATTGAGTTGGAATTCTAAACTAATAATGCAGGAACTAAACTAATTATGAAAATATTTTGATTTAAATCAGTTATGATAGAGAATTAGGGCTTCCAAGATCATCAACTATCCACTCTATTCAATCCTTAATACAATTAGACTAACTTCTTCTTCTACGTTAAGATAGCAGGTTAACTAGACCATTTTATACTCCTGTTAAGGTAATATAAACACTCAACCCCAATGGAGAACCATACATCTTTCGATGACAAGATTGACTACAAAGGAGGATTAAGAGCAATAACCTATTAAGCTACACAAGTATCGGGGTACTTTCGTCCACGATTTAACCTATGTTTATTCAACTATAGCATATTCACAATCTCCCCTTTCGGATTTCGATTAGAACTCATATAAGTGATGATAACTAGTGATCAATTAATTATCAAGTAATCAAAGCAATTATTGAATAAATCTTAATTAAGTGAAGAAGAAACCAAACTAATATATTAATTCATGAATAAGAGTTTCAAGAGAATCACAAGGAAATCCCTAACAAAGTAATTAGCTCCTAGCCATAGTCATGCTAAGAACTAATATAATCTCCATACATGAACTAAAATAAACAAAGCAAAAGAAAGAAAAGAAAAATACTCAAGAACAAGTCTCCAAGCCTTCTAACATCAAATTATTGTGTTTTGGAATATTTACAAGATGGAATGAATCAAGTGTGTGATGAAATGAATTCTTCTAATGATGTAGAAACTATTTATAGCCCAAGAATCCTTAAGGGTTAGGGATTATGTAGGTAGGAAAAGTTATAGAATCCTTTAGGTAAAGGGTTAAGGATTATGTAGGTAGGAAAAGTTATAGAATCATTTAGGTAAAGAGTTAAGGATTATGTAGGTAAGAAAAGTTATCCCTTTTGGACCCTGAAAACGTGTCAAATTCGACCCAAAACTTCGAGAAATCCAGCGTCGTGTGTGCCTGTGATCTGTGTGCGCATGGCTGAGGCTTAATTTGGCATTTTTCGTTTCTTAATCCTTTTTCTTAGGTCTTCGTCGATCTCTCTATACTTCCGAACATCTTGAAGCTTCGTTTCTTGACCCTTTTAGTGTGCAATTCCATCTCATTTATGCTCATTTCATCTCCTTTTGTCATTTCTCCATTTCGACATTGTGACAAAAAAAAAACGACCCTAATACTATACTAAACATAAATGAAATGAGTAAAATACTAACTAAAAATTACTCAAAAGGTGTATATAAAATACACCGATCAGATGGATACAATCATCATTATACTGATCCGCGAGACTCTACTATACACTATCCTTGTATTCGTGAGACTGGTGAACCTAGAGCTCTGATACCAACTTTTTCATGACCCAATCACATGCATCGTAGTGACACCTACACGATCACCCCAATAGGCAAACCTATTTACCAAAACAGCTTTAAAAGGGTTTAAAATAAATACAAAAGAAAATCAAGTTACAACCGTGAAGAATCTCATTAGATCAAGAGAATAGTGAATCCATAAAACAACCTCTCATCTCCAGAACCTGGTATGACTTATACAAGGACTACGATGCAATATCTGAATATGGAAAATGCAACGGTGTTCGAATAAAGGAAACAATTACATAAGATAGGAATCAAGGCCATTGGATAAGATAACCTGCCTCAGCTCCCCGTGCTCGATCATGACTAATAGGTAGAATACTGCGTCAGGAAAGATCTGACAAGTATGGCGTGATTACCTGATACACCTCGTAGACATCATAGGCTGACAATCACAAAAATACATAATCATAGATAAATACTTGGATGACTTCACATAACCTATCACTAGCAATTTAATAAGCCTACGAAATCATACCAAGCACACTATGGTTTATATAATTACTAAGACACCCTTGCCGCATGAGATTCGCGAACACGTAAGATTTACCCATTTACGACTCTAGTTCTATATTGACAACAATCACACTAAGCTATGTTAAACATATGACTACCAGCATCAGTATGTCAAGAACGCTCAAGCATATATAAAGAATAAATTCTAGAAGTCCCCTAAACTCACACATAGGACCAATAGTATCAGCACATTGACAAACCTTATTATACCAGTTGACACTATAACAAAGTTACACCACCATCCCTTACCCTACTACTTTAGTCTTTTATGCATGATTCTTCGGATAAAATCCCATTATTTACAGTCATTACTCATAACCTCAGACTTAACGTAATTCCCATCAATAGACAAACAAGACAATCATTTTCCTACCTAAACTCTTATCAACTGAAACATGCACCAATAAGTAATACCACTCTTAATTTCGTCAATACAAATATGATCAACCGCAATTACCCTACTCACGAAATGTAATCACACAACATCCATATAAAGATAAAACACTCAAACCATCATAGAGAGCAACGTAACCTACCAAGAATCAAGTAGCATACATGATCCATCCAGTCATATGTGTTCAACCAAGCTATCAATAATCACGCAACACAAGTTCATTCAGAGTTACCAATGAAGTTGCGTGAGTATGTATGTTATGGATGTGAGGATGAAGATGTAATGCATATGCAAGGTACCTTTATCAATCTAGTATATTGTACGTTAAGGTTTAATTGTGATTAGTACGCCCATGAGGGACCCATGAAGTCCATATATCGCTCCTAGCTAGCTGGAATTCCACACATGAATCTTACTAGAGCTCATGACTTATTTCTCGAGTCTAAATCATGTTGTAGGCGTGCAACTCCACTCTTCGCATATCAATATCATCTCAGGTGCCATAATCTCACAATATTCTTACATTTTCAGTCTCTTAGACCACAACATATCCATACCACTCTCATAACAATATCTCGGAACCATGCGTGTCTGAATGAAATGACAATATAAGGCAAGACATCATGATATAATGAGATGCAATTATGTATAAATATGATATACCGTATGCTTTCATGAATTCACTATCACATAAGCAAATCCAAGTCAAATCAGGACATCATATCGAAAGCATGTGTGATGAGTAAACAACCAGTAGCAAACATGATGACAATCCCACATTTGACAACAAGCCCAAATAACAGCAGTCGGAACCAACACGAGGCTGGTCCCCCAAAACTACCCATCAATACAGTTCAACACCCGTACCCACTCAAAAGTACATCACACCCAGCTAAGTGGGACCCTCAAGCACACCTAACACCCTCAATATATATAACTAATTATGTATTTTTATTGGAGTCTCAAAAAGCTAAATTGTAGCCTACCTCAATACCAAACAGGAGCCACGAACGGTCGATCCTCAATACATATTTCTGACTCTTCGGAACACCTCACATCGAACGTATTTCTAATACATAAGTTCTACATATTAATAACGACCAAGCATATACAATGACCTGAATTCCTACTTACACGTAAGTACTTAACTTCTATCATGGACCTACGATGTCAAAATTCCTCCTTTATTAACTCAAAACCTTCTAAACTCAATTACTAGACAAAACCCAAAATTTATTTGGAAAATAATTTCATTTAGTCCTCCAATTACATAATTCCATGGAAATCCCAATTTACAACCCTAGGTTCTTCCCCAATTGAAGAGAAGGTTTTATAAAATCAAATTAATCATTCAACACGATCGCTTTACTTACACCATAGCTTATTTAGGAGAATTTAGCCCCCTTACCTAATCAATGTTTACTACAAAATCATAATTTTAGAAGTTCCAACCATTTAAGGGTTCTTTCTTCTTTTCTCCATTTCATGTCATTACCCCCTTCCTAAATACTAGAATATTAAGGAATATAATCAATAAAATGAAGACTCCCTAAGCTAGCCATAATTTCGAGGCACACAACATATTTGGAAAATGAGATAGATTCTAAGTCATTTAATATATATATATATATATATATATATATATATATGATCTGCCAGTGCTTCCACCATGGCGAATTCGATTTCGCTGGGGCGGATGCGCCTTAGTGAAGAAGGAAACTGCTAAGTTAGAGACACTTGACACCTCACCTAAGTGTCGGGGCGAAAAAAGGCTCACTGGAGTGGACTATTTAGTCCGCCGGGGCGGATACGAGTTTATCGAGGTGGACTGGCTATTCCCAGCAACACTTTAATTAAAAAAGTCTTCTTTTACAATCGCAAAGTTACTCGACACATGATTAATACTAGCCGTGTCATCGATGAATGCCGAGAGAAGAGTTATAACAGGAAATCGGGTAGAATGATCATAATAACCAAACGGGTTGTTACAGTATGTGAATGTTATTGATCTTTCCCACGCCTCATTCGGCATGATTACTATGAATTGCGTCCGAAACAGATATTATGCCTTAGTTTCTTGAAAAGTTTAGAACTTTTGTTCTTTGAAGACATAGTTTTGTAGTGTTCGTGATTATCATTCTGAATATTGTGAACTCAATACGTAATCAATATATGCTCATGTTTGACATTTCATGAGTCTTAGTAATAATCACAAAATACATATGCATAGTAATACTCCAAATCTGATGAATAGTTCTGTATGAATCTATGTATCAGCTTAGTATAGTAATGGTCAGTATTTCATATCAGAACCTCAATATGAATTCATGTCTCACTATAATATAGTGATAATCAGTACTCTATATTAGAATCTCAGTATGATTTCATGCCTCAATATAGAAATTATCAGTATTACATTATGACATTCAAATTCATGTTAGAACTATATCATGATTTTATGTCTCAGGATAGTAAAGTAATGCTCAGTATTCATGTCAGAACTATAATATGATTCATAAGTTCATGTCAAGAATTACAGAATGATGATCACATATATAGGGTGGTTATTCATGCAAAGAGCCTATTTTAAATACAAGTCTTCATCTATAAAGAAGACTAAAGAAGACCCTTATTTTATTAAGGTATTATTGTAATAGTTATAGTAGTTTTCTTAGCCTAGTTAGTATAACTACTACATTTGTTATTTCATTAGGTAGCTTTTGATTAATATTGATATTATTTTTCTAGAGATAGATTTTGAAAGGCTTATGGATAAGCTTTTGTTGATTGTTGTTTAGAAAGGTGGGTTGCATAGGAATCTAATTCCCTTAAGGTCTACTTAAGAGTTAGGTGCTTTTTGGAATACCTTGAATTGAAGTTTTTGTCTATTAGGACCCATAGTTCTAATTCAAGTTCTTCTTGTGTCTATTTATCCAATCCTTTAATTTCTTATTTGTTTCCTTTTTCGCTTTTGATATTGTATCATAAAATCGTATTGATTTTGTATATATAGCATTGTTATAACTTTTTCATACATAGTTTTGTTTCATTATAATATAATTAGTATGTAGTTATTAAAAATTCATAATTTTTATTTTTCACATATTGTTTCATGTCGAGCTTATATTTAGAAATGATTCAATAACTCAGTAATTGTGTTATAGGTGGGAGAAGTGCACACATACTCGCTTTTAGGGCTTTCATTTAGTTTATACCCGAAGTTAATTATTTTTACAAGTTTACCACTTCAGGAACAACTTCAGATATACGCGACTCTGATGTTGAAAATTCGTGTCTAAATATATGAAGGGCATTTAAAAATCAGCTAAAACTGCAGTCATATATGTCTAAAATGCAACTGATTTTTTTGCCTAATGATTCAACACCCAAATTTACTCCAAACAATAATAAGTTTGAAATTATCAAGACCCAAAAATGATAGCCATGATGGATCATATCCCCAACCCGATAGGTAATTCAAAACCGAACAATTACCGATTCAATTAAGTTAATTAAGAAGAAATATAAAGATAAGTCAAATATGAAAATACTAAGTATTTTAATATAAATAAGTAAGGTAACGACCAAAACCATCCAAGATTAGTGTCATGTCTACAAGAGCCACTACAAAGACAATACAAGTCTGAAATCCACTAATACAATGTCTGTCTGGATACAAAGAAAAGACTATAATAATAAAAGGATAGGGGATAGGTAACAACCAAAATCATCCAAGATTATTAAGCTTATTTTATTATCTTTATCGAAATGTCCCTCAAGCAAAATCAAGAAGTCATAACATACCTCAATGTCAAGAAACGAAATCACAAATGTGTCTTCCCCTTCCAAAGTTCCTCGAAACGCTCTCAATGTATCGAATACGCATCATACATAAGAAAATGAATATGTACATACCCATAATGCTATACTTATATCCCGGGCTTAAAAAAGTCAACTCAAAGGTCAGATCTGAGCCCCCAAGAGTAAAAATAGATTATTTTTTTGAAAATTAATTTACATATAACTTTAATAGTCTATTCATAAGATTAGCTAAATTCATCCACTAATTAAATCCCAAATCAAAGAAAAAGATGACTTTAACTTTAGGAATAAAATCTCATTTCCACAAACCCAAATCAAGAATTAATCACTAACTTAACAAAGGAAATCAACAGGAATCGACTAAATAAGTATTAGAAACTTACCCCAAGCTAAATCGTGATCCTAGCCTTTGAAATCACCTAAAACTGAGTTTTAGAACTCAAAATATGAAAATGAGAGAATGAAGATCAAAGTTGGAATTATTTCACTGTACAACCCCCGACTCTTCTGTGTGACGCGACCCCAGTATCGTGATCCAACTCAGCCCAACCCATTGCAAATGCATTAGGACAATCGTGATCATAATTAGTAGCCGACCCGATCCATAACCAATTAACTTCTTCGCGATAGCGAAGAAGGTTGCCTGGACTAGAAACCTTCAATCTCCCATAATCCCCCAAAATTTTATTCAAACATAGAAACTCATCCAAAATCTCCCTAACACAACCAAATATGGATTGCATTCATAAACACATTACGAATTAGCTTGCGCACTCAAAATACCTCTATGAACTTATCTTGATCCAGTGTTTACCGAAGTAAAATATAATCCTTTAACTTAGCTAGTTTCTCACCAATGGTTCAAATCACTCGAGCTCCTCGGGATTTGTCTCAACCACTCAACTAAGTCATAAATCACGTTCCGGACCTAACCAAACTATCCAAACTCAAATTCGAGTTTGTTCACTCTAAATGTTGACTTTTAGTTCCTCTCCAATACTCTTGATTGCCTCAGGAATTGTGCTACTCATCTCTACAAGTCAAGATTACCATCTAAAGCTATAAGGAGGGTTATTTCGGGGGGAAAGAGCAAAAAAGCTTAAAATGAGCTAGCAGGTCGTTACATCATTTATCACATAGACAAACGTTCCTCCTCCCATATCATGTGATTATTAACTCTTCCAATATATAACACACCCATTTTCATCTCTCATTCTTTATGAAAATCTCACCACCTCTCTCTTCCTTCTATTTAATAGTCTTACCCACCTCTCTTTTCCTTTTCTCTAATTCACATAGATCTGTAAAAAATCATATCTCCTTCTATATCATGATTTTATTGCATTCGATCTATCTACATCTAGATAAATATTGAGTTCATTTGAGTTTTCTTAAAACAATTGGTCTATGATAGACCCCTTTTGATATTATTTTACAGGAAATGACACGTGTGTCTTCGAGTGTCAGTCTTGAATTTTTGTCCTCTCTTAATAAAATCTTTAAAAAATGGCGTTAACTTAAAAAAATTCGCTGGGAAGAATTTATGTTGCTAATCAGGAATAAGTTCTAACTTTTATATATATGGTATAACTTATGGTCAATTGAGAAGGTTCACTGTCTTGAAATGTTCCGAATTTCCTGATAAGAAAAACCTAGAACTTATGCCTGATTGGTAATAAATAAATTGCCTCTGTTTCCATCAGGCATAAATTCTTGATTTTGAAAAAGGTTCAATGTCTTGGTATATCTTGAACTTTTGCCTTATAGGAAAAATCTAGAACTTATGTCAGATTGATAACAAAAGTATTTTCTCTGTTGCCCATCGACATAAGTTCTAGATTTTGAAAATACGACAGAACTTGTCATCAATTGAGAAGGTTCACTGCATTGAGTATCCAGAACTCATGCCTGTTAAGTGTATATTATATACACTTTTGAGTCCTTTTTAGTTAGTATTTTACTCTTTTATTTTTCGTTTAGTATAGTGTTAGGTGTGTTTTTCTTTCATTTTTGTGTCTCAGCGATCATAAAGGAGAAGTACATAATCGAGGATGAAATGAACTTAATGGAGGTGAAATCTGCACAAGCACAACCCAAGGAATGAAGCAAGAAGCAAAAGAAGAAGAAATCGCACATTCGGACAGAATCGAGAGGCACTGGTGCTGGCCCAAAGAAGACCGGTGCCATGGAACCGCGGTCAGGAAAATTAGCACCGAGGCGTAAAAATTTCCGAAAGTCCGAAACTGAAACACCGTCGAAGGCACCACGGTCCTGGCTAGAGGCACCGCGGTGCCATATGTCCAGTGAGCTACAGTGGTTTCAGAAGAATTAGCACCGCGGTGCCGACCAACGGAACCACGGTGCCGATGCGTATTTTCAGAAAAGTTGGGTCAAAATTGGACAAGAGTAAAGGGGTCCGAAGCAAGGGTTTTCTCAGATATAAATATCCTAAACCCTGTCATTATTAGATATACTATTTTGGAGAAGAGAACGACGGCTACGAGCTACAATTGGAGACATCTTATTGTTCAAGTTATTTTCTTTCCCTTATTTTATTTCAGTTTATGTTGGATTGTAATTTAGTTCTTGACATGACAATGTTTAGGAGCTAAATACTTTAGTAGGGTTTCCATCGAATCTTCTTGAAACTCTTTCATATAGTTAATGCATTGATTATTGATTTCTTCTTCATCAATTGTTAAGATGTATTCAACTTATTATGATTGTATGATAATTAATTGATCACTAATTGTCATAACTTATATGATTTCAATTCAGAATCTGAAAAGGGAGATTGAATATGCTATAGTTGTTTAGACATAGGTTAAAATCGTGGACGAAAGTACCCCGATACTTGTGTAGTATTTAAGATTACTATTTCGTAATCCTCATGTGTGGTAAAATTTATCATAGAAATATAGAGGGTTTCTACATAAGGTTGAGTTTTTATATGTCCTAACCGGAATATAGAACATGGTCGTTAACCTGCTATCTTAATAATAAGAAGAAGAGTCATTAGCGTTGCATTAACAAGTGAAAGAGTGGATAGTTGAGGAGATTGGAAACCCTGTTTCCTTCATAACTGCTTAAAACCCATAGTATTATCAGTCTTAGTTTAATCCCTGTAATTTACTATAATTTTAGTCTTAGTTATAAATCCAATCAACAGAACGTCAACCAAATAGATACCATAGATTAAATATTTCGTAATTGATAAACCAGTCTCTGTGGGTGATAACTCGGTCTTACAGACTATATTACTTGAGCGATACGTACACTTGCATAAGCATATAGAATTATTGCAACAAATTTTTGGCGCCGTTGCCGGGGAGTTCTAGATTTTGAAAATACGACAGAACTTGTCGTCAATTGAGAAAGTTCACTGCATTGAGTATCCGAAACTCCTGCCTTATAGGCAAAACTAATTTATGTCCACAACTTATGCCCAATGGGCAATAAAAGCTTTGCCTAGTGATTGTTTTGAAACAAAGGTGTAATATCCCGTACATTCGGAGTAAACCTTGAATTGTTCAATGAATGTCATGAGACCTGAGCCATGATGAATTTGGGATTTATGTAAGTGAATTCATGAGAATTTCACTATAAGAAAATGTAACACCTCATATCTTCGGGCTAAGGTTTGACCCGTAATATGGAGATATAACAGAACTAAAGATAGAGAGTGTAAGAAGTATTTTAAAACATAATCAAGGTATACCGATAGTCTTAGAATAAAGTAAAGTTCATGCTACGAATCATGTTTCCGGGTGAGTTTGTACAGGGCGTAACTTCAAACACATATAACCCCCTTATTGGTTGTGAATATGGGAACACTCAAAGAACAAAAATCTTAGCCCTTTGAAATACATTACTAACCATATAAATATCAGGTCAATCAAAGCTCTGTACAAAAGGTTATGAACATTTTACTGAAAGGTAGCAGAGTAGTCTAATAGGAAGTTGTGCGGCTAGAGAAGCCCATTTTGCGATCAACAGAACCAGTCTGCCCTCCGCAAAATGGCCCAAATCAGGATGCGTTTTTGTTCATTTTGTGACCCAAAGTACGACCAACATTCCCTTTCTGCTATCCACAGAATAGGCGCGCCCTTTTCTTTAAATGTGTGATCTCCAAAATATTCAGCCTATTTTCACTTCCCCACAATCCTAGGATGATTTTGCTCTCCTCTCCTCTCCTAATCCTACTAAACCAAGATAAGTCCATTCTAAGTAATTCTAAGTGTTTCTAACATTCCTATATGGATTCTAAGTGAAATTCCATCATACGAACCTAGGATTTTCTAAACCCAAAAACCTTCAGTTGAACCTTTGAGAAAGTATTTACGGCTACTCTCTACGTGCGAGAACATCATTGTTATTTCTCACATTACGTTCTTCCATAATTATCATGATATTCATATCCAAAGTAGAGTTAATCCCTAGTTCATGAAAAGCGTTAATGTTCTTATACCTTAAATGATGAAACCACACACTTTCTTGTATATCATTCTGAACATCATGAACTCAACACATAATCCATGAATTTTCATACTTTAATTTTCATGAGCTTCAAGCACGAACACAAAATGTATATGAACTATTGTTATTCCATTCACTAAACTATCCATGATTTCATGTCTTATGAACGCTATATTATTTACTATGAACACATGATAAAACTATGATACAAGTTATTTTATGTACATCATGGGCTTCTAAGCCACCTATATTCATGTTTATATTTTGGGAGTAGAACAAATTACCGAGAAGGTTAACATCTACAACTATGTATTATAGCATAGAATAAAGGTCGTTCTGGTGTTTCGGGTGATTCCTTCATGTTACCCATTGCATGTTACTTTATAGATCTAGTCATGTCATGTTGATGTCTCATACCCTGACAAGATATGAGTCAATCTATATTATATTAAAAGCATGCACTCATAAACTTAAAAGTTAAATTACTAAAATACACTTATTATTAACTTAAATATCCTATTTTAAGACAAATTAACCTATACAGTTGTGATGAAGAGTTTCCACTATTTCTTATAATGTGGTATATGGTTTATCATTGTCACAAAAGGCCAATTGAACTGCTTTGAATGACTTTATATTCCAACCAGTACATGCACCGAATGTCTCTTCATTTATTTAAACAGAACAACTTGAGGAGTTAATTCATATTACACACATAACTGTCACTCGGTTCATCTTTTGCTTGAAATCTTTAGTGACATTAGTATTGCAGCCTGCACTTTATGTACGATGTTCTTAATTATGCTAAAGAAGAAGCCAAGAGACTCAGACCACACATATGATGGGTAGGATAATCCGTGCAACAATATGCTGTGTTTTCGTTGCACCATGTTGATACATCTCTGAATATTACTATTATCTATATTCTTTTTTGTTTTAGTAAATATTATCCGACATTTTGAAAAAATACCAACCAACAAATATTTTTTGACCTATTTGCCATATCATTTTTGGTATAACTTAGAATGAATGAGCTAATTTTATTGATCGATCAATCTTTCAAAAGATAGATTTGATTATTTATTAGATGTTGATTCTTAACTTAGTTTTCAATAATACAATATTTTCCAATTGGAAGTGTCTTTCTTGCTAATTTTTGTGAGTTTCGTACAGAGTGATCATGAGTTTTTTAAGAGAGAAAATTGTTAAGTTTGTAACACCGCAGTTGATAAAGGTGATAATCAAATTTTAAATTAATAAAACAAACAAATTAAAACTGAGAAATATATAATAGTTTATGTGTGTTTAATTAAAGAGAACAAATGAAAATAAAATAAAACTCCAACGAGGCAACGACTAAACTGAAGGACTGGACTAGTTGGAGTGGAGCCTATTTTGGGTAGAGAAGAATTTAAATACCTAATCACACCAATTGGGTCTCCCAATTTTGTTTCTTCTTTCACACAAAGCATCACCCACACACACACCATTCACCATTCACAATCATCATTCTCTGGGGGAGTAAATAAATAAAAAAAAGACATGAGAATTCACCTATTCACCACTCTTCACATGCTTTTCCTTGTCAGGATATGTGTTGTTGTTCATCATACTACTATTTCTTGTTGGCCCTCCAAACACTTGTGATCTCTCCCTTTTCCAAGATTCACACTTTCCCATTATATATATTACTATATACATACACTTAACCTCATCCCATCCCCAATTACTTCTCTACAACATAGTGGTAACTACTTACAACAAAAACATACCCCGTGTAATTCCATACGGTGGAATCTGTACACAGACCTTAACTCCATCTTGATTCCATCTTGGCAGGTAGAGCACTGTTTTCGGGAGACCTAGTGGTAACTTTACAACCCCATAAATCACCTTTCTTTTCAAGTGACTGATTACAACCCCATAAATCACCTTTCTTTTCAAGTGACTAATGTAGCAAAACAAACTCTTCTGCATGCTCTATTTTATCATTGACTTTATAGATTTACATTCTGTTTGGTGTTAGAATTAAAAGGGTCTAATAAATGGGTATTGAGGCTTAGTGGTTGTAGTAGTAGCTGTACTAGGTTTTGGTGTTGATTATTAGTTTCTTCCCTTTTGTGGTTTTGTCTCAAAGTAGTGTCAGCTTTTCTTTTCTTTTCTTAGTTTTGAATGTGAAGGATATTTAGGTTAGATTTTAGAGGTTTATCCAAGGTAGGGGTAAGCTCTGCGTACACTCTACCCTTCCCGGACCCACTTCTCTGCCCTTCCAGACCCCACTTTTGGGATTATACTGCGCATGTTGTTGTTGTTGTTGTTGTTGTTGTAAGTTTATCCATATATTCTCTATCTTGTTACTATGTGAAAATAATGATCAACGTGAAACTTTTGGTACAAAATGATTTTGTCATTAGCATAATATATGTTTGAATCTTAACACATACTAGCTTAACCCGAATAAAGGAGGGTGCGCTAGGCTGACTGCTAGTGTAAAAGTAGTCTAATTAAGGTATATAAATCCTCATAATGATTGAAATGTTGCTGGTCTTATTTATTAGCCTTGCAATTTAGGCTGTTGTAATTTGATTGTTATGTATGGTTGTTGTAGGAATGAAAAGAGCAACATACTACAGCTGTGTAGCCCAAATGCAGGATCATTGGCCTATCAAGAAGGCTCTGACATTGTCTGATGTAGATATCACTCATCCGTTCCTCACTTTGTCACGGCAACAAGTGGAGAACCACATTGTGTTGCATATGACAACAGAACAACAGGAACATTTGAGAGCCCAAGGCCAAGTAGATTTTAATGCCCGAGATGATGATACAGGTGAGATGTATGTGATGAAGTTGAAATGGCGGGGATGCTATTACAATCTTATTGGTAAGTGGGGAAGAGTTGTACGAGGGAAAGGACTTGATGTTGGACAAGAGATTAAAATACGTTGGGAAAATGGGTGCTTACACTTCTCGGTCCCACAGCAGCAAATTGTTGCAGTCCCACCAATTAGGATGGTTGCAGCACCAGTAGTGCAGGACCACTGGCCCATTAAGAAGATCTTGACACTCTCTGATGTCGACACTAATCATCCATTTCTCCCTCTGCCCCGCCGATTAGTTGAGGATCATATCCTTGTGCATTGGACGCCTCAGCAACAAGAACAGCTCAGAAAGGAGGAGCATGTTAATGTAAATGCCCGGGATTATGATACTGGCGAAGCTTATATAATGAAATTTAAGTGGAGAGGGAATTACTATAACCTTATTGGGAAATGGGGAACAATAATTCGGCAGAAGGGACTTGGCGTTGGGAAAGAGATCAGATTGCGTTGGGCAAATGAATGCTTGTTCTTCTCAGTTCCTCAGGAGCGGTATGTTGCAACAGCCTCGGGGATGGATAACTGGCCTATTAAAAAGGCACTTACATTGTCTGATGTGGATACGAATCATCCATTTCTTACTTTGCCCGGCAAGGCTGTTGAAGATCATATTCTTTTTTACTGGTCACAGCAAGCCAGAGAACAACTGAGAAATGATCATCAGATGAATATTAATGCTCGAGATGATGACAATGGTGATTCCTATTTGATGAAATTAAGATGGCGGGGGAGTTACTATAATCTCATTGGAAAATGGGGAAAAATCATTAGAGGGAAGAAACTTCAGGTTGGAGTGGAGATCAAACTACGCTGGGATAATGGATGCTTATTCTTCTCAGTTCCTCAGTTATAGCATTGGCCTGTAAATGTAGGTGAACCACCAAATCCTTTTCACATTTCATTTGTCATTTCAACATGGATGCGCACTGGAAATTAAACTATTTCAGGCGATAATTCATCAGAGTAATGGCTTGGCAGAGCTGGATTTAAATCTATCCAGGCAGATAATGACTGACCAAGCACAAATTTTATCAGGTGATGCAATGCAACAGTTTTATTCTTATACTAGTCCGATAACTAGTGGAACCTTTCCTCGTGGGATAGTTCCACCCTGCCTTACCTTTTGCCTTTTGTTTGGATTAGCAAGTTGATGTTATAGGATTGGTTTTTCATTCATTTGATCTTTGATATCCCCATGGCCCATCGTTTTATCCCAATATTTTCCAGCTTGTAAGGCTATGGCTCCCTTATTTCGTGTTCGTGTTTGATGCTTCAGGCATTACTTAAATGCAACTTCTTTTCATCCATAAAAGCTATCATTACTTGTAAAAAATAAAATAAAATGAAAAGCTACTTCTTGTCATGTTCATTTATTTTTCTCTCTATTTCCTGATCAGTAAGGTAGTCTTAGTGATTTCAGCAGCACTAATATGGTGCTGTGAGTGATGCATCCGAAAAGCAAAAGAGGGGGGTCCCTGGCTTTACTTTCAGGGAGCCAACAAAATCTAACAATACTTCAGCGTCATTTACATGTTTGAAATTACACCATGAAATAAAAAAATAAGCAGTCAGCTTTGATCTTCACGATTGAGTCACTCTTCCCTTCAAAATACCTTCAATTTCTTTATCTTCCACAAAGTCCACCATATACATGCTGGGATAGTGTGCCAACTATTTCTCAAGTCCTTGTTCATTCGTTTGTTGTTCCAACATTCTAGCAACTCAGATATATGACTCATGTTCCTTAACATTCACAGTTTTATTTGACTGTGCTGATTCGATGACTTATCCAGTTTAATCATTTCCTTCCAAATCCCATTTCAAAGAATTGTTTGAAAAGCTCAGATTTTCCATGGAAATGCCGAAGTCTCTAGAGAAGAGGAGCGACAAGTTTCAGCCGGTGTTAGCACAACTTTAGGGATTTCATGTTTTATTACTTTCCTATTTACTGCTTTGAACTTTCTAACTGCAGGCCTTTTTGTTTCTATAAATTTATAAATAGCCCTTCCAGCTTTAATTAAAAAAAAAGAGAATTGTTTGAACGTAACCCAGCTTACATAGTCATATTTTTCAATGTTGAGTTTGCACGTAATACCTGGTTCTTTTCCCTCCTCCAGCTGTCTAATTCACTTGCTATGAGCAGCGCATCTATTATTTGTCTCCTTTTAATAAATGACATCAACCTGTTTGGAAACAACTTTTTAATCTTTCAGTGACGAACTTTGCAAATATCTTAGAGAAACTATCAACATGACTGATAGGTCTAAAATCATTTAAGATCAGTATGGCTTGTGTTTTGAACTCCTGGAACTCCCCATATTTTCGTGGTTTCAATCTAGAATGCCTTCCAACGATGATGTTCAAGGAACACATGTGCACAAGCACACATAAAAAATGTTACTCCCTCTGTCCCATTTTATATGACATACTTTCCTTTTGAGTGTGTCCCAAAAAAAAAGACACCTTTTTTAGATGTCTTAGGTTCTATATAAGTTTTTGTTATAGGATTGAAGATATTCTTCATAGTCTTTGTAACTAGGGATTTCTGTCAGTTTTTGTGACAGATCTGTTTTTGGATATGTATACAAGTGTTACCTTATCAAAAAAATATTAGAAGCAATTTAACTTTAATTTTCTCATTTTACTCTTAATGACATGATTTATAACCATAGAAATCTCGTGGAAAGTTTAAAACAAGTTTCGTAAGTCTTTATTTCTTTCTTTAACACTTTGTGCCCAGTCAAACACCTTCACGGAAAATGGGATGGAGAGTAATATTTTCTTTGAAGTTTAATGGGGTATCTGTGTGGAGAAAATTTGTTCGCAATCCCAAACAGTGTGTTTCCAATTTGCCACTTTTCCACGGGACCAAAGCAAATGTGAACGTAGGCCGAACAGGGGTTGGGTTGTGTTATTGTGGGAGAAATTTGCTCAGTCCCAGACATTGCATTTTCTAACCGGCTACTTGTCTAGCAGAGCAGTTGAAGACAAATGTGGGATGAAGCAGTACTTTCAACGAGAAGACAGTTTGGTTTTTTGATTTCTCTTCTTAGAAAGTTTCGTATTTAATTACTCACTTGGTGTTCGAACTTGAACTAGATTATTTTGGTCCCGTTTCCTGCTTTTTGATTAATACTTATATAGTGGCTTTCATTTATTTTGTTTCCCTAAATTGTCTAAGATCTTTGTAAATATTTTATTACCATTCTCAAAAAAGAAGATATTTGTAAATATTCTGTAATCAATGACTTGGATCAGGGAATACACAATATATTAATTTAGGGAAGTTGTATTCTGATAATTTGTGCATTATTTTATTTTGGAACATGTGTAGCCGACTATTTTACCCCTAATAGCTTCAGAGAGAAATCTACTTGTGCATTCTCAATATCTCCTCCTCTCTTCGTCTTACTCTGCATTCCTGAAGGACACTAAAGCCCATGCTTTTGGTTATTTTGAGACTTACAGTTGTGTCCAATTTTTTCAGGCACTTAAGATTTCAAAACAAATTACCTGCTACAGTTGAAATCTGGTCAATGATGGATTTTGTCTGGACCAACAGATTGACTCTGCTGAGCCTTTGGCTGCACATTGCACGTATATAACAGCATCTTCTGGTCAGCGTTAATAACTAGATGATTCCAGCTTTACCAAAAAAAAAAAAACTAGATGAAGCCAGCTACTTGGAAGTCTTCAAGCCAGTTATGATTCTTAATGAGCAGTTACTAGTGCAGTCAATATGACCTCTAGCTTTGTTTTTGCAGAAAAAGGACGGTTGCTTTCCACCAAATGTTTATAAATTGGTTCTTCAGTACAACCAATTGGGTATTCTTGTTTTGTGGGAATTCCTTTTACCAAAAATTACTAGGAACCTGAGGTTTTGAGCCCTTAACACAGAGATCGGGAAGCCCTTAGGGCTTTCATCTATTAGTAAGAGCACAGACGTGATGTTTGGATTAAATGCACGTCACGAGTTCGAACTCTGCCACAAGCAAAAGCCTAGTATTTAAGTGAAGAACGGTAAACGTTCGGGTCCATTATCCACCTAGCATTGGAACCGTGCGCCAGTTGGTTCTCGAAAATATTTCTGTTGTCTACCGAAAAAAGAATAGATTCGGGGAGCCTATACCTTGTGAAAAGGAAGGGAACGAATTTGTTGAAACTGAAAATGACTGCAGCATCGGAGTTATTTACTGCCATTAGCTTGCTTTTCTCCCCGGACCCCGCGAACTGAATGCAGTATACCCGACGCAGGACTTGATCAAATTGCTTCTCTGGCTGCAAGAGTTTTTGGCATCTGCTGATGTATCCAAGTAAGCTACAAGCTTCATTAAAGCGACTGTTAGGCTGCTGTTCCATTCTGCGTGTTCCCTTTAAGTAGTCATATTTTCTAGATCATGATTAGTTAGGGAATCTTTCATTTGTCATATATTAGAGATCAAAGCTGTACAAAGGTTGGGAATGTTGTTTGTCTTTATAATTTATGATTTTGTTAGAAGATTGAGAAGAGCATACGTATGCTAATTGCCTCATTAATACTTTCCCTTGCAAGATTGGACAATAAAGCTCATGAGCCAAAAATGTCATGTGGCGTGTGCAAGTCATCTAATCTCTCTCTTGGTCTTCAAATATTTTGGACCAGAGAAATTCGTTGGTAGTGGCAATTCGCTTTGCTAAATGTGAAACTAGTTCATTAATTGGGCTTTGGTCTCCACAATCGGGAAAAATAACATTTTACCTATTTCTCAGGACTAGCAGTTTAACAATTGGTGACTGCTGAAACTGAGTGAAGACTCTTACATAAATTTTATATGGTAAGATGTGTTATCCCTGATTGAATTTGGTCTAGCATAAACAATGAGTTCTAACTGACCTGCTGTTTTGCAATCTGATTCTCTTCTGTTGGTGCCCAACTCTCTCCTTGCTCCTGACTAGGTTAGAAGCAGATATGTTAAACTCTGGTGGTGAAAGTAATTTTTCATATTTACTCTACTTTATTGAATATCTAGGAATTTTTAGCTTTGAACTGATTGATATAATTTTGGGAACATAAAATACTGACTGTCTCACCCATTTCCATAAAACTAAAGGGTATTTTTCCAAGCTTTGTTTAACGTGAAACCCGCAGCCGCTACCCGAAGGTGCGCACTGGGTAAACCACGAACTGACGTAGTAGCCTGCAAACATAGTCAGTTAAACCACACTTAGCAAGCCAGGTGTGACAGACTCCCCCAAGAGGCGAAGGCAGGCCAAGGTGTTACCCTGAGATCTCGAACTTGTGTGACCAAGCTCTCCTTACCCACCAAATGAGGATATCCATTGAGGGGATTCGAACCTGCGACCCTAAGGTCGAGGCAAGAACCTTTCACCAGCAAGCTGGAGCTCTGGGATAAAAAAAACTTTGAGGGTAAACTTTTTATATTAGCCATCCCCACCGCATCACTGCGGCTCTACACACAAGAAACCCCACCTCCATCCTGGCCCTACGGAGCGGGTACCGCAAGGCTTGCAGGCGAACAGTGGAGGGATTTTTTATGAGGCTTGGTTCTAGTCTCGCTGGTCATGAGAATCGAACTCGAGACCCAAGACAACAATACCCTTAGTATAATGACCAATTGGCCAAACACCTCGGATTACCAAGCGGATTAAAAATTTACGATTATTTTGCAGTTCAAAAAGATTTGTAGAGTTGTCACTTGACATTATTTTTAGGTGTTAGGTCACCTATATTTATTTTTTTGTTAAAAACTTGAAAGCATGAATTAAATTTTGTGAAACTTACACAAATGAATATAGATTAGGCGTTTTAAATTTGTCATAGCTATAGTTTTAATATTTACATGGTATAGCTACTTTTTTCTTGATGTATTCATAAAATGGCTCGTTGTATTCATGAATACAATGAGTAAAAATGTATTCAAAATTCTTTTCATTTTATTCAAGTCAGATGTATTCAGCTCAGCTGTATTCACGTCAAATGTATTCAACTCAGCTGTATTCATTTGTGGCTACTTTTATATTGAATTCAATTTATTGTATTTAAAATTCGGTTGTATTCAAACAACATAAGTATAAAAAAATATTGCATTCAACTTATTGTATTTTAAATTCGATTGTATTCAAATAACATATATACAAAAAAATAGATTCAGTTGTAGTAGATACACTAAAAAACGGAATACAAAAAATAGATACACTAAAAATTTAACACATTCACTCAAATGTTGAATACAAAAAAGTAACAAATACAATCTAAAAATTTAACAAATAAACTCAAATACTGAATACAAAAAAATAACAAATACAATAAATAAAATGCTTCGGCGAGCCGTGGAAGCTTAGATCTAGAGCTCCGGCGGGCAGTGGGTCACGACAGAGTTCATTGCTATTAGATCTGGAGGCGCCGACGTCGACTTCTTTGTATCGTAATAGATCTAGGTCACGACAGAGTCCATTGCGGTGATTTCTTTTTCAGATCTGGTCTTGTAGTGGTGTAACAGTGAACTGTTTCAGATCTGGGCTTGTGGTGGCGTAACCGTGAACGGAGAGAGTAGTAAACGGAGATGGGGGAAGAGGGAATGTGCAGTGGCGTTGTGTTGTTGTTGTGGTTCGCCAGAGATGGTGTCTCCGGCGAAGGCTGACAATGATGGTGGTTGGCGGCGTGGTAAAGTGAAAGAGGTGAGAACGGAGGAAGCAATGGTGTCGGTGCGAAACAGTGGGGTGATTGTGGTGGTGTTGGCCGTCGTTTGTGGGTGTTGGCTGCTCCCGCTTCACCGGAGCAGAAGCTCCGCGCCGGAGCAGAAGCTCCGCGCCGGAGCAGTAGGGTGCGGATGACGGAGGGAGTAGAAGGAGAAGGGAATGGAAGGAGCAGTGGTGTGATGTTGTTGGTTGGTCGTCGGAGCTCCGATGGCTGTTCGTTGTGGCCGACAGCGGCTGAGAGCAGAAACAGATTCTCAATCAAGATAAAAAATAATAAAAATAAAGTATTCTATTTAAAAATATATGAAGCTACGAAGGTAATTAAAATACACATTATAGTTATGCTTTGTAATTTAATTAAACAATAGTTATTAAAGGTTAATATGTCCTAGAGTTAGCTATGAGATGTAATTATTCCTTAAATTTTTGAACCCCTACAATTGAGCTAACTTAAATTCTTAATTAGGAGGTTTATTTGGCTGAGGAGAAGGTGTTACGTTTTTCTCAAACTTCTAATAGTATGTTTGATCAAATTTTTACAAATAACTTATTTTCGAAAAGTATTTTTTAAGGTACTTTTAAAAAATACTTTCTATGTGAAACATTTTGTGTTTTGTTACTCAATTTGAAAAGCAATTTTAAATAACACTTAGTGTGTGTTTGGTACAACTTTTACTTTGGCCAAAAGTGTTTTTTTTCCTACAAAAACACTTTTGGCAAAAAATTGGAGTGTGTGGTGATTTTGCCAAAAGTGTTTTTGGAGAAAAAAAACTTTTTTTGCCTCTATTGGGAAAAGCTCAGTAAAATTGTCTAAATAATTGGATCGCTTATGTGATGCAGTAGAGAGTAGACCATCGAGAAATGATGAACATAATTATAGTATTACAAAAGTGATTGTCATGGTACGTAATTTACCTGAAATTGAGGTGAAAAGTGAGATGTTTATGCAAATCAGTAAACTTCTTTTGAAGAAGGAACACAGAGAGATGTTTGTTGCACTTAAGGTTCATGATATCCAAATTGAGTGGTTAAAGTTCATGACTCAAGTTTAATAGTTTTGTGTTTTCTTTGATGTTCAAGATACTATTATTTTGCGTTATATTATTTTATGAATATCTCCCGTTTTATACGACTTATTATGATGTAAAAGCTTGAATGTTTATTTTATTTGAATTTTACTTATATTAAAATTTGATATTTTGGTGTTTTGTCAATTCTATTTTTATCTTATGTGTACAGATATGGAACTTGTAGAAAATCAAAATGATTGTGAGTATGACTACATTGATGAAAGTGAGAAAGAACATAAATTATTGCAAATGGTTGGAAATGGAGTTGCATTGTATGTGAATCATTTTATTAAGTATAACTTAAAAGAGCCATGTAGGACTTCAGTTCACACAGAATATTCTTTTGTAATACAAGTGTTAAATGGACATGAAGATAGATGTCATCAATAATTTAGAATGGAAAAACATGTATTCATGAAATTATGTGAAGTATTGAGTGGAACATATGACCTAGAAAATGGGAAAGATGTAACTATAGTTGAGGCAGTGGCTAAGTTTTTAATCACAATAGGTCATGCATTTGGGAATAGAATGGTACAAGAACGATTTCAACATTCGGGATGAGACAATATCACGGTGGTTTGGAATAGTATTAGATGTAGTTTGTGAAATGGCAGTTCATAATTTGAAACCAACAGACCCACAATTTAGAAGAATTCCCAAAAAAATTATGAATGATGATCGATATAGGCCGTATTTTAAAGATTGTATTGGAACAATTGACGGGACACATATACCAGTTGTGGTGCCTACATCAAAGAAAATACCTTATATTGGAAGAAAAAGGACGCCAACCCAAAATGTGATGGCGGTATGTGATTTCAATATGTGTTTTACATTTGCATGGGCTGGATGGGAAGGTAGTGCACATGACACACACATATTTTTAGAGATGTTACGCAAAGAGAAGTTGCATTTTCCCCATCCACCAACAGGTTAGTAACAAGAAAATTAGACTTAATTATTTATGTTGTATCCATATATATACTTGTGTTTACATTGCCTTTTTAATGAATAATTTTACAGGTAGGTACTATTTAGTATATGCTGGATATCCTCATATGAACGGTTATTTGGGTCCTTATAAAGGTGAAAGATATCATCTTCCAGATTTTCGACGTGGAAGTCCAACAAGAGGAAAAAAAGAAATATTTAATCATGCTCATTCCTCCTTGAGATGTACAATTGAGAGGACCTTTGGTGTTTGGAAAAATAGATGGAAAATTTTGCACCAAATGCCTATGTTTCCTTTTGCTAAGCAAGTGAAAATTGTGGTTGCTTCTATGGCTCTACATAATTTTATAAGAAAATATGCATGTCAAGATCAAGAATTTCAACCTTTTGATGATGATGAGGAATTGCTTCCAACAAGTGAAGAGTATCACGGGGAAGAGAATGAAGAGCAAAATACAAGTTCATTCAATGTACGTGAAATTTACCGAGAACGTGATCATATAGCAACACACCTTATGCATCGTTAATATTTGAATTATTTACTTTGAATAGCATTATAAGCTTAGAAGAATGTACTACTTATATGCTTGAACCTTGGGATGTACAATCTAATTTGTAAACCAAACAAGCTAATGTACAAAAGTCCTTTTTGGTAATTTTGATAATACAAAAGCACTTTTAGAATTGTAAACCAAACAATCTAATGTACAAAAATACATTTTTTATTGACAACCAAATACCTAACCACTTTTTGATAAAAAACTCTACTTGAAAAACTCTACTCCTAAAAGCTCTACTTCTAAAAACTCTTTTTAATAAGTTGTACCAAACGGACCCTTAGTGCCCGTTTGGTTGGGCATTTCCAAAGGTCAAAAACACTTTTGGAAAGCCAAAAGCATTTTTGGCCTTTAAATGGAGTGTTTGGTTGACAAATGGATAAGTGCTTTTGGGCTTTTAAATAACACTTAGTGCCCGTTTGGTTGGACTTTTCCAAAGGCCAAAAGTGCTTTTGGAAAGCTAAAAGTACTTTTGGCCTTTAAATGGAGTGTTTGGTTGACAAATGGATAAGTGCTTTTGGGTTCCAAAAGCACTTTTGGAAGAAACTCAAAATTTGGGCTTCTTGAGTAGAGTTTATTTTGACTTTGTAAGATGATATTAATCTTCCTTGGGGGTAAGTTTCTGAGCCAACAAATCTCAGCTACTACATTTGCAACGCCTCTGATCACTTCTATTAATCGATCTAGATAGGTATCACGCCGCTGACGTATCAAGAAATCATATTATCCCCTAAGAAAACACAAAAGCCTGAGGTGGAGCGTCGCGTATCCGGACACCCTGCCCAATCTGCATCCGTATATGAGAGCAACCTGTTTGGCGCAGAGGGGTATAGGTGTAAACCATAATCAAGAGTGCCCTTAATGTATCGAATGATACGCTAAAGAGCAGTGAAGTGAGACTCCCTGGGGGCATGCATGAATAAACATACCATTTGAACAAATACGAGCAATATCCGTCCGTAAATGTGAGATACTGAAGTGCACCTGCAAGGCTCCTATACAGAGTAGGATCGGAGACTGGAGCACCATCCATAGCACTGAGCTTAGATTTCGAATCGACTGGAGTAGGCATAACTTTGCAATTCGCCATCTTAGCCCTGTACACTATCTCCTCTGCATACTTACGCTGACACAAGAACATGTGATTGGCAGAACTGGTCACTGATATCCCAAAAAAATAACCCAGCTTTTCCAAATCAGTCATTGCAAATTCGAACTTAAGCAAGACAATAATCTCATTTTTCAATCTATCTGAGGAGGCAGTCAGAACAATATCATCCACGTATAGTAATAAGTAAGCAGTGCTACTACCTCGATGAAAAAGGAAGAGTGATGTATCACTCTTGCTGCATACAAACTCAATCTGCAAGATATACCTGGAAAAACGATCATACCACGCACGGGGGGCCTGTTTCAGGCCATATAGTGACTTACGGAGACGACACACATAGTGAGGAACTGTTGGATGGGTGAACCTGCGGCTGATGACGATGTACATCGCTTTCTCAGGTCCCCATGTAAGAATGCATTCTTCACATTAAGTTGATGGATCGGCTAGTGTTTGCTCATGGCAATGCTCAAAACTGTGCGAATGGTAGTCGGTTTGTCAACCGGGCTGAAGGTCTCTCCACAATCAATGTCCTCCTGCTGATTTGTGTCATTAGCCACAAGACGGGTCTTATACATCTCAAGATCCCCATTGTCTCTGAACTTGTGACGAAAAGCCACATACAGCGAATTACATTCACCCCATCAGGTCTAGGTACTAGATCTCACGTGTGCTGTTTAGTCAAAGCATTGAATTCCTCATACATAACTGCATTCCAAATAGGATCTTGTTTGGCCAATTTTGGGTTCTTTAGAAGTGGAGAGATGGTTTGGGAAGACAAGTTAAAATGGACTTTAGGTTTGAAGATTTCATGCTTTGAACGAGTTTCCATTGGATGAGTAGGGACGATGGCCGTGAGACGGGGTAAAGTCGACAAGGAGAGGTGGGGAGGTTGCCGGCACCGTGGCACCGCGCATACAGTCTTCTTCGACATTTGCGCCGCGCGCTATCTGGAGCCGCGGTCGACTCGCAGGAATTGTGGCGCCACGGTGCCTCAATGCAGGGCCGCGGCGCTGAGGACGGGACAGAAGAAGCGAGTTGTTCGAGGTGGATGCGAGAGATGACAGGCTCGTCAAAGAATGAGTAATCCGGTTTTTGGAATTTTTAAAGATTCAAAAACGGGAATGCGGTCTCGTCGAATGTTACGTGACGAGAGATGTGGATTTGACGAGTCGACAAGTCATATCATATATAGCTCCTATGGTTCGGCGAGAATCCTAGGAAGACACATGGAGTGGACCTAGGAGCGAGCTTGTGAGTGGCGGTAGAGCTAAGGTTGGGATAACACAGACAACCGAAAATCCGTAGATGATCATAGGAGGGGACTCTATGGTAGAGGATTTCGGTAGGGGTCATATTGTGAAGAGTGCTAGTAGGGAGAATATTTAGAACGTATTCTGACATTTTAGCAGCATAGACCCAGAATGATGGAGGGAGAGAGACATGAATCAATAGGATGCGAATCATGTTGTTAATGGTGCGTATGATTCTTTCAGCTTTACCATTTTGTGGTGAGGTGTGAGGGCAGGAGAAACAAAAAACCATGCCGTTATTGGTACAAAAACGGTGAAACATAGAGTTATTGAATTTACGACCATTATCGCACTGAAATGATTTTATGTCTTTTTCAAATTGTGTTTGAATGAACTTGCGAAACTCAAGAAATTTGACAAACACTTACGATTTAAATTTAAGAGGGTATAACCAAACATAGTGTGAAAAATCATCAAGCAACACAAGATAGTATTTATGACCGAGAGAACTAGAGATAGGATACGTCCATAAATCGGCATGCATAATATCAAAGGGAGCAAAGGTAACACTAGTAGATGATTTAAACGGAAGACGAATATGTTTGCCTAAAGAACAAGAAACACAATTTTGGGCAATCTTTCCATTACAAGTAATGAAATTGTTGCCTCTAAGAAAATTAAAGACTGAGACTCCTGGATGACCAAGCCTATTGTGAATAGCCGCTAGAGTGACGGGAGAGCAAGATCTGACATCGGAGGTGGAGGTGAATGGATAAAGACCCCCCGTGCTATTGCATCTCGTAAGAGGTGTCCCCGTATGAAGATCCTTCACAGTAAAACCAAAAAGGTCAAAGTCCACAGAGACAGAATTATTACGAGTAAATTGGCGGACATATATGAGGTTCTTAATTATGTGTGGGGCATATAGGGTGTGTTTGAGGGAGAAGGGTGGATGAGGAGGTTGTGTGTATGAGGTACCATAACCTTTAACTGGAATGCGTTGTCCACTACCAACTGTAACATATTGAGGATGCTTTAAACTAAATAGTTTAGGAATAGTACCTGCAGATTGGGTGACGTGAGATGTGGCACCTGAGTCCATGTACCAAGTATTGTCGCCGTTGCAGAGAGGTGTTGACGCCCGACCCAACTTCGCGGTGTCATGCCGGAGTAGGGCTACGGGACCTAACCCTGCATGAAGTGGGTCTGCTGCGAGGCTGGAGCGGGGCCCAACAAACCGGGGTAAGAATACGGATTGTAGGGCTGCATCGACTCGATCTGGGCGCCGCGTCTCAGATCAGCCGCGGCGCCAGATCGAAAGAATGCGCTGTAGACGAACTGCTGAGGAGCCGCGACCCAGTCGCTGTTGGGAGTTTTCCGGTGGCGTATGATCTTGGGGTTGCGAGTCGACAGTTAACACCTGTTGGGCGTGCTCATCCTGCTTAGCACGACGGGTTTCTTCGAGCAACAATTGTGAGCGAGCTTTGTTAAAACTTGGTAGCGGATCTTCCTGTTGGATCATGGTGGCCAAAGTATCATATTCGCCCTTAGTAAGGCCTGCAATCATTTGAAGCACCATTTTAGTGTCAGTAACAGGCGTGCCGACGTTGAAGATTTGATCCGCTAGAAGTTTAAGCTGCTTGCAGTACTCAGAAACATTTGAGAAGTTTTCAGGACGTGTTTTGTCGAATTGTTCTTCCAAATACACGGCACGAGTGTGCTTGTTGTCCTGAAAAATTTCCTCAAGGGTTGTGGAGTCAGATTTCATGATAGTAAGGAGCAGATCCTAAGAGATACTATCATATATCCACTGTTTGACGCCAGCGTCTAGACGACGTCAAGTAGAATCATCAACCTCCTGAGGGCGCGGAATTTTGCCATCAATATGATCAAGCACGTTATAGAGACATGCATGATTGCGAAACAGTTCAACCTGGGAGAATATCGTCGCTTTCTTGATCAAGAAGGATAGGGATATGGTTCTTGATGTTGGAAACAGTTAGGGCGGGATGAAAAGAGGATGATGACTTGGTGGTGGGATTTGTGGAGGAAGATGCGTCAAGGACAGCGGAAGAATTCTGAGTATCCATTTAGATAATAAAGGAATGGAGAAGAAAAATCAAGAATTTGGGTAGAGAAAGGAGGCGCCAATGAGATGCCGTGCTTGGTAGAAATTTTTTAGGGTTTTTCTTTCTAGGCTTTTGATACCATGTAAGATGATATTAATCTCCCCTGGGGAGTCTTTCATTAATATCAAGGTATATATATTGTACAATGTTCATCCCTTATACAATAGAAATCTTAAGCCTATACAAAAGAGGAATCCTAGTCTTACCATAATTATATTTATACAATATATAGAAATATTCTAATTATAGGTAGAGAATATATTGTTTCCTATATTTACACGGTTACAGACTTTCTACTTTTTTGTTTTTTTATACAAAATCAATTTTTTTATTGACAACCAAACATCTAACAATTTTTTCATAAAAGCTCTACTGAAAAGAAACTCTACTTCTATAAGCTCTTTTTAATAAGCTATATCAAACGGACCCTTAGTGTTTGACCAATCTTAAGATGTCTCACAAAGTGACAGTAAAGTAAGAGAATTTGTATATTCCATTGTAAGAAGATGGGATCATTGGCACAAATGTCCTTATTTTGGTTTTTTCTTTAATTTTTGTTCTTCACATCTGAATGTTCTAATTTTTTCCCTTGGGTATTTTAAGTCAATAATATTATAACGAAACTATCCTCCTATCTCACATAGCTTAGATTTTGCTCCTCCAATCTTATCTTTCTCCTCCTTCAAATTGCAAACCCAGGATCTGTGACTACAAAATTACCTAAATTACTAATGAAAATTGATGAAACTTAATCAAGTCTATAGGTGTGGGTCTTTACATGTTATGGATTCACCGTATTAGAATATCTTTAAAATACATAAATATATTACCGCGATGAATTATTGTTGGATTTGGATTAATATTATGACAATTGCAATTATTGAATTATTAGTTGATTGTTTATAATATTCTATAATATGCATTCCTAGAGATTACGTCGTTATTAATACTATGTGAGATATTAATATTATAACATAACTCTTAAAATAACATCGACTAATGATCATCAAGAATGAGATATCGATGATATGTGATAAGTCGACATGTGGTCTGCATCATATCCTAAGAGGATGTATGTCTCACCTGCTACGAGTAATGGTTACTCGTGATGGACACATGAATAATTTAGAAGTATTGGTATACCCTGCTGATATACTGTTTGTTATACAATGTATAAAGTATGATCATCGTGTGGGAGATAGAAATCCTTAGACCTGAGGTCGATACGCACCTTGTCTACAGAGTAATATACTTTGATCATGTCCTAAGCTCAAATATCTTATAGGTTGAGATACAACTTGTATTGGGTATGTTACGAAGTGGATTAAATGTGGTAGTTGAGCCAAGATTAGGATTCATTCCTCGAATAAATATTCGAAAGAACACTCAGATTCTCATATGATATTAGGTTGACTAAGGGTGTGTTTGGATTAGCTTCTGGCATAATTGATTATGGCAGAAGTGATTTATGTTTGGATGCAACAATGTAAAAGTGATTCTTATAATTGATTTATGTTTGGATAGTTTTGTTCAAAATTGCTTTTGAATGTAGAATTACCAAATGAACATACATATAAATAAAAATATACATATAAATAGATGGAAGTATGTAAATAAAAATTACAAATAGATAATACAATTTAAAGTGCAATATAATACTTAAATATTAGTAGAATATTATTACAATACTAATTTAAAGTGCAAATAGTATTTAAATATTATTACAATACTAATTTTGCATGTACTCTATAATGTATTATATTAATAATACATTATAAAAAAAAGAATAATATTATACTTAATAGTTATTTTAAAAAGTACATTGTAATCGGTTTTCAGTTAAAATTGTAGAGCACATTTTACCGCATTTGTCGGGACTAGCTTCATTTAAAATTCTTGGATTAACTTCATTTATATTAATAATACATTATAGAAAAAGGAATAATATTATACTTAATAGTTATTTTAAAAAGTACATTGGATTCAGTTTTCAGTTAAAATTGTAGAGCACATTTTGCCGCATTTAAAATATTAATAATATTCGGAGTATTTGAAGAATACAATAGAAAAAGGAGAAGAATAATCCAAATGAGTTGCACTATTCTCATTTCTAAGTACGAAAAATGTCCTAAAATTAACAATAGCATACTCAAAACAGAACATGAGTAGTATATTTGATTTTTTTAGTAATTATTTCTAGATATTTAAAGAGGGTAATGAAAGTTGTATATTTGAATGTTTTTTTAGTAATTATTTCTAGATATTTAAAGAGGATAATGAAAGTTGTATATTTGATTTTTTCTTTATTAATTATTTCTAGATATTTAAAGAGAGTAATGAAAGTATATATAATTATTGATGAAAATTAAAGAGGGTAATAAAGGAAAGGGTAAAATTCAAATTGAAATTAATGGCAAAATTGATTATGCCAGAATCAATTCTGGCAGAATTGATTTTGGCCAGCCAAACATGTCAATTTTCTGATTTTCACGAAAGTAGGTACCCAGAATTGATTCTGGGTACCCAAAAGCTAATCCAAATATGCACTAAGTTGTTGGCCAACGCAGTAGACATATCTATGATATGATCTTGTTGCCAACTAATATAGATGAGAAATAATGATCAAGCCATTTGGATAAACACTTGGCAGATCCTAAGCTTGATCGAGTGTGTCGTGACTGAAAGGATTTTATCTTCCCACATAGAGGTTTAGTTTACCAGGTTCGTGTAACTACACTTCACATATTGAATTCGTCTTCCGGCACCGTCTAGGAGTTCCGTGTAAACCCTAATATGATTAGTGTCGATATGTGAAGGCCTGTAGGGTAATAACACTAAGTCAATTGTTCCGTCGATCTAAGGATGTAATGAGAGAATATAAATGTTCGATTTATGATCGAGACATTTGAATGAATAATGATTATTTAATTAAGTCGAGATTAGATTACAAATTTAATTAAAATGAAAATGAGGCAAATTTAGATAAGGGCCACGACTCATGGGACCCAGGGCCGTGACGCCACCCACTGAGCGTCGCGTCGTCGCCTTGGCAGTGGGCCAGTTAGACTGACCCACTGCGTCTCGATTTCTGGGTCAGGCCCACGTGTAACCCTAGCTATGTTTTAGGATTAAAACGCAGCTATAAATACATGCCTTAAGGTCATAATTCATAAACTAGATTTCACAGATCATTCTAAGTCTTAGAGATTTAGTCTTACAATATCCTCTCGAACCTCTGCCGGATTTTCTAGCTTTCTGAGAAGAGGATTAAATCGAAGTTCTTGGACTTGCAATCGAGGAATCAATTGTGTGCGCACCTTCAGACGGATATACGAAAAGACTCCAGATTATCCAAACCGTAATTTTTCGTTCAAAGTATTATAGTTATATTATACATTTTATGTTTACATGTTTTTATATATCATTGCATAATCATCCTGCAGTTCGTCGCTTGTTGGGTTTGAAATTAAAATTTTCAAATTCCACTGCGTACACGAACCTAACAAAACCCTACAGTGGTATCAAAGTATGAGCTGTTTTGTGTGATTATGTAATGATTATTAATGAAAATATGGGTTAAGGTTTGTTTAAATCTAATTTTATGTCGTTTAGAAGCTTTAAAACCTTAAATCTTAAGAACGCATAAACATTGTCTTCTAAACTGTTGAACAATAATGTAATCGAGGAAGTCATTCCGATCTAACTCTTCTAAGTCAATGTGCGTAACCGGTTCGTTACGAACATGGTGCACTGAGACGAAGAACGAGAAGAGATTGGATGATGGTCGATGAATGTATTGTTTGATAGTGAAGGGGTACGAGGATGAATCTGCAAATCTGACGATGTTCATCCCAAAAGCTTAAAATTGATTTTTTGACTTTCCGCCTCTGAGGCGCCGCGACAACACTCACTAAGGGCCGCGACGCGGAGGCTCCAATTTTTTTAAATATATATATATATATATTCCGAAATCAGAAACTAGAGTTTTAAAGATTTCAGATTCTGATTCCGAAGTTTGAAAGTTTCAGAATATGAAATTAAAACTTTTCAAAATAAGCAGATTTGGTCCTTTTGGGCAATTCTATAATTAAGAAATTTTCTAAAAGTCAAATTTTTAAACTCTGGAAATTGCAGACATGTCCCTGAAACCTGAAAATATTTTCTGAAAATTAAAATTGGATTTTATGAATTTAATAGGGTTTAAATTGAAATTGTATTTTTTTGAGGGACTAAAGTATAAATTCTAAAAGTTTAGAATTTACAGTAATATCCTGAAAATCAGAAAATGTTTAAGGTCTATTTGACATAGACTTAGATTTTAGAGTTTGGACAAATTAACTCATGATTATCATTAATTGTGTATTATTGAATAATATACAAAAATATACTAAGTGTTTTAAATGCGTGCATTTAATTATGAGCATAATGTCCGCTATAACTGTTTGAGTAGTCGACTCCCAGTAATTGATTAAAACCGTTTTATATCATGCCTATTGGGTTGATGATTTTTTTCAACTAAATGTGTTTTAGTAATTGCATGATAAGATGTCGTGTGAGATATGACATAGAATGTTGATCTTGGTTGAAATACCCGAAACTGAAAATGTTCCCCAAATTTTAATACAAGTCTAAATTAGAACGCGTCGTCCATTTTATTTGTTAGAGTGCAAAATCTTTTTCGGCGACACAAATATTTATGCCAAAACATTTGTTCTAAGTCTACGAGGACTCAGGCTCTTTCATAGATGTGTCTAAATGTAAAAGTAGATGATAAACTTTTGTGGGTATTTACACCAAAGTGTTTGCTCACAAATGACAAGTTTACTTAGGTACATAAACGCAGTCGTGTAATGAGGTTGACTTGCTTAGACAAATCTTGGCGCCAAAGTGTCGGACTAATCTAAGGAAGCAAGATTAAAATGAAATATTTAATCAACCAAGAGTTGCAAATAAGATTTGCAATTGATTTAGAACCTACCAAGGTATGTTATTGAAGTTATCAGCCAAAACAAACGCGGATATAACATATGCTTGGATCTTGGCCCATTATGACCTTAAAATAAATCTAGGTCTGTATTCTACCATGAAGTCATAGAAGTATGCTAAAATAGTGGGAGCTAATTAAACAAAAGACCATATTGATTAGCCTAAACGAATGTGTATAATGGGAAATAAATTTTATTGTAGTTTCATGTCTATCTAACTCTTCATATCAGCAGAATGTCGAGCCTATCACTTAAGATGTTAATGGAAATGAACAAACTCACCGGACCGAACTGTCTGGACTGGCTTAGGAATCTAAGGATCGTCCTAAGGCAAGAAAGAATTGATTATGTGTTGGACAAAGTATTCCTCGAAGTGTCTGCTGAACATGCTTCATTTGATAAGGCAGTCTATCAGAAACATCTAGATGACCCCACCTCTGCACAATGTGTCATGTTGTCTTCCATGTCAGTGGAACTGCAGAGGCAACATGAGAACATGGGCCCCAACGAGATGCTAGAACATTTGAAGAGTCTCTATGACTCTCAGTCCCAGACAATGAAATATGAGCTGTTAATAGAGCTCTTCAAATGTAAGATGATTGAAGGGGACCAGGTGTCTCAACATGTGCTGAGGATGATATGACTGATAGAAAGGTTGTCATCGATTGGAACAAAGTTGCAGAATCCCGTCGCTTCCACACTCATCCTGAACTCTCTCCCTCGTTCATTCGAAATATTTATTGTAAACTTCAACATGAACGGAACAAAGGTGAGTCTGGCGGAGCTGCATAATATGCTAAAGACCTTTGAATCTTCAACTTCCAAGAGCAAAGTTGTGCTCATGGTGAGCTCCTCTAACCGGCCCAAGCCGAAAGGTAAGGAATGGCAGAAGAAGAAGGGCAAAACAATCGCTGCGCCCTCAGCTGTGAAGCCCAATGGAGGCGTGAAGAAGAAGAAGGCAACCCCGACTAAGGATGTATGCCTCAACTGTAATAGGAAGGGGCATTGGAATAAGGATTGCACTGCTCCAGGAGGAGAGAAGACATCAGGTGCTCCTGCCTCTAATGGACAAGGTATGTATGTCATTGAAATAAATTTATCTATAAACAATTCTCATTCCTGGGTATTGGATACCGCTTGTGTCTCACACATTTGTACAAATGTACAGGGGCTAACTGACAGCAGGAAGGTACGACCAAGAGAGGTGGACCTTCACGTTGGAAATGGAGCACAAGTTGATGCTGAGCGCATAGAACTTATAGATTAAATTTTCCTTCTAGCCACTGTTTAGTGTTGAACGATTGTTTTTATGTACCCTCATTAGCGAGGAACATCATTTCTATTCCAATTTTAAACATAGAGGGTTTTTCCTCATATATTTTTAATGGAAGTCAAGTATTGTCTTTTAATAATGTTATATATGGAACTGCGCCTCTTGTGGATGGATTGTATACACTAAACTGTGGTCGAGAAATTTTTAATGTACAAAATAAACGATGTAGAATTAGTAATAGAAACTCTACCTACCTTTGGCATTGTAGACTTGGTCATATCAAACAATGATAGTAAGGAAACTTGACTACCTCGAACCATTTTACTTGGAGTCTTATGGTAATTGCGAGTCCTGTTTGAAAGGTAAGATGACCAACAAGCCCCTTTCTGGGAAAGGTGTGCGATCAATGGAGGTTCTTGAGTTGGTACATACTGATGTATGTGGACCATTTTTTAATCAAGCTAGAGGAGGTTTCCCTTACTTCATCACTTTTACTGACGACTTGAAAAGGTATGGATATGTGTATCTTATGAGACATAAATCTGATGATTTAGAAAAGTTTAAGGAGTACAAGTCTGAAGTTGAGAAACAACTCGCAAAAAGTATCAAGATCCTTCGATCTGATCGAGGAGGTGAATACTTAAGCAAAGAGTTTCTAGATTACTTAAAGCTACATGGAGTTCATTCAGAATGGACACCTCCTGGAACACCACAGAAGAATGGTGTTGCCGAGAGAACAAAACCAAACCCTATTGGATATGGTTCGATCCATGATGAGCTTCTCAGATCTACCAACATACCTTTGGGGATATGCTATACAGACCTTAATATATGTTCTGAACAGGGTTCCTTCCAAATCAGTAGAAAAGACACCATATGAGATATGGTGTGGCAAGAAGCCAACTCTTAAACATATGAGACCCTGGGGTGTCCTGCATATGTTAAGAAGATGCTCACTGATAAGTTGGAATCGAAAAGTGACAAATGCTACTTCGTGGGGGTATCCAAAGGAAACTAAGGGATACTACTTCTATCTTCCTGGAGAACATAAGGTCATTGTTTCCTGGAATGTAACTTTTCTTGAAGAAGAATATGTCTACAAGGAAGAGAGTTGCACAGAGATAGAACTTGAAGAAATTCAAGAACCACGAGATAAAATAGAGGTTGAATCCTTGCCGAATGACCAAGACAAGAATTCAGTGGGAGTTTTTGGCGAAGATTGGGTACTTCGAGTACGCCCTTCGGCCAGTGGGAGTATTATGAGGAACAATGCAGAAATTCAAGATCCCCATACACAACCCTTGAGAGTAAATGCAATGGTTGCACCTCCTCCCATTCAGGAAAGACATACAAATGATATTCCTGAAAACTCTCAAGGTGGTGGATTATCCAACACACAAAAACCTTCTCACAGTCAGAATATACCTAATACTGAACTGCAAAATAATCAACTCCGTAGGTCCACTAGGACTTATCGTCCTCCTGAAAGACTAAATCTACTTATGGAAACACACAGTGAGATAGATATTCCCGATGACGATGAGCCTACAACCTATAACAAAACAATGTTGGACATTGATTCGAAGAGATAGCAAGAAGCCATAAAATCCGAAATGGAATCTATGTACGTCAATCAAGTATGGAACTTAGTTGATTTGCCAAGTGGGGTTAAACTCATAGGATGCAAATGGGTCTTCAAGAAGAAGATTGATGCATTTGGCAAGGTATAGAGTTATAAAGCAAGACTGGTGGCTAAAGGTTATAATCAACGGCATGGAGTCGATTATGACGAAACCTTTTCACCTGTTGCTAAGATTAAGTCCATTCAGATTTGCTTGCGATAGCTGCATATTATGACTACGACATTTGGCAGATGGACGTCAAAACCGCTTTCCTCAATGGTAATCTAATTGAGGAAGTGTATATGAAATAACCCAAGGGTTTTTCATCTGAGTCCAAACCAAATGTTGTATGCAAGCTACAGAAGTCCATTTATTGGCTTAAGCAAGCCTCAAGGAGTTGGAACATTTTCTTTGACATGACTATCAAGTCATTTGATTTAGTCAGAAGCAAAGAGTATCCTTGTGTTTATAGTAAACGCAAGGATGAGAGTATTGACTTCATTATTATATATGTTGAGACATATTGATAATGGGAGACAATAAGAGTCTCATGCAGTCAGTGAAGGAGTGGTTGTCCAGTACCTTTATGATGAAGGATTTGGGTGAAGCCTGCTACATTCTGGGAATTAGGATTTATAAAAATAGACCTAATAGATTGTTGGTGTCACGACCCGACCCCGGGACCGCGACTGGCGCCCTACCTGGGCACCCTTACAGGTAAACATCAGAGAAAATCAGCGGAACATACATGAAACTTAGAAATAAAACATCGTAAGTAAAACAACAGGTTAGCCGATAGGGCTACCTTCCTGAACATATATAAAAACAACCGAAGCAGTTGCCTCTTTTCTTTTTACAAACTGACCCACCATATGTGAATACAGACCTCTAGGAATAACAACTGAACAACTGTGGCGGGACAGGGCCCCGCCATACCCCTGAATATACATGAATCTACTACCTCGGGAAACCGCATAAAGAGATAAGCCTCCGAGCAAATGGAGCTTTTCTCAAAATCAACCGAGATCCTATGAGCAAGGATCACCAACACGGGTACCTAAAACTGCGGCATGAACGCACTTCGGGCGGGGTCGATAACAAAAATTTAATATGGAAGAATATAACGTCTGAAGAAACAAATCATAATCAGATAAAAGAATGACAAGGACAAGTATAAAAATACATACGGATCCTCGTGTCATTACCACTTATGAACTTAATCGCACTCTTATTATCCTTTCCATTCCCAATAAAAGTTATAGTCACATTCTTACGCATTATTTAGAAAAAGAATCATTAAGTTCATTACCATATAACTTACTTATCTTTCATAACATAGTCCACCCACTACGAGGGACACATATACTACCCTACCAACTGGGACGCGATCAAGTCACACTAATATCAAAGCATGCCCGTGGAATCCCCATCACCGCCGATACTATTAGTGTAAAATATAACCATGTGACGCGCGTGGCATCCCACCTCACCGCTTGCATACATACACAATACATATATATATATCCCGCGTGGAATCCCACATCACCGCGATCCCAGTGGTATAATAATACACCAATAGGCATACATGAACACCAAGTCCCACCGGTGGTATAGCGTCGGGGTCTACCCTCACTTATACTCTACCTGGAGAAGGTGGTAAGCGGTGGTATAGCATCTTGGTCTACCCTCACTTATACTCTTACCTGGAGAAGGTGGTATAACGTCTTGGGGCTTGCCTCATTTATACTCTTACCCTATCTCGACTGGTCACAAACAACACATAAAGCGGGTGGTACAGTCTTGGGGTTTACCCTCACTTATACTCTTACCGAGAAGGTGGTATAACGTCTTGGGGCTTCTCATTTATACTCTTACCCTATCTCGACCGACCATCAAACAAGACATAAGCACTACCATGTCTTTTATAAAATCCGGAATTTAACCCAAGTGCTACAAATAACGGAAGATACCCGAATCCCACATCACCGCTTCAGACGTCCAAGTAACTTATAACAAGACAAATACTCCAACCGAGAGTCGCGGCATCGTAATAAAACATAATACTTGCACTCAAAGGCTATCACCAGACACATAGGCTAATTCTCAATTAACAAGCCAAAGTACTTATCAGCACAAATAGAATAATTCTCATTTAACAAGCCAAAGTACTTATCGGCACAAATAGAATAATTCTCATTTAACAAGCCAAAGTACTAATCAAGGCATCACATAGAATTATTCTCAATTAAACAAGCCAAAGTACTTATCGGCACAAATAGAATAATTCTCATTTAACAAGCCAAAGTACTAATCAAGGCATCACATAGAATTATTCTCAATTAAACAGCCAAAGTACTACGACGACATTCTTTTCAAAAGACTCCTTTCCAAATAAAACTTCCCGATACTAACAACCGTAGTATCAAGTCCTATTCACCTTTCAAGACAAGTCACAATACCTTTTAGAAAATACAATTACAGCTTCTAAGTCAAGTGACTTCTTTATTTAAAACCTTAAGCAATTGGTACCTTTAAAACAATTTGCCCTTCCTTAACACAAGTTATTTCTTTGCTTACTCTATTAGAGAAAACCATTCTCTTAACCTTCCATAAAGCCGTTATAACCGACTTCCCATAAAGCCGTTATAACCCTTTATGGTTTAGACCAACACGTTCATTTTATAACCAAGAGACTTCTACTTTTTGAAACCAAGTATTAAATACTTTCAAATAAATTCTCATAACTTTCAAAAATACAAATAGTCTCTTAACCCTTAGAAAACAAGTGACTCCTTTTATTATAAAACCTTAGGCAATTAATGCCTTAAAACAAGTGGCCTTTTCACTAAAATCAAATCACTTATCTTTCCATAAAGCAAATATAACTAACTTCCCATAAAGCCGTTATATTCACTTTATACCTTAGCCCAAAAACAATTTCCTATCCAAGGGACTTATACGTTTAAAACGGAACAAGTATCACATACTTTAAAACTCTTCAAGTCCCTTAACTTTAATAACACTTAAGACATCCTTTATACTTTCAAAGAAGTGAGTTAATCTCCCAACTCACCCGACTTGGCTATTCACAAACTAGTAAAGGATATCAAGGTGTCAGACGCTCACCGTACTACATCGTGCAACTAGTCATGCTCAAAGATAGGAAAAGTTCTACATGTAGTAGATCACACAACTACCTCTTAACTTCTAAGAGTAACAGAAACATGAAATGATACCACCGTATATTCCATACATAGAATCATGCCAAAGGAAGGAAGAGGTTCACATACCTCGCGACGATTGTCGACAAGTAGCAAAATGCTCCAAAGTACTTCAACCTTGAGCTATTCCATTCTTCAAGTGGGATACGCTATACTTAGTACATCAACCTATAATGGTCACCATACGTCCATTAACCTCTTACTTCATCGTAGAATATTCTAGGTGCTAAGTCGCTAAATTCTACGGAAAATCTGACAAAGACCTCCTTTGTTTCTACTCACTTTGCCACCTTTTCAAGGCCGAATACAATAACCAAACAGCCCCAATTGGCTCACAATTTAGAAGGTGGTCCAATACAAATGAATAACAAACTAATACAAACTACAAGTCCAAATTCGGCCACCTTGAGTTCAACAATACTAATTCTTATCCAATTTCCATTTCAATCCTAACTTGGTAGCATAACATGATATCTAGTCGCAACCAATTATAACTACTATAATCTTCAAGTCAATTACATGCGACGATTCTAATAACGATCAAATTGTATTCCAACTTAACATGACTTACTGTCCATTTCGAACTTAAGCTACAAGTAGTCCATAATACTTATAAACTTCAACTTAACAACTTCATGCTAGCAACATGTAAAGTTAACAACAACAATATAAATAATCTTGTAACACTTTCAAAGAACAAGATTATACCTCAACGAATTGTAATCCAATCTTCAAAACCGAAGTTGCTCCTTAGCAACCTAGAGCCTCATAAAGACACCTCAATCCGATCCTTGATACCCTTAGAACCACACCAACAACTTTCCTTCAAACCTCCAATCCAAAACCTAGAAAGCCACTAGGTTTTCACTTTGCGACTAATCCGAAAACTATCTTTTTCCGAGATTTTTCTATTGAGATATGCCTACAATACACATAGGGACCTTGGTTTAAAGTGGGAAGATTATTGGATAACAAACAAAAAAATTTCTTGTGGGAAGCTAGCCTAACCCGAGAGCACCTCCTTGGATTCTTGAAATTCTTGGAAATTTTTCTAACTGTCAAACTTGGTCTTGCTACTAGTAGTGTTATATAGAACCTTGGAGGGTCAAGATGCAAACAATTGGGTGGTTTGGATGATCTGTAATTAAAATATCAAGACTTAGGACCCTTTGACTTAGTCAATTTTGTCAAGCTAATTAATTGGAAGACTTAGTCATCCTAAGGCTATGGTCAATGACCATTTTGGCCATGCCTAAAATCGTCCAAGGCATCAATAAGGGGGGGTGACAAGTGTCACCCACCCATTCGTCACAATATTACGTTTTCCGACAATTTCATAATTCCGAGAAATTTTTACAAGTCTCCAATCTTAACACCGTGAGTTCTTACGCACGTTCTACACCATGTCCTGTAAATACGGGGTGTAACATTCTTCCCCCCTTAGAAACATTCGTCCTCGAATGTTCTTTCGGAGTCAAACTTATAATTAGCGACATAGTTCTCTTTCACAACCCCGACATACCAACAATGCCGCACATGGCCCTAATACCTTGTACACGCATACCCGTCCATCACAAGCCCAAAAGAGGTTACCTTTTCGCACTTCCAACTCCTTCTAACATACATACATAACTTCCATACCTATTCGCCTCTAATCTTTGGAGTCACTCTATGAAACAATATAAGGTCATTTCCGCCACTACTGGTTCGGTGAACGCGCCCCAACCCGTAAAACAATTAACTAGACTTGGGCCTTGCACCAGGACTCGCCACGTAGAGGAACTACTACCAACTGATCCCACTCCATTCCAGGCCATGGGAGACCCGTAACAGTCCTCAACCACTCGTCACGCACTTAACTCTTATCCTTGGTCTGACTTAAAATCTTATTACAGAGAAAACCTTATATACCTAAGGTCTCGGCAGTAATCAATATTCTTAGGCTCGCAATTTCCATGCTCCCAGCCTACCTTATCAGTCCCCCCGTAAACGGGTACAAAAACTTCTCATAAAACCATAACCATGTTGTCTCGATCACAACAACCATTACATACTCTATACAGGCCTTATCCGTATAATTCTCTTAAGCATACTACACAGCTTGATCTATTAACATGACATTCCGTTAGGTTCCTTAATATGGCTTCTTAAGGGTCCACTACCCTATCAGACAGCTCATCCTTTCCCAATTATCTCGAAATAAAACACAAAACCTTGGCGAAAATCCTTTAACTACTCCATACCTTCCAGTATCTAGTTAGTTTTTTACCAATTCCTGGTACTTTAAAATCATTCTAGGCAACACGCGTCTGACCCTCATACATAACTCCGTATAGATGTATGTCACAATACCAACTATACTATAATCATTACCAACCTGGATACGCAATCCACATAGTCATTCCCGGTCATCACGCTTTCTCAGAATGCAATCAACATAACTCGTTAGGAGGACGACTTAACAATACAAACTATCGCACGATCTCGGAGTGAGAAGAATGGAAACCAATCCTAAATGTCCTGCAGCCTCCCGATTATAGATGTGGTGCACAACACACCGATAATCAAGACTCTACTAGACACGATGCGTAGACACTTTCCGAGACTAATCGCTCGATACCACTTTTGTCACGACCCGACCTCGATCGCGATCGCGCCCTACTGGGCACCCACGGTAAACATCGAGAAAATCAGCGAACATACATGAAACTTAGAAATAAAACATCGTAAGTAAAACAAAGTTAGCCGATAGGCTACCTTCCCAACATATATAAAAACAACCGGTTGCCTCTTTTCTTTTTACAAATCGACCCACCATATGTGAATACGCACTTAGAATAACAATCGAACAATCGTATGACGGGCCCCGCCATACCACGAATATACATGAATCTACTACCTCGGGAAACCGCATACAAGAGATAAGCCTCGGAGCAAATGGAGCTTTTCAAAATCAACCGAGATCCTATGAGCAAGGATCACCAACATGGGTACCTAAAACTGCGGCATGAACGCACGGCGGGGGTCGATAACAAAAATGCAATATGGAATGTAATATAACGTCAAGAAACAAATCATAATCGTACAAAAGAATGACAAGGACAAGTATAAAAATACATACGGATCCTCGTGTCATTACCACTTATGAACTTAATCGTACCTTATTATCCTTTCCATTCCCAATAAAAGTTATAGTCACATTCTTACGACATTATTTAGAAAAGAATCATTAAGTTCATTACCATATAACTTACTTATCTTTCATAACATAGTCCGACCCACTACGGAGGGACACATATACTACCCGGCCCAATCTGGGACGCGATCAAGTCACACTAATATCAAAGCATGCCCGTGGAATCCCCCATCATCGCCGATACTATTAGTGTAAAATATAACCATGTGACGCGCGTGGCATCCCACCTCACCGTCTACACATACACAATACATATATATATATCCCGCGTGGAATCCCACATCATCGCCGATACCCAGGGTATAATAATACACCAATAGGCATACATGAACACCAAGTCCCACCGGTGGTATAGCGTCTTGGGGGTCTACCCCTCACTTATACTCTTACCCTGGAGAAGGTGGTAAAGCAGGTGGTATAGCATCTTGGGGGTCTACCCTCACTTATACTCTTACCCTGGAGAAGGTGGTATAACGTCTTGGGGCTTGCCTCATTTATACTCTTACCCTATCTCGACTGGTCACAAACAACACATAAAGGTGGTACAGCGTCTGGGGTTTACCTCACTTATACTCTTACGGAGAAGGTGGTATAACGTCTGGGCTTGCCTCATTTATACTCTTACCCTATCTCGACCGACCATCAAACAAGACATAAGCACTACCATGTCTTTTATAAAATCCGGAATTTAACCCAAGTGCTACAAATAACGAAGCATACCCGTGGAATCCCACATCACCGCTTGCGACGCCCAAGTAACTTATAACAAGACAGTACCCAACCGAGAGTCACGTGATCGTAATAAAACATAATACTTGCACTCAAAGGCTATCACCAAAGACACATAGGCTAATTCTCAATTAACAAGCCAAAGTACTTATCAGGCACAAATAGAATAATTCTCATTTAACAAGCCAAAGTACTTATCGGGCACAAATAGAATAATTCTCATTTAACAAGCCAAAGTACTAATCAAGGCATCACATAGAATTATTCTCAATTAAACAAGCCAAAGTACTTATCGGGCACAAATAGAATAATTCTCATTTAACAAGCCAAAGTACTAATCAAGGCATCACATAGAATTATTCTCAATTAAACAGCAAAGTACTACGACGACATTCTTTTCAAAAGACTCTTTCCAAATAAAACTTCCCGATACTAACAACCGTAGTATCAAGTCCTATTCACCTTTCAAGACAAGTCACAATACCTTTTTAGAAAATACAATTACGGCTTCTAAGTCAAGTGACTTCCTTATTTAAAACCTTAAGCAATTGGTACCTTTAAAACAATTTGCCCTTCCTTAACACAAGTTATTTCTTTGCTTACTCTATTAGAGAAAACCATTCTCTTAACCTTCCATAAAGCCGTTATAACCGACTTCCCATAAAGCCGTTATAACCCTTTATGGTTTAGACCAACACGTTCATTTTATAACCAAGAGACTTCTACTTTTGAAACCAAGTATTAAATACTTTCAAATAAATTCTCATAACTTTCAAAAATACAAATAGTCTCTAACCCTTAGAAAACAAGTGACTCATTTTATTATAAAACCTTAGGCAATTAATGCCTTAAAACAAGTGGCCTTTTCACTAAAATCAAATCACTTATCTTTCCATAAAGCAAATATAACTAACTTCCCATAAAGCCGTTATATTCACTTTATACCTTAGCCCAAAAACAATTTCCTATCCAAGGGACTTATACGTTTAAAACGGAACAAGTATCACATACTTTAAAACTCTTCAAGTCCCTTAACTTTAATAACACTTAAGACATCCTTTATACTTTCAAAGAAGTGAGTTAATCTCCCAACTCACCCGACTTGGCTATTCACAAACTAGTAAAGGATATCAAGGTGTCAGACGCTCACCGTACTACATACGCAACTAGTCATGCTCAAAGATAGGAAAAGTTCTACATAGAGTAGATCACACAACTACCTCTTAACTTCTAAGAGTAACAGAAACATGAAATGATACCACCGGTATATTCCATACATAGAATCATGCCAAAAGGAAGAGGTTCACATACCTCGCGACGATTGTCGACAAGTAGCAAAATGCTTCAAAGTACTTCAACCTCGAGCTATTCCATTCTTCAAGTGGGATACGCTATACTTAGTACATCAACCTATAATGGTCACCATACGTCCCATTAACCTCTTACTTCATACACGTAGAATATTCTGTGCTAAGTCGCTAAATTCTACGGAAAATCTGACAAAGACCTCCTTTGTTTCTACTCACTTTGCCACCTTTTCAAGGCCGAATACAATAACCAAACAGCCCCAATTGGCTCACAATTTAGAAGGTGGTCCAATACAAATGAATAACAAACTAATACAAATTACAAGTCCAAATTCGCCACCTTGAGTTCAACAATACTAATTCTTATCCAATTTCCATTTCAATCCTAACTTGGTAGCATAACATGATATCTAGTCGCAACCAATTATAACTACTATAATCTTCAAGTCAATTACATGCGACGATTCTAATAACGATCAAATTGTATTCCAACTTAACATGACTTCTCGTCCATTTCGAACTTAAGCTACAAGTAGTCCATAATACTTATAAACTTCAACTTAACAACTTCATGCTAGCAACATGTAAAGTTAACAACAACAATATAAATAATCTTGTAACACTTTCAAAGAACAAGATTATACCTCAACGAATTGTAATCCAATCTTCAAAACCGGTTGCTCCTTAGCAACCTAGAGCCTCATAAAGACACCTCAATCCGATCCTTGATACCCTTAGAACCACACCAACAACTTTCCTTCAAACCTCCAATCCAAAACCTAGAAAGCCACTAGGTTATCACTTTGCGACTAACCCGAAACTATCTTTTCCGAGATTTTTCTATTGAGATATGCCTACAATACACATAGGGACCTTGGTTTAAAGTGGGAAGATTATTGGATAACAAACAAAAAAATTTCTTGTGGGAAGCTAGCCTAACCCGAGAGCACCTCCTTGGATTCTTGAAATTCTTGGAAATTTTTCTAAGTGTCAAACTTGGTCTTGCTACTAGTAGTGTTATATAGAACCTTGGAGGGTCAAGATGCAAACAATTGGGTGGTTTGGATGATCTCTAATTAAAATATCAAGACTTAGGACCCTTTGACTTAGTCAATTTTGTCAAGCTAATTAATTGGAAGACTTAGTCATCCTAAGGCTATGGTCAATGACCATTTTGGCCATGCCTAAAATCGTCCAAGGCATCAATAAGGGGGGGTGACAAGTGTCGCCCACCCATTCGTCACAATATTACGTTTTCCGACAATTTCATAATTCCGAGAAATTTTTACAAGTCTCCAATCTTAACACTGTGAGTTCTTACGTACGTTCTTACACCATGTCCTGTAAATACGGGGTGTAACAGTTGGGGCTGTCACAGTCGGTCTACATAGATAAAGTTCTTAGACGTTTTTCTATGAAAAATTCCAAGAAAGGCGGTCTACATATGGGTCAAGACATCAAGTTATGTAAGAAGGATAGTCCTTCTAATGTTGTAGAACCTGAGCGCATGAAGAGGATCCAATATGCTTCGTCTATATGATATATCATGTATGCATTGTACTAGGCCAGATGTGGCCTTTGAACTTAGTATGACTTGCAAATTCCAGCAGAATCCTGGGGATGAACATTGAAAAGCAGTCAAAAGTATTCTTAAGTATCTTAGACGAACTAAAGATTACTTCTTGATCTATGGCGGAGAAGAAAAGTTAGCTGCTACTGGGTATACTGATGCTAGCTTCCGGACAGATATTGATGACTTCAAATCTCAGTCTGGTTACACGTTCATTTTCAATAGTGGGACCCGCTAAGTCCATATGCCCCTCCGCTCCGGAATAACTCATCGGATCACAGAGCCAGCTCTTGGATGTAATAATATCATGTTGCAGGCGTGCAACTCCATTCCCCGCGTATCAATATCAGCTCAGTGTTGCCAGAATCTCAACATTGTTCTTATCTTTCTCAGTTTCTTGGACCCACATCATAATCATACCACTCCAATATCAATATCACAGAGCCATGAGTAAGTGAATTCAAATGAAAATTTAAGGCAATATATCATGATACAATGAGATGAAACCAAATAAGAAATGAAATATCACATGCTTTAAAGAATTCAATACACATACATAATCAAAGTACAATCCAAGATATCATATCGAAATTATGTGTGATGAGTAAACATATCAATCAACTATGGAGATAAGCCCACATATGGTGACAAGCCCAAATAATCAGCAGTCGGAACCAGCAAAAGACTGATTCCCCAAACCCCATAATCACAGTTCAACACAGTTACCCACTCAGACGTTGACCCCAAAACACACCCAATACCCCACAATATTTATAACTAATTATGAAATTCTATCAAAATCTCAAAAAGCTAAATTGTAGCATATCTCTGTGCCGAACAGGTGCGCCAACAATCAAGCATCAGTGATAACCTTGACCTTTATTCGCGCCTCATGATAATCGAAGTCTATTCATGCATATAATACTCGTTAAAATAAGACTTACACCAAATAAGTACATAACCTTTAATAAGAAATACGACAAATATGGACCTCGAGCCCACTTCACGAAGACTCAAACTTTAATACCCAAAAACCATTAATACATACTAGGTTGTCATATCCTTAACTTAATTTAAATTCTATATAAATTTGAACCCTTAATTGAACAATAATAAAAAAGCCCCAATTTAAAATCCTAGAAATTCCCCCAATTAAAAATAGGCTTTTATTTTTAATTTAGGACTTACAACATGATAATCTAACATAATCCAGTCCTAATAAAAGATATTAACACAATTTGATCTCTAAACCTCTATTAAAATCAATAGCATAGCTCTCTTAATCTTCAAGGAACTTACTATCATTTCCCCCGATTTAATAACACACTACATCACCATTAATGAACTTAGAAATATAAACTTAAATCATAAATGAAAGAAACTCTTACCCAAGGTTGAAATTGTTCCTAGGGTTTTGAAAATACTCCAAGGCGGTACTAGTCGAGATGTTTTCTATTTTGGGAAAGAGAATTCTGACCTAGAAAGTTTATAGGACACCTAATACAGTACTTCCGCCACAACGGAATCGACTCCGCTGGAGTGGACCCACTGCAGTGGACAAAACCCCCGCTGAAGGGGTATCACATGACATCTCGCCATAATTACACGAAGAGCACACCTCCACAGGAACAAACACGCCCCTACGGATAGACTCTCCGTCGTAACGAAAATCCACAAATCTCAGACTCCCTCTTTGGTGAGCCAACCTCTCGCCGAGGCGGACACGCCAGATTGGATACTGATGCCATCAAAGCATCCGCTAGATACCAGTAATGAGAAAATAGCTCCAAACCTCTACCAACCACCCAAAATACTCTGAGACCACCCTGAACACAAACCAGATATGCTCGTCTATGGTAAACAGTGCTACGAACTCAATCGTACCCTCTAATTACACACTTAACCAGGCTAAGACATACTTTTCTTATGAATCATCTGGGAAAACCAACTATCTAAATTTTACAAATAAAGCCACAAAATATCACTCGGAAGCAAACCAATGATTCGACTAAGTCTTAAATGATCATGCGGAACCACCAGAAGTGACGGAACCCGAAACGAACAAATCAAGCCAAAAGTTAACCTTGAGTCCAACTAACCAACTCTAAGTTTCTACACTTTAGGGTTTTTATCTGAAACACAAATTAATGGACCTCAGGATCCATGCCAAACATCCCCACATATCACAAACCCCATATAGAGTCTATAAGAGGGGTCAAACAAGCAAATAAGGATCTTTATCTATAAATGATCAGACTGGTTGTTACATTAGATACAATTAAAATAATATTAATCCTCGAATGGAGAGAAACAAATAGAGAAAATGTATCAAAAGTAGTGAAAAAGCTAGGATATTTGCTCTACATATCACACTCGGTCTCCCAAATCGCCTTCTCAACAGGATGGTGCCTCTAACCTTTATAGAAGATATCTCCTTCGATCTCAACTTCTTCATTTGCCTGTCTAAAATAACCACATGCTCTTCCTCAAACTCTAAATTCTGATCAAGAAATACGGAGTGCCACTAAATGATATAAGAACTGTCAGCATGATACTTTTTCAGCATAGACACATAGAAAACCAAATGAATGCCAGAAAGACCTAGTGGTAGAGAAAACTCATATGCCACATCATCTCGAAGGGTCCAATATACCTCAAACTCAACTCCAATCTCTTTCCTCTCATCACACACTTCAAAAGAACCTTGTCACCTACCATAAACTGTAAGTCTCAGACCTTCCGATCCGCATACTCCTTCTGCCTACTCTGCGCTGCCAGAAGATTTTCTCGGATCACCTTCACTTTCTCTAATGAATCCCTCAACAAATTAGAACCTCAAAGATGAACCTCGAATGCATCAAACCAACTAATCAGATTGATATCTCCTACCATATAAAGCCTTGAACTATGCCATATCATTACTGGAGTAATATATGTTGTTGTATGCAAACTCTGCCAAGGAGAAGAATTGGTCCCAATGACTACCAAAATCAATCATGTAGGCTCGTAACATATCCTCCAATATCTGAATAGTTCGCTAGGACTGACCGTCGGTCTAAGGGTGAAACATTGTAGTGAGATCCAAGCGAGTACCCAACTCTCTATGCAAAGTCTGCCAGAAATGCAAAGTAAATTGAGAACCCTAATCCAAGATAATAGAAATAGGCACCTATAAAGATAAACAATCTCTTGGATGTAAATCTTAGCCAATTTATCTGCATTATAAGTCGTCTAAACTTGAATGAAATGCGCGGACTTGGTCTATCAATCAACAATGACCCAAATAACATCAAACTTGCCCAAAATATTGGGAAATCCAACAATGAAATCAATGGAAATCCTCTCACTTTTACTCGAGAATGAGCATCATCTGAGACACACAATCGGGACACTGGTGCTCATACTTGACTTGTTGGCAATTCTAACACCGAGACACAAAATGGCAATGTCTCTCTTTATTCTCCTCCACCAATAGTGCTGCCTCAAATCACAGTACATTTTAGTAGCATATGGATACATCGAATACCTAGAGTTGTGGGCCTCTTCCATAATCAATATAGTCAAATCCCCACGCGAGGTACATACACTCTACCCTTAATCCTCAAAACACCCTCACTATCAACCATGGCCTCCTTAGCCTCACCCCTCATCACCTTATCTCAAATATTACACAACCTTACATTATCATACTGGTGAGTCTGAATCTGATCCAAAAGAGATGGCCTCGCCTCCACACAAGATAGAATCCTACCCAAATTCAAAATATCAAGTATCAAAAAATGGTTGGCTAAATAATGTACCTCTAATGCCAAATGATGCTCTAAAACAACCAAACAAGTTAAACTCCCCATGCTTATTGCTTTTTGGCTCAAGGCATCTACCACCACATTGGCCTTACCTAGATGGTAAAAAATGGTCATGTCATAATCTTTCAACAACTCCATCCATTGACGTTGTCTAGAATTCAAACCCCTCTAATTAAACATGTGCTGAAGACTACGGTGGTCGGTATACACCTGTTAGGATATTTTTCAATTTCTCAACGCAAGTGTACACATCGTTACAAGTAATATAGTCTGTAAGACCGAATATCGTCCACAGAGACTGGTGATCAAGTACCGAACTTCTAAACTTTGGTTTCTATTTGGCAATCGATAAATTGTTTGGTTTTATATTTAACTACTAGAATAATTGCAAGAATTAAACTAAATTGTTGAAGTTGTGATCAGTTATGAAGGAATTAGGGCTTCCAATCTCCTTAACTATCCATTATTTCACTTGTTAATGCAATGCTAATGAGTCTTCTTCTTATTAAGATAGCAGGTTAACTAGTCTGTCATCATATTCCGTTTAGGATATACGAGAGATCAATCTTGTGCAGAAACCTTCTATATTTCTATGATAGATTTTACCACACAAGAGGATTAAGAACAATAACCTTAAACACTACACAAGTATCAGGGTACTTTCGTCCACGATTTTAACCTATGTCTAAACAACTACAGCATATTCAAATCTCTCATCTCGGTTCTCAATTCGAAATCATATAAGTTATGACAATTAATGGCCAGTAAATCATCAAGCAATCAAAGAAATATTGAATAGATCTTAATAATGTTGAAGAATAAATCAATTAACTAATGCATTAACTATATGAAAAAGTTTCAAGAAGATTCGATGGAAAACCCTACTAAAGTAATTAGCTCGTAAACATTGTCATGTCAAGCACTAACTTACAATTCAACATAACTGAAATAAACTAAGGGAAAAGAAAAGAAATACTTAGAACTAGGTCTCCAGTCGTAGCCTCCAAGCCTTGCCTTGTGATGTGTGTTATGATGGATGATAAAATTGTTACACCCCGTAAGTCCAGGACATGTAGAAGAGAATGTACGAAAGGAAACAAGACTTGGAAATTGGTACGGCAGGAAGAATTGTTTTTCCGACGGAAAATGTTCCGAACGTCGGAAAGGAAAAATGTTCGTTGTTGAGAATTGGATTCTCAAAATACATTATTTGAAGAGTTTGAGACTTAGTAATATTATGGAAATTTATTGTTACGGATTTGGTCACGTGGGGCCCACCCGAGGAATTTTATATTTTGTGGGCCCACGAGGTTACTGAATTTTATGGACGAATGAGAGGGCGACACGTGGCACCCCAACAAGTGGTCTTGGACGAAAATGTTAAGGGTAAAATGGTCATTTACCATGGTGGAAGATAAGTCTTGCTAATTAAGAGCTTGAGATTGTTGACCAAGTCAAGGGCCATTTGGCTTGATCCCTATCATCCAATTAATACAAGTGTTTTTATCTAAGCCCTCCATTGTGTGTTATAAGCTTACTACTAGTGCAAGACTTGCCATTTTAACACTTAGAAAAAAATCACACTAGTTGTTCTTCATGGAGTAGCTCTCGGCTAAGTGCATTTTCCCACATGAAAAATTTGTAGTTTTGATCCATTAGCCACAAGACTTTAACCCAATGTCCCTTAGGGTATTGTAAGGATATCTCAATAGAAAGATTTCGGAAAAACGGAGTTTTCACGTTAGTCGCAAGGCGGAAACCGAAGGAGTTCTTCAACTTTGAAGTTGGAACTTGAAGATGGGTTCTTCATAGGCCTCTAAGGAGTGCTTGGAGCGGATTGGAACCTAAGGAAAGGAGCTAAGAATTGCTAAGGCGCGACTTTGGAATCTTGGAAATTTTAAGGGCTTTAAAGGTATATTCTTGTCGTTGTAGCAATTAAGGTTTACTTATCATTGTAGCTATGGTTTTAGCAAGCATGAGTTATATAGTATGAAGTTTGATATGTTTATTGGCTATTGGAACCCTAATCCGAAATCTAGCATGTTTAGCTTTAAGATTGGAATTCAAGTTGTTTTTTTTAGTTTAAGTCGTCGCATGTTGAATAAAGAAGGAAATTTTAGTTGTTGAAGTTGTTTATGACTAAGTAACATGTTGACCTAAGAACTTGAATTTGGAAAAGGATTGGAAAAGACTTTGAATTGTTAGTATGTAGTCGTCGAGAATGGCTTGAGTTTTAAGCTATTTCGTATGAATTGTGGGCGGAATATTACACGTATTGTAAGGCATGTAATCCCCTTTGTTTGGTTGTTGTTTGGAGCCTTAAATGTGGCTTGTTGTTATTGTATTCGGCCTTGAAAAGGTGGCAAAGTGAGTAGAAACAAAGGAAGTGCTGCCCGATTTTCCGTAGAATTAGAGACTAAATACTTAGTATTATTCTACATAGAGACTAGAAGTTGATAGCCTTGTTGTGACCATTATAGGTTGACACTTCTACGTACGGTGTATTCGGCTTAGCTTGTGGATTTAGCTAAAAGGTATGTGAACTATCTCCTCTTCTAGCATGAGTCCTTAGAATAAAGAAAGTAAGTTCTACTCTCGAATGATCCATTCCTTGCTTGTATTTGGATTGCCTAAAATAGAATTTGTTCTATGTACTTCCTTGAGTGTACTTTTATGTTTAAATTGTAAGTAGTATAATCCATTTCCTTAGGGAAGTTTGGATTCTTAAAAGTGAAGGTATTTGTCTTAAAGTACATAGAAACTTGAAAAGGAAGTGATTTCCAAATCTTTTGGCTAGTGCCTTAGTTCTAAAACCTAAAGGTCATTATAATGACTGTAGAAGTCAAAGGAGTGATTTACTTATTTGATTTAAAAGAGGAGAAATGACATGATTTAAGAGAAGTAACTTGCGTTAAGGGTGAAGTTACTTGAGGTTTAAAAAGTAGAAGAAAACTTGTTTTGTAACTATTAAGAGACTTGAAGTATTTTTGAAAGTTAAGAACTTGATTTGTAAGTATGTGATACTTGGTTTTAATAGTATAAGTCTCTTGGTTATTGAAGGAATGGATACGTCTAAAACCATAAAGGGTTATAACGCTTTATGGGAAGTTGGTTATAACGGCTTTATGGAAGGTTTAGAAAGTTGTCTATTTTGATTAAATCGCATAAGTTGCCTAGATTGTGAAAATTTGGAGTTACTTGATTTCAAGCTTTGAAATGAGTTTTCCAAGTGTAGTAACTTACCTTGAAAAATAGACACGCCTTGATACTACGGTGTTAGTATCTTGGGGCTTTACATAGAAAGGAGTCTTTTATAAAAGAATGTATGTATGCCTTGCTAAGTACTTTGGCTTGATAAATTGAGGATTTGTCTAAGAGTGCCTTGATAAGTACTTTGACTTGTTAAAAGAGAATTATTCTATGTATGCCTTGATTAGTACTTTGGCTTGATAAATTGAGAATTTGTCTAAGTGTGCCTTGATAAGTACTTTGACTTGTTAAAAGAGAATTATTCTATGTATGCCTTGATTAGTACTTTGGCTTGTTAAATGAGAATTTATTCTATTTGTGCCCTGATAAGTACTTTGGCTTGTTAAATGAGAATTTATTCTATTTGTGCCCGGATAAGTACTTTGGCTTGTTAAATGAGAATTTATTCTATTTGTGCCCGGATAAGTACTTTGGCTTGTTAAATGAGAATTTATTCTATTTGTGCCCGGATAAGTACTTTGTCTTGTTAAATGAGAATTTATTCTATTTGTGCCCGGATAAGTACTTTGGCTTGTTAAATGAGAATTTATTCTATTTGTGCCCGGATAAGTACTTTGGCTTGTTAAATGAGAACTTGCCTATATGTGCTGGTAATAGCCTTTGAGTGCAAGTATTATGTTTTATTAAGTTGCCGCGACTCTCGGTTGAAGGGTCGGCTGTCTTGTCAGAAGTTACCGGACGCATCTGACGGTGATGTGGATTCCACGTATGCTTCCGCTACTTGTAGTACTTGGGTTAAATTCGGATTTTTATAGAAGGCATGGTAGTGCTTATGTCTTGTTTGATGGTCGTCGAGATGGGTAGAGTATATGTGAAGTACACCCCAAGACGCTATACCACTGCTTTACCACCTTCTCCAGTAGAGTATATGTGAGGGTAAACCCCAAGATGCTATACCACTGCTTTACCACCTCTCCAGGTAGAGTATATGTGAGGGGTAAACCCCCAAGATGCTATACCACCTGTTTTACCACCTTCTCCAGGGTAGAGTATATGTGAGGGGTAAACCCCCAAGATGCTATACCACCTGTTTTACCACCTTCTCCAGGGTAGAGTATATGTGAGGGGTACACCCCCAAGATGCTATACCACCTGCTTTACCACCTTCTCCAGGGTAGAGTATATGTGAGGGGTAAACCCCCAAGATGCTATACCACCTGGCTTACCACCTTCTCCAGGGTAAGAGTATAAGTGAGGGTAAACCCCAAGATGCTATACCACCGGTGGACTTGGTGTTCATGTATGCCTATTGGTGTTGTACTATATCATGGATCGCGGTGAGGAAAGATTCCACGGCATGATTGATGTTATGGGCGTGAGACCCATGGTTATATTTGAGTAATGACTTCGGCGGCTGCGTCCCGACTTGACGTGGATCGCTATGTATTATGTATTGTAGGTTGGCTATCATACATGTCTCCCGATTTGTTTAGATCGTTATGATTTTATTACGATTTTCTGCTCACATACTTGGTACATTCTTCGCATCGACCTCCTCGGGCCGCTCACGCCGCAGTTTAGGTACGCTGTTCGGTGATCGGCAGCGTAGGATCCTCGCCGTGGTTTTTGGATAGCTCCTCCGTCCGGAGTTTATCTTTTGGTATATATCCTTCATGCATGTGCTTTGTACAGTTGGGTACGGGGGCCTTGTCCGTCATATTTTCGCTTAACTCCTGAGGTCCGTATTCATATGTGGATTGGACTCACGTACGGTGTAGTGTCTTTTGTTTATGTATATATGGCAGCCTAGTCGGCTTTGCCTTGCACGACGCTGGTTTTAAAAGAAAAAAAAGAGTCATTATTAATTTCCGCAATGTACTTAGTTGTTAAGGTAGAAGGGTGCCTGTAGGCACGACCACGCCCGGTTCGTGTGACAGAGTGGTATCGAGCAAGGTCCTCGGAATGTCATGCACCGTGTCTAGTAGAGTCTTGATTATCGGTGTGTTGCGCGCCACACCCATAAACAGTGAGGCTACAGGACATTTAGGAGTTGGTTTCTATTCTTCTCACTCTAAGATCGTGCCAGAGCCGTGTTAGTAAGATAATTCCTCTCCGACGTATTGTTGTTACGCTTATGCCTCCAAGGAGGGCAGCCGACCAGAAGGGCAAAAGGAGTAGCAAGAGCTACTAGTCAGACTCAGAGAGTTGATAGGGCTTATGCCCATGGTACACCGGATGTTATTCCGCAGTCGGCGAGTCCTTCTGCGCCAGGTTTGAGACCCCAAAGACGCAGCCTCCGCTTCGGTTAGAGAAGACTATAGGTCATGAGGAAGCGATTATGTTATTGACCAAGATAGCGGTGCTAGCGATTGTAAGTAATAGTACCCTGCAGGTAGGATACTTTGATTAGTAAAGTGAGAAGTAAGAATGTTGACAAAAATGGTAAGTGAACCGAGACTATAGTTGTGTAGAGGTCACACGTAGTAATCGCCCCGATGTAAGACCAATAGGGAAGATTATGCAGTAGAAATACTTCACCTATGTGACGAACCTCTAGTAATTAGGGATAGGTAAGAAGTACCTTGAGATAAGAGAGAGATTTATTTCGTGCTAAGAACAAGAAGTTAAGTGTGACGATGAGTCGTTATAGACTCATTTCGGTCAACCGATAGTATGGAATCGGGTGAATGTCGATAGAAATGGCCCGCATGTGATAGGGTCCCGAGGATGCCAGCCCAAGTTGAGTTAATCGTTATACGAGTTCGTGGACGCGTTCCACCGAACTAGGTCGTAAGGACCGAGAAGAGCCTTAGCGGAAATTCAAGTAGCAAAATGGCCAAGTTGGTTAGTAACTCGAGTTGGGGAGCGTAAACAGAATTTGAGATTTTGTACGTGTACTAGATGAGTTTGAAAGTACGAAAGTATGACAAGTAAGGAAAGAAAGGAACCTCTAAGGATCCCGTTTGGGGAAGATCAGAACCTTCAAGTTTTGTGAGAAGGACCACGGACGGAAGGTCCATTATTATGTTTACGTATGTTGAGGTGGCCATGTATGGCATCGTTGGTCTTGTGCGCTTTGATTGTTAGGCATAGTATAGAGATTATGCCGAGTTTGTATAGTGACAATCGACTAAGAACATTCGGGACGAATGTTTCTAAGGGAAGAATGTTACACCCGTAAGTCCGTGACATGTAGAAGAGAATGTACGAAAGGAAACAAGACTTGGAAATCGTACGGCAGAAGAATTGTTTTTCCGACGAAAATGTTCGAACGTCGGAAAGGAAAAATGTTCGTTGTTGAGAATTGGATTCTCAAAATACATTATTTGAAGAGTTTGAGACTTAGTAATATTATTGAAATTTATTGTTACGATTTGGTCACGTGGGCCCACCCGAGGAATTTTATATTTTTGTGGGCCCACGAGGTTACGGAATTTTATGGACGAATGAGAGGCGACACGTGGCACCCCAACAAGTGGTCTTGGACGAAATGTTAAGGGTAAAATGGTCATTTACCATGGTGGAAGATAAGTCTTGCTAATTAAGAGCTTGAGATTGTTGACCAAGTCGGCCATTGGCTTGATCCCTATCATCCAATTAATACAAGTGTTTTTATCTAAGCCCTCCATTGTGTGTTATAAGCTTACTACTAGTGCAAGACTTGCCATTTTAACACTTAGAAAAATCACACTAGTTGTTCTTCATGGAGTAGCTCTCGGCTAAGTGCATTTTCCCACATGAAAAATTTGTAGTTTTGATCCATTAGCCACAAGACTTTAACCCAATGTCCCTTAGGGTATTGTAAGGATATCTCAATAGAAAGATTTCGGAAAAACGGAGTTTTCACGTTAGTCGCAAGGCGGAAACCGAAGGAGTTCTTCAACTTTGAAGTTGGAACTTGAAGATGGGTTCTTCATAGGCCTCTACGAGTGCTTGGAGCGGATTGGAACCTAAGGAAAGGAGCTAAGAATTGCTAAGGCGCGACTTTGGAATCTTGGAAATTTTAAGGGCTTTAAAGGTATATTCTTGTCGTTGTAGCAATTAAGGTTTACTTATCATCAGAGCTATGGTTTTAGCAAGCATGAGTTATATAGTATGAAGTTTGATATGTTTATTGGCTATTGGAACCCTAATCCAAATCTAGCATGTTTAGCTTTAAGATTGGAATTCAAGTTGTTTTTTTTAGTTTAAGTCGTCGCATGTTGAATAAAGAAGGAAATTTTAGTTGTTGAAGTTGTTTATGACTAAGTAACATGTTGACCTAAGAACTTGAATTTGGAAAAGGATTGGAAAAGACTTTGAATTGTTAGTATGTAGTCGTCGAGAATGGCTTGGAGTTTTAAGCTATTTCGTATTTAATCAGGGGAATATTACACGTATTGTAAGGCATGTAATCCCCTTTGTTTGGTTGTTGTTTGGAGCCTTAAATGTGGCTTGTTGGTTATTGTATTCGACTTGAAAAGGTGGCAAAGTGAGTAGAAACAAAGGAAGTCGCCCGATTTTCCGTAGAATTAGAGACTAAATACTTAGTATTATTCTACATAGAGACTAGAAGTTGATAGCCTTGTTGTGACCATTATAGGTTGACACTTCTACGTACGGTGTATTCGGCTTAGCTTGTGGATTTAGCCGAAAAGGTATGTGAACTATCTCCTCTTCTAGCATGAGTCCTTAGAATAAAGAAAGTAAGTTCTACCTCGAATGATCCATTCCTTGCTTGTATTTGGATTGCCTAAAATAGAATTTGTTCTATGTACTTCCGAGTGTACTTTTATGTTTAAATTGTAAGTAGTATAATCCATTTCCTTAGGGAAGTTTGGATTCTTAAAAGTGAAGGTATTTGTCTTAAAGTACATAGAAACTTGAAAAGGAAGTGATTTCCAAATCTTTTGGCTAGTGCCTTAGTTCTAAAACCTAAAGGTCATTATAATGACTTTAGGGGAGTCAAAGGAGTGATTTACTTATTTGATTTAAAAGAGGAGAAATGACATGATTTAAGAGAAGTAACTTGCGTTAAGGGTGAAGTTACTTGAGGTTTAAAAAGTAGAAGAAAACTTGTTTTGTAACTATTAAGAGACTTGAAGTATTTTTGAAAGTTAAGAACTTGATTTGTAAGTATGTGATACTTGGTTTTAATAGTATAAGTCTCTTGGTTATCAAGGAATGGATCGTCTAAAACCATAAAGGGTTATAACGCTTTATGGGAAGTTGGTTATAACGGCTTTATGGAAGGTTTAGAAAGTTGTCTATTTTGATTAAATCGCATAAGTTGCCTAGATTGTGAAAATTTGGAGTTACTTGATTTCAAGCTTTGAAATGAGTTTTCAAGTGTAGTAACTTACCTTGAAAAATAGACACGCCTTGATACTACTGTGTTAGTATCTTGGGGCTTTACATAGAAAGAGTCTTTTATAAAAGAATGTATGTATGCCTTGCTAAGTACTTTGGCTTGATAAATTGAGGATTTGTCTAAGTGTGCCTTGATAAGTACTTTGACTTGTTAAAAGAGAATTATTCTATGTATGCCTTGATTAGTACTTTGGCTTGATAAATTGAGAATTTGTCTAAGTGTGCCTTGATAAGTACTTTGACTTGTTAAAAGAGAATTATTCTATGTATGCCTTGATTAGTACTTTGGCTTGTTAAATGAGAATTTATTCTATTTGTGCCCGGATAAGTACTTTGGCTTGTTAAATGAGAATTTATTCTATTTGTGTCCGGATAAGTACTTTGGCTTGTTAAATGAGAATTTATTCTATTTGTGCCCGGATAAGTACTTTGGCTTGTTAAATGAGAATTTATTCTATTTGTGCCCGGATAAGTACTTTGTCTTGTTAAATGAGAATTTATTCTATTTGTGCCCGGATAAGTACTTTGGCTTGTTAAATGAGAATTTATTCTATTTGTGCCCGGATAAGTACTTTGGCTTGTTAAATGAGAACTTGCCTATATGTACGGGTAATAGCCTCGAGTGCAAGTATTATGTTTTATTAAGTGCCGCGACTTCCGGTTGAAGGTCTACTGTCTTGTTAGAAGTTCTCGACGCATCGGTGATGTGGGATTCCACGGCATGCTTCGTTACTTGTAGTACTTGGGTTAAATTCGGATTTTTATAGAAGGCATGGTAGTGCTTATGTCTTGTTTGATGGTCGGTCGAGACGGGTAGAGTATATGTGGCGGTACACCCCAAGACGCTATACCACCTGCTTTACCACCTTCTCCGGTAGAGTATATGTGAGGGTAAACCCCAAGACGCTATACCACTGCTTTACCACCTTCTCCGTAGAGTATATGTGAGGGTAAACCCCAAGACGCTATACCACCGCTTTACCACCTTCTCCAGGTAGAGTATATGTGAGGGTAAACCCCAAGACGCTATACCACCGCTTTACCACCTTCTCCGTGGTAGAGTATATGTGAGTGGTACACCCCAAGACGCTATACCACCTGCTTTACCACCTTCTCCAGTAGAGTATATGTGAGGGTAAACCCCAAGACGCTATACCACCGCTTTACCACCTTCTCGGGTAAGAGTATAAGTGAGGGTAAACCCCAAGATGCTATACCACCGGTGGGACTTGGTGTTCATGTATGCCTATTGGTGTTGTACTATATCATGGATCGCGGTGAGGAAAGATTCCACGCATGATTGATGTTATGGGCGTGAGACCCATGGTTATATTTGAGTAATGACTTCGGCGGCTGCGTCCCCGACTTGATGTGGATCGCTATGTATTATGTATTGTAGGTTGGCTATCATACATGTCTCCGATTTGTTTAGATCGTTATGATTTTATTACGCATTCTCGCTCACATACTTGGTACATTCTTCGCATCGACCTCCTTCGGGGCTGCGTTCATGCCGCAGTTTAGGTACGCTGTCGGTGATCGCAGCGTAGGATCCTCGCCGTGGTTTTGGATAGCTCCTCCGCCCGTGAGTTTATCTTTTGGTATATATCCTTGATGTGCTTTGTACGCTTTGGGTACGGGGCCTTGTCGCCATATTTTCGATTTAACTCCTGAGGTCCGTATTCATATGTGGATTGGACTCACGTATGCGGTGTAGGTCTTTTGTTTATGTATATATGGCACCTAGTCGGCTTTGCCTTGCACGCACGCTGGTTTTAAAAGAAAAAAATGAAATATTATTAATTTCCGCAATGTACTTAGTTGTTAGGTAGAAGGTGCCTGGTAGGGCACCACCACGCCCGGTTCGGGGTGTGACAGAGTGGTATCGTGAGCGATCCTCGGAATGTCTATGCACCGTGTCTAGTAGAGTCTTGATTATCGGTGTGTTGCGCGCCACACCCATAAACAGGAGGCTACAGGACATTTAGGAGTTGGTTTCTATTCTTCTCACTCTAAGATCGTGCCATAGAGCTGTGTTAGTAAGATAATTCCTCTCTGACGTATTGTTGTGTTCTGATTATGCCTCCGCGAGGCAGCGGCCTGAGAAGGGCAAAAGGAGTAGCAAGAGCTACTAGTCAGACTCAGAGAGTTGATAGGGCTTATGCCCATGGTACACCGGATGTTATTCCGCAGTCGGCGAGTCCTTCTGCGCCAGGTTTGAGACCCCAAGACTGAGCCTCCAGCTTTCTACAGAGAAGACTATAGGAGTCGAGGAAGCAGTTATGTTATTGACCAAGATAGCGGTGCTAGCAGTTGTAAGTAATAGTACCCCAGAGGTAGGGATACTTTGATTAGTAAAGTGAGAAGTAAGAATGTTGACAAAAATGGTAAGTGAACTGAGACTATAGTTGTGTAGAGGTCACACGTAGTAATTGGCCCCTGACAGTGTAAGACCAATAGGGAAGATTGTACGGTAGAAATACTTCGACCTATGTGACGAACCTCTAGTAATTAGGGGATAGGGTAAGAAGTACCTTGAGATAAGAGAGAGATTTATTTCAGGCTAAGAACAAGAAGTTAAGTGTGACGATGAGTCGGGTTATAGACTCATTTCGGGTCAACCGATAGTATGGAATCGGGTGAATGTCAGATAGAAATGGCCAGCATGTGATAGGTCCCGAGGATGCCAGCCCAAGTTGAGTTAATCGTTATACGAGTTCGTGGATGCGTTCCACCGGAACTAGGTCGTAAGGACCGAGAAGAGCCTTAGCGGAAATTCAAGTAGCAAAATGGCCAAGTTGGTTAGTAACTCCAAGGATTGGGGAACAGAAACAGAATTTGAGATTTTGTACGTGTACTAGATGAGTTTGAAAGTACGAGAAAGTATGACAAGTAAGGAAAGAAAGGAACCTCTAAGGATCCCGCGTTTGGGAAGATCAGAACCTTCAAGTTTTGTGAGAAGGGACCACGGACGGAAGGTCCATTATTATGTTTACGTATGTTGAGGTGGCCATGTATGGCGTCGTTGGTCTTGTGCAGTTTTGATTGTTAGGCATAGTATAGAGATTATGCCGGAGTTTGTATAGAGTGACAACCGACTAAGAACATTCGGGGACGAATGTTTCTAAGGGGGGAAGAATGTTACACCAGTAAGTCCGTGACATGTAAGAGAATGTACGAAAGGAAACAAGACTTGGAAATCGTACGACAGAAGAATTGTTTTTCCGACGGAAAATGTTCGAACGTCGGAAAGGAAAATGTTCGTTGTTGAGAATTGGATTCTCAAAATACATTATTTGAAGAGTTTGAGACTTAGTAATATTATGGAAATTTATTGTTACGGATTTGGTCACGCTGGCCCACCCGAGGAATTTTATATTTTTGTGGGGCCCACGAGGGTTACGGAATTTTATGGACGAATGAGAGGGCGACACGTGGCACCCCAACAAGTGGTCTTGGACGAAAATGTTAAGGGTAAAATGGTCATTTACCATGGTGGAAGATAAGTCTTGCTAATTAAGAGCTTGAGATTGTTGACCAAGTCGAGGCCATTTGCTTGATCCTATCATCCAATTAATACAAGTGTTTTTATCTAAGCCCTCCATTGTGTGTTATAAGCTTACTACTAGTGCAAGACTTGCCATTTTAACACTTAGAAAAAAATCACACTAGTTGTTCTTCATGGAGTAGCTATCGGCTAGTGCATTTTCCCACATGAAAATTTGTAGTTTTGATCCATTAGCCACAAGACTTTAACCCAATGTCCCTTAGGGTATTGTAAGGATATCTCAATAGAAAGATTTCGGAAAAACGGAGTTTTCACGTTAGTCGCAAGGCGGAAACCGAAGGAGTTCTTCAACTTTGAAGTTGGAACTTGAAGATGGGTTCTTCATAGGCCTCTAAGGAGTGCTTGGAGCGGATTGGAACCTAAGGAAAGGAGCTAAGAATTGCTAAGGCGCGACTTTGGAATCTTGGAAATTTTAAGGGCTTTAAAGGTATATTCTTGTCGTTGTAGCAATTAAGGTTTACTTATCATCAGAGCTATGGTTTTAGCAAGCATGAGTTATATAGTATGAAGTTTGATATGTTTATCGCTATTGGAACCCTAATCCAAATCTAGCATGTTTAGCTTTAAGATTGGAATTCAAGTTGTTTTTTTAGTTTAAGTCGTCGCATGTTGAATAAAGAAGGAAATTTTAGTTGTTGAAGTTGTTTATGACTAAGTAACATGTTGACCTAAGAACTTGAATTTGGAAAAGGATTGGAAAAGACTTTGAATTGTTAGTATGTAGTTGTCGAGAATGGCTTGAGTTTTAAGCTATTTCGTATGAATTGTGGGCGGAATATTACACGTATTGTAAGGCATGTAATCCCCTTTGTTTGGTTGTTGTTTGAGCCTTAAATGTGGGCTTGTTGTTATTGTATTCGCCTTGAAAAAGGTGGCAAAGTGAGTAGAAACAAAGGAAGTCGCGATTTTCCGTAGAATTAGAGACTAAATACTTAGTATTATTCTACATAGAGACTAGAAGTTGATAGCCTTGTTGTGACCATTATAGGTTGACACTTCTACGCACGTGTATTCGGCTTAGCTTGTGGATTTAGAAAAGGTATGTGAACTATCTCCTCTTCTAGCATGAGTCCTTAGAATAAAGAAAGTAAGTTCTACTCCTGAATGATCCATTCCTTGCTTGTATTTGGATTGCCTAAAATAGAATTTGTTCTATGTACTTCCTCGAGTGTACTTTGATGTTTAAATTGTAAGTAGTATAATCCATTTCCTTAGGGAAGTTTGGATTCTTAAAAGTGAAGGTATTTGTCTTAAAGTACATAGAAACTTGAAAAGGAAGTGATTTCAAATCTTTTGGCTAGTGCCTTAGTTCTAAAACCTAAAGGTCATTATAATGACTTTAGGGAGTCAAAGGAGTGATTTACTTATTTGATTTAAAAGAGGAGAAATGACATGATTTAAGAGAAGTAACTTGCGTTAAGGGTGAAGTTACTTGAGGTTTAAAAGTAGAAGAAAACTTGTTTTGTAACTATTAAGAGACTTGAAGTATTTTGAAAGTTAAGAACTTGATTTGTAAGTATGTGATACTTGGTTTTAATAGTATAAGTCTCTTGGTTATCAAGGAATGGATACGTCTAAAACCATAAAGGGTTATAACGCTTTATGGGAAGTTGGTTATAACGCTTTATGGAAGGTTTAGAAAGTTGTCTATTTTGATTAAATCGCATAAGTTGCCTAGATTGTGAAAATTTGGAGTTACTTGATTTCAAGCTTTGAAATGAGTTTTCAAGTGTAGTAACTTACCTTGAAAATAGACACGCCTTGATACTACGGTGTTAGTATCTTGGGCTTTACATAGAAGCGAGTCTTTTATAAAAGAATGTATGTATGCCTTGCTAAGTACTTTGGCTTGATAAATTGAGGATTTGTCTAAGTGCCTTGATAAGTACTTTGACTTGTTAAAAGAGAATTATTCTATGTATGCCTTGATTAGTACTTTGGCTTGATAAATTGAGAATTTGTCTAAGTGTGCCTTGATAAGTACTTTGACTTGTTAAAAGAGAATTATTCTATGTATGCCTTGATTAGTACTTTGGCTTGTTAAATGAGAATTTATTCTATTTGTGCCCTGATAAGTACTTTGGCTTGTTAAATGAGAATTTATTCTATTTGTGCCCTGATAAGTACTTTGGCTTGTTAAATGAGAATTTATTCTATTTGTGCCCTGATAAGTACTTTGGCTTGTTAAATGAGAATTTATTCTATTTGTGCCCTGATAAGTACTTTGTCTTGTTAAATGAGAATTTATTCTATTTGTGCCCTGATAAGTACTTTGGCTTGTTAAATGAGAATTTATTCTATTTGTGCCCTGATAAGTACTTTGGCTTGGTTAATTGAGAACTTGCCTATATGTGCTGGTAATAGCCTTTGAGTGCAAGTATTATGTTTTAGTAAGTTGCCGCGACTCTCATGGTCTACCGTCTTGTTGTAAGTTCTCGACGCACTGACGGTGATGTGGGATTCCACGCATGCTTCCGCTACTTGTAGTACTTGGGTTAAATTCGGATTTTTATGAAGGCATGGTAGTGCTTATGTCTTGTTTGATGGTCACGAGATGGGTAGAGTATATGTGGCGGGTACACCCCAAGACGCTATACCACCTGCTTTACCACCTTCTCCAGTAGAGTATATGTGAGGGTAAACCCCAAGACGCTATACCACCGCTTTACCACCTTCTCCAGTAGAGAGTATATGTGAGGGTAAACCCCAAGACGCTATACCACCGCTTTACCACCTTCTCCAGTAGTATATGTGAGTGGTAAACCCCAAGACGCTATACCACCTGCTTTACCACCTTCTCCGTAGAGTATATGTGAGTGGTACACCCCAAGATGCTATACCACTGCTTTACCACCTTCTCGGTGGTAGAGTATATGTGAGGGGTAAACCCCCAAGATGCTATACCACCTGCTTTACCACCTTCTCCAGGGTAAGAGTATAAGTGAGGGGTAAACACCCAAGATGCTATACAACCGGTGGACTTGGTGTTCATGTATGCCTATTGGTGTTGTACTATATCATGGATCGCCGGTGAGGAAAGATTCCACGCATGATTGATGTTATGGGCGTGAGACCCATGGTTATATTTGAGTAATGACTTCGGCGGCCCGCCCCCGACTTGATGGATCGCTATGTATTATGTATCAGGTTGGCTATCATACATGTCTCCCGCTTTGTTTAGATGTTATGATTTTATTACGATGCTCGCTCACATACTTGGTACATTCTTCGCATCGACCTCTTCGGGCCGCGTCACGCCGCAGTTTAGGTACGCTGTTCGGTGATCGGCAGCGTAGGATCCTCGCCGTGGTTTTTGGATAGCTCCTCTCGCCCGTGAGTTTATCTTTTGGTATATATCCTTGATGTGCTTTGTACGCTTTGGGTGCAGTGGGGCCTTGTCCCGTCATATTTTCGCTTAACTCCTAGAGGTCCGTATTCATATGCTGGATTGGACTCGTATGCGGTGTAGTGTCTTTTGTTTATGTATATATGGCACCTAGTCGGCTTTGCCTTGCACGCACGTTGGTTTTAAAAGAAAAAAATGAGCCATTATTAATTTCCGCAATGTACTTAGTTGTTAAGGTAGGCGGTGCCTGTAGTGGCACTACCACGCCCGGTTCGGGTGTGACAAAAATAATCCCTAAAATCTGTCCCAAGGGCTTAAATATGCTGCAAAAATCGTGTGCCCTGGAACCTTCTGCCCCTGGTCAATTTCGCCTCGGACGGAAAACGCGCCGCACCGCTGATCTCGCAGTGCACCGCGGCCGAAAGTAGCATCAGAGCTAACCTGAACTCGCAGATCTTTTGGCATTGCGGTGCCGTAACTCCTGTAGCCTGATTTTTGTCATTTTCTCGTCCGGGCTTCGTCTGATTTCTCCTATGCTTCCCGGGACTTCTTAGACTTCATTTCTTGGCCCTTTTAGTGTGCAATTCCATCTAAATTAAGCTCATTTCATCATCTTTTTGTCATTTCTCCATTTAGGACCGCTGTGACTTAAAAGAAAGAAAAACGACCCTAATACTATACTAAACACAAACTAAATGAGTAAATATTAACTAAAAATGACTCCAAAAGTGTATATAAAATGCGCATAACAACACCTCACAATAAACACTATACAAGTAATGCCTCAAAATCTTCAAAGCAAACACAATGGCAACCAACTCCAAATCATGAACATGGTAATTCTACTTATGCACCTTCAACTACCTCGATGCATAAGAAATAACCTTACCCTCATGCATTAACAAACAACCTGACCCAATCCTAGAAGTATCATAGTACATAGTAAAGTCCTTACCCTCCACCCGAAAGGATAAAATTGAGGTTGTGGTAAAAAAAGTCTTGAGCTTTTGAAAAATCTTCTCACACTGGTCGAACAACTGAAACGACACCTCCTTCTAAGTCAAACGCGTTAGATGCAAAGCAATAGAAGAGAATCCCTTAACAAACCGAAAATAGTAGCTAGCAAGACCCACAAAACTCTGAAGGTCCATCACATAAATCGATCTAGGCCAGTCTCTAACTACCTCGATCTTCTTAGGGTCAACCATATTCTCTTCTTTGGACACCATGTGTCCCAAGAATGTCATAGAACTCAAATAAAAATCCACACTTCGAGAACTTAGCGTATAGTTTCTTCTCCTTCAAAATCCCAATGACCACTCTCAAATGACGCTCATGGTCCTCTCGACTCTTTGAATATATCAGGATGCCATCAATAAACACAATCACAAAAGAATCCTAGTACGTCTTAAATATTCCATTTATTAAGTCCATGAACACTGCAGGTGCATTCGTAAGCCCAAATGACATCACTAAGAATTTATAATGCCCATAATGAGTCTGGAAAGTCGTCTTGGGAACATCCTGGGACCATATCTTCAGTTGATAATACCCGGACCTCAATTTAATCTTCGAAAACATAGAAGCACCCTGAAGCTGATCGAACAGGTCATCAATACATGGAATCATATACTTGTTTCTAATGGAGACCTTGTTCAACTGTATGTAATCAATGCACATACGCATGGTTCAATTATTCTTCTTCACGAACAAGACATGAGATCCCCACGGAGATACACTCGGTCGAATGAAGCCCTTTCTCAATAAATACTGAAGTTTCTCCTTCAACTCTCTCAACTCTACTAGAGCCACATGGTACGGAGGAATAGAAATTGGTCAAGTACTCGACTTGAGATCAATAAAGAAGTCTATGTCTTTGTCCGGTGGCATACCCGATAAATCTGAAGGAAATACCTCAGTGAACTCACTAATTATCAAATCTACCAAGTATCGTAACCCATGAAGGTAACTACACACATGCGATAAACTCTATCTACAATCACAGAATCACCGACTGGTGTAGACACACAAATAAGATATTAAGCATATCACACCACATCTCCAATTTAGTAGAAATATATGCATACACATACGAAAATGTAGACCCTGTATCAAATAACACAGTAGTAGATAGATGATTGACTGAGATAATACTTATAATGACCGCGTCAGATGCCTTAGCCTTAACCCTACTAGGGAATATACAGCAATGTGTGAGTCCTACCTCAAACTGAGTACCCTACTAGCCACCTCAACCTGAACGAGCTCCATCACTCCTCGACTGGGATCCACCATGCCTCGACTAATAGCTACTACTACCCGAATAATATCTTCCCCAACTACCCTAAATACCACCTCCAGATGGTGGTGTTGGAGCCCTGGGTGTATGAGATGCACTTTATGTAAGCCTGAGGAAATCTCTCTTGAAATGCCCAACCTCTCCACACTCAAAATAGGTCTTGGCCGCCGATGGCTGATAAATAGAGATAGGAGAACCAAAACCTCCAAGATTCAGAATATCTTGTCACGACCAAATCGCCGTGGATCGTGCCTTACCCTGGCACCCTAGTGACACAACATCGAGTAATCCATGAACATAAAACAACAACATGAGATAACGTAAATATAAAACAATAATCAGGAAAACTTGCCTTTGGCATATATATAACCATCAACTCTTTTACAAATGAACGGCTTAATCCTTTTACAAACCCCGCCACAACAAAGATTCTGCACTTCTAAGAAATGATACGACAACAATGGCGGGACAGGCCCGCCATACCACGAATGTAAACACCTACAACAACAGGGACTATACCATCGATAAGCCTCCGAGAAACGGAGCTTTCCCAAATGCCGAATCGTGACCCTAAGAGCGAGGATCAATGATGGTGTACCTTTACTCGCAGATGAACGCACTTCAAGCGAGGTCAAGACAACAGTAGTATGTGAAATCAAAATAAATCAGAAATGAAATCATAGTAGTCTATATAAAGCGGAGACATGTATGATAACCAAACTACGATCACAACATAGAAGCCATGTCAAGTCGTGACTCACGCCTAAAAGTCATCCTCATGCGTGGAACTCCTTCCTCACCGCTGCCTAGGTACAAATCATGTGATACGTATAATGTGTCTCGCCCGTCTTATGGACCCAATATAGAAAATGGTGGAATACATTCTGCTCATCCTACGAACCTAGAGTCGAGTGGAATACATTCCGGATGAACCAGAGTCAAGTGAAATACATTCGGATGAACCTGGCCTCAAGTGAAATACATTCGGATGAACCGGTCCTCAAGTGAAATACATTCCGATGAACCGGTCCTCAAGTGAAATACATTCGGATGAACCTGGCCTCAAGTGAAATACATTCCGATGAACCTAATCGAGTGAAATACATTCCGGATGAACCGGTCCTCAAGTGAAATACATTCCGATGAACCGTGTCGAGTGAAATACATTCGGATGAACCGTAATCAAGTGATATACATTCGGATGACCCAGAGTCGAGTAGAACACGATTTACACAACAAGGCTATCACACGTAACATGGTCAAGTTTCATAACAACAAGTATAAGCAAGTTACACACGACTCAAGGTACTTTCATTTTATATCAAAGTCCGATTTTAACCTTAAAGTACTACGTCTGTTAAATTCCTTTTAAGATCCATTCCTTTTACAAAGGTCACCCGATACCCGTAGTATAAGATTTGAGTGACTAACATTGTTAAGTAAACCAAAATGCTTTCCTTTGTAAAATCAAGTGACAACCTTATTTTCCAAACGTTGAAGTTGCCTAATTTCAATGCTCAAGTTTCTCATTTTAGAAAAAGGTTTCGTAGTTCATAGTTTTAAATCCTTTAAAGCATACTTCTCCTTTAAACGTTTTGAGAAACCTATGTCTTATAAGTGAGTAGGTATTCTTGTTTATAATCAATCTTATTAAGCAGCCATGATCTAGGAAATGTAATATCATTTTGTCTCATCTTAGCTTCTATGCGGATGGAGGTTTCTACTGGTTTTAATAATACTTCTTTAGTCAATACATTTTCCTTTTATTAACGCCGCAGATGGTTTGTCGATACACATTCGATTTCAAATCAAGAAAACATTCTTAAGCCGTTATACCTAACTTCCCATAAAGCTAGTATAACTCTTAAGCTTTCAAAACCCAAGTAATACTCATTCTTTCAAAACGATTCATAGATCTTTTGAAATGCTTCAAGTTTTTTTTATTAACACATATCAAGCCAGTTATTATTCAAATCAGTTACCTTTTTTAAAACCCACAAAGTATGCGCTTATCCACATAAAGCTATTATAACCAACTTCCCATAAAGCCGTTATAACACTTTATGTTTTAAATCAATCAAATACATTTAGCACACGACGCTCACCGTACTACATAGTTCACACATATCATGCTAGAAGAGATAGGAAGAGGTCCACATACCGCGACGAGTATCGACTAATAGCAAAACGCTCCAAGTACTTCCAAACGTCGGCTACTCCTGCCAAGTAGATCGCGCCACACGTAGTACTTCAACCTATAAGGCCACGCGCGCTTTATTAACATCTAGATCTTATCGTAGATCATTCTACGTAAAATTCGAAGACCTCCCCGCCACAACAGAAATCTCCTCCTCTATCGAGGCCGGCCATCAAGCCAACCGGGGTTCTACACGTCTAACCGGACGTGTACAATTCTACTCCACAGTACCACTACACAAGTCTACTGTAATACAGTCCTATGTAATTACAGTTCAGTTCTTTATTCTTCAGGCTTAAGTCAAAAGACATTGCCAACTAACTACGTTCAGTTCTATATATAGTATACTTCAACTATATATTCTAACAACATGTAATATCCAATTACAATAGGGGGACAAGATAATTACCTCGATAAGCCCATAATTATCCGAGTTAAAAGTCGATCCTTAGCAATGTTTCGCTCCTACTCCGGGTGCTCCAACCCGCTCCAAATAACCCTTAGAAGTTCTACTCAACTTCTTAATAATACTCCAACCAACAATGGAGATTTTCCTTAGGGTTTCGTTTAGTGATCAAGGAAGGTATAATAGTATTTCTGGGCTTTTCGTATAGGTATAACCTTAGAATACTACAAGGTATAAGGCTAAGGTATTAGGGCATTATAACAATACTTTTGAGAGTATTTCTACACCACAAAGGGGGGGTACATAATACGAGAACAACACCACAAGGAGGGGGGTGAAGTCTCGGCCACAAGGCCAACTCAAGGGGGAGGGCTCTCGCCATGGGGAAAGGGCGAGAACAAGTGAAGGGAGGAGGAAGAGCTCACAAGACTTAGGCATTTTTGGATGACGAAGTCTTCAACCTTAAGGGGTATTTATAGGTCAAGGGATGGCCAACCAAAGGCCAAGATCAATCCATGTGTTAGGCAAGTGTAGGGCTAGGATTTACCAACACAAATATCCTACCAACTCCTTGACTTTTCCAAGGCACCAAAACGTGCTCCACTTTGTCCAAATCGTCCAAATGGACGCTCAAGTCCACCAATTGGAGGTGCCAGTGTCGCCTCCCGTTGGTCCAAAATGTTTCGTCTCTGGAAAAATCCGCAAAAATTAGAAATGACATAGCGGAAATTCCCTACGAAAGTCGTGGAAAACGTTTAGTCGAAAAACGACTCTAAGCGGGTGTTGTGAACAAAATTAATTCGCCAAGCCTTAGTACAAGTTTCAAATTTTCTACGCACGCCCCACGCATATACTGAAATACGGGTATAACATTCTCCTTCCTTAGAAACATTCGTCCGAATGTTCCTTCTAAGTCTCAAAACAAACGCGCGCTACCACTACTATACTTACGAGCACAATCCTCGCCACATCCGCCACGAAACACCCGCAAGACATAAAAACTTACATCCAAGTCCACGAGGAAACACCTCTAACATCACCAAATGACACCACTTTGTCACTTTGTCGCGAGCCTTGCTCCGACGACCCAACAATGGTACCGGCCGCTGCGATCCTCGAGGCCGCCGTGACACTCGAACTCTTACCATATTTCGAGCATCGCTTCAAGATTCAAAACTCGGTTACTATCTCTAACGTGGTCATCATTAATCGGGAACACTGCGGATGGATCTTCGATACTTTCCGAATATAACAAAACGAACACCGGACGCCCCGCCTCCTAAGTCGGACGACAAATGCTAACATATAGGCAACCCGCCTATTCTTCACATGAACTCACAAAGGCCCAAAGTAACTCGCTAAGTTCCTCTGCTTTCCCAAAACTCGTCACACCTAATCCGGTGGTACCTTCAAGAAGACCGACCGTCAACTCAACTCTAAGCCGTCGCCGCTTATCCGCACGATATCTCCGAGCCGCCGTAACCTCTCCTAGCCAAGCTTCACTATCCACATCACCGGAACAAGCTCGCACTAATCGTCAACCTTGCCAACATCGAACCAATCGGCCGCAACTTACACTTCCGCCTCTTACAAGGATTCATAAGGCGACATCGAACACCGAAATGGTAGCTTAAACGCTTCCTCTACAGAGACAACAGCCCCACAACTACCCCAAGTCCACACATCGCCCGGCGAATGCGATTCGAGACTCACGAAGTTCTAGCACATGCTCGGTAAAACTTCCAAACAAAACAGCCAGTAACTGGCTCCACTGTCGCTATAAGGTAAAGGTAGGCACCCTGCAACCTTACAACCTCTTACGATAAATCAACATCGCCGAGTGAACGGTCCCGATCAAGAACACGATGGGTCGCCCCATCGGCCCGACCATCGGTCGAACGCATCCACGAACTCAGACTTGGTTAACTAAACTTGGGCCTAACACCTCAGAACCTAACACAAGGCGGACCACCACAACCGACCCCACCACCAAACCTACCGCGGGTTGACCCGCAACGGCCCCAACCCGACCCAAGAACACGCAAAAATACTAGCTCCCGATCCTAACAATCTCACTAAACACGTTACGAAAACCTAGCGGTCTTCTTAGCTCAACTACCCCTTTCATTTCACACTACTTAGGACCTATCCCAACGTAGCTCACGTGCACTATGCACTCCAATAAGGATCAAACACAACACTACACCTTTACATCGAGATGGCCTTACCTCTAAGATCTCTACGTATAAAACTCTAAGGTTCACACTTTTCTATCCCCCAAATCTTACTTGGTTAGCTAACCAAGATTTCTAATCACAACATTAACACTCGCTATCAAAACATAGCACTTATGATATACCCATCTTATCACACATACCGAACTCAGAGGGTTAAAGATCTATCTCAGAATTCATGTTTCATTCCCTTAGTCGTTCTAATCAAACCTGCCCCGTAGGGCGCATAGCTTAAGGAAGGTGACGAACTACCCACCGGTACTGAAGGCAAAGTCCTCCTACTAGGCCACTCTCTCGACACATGGCCCTGACGGCCGCAGGTACAACAAGTACCAACTAAAAGACGACATTCCCCGGGATGACGTGCATCATCGTGAACCGGAAGCCCCGAGTTCGACTCAACTCCTGCATACTCCGAACGCCCCAAATCCGTGGAAGACCACTCTGACCGTGGAGGTGCATAATCTAATCTCGCGAGGCGACTCGCCTCGAAAGTTACCAAAGGACCTTCGCGCTCTGCCTCTTCGCTTGCCTCGTTAACCCGCCGATCTCTATGTTTCTGGCTGCTGCGCATAAGCCCGTACACAGGCCATGCTCAAGCCTAACTGAAGGATTACTCTTGCACACCCTTCTCTTAGGTAGTCATCAAGACTCGCGATACATCGGTATACTCTCTGGTAGCCAAATCCATAGCTAGTAAGTGGTCGCTTCTGCAATCTAATGTCACTGTTCCCGGTCGTGGAACTAAAGGTTCAAATGTCATGGCCGCAGTAGGAACGGCCGCCGCCGTGCTAAACTTTACTGGGGCTAGTGACGTCGCAGAAATCCCCGAATGAAGCATTACCTAGGTAATGATTGGGCTGTGCCCACGTAACCCTCAATTTACTCGCAGCCTCCTCGCCGCTTGCCCTCCCGGCCCGGTTGCCTACGCGGAGGCATAACGATAGGGAAAGAATTTCGTCGAGGGTCCAACTTACAACACGTTTCTAAGGCACGATCTCGAGTGAGAAGAATAGAAACCAATCCTAAATATCCTATAGCCTCACGATTATTGGTGTGGTGCACAACACACCGATAATCAAGACTCATCGATACGGCTCGTAGACACTTTCCGAGGATTAATCGCTTCGATACCACTTTTGTCACGACCAAATCGCCCGGATCGTGCCTTACCGGGCACCCTAGTGACACAACATCGAGTAATCGGAACATAAAACAACAACATGAGATAACGAAATATAAAACAATAATCAGGAAAACTTGCCTTTCGCATATATATAACCATCAACTCTTTTACAAATGAACAATTTTAATCCTTTTACAAACTCGCCACAACAGCATTACTGCACCTCTAAGAAATGATACGACAACAATGGCGGACGGGCCCGCCATACCACGAATGTAAACACCTACAACAACAGGGACTATACCATCGATAAGCCTCCGAGAAACGGAGCTTTCCCAAATGCCGAATCGTGACCAAGAGCGAGGATCAATGATCGTGTACCTTTACCGCGGCATGAACGCAGCCTCGGGCGAGGTCGATAACAGTACCGAGTATGTGAAATCGAAAATAAATCAGAAATGAAATCATAGTAGTCTATATAAAGCGGGAGACATGTATGATAACCAAACTACGATTCACAACATAGAAGCGAATATGTCAAGTCGTGACTCACGCCTAAAAGTCATCCTCATGCCCGTGGAACTCCTTCCTCACCGCGGCAGCCTAGGTACAAATCATGTGATACGTATAATGTGTCTCGGCCGTCTTATGGACCCAATATAGAAAATGGTGGAATACATTCTGTTCATCCCATGAACCTAGTCGAGTGGAATACATTCCGGATGAACCGGTAGTCAAGTGAAATACATTCGGATGATGAACCAGGCCTCAAGTGAAATACATTCCGGATGAACCGGTCCTCAAGTGAAATACATTCGGATGAACCGGTCCTCAAGTGAAATACATTCGGATGAACCGGTCCTCAAGTGAAATACATTCCTGATGAACCGTGTCGAGTGAAATACATTCCGGATGAACCGGTCCTCAAGTGAAATACATTCCGGATGAACCGTGTCGAGTGAAATACATTCGGATGAACCTAATCAAGTGATATACATTCGGATGACCCAGAGTCGAGTAGAACACAAGACTTACACAACAAGGCTATCACACGTAACATGGTCAAGTTTCATAACAACAAGTATAAGCAAGTTACACACGACTCAAGGTACTTTCATTTTATATCAAAGTCGGATTTTAACCTTAAAGTACTACGTCCGTTAAATTCCTTTTAAGATCCATTCCTTTACAAAGGTCACCCGATACCCGTAGTATAAGATTTGAGTGACTAACATTGTTAAGTAAACCAAAATGCTTTCCTTTGTAAAATCAAGTGACAACCTTATTTTCCAAACGTTCAAGTTGCCTAATTTCGAATGCTCAAGTTTCTCATTTTAGAAAAAGGTTTCGTAGTTCATAGTTTTAAATCCTTTAAAGCATAATTCTCCTTTAAACGTTTTGAGAAACCTATGTCTTATAAGTGAGTAGGTATTCTTGTTTATAATCAATCTTATTAAGCAGCCATGATCTAGGAAATGTAATATCATTTTGTCTCATCTTAGCTTCATGCGGATGGAGGTTTCTACCGGTTTTAATAATACTTCTTTAGTCAATACATTTTCCTTTATTAACGCCGCAGTGGTTTGTCGATACACATTCGATTCAAATCAAGAAACATTCTTAAGCCGTTATACCTAACTTCCCATAAAGCTAGTATAACTCTTAAGCTTTCAAAACCCAAGTAATACTCATTCTTTCAAAACGATTCATAGATCTTTTGAAATGCTTCAAGTTTTTTTTATTAACACATATCAAGCCAGTTATTATTCAAATCAGTTACCTTTTTTAAAACCCACAAAGTATGCGCTTATCCACATAAAGCTATTATAACCAACTTCCCATAAAGCCGTTACAACACTTTATGTTTTAAATCAATCAAATACATTTAGCACATGTACGTCTACCGTACTACATAGTTCACACATATCATGCTAGAAGAGATAGGAAGAGGTCCACATACCTCGCGACGAGTATCGACTAATAGCAAAACGCCCAAGTACTTCCAAACGTCGGCTACTCCTAAGCCAAGTAGATCGCGCCACACGTAGTACTTCAACCTATAAGGCCACAAGCGCGCTTATTAACATCTAGATCTTATCGTAGATCATTCTACGTAAAATTGGAAGATTTCCCCGCCACAACAGAAATCTCCTCTCTATCGAGGCCGCTATCAAGCCAACCAGTGGGGGTTCTACACGCCTAACCTGGACGTGTACAATTCTACTCCACGCACCACTACACAAGTTCATCGTAATACACCCTATGTAATTACTGATTCGATTCGCTTTATTCTTCAGCTTAAGTCAAAAGACATTGCCAACTAACTACGTTCGATTCTATATATAGTATACGTCAACTATATATTCTAACAACATGTAATATCCAATTACAATAGGGGGACAAGATAATTACCTCGATAAGCCCATAATTATCCGAGTTAAAAGTCGATCCTTAGCAATGTTTCGCTCCTACTCCGGGTGCTCCAACCCGCTCCAAATAACCCTTAGAAGTTCTACTCAACTTCTTAATAATACTCCAACCAACAATGGAGATTTTCCTTAGGGTTTCGTTTAGTGACTGAAGGAAGGTATAATAGTATTTACGGCTTTTCGTATAGGTATAACCTTAGAATACTACAAGGTATAAGGCTAAGGTATTAGGGCATTATAACAATACTTTTGAGAGTATTTCTACACCACAAAGGGGGGGTACATAATACGAGAACAACACCACAAGGAGGGGGGTGAAGTCTCGGCCACAAGGCCAACTCAAGGGGGAGGGGCTCTCGGCGAGGGGGAAAGGGCGAGAACAAGTGAAGGGAGGAGGAAGAGCTCACAAGACTTAGGCATTTTTGGATGAAGAAGTCTTCAACCTTAAGGGGTATTTATAGGTCAAGGGATGGCCAACCAAAGGCCAAGATCAATCCATGTGTTAGGCAAGTGTAGGGCTAGGATTTACCAACACAAATATCCTACCAACTCCTTGACTTTTCCAAGGCACCAAAAACGTGCTCCACTTTGTCCAAATCGTCCAAATGGACGTTCAAGTCCACCAATTGGAGGGTGCCAAGTGTCGCCCTCCCGTTGGTCCAAAATGTTTCGTCTCTCGGAAAAATCCGCAAAAATTAGAAATGACATAGCGGAAATTCCCTACGAAAGTCGTGGAAAACGTTTCGTCGAAAAACGACTCTAAACGGGTGTTGTGAACAAAATTAATTCGGCCAAGCCTTAGTACAAGTTTCAAATTTTCTACGTACGTCCTTACGTACATACTCTGGAAATACGGGGTATAACATATCTATACTGAGAACCCCTCGATGACTGACCCTACTATAACCATCGATGTCAGAGCTTCCCGAATCGACAATGTGGTCATCGTTGATATCTTCTCTGATACCCATAATCATAGGAAGTAGAACCACTAAATTGATCATATTGTTTCACTCTATTATCGGGCTCATATCTGGACAACCACTTCTCACAGACTCTACCATCCTGACATGCTCTACTACAGTCTAAAGAAAGCTCATGAAGCCACTAATTTCAATATGGCCAACTGTAGAAAAATACTCAAGCCTCTAACAAAATATCTCACTCTCTTAGCCTTAGTAGGAAATAACAGTGTTGTATATCACGATAAGGCATGTAAGTGAGTCTCATACTACACAACTCTAGAATTGCTCTGGCTAGTCTTCTAAACTCATCACACTTGTGCAATCGCTGGCTCAATGACACATACTTCTCTAAGAAAAACCTATTAAACATAACCCAAATAAATGAAGGCATCCCCGTGGGCAAGCAATCAACATACACCCTCCACCACTGTTTCACATCTCCCTAAGGATACACCTCTCCTATATTATGCTAGCATTCTTAACACATACACAAAGTATGCATTTTAAACTACAAGCTCAACTTGTATAGGTCCAACATATATATGTTACTTTTCATGTTTCAAAATACCATTACTATTAGTCTATACCTTCCGAATGTATCTAGCAGTAACAAACAACCTTAAGGCCTAGCAACATACTTTAGACTGACCACAAAAGCTATAACAAAAAGAAGAGGATAATATGAATAAATAAGCTAACACAGATTATTGTACCTATAACATATGATTCAAGGGAGGTATTATTGGCAACATAATAGGAAGGCAAGATTGAGTATTAACTAAAATGTAGGAACATACACTTAACTCAATTTAGATCAGCAGTGATGCACATATTCATCATAATGCACTTAAACAAAGTCTAAATGATTCTTTAAACACTTTAAGCTCATGTATTCAGATTCAACAACTCATTTAGCTACCTCACAACCCATAAATTCCCATGATGTTCACTGGATTTATGAATATTTAAGACTGATACAACATATCTCTGCAACACATAAACATGTTTTAAGGAAAGTTGGAACATATTAACTAGACCCATCAGCATATTGAAAATTTGTTCTTAACATGCTTTTGGCACATTTGTTCACAAAAAGGAGGATGGACACACTACAAGTATACACACTAGATATTCTTAGTTTCATGCACTCCAGGGATACAAGTAGACATGTAGATAAATCCCAATTCATGCAAGGCCACCAACTAAAGGTCAAACTTTCAGATAAAATCAAATTGTGGAAATGCATTACAAAAGTACGAGATTTACTTCATTTTAATCATCCTAGGAACTTAGATGCCTTAGTTAATCTCTGGGTGAGCAAGTTGAGACACAAGAGTAGACAAGAATAATCATTTTTGGATCAAACATTATACATATAGCAAGTGAGGTTAACCAATCACAAGAGTAGACATTTATGTCATACAGACTCAATTCTTATTCAATACACTGATTGTTACACCCCGTAAGTCAGGTCATGCTTATGAGAACGTACGAAAGGAATTAAGATTTAAATTTTAGAAAGATAGGTTGACAGAATGTCTCGGACGGGTTTTAGTCAACTTTGGGGCAGTTTATGTCCAGTTGCATTAGGAGTTCCTAGGTGTTTCAAAGGCCTAGTATGTAGTTCGTTGAGTCTAGTCCCCAATGCAACAAACCATTCGTCGATAGGACATCGGAGTAGAAAGTTATGGAAGTTACAAGTTCAGTGCGCAGTCGAGCAGAAAAATATTTTCGGTCAGGGGCCACAGCGCCGCGACGCCGGATGCAGGGCCGCGGCGCCAAAAATACTGAAAGTTCGCTGAAGTTGCAGCGCCGGAAATCAGGGCCGGGGCGCCGAAAGTACTGAAGTTCTCGGAGGTTTCAGCGCCGCGGCGCCGGCTGCAGGGACGCAGCGCCGAGGCGGGTTTTTTGCGAAAACTGAGGGAAAAATCAGAAGATATTTTTTTTGTAAAGGCCATGGGAGGGTGACAAGTGTCCCTCCCATCTGATTATGGGGAAGTCCTATTTATTGACCAAGTCTTGAAGACTTGGTCATTCTTCAAAAAAAACTCTTCTCTCTAAAAATTTCCTCTCCTTTCTCTCTAAAAATTCAAGGAAAAACCAAGGTCTAGAGAAATTTCGGAAAGGCGGCAAAAAGGAAATATGTTGACAAGCTTGTAGGAGGTTTGTGGAGGTGATTGTGGAAAAAGGGAAAGTGAGATGTGTTGGACTGTTTTTGGGTGAACTCTAAGGTAACAATTCATTCTCCTTTTTAAGTAAATTGTGTTGCATGTGAGGAAGAAAGGACTTGTAGTTGTCAATATTGCTTTTAGGTATATTGCATGTAGGAATAACGATTTGGATGTGAAAGGATTGTATAAGGATGATATGTGAACATGTTATAGCCAAGATACTACCTTAAACTTATTGGATTATTTAATTTGTATTGTGGGGCAGAATTTTACACGTTCAAGTTAGGCGTGTAATCCCCTTGTATTGCTGAATTGTTGGGCCTTAAATGTGGCGTTTAATAGTTGATATCGGACCTTGAAAAGGTGGAAAAGTATGTAGAAACAAAGGAAGTGTTGTCCAATTTTCCGTAGAATAAGGAACTTTATACTTAGAATATTCGACGAAGAAGTCTAGACGTTAATAGACGTATTTGATTATTATAGGTTGATACTCTACGCGCGACATATTCGACTTGGGAAGTGGATTTAGCCGATGAGGTATGTGATCCTTCCTATCTTCTTGAGCATGATGGTTGTAAAATATATAGTACGGTAGACGTACGTGTGTCAAATGAATTTTAGTTTTATTTTGACGTCTTTGACTTGAGTCCTAAATGTTAAGTATCTTGAAGTATTTCAAAAAGGAGTTATGAATCATTATTTAGAAGGAAATTAACACTTGGTTTTAAAAAGAATAAGCTCTCTTGGTTTGTTTCAAACAAATGTGATTGTTTTGAATTATAAAGAAATATAAGTGTTATACTAGCTTTATGGGAAGTTGGTTATAGCGACTTAAGGAAGATAAAAAGAATGGTTTACTTACTTGTTTGTAGAAGCCTTGTAACGATTTCTGAATGTGTGGTAAGTTGGTTTGATAAGTAAACATGTTATGTTACTATGGGTGTTAGTGCCTTGAGATTTGTTGTGGTAAGGGGGTTCTTTCGTTGTGCTTATGTCGTTTACGATAAGCCGGTTGTGCTTCTGTATATCACCTACCCCCCTGACTTTTTATGTTGCCGCGGGTTAGCTACCCCCGATGCGAGGAGTACCTCATGCGGATCCACATGACCTATGCGGACTACGGTAGTCCAGGAATCACTCCGGGTGTGTTACGCCGATGCGAGGAATACCTCATGCGGTCCTAGTGGCCATGCAGACTACGGTAGTCCAGGAAATGCCGCGGGTTAGCTACCCCCGATGAGAGGAGTACCTCATGCGAGTCCACGGACCTACGCGACTACGTAAGTCCGTGATTAGGCTCAGATAATGATACTATGGGCGAATGACCGCTTCGATCATTAGCGCCTAAAAAAGACCGGTTGCGTTACACCCGCTTACTCTTATTTATCTTTGTGGCACCGTATGCGTTAATTGGTTTCTCATACATATCGTGGATTTGGTTTGGAAATGTTATGATTTCATTACTGATTTTCAGTTTCACATACTTGGTACTGTTGTCTCGACTCTCCTTCGGGGGGCTGCATTCATGCCGTAGGTCGAGGTACATCGGTTGTTGATCCTCGCTCTTAGGATCACCGTTCTGCTTTTGGGAAGCCCCATTTCTCTGGAGGCTTATCTTTTGGTATGATTCCCTGTCATTGTAAATTCATGTACATTCAGGGGTATGACGGGGCCCTGTCCCGTCATAGTTGTTACAAACTCTTAGAGGTCTGTAGTCCTGTTGTAAATTGGGTTTTGTAAAGGATGTAACTGTTCAGTTTTTGTTATATTTATATTTACAGAAAGGTAACCATTTTGGTTAGCCTGTTTTTTAATTTATATTGTTTCATGTTTATGAGTTACTTCCGCTGGTTTTTCTCTGATGTTGTATCACTAGGGTGCCCGGGGTAAGACACCAGTCACGGGCCCGAGGTCGGGTCGTGACACTGATGTGGTAACAAATAGTTCAACATGGCTTTGAATCATAGGAAACAGTCACGACACAAATGCATAATATTCTATAACAAGTATGAGATTCAAAGTATACAAACAATGGATAATGCAGGGATCGTTAGCTACTGTGCTCCTTAATCATATGGTCCAGATCATTGCATGAATTTTATGCAGACATGACCTGATCCTAATAGGCAGGGGAATATTCATACAAGATTTAAGGATGCCCTGCATACATGCTAACATTTTAAATTAGTGAACCTAACCCAGCAAGTTTCAATTTATCATTCCAGACACTATTTAGTCAATCCAAACAATCACATATGCTTGCAACCCTCTGAAGTTAACAATATCTAGGTATGAAATTAACTAACACTGGCGTTGTACGAGTCTGAAGCTAACACACCACACATGTCAGTTTATATTATCACAATATTTTACATCAACTTAAATCAGTTTTATCTAATTAAACAAGCTCCCAAATTATCATATTAACATTATTTCAAGCATAAACAGTCTGCATATCAATTAATACAGTTTCTTTTATCCACTTCTGGTTGTGCAAGCGCATCTATGGACTTGATCATGCAGAGCATGGCATATTAAAAGGTAAACAACTTGGAATTCCCTTTCAGTCCACACATACACTTGATCTTTCAATAAATTCAATCCTATATATTTTATGAAAGATTAACTCTGGACCTCAACCTAGTATACAGGGGTATAACAAGATCAACAAGCAACTAGTAAACATTTGGAAACCAATACTCTTACCATATCGTACTCTTAATATCAAAGAGAGAAAATACCAATAATTAATTACAACTAATATCCCTCACATCACTTTTAAGTCATAAAAAAATAGATTTATATCTTCATAACATTTAACAGTACAATAACCTTACCATTCCCTCTACATAGTCCATTATTCCTTGACTATTCCAACATATAGTCATGTGGCAGACACCAAATTCCATGAATCAACAGAGCAAGCTTAAGATGGTTTTGATAAGAAACATTTACATAATATTCATAACTCACAATCGTCACATAGGCCATCCTTTATCAATTCCCATCATAAGCAACATCATATAACCTCAAACATATCAATCTACATAACTCATTCTCTTCCAGTTTTAAATTATCATATCAGACGGTATAAGATAAGTTTTGTTAAATAGGACAACTAATCTTGTTCTTGATAAGTGGCGTTTGTGTTAGGTAGATAATATTACTAAACAACTTACAGATAGCCAAACGAGTTTCCAAAACAGTACATTGGTCATCATATTAAATTAATAACCCATACATGCTAAAACCAACTTCAATCAAACATGTCAATCCATCAAATCAAATCTAGACACTTTATACATAATTAATATATTTAAATTAGCAATATTAAGTATTAAATTAACTAAGTAGCCCATACACGACTAGACAAATCTGAAATTAACCTGTTTTGTTCTAGTTCAACTGTACATATTATTCTAAATCAACATGGAACATTTATCAGTTATCAAAAAAACAGGCATATCTTCATTGAGAACTATTTATAGTTTACCTAAACAAACTTAAACATACCTTATAAGTATAAAGTATTGACCAAACACATTTATCTTCAAATTCATTCCTTTACTCTAACATAGGCAAAACCATCAAATGATCCCACTCATTTTTTGCATAGATACAATTCAGTCAGGTAAACCAATACTTAAGTCTAGACATGTATATCCTTGAACAATCCCCTATGCCACATACTTTAACCAAGCTCAAGCGTCAAATATCATATTCAAGAAGGCCTTGGATATCTAAGGTCTCAACGGTTACTTAATATTCTAAGAGTCTCAAATATTTCGCTTCCCAAGCTTACATTATCTGCTCCCATTATACGAGTGAGATAGCTTCTCATAATTTCGAAATCATATTATCCTTTCTGGCGTACCAATAGTCTGGGTATAAATCGCTCTTTTATTGGCTACGAGTATCAACTGACTGAAGTCATTCTAGGTAACCGGGGTTATCAAAACTGTAACAGGCATGAGTTAAACTCGAATTCCTAAAACTCAGCTATACTGCATGATTTATGAGATCAAAGAATAGAAACCATCCCTAAATGTCCGGTAACCTCTTGCGTATAAGTATGGTGCACAACATACTCATACGCAAGACTCTACTAGACACGGTCTGTAGACATTCCGAGGATGAACTGCTTTGATACCACTTCTGTCACGACCCGACCCGACGGGCCGCGACTGGTGGCCTACTTGGGCACCCTTATACCAACCTGTCACATATAATCAGACTAATACCAAGGATAATGTGGAAATCTGTAAAACCATATCAAATTAGGCAAGCCGACAAGGCTGCCACTATACATGGGAACATCCAAAAATGAAGTACAACAGTACAGCTGACCAAAACACGTCTACAATCCATATACGACCAACCCACATCTACAATCCACACACAACCAACCCACACATGGCTACAGACCTCTAAGAGTATAACAGTGAATTATGACGAGACATGGTTCCGCCGTACCCATGACTAGCACGAATATGCATAAGTCTATATCATAAGATCCGTACCAAAATGACTAGGCTCCGGAACAATGGAGATCTCCAAACAAGCTGAGCGAAATTCTAGACCGGAGGACCACCAAACTGAATATCTGTACCTGTTGGCATGAAACACAGCCCCCCGAAGAAAGGGGGTCAGTAGGAAATAATGTACTGAGTATATAAAACATGAAGTACTGTAAATAACATCATAACTGGCCAAAAGATAACATGAGACAAGTATAATAATCAAGATATCAATGCACATGCGCCTTATGAAATGAGAGTCAAAACATGTCCATATAAAATAAGTCATATCTGTGGATTCTTGTCCATATAAATCATATTCGTCCCTCTAGTGAGGGTCTCGGTGAACATATAATGTGTACACATAGTCATATCCGTGGATGCCTGTCCACATATATCATATCTGCGGATGCCTGTCCGCATATCTCATATCCGTGGATGCCTGTCCACATCATCATCATATATATATACATTACCGGCCCTCTAGTGAGGGACTCGGTGAATAATGCAAGGAACTGCACACGAACATTGCCAGCCCGGGACTCGGTGAGATGATATAAACACATTAGCACGAGTAGATTATCATGAGCAACCATATATAGGGATGTCAATGGGGCGGGGCGGGGGCGGGGGAAGGGTACCCCATACCCGTACCCGCCACCTAAAACTTACCCCCATGCCCGCCCCACCACCCATCACGAGTAGTAATTCCTCCACCCCCCCCACTTACTCTGCGCTGGTATTCACTTACCCGGCGGGTACCCATTAATAATAAAATGCTCAAATAATGTCTAGCAATTTTTTTAGTCACCAAAATGAAAGTTATATAAGAAAAAGGAAAAAAGGATCACTATGGTGTATCAAAATCAAAGTCTGAAACCTTGCCAAAATATTAGGAATATTAAAAAATAGTAAAGATGAAAATATTTAACAAAAAAAAGGAGAAAAAATAGAATGGGAAAAAGAAACGTGGTGCCTTTGTGTTTAACAAGCAGGACATGGTGCGAGTTGGCCCAAGTCACATTTTAAATCAAGAAAGGGCCAAATAAATTCATAAATATCCTAATTAAACTAATAGGCAATACAGATATGGGCGGTGCGAGTACGGTCGGTGTGGGTACGATGTGAATAGCTGGGCGGGCCGGATACAGGGCAAATCTTAACTGAAATCCACCCACCACCCACTACCCATGGCGGGTAGCACTTTTGATACCCATACCCGCCCCACCACCCACCAACCATCCCCCATACCCGCCCCAACTGGAGCAGATGCGGGGCAGTACCCGCATTTACCCTCCCCACTGACATCCCTAACCATATGCAATTTAAATCATCATCTGACTCTCAATAAAATAAATAGAATGAACTATCACTGTAAAATCAAATGCACTATAATATCATGTATCACTAGGAATTAAGATTCAAGGGAATTACGTACGTCCGTCGTACGCTCCTTTTAAGTAAATCATACCAAAAAGAAAGAAGGAATAGTTTCACATACCTCTTGTTGTCTATACTAACTTAATAATTATAACTCATCTCAATTAGCACTTCAACCTATAATAATGGTAATATGTCCATCAATTCTATGATTACTAGTGTAAGTTATATACCAAATTATGACTCTCTTTTCACATAAAAATTTGGGCAACATTTCCCATACTTATACACATATCCACAACTTACAAACAAGGTCAACAATACCAATAACAAGACACAACTCAAGGATATACCAAAACAGTCCAAAATACTCCATATACACCATCATTATACATTCTTTCTTTCTACATTCACGTAATACAACAACCACAACAACCAAGGTGATTAATACACCTATTTCTCTTGTTAATTCACCCCTTAATACATATTAAAATAGTCCATTAAAACAATCCATACTTCTAGCAACAACAACAAGAGTGCAAGTCTTATAGTTTGCAACATAACACCTTTCCACACTTCAATTCCTTTAAGACATATATCTATGATTACAACAATGTATATGCATGTTTATAACTAAATTTCCAGCATTCTAACTTCAACAAAACAACCCCTAAATACAACACATCATGTCCAACAATTTTATGCATGTCTTGGCACACCCAATATAAAACCACAACTCTTCTTATAATTCCTTAAAAATCCAATTGAAGTCTTAAAATCCAATTCATATTTCATATGGACAACTACAACTTTAAATATCAAGATTTCTTTCAAGACTTCCTTCAATTTTTAACATGCAATTAGTGTCGATAGTAACAACAACAACAATCATAAATCGGTAAAACAACCCCTAAAATCGGTAACAACAATTCCAATCGACTCCACAACATCAACAACAATCACATACATTCTCTTATTTCCAATTCCTCTTTAACATGAGTTTATCTCTTAACTACAACATCATTTAAATTTCAAATACTCAATAAAAAGAAGAATTATTACCTTAACTTAAGCCAAAACAATCCCTAAATTGCGTCGACACCCACTGCTCCAAAGTGCACCATTTTCACTATTTCTTCAACTTAAAATGACATGCATGCATCCTTACAAGCTTAAACTCATCTTACTTACATGTTTTTCTTCCAAAATAGTTCATCTTCAAAGCTAACATTTTCTGGACAGTTTTCGGCCAGATTACCGAATTCACTATTTTGGGGAGGTTACCATGGCTTGGAACTTAGTAGAATAACTTAGTCTTGGAAGAGGGAGGTATTTGGTCTTTAACTTAGTTATGGAGTTGGAGAAAAATCTGTTTTGGAGGAGAGAGGATGGAGGATGAATGAGAGGGGGTTTTCGAAAAAATGAGGGAGAAATGAGGGGAGTCTTGGATATATGGGCAGAAAAAGGATTAAGCCTATGCATGTTGGTGTCTTTGCCACTTGGCGGGCACAAGATGCCACATGTTTTCCACTAGTCTTCCACTTATCATACTTACGAAAATTAATCCCACACTTAGCCAAAAATCTAAAATTTTCGATGGCCTCATACTCCTCAATGCCAAGATTTTATAATACAACACTAAGTCCATAACCCCATTGAAAAAAATTCAACTACTAGTATTAATTTTCCTCGTCGCATTTGTTATATCCAAAATTATTCCGTATTAGCATATGTAAATATACTTCTCTTCCAACACTCGAATCTTATTTTCTTAATTACGTTCTCAATTTATTGCCCTAAAATTACGGGGTATAACATCCTTCCCCCCTTAGAAACATTCGTCCTCGAATGTTCATAATAGTTCTCATGTTAAAACAATTTCATTATAGTCCCCTCTATAACTATACTTACCAACCTATAATCAGCAAACCCAAAGATGCCTCACAGGGCCACAATATAACACATACATTATTTACCAATCAACATAGTCAAGTAAGGAATTTCACTAACTTGAACTAATTCTAGGCAACTAATGTAACCTCATACTTACAGTACCTAAGCTTTGTAATATTGCAGTACTAGGTAGTCTTCTACAATGGTATTGTCATACTAATTCATCTAAACAGGAAATAGATCTCATGGATTAATTCAGATTATTATCTAGAACGGAAAGCACACATCAATCTATGTTTACTTAATAGACTCAAGTTCAGGCCAATTATATGTACAATTCTACATATAAAATACACACATAGTGACACCTTTTAAATTCTAATATTCAGTAGTCTTGTGTGAAGCTGTCATTATTTAGTCAACTGCTTAAACAGGAAGTTAATAGGTTAATGAATTCTTGCCTAGGTCTGTAGTACATCTTATACATTCCTCAGTTTCAAAGAGTAGGCAAAGGAAATGAAGAATTCTGACATCTAGTTTAGAGTCATATAGGCACTCATATTTATTAGAGCAATAACCAAATTAGTACAAATAATCATGTTTCAACTGTTTTATTGTCCTGTGACTGGTTTAAATCAAGTTCCCAAGTTTCTTCTAACTTCATAGTCTTATAATTAGTGTTTGAACCTTTTAACAGAAAATGAGGTTCAGACAACATAGGGATTTAGACTAAAACAAACAAGCATCCCAATGGCACAAGGCAACTTGCATAATATCTGTACATAAGATGATAGATACAACTCCTAAGTTCCTCCAACATCCCTGTTAAGGTTACTTCTATAGCATATCTCGTTCCTGCCCCTCATTTAGTCTTAACAGATATACAAAACAAATATCATATAGGAAAACCAAAACAGTAAACCAACATGCTCTATACCAGAATTCAAATCTCTAAATTAGGGTAACACATTTAAATAGGAAACTGCAAGAACCATACCATCCACAAATACACTAAGTATTAAAACTAAGCTGGTCACCTCCCGGGAACACATGTGATATTTAAACCAAGATGTTACCAGAAACATACCACAAAACACCTACCAAATATCATGATATCACAGACATTTAGATTGCTCTGCCCTGTTCTTACTTGAGTCTAGTTTACATGTCTTATAGGATTAAAGGAAATACTTAAAGTGGTCTAAGGGTCATGCATATTTATTAACATTATATCCAAGGACTCCGATCACATCCCAGTTGGCGAAGTGTCATTTTATATGCTCTTGAGTAGTTATTGAAACTTAGTCAAGTCATACATCACTAGAAACATGCATAAGAGTAATTGTTTAGATCTCTACATAACCCAGACACCTTATACAGGACTTAAATCACATGAAGTGTTAATGGCTAAGGTACGGAAGCCTCCAGGCCTCAAAATTGTCTTTAAAAAAAATGTAACTCATTTCCTATATTATGCTATCATTCTTAACACATACACAAAATATGCATTTTAAACTACAAGCTCAACTTGTATAGGTCCAACATATACATGTTACTTTTCATGTTTCAAAATACCATTACTATTAGTCTATACCTTCCGAATGTATCTAGCAGTAACAAACAGCCTTAAGGCCTAGCAACATATTTTAGACTGACCACAGAAGCTATAACAAAAAGAAGATAATATGAATAAATAAGCTAACACAGATTATTGTACCTATAGCATGTGATTCAAGGGAGGTATTATTGGCAACATAATAGGAAGGCAAGACTGAGTATTAACTAAAATGTAGGAACATACACTAAACTCAATTTAGATCAGCAGTGATGCACATATTCATCAAAATGCACTTAAACAAAGTCTAAATGATTCTTTAAACACTTTCAGCTCATGTATTCAGATTCAACAGCTCATTTAGCTACCTCACAGCCCATAAATTCCCATGATGTTTGTCACGACCCGAACCGGGGCCCGTGACTGGTGCCTTGCCCGGGCACCCAAGTAGCCATTCATCAGAAAAAAATCAGCGGAACATAAAACATCAATATGAAACAAGTGACATGATAAATAAACAGGCCAACCAAAATAGCTTGCTCTCGTATAAATATATACAAACCCCGAACGCTTTAATCCTTTTTACAACCCCGCCACAACAGATTACATGCACTTCTAAGATTTACAACAACTATGATGACAGTGGCTCGCCATACCCTCGAATGTACAAGAACCCATGCACTGTGGTAACATACCAAAAATAAGCCTCCAAGGAACGGAGCTTCCCAACACGAATGTGATCCTATAAGCGGATCGACGGTCGATGTACCTTTACTCGCAGATGAACGCAGCTCAAGGCGAGGTCAAGATAACAGTACCAAGTATGTGAAATCAGAAAATATCAGAAATGAAATCATAATAGTCTATATAAAGCAGAGACATGTATGATAACCAAACTACGATTCACAACATAAAAGCAAGCCATGTCAAGTCGTGACTCACGCCTCAAAGTCACCACTAAAATATAACTACGGGTCTCACGCCACAACACCAATCATGTTCGCATCACGGCCGCATGCCCCTAATTCAGACGGTGTAAACATGTCCATGATGCAACAATAATGACAATGCCGCATGGCCACATGCCGAAAATTCTACATCGCGCAGCACGCCCATGTAACATCAACAACAATATACTGGGTGATCAACCCGGCTGCATGGCCACATGTCCCCGAATTCGTGACGGTAGACATGTCCATGTAACATCAATCAATCAAGACAACAATCAAAATGGAAACATACCCGTGGAATTCTTCACATCGCCAAAGACGCCCAAGTAAGTTCTCAATAAGTCAACCGCCTCCATCGAGAGACGGTAAATACGTAAATACAACACTTGCACAACAAAGGCTATCATCACAAGATAGGCGTGTTTCACCACAACAAGCATAGGCAAGTCATACACAACTCAAAGTACTTTCATTTTATGCCAAAGTCCGGGTTTTAACCCTAAAGTACTACATACGTTAAATTCCTTTTTAAAGAGATTCATTCCTTTTATAAAAGTCACCCGATACCCGTAGTATTAAAAAATAATAGAGTGACTCACATTTTAGGTAAACCAAAACACTTTCCTTCATAACAACATTCTTTTTCCTAAAGTTCCAGTTTGCCTAATTTCACTTACTCAAGTCTCTTTATTTTAGAAAAGTTTCATAGTTCATAGTCTTAATCATTTAAGAATATAATTCTCTTTTAAACAATCCGAGAAAACATATGCCTTATATGAGTGTATGTTATTCCTGTTCATAATCAATCTTATTAAGCAGCCATGATCTAGAAAATGTAATATCATTTTTTCTCATCTTAGCTTCTATGCAGATGGAGGTTTCTACTGGTTTTAATATAATACTTCATTTATTTAATACATTTTCCTTTATTAACGCTGCAGTGGTTTGTCGATACACATTCTGATTTCCGAATCAGTAAAACATTATTCCTTTTAAAAAAACTAAGTACTCATTACTCACGAATGAGGTTTTACACAAAACTAATATTAATTCATTCAAGTCAAGTCTCTTATCTTTTAAGATCAATAAACCATTCATTTTTCCTCCCTTAAGACGTTATACCTAACTTCCCATAAAGCTAGTATAACTCTTATGTTTTCAAAACCAAGTACATTTAACACACGTACGCTCACCGCACTACATAGTTATACACATATCATGCCGAAAAGATAGGAAGAGGTTCACATACCTCGCGACGATTATCGACTAATAGCAAAATGCTCCAAGTACCTCAAACAGTCGGCTACTCCTTAAGCCACGTAGATTGCACCACACGTAGTACTTCAACCTATAAGGCCACAAGGCGCTTATTAACATCTAGATCTCATCGTTCCATATTCTACGTAAAATTCGAAGACCTCCCCGCAACAAACAGTAAAACTCCTCCTTATCGAGGCCGCCTACCAAGCCAACCGTGCGGGTTAACACGCCTAACCTGACGGTACAATTCTACTACACAAGAATGCTACACAAGTCTCATCAGAATACAGCCCTATGCAATTACTGATTCAGCTTCTTCTCTTTATTATCCTTCTATGTGACATCGCTCAATTCTTATTCGTGCTTAAGTCAAAAGACATTGCGATTTAACTACGCTCGCTTCTATTCAATACTCATTCTATATATAGTATACTTCAACTATATATTCTAACAATCATGTAATTTCCAATTACAATAGGGACAAGATATTTACCTCTATAAGCCCAAAATTATCCGAGTTAAATGTCGCTCCCGAACAAGGTTTAGCTCCTACTCCGCGGCGCTCCAAAACGCTCCAAGAAACCCTTAGTTGTCTACACAACTTCTACTTAATACTTCAACTACGGGTGAATATTTTTCCTTAGGGTTTCGTTTAGTGGCTAAAGGAGGTATAATCGTATTTTCCGGTTTTTCAGATAAAGGGTACTTTGGAAAGTACTATAAGGTATATGGGCTAGAGTATTTTGGGCATTATAACAATACTAGAGAGTATCTCTATGCCAAAAAAAGGGTATTTATACGAGACAACTAGGCTAGTGGGTACCCCACTACCAAGCCTCACTCAAAGGGGAGTGGGTTTCGCCTCTGGCTAGGCTCTCAGCCGGGAAGGGCTTGACGATTTCAAGACAAGAGGAGGAGTATTTGAGACTTAGATAGATTGCTCAAGTTTTGGATGAAGAAAGTCTTCAACTAGAGGTATTTATAGGTCAAGTGAAGGCCAACAAATGGCCAAGATGAAGACAAGTGTGGTGCAAGTGTAGGTTAGATTTAAGCCAAGTGCACCTTATCCATCTACCACAACAACTTGCACAAAATATCCTACCTAACCCAACTCACCATTTTCGTCCAACTTAGCCGCCCACTCCTTCCAATTAGAGGTGACAAGTGTCGCCTCTCGTTGTCCAAAATGTTTCGCCTCTCGGAAAAATCCGCAAAAATTATTAATGACATAGCCGAATTTTCCTACGTAGTCGTGGAAACGCTTTCGAAAAACGACTCTAATCGTGTCAGGTACAATTTTCAAACTAGCCAATCTTTAAGGCTTAAATTATTATACGCACGCCTCACGCACATACTCGTGAAATACTGGTATAACATTCTTCCTTAGAAACATTCGTCCCGAATGTTCCTTCTCGCCTCAAAACAAACACGTGCAGTATAGCCTTCACTACTATACTTACGAAACCAAACATGCCACACCGCCACAAAAATAACATGCGCGAAAAACCCAAATCCAAGCCAACGAGGAATCACCTGCTTACCTCAAAAGTCCCCACCAAGGTCTAAAAATATAATCCCCTTCGCACCTTCACTTCTCAAAAGAAACGATCACACACGCCATTTCTTCCCCTATCTCGTTGCACTTCTCTCGAACACTCGAACTCTTTCTAGTATACGCACCATACTTCGCTTTCCAAAACTTTGGAGTCACTACCTCCAAACTTGATCATCTTACTAGCCTCGATCTCCTTTAAGGCCATTCTCGCCTTCACGAACTGATTCAGTCGAACGTATCCCGAACTCGACGATGGTCATCTAAACTGGGCCTAGCACCTCGTGACTCGCCACCGCGACCACCCAGCTGACCCCACTTTGAAATGCCGCGGGTTGGCCCTCAACATGGCCCCAACCCGACCCACCTACGCATCACGCTCTTGTTCCCTGATCCGGAACAATCTTACCTCTACAGGTCATGAAAGCTACCACTTCCATTTTACACTACTCAAGGAAATTATCACACAACACATTCTAGGCATAAAATGTATTCCGACAAGGATCACTCGCAAAATCTTGTACTCAAGACGGCCTTTACATCTAAGGTCTCAACTGTAATATCCTAAGGTTCATCATTTTCTCACCCCCAGGCTTACCCTTTTTCACCAACCAGGTCCCTAAATCACATTTTAGCACAAAGCTATCCGAACATAACACTTAACACATTATCATAACATTAATACATACAAGTCTCTAGAGGGTTAAGGATATACCTGAATCTACCGCTCCACTCTAATCATAGGCCTGCCCTGCAGGGCGCATAACTGTAGGCGCGATGAACCACCACCGATCTCAAGGCCGAGTCGTAACATCCGTATACCCTTTGGTCGGATTCTTCGCAAAATGGCCTCGCCGCCGCAAAATAACAAGCTCCTTTGGCACCACGACACTTCAAATGCGGTCTACCACATCGACCACACCGAGGTAGGGGTGATCGATTCGCCAACACCCCTACTCCTCGAAACTCAACCTCGAGCTCGACCGCCCCAATATTGGATGCTCAAGGTTGTGGAGGACCACTGCACCGCGAGGTACAAAACTAGGCCGCTGGCTGAGGCGTCCGCCTCAAAGTCACCAAAGGACCTCGCTGCTCGCCTCTTCGCGATCTCGGCCATTCCGCCGATTTCTCCGCCTCACATCCAAGTGCATAAGCTCGCATGCGGCAATGTCCATGCCCACAAGGGCTACACCAACAACTCTCCGCTAGGTAATCATCAAGCCTCGTAATATATCCGCACTCGATCCTCCATACAAGCTACTAATGCGGAACATACCGCCAATGAGTCAAACTCACATTGTACTCCCGAATCAGACGCCTGCTTCGCTCAACATCAAAAACTGTTTACCGAGCCCTCTCATCCGCGAGGCAAGAAATGTGCCAGAAGGCCTCAAAACTCGTCCCAAACGGCTGGAAGTGCATTCTCTCCCCGGGACAGCTCCCACGAATCAAACCAGTCGACTGCGGTATCACGCAGCCGATGCGAACCTAAGACCACCGACTCGGTCTCCAAGCCTTGATCACTCATGATCCACAGAATCGTTTGATGAACTCTCGCGGATCATCCTCGTGCCTCGACCCGTAGAACTCGCGCTACATCTCAGAAGTCCTCAGACTCAAACTATCCGATCTAGGGAGAACCATCGTGCATCGAACCGCTGCGGCCCAATTTATCCTCATATCCGCCACGACCCGCCGATGGGCCATCTCCTTGTAACCCATCTCTTTTCCCTGCATCGGACCTGAGGCTCGTGCATCAGAGTCTCAGCACCACCGCCGCGCTCTAAACTCGCTGGCCGGGCGTCGCGAAACTCGCCGTCGGCATCGCTGTGTATCGACCGCTCGTGCTCGCATTCTCTCAGATCTCACTAGCGCCTCCTCACCGCCTTGCCCACTGGGCCCGGTTGCCTTACGCAGAGGCATAATCGTAAAACGAAATACGCCGAGGGTCCAACTTATCACACGCCTCTAAGGCACGATCTCGTAATGAGAAGAAATGGAAACTAATCCTAAATGTCTCGCAGCCTCTCGATTATAGATGTGGTGCACAACACATCGATAATCAAGACTCTACTAGACACGGTCAGACACTTTCCGAGGATTAATCGCTCGATACCACTTTGTCACTTTGTCGCGAGCCTTGCTCGACGACCCAACAAATGGTACCGGTCTGCCATGATCTCGAGGCATGCCTCACGCCATCTTCTCGACGTACATACGGAGAGCCACGGTTCGCCCTGTTTCGTGGTAGGCTCGCCTTTATACGCTCACCGGGCGAGGTCAAGATAACAGTACCAAGTATGTGAAATCAGAAAATATCAGAAATGAAATCATAATAGTCTATATAAAGCAGAGACATGTATGATAACCAAACTACGCTTCACAACATAAAAGCAAATATGTCAAGTCGTGACTCACGCCTCAAAGTCACCACTAAAATATAACTATGGGTCTCACGCCCACAACACCAATCATGTTCGTGATCACGGCCGCATGCCCGGAATTCGTGACGGTGTAAACATGTCCATGATGCAACAATAATGACAATGCTGCATGGCCACATGCCGGAATTTACATCGTGTAGACACGCCCATGTAACATCAACAACAATATATCGGGTGATCAACCCCGCATGGCCACACGTCCCGGAATTCAGATCGGTAGACATGTCCATGTAACATCAATCAATCAAGACAACAATCAAAATGGAAACATACCCGTGGAATTCTTCACACCGCCAAAGACGCCCAAGTAAGTTCTCAATAAGTCAACCGCCTCCATCGAGAGACGCCAGAATACGTAAATACAACACTTGCACAACAAAGGCTATCATCACAAGCATAGGCAGGTTTCACCACAACAAGCATAGGCAAGTCATACACAACTCAAAGTACTTTCATTTTATGCCAAAGTCCGGGTTTTAACCCTAAAGTACTACGTACGTTAAATTCCTTTTAAAGAGATTCATTCCTTTTATAAAAGTCACCCGATACCCGTAGTATAAAAAAAAATAGAGTGACTCACATTTTAGGTAAACCAAAACACTTTCCTTCATAACAACATTCTTTTTCCTAAAGTTCCAGTTTGCCTAATTTCACTTACTCAAGTCTCTTTATTTTAGAAAAGTTTCATAGTTCATAGTCTTAATCATTTAAGAATATAATTCTCTTTTAAACAATCTGAGAAAACATATGCCTTATATGAGTGTATGTTATTCCTGTTCATAATCAATCTTATTAAGCAGCCATGATCTAGAAAATGTAATATCATTTTTTCTCATCTTAGCTTCTATGCAGATGGAGGTTTCTACTGGTTTTAATATAATACTTCATTTATTTAATACATTTTCCTTTATTAACGCCGCAGTTGGTTTGGTTTGTCGATACACATTCTGATTTCCGAATCAGTAAAACATTATTCCTTTTAAAAACCAAGTACTCATTACTCACGAATGAGGTTTCACACAAAACTCATATTAATTCATTCAAGTCAAGTCTCTTATCTTTTAAGATCAATAAACCATTCATTTTTCCTCCCTTAAGACGTTATACCTAACTTCCCATAAAGCTAGTATAACTCTTATGTTTTCAAAACCAAGTACATTTAACACATGTACGCTCACCACTACATAGTTATACACATATCACGCCGAAAAGATAGGAAGAGGTTCACATACCTCGCGACGATTATCGACTAATAGCAAAATGCTCCAAGTACCTCAAACAATGGGCTACTCCTTAAGCCACGATTGCACCACACGTAGTACTTCAACCTACAAGGCCACAAGGCGCTTATTAACATCTAGATCTCATCGCTCCATATTCTACGTAAAATTCGCAAAGACCTCCCCGCAATGTCAGAAACCTCCCTTATCGAGGCCGGCTACCAAGCCAACCAGGGGGGGGGGGTTAAAACGTCTAACCGGACGTGTACAATTCTACAACACAGTAATGCTACACAAGTCTACTGTAATACACTTCATGCAATTACAGCTCGCTTCTTCTCTTTATTATCCTTCATGTGATTATCGCTCAATTCTTATTCAGCTTAAGTCAAAAGACATTGCGATTTAACTACGTTCAGTTCTATTCAATACTCATTCTATATATAGTATACTTCAACTATATATTCTAACAATCATGTAATTTCCAATTACAATAGGGGGACAAGATATTTACCTCTATAAGCCCAAAATTATCCGAGTTAAATGTCGCTCCTGAACAAGGTTTAGCTCCTACTCCGTGCGCTCCAAAACGCTCCAAGAAACCCTTAGGTTGTCTACACAACTTCTACTTAATACTTCAACTACGGGTGAATATTTTTCCTAGGGTTTCGTTTAGTGGCTAAAGGAGGTATAATCGTATTTTCCGGTTTTTCAGATAAAGCGGTACTTTGGAAAGTACTATAAGGTATATGGGCTAGAGTATTTTGGGCATTATAACAATACTAGAGAGTATCTCTATGCAAAAAAAGGGTATTTATACGAGAGACAACTAGGTTGGGTACCCACGCCAAGCCTCACTCAAAGGGAGGGGGGGGGTTTCGCCTCGGCTAGGCTCTCAAAGGGGAAGGGCTTTGGACGATTTCAAGACAAGAGGGAGGGAGTATTTGAGACTTAGATAGATTGCTCAAGTTTTTGGATGAAGAAAGTCTTCAACTAGAGGGGTATTTATAGGCCAAGTGAAGGCCAACCAATGGCCAAGATGAAGACAAGTGTGGTGCAAGTGTAGGGTTAGATTTAAGCCAAGTTCACCTTATCCATCTACCACAACAACTTGCACAAAATATCCTACCTAACCCAACTCACCATTTTCGTCCAACTTAGCCGCCCACTCCTTCCAATTAGAGGGTGACAAGTGTCGCCCTCTCGTTGGTCCAAAATGTTTCGTCTCTCGGAAAAATCCGCAAAAATTATTAATGACATAGCCAGAATTTTCCCTACGTAAGCTGTGGAAACGTTTCGTCGAAAAACGACTCTAATCGGGTGTTGTGTACAATTTTCGAAACTAGCCAATCTTTAAGGCTTAAATTATTATACGTACGCTCTCACGTACATACTCAGGAAATACGGGGTATAACAATGTTCACTGGATTTATGAATATTTAAAACTGATACAACATATCTCTGCAGCACATAAACAGGTTTTTAAAGAAAGTTGGAACATATTAACTAGACTCATCAGCATATTGAAAATTAGTTCTTAACATGCTTTTGGCACAATTGTTCACAAAAAGGGGGATGGGCACACTACAAGTATACACACTAGACATTCATAGTTTCATGCACTCCATGGATACAAGTAGACATGTAGATAAATCCCAATTTATGCAAGGCCACCAACTAAAGGTCAAGCTTTCAGATAAAATTAAATTGTGGAAATACATTACACAAGTACGAGATTTACTTCATTTTAATCATCCTAGGCACTCATATGCCTTAGTTAAACTCTGGGTGAGCAAGTTGAGACACAAGAGTAGATAGGAATAATTATTTTTGGATCAAACAGTATACATATAGCAAGTGGGGATAACCTATCACAAGAGTAGACATTTATGTCATACAGACTCAATTCTTATTCAATACACTGATGTGGTAACAAATAATTAAACATGGCTTTGAATCAGAGGAAACAGTTATGACATAAATGCATAATATTCTATACCAAGTATGAGATTTAAAGTATACAAACAATGGATAATGCAGGGACCGTTAGCTACTGTGCTCCTTAATCATATGGTCCAGATCATGGCATGAATTTTATGCAGACTGGACCTGATCCAAATAGGCAGGGGAATATTCATACAAGTTTTAAGGATGCCCTGCATACATGCTAACATTTTAAATTAGTGAATATAACCCAGCAAGTTTCAATTTATCATTCCAGACACCATTTAGTCAATCCAAACAATCACATATGCTTGCAACCCTCTGAAGTTAACAATATCTAGGTATGAAATTAACTGACACTGACGTTGTACGAGTCTGAAGCTAACACACCACACATGTAAGTTTATATTATCACAATATTTTACATCAACTTAAATCAGTATTATCTAATTAAACAAGCTCCCAAATTATCATATTAACATTATTTCAAGCATAAACAGTCTGCATACCAATTAATACAGATTATTTTATCCACTTCTGGTTGTGCAAGCTCATCTATGGACTTGATCATGCAGAACATGACATATTAAAAGGTAAACAACTTGGCACGCCCTTTCAGTCCACACATACACTTGATCTTTCAATAAATTCAATCCTATATATTTTATGCAAGATTAACTTTGGACCTCAACCTAGTATACAGGGGTATAACAAGATCAACAAACAACTAGTAAACATTTGGAAACCAATACTCTTACCATATTGTACTCTTAATATCAAGGAGAGAAAATATCAATAATTAATCACAACTAATATCCCTCACATCACTTTTAAGTCATAAAAAAAATAGATTTATATCTTCATAACATTTAACAGTACAATAACCTTACCATTCCCTATACATAGTCCATTATTCCTTGACTATTCCAACATATAGCCATGTGGCAGACACCAAATTCCATGAATCAACAGAGCAAGCTTAAATGATTTTAACAAGAAACATTTAGATAATAATCATAACTCACAATCGTCACATATGCTATCCTTTATCAATTCCCATCATAAATGACATCATATAACCTCAAACATATCAATCTACATAACTCATTATTTTCCAGTTTTAAATTATCATATCAGACGATATAAGACAAGTTTTGTTAAATAGGACAACTAATCTTGTTCTTGATCAGTGGCGTTTGTGTTAGGTAGATAATATGACTAAACAACTTACAGATAGCCAAACGATTTTCCAAAACAGTACATTGGTCATCACATTAAATTAATAACTCATACATGCTAAAACCAACTTCAATCAAACATGTCAATCCATCAAATCAAATCTAGACACTTCATACATAATTAATATCTTTAAATTAGCAATATTAAGTATTAAATTAACTAAGTAGCCCAAACACGACTAGACAAATCTGAAATTAACCTGTTTTATTCTCGTTCAACCGTACAAATTATTCTAAATTAGCATGGAACATTTATCAGTTATCAAAAAAACAGGCATATCCTCATTGGGAACTATTTATATTTTACCTAAACAAACTTAAACATACCTTATAAGTATAAAGTGTTGACCAAACACTTTAATCTACAAATTCATTCCTTCACTCTAACATAGGCAAAACCATCAAAGGATCCCACTCATTTTTGCATAGATACAATTCAGTCAGGTAAACCAACACTTAAGTCTAGACATGTATATCCTTGAACAATCCCCTACACCACATATTTTAACCAAGCTCAAGCGTCAAATATCATATTCAAGAAGGCCTTGGATATCTAAGGTCTCAACGGTTACTTAATATTCTAAAAGTCTCAAATATTCCGCTTCCCAAGCTTACATTATCTGCTCCCCTTATACGAGTGAGATAGCTTCTCATAATTTCGAAATTATATTGTCCTTTCTGGCGTGCCAATAGTCTGGGTATAAATCGCTCTTTTATTGGCTACGAGTATCAACTGACTGAAGTCATTCTTTGTAACCGGTGTTATCGAAAATGTAACAGGCACGAGTTAAACTCGAATTCCTAAAACTCATCTCTACTGCATGATTTATGAGATGAAAGAATATAAACCATCCCTAATTGTCCGGCAGCCTCCTGCGTATAAGTATAGTGCACATCATACCCATACACAAGACTCTACTAGACACGGTCTGTAGACATTCCGAGGACGAACTGCTTTGATACCATTTCTGTCACGACCCGACCCGACGGGCTGCGACTGGTGCCCTACTTGGGCACCCTTATACCAATCTATCACATAAAATCAGACTAATACCAAGGATAATGCGGAAATATGTAAAACCATATCAAAATAGGCAAGCCGACAAGGCTGCCACTATATACGGGAACATCCCAAAACGAAGTACAACAGTACAGCTGACCAAAACACATCTACAATCCACACACGACCAACCCACACATGACTACATACCTCTAAGAGTATAACAGTGAATTATGACGGGATAGGGCCCCGCCGTACCCCTGACTAGCACGAATATGCATAAGTATATATCAAAAGATCTGTACCAAAATGTCTAGGTTCCGGAACAATGGAGCTCTTCAAATAAGCTGAGCGAAATCCTAGACTGGAGGACCACCAAACTGAATATATATACATGCGGGCATGAAACGCAGCCCCCGAAGAAAGGGGGTCAGTACGATATAATGTACTGAGTATATAAAACATAAAGTACTGTAAAAAACATCATAACTGGCCAAAAGATAACATGAGACAAATATAATAATCTAGATATCAATGCACCTGTGCCTTATGAAATGAGAGTCAAAACATGTCCATATAAAAAAGTCATTTTCGTGGATGTCTTTCCACTTAAACCATATCCGGCGCTCTAGTGAGGGTCTCGGTGAACACATAATGTGTACACATAGTCGTATCTGTGGATGTCTGTCCACATATATCATATCCGCTGATGTCTGTCCACATATATCATATCTGTGGATGCCTGTCCACATCATCATCATCATCATATATATATACATTGTCGGCCCTCTAGTGAGGGACTCGGTGAATAATGCAAGGAACTGCGCACAAACATTGTCGACCCGGGACTCGGTGAGAGGATATAGGCATATTAGCACGAGTAGATTATCATGAGCAACCATATGCAATTTAAATCATCATCTGACTCTCAATAAAATAAATAGAATGAACTGTCACTGTAAAATCAAAGGCACTATCACATCATGTATCACTAGGAATTAAGATTCAAGGGAATTACGTACGTCAGTCGTACACTCCTTTTAAGTAAATCATGCCAAAAAGAAAGAAGGAATAGTTTCACATACCTCTTGTCGTCTATACCAACTTAATAATTATAACTCGTCTCAAGTAGCACTTCAACCTATAATAATGGTAATATGTCCGTCAATTCTATGATTACTAGTGTAAGTTATATACCAAATTATGACTCTCTTTTCACATAAAAATTTGGGTAGCATTTCCCCTACTTATACACATATCCACAACTTACAAACAAGGCCAACAATACCAATAACAAGACACAACTCAAGGATATACCAAAACAGTCCCAAATACTCCATATATGTCATCGTTATACATTCACGTAATACAACAACCAAAATAACCAAGGTTATTAATACACCTATTTCTCTTGTTAATTCAACCCCTTAATTCATATTAAAACAGTCCATACTTCTAGCAACAACAACAAGAGTGCAAGTCATATAGTTTGCAACATAACACATTTTTACACTTCAATTCATTTAAGACATATATCCATGATTACAATAATGTATATGCATGTTTATAACTAAATTTCTAGCATTCTAACTTCAACAAAACAACCCCTAAATACAACACAACATGTCCAATAATTTCATTCATGTCTCGGCACACCCAACATAAAACCACAACTCTTCTTATAATTCCTTAAAAATCCAATAGAAGTCTTAAAATCCAATTCATATTTCATATGGACAACTACAAATTTAAATATCAAGATTTCTTTCAAGACTTCCTTCAATTTTTAACATGCAATCATAAATCGGTAAAACAACCCCTAAAATCGGTAACAACAATTCCAATCGACTCCACAACATCAACAACAATCACATGCATTCTCTTATTTCCAATTCCTCTTTAACATGAGTTTATTTCTTAACTACAACATCATTTAACTTCCAAATACTCAATAAAAAGAAGAATTCTTACCTTAACTTAAGCCAAAACAGTCCCTAAATTGCGTCGACATCCACTGCTCCAAAGTGCACCATTTTCACTATTTCTTCAACTTAAAATGACATGCATGCATCCTTACAAGCTTAAACTCATCTTACTTACATGTTTTTCTTCCAAAATAGTTCATCTTCAAAGCTAACATTTTTTGGACAGTTTTCGGCCAGATTACCGAATTCACTGTTTTGGGGAGGTTACCATGACTTGGAACTTAGTAGAATAACTTAGTATTGGAAGAGGGAGGTGTTTGGTCTTTAACTTAGTTATGGAGTTGGAGAAAAATGTGTTTTGGAGGAGAGAGGATGGAGGATGAAGGGGAGGGGGTTTTCGAAAAAATGAGGGAGAAATAAGGGGAGTTTTGGATATATGGGATGAAAAAGGATTAAGCCTATGCATGTTGGTGTCTTTGCCACTTGACGGGCACAAGGTGCCACATTTTTTCCACTAGTCTCCCACTTATCATCCTTACTAAAATTAATCTCACACTTAGCCTAAAAATCTGAAATTTTTGATGGCCTCATACTCCTCAATGCCAAGATTTTATAATACAACACTAAGTCCATAACCCCATTGAAAAAAATTCAACTACTAGTATTAATTTTCCTGGTCGCATTTATTATATCCAAAATTATTCCGTATATATGTTAATATACTTCTCTTCCAACACTCGAATCTTATTTTCTTAATTACGTGTTCAATTTATTGCCCTAAAATTACAGAGTGTAACACACATCCTCTTCGGGCTGTCCAAAGAACTTAGGAAGCTTCATGTTTGAAAAGTTCTTCCAATTTTTTCGCTCATCGTGGGTCATAATTATCCCACTAATAGGCCGGGGACCAAACTCTAGAGCATGAACCTCATCGATATGGAGCGTTGACATTGTCATTGGCTAATACCGGGTGTATGAAACTCAAGGGTTTGAGTCTGCCCCCACCTACAAGGGTTTGAGAACCACCCTGAGTAGTAGGATGTACGCCTATCTGAGCAAACCATCAAGAACACTCAGTAATCAGAGTAGCAATAAGTCCAGGCTGATCCTGGGTTGGTCCTATCCCTTTCTCTAGCATATCATCACGAGGCTCAATATAAGGCTCTAGGAACTTGATCTAGCAGGAGCTTGACCGACTCTTTGTGCTCTGCCCCTAGCTGGTGCTACTGCTATCGCCCTACCTCGGCCCCAAGCACGTCGTCTACCATAATCATGCACTATTGGTGTCAGTGCCTTATCTTTCAACATGTCGGCATGAGTCATCACCATCTTTAATAGAATATAAACAAAGGTTAGATACCAATTTAATTCAACTTAGCACGAAATGAAGAAAGTGAAATTTCCTAAAGGTACCATAGACTCCTAAAGATAAGTACAGATATCTCCGTACTAATTCGTGAGACTCTACTAGATGTTTCTCCTGCACTTAAGACCGTTTAACCTAGGGCCCTGATACCAACTTTGTCACGACCACTTTTTAGGAATCATGGTGGCACCTACGTATCTAGGGATGGCAACGGGTAGGATCTGGACCGGATCCTACTAGATCCAGATCCAGATCCGTTTTACATACGTGTATCCATATCCATATCCAGATCCATAGAGTCCATAAAATCATATCCAAATCCAGATCCATCGGATCCACCGGATCCACGGATCGGATCTGGATCCAAATCAAAGTGACTGATTATTAAGTTATACCTTCTAATTAGTCCAATTTTTTTAGAAAAAGAGTCAATTTAATTTAATGGAATCATGGGGAATGCATCCGTAAATTAGGACTAAATGACATTGTTACAATTGTTATGCCTATTGGCTATTGATGTAGTGAGAAACAATCCTCTCAATACCTAAGCTACTACATAAGTACCACATAAATGATTAATATAATGATTAAAGAATAACACGCAAAACGTGTCTCAATTAAAAAAATAATGGCCTTCGGCCCTTTGAATATAAAATAAAATTAAGATTACAAAGGATTCGGTGCCATGATGTATAAATAATAAATGTATAATTAATTTAATAAAAAACGAATTCACGCCTGACCGACCGGATACAGATCTCAAAGACAAGATCCAGATCCAGATCCGATCCATCATAAACGGATCCGGGTCCGATCCGGATCCGTCGGGCCCAAACTTTGAATATCCATATCCTATAAAACGGATCTGGATCCACTGGATCCGGATCGGGTCCAGGATCCATTGCTATCTCTATACGTATCCCACCGGTAGGCGAACCACTTTCAAAATCATTCACATAATAACATAATAAAGCGGAAGATAATAAGATACTACAACATAAGACTGATAATATAAATGCGGAAATAGTCTGAACATCAAGCGAACCCTAAAAGATATGGTCTATAGTAAAAGAGCTCTAAAATATGATACAAATCTGAAATGGGAAACAAAGTGCCAAAAACTGAATACATAGTCTCAAAATCTATAAACGAGATAAAAGTAAAAAATGTAAGAGATAAAGAAAATCTACGCATGCTGGAGATAACATCCTTACCCGGAAAGCTAGGAATCAATTGCTCAAACTTAGCCACGTGGTCTTGAGCTAGTCGTCGAATCTATATATGTATTAGAAAAGATGCATGAAGTGTAGCATGAATACACAACGTATCCCCGTAAATATTATATGATGATATCGACGGAAGGTACACAATCAGAAATAAATACCAAGTTGACACTATGTAATCCTATACTACACAATCCAATAATCCAAGTAAGCCACATAATCCACATATTGATTCACAGAGTTCACATGTTTTCTTATTTCGTTAATAGCTCATATTACGTACATTAACCAGTTACAAAGAGTTCTACAATAACTCAAGTATCAAGAAGCAAGTATAAACCTTTCATGTCAAGAATTTAGTCAAATCATCAACAATAACTTCAATATAAGTCCAACACCAAGAAATCAATAGCATATATATGATATGAATGCAATACATATATCAAGTACTTTTCTCATCCCAATATATAGTACGTCAATGTTTTATTTAATTCGTCCTCCCATGGGGGACTCGTGAAGTCAATATATTTATCCGCTCCGGAATAACTCGTCGAATCATGGGTCCTAACTCTTGATGTAATAATATCATGTTGCAGGCATGAAACTTCGTTCCCCACATATTAATATCATCTTAGTATTGCCAGAATATTAACAATGTTCTTATCTTTCCTGGTCCCTTGGACTCACAACATAACCATACCACTCCAATATCAATATCACAGAGCCTTGAGTGTATGAATGCAAATGACAATTTACAGAAAGATATCATGATGCAATGTGATGCAACCAAATAAGAGATGAAATAACACATGCATTGAAGAAATCAATACACATACACAGTCCAAGTATAATCCAAGATATCATACCGAAATCATATGTGATGAGTAAACATATCAACCAACTATGGCAACAAGTCCACATATGGTGACAAGCCCAAATAATTAGCAGTCGGAACCAACACAAAGCTAATTTCTCAAACCTCATCATCATAGTTCAACACCGGTACCCACTCAGACGTTCATTTAAACCGCCTGAGTGGGACCCTCAAACACACCCAAGTATAGTAATAAATTTTCAAGATTTTTCATAAAGTTTCTATCTTTACCTTAGGACAAATATAGTAATAAATTTCTAACCTTTACCAAAATCAAGCATCTATACCCACAAAGATTCTATCTTTTCATCAAGTTTACTTATAGAGATCTAACCTATACATCAACGTAGACACATAAATTCGTAAAGACCCGGCCTTTACACTATATAATACAATATTTTAATAAAGTTTCAGTCTTTTTTATCATTTAGAACATGTATCATCATAAAGGTTCAATTTTTCCATCCTTTAAGTTAAGGAAACACATAAAGATTACATTTTTCAATTATTTAGAGCAATTATAGTGATAATGATATCATATTTTTGTTGATTAAGACAAGTTTAGTCATAAAGACTCTACCTTTACATGATTTAGCGCTTAATAAGGATTCAATATTTCCATCTTATAGGACAAGTATTATCATAAATATTCAACCTTTCCATCTTTTAAGTCAAGGAAAGCCATAAAGGTTCTATCTTTCTTCATCTCAAGCGAATGAACCATAAAGATTCCATCTTTATATCATCCAAAGAACATGTGGCATGAAATCATATCAATAAATATAAATAATATGCAATGCAAATGAAATATATGTTATGCAATGGATATATGCACCCGGTATATACACGCTCCTGCAGTAGGTTTCACATGACTCGCGAGTTTCATATATCCACCCGGAACCATTTCCCATCGAGTACCCACCCGTTAACTATAATAACTCGAGCCAACCATATGCATGTATAAATATGCAAGAAACACCACATGAGATCATGAGTATAAAATAAATGTGATAAGAAATTATTCCATAGAAGGTAAGAGCCAATTTGGCTCTTTACTATTTACTTCACCTCGTTCATGTACCATATCCAACACCAAGCCTCCAAGACCCTTTTTCTTGTATCTCATCAATCAAATGCCAATAATATAATGAGTGAATATAATAGATATGCGTACAACATGCAAATACATAATATTGATTCAATTTATCAAGACATGTCCTTTTCATAGCTTACAGGAGATGTGGAGTGATGAATGCAAGATAAGTCAAACAATACAAGTATCAACGAAATATCATAGCCCAGGTAAGCAAAAATCATACCAACCTAGTGTATTTAATCACCAACTCCAAGGCTCAAAGGCTAAAAATATAGTCTCCGTCACAATTATAATACTTTTATATTTTAAGTACCCATACAGTTGCATCGATACTTGCACAAATGCTCGTCACCTCATGAGTACGAGACTCTCAATTCCCCATAATTAATTAAACCAATACATAACACTACATAAAATGTCTAGTATTGTTATACCCCGTATTTCCGGAGTATGTACGTGAGGGCGTACGTACGAAAGTTTGGCCTTAAAAGTTTAGGCATGGCACGTTTTTTGGGCACAACTCACTCAAGGAATCGTTTTCCGACGAAACGTTTTACAAGACTCGCGTAGGATAAATTCCGGCTATGCCATTTCTAATTTTTGCGGATTTTTTCGAGAGACGAAACACTTTGGACCAACGAGAGGGCGACACTTGTCACCCTCTCATTGGTGGACTTGAGGCGGAAATGGGACGAATTGGATGACTAATTTTGTCAAGTAGTTGGTAGGATATTTTGTGTGCAAGTTGGCTAGGTACACTTGCCCTAATCTTGGCCTTACACTTGCCTAGCACTTGGCTAAATCTTGGCCATTGGTTGGCCATCCCTTGACCTATAAATACCCCCCTTAAGATGCAGAGTTCTTCATCCACCACTTACTTTCCAAGTCTTGAAAATCCTCCTTCTCCCTTGTTAGCCATTTCGTCCCAAGCCTTCTCCTCTAGCCTAAGTGGCCCTTGGCCGAGGCAACCCCCTAGCCTAGAAATCTACCCTCCCTTGGTAGAAAAGTTGCCTTCTAGTATTGTTATAATGCCCAAAATACCCTAGCCCAAATCCTTTAGTACTTAGTAGAAGTTGTGAAGAACTTCTAAGGGTTCTTGGAGCTATCGGGGCGTACAACTTTGGAGCTAAACCTCGCTCAGGATTATTTCATGTCTTGTTTTATATTCCGCTGATTTTTCTCTGATGTATGACTACTTGGGTGCCCGGGTAAGGCACCAGTCACGGGCCCCGGAACGGGTCGTGACAAAAGTGGTATCGAGCGATTAATCCTCGGAAAGTGTCTGAGACCGTATCTAGTAGAGTCTTGATTATCGGTTGTGCACCACACCAATAATCGTGAGGCTATAGGATATTTAGGATTGGTTTCCATTCTTCTCACTCGAGATCGTGCTTTAGAGCCGTGTTATAGGTCGACCCTCTAATGTATTCCTTTCAGAATGATTATGCCTACGTAAGGCAACCCGCCTGGCGGCAAGGCAGCCGAGGGAGCTGCTAGTATGGCATCGAGAGTCACGAGGGCTCAGGCCCAGTCTATACCCGAGATGGCGAGTTCCACGACGCCGCCCCAAAGAGACTACAGCATTCGCACCTCCCGCCCACACCGGGCGAGGAGATAGGGTACAAGGAGATGGCCCAGCTATTGGCTAGGATTGTGGCCAGACACGAGGATAGGCCGACGCGATTCAGCCCACCGTAGTACCCGTGGTTCACCGAGGCGCATACTGAGGCTACGGGATTTCCTGAGTTGTAGCCCGCCAGAGTTTTACGGGTCGAGGCCGGAGGATGATCCGCAGGAGTTCATCCGTCAGCTACAGAGGATCATGCGGGTGATCAAGGCCTCAGAGACCGAGTCTGTGACCTTCGGTTCGCATCGGCTGCGTGATACCGTAGTCGATTGGTTTGATTCATGGGATCTTTCCCGGGGAGAGCATGCACCTCCAGCAGTTTGGGATGAGTTTTCGGAGGCCTTTCTCACTCACTTCTTGCCTCCACAGATGAGGAGGGCACGGGCCGATAGATTCTTGTTGCTGAGGCAGAGAGGACGCACCGTTAGGGAGTACAACGTTGAGTTTGATTCGTTGGCTCGATATGTCCCTGCATTGGTAGCAGATATGGAGGACAGGGTGCATCGTTACGTCACTGGGCTTGATGATTATATGGCCGAGTCTTGTGCGGGTGTGGCTCTTCAGCCAGGCATGGATATTACCCGTATGCAGGCTCACGCACTTGGATGCGAGGAGCGTAGGGGCCGACGAGTTGACAGACAGCAGGTTAAGGCCAGACGAGGGTCTTTGGTGGCTATCGTGGTGGCGGCCCAGCAGCTAGATTTGCACCACGCCAGCTGAGCACTCGCACCGCCCTCGCACGGCCAGAGTATTCGGCGGCGCACTGGCCCTGTGGCTTCGACGCCCGCAGCGAGAGGCATCGCCGACGACCACCCCAGTGTGGCCGTCGGTAGATCCCATTACGGAAGTGTGGTACCGCTATGGGAGCTTGTTACGCCAGGCCGCAGGTCACTGGCGGCGATCGCCCGACGGGGCGGTGGTAGGGCTCGGCCTTCGGTCTGCCGCTTCATCATCTCCTACGATTACTCGCCCGAGGCGGTACTCGTGGGTCGCAGGTCGCGCAGGTCGTGGCGCTGGTCCCGATTCTAGCGGTCCTCGTAACCACATTTATGCCTTGTCGTAACCGACAGATCGTGAGAGGCCTCACCGATGTCGCCACAGAACTTATCGCCTCCGATTATGATGTGTATGCCTTGATAGATCCGGTTCTACTGTCCCATATATCTCCCTTATTGCTAGTAGGATAGGATAGAGCACGAGTCCATAGACTTTCGAGGTAGCTACGCCGATGGTGATTCGGTGGTAGCTCGGCGGGTATATGTGGCTTGTCCAAAGGACTATATACGATGTCGCACTCAGCCGACTTGATAGAGCTGGACATGACTGATTTTGACGTGATCATGGGCATGGATTGGCTAGCTTCTTGCTACGCCAATGTAGAATGCAGGGAGAGAGTAGTACGGTTCCAGTTTCCTGAGGAGCCGGTTGTTGAGTGGAAGGGGAGCACCAGACGCCGGCGGTAGGTTTATTTCCTACCTCGAGGCTAGGAAGATGGTGCGAAGGTACATCTACCATCTCGTCGGGTGTTTGATATCGAGGTCGCAGCACTGCATTTTCGATCGCCCAGAGTCGAGAGTTCCCGCACGTGTTTCGGACGACTCCGTATCCCTCCTGAGAGGGAGATTGAGTTTTGTATCGATGTGCTGCCAGACACTCGGCCTATTTCCATTCCGCCATACAGAATGGCACCTGCCGAGTTGAGAGAGCTGAAGGACCACCGAGAGATTTCTGGAGAAGGGTTTCATCGACCTAGTGTTTCTCCCCGGGGCGCCAGATTGTTCGTGAAGAAGGACGACGCCGCGCGTGTGTTGATTACAGCTGAACAAGGTGACCATTAAGAATGTATACCTCTTCCTGTGATTGATGATTTGTTCGACCATTGTGGCGCGAGATATTTCTCAAGATTGATCCGCGATCGCTATCATCGAGTTCGAGTCGAGAGTGGATGTCCCTAGATCGCATTCCGACCCGTGACGGGCATTATGAGTTCAGTGGTCATGTCTTTGGGTTGACAAATGCTCGCGGTATTCATGGATTTGATGAACCGAGTGTTCAAACCATTTTTGACACGCTTGTGATAGTGTTCATTGATGATATCTTGGTTTATTCTCGCCAGAGGAGCACGCGGAGCATTTGGCGATCAGGCCGACAGCTTCTCGAGACCAGCAGCTTATACGCCAAGTTTTCCAAATGTGAGTTTTGCTGACTTCGGTGGCTTTTCGGGCATATTATCGGGTGATGGCATTCGAGTGGATACGACCAAGATCGAGCGATCAGACTTGGCCTAGACCTACTACTCCGGCAGGTTCGCAGCTTTACGGGCCTCGCAGTTATTATCGGCGTTCAGAGAAGTTTGCTTCTATCTCTCGCACCATTGACTAGGCCGACTCGTAAGCGGCTAAGTTTGATGGACTGATGCGTGTGAGCGTGGTTTCGATTCTTGAAGGAGAGACCGACGACCGCCTCGTTCTTACTCTTCCGGAGGTCCAGATGGTTATGTCGTGTATTGTGACGCTCGGGCATCGGCCGGGATGTGTGTTGACGCAGCAGGTAGAGTTATAGCGCACGCATCCCGACACCTTAAGAAACACGAGAGGAACTACCCCACCCATGATTTGGAGTCGGTAGTGATTCACGCTTTGAAGATCCGAGGCACTATTTGTATGGGGTTCACGTGGATATTTATACGCACCACAAGAGCCTCCAAGATATCTTCACCAGAGGAGTGAACTTCAGACGCGGTGGTTAGAGTTGCTTAAGGATTACGATGTTGATATCTGTACCACCCGGGAAGGCCAATGTTGTGGCGCATGCCTTAGTCGTAGGTCGATGAGCCTATCGGATGTGCGCAGAGAGGAGGCATGGTTCGTGATTTGCATCGATTAGCGAGCCTTGGTGTCCGCTTTGATTGATTACGATAGCGGTGGGGTTAGAGTTCGTGAGGTTGCCGAGTCTTCCATCGCCGGCGAGGTGAAGAGGCAACAGCTTGAGGATCGATTCGACACGTTATCGTGATACGACTCTTCGTGAGGAAGCGGTCCTTTGAGGTAGCACCACGGGTGCTAAGGTTTGAGGGCAGTTGTGTGTTCCAGATGTTTCGTGACTTGCAGAGGTTCTAGGGAAGCACACGCGCTGCATTTACTATCCATCCGTGGTCGACCAAAATGTACCACGACCCAGATCCGTGTATTGGTGGGATGGCTTGAAGAGGACGCTGCGAGTTCGTAGCTCGCCCGTGTTGTCGCAGTGAAGGTAGAGCACCGCAGGCACGGTGGTTTGTTACGATAGAGACCCCGACCTGGAAGTGGGAGGTGATCAACATGGAATTCATCACAGGATTGCCTCGCACTCAGATGAGACATGATTCTATATGGGTTATCGCCGACAGTCGATTTAAATCAGCCCACTTTCTTCCCGTTAGACGATTTTTTCTGAGGATTATGCCGACTTTACATCCGAGAGATCGTCGATCGCATGGAGTCCCTATTTCGATCATATCGCATGAGAGCCCGGTTTACGCTAACTTCGGAGGTCCTTCCGTAAGGTTTAGGGACGCGTGAGCTCGAGTACTTCATTCCATCCACGCAGACGGACAGCCGAGCGCACTATTCGGACTTCGAGGATATGTCGCGAGCCCGTGTTATCGACTTCAGGGTAGCCGAGGATCATTTGCCTCTAGTTGAGTTCACGATAATAATAGCTACCACCCAAAGATTCGACGGGCGCCTTATGAGGCCTTGTAGAGGAAGTGCAGATCGCCGATAGCTGGTTCGATGTAGGCGAGGTGCGATTAGTGGGACCAGATTTGCGCAGCAGATGGATAAGGTGAAGCTTATCCAGAGAGGTTCTTGACACCCGCAGTCGCATGAAGTCATACGCAGATCATCGCCGCCGACATCCGGAGTTCGAGGTTGATGATTGGGTTTTCTGAAGGTGTCACCCATGGCGGTGTGATGAGATTCGGAAGAAAGGGAAACTCACCAAGGTACATCGGGCCCTATCGATTGTCCGCAGGTAGGCAAGGTTGCTATGAGTTGATCTGCCGTCCGATCCGGAGGCGCGCATCCGGTGTTTCATGTTTCTATGCCGGCGAGGAGATGTATCGGGGATCCATCTAGGTGCATCCGATTGACGATGTCCAGTGACCAGGGGTTATCATATGAGGAGATTCCCATAGCGATAATCGATCGTCGTTAGCGTCTGCATCAAGGACGTGGCTTCACAAAGTTACGTGGCGAACGAGCTCAGGGAGGAGATGACGTGGGAAGCTGAGGAGGACATGAGGCAGAGGTATCCTCACCTATTCCCCACACCTCCAGGTAATTCACTTTCCTACTTATAAATTTTTAATTATCGTTTATGCCTAAGTGTTGTTTTGTGGCCGTGTGTGGCACTTGCAAACTGTTAAGTTGTGAGGTATCTTATCGTTAACTGTCTTGGGAAGGAACATTCGGGACGAATGTTTCTAAGGAGGGGAGAATGTTATACCCCGTATTTCCGGAGTATGTACGTGAGGGCGTACGTACGAAAGTTTGGCCTTAAAAGTTTAGGCATGGCACGTTTTTTGGGCACAACTCACTCAAGGAATCGTTTTCCGACGAAACGTTTTACAAGACTCGCGTAGGATAAATTCCGGCTATGCCATTTCTAATTTTTGCGGATTTTTCCGAGAGACGAAACACTTTGGACCAACGAGAGGGCGACACTTGTCACCCTCTCATTGGTGGACTTGAGGCGGAAATGGGACGAATTGGATGACCAATTTTGTCAAGTAGTTGGTAGGATATTTTGTGTGCAAGTTGGCTAGGTACACTTGCCCTAATCTTGGCCTTACACTTGCCTAGCACTTGGCTAAATCTTGGCCATTGGTTGGCCATCCCTTGACCTATAAATACCCCCCTTAAGATGAAGAGTTCTTCATCCACAAATTACTTTCCAAGTCTTGAAAATCCTCCCTTCTCCCTTGTTAGCCATTTCGTCCCAAGCCTTCTCCTCTAGCCTAAGTGGCCCTTGGCCGAGGCAACCCCTAGCCTAGCCGAAATCTACCCTCCCTTGGTAGAAAAGTTGCCTTCTAGTATTGTTATAATGCCCAAAATACCTAGCCCAAATCCTTTAGTACTTAGTAGAAGTTGTGAAGAACTTCTAAGGGTTCTGGAGCTATCGGCATAACTTTGAGCTAAACCTCGCTCAGGATTGACTTGTATCTAGGATATTATTGGGCTTACCGAGGTAAATAAACTTATCCTTCCTTTGTAATTAGAGAATACATACTGTAGAAGTATAAGAATAAGTATAATACTTAGAAGAATATTACAGAATAGAATTGAACTGTTATCACAGTAGAAGGATATAAAAGAAGAATAATTGAACTATACTTACATAGGACTGTTTTCACAGTAGACTTATATAGCTCACCGGGTAGGGAAGTGCTGCCCGACTTTCCGTAGAATTGTGAACCCTCTGTTTAGAATGACCTTCAGAGTAGTCTAGACTTTGATAGATGTCGGTGACTATTATAGGCTGATTCTCTGCGCGCGACATATTCAACTTGGCAGGAGGTTTTCGCCGAGAAGGTATGTGATTATTCCTAAAGCATGATATTTTAAAATATATATATAGTACGGTAGACGTACACGTGTTAACTGAATAATAACTACGACAATGTCTTTTGACTTAAGCCTGAATAATACTTACGGCAATGTCTTGCGACTTAAGCCTAAATAATAAAGATCTTAAAAAGTCTTTCAAAAGAATTATAACACAGTTTTGAAAGAAGAAGAATAGTTGTTTTTTTAAAACAAGAAGCTTAAGGGTTATACTAGCTTTATGGGAAGTTAAGTATAACGGCTTAAGTTTTATAAAAAGGAACAGTTTACTTATATGTTTATAAAAGACTTGTATTGCTTTCTGAAAGGTATAATAAGATGGTTTTGATGAGTAGACATATTGTGATGCTATGTGTTAGTATCTTGTAACGTTTGTGTAAAGAGGTCAGCCTTACTTATGCTTATGTTGTTTAAACTATAAACTGTTGTGTTAGTACTATATCACTCACCTCTTGAGATGATACCGGGGGTTAAGCTACCCTCCGATACGGGGTAGACTCAGGCGGTCTGGGACCATGATTCGAGAATACCTACGCGGGTCCGTGGGCCTACGCGAGCTACGAGAGTTCCGTGTTAGTATGCGAGGTTATGCCTCACGCGGTACGTGGCCATGCGACAACGAGTCGGGACGATGCCGAGGAGTAGCTACCCTCGATGCGGGGTTATACCTCATGCGCCCACGAGTGGCCTATGCGGACTACGGGAGTCCAGGATTAGGCTTGCAGAATGATAATATGGGCGAGTGGCCCTGCTTCGATCATTCGCAGCCTAGAAAAGACATGTTACAGTTTACCTATTGTTGCTCTTGTTATGATGTGGCACTATGTGCGGTTACATTTTGTCACGACCCAAGCTCGCGATCGTGCCCTACACAGGCACCCTGCTCGTATACATCGAGAATAGCGGAACATACATGAAACTTATAAAAAAAAAAAAAAATAACGACAGATTAAACCACAGGTTAGCCGATAAGGCTACCTTCCTGGACACATATACATATACATAACAACAGCAGTTACATCCCTTTCTTTTTTACAAACCGACCCACAACATGTGACTACTGCACTTAAGAATTACAATCTGTGACAGGTTCCGCCATACCTGAATGTACATAAGTCTACCACATCGTGGAAACCGCAAAAGATAAGCCTCCGGAGTGAAAGGGGCTTCTTTCCAAAAACTGGACAGAGATCCTAAGAGCAAGGATCACCAACCTGTGTACCTATCACCTGCGGGCATGAACGCAGCCCCGGGGTCGATAACAAAAATTTAATATGGAATGTAAATAACTGCAATAACCAAATCATATATGTATAAAAGAATGTCCTTTTAACTCATGAAACCAATCATATATTAACCGTTCCTTTCCTTCTTTCGATAAGATTTAACAACATAATCTTACATACTTACTTAAGAGTTTAATCCAAATTTTTCACATAGCTTACATATCTTACATAACATAATCCGCCCGCGCATGGGCTCTGCATCTTGTGGAATCATATAACATAATCCGCCCGCCGCTGGCTCGCTGTCGTGGAATCATATAACATAATCCGCCCGCCGCGCCTGCATCGTGGAATCATATAACATAATCCGCCCGCTGGGGCTCGGTGTAAGATGACGAACCCGCCATGTGAAGGCTCTGGGGTAATATGGCGAATCCGCCTATGTGTAGGCTCGGTGTATCTCATAACGTAATCCGCCTATTTGTAGGCTCTGTATTTCATAACGTAATCCGCCTATTTGTAGGCTCCTGTATTTCATAACGAATCCGCCTATTTGTAGGCTCGGTGTGATTTTCCTTACATAACATTTTCAAACCATCTTTTCACTTCTTCTTAAGTCACATAACAACTTCCCATAAAGCTATTATAACAACCTTTCATTTTAGAGAACTTAAGACACTTTTATTCTTACAACATTAGGAAAACTAGATCCAAAAATACTACGTACATACATACTTAAAAAGAATCATAGAACTCCTTTTTTTTTAAAGCTCAAGTCACATACTCTTTTGGAAGCCATCTTCTTATCTTTTGAAATAAATTAAGAAGCCATACTTTGTAAAATTAAGTCATTTCCACTTATAAAATCAAGGCTTATAGCCTTAACACCTCGTAACATACACTCTTTCAAATCATGTCGCTTATACTTTAGAAATCAAGTCTCATAATCTTGAAAAATAAAGTTTCATAATCCTTTAAAGAAAATCAAAGTTCATAGTCTTAAAACTTCATAACGTACATTCTTTAAAGTCCATTTACTTATACTTGTAAAATCATGTCATCTACACTTTTAAAACCAATCCCCTTTTCACATATAAATTCAAGTCATTTTCAAACATAAAAATCAACTTACATACTTACTTTAAATAAATCAAGATACATAGCCCTTAAATCAAATCTCATAATTTCCTAACCATCCTTACCAACGTCGCCCATAAGACCTAGTAAGGACTTAGGACAATTTAAACATACTCTTAACTTAGATTCAACAATGTAAATACTTCTTAACTTCTAAGAGTAGAAGGAATCTTAAAATGTTATCACATGGATATTTCATACGTAGGATCATGCCAACGAAAGAAGAGGTTCACATACCTCGCGACGATTGTCGACAAGTAGCAAAATGCTCCAAAGTACTTCAACCTTGAGCTATTCCATTCTTCAAGTAGGATACGCTATACTTAGTACTTCAACCTATAATGGTCACCATACGTCCATTAACCTCTTATTTCAAACGTAGAATATCCTAGGTGCTAAGTCACTAAATTCTACGAAAAATCGGACAACACCTCCTTTGTTTCTACTCACTTTGCCACCTTTTTCAAGGTCGAATACAATAACCAAACAACCCCAATTGGCTCACAACAATATAGAAGGTAGTCCAATACAAATGAATAACAAACTAATACAAACTACAAGTCCAAATTCGGCCACCTTGAGTTCAACAATACTAATTCTTATCCAATTTCCATTTCAACCCAACTTGGTAGCATAACATGATATCAAGTCGCATTTGATTAATATAACCATAATCTTCAAGTAAGTGACATGCGACGATTTCTAATAAACGACCAATTTGTAATACAACTAAACATGGCTTACATTACATTTCGGATTTCCAAGGCTACAATCAATCCATAATCTTTATAAACTTCAACACATATACTTCATGCTAGCAACATGCAAAGATAACAACAATAATACAAATAATCTTGTAACACTTTAAACGACAAGATTATACCTTAACGATTCTTAATCCAATTCCAACCAAGTCGCTTCCTAGTAGTTTAGAGCCTCTCCAAGACACTTCAATCCGCCTCGAGACCCTTAGAACCATACCAACAACTTTCCTTCAAACTTCCAATTCAAAACCTAGAAAGCCACTAGGTTTTCACTTTCGACTAATACGAAAACTCTCTTTTTCCGGGATTTTCCTATTGAGATACACTTACTATACCCTTAGGTACCTTGGTTTAAAGTGGGGAGGTTATTGGTCAACAATAGAAAATTTTCTCCTCAACCCTTAGCAAAACCGTGAGCCTCACTTAGCACAAGAACAAGATTTCAAAATATTTTCTAAGTGTTATGACAAGTCTTGCTACTAGTACTACTATATAGTTCAATGGAGGGTCAATATTTGCACATATGTGTGGTTAGGATGAAACTCTTTTAAATATCAAGACTTTGGTCCTATTGACTAAGTCAACATTGTCAAGCTCTCTACTTGCAAGACTGTCATCTAAACAATGGTCAAGTGACCCTTTGCCCATGTAATTTTCGTCCAAGACATTATAAGGGGTGACACGTCGCCTCCCATTCGCCCATATAATTCTCAGAACCTCATGGGCCCCACAAACGTAAAATTCCTCGGGTGGGCCTCAATAAATCAAAACCGCATAACCTAATTTTCATAATGATAAAACATTCCATAATCCTCAATTAATGCATTTTGAGAACCTAATTCTCACCAACGAACATTTTTCCTTTCCGATGTTCTAAGATTTTCCGTCGGAAAAACAATTCTTCCTTTCGCACTTTTCAAGTCTTGTGTTCCTTACTTACATTCTCTTAAACATGTCACGGAGTTACTGGTGTAACATTCTTCCCCTTAGAAACATTCGTCCCGAATGTTCTTTCTGAGTCCAATCTAAATAGATAGACATAGTCTCCTTTTACTACACCCTTCATACAACATATGCCACCCATGGCCACATAACAATACTCATACTAACATGCATACATAACTTCCATACCGATTCGGCCTCTAATCCTCGGAGTCACTCTATAAAACAATATAAGGCCATTTCGGCCACAACCTGGTTCCAGTGGAACGCGCCCACGAACCCAGAAACAATTAACTAGACTTGGGCCTTGCACCTCATGACCTTGTCACGAGCGAACTACTACCAACTGATCCTACTCCATTCCGTGCCATGGGAGACCCGTAACAGTCCTCAACCCGACTCAACGTCGCACTTAACTCTTATCCTCGTCCGACTTAAAATCTTATCACAGAGAAAGCCTTATATACCTAAGGTCTCAAGAAGAATCAATATTCTTAGGCTCGCAATTTTCACGCCCAAGCCTACCTTACCATCCCCCCAATAAACGGGTACAAAAACTTCTCATAAAACCAAAACCATGTTGTCTCAATCACAACACCCATTACTCACTCTACGCGGACCTCATCCGCATAATTCTCTTGAGCCTACTACGCAGCCTTAATCTATTAACACGACATTCCGTTAGTTCCTTAACATGGCTTCTGGGTTCACTACCCTATCGCATACCTAATCCTTTCCCAATTATCTCAAATAAAACATAAGATCTTGGCGAGAATTCATTAACTATTCCATACCTTCCTGTGATCTAGTTAGTCTTTACCAATTCCCCGGAAATCTAACATCATTCTAGGCAACACGCTGTCGACTTCATACATAACTCCGTATAGATGTATGTCACAATACCAACTATACTACAATCATTACCAACCCGATACGCAATTCACATAGTCTTTCCCGGTCATCACGCTTTTCTCAGAACAACATAACTCGTTAGGAGAGACGACCCTAACAACACACTCTATCGCACGATCTCAGAGTGAGAAGAATGGAAACAAATCCTAAATGTCCCGCAGCCTCCTCGATTATAGATGTGGTGCACAACACACCGATAATCAAGACTCTACTAGACACGGCCGTAGACACTTTCCGAGGACAAACCGCTCGATACCACTTTTGTCACGACCGACCCGCTCGCGATCGTGCCCTACCCGGGCACCCCTGCTCGTGCATACATCAGAGAATAGCAAATGAACATACATGAAACTTATAAAAAAATAATAATAACGACAGATTAAACCACGTGTTAGCCGATAAGGCTACCTTCCCGACACATATACATATACATAACAACAAAGATTACATCCCTTTCTTTTTACAAACCGACCCACAAATACGTGACTACTGCACTTCTAAGAATTACAATCTGCGGACAGTGGCCCGCCATACCCCGAATGTACATAAGTCTACCACATCGTGGAAACTGCTAAAAGACAAGCCTCCGGAGTGAAAGGGGCTTCTTTCCAAAATCGACAGAGATCCTAAGAGCAAGGATCACCAACCTGTACCTATCACCGCGGCATTTAACGCAGCTTCGGCGGGTCAAGATAACAAAAATTTAATATGGAACAGAAATAAATGCAATAACCAAATCATATATGTATAAAAGAATGTCCTTTTAACTCATGAAACCAATCATATATTAACCGTTCCTTTCCTTCTTTCGATAAGATTTAACAACATAATCTTACATACTTACTTAAGAGTTTAATCCAAATTTTTCACATAGCTACATATCTTACATAACATAATCCGCCCGCCATGGCTCGAAGTCTGTGGAATCATATAACATAATCCGCCCGCCCGGCCTTGCATCGTGGAATCATATAACATAATCCGCCCGCTGGCCTTGTAAGATGACGAACCCTACTTATGCGAAGGCTCTGGTAATATGGCGTAATCCGCCATGTAGGCTCGGTGTATCTCATAACGTAATCCGCCTATTTGTAGGCTCTGTATTTCATAACGTAATCCGCCTATTTGTAGGCTCCTGTATTTCATAACGAATCCGCCTATTTGTAGGCTCGGTGTGATTTTCCTTACATAACATTTTCAAACCATCTTTTCACTTCTTCTTAAGTCGTCATAACAACTTCCCATAAAGCTATTATAACAACCTTTCATTTTAGAGAACTTAAGACACTTTTATTCTTACAACATTAGGAAAACTAGATCCAAAAATACTACGACATACATACTTAAAAAGAATCATAGAACTCCTTTTTTTAAAGCTCAAGTCACATACTCTTTTGGAAGCCATCTTCTTATCTTTTGAAATAAATTCAGAAGCCATACTTTGTAAAATTAAGTCATTTCCACTTATAAAATCAAGGCTTATAGCCTTAACACCTCGTAGCATACACTCTTTCAAATCATGTCGCTTATACTTTAGAAATCAAGTCCCATAATCTTGAAAAATAAAGTTTCATAATCCTTTAAAGAAAATCAAAGTTCATAGTCTTAAAACTTCATAACGCATTCTTTAAAGTCCATTTACTTATACTTGTAAAATCATGTCATCTACACTTTTAAAACCAATCCCTTTTCACATATAAATTCAAGTCATTTTCAAACATAAAAATCAACTTACATACTTACTTTAAATAAATCAAGATACATAGCCCTTAAATCAAATCTCATAATTTCCTAACCATCCTTACCAACGTCGCCCATAAGACCTAGTAAGGACTTAGGACAATTTAAACATACTCTTAACTTAGATTCAACAATGTAAATACTTCTTAACTTCTAAGAGTAAGGAATCTTAAAATGTTATCACATGGATATTTCATACGTAGGATCATGCCAACGAAAGAAGAGGTTCACATACCGCGACGATTGTCGACAAGAGCAAAATGCTCCAAAGTACTTCAACCTCGAGCTATTCCATTCTTCAAGTAGATACGCTATACTTAGTACTTCAACCTATAATGGTCACCATACGTCCATTAACCTCTTATTTCAAACGTAGAATATCCTAGGTGCTAAGTCACTAAATTCTACGGAAAATCGGACAACACCTCCTTTGTTTCTACTCACTTTGCCACCTTTTTCAAGGTCGAATACAATAACCAAACAACCCCAATTGGCTCACAACAATATGTAGGTAGTCCAATACAAATGAATAACAAACTAATACAAACTACAAGTCCAAATTCGCCACCTGAGTTCAACAATACTAATTCTTATCCAATTTCCATTTCAACCCAACTTGGTAGCATAACATGATATCAAGTCGCATTTGATTAATATAACCATAATCTTCAAGTAAGTGACATGCGACGATTTCTAATAAACGACCAATTTGTAATACAACTAAACATGGCTTACATTACATTTCGGATTTCCAAGGCTACAATCAATCCATAATCTTTATAAACTTCAACACATATACTTCATGCTAGCAACATGCAAAGATAACAACAATAATACAAATAATCTTGTAACACTTTAAACGACAAGATTATACCTTAACGATTCTTAATCCAATTCCAACCAAGTCGCTCCTTAGTAGTTTAGAGCCTCTCCAAGACACTTCAATCCGCCTCCGAGACCCTTAGAACCATACCAACAACTTTCCTTCAAACTTCCAATTCAAAACCTAGAAAGCCACTAGGTTTTCACTTTGCGACTAATACGAAAACTCTCTTTTTCCGGGATTTTCCTATTGAGATACACTTACTATACCCTTAGGTACCTTGGTTTAAAGTGGGAGGTTATTGTCAACAATAGAAAATTTTCTCCTCAACCCTTAGCAAAACCGTGAGCCTCACTTAGCACAAGAACAAGATTTCAAAATATTTTCTAAGTGTTATGACAAGTCTTGCTACTAGTACTACTATATAGTTCAATGGAGGGTCAATATTTGCACATATGTGTGGTTAGGATGAAACTCTTTTAAATATCAAGACTTTGGTCCTATTGACTAAGTCAACATTGTCAAGCTTCTCTACTTGCAAAGACTTGTCATCTAAACAACGGTCAAGTGACCCTTTTGCCCATGTAATTTTCTTCCAAGACATTATAAGGGGGTGACATGTCGCCTCCCATTCGTCCCATATAATTTCAGAACCTCACGGGCCCCACAAAACGTAAAATTCCTAAAGGGCCCCTCAATAAATCAAAACCGTACAACCTAATTTTCATAATGATAAAACATTCCATAATCCTCAATTAATGCATTTTGAGAACCTAATTCTCACCAACGAACATTTTTCCTTTCCGATGTTCGGAAGATTTTCCGTCGGAAAAACAATTCTTCCTTTCGTACCCTTTTCAAGTCTTGTGTTCCTTACTTACATTCTCTTAAACATGTCCTGGAGTTACGGGGTGTAACACATTTGTTGTTTCGTGCATATTTGTAAAATTGGTTTTTAAAGTGATATGATTTCATTTAAGTACTTTACAGTTTCACATACTTAGTAATTGCCAGATCGACTCTTTGGCCATGCTCATGCCGCAGGTGGCAACAGTGCTAGATCCGCATCATTAGGATCCATTGCGTTGTTGTCAGGAGCTCCATCTTCTCCGGAGGCTCTACTTTGGGGTATGATCTCCCGTATCAGATAGTTTTGTATTCAGGTATGGCGGGCCCGTCCCGCCATAGTGGTTTACTTTTAGAGGTCCTCAGTCCTATTGTACATCGGGATGTAATCGCAAACTTGGTTTATATATATTATGCCGAAAGGCGACTTTTTCTCATATAAATCGTGGTTCAAATTTTCATTGATTCATGTCTTGTTTTATATTCCGTGATTTTCTCGATGATGACTACTTGGCGCCTAAGTGCACTACCACGCCCCGGAACGGGTCGTGACAAGTATATCTCAATTTGCCTTAGATTTGAAATTGCAAGGCCCACGAATGGATTGCCCTTTGTCAATGCCTCCAAATGATCACTCAATCCGAGAAAATATTAAGCCTTCTGAAAGCTCTACCTCATCTAAAATTGCCAAACAAGTTCAATCTAGTAAAAAAAAGTAATCTACAGAGTAAGATGAGTCCAATGATACCCATATTGCTATACTTTATTTCGGAATCCAAAAATGGACTTAAAAGCAAACCCTGAGCCCACAAGGGCAAAATTGGAAATTAAATATAGAATCATGTTATCCATAATCTAGATGGTCAAGATAACTAAAATCAGAAAGTTCTAAACACAATTGGACCTTCAATTTCACTAATTTAAGCTAAACTCAAATCCATGGAAAACCCTTATTTTATAACTTAGAATCATGGTTTGTAGGATGAAATTCCGCAATAATCGAATGTATAATGGTATAGGGAACATTATAAACTTATCCATATAAAGAATCTTGGAGAACCCCTAAAATATCTCCCAAATCTTAGCTCCCTAAATTGTGAAAAACAAATTCCAAAATAAATAACAAAAAATAACGCAGCAGTTGTCCTGTCCTAAATCAGGTGCTAATGATCACGAAGATAACTTTTGAAAAGCCCAATAAAATTCTTTCAAAATTCCACCCAAGATAGCCTTTGAACCATCAAATTTGGCCTTCAAATGAGAGAAATATGATATTTTCATGTTTTAAAAAAATGCAGACATTTAAGGGCGAACATTAGAGACATAATTGGTATTTTCGAAATAGTTACACCAGAAAATTCAGAAATTGCAAAAATATAGTTTTAGCATCCGAAACTAATCCTGAACCACCCAGACACAAACCATATATGAGTTATGATCATAAAATACGCTATGAACATGCTCGCACACTCAAAATTCCCAAAAGAGGTCATCTTGACCCAATATTGACAGTGGTCAACTCTAATTCCTTAATTAATTTCTCAACCAATGACTCAAATCATACCCGAACCCCTTGGGACCCAAACCAATGAATCAACTAAGTCATAAATCTCATTCCGGACATAATGAAATTGATGAAACTTTTAAAAAGATGCATTTACCACCGATATTAACTTTTGACAAACCTTTTCCTTTCTTTAACTTAAGAACTTCAAATTATATTATTTCTAGGGTCGGTCAATGATGTTGCTGAGTACCTATCATTATTGTACTCACACTACACTTGTAATACTCTTTGTGTGAAAACTCTATTCCAAGCACGAGCGAAGCTCGAGATGCTATCGACTATTGAAGAGGTCATTCTGAATGATTCAGAGTGAGCCATCAGTGCAATCTATGGCAACAGATCCTCCCACCTATCCTTTACTTTCTATTTTTTATGTTCGGTCTTTTGTATTTTCGGGATGTATTCCCTGACTTGTATTCCTTTCTAGTTAGTTCTTGCACAAGTGACACCAGTGTTGAGATTTATAGTATTTTCGTATCATTTGACTTATTTAACACTTTAGATGATTTGCTTTAACTATTTTTGTACTTTATTTCTCTAATTAATTTCGTTTAAATGGTTGTGGTCGGCTTACTGACCTTTGGGGTTAGTTCTATCACTGTTTGGTAAATTAGGTTGTGACAATAAATTTAGGATTTAGGTGGCAATTCATGGTTGAAATTAGTTGCCTTTGTAGATTTAGAACCTATGGATAATGGATAACTTGATTTAATAATAAATTTCTAGTTTTGACCTCAAGGGCTTAGGGTTGACTTTTTTACCTAATTAATTATATATCGATTTGAGTGTCTAGGGACTCCTATAATCTTGTAGATTATGTATTTTATAGATTGGGAGCATTCGGGAGCACTCCAAAAGGATAAGCTGCTTTCATGATTCGTTTGTTCAGCCTTGAGGTAAGTTAAGACTATCTTAGACTCAATTTAATTGACGTTTTTTAAAACTAACTAATAAGGGCTGGGAGAGAAAGAGGGGGTATCATATTTGTTATGTGGCAGGCATTGATAAATGTATCGATTCTATGTTATGGGTAGTGCAATGAGATATTTTATTGATGATTGTAAACTAAGACAACTAAAACATGTGGGCATTACATGATTGACTTGACTGTTTGTGTGCATACTTCCTCCGTTACATCTCTTGTCGTAATTAACTTGTTTGTCAAATTCTGTACGGTATGAAATATTAGCTAAATTGCATTTGATATACATGATTTATGGGATTTTCACTGGGTATGTTGTTGTTGTAGATTTATGTGATCATCCATATTCATTCATTATAATGGTTCACGTGGTTTTGGCTCGATATGATCTTCAAAGATTGGATTCAGGTTAGAGTGATGTTATTTCAGCTAGAAGAGGTTGGTTGCTGATGGGAAATGGTTCCACTAGATTGATGAGGGCCGATTGGGAAATGGTTCCGGATGGGTATATGGAACTTGTGTGTTCCCCATGTGTTACTTCTCATAGAATACCACTATAGACTTAGTGTGTACACTGATTGTTCATATGGCCATTGTATTGCACCTTATTCACTTGATTGTATTTGTTAAACAAAGGTCCAAAATAGTCAAGCTACCGCCTTAGGACACAAAGGTCGCATCTCAAATCCAACACTGCTCGTGAATGGTTCCACTTGATGTATATTTGATATATATTAGAATTAGTCTTGTACCATAATTACTATTGTAATATTATCATAATTGTATAGTTAGTCTCCTTATAGAATAGGGTTTTAGATGTAAAGTAGGAATAGGATTCTCCTATTGTAACTTGTATATATATGTCTTTCTTCAATAAGAATAATAAAAGGATTAATTCTTTCATGGTATCAAAAGTCTAAGTTCTCTTTACCTTGCTTCCGCTCCTCAAAAATTTCTTTTTCTTTCTCGGATTTTTCAGCTCCCGTCGCGGCCCTTCCTCTCGGTTTTTTAACCACAGCCGCGACTCTTTGCTTCCAAAAATCCTCTCTCCCAAATTCCCTTCTCCATATCTTTGTGTTTTATTCACCATGACTGATAAAACACGTTTCATCCTGCCCTCACAGTTTCCAACATAAAGAGCGTTCTTCTTATCGTTCTTGATCTAGAAAACGTCCAATACGGGACGTGGACGGAATTATTCAAGATTCATGCTATGACACATAAAGTTCTTCACCACATCATCATTCCCACTATTCCTACGGGGGGTGATACAGCGGCATCTACGTCTACAACGGTTGTGCCCACCAAAACAGCAGATCCAGACTTATAGGTCATACCTTGATGCCAAGGTTCTCCAGTGGATTTATGCCACTATCTCCTTGGATATTTTACAGACGATTATGGAATCTAACTCCACCGCTATGGCGGCGTGAAATCAATTGCGTGACATCTTCCAAGATAACAGTCATTCTCGCATTGTTATCCTTGAGCAGGAATTTTCTGAAGTTGCTATGGCGAATTTTCCAAACGTTTCTTCTTATTGTAAATGCCTCAAGGACTTGGCAGACCAACTTCGCAACATGGGTTCTCCTATTTCTAATAGTTATCTAGTTCTTCAGATGGTTGCCGGTATATCCGAGGCCTATACAGGGGTTTCTTCGGTTATTCGTCAAAGTAACCCCCTGCCGGAGTTCTATCAATCCCGCTTCATGCTCACTTTGGAAGAAGCGGGTTTAGTGAAAATGGCATCAATCAGAGCAAGCCCATCGTCATGATGACTGCTTCTAATTTTTATCCTTCCAATCCAGCCAACGTGACCCAAAATCACAACAACGGGGTGGTAAGAAGGGCCAAAATTGGAAGAAAATGGCAAGAATCGCGGCGACAACAACGGGGGAAACCGTCCGCAACAACAATAGTTCTGGGGGCCATGTAGGCCCTCGGATGCCGGTCCTGGTCCGCCGCGACAATGCCGTGGCTCGCCTTACATCTCGCGCGCCGCTCACTCGCATGCCGTCTGGCCGCGACCCAACTTCTTCACAGTCGACCTGTGGTTCATCAAAGATACTGGCAAATTTCAAAGAAGACGGTATACTTGGACCTCTCCCTCCTCAGTCCCACCACGCAATGAGCCCCTCTCAGACCGACATTGAAGCAGCGATGCACACACTTGGCTTGACTCAACCGGACCCTAATTAGTACATGGACACAGGTGCCACTACCCACATAACATCCAACCAAGGTACTCTCTCGTCTTATTCCAATTTGAGCAGTAATCGTGGTATAATTGTTGGTAATGACAGTTCTATTCCAATTAAGGGTTATGGTAATAAAACTTTGTCCCCTCCTCATCCACCACTTGTCCTGAAAAATACCCTTCATGTCTCAAAAGTGATTAAGAATTTCGTGTATGTCCGTAAATTCACTACTGATAATTGAGTCTCTATTGATTTTGATCCGTTTGGGTTTTCTGTGAAGGATTTCAAGACGGGGAGTCCTCTCATGAGGTGTAACAGTAGGGGGATCTTTATCCAATCACACCAAGTCTTAGCATCTCGCGTCAAGCCATGTCTTCCACTTTACAGCTCTTGCACCTTCTTTGTGGCATGCGCGTCTAAGTCATCCGGGATCGTCTATTTTATCTTCTTTAGATATACATAAGTTTATTTCTTGTAAGGGTACGCGTAGTACTCCACTTTTTCAATCCTGTGTTTTAGGGAAAAGTATTAAGTTACCGTTTGTAGCGTCGAATTCTCATACTTCAATGTCATTTTATATTATTCATAGTGATTTATGGACATTGTTAAGTCCATTTTAGGACTGTTTTAGAGTCTAGTTTAGGGAGTCTTTTATGTGTATTTTCATTGTTTTGCACAATATTATGCTTTATTTACTGTGTCTTCAGACGATAAGCGACTTTGGTGGGAAATGGTGAATTAATGATGAAATGGATGATATTGAGGATGGAAAGGCGCAATAAGAGCCCAAGTAATCAACCAAGGAAGTCCCTGAGAAGAATGAAAGAAATCTGAAGAAGTCCGGACAGGAAATTGGAGCAGCGCCGGAAATTCACGTCGACAGCGCCGCATCGCCAGCCGACACCGCCGTGGCGCCGGAAGTCCTGTAAGCTCAGATAGATTTGGCGGTCACACAACACAACAAGAAGATCGCGGCGGCCGACGCAGTATTTCAGAATCTGGGCCGAATTTTGACAAGGGTAAAAGGGTCCGAAATGAGGTTTTGCTCAGATATAAAAACTCTTAAACCCTGTCATTATTGAGATCATACTTTTGGGAGGCAAGAAAGGAGGAAAAAGCAAAATTGGAGACATCGAATTGTTCAAGTTCTTTTCTTTACTTTATTTTAATTTCAGTTTATGTTGGATATTAATTTAGTTCTTAGCATGACAATGTCTAGGAACTAATTTCTTTATTAGGGTTTTCCGTCGAATCGCTTGAACCTCTTTCATACAATTAATGCATAGTTATTGATTTCTTCTTCAGCTATATTAAGATCTATTCAATATTGTATTGATTGTCTGATAATTGACTGACCATTAATTTTCATAACTTATATGATTTCGAATCGAGATCTGAAAAGGGAGATTTGAATATGCTGTAGTTGTTTAGACATATGTTAAAATCATGGACGAAAGTACCCCGATACTTGTGTAGTATTTAAGGTTATTATTCTTAATCCTCCCGTGTGGTAAAATCTATCATAGAAATATAGAAGGTTTCTGCACAAGGTTGAGTTTTTATATGTCCTAACCGGAATATAGAACAGATTAGTTAACCTGCTATCTTAATAAGAAGAGGAGTCATTAGCCTTGCATTAATACGTGAAAGAGTGGATAGTTGAGGAGATTGGAAGCCCTATTTCCTTCAAACTGTTTTAAACCAAAGTATTATCATCCTTAGTTTAACTTTCTGCACTTTATTTAGTTATAATTCTTAGTTTAAAATCTCAAACAAAAGAACGGTTACCAAATAGATACCATAGATTAGATATTCAGTACTTGACAAACCAGTCTTTGTGGATGATAACTCGGTCTTACAGACTATATTACTTGAGCGATACGTACACTTGCGTAAGCATATAGAATTATCGCAACAGACATCTCCAGTTCTCAGTTCTATGAGTCATCGTTATTATATTTTATTCTTAGATGATCATTCTAAATATTTATGGACGTTTTCAATTGTGAAAAGATCTCAAGTTTTTTCCATTTTCATAAAATTTAGAGTTTTCATAAGAACGCAATTCGAATGGGAAATAAAAAACATTCATTGTGATAATGACAAAGAGTATGACAATATGGTATTTAGGGAGTTTTGTGCTCAAAATTGGATAAATTTTCATTTTTCTTGCCCTCATACATCTTCACAAAATGGGAAAGTTGAGTGAAAAATTTGTACCATTAATAACATTGTCCGCACGTTATTGGTTCATTCTTCCGTTCCTCCATTGTTTTGGCATCATGCGCTACAAATGGCTACTGATCTATTAAATATTCTTTCCTCTAAAGGTTTGACATATTCATCCCCTCTCCAAGTGTTATACAATAAGACTCCTTCGTATTCTCATCTTAGAGTCTTCAGATGCTTATGTTATCCACTGTTTCCATCCACTACAATCAACAAACTTCAGGCACGTTCTACTCCTTGTGTGTTTTTGAGTTTTCCGTCAAATCACCGTGGTTATAAATGCTTTGGTTTGTCCTCTAAATGAATCATCATTAGTCGTCATGTTCTCTTTGATGAATCCCAATTTTCTTTTTTCTAAAGTAGAAATATCCATGCCTAGTTCATATGATTTTTTGGATGATGATATCTCCCCATATGTTCAATATCATTTTTCAGATTTTCACAAAAAAAACGTTGTCAGAGCCGCAACCCTTATAGGAGGTGCCGCGACGCCTGCCATCCAGTGAATAATCAGATTTAAACCCGTCATTAGCGCCGCGACGCCAAAACTTCAGAGAGCTCTACAGTTCTTCCAGCGCCGCAGCCCTTGCTCCCTGCGCCGCGGCGCCTCCGACGGAAATTTCTGACACTTCACAATATTCCCAAAATTCACCCACTCCAGCCTAAAGTCAAGGTCCAATCACTCGCTGTCAACGGGGTATTTTTAAACCAAAAATAGATTTTAATTTGAATTCTAATGTTCTTAAATCACCCTTACCCCGTAATCTTGTGTCTGCCTTAAATGACCCTAATTGGAAAATTACCATGACCGAGGAATATAATGTTCTTATTGATAATAAGACGTGGGAGTTGGTACCTCGTCCATCTAGTGTTAATATTATTCGGTCTATAAGGATTTTTGTTCATAAGGAAAATTCTGATAGTTCTTTTGCGAGACATAAGGCTAGACTTGTAGGTGATGGTAAGACTCAGCAGGTTGGTGTGGATTATGGTGAGACATTTAGCCCAGTGTTCAAGCTGGCGACTATTCATAATATGCTCAGCTTGGCTCTTTCGAAATCATATCTCATTCATCAGCTAGATGTGAAGAATGTTTTCCTACATGGTGATCTTCATGAGACAGTATATATACATCAGCCCTTGGGGTTTAGGGATACTAGATAACCTAATCATGTCTGTTTATTGAAGAAGTCCTTGTATGGGCTTAAGCAGTCTCCACGGGCATGGTATAAGAGGTTTGGTGACTATGTTTTGACTATGAGTTTCTCTCACAGCAGGTCTGATAACTCATTATTTATATACCACCAGGGATCTTCCATGGCTTATATTCTATTATATATTTATGATATTATCTTGACTGCCTCTTCTGATGCTTTGCGAAAGTCTATTATGACAATGTTCAGTTCTGAGTTTGCCATGAATGACTTGGGCCAATTGAGTTACTTTTTGGGGATTGCTGTAACTCGTCATGTAGGTGGATTGTTCTTATCACAGAGGAAGTATGCAGCATAGATCATTGAGAGGGTTGAGATGTCATCCTATAAGTCCACTTCTACTCCAGTTGATACTAAACCCAAGTTGAGTGCTGCAGCTGGCTATCCCTATGAGGATCTGACCCGCTATCGTAGTCTTGTAGGCGCCCTTCAGTATCTGAAGTTCACGCGACCTGATATTACATTTGCCGTACAGCAGGTGTGTTTGTTTATGTATGATCCTGGAGTTGAACATATGAATGCGCTCAAACGCATTCTTAGGTACATTCAGGGAACACTTGAGTATGGCTTGCATTGGTATCCTTCATCGACGTCTACACCGGTCTCATATACCGATGCTGATTGGAGTGGTTGTCCTAACACCAGACGGTCTATGTCTTGCTATTACATGTTTTTAGGTAATAACTTGGTCTCATGGTCTGTCAAGCGTCAATCCTCGCTTTCACGTTCAAGTGCAGAGGCCGAGTATCGAGGGGTAGCCAATGTGGTTTCTGATTCATGTTGGTTACGAAATCGACTTTTAGAGATTCATTGTCCTATTGAGAAGGTTACCTTGGTGTATTGTGATAATATAAATGCCATCTACCTTTCTAGTAATTCAGTTCAGCACCAGCGTACTAAACACATAGAGATGGATATTCACTTTGTTCGAGAGAAGGTAGCTAAAGGACAAGTACACGTCTGTCATGTCTCTTCAAGATATCAAGTTGCAGACATCTTTACAAAGGGTCTTCCTCAGTACTTTTTGAAGATTTTAGAGACAGTATCAGCGTACCAATACCGTCCGCTATGATCATGGGTGTGTTAAACAGTTGTCCAAAATAACAAGCTGTCATGCTCCCCGAACACTGTTCCGTGAACAGAGTTCCACTTGATGTATATTTAGTATATATTAGAATTAGTCTTGTACCATAATTACTATTGTAATATTACCATAATTGTATAGTTAGTCTCCTTATAGAATAGAGTTTTAGATGTAAAGTAGGAATAAGATTCTCCTATTGTAACTTGTATATATATGTCTTTCATCAATAAGAATAATCAAGGGATTAATTCTTTTAGTATTGGTTATCTTATTACGTGGCTACTTGATCCTAGTTGGCTACTTGGGTTATCTCTTAACTTATTAATCAAATTTTAAGTGGTTAAGGTAAATATGTTAATGCTAAAATAAGACTCTTCTCTTAATAACCCGTCATTATTTCAACATTGTCGATCTATGATATTTATTGAGTACATGTGCTTTTGGTACTCATACTATACTTATTGCACTATTTTTAGTGTTGACTTGGACATGAGCACAAATAGAGCATGTGGGTCGTCGAAGTGCATAACCGTTGATTCCTGAGATTTGTGGTGAGCTGTTTTCCTGATCTGCAACGCCAATCTTCTTCTATATCTATGCATTTATGTTTTTATTACTTTCCGAGACAGTGTATATGACTATTTCAGACGTGTACTAGTATTCTTACTGGCTCTTGTACATATGAAACCAGTCTTGGGGTGGTATTTTGTTATTTTCCGCATTTGGACGAGTAAAAGACTTTTAGCTATAATTATTATTGTATTATCACTTTAGATTTATACTTGATTAGTTTAAAGATTTGATTGTAAATCAGTTTTCACTACATATTAGGTGGGAGTAGGTACCATCATGGCTGTAAACTTTGGGTCGTGACATGAATTATTGCCTTAAATAAAATTAACTAATGTATAACTTCATCAGTTCACAGGAAACAATCCTTGTGTGTATCTCTATTTCAAGAATTTTCAACCTTCTATATTTTGGGTCAAATTTTTACTGACTATATTGTATATTTTATCAGAGAAGTAATAAACAAACCCCTATAATAATGTTGTTAAATGAAATCAGTACCCTATTGTTATTTACTTGTAACGACCCGTTGGTCGTTTAACACTTTAAAACTAAGAAAGAAATATTATTTGTTTGTCCTGAAGTTATGCTAATATTTTTATAGGGGTATGAGTTTAGTCATACAATGGAAATGGTAAAGATCTTGTTAATATAAATATAGCAATATGGGTGTCCTTAGATTCGTATTATAATGTAGTTCACATATTTTCTAGATTTTAATCGTTCAGAGGTTATACGCAAGGGGAAGGCATTGGTTTGATTGTTCGTGTCACCCGCTCGTCATTGAGGTAGGTTATGGTTTATTTTAGTTAGACTCTGATTAGAGAATCGTATGTAGTCGTAGGAAGTGACGGGGATATCATGATAGGCATTCGGGCAGGAAGTGGAGATGAATTACTATTACGTTGGTTCCGTCAGCTGTTATGTGTACTTGTCGCCATGTGTGTTATTTCCTGTGATTATCACATGATTTGACTTGTACTTGTTGATTGTATATCAGTGACACGTGTTGCGACCTGATATCATGCTTGTTATACTTTCCATATTATTTTGTGGTGATGGTGAGGTGAGAGATTGAGAGTGACTGATCATCTCCGAGGTTTCTACCGGAGAGCGGGAGTGATAGCCTCCGAGATTTCTGCCGGCGAGTGGGAGTGATAGCCTCCGAGGTTTCTGCCGGAGAGCGGGAGTGATAGCCTCCGAGGTTTCTGCCGGAGAGCGGGAGAGAGAGTCTTCGAGGTTTCTGCCAGAGGTTGAGAGTGATTGATAGCCTCTGAAGTTTCTGCCGGAGAGCGGGAGTGAGAGAGGTGACATTGCATTGCATTCATCCACTCATATTTTGACTGATCATTTGGTGAATTATATCTGTCTTGGTTGATTTCATGATTTCTTTACGCTTTACTTGTATATGATACGTGACCATGCCTGATTGCTCTATGTGCTACTTGTTGGTTTCAACTTCTTCATGCGTTATCTAATCACGGTCGGCCTATAATGCTTACCGGTACTAGTGTTGTATTGATACTACTCTTGTTGCACTTTTGCTGAGTACAGAGTATGATCCAGGTTCCAGTTCTACGCCCCGTGGCTGATTCGCGAGGTGGACATCTTCTAGTCACTCAGGGTGAGCTACTTGGTCGTCCGTGGCCCTGAAGGGCTTCTTAGTTAATTCCATTTTTCTTTGGTTATTGAGAGACAGTATGTAGCCTTAGGGCATTCTTTCAGACTTCTATTTTTCAGACTTGTTAGTGCTCTTGTACCCTTTTCACCAGATTTTGGGAAATTAAGTGTTTAAGACTTATAATTTCTTCTTCCTTATTTATTTTTTTGTTGATTTACCTTGTTAATGAGAACGTGGTTCGACTACTCGGGGGAATAAGGTAGGTTCCATCACGTCTCGTGATTTGGGTCGTGACAAAGTTGGTATCAAAGCTTTAGGTTAATCGATCTAATGAGTACAAGAGCAATGTCTAGTAGAGTCTTGTGGATTGGTACGTAGACGTCCGTACCCATCCTCGAGAGGCTATATGATATTTATGAAACACTCCAATTCTTTTCTCTTTTCGTGCTAGTTCAATCCGATTGGTATCTGGTTCATTCTTTTCGTGCTAGTTCAATCTTATTGGTATCTGGTTCATTCCTTTCGTGCTAGTTCAATCCGATTGGTATCTTAAACTCATTTCTATGTTCTCTCACAGGTGGTAGGACTCTTTATGTGATTCATATAAATTATTTTCTCTCTATCCTATAGGTTGAGGTGTACAGACGAGGATCCAAATAGTTTATGGTTGGTGACGAAATAATCATAATGGTAAAATATTCATTTGATGGGAGCATGAGGTGTGCTTAGTTTAGTATTGCGCGGGAGAATGAATGGCAAAGTTGAGTGTCGGCAAGATGGGAGTGTGTGGGTTAAGCACAAGTTGTTTAGAGGTTCTTCAAGGAAATATCTATTTGCCTTTACGTCAAGTGGGTAAATTTTCCCGTGGATATTGAATTTTATGGGAAGGGGAGGTTGAAATCTTTTAGTGAAGAGTGTGATGCGGCTATCACAGGTATTATTTCGGGTTGTCACCGATCAACTTCTGTCTTATTTGATCCAGGTTCTACTTTCTCTTATGTGTCCACCTATTTCTCTACGGGTTCGGATATGCTTTGTGAAATGCTTGATGTACCTATTCGTGTCAATACTCCTGTCGGGGAGTCGGGGATAGTAGGTCGAGTCTATAGGTCTTGTGTGGTCACGTTATGGGGTATGATACTTGGGAGACCGAGGCGGATATGCGGAGTAGATATTCTCAGTTGTTCGACAGTTCATGTACCTCTTTCCTCCACTCATACCTTGTCTCTCGAGGACGAGCGATTGTTTGATTGGTATCTAATGTAACGACCCGTTGGTCGTTTAACACTTTAAAACTAAGAAAGAAATATTATTTGTTTGTCCTGAAGTTATGCTAATATTTTTATAGGGGTATGAGTTTAGTCATACAATGGAAATGTTAAAGATCTTATTAATATAAATATAGCAATATGGGTGTCCTTAGATTCGTATTATAATGTAATTCACATATTTTTTAGATTTTAATCGTTCAGAGGCTCTACGCAAGGGGAATGCATTGGTTTGATTGTTCGTGTCACCCGCTCGGCATTGAGGTAGGTTATGGTTTACTTTAGTTAGACTCTGATTAGAGAATTGTATGTAGTCGTAGGAAGTGACGGGGATAGCATGATAGGCCTTCAGGCAGGAAGTGAAGATAAATTACTATTACGTTGGTTCCGCCAGCTGTTATGTGGGCTTGTCGCCATATGTGTTATTTTCTCTTATTATCACCTGATATGACTTGTACTTGTTGATTGTATATCGGTGACACGTGTTAAGACTTGATATCATGCCTGACATACTTTCCATATTATTTTGTGGTGATGGTGAGGTGAGAGACTGAGAGTGATTGATCGTCTCCGAGGTTTCTGCCGGAGATAGAGCGGGAGTAATAGCCTCCGATGTTTCTGCCAGAGAGCGGGAGTGATAGCCTCCGAGGTTTCTATCGGAGAGCGGGAGTGATAGTCTCCGAGGTTTCTGCCGGAGAGCGGGAGTGATAGTCTCCAAGGTTTCTGCTAGAGAGCGGAAGTGATAGCCTCTGAGGTTTCTGCCGGAGAGCGGGAGTGATAGCCTCCGAGGTTTCTGCCGGAGAGTGGGAGTGATAGTCTCTGAGGTTTCTGCCGGAGAGTGGAAGTGATAGCCTCTGAGGTTTCTGCCGGAGAGCGGAAGTGATAGCCTCTGAGGTTTCTGCCGGAGAGCGGAAGTGATAGCCTCTGAGGTTTCTGCCGGAGAGCGGGAGTGATAGCCTCCGAGGTTTCTGCCGGAGAGCGGGATAGAGAGTCTCCGAGGTTTCTGCCGGAGGTTGAGAGTGATTGATAGCCTCCGAGGTTTCTGCCGGAGAGCGGGAGTGAGAGAGGTGACATTGCATTGCATTTGTCACGACCCGACCCCGGGCCCGCGACTGGTGCCCTACCTGGCACCCTTACAGGTATACATCAGAGAAAATCAGCGGAACATACATACAACTCTTAATAAAAATTAATAATGAATAAACAACAGGTTAGCCGATAAGGCTACCTCCCTGGATACATATATACACAGCCAAAAACAATTACCTTTTTTTTTCTTACAAACCAACCCACAAAATATGACTACAAACCTCTAAGAGTTTTGACATAACCACTGTGACGGGACAGGGCCCCGCCATACCCCTGAATGTACATAAATCTACAACATCAGGGAAACTGTACCAAAAGACAAGCCTCCGGAGAAATGGAGATTTCCAAGAACTGATTAGTGATCCTAGGAATGAAGATCTGCAACCTGCTTACCCCTACCTGCGGAATAAACGCAGCCCCCGAGGAAAGGGAGTCAGTACATAATATGTACCAAGTATGTAAAACTGGAAATACTGTAATTTACATCATAAGTCTAAAATAAAGCTGGAGACATGTATGATAACCAAATTAACAGTATAATGTGCCTTACTAACAATGAAAGTAACAATAATAAACATTTCCGGTTCTTAAAATAGGAAGCTCGTGATTAACCTATGACCATCTGCCCGTAGTATTATCACGCAATTCTACTCCTGGGAATATTTCACCCGCATAGGCCGTGTGGACCCGCATGAGGTAATTTCCTCGCATAGGACTGATCCGCCCTGCATGGGACTATTTCACCCGCATGAGCCCTACGGACTCGCATGAGGTAACTTCCTAGCATCGTGGGAAGCAAATCCACGGAATATGCAAAATGCAACATGTCCGGGGAATGACCCCGTGAAGAATAATATAACACAAGCACAACCGGCTACCATAAATAACATAAGCAAGTTATGAAATTCCTTAACTTCTTATTAGACTTAATTAGCATGCACTCTCATTTTATTTAACTTAAGGCACTAACATATCATGAAAAACCCGGGAATTTAACCCCAAAGTACTACGTACTTCTATCCTTTCAAAATGACTCTTTTTCATATAAAAACTCCAAGATACTAACACCCGTAGTATCAAGGCATATCTACTTTCCATATCAAGTTACTACGCCTTTAGAAATTCATTTCAAGGCTTTGAAATCAATTCTTCCATTTTCGAAACTTAAGTAACTTATACCTTTAAACATGTTACCCTTCTTTAAATCAAGTCTTTGATCCTCTTTTGAAATCGATCAAGCAAACCATTCTTTTAACTTCTCATAAAGTCGTTATAACCAACTTCCCATAAAGCCGTATAACAACTTTATGCTTTAGAAAACTAAGGCATTTTCATCCTTTAAAATCAAGTGAGTTAATTCTCTAACTCAACCAAACTTAGACATCCTTATATCAAGTCAATGATATCAAAACAAAACCGAATTCCTTTAAAACTCACACGTCTACCGTACTATACATTTATAAAACTCATGCTCAAGAGATAGGGAAAGTTCTACATACCTTTTCGGCTCAATCCACTCGCTAAGTTGACTATGCCGCACGTAGAACGTCAACCTATAATGACCATAATACGTCTATCAACTTCTAGCTTTCCAACGTAGAATATTTCTACGTATAAAGTCTCTTATTCTACGGAAAATTGGGCAACACTTCCTTTGTTTCTACATACTTTTCCACCTTTTTCAAGGTCCGGATTTAACAACCAAACATGCCACATTTAAGGCACAACAATTCAGCTATTCAAAGGGGATTACACGCCTTACAGGACGTGTAAAATTCTGCCCCACAATTTATATAAACCAGTCCAATATTAAAATGTCATCTTCGGCTACAATGTACAACCACATATAATCATTTCCAATTCCTTTTCAATCCATATTGTCGTTCTAACATGTTATATAGTCGCAAACAATTTTAACAACTATAATCCCTTCTTTATATAACATGCGACGACTAAAACTAATAACTAAATTGAATTACAATCTTATGGCTAACATGCAACTTTCGGATTTTTACTTCCAAATATTCCATAACACTTATCAATCTTCATTATATATATCTCATGCTTGTTTATATTTATAACTACAACAACATGAAATCTTTAATCACTAAGACGACAAGATTGTTACCTTGATAAGCCCCAAATATAACTTCAATATTCAAAGTTGCTCCTTAGCAACTTAGCTCCTTTCCTTCACGCTCCAATCCGCTATTTGAAGCCCTTAGAAGTTCATAAACAACTTCCCTTTAATTTTCAACCAAAACTTATGAAAACAACTTAGGTTTTCATCTTGCGACTAACGTAAAAACGTAGCTTTCCGGGATCGTTGTATTGAGATATCCTTATAATACCTCTAGGAACCTTGGGTTTAAGTATTGTGAATTATGAACAACAAACGAATTTTTTTTTGTGTGGGATAAGTGCTAATGCCGAGAGCTCTAAAATGAGCAAGAACAATTGTGAAATTTTTCTAAGTGTTGTGAGCTTGTCTTGCTACTAGTGTAGTAATATACTACTTTCAAGGGCCAAGATTAATACACTTGTGTGGCTTGAATGAAGAAAATTAAATATCTTGTGTCAACTTGACTAGTTGACTTGATCAACTATCTCAAGCTTGATCATCAACACTTGAATACTTAACCTTGGTCACTTGACCACTTAACCTTGATTAATAATTCGACCAAGCCCATGTGGGGGGGGGGGGGGTGACACGTGTCACCCTCCCATTCGTCATAATATTTCATTTCCCGACATTTCCATAATTCCGATAAATTCTACAGGTCTCAAATTTTAAAGTCCTGTTTTCTTATGTACGTTCTTATATACATGTCCTGGAATTTTGGGGTGTAACAGCATTGCATTCATCCACTCATATTTTGACTGATCATTTGGTGAATTATATCTGTCTTGGTTGATTTCATGATTTCTTTACGCTATATGATACGTGACCATGCCTGATTGCTCTATGTGCTACTTGTTGGTTTCAACTTCTTCATGCGTTATCTAATCAATGTCGGCCTATGATGCTTACCGGTACTAGTGTTGTACTAATACTACTCTTGCTGCACTTTTGCTGAGTGCAGAGTACGATCCAGGTGAACTGCCCCGTGACTGATTTGCGAGGTGGACATCTTCTAGTCACTCAGGGTGAGCTACTTGGTCGTCCGTGGCCCCTGAAGGACTTCTTAGTTAATTCAATTTTTCTTTGGTTATTGACAGACAGTATGTAGCCTTCGGGCATTCTTTCAGACTTCTATTTTTCAGACTTGTTAGTGCTCTTGTACCCTTTTGACCAGATTTTGGGAAATTAAGTGTTTAAGACTTATAATTTCTTCTTGCTTAGTTATTTTTTCCGCTGATTTACCTTGTTAATGAGAACGTGATTCGCCTACTCGGGGATAGGGTAGGTGCCATCACGACTCGTGATTTGGGTCGTGACATTACTATTGCCATGACATCGAAATATGAGTAGTCTGCAAGATTCACAAAGATAGACGAGGGCTTGTTGGAATATAATACAAGGTCACTTGTGACCTCCTGGAATGTAGTTGGGAGGTCTCTTTAGGGGTCACATGAAGTTTACAAATTCTAGACACCTGTCACATAAGAAGCTCAAAGGAGCTTGATTTTATGTAAACTTGTGTTATCAATATACTTATAGTTCTTATTTAAGCAGCTTTGTATTCTTGTTGGAGTGCTTAAAGTGGGTCACTTGTACTTCCAATTTTACTTACCACCACAATGTTGTTAGCGATGGTTGTGACTTGTCATTTCTATATGTACAAAATGCACTGTATGCCATATATATCTTCTTGACTAATCTCTTTAGAGTTGACACTGGTAAAATTTCCAATGTATTCCATTCTGTGTACTTTGATATGAATCTTGTCTAACACGTTGAGATTATATTTGAAAAAATTGTAGCTAAATTCCCCAACTCATGGAGCAGTAAAATAAGACATTGATTAGATGTGAGCTTGAATAGCTTTCACCATTCCTTCTACCTGAATGGCTCTTATGCTCCTTACAATTTCATGATATTGTTTTCTTACTGAATATTGGAGACCAAAGAGAACAACCATAGATCGTCCTTCTGTATCTAATTAAGGGAACCACTAGAAGGTTTTTGTGTAACCTCCTATATTGTATGCATAAGGGTTTGGTTGTTCCCTTGCTAATCCTAGTTGTCCTTGCATTCCATCCCTTTGATATTGTTGCCACATTACCTGCTCATCTACTAATAGTCTCTGCTTCTTTTCCATTTCGGGACATCTGGACATATGATGGTGGAAGTGTTGCCAGTGATGCTGCAAAAGGATCAGAGCTTGTCCCGGTTGTACTATGAGCTCTGCCATCAGTCGATGGAGGTGCAGGTAAGGCTAGCATTGCTGGTCGACCAGATGATCCAAGTGCGACGCTGCTAGCACTTCCAGTAGCTATAACACCTGAGCTGGATACCACCTGAGTTACTGCCCCTTGTTGATACATTCCATCTAAAATTAATGTGTTGAAGCCTCCAGGAAGGGAGGGCTTCTGGTTTGACAAATGGCTTGTGTGTTGAACCAGTGTTGTTTCCCAATCCCCTGCATATTTGAATGCTTCCCATGGTGAAGTGGTTGTTGAAGGAACATCAGTTGTTGGACCACCATCAAACAGTGCTACAGCTAATTGATCTCCATGTTCTTCCATAGTTGGTGCATCTTCACCCATGTTTAACAAGTTGCCTACTTCTTGGGTTTTTGCCACCTCTTTCTTTTCTTCTTCGTGTTCCTCTTTCTTTGTTTCTTCAGGAATTCCCTCTGGTGGTGGTAATGCCTTAATTGCATTCATCTCCTGTTCTGGCTCTGGCTCTTGAGTTTTTTCATCCAGCTCATGTTTTGGTTCATAACGCATTGCTTTCCCATTCTTTTCTGATATGGACTTCTCCCGTATAAATTTATCAATAAGGTCAAGTTTCTTCTGTGGAATATTCTCAATGTCTAGATATTCAGAAGAGCGTCCAATTCCAACTGTTTTACACCAATTATAGAACTGTTCAAGTTCATCATATTGCTTGTTAATATGACAGAAAATCTCATGAACCTTCGCAGAGTCGGGGATTGATAGTTCATGGAACTTATCAATGAAGATAGTTATTATTTCGGTTATTTCATAGTATATCTGGAAACTTTCCTTCACAAGTGGATAGAGAGCCACAAATACTGTTCTGTTGGTCCTTGCCAAACCTAGTCATACAGCATGACACACAAATTAGAATCATGTACCAAAAACATCTTTAGGTTAGGGATGTCTAGGAGAAGAGGTAGGAAACAATTAAAATAAAGCATGTATTTTGTGCAATCCCCTGAATGGATGTCATACATGGCATGAAAATTCAAATTCTTCTAAGTCCATATTCTGCACTTGACACTAATTATTTCTCATCTAATGTGATTTTGTGCTTCGATGCTTTCTAGTTTTGTATTATTTCTTTGTCTACTATTGACAGTTGGATTGAAAGATGATTAAATATTTTTTTTACAAAAGGAAATTAAACATAAATAATGAAAATAGTAAAGTACAATGCAAACCTGCGGGTCTACAAGCTATGAAACGCTCAAGAAGTTGCATGAGATATTGAATCCTTGAGAAAATGTCCTCATTCTTCATTTCGCTCAAGGGAGTGGGTTTCACCACGACGGCATCAGGTCCAACATCGTCTAAATCTTCATTAGCTTCTTCTTGCTCATCGATGTGTACTCCTGTGAAAGAGAGGACGCTGGGGGGCGAACCGAAAAACTCCGCTTTTCGGAGCGGACCAATCTTCCGTGCCGCCCCCCTTACTTGTAGGAATAGGGGCTGTGCTTTCCGCGGCGGCTCTGCATCTTATACTCAAGTTGTTCAACAAGGTACAAAGAATAAGTACGTACAAGTGCAGAATAATCCCACGAATTAGATCTGGAATCTCGAAACTCACACATGTTAAGAAGACTTGTCCCTTGTCTCGTGGCAAAGAAAATCTCCTGCTCATAAGAGGGATCGCCATCGGAGAGCAACCTATGGATCAACATTACTGACTTTAGCGCCACAACCCAGTTCTTGGTCTTGCCAAGACGTCTTGAAATGTTGTCGACACAAGCACCAATATTGGCTCGTGAATAAGCAGTCAAGCTTAGAATCTCTTGAATATGCCTCTCCTCAGGCGGGTACTCTTGGTGTCTAGTTGCCTTGACAACGGCAACGTCTAGGTCAGACAAGCAGTTGCTGCCCCCTACCTTAGCAAGGCTTATGCTTGTTTGGTCCTTGACAGCCCCAATTGCTTTTCTAAGTTTACTTGGTGCCATGGAGTTTGTTTTCAGGCTTGTAATATGGATCAATGTACTTTCCTTTTCAGTTGTTCAGACAGGTGGCAAGTTTAACCTAAATGAAAAAACGCATGCTATTAATTTTTAATGATATTAAACATGCATTCGTGATGTTTACGTCAAATCTCGAGAGTAAAGAATGTATGACACATAAAATATATGTTTCAGAGGTAGATCAGAATCTTGAGTCGGTGAGTTTATAATGAGTGTGATATACTTCATTTGCACTACCAAAAGCAACTGGTTCACTTGGACGGTAGAACCTACCTTAGATGTGCCTCTCTACAGTTATATCTATGAATATACCTGTCACACAATTGATATTGTTAAAAATTGGATAGACGATCACAAAACTGATGGATATTAGAATAATTCTCTTTTGGAAATGGAAGAAAAAATTGAAGGGAAAAAGAATTGAGAAGAAGACAAAGAGGATGATGTATGTACAACTCTTTCTTCTTCCCTCTTCTTCTCTTCCAGTTAAACTTTCAATTTTCTCCCTTATGTGTTCTTCCTCTTGACGGGTAGGAACAACCATACAAACATCCTCCATCTTTATGTGAATAATTAATGTGGATCATATTCATCAAATATTGGATATGTCTGAACTCACGAAGATCAACAAACAAATTTAATTAGATACATGTAATTTTTTACTTATTATTGATTTTAGACCTTGATTTTATCAGGTACAAATATGTAAATAATGAAGTGTATCTATCCTAATATTTTCTTTTAGACGAAACTAATATTTTCTTTTAGACGATACTCCTAATATATGTTCTATTTCATCCATTTAGGTTGCTCTGTCATGATCATCATTCTTGTAGTCGACATTGATATCCTCTTGAAAGTTCAATATAAATTTCGTTGTGCGAAAAACCATATTGTGGTAGACACATTCCAACATCGAGGATTGTTTTACTTGTTTGTTGTCATTGCAAAGATAAACAGACCGAAAATTATTTTAAGATAAATTTAAAAGTATATTCCTTCATTTTTGTCACGATTCAAACCGGAGGGCCGCGACGGGCACCCGGATTCCACCCGCCGGGTTCCGCAAATCACGCAACCAACACTCAACCATAAATAAGCACGGACTAAGCTGAAAAGGTTATGCAAACTTTTAACCAGAAACTGAACTTAGACATATATATATACCCATGGCATGGCCGACAGAGCCATACAAAACTACTATACACATGACACATGTATACAAGCCTCTAAAGAGTGTACAACACAACAACAGGTCGGGACAAGGCCCCACCATACCCATATAGACACGCAAAAATGTAACATACCAAAGTTACACCGACACTCCGGGGAGAGAGGAGTGCTTCCAAAAGTCCGCTGAAATCTGCAACCTATTCACGTGGACCGTCGTTCTGCCTGTGTGAACCTGCGGGAATGAAACGCAGTGTCCCCCGACAAAGGGAACGTCAATACGACTGATGTACTGAGTATGTCAGGCATAAAATAACACAACAGAGATATATCATAATCAGAAACAGAAACACTGACCAACAATACATACCTCTGAGGGCCCTAGTACATATGTCTAAATGTTATGCAATACCAATGTAGTATACTGATGGCCACACAGGCGTTTCTCTTTTCATAACAGCCTCTGTGGGAATAATATACATAAATGTCATGCATGATGCACATGCGGTATACTACGGCCACACAGACATCTTACCCATAACCGCATTTGTGGGCATTTGGTTAGATTGGTCACACGGGCATTCATATCATATAGTCTTGGCCACACATACATCCATTTAGGCCACATATGCACGATATGTGGCCTCTTAGGGCTCTTTTGTGATAATCTGTACCCGCTGCAGGTGATGTGCGTATATAACGCCTTTTTCCTTTTTATCCATTCCCCTACATATATATATATATATATCATATTTACAATATAGTAATGTGCATAGCACAAGTGGTCCAGGGTAATATGTAATTGCAATGCAGATGAAAATGCATAAATGACAACACCATATTCTAATCTCAACAGGTGACATATTACCTTTCACGACACTGTGAATCTCATTATCATTTTTTTCATATGTCTTTTTAAGGACTTAAAAACAATTTAGACACGCTTTCAACATAGGAATCAATAACATGATTATTCTTAACTTCTAGGAGAAGAATAAATTATGGAGCAATACTTCAGTTATATTTCATAACATGGAACATGTCAAAAGAAAGAATTAATTTGTTACACCCCGAAATTCCAAGGCAATGAGATAAGAACGTACGTGAGAAATTGAGATTTGAATTTTGAAAAGAATGAAAAATTCCGGAAAAAAATCCTCCGAACCTCGTGAAGGAAAAGGTTTATTAAGTGGAGTTTGATTCTCAAATTTGATATTTGGGACTTAGAGAATATATTAGAATTATGGATTTTAATTTTCGGATTTGGTCATGTGGGGCACACCCTGAAAATTTTACGTTTTTGTGGGGCCCACAAGTTTTTCGATATTTTGGCCAATTATGGACTTTTTGGGAGATGAAAATATTTTGGACGAATCATAGGGTGACACGTGGCACACCCCACCCTCCATTGTCTTGGTCTTGGAAGACCTTGACTATTTGACTTTAGATATTTTCATGAAAATGAAGACAAGTGGACAAGTGGGTCCCACCCACACTTGTCCACCATCTTACCATCCATTTGTCATCATCCAAGCCTAGGTGATACATTATATATACATAGAGATGTCTTGCAAGACCTAGCCAACACTTAGCCATTCTTCATCAAGCAAATATATCTCCCTCTCCATTGCTCTCGACCTTAGGGCTAAAAATGGAAGAACAAGACTTCAAAACTTCCAAGCTTAGTTCATTATACAAGATTAAGGTCCCTAACCAAGTGATTAGCATGATTAAGCACCCTTAACCCCTAAATCTAGGATTGGGCCGAAAATGGTGATGAAACCCTAGGGGTTTCCGTCGACTTTTTGGAAGCGAAACGTGAAGAGAAGTTTCTCCCAAGATTGTAGGGGATACATATATGTAAGTGGAACTCGAAGAAGTGGAGCGAAACGAAAACTACGGGCCATTGTTTAGCATTCTGCCAGGGACGTTTTTGGAAATGAGGTAATAGTTCTTCTTAAATTAAGGTAATTGGATATTACTTATTGTTATAATGTATAGATGAATTCATGTTAAGGAAGAAATGGAAAATAAGATGTGTATGAGGTAGATAAGTTGTTGGCCGATTTAAGGCAATTTTGTGCCCTTGTTTTCGTTTGTTATATGATTGTTGTTATCCACACTTGTCGCATGTTATAATAAGGTAATATGGTTGTTTATAAGTTGGTATGTCATATATGGAAGTGTTGGAACTCGAATTGGAATAAAATGGATTAAGGAAAGAGTTATCGAATTATAGTTGTTTTAGCCGAAAAACTGCCCAAAACTGTTAGACGTTGTCGTATCATTTTATGGACTGTTTTGGGCGTGTATAATGCTGGAAATTAAGCCCCTAATATTCATGTTTAAGTGTAGTAGTTGCTAATGAAAGTCCTAAGTAAATAGGGGTGTGGAAAGGTGTTGAAACGCCTCACATTTTACCCTCGTTATTGTTGGAGTACGGACTGTTTTTATGGGCTGATTTGTGGACTGTCTTGTATAACCGTGGGGCAGAATTTTACACGTTCAGTTAGGCGTGTAATCCCCTTTGGCTAACTGTTGGTTGCGCCTTAAATGTGGCTTGTTGGTTGATGAATACGGGCCTTGGAAAAGGTGGAAAAGACGAGAAACAAAGGAAGTCTCGCCAATTTTCCGTAGAATTAGAGGGCCATTATTTGGTATAAGTCCTACACTAAGTAACTATGATATTGATAGAAGTGTTATCGTCATTATAGGTTGAAGTACTACGTGTAGCATAGTCTACTTGGCTTAAGGAATAGCCGATGTGGTTGAAGTACTTCAGAGCATTTTGCTACTTGTCGTATGGGTTAGTCGTCACGAGGTATGTGAACTTCTTCCTTATATCGACATGACTTTTCTTGAAGTATACTTGTCTTGTTATTTGGAGTATACTTGACTTGTTTTCTTGAAGTATACTTGTCTTGTTATTTGGAGTATACTTGACTTGTTTTCTTGAAGTATACTTGTCTTGTTATTTGGAGTATACTTGACTTGTTTTCTTGAAAAATACTTGCCTTGTATAGGAAGTATTCATGTTATTAATTTTATGCTAAAGGCATGTCTAGAATATTCCTAAGTTCTTATCAAGTCTTATGGGGGATGTTGGTAAGAGTCGTTAGGAAGTATTAGAGTGGAGTTGACCTTGGTAAATTACTACACTAATGAGAATATGTATCAAACACGCCATTGCAGCGTTAATGAAAATGTATCGACAATCAATTATATTGAAATGGGTAGAATTCTCCATCTGCATAGAAACTAAGATAAGACAAAATTGTATTACATTTTCTAGATCATGGCGGATTTAACAAGATCGTTATAAACGAGAATAACCTATTCACGGCTCATAAAAGTATTAATTTTGTAAGTACATGAGGCTTGATTTTCGAAAGTATTTGGTACTTGAATTTCGAAAATGTGTAGTAACTAGATTTGAAAAGTATATGTTACTTGAATTAAAGAAAGTAAGTGACTTGATTTGAAGGCATAAATTATTTGGTCTTAAAAGTATAAGTTACTTGAGTTTAAAAAAAATAAGTAACTTGGTTTTAATGGTGAAAGTACTTTTGGGTCCAACGCCCTAATATTTCATGAAACGATTCTTTTATAAAGAATAGATGTACAAAGTACTTTGGGTTTAATTCCCTTACGTGGCATGATAATGCCTTGGTTTTTATAAAAGGGAAAGAGGTAATGGTGCGTTAGTTGTCTAAAAATGAAGTGGTTATAACAGCTTTATGAGAAGTTTGTTATAACATGTTTTAGTGGAAAGTCAATGGATGGTTTAAAATGTTTTAAGGAAATCCGGTGAGAATGTCCATGATTAAGTCCTTAATATAATACATGATATGTGACACTTTGATGTTCAAGATGTTTTAAAGTAACACGTGAGGTCTAGCGCCTTGATTTGCCAAAACCATATCTTAGAAGGATACTTGGTACGATAAGTGCCTCTATTTTCTAAATGATGGTTTCAAAGCGATACATGTAGTACTTGGGCTTTCCTAAAATGGAAATTTAGTTCATAAAGTGAATGTACGAGCCACGTACATTGTCGTAATGGACTTTAATCCTTAGAAATGCAAGGTGTGTTTGTGCCTTGATAGTACTTTGGCTTGCTTAAATGATAGTTATTCTATTTTGTGCCTTGATAGTACTTCGGCTTGCCTAAATGGTATTGTCTTGATTTGTTAAAAAGGAAAGGCATGGTATTGTCTTGATTTGTTGAAAAAGAAGGCATGGAAATTGTCTTAGTTTGTTAAAATGATGGTTTATTCATTTTATGATGTTGAGAGTCAAAGATTATCTTAACTTGCATAAGTTGTTCATGATAGCCATTGGTGCTAGTGATATGAGTATAAATGCGGGGTAAACCCCCAAGACGTTATACACCTCCTGAGTATAAATGCGGGGTAAACCCCCAAGACGTTATACACCTCCTGAGTATAAATGCGGGGTAGACCCCCAAGACGTTATACACCTCCTGAGTATAAATGCGGGGTAAACCCCCAAGACGTTATACATCTCCTGAGTATAAATGCGGGGTAAACCCCCAAGACGTTATACACCTCCTGAGTATAAATGCGGGGTAAACCCCCAAGACGTTATACACCTCCTGAGTATAAATGCGGGGTAAACCCCCAAGACGTTATACACCTCCTGAGTATAAATGCGGGGTAAACCCCCAAGACGTTATACACCTTCTGAGTTGGCTCTGATTTTTATATGACACGGTAAGATCTGATATTTGATTTTCATACTTGCCCCTGTCATTCCTTGTATAGTTATGGACTTAATTGATGTACTTTATTTCCATTCCATACTTAGTACTTGTTGTACTGACCCCCTTCGGGGGGCTGCGTTCATGTCCGCATGTTTAGGTATACAGTTGTGGATCCGCGAGCTTAGGATCCTGGTTCAGCATTTTGAGATGGCTCCAATGTTTCGGAGCTTGTCATTATGGCTAGGTATATTCGTGGCACGCGGGCCTTGTCCGTCATAGTATTGTCCAAAATCATAGGTGCAGTATTCATACGCTGGCCGGATCGCTAGAGTTGTATTTACATTATTGAATAGTGTAGACCCTTTTGGGTGATTTATATTATGGCAGCCTTATCGGCTTTGCCTTTGTTTTAAGAAAAAAAATGAGTGTTATTTATCTTCCGCGGTTTATTGTGTTGTATGAATAGAAGGGTGCCCAGGTAGGGCACCAGTCGCGGGCCCGATGTTCGGGGCGTGACAGAGTGGTATCAGAGCAGTTAGTCCTCGGAATGTCTACAGACCGTGTATAGTAGAGTCTTGTTTATCGGTGTGTTGTGCACCACATCTATAAACAGGAGGCTATAGTACATTTAGGATTGGTTCCCCTTCTTCTCACTCTGAGATCGTGCGATAGAGATGTGTTGTTAGGGTGGTCTCTCCTTAACGTATTATTGTGATTGCATCTATGAGAAAGGCAACAGTGGCCCAACAAGGATTATATGGATTGCGTATCCAGGTTGGTAAAATTATCGTATAGATGGTATTATGATGATGTGTATCTGTACGAGCGTATTTATTTGGGGCTATGTGTGTTTCCTAGAATGGTTATGAATTACCATGAGTTAGTTAAGCCTTAGTAAATTCTTGGAAGGTGTGAAACAGTTGACTGAATCCACACCTAGACTTTATATATGTACTGATTTGGAATAGTCAGGAGGTAATGAACCGACTAAGAGTGTGATAGACTCTTAGAAGATCAGGTTCGATTGATTTAAGGACATACTATGTTGTTAGATTAATTTGTGTTATACGCTTAAGGGATTATGTGAATAATAATGGTATGTAGTAAATAGAGTTGTTGTGATTAAGACAACATGATTTTGAGATTATGAGAAGCTACCTTATCCGTATGTGGGGACTGATAATGTAAGTTTGGAACGTAGAATGATTGTGAACTTTAGAATATTGATGACCGCTGAGACCTTAGATGTATAAGGCCTTCTCGGGTAGTAAGATTTATTTCAGACCAAGAATGAGAATTAAGTGCGATAATGGGTCGGGTTGTGGGCTGATTGGGGGTCAACCCGTAGCCCGAAATGGAGTGGGGTCAGTTGGAGGTGGTCCATCTATGTGATAGGGTCACGAGTGTGCAAGGCCCAAGTCTAGTTAATCGTTGTACGAGTTCGTGGACGCGTTCCACCAGAACTTGGGTCGTGAGGGCCGAGAAGGGCCTTAACGAAAATTGAATCTAAGTATAATGACCAAGTTTGGATATAGTAACTCCAAGGATTTGAAAACAGAAGCAATATGTGATATTATGTACGTATACTAGAATAAGTTTGGAAGTACGAGAAGAGTGCGACAAGTAAGAAAAGAAGCGAACAAGTGTTAAAAGAATTGAAGTGTTTATAGTTATGACTAATGAAGGTACGAAAGGAGAATCCTTTTAGTCCATGAAAGGGAGTTAATAGTGGTGATACTCACCTTAGATTTGATTCCTCATTTGACTTTGACTTACGTATATGCATGTGTGAGATTGTGGCCATATGTGGCATTATGGGTTTCGTAAGTATAGTAGTGGAGACTATACCGGTGCATGTGTAGTTGGAGACTTAGAAGGAACATTCGGGAAGAATGTTTCTAAGGGGGGAAGAATGTTACACCCCGAAATTCCAAGGCAATGAGATAAGAACGTACGTGAGAAATTGAGATTTGAATTTTGAAAAGAATGAAAAATTTCGGGAAAAAATCCTCCGAACCTCGTGAAGGAAAAAGGTTTATTAAGTGGAGTTTGATTCTCAAATTTGATATTTGGGACTTAGAGAATATATTGGAATTATGGATTTTAATTTTCGGATTTGGTCATGTGGGGCACACCCGGAAAATTTTACGATTTTGTGGGGCCCACAAGTTTTTCGATATTTTGGCCAATTATGGACTTTTTGGGAGATGAAAATATTTTGGATGAATCATAGGGTGACACGTGGAACACCCCACCCTCCCTTGTCTTGGTCTTGGAAGACCTTGACTATTTGACTATTTGACTTTAGATATTTTCATGAAAATGAAGACAAGTGGACAAGTGGGTCCCACTCACACTTGTCCACCATCTTACCCTCCACTTGCCATCATCCAAGCCTAGGTGATACATTATATATACATAGAGATGTCTTGCAAGACCTAGCCAACACTTGGTCATTCTTCATCAAGCAAATATATCTCCCTCTCCATTGCTCTCGACCTTAGGCTAAAAATGGAAGAAAAAGACTTCAAATATTCCAAGCTTAGTTCATTATACAAGATTAAGGTCCCTAACCAAGTGATTAGCAAGATTAAGCACCCTTAACCCCTAAATCTAGGATTGGGCCGAAAATGGTGATGAAACCCTAGGGGTTTCCGTCGACTTTTTGGAAGCGAAACGTGAAGAGAAGTTGCTCCCAAGGTTGTAGGGGATACATATATGTAAGTGGAACTCGAAGAAGTGGAGCGAAACGAAAACTACGGGCCATTGTTTAGCATTCTGCCCGGGACGTTTTTGGGCACAAAAATGAGGTAATAGTTCTTCTTAAATTAAGATAATTGGATATTACTTATTGTTATAATGTATATATGAATTCATGTTAAGGAAGAAATGGAAAATAAGATGTGTATAAGGTAGATATGTTGTTGGCCGATTTGAGGCAATTTTGTGCCCTTGGTTTCGTTTGTTATATGGTTGTTGTTATCCACACTTGTCGCATGTTATAATAAGGTAATATGGTTGTTGATAAGTTGGTATGTCATATATGGAAGTGTTGGAACTCGATTTGGAATAAAATGGATTAAGGAAAGAGTTATCGGATTGTAGTTGTTTTAGCCGAAAAACTGCCCAAAACTGTTAGACGTTGTCGTATCATTTTATGGACTATTTTGGGCGTGTATAATGCTGGAAATTAAGCCCCTAATATGCATGTTTAAGTGTAGTAGTTGCTAATGAAAGTCCTAAGGAAATAGGGGTGTGGAAAGGTGTTGAAACGCCTCACATTTTACCCTCATTATTGTTGGAGTACGGACTGTTTTTATGGGCTGATTTGTGGACTGTCTTGTATAACCGTGGGGCAGAATTTTACACGTCCAGTTAGGCGTGTAATCCCCTTTGGCTAACTGTTGGTTGCGCCTTAAATGTGGCTTGTTGGTTGATGAATACGGGCCTTGGAAAAGGTGGAAAAGTACGTAGAAACAAAGGAAGTGCTGCCCAATTTTCCGTAGAATTAGAGGGCCATTATTTGGTATAAGTCCTACACTAAGTAACTATGATATTGATAGAAGTGTTATCGTCATTATAGGTTGAAGTACTACGTGTAGCATAGTATACTTGGCTTAAGGAATAGTCGATGTGGTTGAAGTACTTCGGAGCATTTTGCTACTTGTCGTATGGGTTAGTCGTCACGAGGTATGTGAACTTCTTTCTTCTATCGACATGACTTTCCTTGAAGTATACTTGCCTTGTTATTTGGAGTATACTTGACTTGTTTTCTTGAAGTATACTTGCCTTGTTATTTAGAGTATACTTGACTTGTTTTCTTGAAGAATACTTGCCTTGTATAGGAAGTATTCATGTTATTAATTTTATGCTAAAGGCATGTCTAGAATATTCCTAAGTTCTTATCAAGTCTTATGGGGGATGTTGGTAAGAGTCGTTAGGAAGTATTAGAGTCGAGTTGACCTTGGTAAATTACTACACTAATGAGAATAGGTATCAAACAAGTCATTGCAGCGTTAATGAAAATGTATCGACAATCAATTATATTGAAATGAGTAGAATTCTCCATCTGCATAGAAACTAAGATAAGACAAAATTGTATTATATTTTCTAGATCATGGCGGATTTAACAAGATCGTTATAAACGAGAATAACCTATTCACAGCTCATAAAAGTATTAATTTTGTAAGTACATGAGGCTTGATTTTCGAAAGTACTTGGGACTTGAATTTCGAAAATGTGTAGTAACTCGATTTGAAAAGTATATGTTACTTGATTTAAAGAAAGTAAGTGACTTTATTTGAAGGCATAAGTTACTTGGTCTTAAAAGTATAAGTTACTTGAGTTTAAAAAAAATAAGTAACTTGGTTTTAATGGTGAAAGTACTTTTGGGTCCAACGCCCTAATATTTCATGAAACGATTCTTTTATAAAGAATAGATGTACAAAGTACTTTGGGTTCAATTCCCTTACGTGGCATGATAATGCCTTGGTTTTTATAAAAAGTAAAGAGGTAATGGTGCGTTAGTTGTCTAAAAATGAAGTGGTTATAACGGATTTATGGAAAGTTTGTTATAAAATGTTTTAGTGGAAAGTCAAGGGATGGTTTAAAATGTTTTAAGGAAATCGGGTGAGAATGTCCATGATTAAGTCCTTAATATAATACATGATATGTGACACTTTGATGTTCAAGATGTTTTAAAGTAACACGTGAGGTCTAGCGCCTTGATTTGCCAAAACCATATCTTAGAAGGATACTAGGTACGATAAGTGTCTCGATTTTCTAAATGATGGTTTCAAAGCGATACATGTAGTACTTAGGCTTTCCTAAAATGGAAATTTAGTTCATAAAGTGTTAATGGTATATCGAAGTTGCATCGAAGGGGAGCGGCTTGTGACAACGACTTAAACACTTAATCTTGACCAAACAAAATCCAAATTCAATTTCGAAAGTTCTTACGAGTAAAAAATGATCATACGGAGCTGCTCGAACTCTCAAAATACCCAAATGGATATTGACCCGATGTTGACCATGGTCAACTTTAAACCATCTCAAAAGCTAGTTTCTCAACCAACCACCTTAATCACATCCGAACCTATCGGGAACCGAATCAATGACTCGAATAAGTCATAAAACACATTCCAAACCTAACGGAATCGACGAAACTTCGAAAAAGATGCATTTACCCAAAAGTCAAATTTTGGTCAAACTTGTTCTTTTCTTTAACTTAAGAGCTTTCAATCTTGCTAAACTTGATCCGAAACTCACCCGATTACCTCGGGAACCATGCCACCCATTCCCAAAAGTTATAAATACTGATTTTAAGCTAACAGAAATAACAAATTTTAAATTCGGGTCATATTTCTTCCAGTGACCATCTTTTCACTATAAATATGCATATTTATTGCTAAAACCGATTTAATTATCAAACACCAAGTAAATGAACTCTACAATTAGCTCCGTCAATTTTTACAGGTCAAATAATATTTCAAATTTAACAGAAGCTTCAGATCGCCAATCGGAGCATGTTTACTAAAATAAATAATTTATCCAAATAATTGAATGCTAGAATTTCCATAGTGAAACATTCTCCCAAAGTTAATCAAATGACATCTGTTTGACTTCAAAATTTTCAAACATGTAAAAATAATTACTACGGAGATTCTGTAATAGACGATACGCAAAATAGAGAATCAGTTCTTAAAATGACCGATCGGGTTGTTACAATAAATAGATTAAATAGCCATATCATATTCAAATCCTTGATTTTGATGATCATTGTGTTGTAGTATCTCATACTAATCTCACTTATACTTCATGCCTACGAGCTATATCACCTAAACCATATCATGAGACGAAAATTGTAACAAAGAAATGAAATTCGGCAATTTGAATGAATCACAATTTATTAAGAAACTTTGTAAAATAGATATATGACTTTGTAGAGGTTAATGATGTACCAACAGTGCTAGTGCTATGATTGTGTAATCCTATGGGGCAATAACTATGGTATCTGATTGCGCGACAAGTTGAGATAGTCCTTTGTATGAAAGAACTCTGACAGAATTGTCAAAAAAAAAATCGTTATACACGGATGTTTCAAACATTAGCTTCATTTTAATATTCGTGCGATACGGTCCTTATATTCCTATTTTGCATACCAAATTTGATCCATGTACCTTATTTAGATGGCGTTGCTAAAATAAGTGTATCAGGTGTGGCTCGGATGTCAGCAGGAGAACATTAAGGTGAGTAATGACTCACTTTATTTCAGGTTATTATAAGTACAAGTGTCCATGTGAGGCCAATTTAATGATATTTTGTTATTATATTGTCATGTGTGGCATTGGAGATGTATTTGAGTTGCTTTACATGTTTTGTATAGTCCTATTTATAAGAGAAACTATGCTGAATTTTTCGGAAAACCTGAGAGTTAGAATATCTTCAACATTCATGAACGAATGTTTCTAAGGGGGTGGATATTACGCGTTGTAGTTTCACGTTCCATTATGTCATCGATTAATACCGGAATTCCGGGAAAATATATGACCTTACGGAAAGATATTGAGGGTTTATAGATTCTCCATGGAAGTACCAGAGTGTTGAGAAGTTAAATGAATCGAAGGAATTATGTTTCGAAAAAATCAGGAAATTTCCAGATTTGACGGCCAAAACGACGGACCGTACAAAATTGTACGGTCCATGAAAATTGGACCCTCACTATATTTTTTGGAGGACATGTTGTATGGTCCGAATTGACGCATCGTACAAAAATGTACGACCCGTCAATTTGGTTAGTGGCCGACATAACTTTGGGTTTAAATGATTTTAAGGTCATTTTTGGTCCTTTTCGACCAAACACCATCCTCTCTCTCCCTCAATCCCTTCCAACATATTTTTAAGGTTTCAAGATGATTTAAAGGTGATTACATCACAAACCCACATCAAAATCTAGGTTAAGTGAAGTAGAATGCTTCCATGAAGTTGTTATGCACTTGAGGGTTGTTCTTGGTACTACTAGGAATGGGTACAAGGTTATACTTACTGTATAAAGTAAGATTTACCCTCCCATTATTGTGCTTATGATTATTGATGTGTTAATTAAGTGGTTGGGTGAAGAATCTACGAGTTAGCACCTTAATTGACGAATGGATGCTAGGGTTTTGTTGTTGGGCTATTTGGAGGTTGAATATATGACTAGTTATAACTGAGAATTATGAGATGTAACTTGATTATGTTTTAGATGTTGTTGTGGTGCTTATCTAAAGTGTTAGGCTTGATGATGGATATTTCAAGCTATATAGAGGAATAGCTAGAAAACACATAAAGGTTGTTCTTGTTGTTCTTAACTTGTGTTGGGATATTGGATTAAATTTAAAGCATGGTATTAAGTCATTGAATCTTGTTAATAGTTGACGGAGGAGGAAAGAAAGCTAGAAATAGCTAAGGATATTACTTTGATATTCAATTGCCATTAGCAAAGGATATGAGAATAAGCACGTCAGGTGTTTGATAAAGTATCATAATGAAACCATCTTTAGTTTATCAACCTAATCTTGACCCAAATTATCGTTTGAAGGGCGGTCTGTGACGATCCATTTGGACTTCATCGAGTTTCTTACCTCGTGTTCGACCCATCCTTGTCAAATTGTGCCCAATGATCGTACGTAAGGGAAATTCAACTAAGTGGACCCTTAGTCAATTTAAGAAGGGATTTAAAAATTGAATCACTTATAATAAACCAGAGCCTCACCTCAGTGAGGGGTGGACCACACTCGCGGTTTTGCCCAAGTACATCCTCCATCTTGCACGGCGGATGGAGTGAATTTCCTAATAGTCTGCGCCGGCAGATAGTGGTGCACCATAGCAGGGTCGCGCCAGCAGGCAAGGCGTGCCCCAACGAGAAAGTGTTGGGCAGACGTAGTATTTAAAGCCCATTTCTGGATTCAGTTTTCACCCAACACACTTTCCATAGCCGACCATCTAGGAAATATTTCAGGAGAATCCCATGGAAACATTGGGAAGGTAAACTCCAAACCTCAACATCTTCATTTCCTTCAATTGAATACTTTGTTTAGTAGTGTTTGATTCTAGGGTTTAATTAATGGGAAGTTCTTAGATGGTAAAATCATATGTGGGGTAATAAGGTAAGTCTTGAGCTTGGAGGTTGGGAGAGAAAGTTTATTTATGATTGATTGGATTAAAGGACCTTAAGATTAGGGTGTTCATCAATGGCGGAAACCTAGAAAACTAATTGTATGAAGATGGGTTTAAATGGCTAGTTCACTACTTGTGTTTTAATGGCTATAAATGCATACTATGGGTATATTTGACTAATGTAAGCATGTAATTTCTCTAGGTAGTAACCCAAGGGGTTGAACCTTCCATGTTTAGTTAAGGAGTTGATTATGGAAAGCTAGAGTTTAGGCCTAAATTGGAGGTTTCACAATGAATGGTGTAATTGCTCAATATGTTAGCTAAATTAGCATTTGGGAAGTAGATGCGAACCTTTAAAATGTTGGATTACCCATTTCACTAATAAATTACCATTTTACCCTTTTCCATAGTTGGGTTAGAATCTAGGGGTAGTCTAAATGTATAGATCTCATTGTGTCCATTTGGTGCGCTATTTATGCACACACTTACGCAAGTGCACGTATCGTGACAAGTAATATAGTATAGGTAAGACCGAATATCGTCCTCAGGGACTGGTTTTCAAGTACCGATTATCTATCCTATGGTATCAATTGAATTGGAATTCTAAACTAATAATGCAGGAAATAAACTAATTATGAAAATACTTTGATTTAAATCAGTTATGATGTAGAATTAAGGCTTCCAAGATCATCAACTATCCACTCTATTCTATCCTTAATACAATTAGACTAACTTCTTCTTCTACATTAAGATAGCAGGTTAACTAGACCGTTTTATACTCCTGTTAAGGTAATATAAACACTCAACCCCAATGGAGAACCCTTCTACCTTTCGGTGACAAGATTGACTACAAAAGAGGATTAAGAGCAATAACCTATTAAGCTACACAAGTATCGGGGTACTTTCGTCCACGATTTAAACCTATGTTTATTCAACTATAGCATATTCACAATCTCCCCTTTCGGCTTTCGATTAGAAATCATATAAGTTATGATAACTAGTGATCAATTAATTATCAAGCAATCAAAACAACTATTGAATAAATCTTAAATAAGTGAAGAAGAAACCAAACTAATATATTAATTCATGAATAGAATTTCAAGTGAATCACAAGAAAATCCCTAATAAAGTAATTAGCTCCTAGCCATAGTCACGCTAAGAACTAATACAATCCTCATACATGAACTGAAATAATTAAAGCAAAAAAAAAGAAAAGAAAATACTCAAGAATGAGTCTCCAAGCCTTCTAGCATACAAGAATTGTGTTGTGGAATATTTACAAGATGGAATGGAATGGAATGGTGGAATGTGGAATGAAGGATGATGGATGGAGAATGGGATGTAGGATGTAGAATGTAGAATGTAGAATGAATTCTTCTAATGATGTAGAGACTATTTATAGACCAAGAATCCTTTAGGTAAAGGGTTAGGGATTATGTAGGTAGGAAAAGTTATGGAATCCTTTTAGGTAAAGGGTTTAGGAAAAGTTATGGAAAAGGGTTAAGGAATATGTAAGTAGGAAAAGTTATCCCTTTTGGACTCTGAAAAATGTGTCAAATTCGGCCCAAAACTCGAAATCCCGCTGGCCGGCGCTCGCAGATTAGCGCGCTACCAAAAATCAGAGGCTTTCGGAACATCTTCAGTGGTTGGCGCCGCGACGCTACTGCCAGGCACCGCGGCGCCGGTGACGACATTCTTCCGGATTTTTCGTTTCTTCGTCCGGTCTTCGTCTGATTTCTTCTATATTTTCTGGAACTTTTTAGGCTTCATTTATTGGCCCTTTTAGTGTGCAATTCCATCTCATTTATGCTCATTTCATCTCCTTTTCGCCATTTCGCCATTTCTGACCGCTGTGACTCAAAAGAAAGGAAAACAACCCTAATACTATACTAAACATAAATGAAATGAGTAAAATACTAACTAAAAATGACTCAAAAGGTGTATATAAAATACACCAATCAAACACCCCCAAACTTAACCTTTGCTCGCCCTCGAGCAAAGATCAAAAATATAAACAAAGACACGAAAGAAAGGAAAATAAAATGACTCAAAGACATTGATCAAATTGCTGCATCATTGTTACTTAGAAAAGCATGAAGGTTAGTAAAATAATATGCAGGAACATATAGCATGAATTTTTAGCATTCTAAACACTCAAGTCAGATATTTCGCAAATTCAATTTAATCATGCTCAATGGAAGTGAGAATACCTAACTATTGATGTTAATTTCAAAATCCTATGGCATGTTTACTTGCTATTCTCCACTAATCATGGATACACATATTAGAGATCTTCAGGGTTTTTCAGGGTTGTAATATAGGCTTAGGCAGGGGTAGGTAAAAATATGCATTTAGGCTCAATTTACGTACCATAAGCTCTTTTGCTTTAAATTCTCTCCTTTTCTTTTGATTCTCTTTTTAACATTATACCTATCTTTCCCCTCTTTTATTTAGGGAGAATGAGGTGTCTGATGAATAATAAGCACCCCCAAACTTAGGCTTTTGCCTATTTATTATTACTTTTTCATTGGGGTGCATAAAAAATTATTCACTTTTTTTTTTCTCTTTTTCAACACTTTGTATTCCAATATCTCAATTTTTTTTCACTTATGGCACAAATATGGAATTTTAGGGTGTCAAAGAAAAGATCTTATTTTTGGCTCAAAGGGGCTGACTAGGGATATAATTTGAATGTCAGGGATATGCAAAGAATGGTAAGAAAGGGCTAACAAAGAAATGCCTGAATCATCTCCCTAACATGCATATCCTAACTATTTCGCCTCAAATAGCAAGCAAGCATACACATAGGTTTAATCACTAACAATGCATAAATCAAGCAAAATACCCCAAATAGTTCGATTTCATGAATTTTTGGCATATCTATCCTAAGTGTTCAGATGGTTGCTTTTAATTCCATTACATTATTCTACTTTACTTCACTAGGCGTTTCAAGTAACTACAACATGCATGATCTTAAAAAAAAATTATGACTCAAAAAATGACTCAAAAATACACAAAACAAAAAAAAGACTCAAAAACAATAAAACATCCCCCCAAACTTAAATCACACATTGTCCCCAATGTGTGCAAGACTAAAAACAAAATAGGGACAACTTACTGACACAACACATCGGTCATAACGGAGGTCTGGGAGGAAAAATTCTGGAATTTGCACGGAATATGGCTCTCTGAAGTTCCGGCGCCGCGGCGCTGACGACTGTTTTTCCTTTTTTTCAGCGTTTTTGTTCCTTTTTCCTCGGATTTAGCTTTCAGTCCACCTGTCATCCACCAACACAAAATAAGAACCCAAGACCGTGAGACTGTTCAAGACAAAAATAAAACAAACTAAAGACAGAAATTAAAATAACATAATTAAAAACATTGGGTTGCCTCCCAACAAACGTTGTCTTTAACGTCTTTTAGCCAGACGCAATTAACCTTTACGAGTGCCCATTGGATCCTTCTGCGAACTGCTTGCAATCCGCATAGTTATTGTTGCAGGTCTCACTATTCCTACAACATTTTTTTCAATTAAGGGCTTCAGACATAAGATTATCCCCCAAGTACACAAGATAGGCTTGTCTTTTAGGCTCTCTATAATGCAGGGATTAGTGAAATTCCCTACATCTCTCAACTCTAGGGGGTGTCCTTGAAGGTATGGACTTTCTATTTGGGGATCAACAGTGACAAATGGTGGTGTTTCTTCTGCAATAGGTACAGGAAAAAGAATTTCCACAGAATCCAAAAAGGTGAATAATCGGATCTCAGTAATCTTTTCCTTCTCTACACCAACTATCTCGCCAGATTCCTCAACAGCTGGGTGTGGTTCATGCTCCTGAATTTGCTTATCACTTCCCACAATGGTGTCGCTAGGCAAATTTGCTTGAGGTGTATTGCTGATCCTTTCCATTAGTTGCCCTATTTGTGTCTCCAAATTTCCGAGGGACACTCTTGTCTCAGCCATAAACTGAGTCTGGCACTTGGTGAGCCTGAGTATGCCTGCCTGCAACTCATCTAGATCTTCCTCTAGAACCTGTGGGTTAAGCTGCTGTTGATGACTCCACTGTCTCTGATAGTAGTAGTCCATGTGTCCTGAATTTTAATATATTTTTTTCGATTTTTTTTCCCGAATTTAACCTGCAAAATAAGAAAACAACAAAAGGTGATAAAAAGATGCTCGCAGAACAAGTTAGAAACTTGTTCTTGGAGCAACCAAATTAGAAATAAGAATAGATAAATCGATATTGAAAGTACGTCAGTCCCCGACAACGGCACCAAAAACTTGATGTGCGATTTATACATACGCTAAACGCAAATGCACGTATCGTTACAAGTAATATAGTCTAGGTAAGACCGAATATCGTCCTCAGGGACTGGTTTTCAAGTACCGATTATCTATCCTATGGTATCTATTTGGTTAACGTCAATTGAATTGGAATTCTAAACTAATAATGCAGGAAATAAACTAATTATGAAAATACTTTGATTTAAATCAGTTATGATGGAGAATTTGTTATACCCCGTATTTCCAGAGTATGTACGTAAGGACGTACGTAGAAAAGTTTGAACTTTAAAGTAGGCTTGGCCGATTTTATTTGTGCACAACCCCCGATTAGAGTCGTTTTTCGACGAAACGTTTTACACAACTTGCGAAGGGAAAATTCCGGCTATGTCATTTTTAATTTTTGCGGATTTTTCCGAGAGACGAAACATTTTGGACCAACGAGAGGGCGACACTTGTCACCCTCAAGTTGGTGGACTTGGGCGGCACTTGGACGATTTCAAGATAATAGTTGGTAGGATATTTTGTAGATATTTTGTGTGGAAGATGAGCAAGTGGGACCCACACACACTTGTCCAAATCTTGACCCTACACTTGCCTTGCACTTGACATGATCTTGGCCATTGGTTGGCCCTTGCTTGACCTATAAATACCCCTCCCCTTTGAAGACTTCTTCATCCATTCTACAAATCTCCAAGTCTTGAAATTCCCTCCCCTCTCTTGTTGTGTTCTCGTCCTCCCCCTTTGAGAGGCCTTTGGCCGAGGGGTACCCCCCTCTCCTAGTGGTGCTAGCCGTAGCACACACCCCCCCTACCTTGAGTTGTCGTATAAATACTACCCCCCCCCCCCTTGGTAGAAATACTCTCCAAGTATTGTTACTATACCATAATACCTTGGCCTTAATACCTTGTAGTATTCCAAGGTTATACCTATACGAAAAGCCCAGAAATACGATTATACTTCCTTCATACAAAACACAACCCTAAGGAAATCTTCATAGCCGATTGAAGTATTAAGTAGAAGTTGCGTAGAACTTCTAGGGGTTGTTTGGAGCGGGTTGGAGCGCACGGAGTAGGAGCTAAACCTTGCTCAGGATCGACATTATAACTTGGATAATTTTGGGCTTATCGAGGTAAATATTCTTGTTCCCTTATTGTAATTGGAAATTACATGTTGTAGGATTATATAGTTAAAGTATACTATATATAGAACTGAACATAGCTTTGCGGCAATGTCTTTTGACTTAAGCCTGAATATAAAGAATAGAATCGAATCGTAATTACATAGTATCAGACATGAGACTTGTGTAGCTTTCTTGTGAAGTAGAATTGTACACGTCCGGAAGACGTATAAACCCCGGTTGGCTTGATGGCCGGCCTCGATAGAGAGAGATTTACGCGATGTGCGGGTGCTGCCGAATTTTCTGTAGAATATTCTACGTTGAGATCTAGATGTTAATAGGTGCCTTGTGGCCTCTATAGGTTGAAGTACTACGTATGGCGTGATCTACTTGGCTTAAGGAGTAGCCGACGGTTTGAGGTACTTGGAGCGTTTTGCTATTAGTCGATAATCGTCGCGAGGTATGTGAACCTCTTCCTATATTTTCTAGCATGATATGTGTATAACTATGTAGTACGGTAGACGTACATGTGTTAAATGTATTTGATTGGTTTAAAACATAAAGTGTTATAACGGCTTTATGGGAAGTTGGTTATAACAGCTTTATGTAAGTAAGAAAATGCTTTGTGGTTTTAAAAACTTAAGTGTTATAATAGCTTTATGGGAAGTTAGGTATAACGACTTAAGAGAGATAAAATGAATGATTTATTGATTTTAGAAGTTAAGAGACTTGATCTTAAAAGATAAGAGACTTGACTTAATTAAATTAATATGAATTTTGTGTGAAACCTCATTCGTGAGTAATGAGTACTTGGTTTTAAAAGGAATAATGTTTCCGATTTCGAAATCGAATGAGTATCGACAAACCACCTGCGGCGTTAATAAAGGGAAATGTTTTGATTAATGAAGTATTATTAAAACCAAGAGAAACCTCCATCCGCATGAAGCTAAGATGAGACAAAATGATATTACATTTCCTAGATCATGGCTGCTTAATAAGATTGATTATGAACAAGAATAACCTACTCACATATAAGGCATATGTTTTCTCAGATTGTTTTAAAGAGAATTATATTCTTAAATGGATAAGACTATGAACTACGAAACCTTTCTAAAATAAGAAACGTGAACATTTGAAATTAGGCAAACTTGAACGTTTGGAAAATAATGATGTTACTTGATTTTACAAAGGGAAGTGTTTTGGTTTACTTAAAAATATAGTCACTCTATTTTATACTACGGGTATTGTGTGACTTCTGTGAAAGAAACGGATCTTTTAAAAAGAGTTAATGTATGAAGTACTTTGGGGATAGATACCCGAACTTATTAGCATAAAGTACCTTGTGTGAATAACTTGATTTTGTTGGTTTGTGATAGCCTTGTAATACTTTCTTGTTGATTAGATAAGTAAACATGTTAGGATGCTACGTGTGTTAGTATCTTGTGATTGTTGTAAGGGGTCATTCTTGCGTGCTTACGTTGCTAACCTGAAGTCCGTTGTACTATTATTATATCACCTACCCTCGACTTACTATACCGGGCTGGCCACACTGATGCTGGTCTCTACGGCCTATGCGGTCTGTGAGACTACGCGAGCGGTATGCTCAGGATTGATCATTCCGGTGTTTAGCCCGACGCTGGGGATGCCTATGCGGTCCATGGGACTATGCGGTCTATTGAGACTATGCGGCCGCGCGATCCGTGCGGATACCGGGGTTAAGTTGCCTCCGACGCGGGTATACCTCGGTGATGCAGGACCGTGATTCGAGGAATACCTCATGCGGGTGCATGTGTGACCTATGCGAGTCGCGGTAAGTTCGAGAATAGACGCGCACATTGATACCGCGCGAGTGGCCTTCGATCATGTGGTGCGATGCAGAAAGACCTCGTGATACGAGTTATGACCTTGTTAGTACTGGGTGTTAGTAGTCGGCTATGCCTTCGTATTTACCTCAGACGGTTTTATTAGAACACGTGGGACACGTGTTCATGTGTATTCTGGGTGCTTTTATATCATAGATCGCCGGTGAGGAAGGTATTCCACGCATGATTGATGTTGGGCGTGAGACCCAAAGTTATATTTGAGTGATGACTTTGAGGGCGTGAGTCACGACTTGACACGATCGCTTTATCAGGAATCGTAGTTTGGTTATCATACACGTCTCACGCTTTATATAGACTATTATGATTTCATTTACGATTTTTCGGGCCACATACTTGGTACTGTTGTAATCGACCTCGCCCGGAAGTGCGTTCATGCCGCAGTTGAGGTACACCGTGTTGATCCTCGCTCATGTGGTCACGTCAGCGTTTGGGAAGCTCCGTTTCTCGGAGGCTTATCGTGGTATAGTCCTCGTTGTAGGTACTTACATTTAGGGGTATGGCGGCCCCGTCCCGCCATTGTTGTCGGTCATTCTTAGAGGTCCGTAGTACCGTTGCGCGAGTTGTAGAAAGGGATGAATCGCTCAAATTGTTATTTATATATATACTTGAAGGTAACCGCTTTTTGTTAGCTTTGTCTTCTTATTTCACCGTCTTATTACATTAGTTTCATGTATTGTCTTTATATTCCGCTGATTTCTCGATGTATGACTACCGGGTGCGGGTAGGCACGATCCACGCCCTGCCGGTCGTGACAAAAGTGGTATCGAGCGATTAATCCTGAAAGTGTCTACTGCATCAGATCAAGAGTCTTGATTATCGGTGTGTTGTGCACCACACCAATAATCGTGAGGCTATAGGATATTTAGGATTGGTTTCCATTCTTCTCACTCGAGATCGTGTCTTAGAGTTGTGTTGTAAGTTGGACCTCTAACGATTTCTTTCCTTACCGTTATGCCTCCGCGTAGGGCAAACCCGGGCCCAGGAGGGCAAGGCAGCCGAGGGAGCTGCGAGTAGAGTGCAGAAGGTTACGAGGGCACAAGCCCAATCATCACCTGGGGTGATATTTCATTCGGGGAGTTATGCTACGTCACCAGCCCCAGCAGAGTTTAGCACAGCGGCAGCAGTGCCTACTGCGACCATGATATATGAACCTTCGCCCACGGCCGGGACAGAATATAGATTGCAAAGAGGCGACCACATTAGCTATGGATTTGGCTACGAGAGTATACCGATGTATCGCGAGTCTTGATGACTATCTAAGAGAGGGTTGTACAAGAGTAATTCTTGATTAGGCTCGAGCATGGTACGTATGCGGGCTTATGCGCAGCAGCCAAGAAACGAGATCGGCACAGTTAACCAAGGACGAAGAGGCGAACAGCAAGGTCCTTTGGTAACTTTCGAGGCGAATCGCCTCACCAGCAGATTAGATATGCACCTCCGCCAGTGCAGAGTGGTCTTCCACGGATTTCAGGGCTTTCGGGGTATGCCGGAGTTGGTCAGAGCTCCAGGACTTCCGGTCATTACAGGATGCACGCCATTCCGGGGAATGTCGTCTTTTAGTTGGTACTTGTTTTACCGGCGGCCGTCAGGGCCATGTGTCGAAAGGATGACCTAGTAGGAGGGTTGTAAGTAGGAGGACTCAGCCTTCAGGATCGGTGGGTAGTTCGTCACCTTCCTTAGCTATGAGCCCTACGGGGCAGGTTTGATTAGAACGATTAAGTGAGCAAGAAGAGATACAGGTATATCCTTAACCCTCTAGAGATCAGTATGTGTGATAAGATGAGTATATCATAAGTGCTATGTTCTGATAGCAGTATGTTAGTTGTGATTAGAAATCATGGTTAGTAAAAGGGTAAGATTGGGGGATAGGAAAAGGGTGAAGCTTATCCAGAAGAGGTTATTGGCAGCTCAGAGTCAACAGAAGTCGTGCGGATAATCTGCGACAACGCTTGGAGTTCAGGTTGACGGTGGGTCTTCTTGAAGGTACCACCCCGGAAAGGGTGTGACGAGTTTTGGAACCAAGCGAATAAATGTGGTAAGTTATGAGAAAGAGTTCGAGTGTACAAGAAGGGTACGACACGTAAGGGAAGAAGCGAGCATGTATGGCGAGCATAGATGTGATCATTTCTTTTGTAAAGAGAAGGTGCGAATGAAGTATATTTTAGACCTCGGGTAAGGGTTTGTGGTGATGTTAGAGGTGTTTCCTCGTGGACTTGGATGTGAGTATTTGCGCAGGTGTTTCTGTGGCCAGGTGTGGCAGGATTGTTCTCGTAAGTATAGTAGTGAAGACTATACTGGCGCACGTTTGTTTTGAGACTTTGAAGGAACATTCGGGACGAATGTTTCTAAGGAGGGGAGAATGTTATACCCCGTATTTCCAGAGTATGTACGTAAGGACGTACGTAGAAAAGTTTGAACTTTAAAGTAGGCTTGGCCGATTTTATTTGTGCACAACCCCCGATTAGAGTCGTTTTTCGACGAAACGTTTTACACAACTTGCGAAGGGAAAATTCCGGCTATGTCATTTTTAATTTTTGCGGATTTTTCCGAGAGACGAAACATTTTGGACCAACGAGAGGGCGACACTTGTCACCCTCAAGTTGGTGGACTTGGGCGGCACTTGGACGATTTCAAGATAAGAGTTGGTAGGATATTTTGTAGATATTTTGTGTGGAAGATGAGCAAGTGGGACCCACACACACTTGTCCAAATCTTGACCCTACACTTGCCTTGCACTTGGCATGATCTTGGCCATTGGTTGGCCCTTGCTTGACCTATAAATACCCCTCCCCTTTGAAGACTTCTTCATCCATTCTACAAATCTCCAAGTCTTGAAATTCCCTCCCCTCTCTTGTTGTGTTCTCGTCCTCCCCCTTTGAGAGGCCTTTGGCCGAGGGGTACCCCCCCTCTCCTAGTGGTGCTAGCACACCCCCACCTTGAGTTGTCGTATAAATACTACCCCCCCCTTGGTAGAAATACTCTCCAAGTATTGTTACTATACCATAATACCTTGGCCTTAATACCTTGTAGTATTCCAAGGTTATACCTATACGAAAAGCCCAGAAATACTATTATACTTCCCTTCAGTCACAAAACACAACCCCTAAGGAAATCTTCATAGCCGATTGAAGTATTAAGTAGAAGTTGCGTAGAACTTCTAGGGGTTGTTTGGAGCGGGTTGGAGCGCACGGAGTAGGAGCTAAACCTTGCTCAGGATCGACATTATAACTTGGATAATTTTGGGCTTATCGAGGTAAATATTCTTGTTCCCTTATTGTAATTGGAAATTACATGTTGTAGGATTATATAGTTGAAGTATACTATATATAGAACTGAACATAGCTTTGCGGCAATGTCTTTTGACTTAAGCCTGAATATAAAGAAGAGAACTGAACTGTAATTACATAGGACTGTATTACAGTAGACTTGTGTAGCTTTACTGTGAAGTAGAATTGTACACGTCCGGGTAGACGTATAAACCCCCCCTGGTTGGCTTGATAGCCGGCCTCGATAGAGGAGGAGATTTACGCGGTTGCGGGGGGGAGGTGCTGCCGAATTTTCTGTAGAATATTCTACGTTGAGATCTAAATGTTAATAGGCGCCTTGTGGCCTCTATAGGTTGAAGTACTACGTATGGCGTGATCTACTTGGCTTAAGGTAGCAAGCGGTTTGAGGTACTTGGAGCGTTTTGCTATTAGTCGATAATCGTCGCGAGGTATGTGAACCTCTTCCTATCTTTTCTAGCATGATATGTGTATAACTATGTAGTACGGTAGACGTACATGTGTTAAATGTATTTGATTGGTTTAAAACATAAAGTGTTATAACGGCTTTATGGGAAGTTGGTTATAACAGCTTTATGTAGGTAAGAAAATGCTTTGTGGTTTTAAAAACTTAAGTGTTATAATAGCTTTATGGGAAGTTAGGTATAACGACTTAAGAGAGATAAAATGAATGATTTATTGATTTTAGAAGTTAAGAGACTTGATCTTAAAAGATAAGAGACTTGACTTAATTAAATTAATATGAATTTTGTGTGAAACCTCATTCGTGAGTAATGAGTACTTGGTTTTTAAAGGAATAATGTTTCTTGATTTGGAAATCGAGAATGAGTATCGACAAACCACTGCAGCGTTAATAAAGGGAAATGTTTTGATTAATGAAGTATTATTAAAACCAGTAGAAACCTCCATCTGCATAGAAGCTAAGATGAGACAAAATGATATTACATTTCCTAGATCATGGCTGCTTAATAAGATTGATTATGAACAAGAATAACCTACTCACATATAAGGCATATGTTTTCTCAGATTGTTTTAAAGAGAATTATATTCTTAAATGGATAAGACTATGAACTACGAAACCTTTCTAAAATAAGAAACGTGAACATTTGAAATTAGGCAAACTTGAACGTTTGGAAAATAATGATGTTACTTGATTTTACAAAGGGAAGTGTTTTGGTTTACTTAAAAATATAGTCACTCTATTTTATACTACGGGTATTGTGTGACTTCTGTGAAAGAAACGGATCTTTTAAAAAGAGTTAATGTATGAAGTACTTTGGGGATAGATACCCGAACTTATTAGCATAAAGTACCTTGTGTGAATAACTTGATTTTGTTGGTTTGTGATAGCCTTGTAATACTTTCTTGTTGATTTGATAAGTAAACATGTTAGGATGCTACGTGTGTTAGTATCTTGTGATTGTTGTGTAAGGGGGTCATTCTTGCTGTGCTTACGTTGCTAACCGGTAAGTCCGTTGTACTATTATTATATCACCTACCCCCTTGACTTACTATACCGAGGGCTTGCCACCCTTGATGCGGGTCTCTACGGCCTATGCGGTCTGTGAGACTATGCGGAGCAGCGGTATGCTCCAGGATTGATCATTCCGGGTGTTTAGCCCGATGCGGGGGATGCCCTATGCGGTCCATGGGACTATGCGGTCTATTGAGACTATGCGGGCTGCGGCGATCAGCGGATCTGGGGTTAAGCTGCCTCCGTCTGGGGTATACCTCGGTGATGCAGGACCATGATTCGAGGAATACCTCATGCGGGTCTGTGTGTGACCTATGCGGAGCTGCGGTAAGTTCCAGGAATAGACGCGCACATTGATACTGCGGGCGAGTGGCCAGCTTCGATCATGTGGTGCGGTCTAGAAAGACCTCGTGATACAGGTTATGACCTTGTTAGTACTTGGGGTGTTAGTAGTCGGCTATGCCTTCGTACTTACCCTGTACGGTTTTATTAGAACACAGGTGGGACCTGGTGTTCATGTGTATTCCTGGGTGCTTTTATATCATAGACTGCCGGCAGTGAGGAAGGTATTCCACGGGCATGATTGATGTTGTGGGCGTGAGACCCAAAGTTATATTTGAGTGATGACTTTGAGGGCGTGAGTCCCTGACTTGACATGACTGCTTTATTGTGAACTGTAGTTTGGTTATCATACACGTCTCCTGCTTTATATAGACTATTATGATTTCATTTACAGTATTTTTCAGTTTCACATACTTGGTACTGTTGTGCGACCTCGCCGAAGTGCGTTCATGCCGCAGTTGAGGTACACCATGTTGATCCTCGCCATAGAGTCCGCGATTCAGCGTTTGGGAAAGCTCCGTTTCTCGGAGGCTTATCGATGGTATAGTCCTCTCGCCGTTGTAGGTACTTACATTCGTGGGTATGGCGGGGCCCCTGTCCGCCATTGTTGTCGAGTCATTCTTAGAAGTGCTGTAATCTTTGTTGTGGTGAGTTGTAGAAAGGGATATCGCTCAAATTGTTATTTATATATATACTGAAGGTAACCGTTTTTTGTTAGTCTGTCTTCTTATTTCACTGTCTTATTACATTGGTTTCATGTATTGTCTTTATATTCCACTGATTTCTCTGATGTATGACTACTGGGGTGCCCGGGTAAGGCACCAGTCACGGGCCCTGGTTCGGGTCGTGACAGAATTAGGGCTTCCAAAATCATCAACTATCCACTCTATTCAATCCTTAATACAATTAGACTAACTTCTTCTTCTACGTTAAGATAGCAGGTTAACTAGACCGTTTTATACTCCTGTTAAGGTAATATAAATACTCAACCCCAATGGAGAACCCTTCTACCTTTCGGTGACAAGATTGAGTACAAAGGAGGATTAAGAGCAATAACCTATTAAGCTACACAAGTATCGGGGTACTTTCGTCCACGATTTAAACCTATGTTTATTCAACTATAGCATATTCACAATATCCCCTTTCGGTTTTCGATTAGAAATCATATAAGTTATGATAACTAGTGATCAATTAATTATCAAGCAATCAAAATAACTATTGAATAAATCTTAAATAAGTGAAGAAGAAACCAAACTAATATATTAATTCATGAATAGAGTTTCAAGTGAATCACAAGGAAATCCCTAATAAAGTAATTAACTCCTAGCCATAGTCACGCTAAGAACTAATACAATCTCCATACATGAACTGAAATAATTAAAGCAAAAAGAAAGAAAAGAAAATACTCAAGAACGAGTCTCCAAGCCTTCTAGCATCCAAGGATTGTGTTGTGGAATATATACAAGATGGAATGGAATGGAATGGTGGAATGTGGAATGAATGATGATGGATGGAGAATGGGATGTAGGATGTAGAATGTAGAATGTAGAATGAATTCTTCTAATGATGTAGAGACTATTTATAGACCAAGAATCCTTTAGGTAAAGGGTTAGGGATTATGTAGGTAGGAAAAGTTATGAAATCCTTTTAGGTAAAGGGTTTAGGAAAATTTATGGAAAAGGGTTAAGGAATATGTAAGTAGGAAAAGTTATCCCTTTTGGACTCTGAAAAATGTGTCAAATTAGGCCCAAAAACTCGAATCCCGTCGGCGCAGCCGCCTCGCAGATCGGCGCCGACGCTGAAAATCGAGGCTTTGAACATCTTCGTGGTTGACGCCTTGCGCTGCTGCCAGCGCTTGGCGCCGGTGACGGCATTCTTCCGGATTTTTCGTTTCTTCGTCCTTTGTTCGTCCGGTCTTCGTCTGATTTCTTTTATATTTTCCAGAACTTCTTAGGCTTCATTTCTTGGCCCTTTTAGTGTGTAATTCCATCTCATTTATGCTCATTTCATCTCCTTTTCGCCATTTCTCCATTTCTGACCGCTGTGACTCAAAAGAAAGGAAAACAACCCCAATACTATACTAAACATAAATTAAATGAGTAAAATACTAACTAAAAATGACTCAAAAGGTGTATATAAAATACACCAATCACCATTCTAACTTAGATTTTCAATGATTGGATAGACTTAGAGTAATACCAGATCCTCGAAAAGGCAAGGCTCAAGTGTGATCATTGTTTATTCCCACTTGGCATCCCGGTAGGTTACGACTTACCTTCTAATTGGACTTCAGTTAGCGAAGCATATGTATAGTTATATTTTGTCAGATAAAACATGTACGCCTTCAGGTATGGAGTTTGGATGGATTACTTAGGTTGGTTATGGTTGACTGAATGTGACTTATTGCCTCTATGTGGTTACTGTACTTGTACGTAGTTTCCATACCGTACTTGTGATATAGTTTGTCTCTCACTTATCTTGATATTATTATAGATAGTAGAAAAGGACATAATTGGATACTAATATTGTGATATGTGTTTATGTGATACAGTTTGGAAATTCATATGATACACTTGATATTGTCATTGCGTTGCATTTATCCTCATTTCCATGATATATTGATATTATATGTGATTGGTGTGATGGTGATAAATGAGAGGAAACAATAGTGATTCTTTTAACATATTGATTGAATATTCATTCTATGTTGAGTGATACAGAATGGCTAGCGGGGTGTTCGGTGGAAGAGTCACTCTAGGTTGTGTGATACGGAGTGACTGGTACATGGACTTCACGGATCCCTCATGGGTCATGATTGCTGGGACGTAGAGATATTCCTCCCGAAGCATGTATGTTCGGAGATTACATTTGGCCAGTGCATTACATTTCATATGTATCCATTCTCATCACTTTATTCTACTTCTATGGATCGTATTGTCGTTGTCCCATAAAGATTATCCTACTTTCCTTATTAGTTTTCCCCAAAAAGATTAGATAATTTCTATATTTAGAAACAATTTAACTTTATGAAATGATTTACATCCATACAAATATATAAGGTTTGTTTTGAACCACACATTTCAAAATATTTTCTTTATTTCTTAAATTTTGTGCCAAGTCAAACTAGAACAATCTTTTTTGGACGAAGGGAGTAATATGTTTGGGAATAAGAAGGATAAATAAAGGCAAGCCCAGAAGATATATCATAATAAGGTCCTTCTTTAAAGTAAATGGTTCGGAATATAGAGTTACTAATCAGAACTCGAAAATAGCACCCATGGTGGTCAAGGTGAAAGAATGGTAATATAGGGATTCCGTCCTACTACGGTTTAAAATAGCGGGTTTAATAGAATTAAGTGTTAACCTTCAGGGCAACATAAGAAATTATGTATAGGTAGCTTAGCTTATCTAGAGGTTAAGGAAAAAGAAGGTTAATTAAAAAGATTCGACAGTTAGCAAGTTTAAGGGTGGGTCCAATTCCAATGCTCTAATAATAATAAGATTGTAATGGATAAGGTAGCAGTGTAACCCCTGTGGCGAGAGTAAAAGAGTAACAATATGATAATGTAGAGTCAGTACCATCAGAAAAGAAAGTTCCATGGAAAAGGGAGCTAATATTCGAGTTAAAGGGAGGCAGAGTTCTCCAATATCTAGGTCAATTATGTGTCCCCGATTTAACTGTTTTTTCAAAGCAAAATTTAAGAAGAGGTGCATTATTCCCGCTATCCTATTTCACTTAATTCGACAAAAATGTACCAGGGTACTAAAGGCATTTCATGTATTAATGTAATAATGTGAAAATGAGTATTATCGAGGTTTGGAATATTAACCCAATGGTCAGTAGGTAGAGATAGAATATCAAGGCCCGGGGGCTAATCCAGAGAATATAGTTCCCAATGAAGTAAATAGAAAGGTAATTCAAAGGTAAAGTTCAGTATGAGTTCACCCCGCTCTTAACAATGATTCTACCCAGATAATGGATGGTCAAAAAATTTATAAGATTAACTCATTTCTCTCCAAAATGAGTTATCCGCACGACCGAGGATCATACAAGTAAAATATATAAAAGAAGATCGTACGACTTCAGGACATTCTAATGTATATTATCTCAGATAGATGGGCCCAGTTAAAGCGAACGTCTAGAGATCCCTTCAAAAAGGTAAGGGGTAAAGGAAAACTCTGTTATAATTTTATCCTAGATAAGTGACCAAATTGAAAGCATGACATAGATGTCAATATTAGATTTCAAAGGAGAGTGGGAAGATCACTTACCCCACAAAGAGTGATGTATCATAACCGTCATCATCTTAATATCTATATAGATCCTTATGAAACCTTGTAGGATCAAAAGTATAGATCTTCCATTGATTGATTTGATGTGATACAATAGAAGTTGTGTATAATGGTGTTAACCAACCAGGTGGTAGAGGAAGTAAAGCCCCTTAAGATGTAAATGTTACTAATTCAGGATTGTCTGATGTGCGACACTGAGGCTTAAATGACGCCGCTCATGATTGAGTATTCTTAAATAATTTAGACCATAAAAAGTGTAATGAGATTCGACCCAGGAGAACAAGCTTAGCCCAGATATATCAGATCATATATGATTACTCAGAAATTTGGAGAAGTGTCTTATGAGCTTGAGTTACCTCCGGGAGTTAAAAGAAGTTCATTCAATTTTCCATATTTCAATGTTGCGAAAGTATATAGGAGATTCGTTTCACATATCACTAGTCGAGGGTGTTCAGAGTACAGAGAAATTTGTCTTATGAAGAAATTTCAGTTGCTATTCTAGTCCAGAAGTTGCGGACTAAAGAGATAGCCTCCGATTGGGATGTTGTATAGAAATAAATGGGGTAAAAGAGATGATTTGAGAAGTGAAGAAGGACATGGAATCCAGATACCCTCATTTGTTTTAGATCATAGGTTTATATCGATATTCGTACGATACAATATCTATATTCCTATCACATATATCAAATTTATTTCATATATCTTATATAGGCAATGTTATGAGGACATATATGGTAGATACAGACTAGACATCGGCAGTTGACAGTTGAGGTGAGTTATGGCTAGCCTTTTTAATTTGATAGTTGGTCGTGTGGGGCCAATATTGTTATGTTATGTTATTTGTGGCCCTGTGTAGCATTGGATAGGTGTTTTGGGCTGCTTGAAAGGTTTTGGATATTCTTATTTATAGAATCCTTAAGAGTTAGGATTCTAAATATATGTTACCCCTAAATTCGGGGACAAATGTTCCTAAATAGGTAGAATGCTACAACTTATGGTTTTACGCCTAATCATGTTGTCGATTAACATATTGACAAGCTATGAGACTCTGCAGATGGATAGTGAGGGTTTAAAACTTATTTATTGTCACACCAAAACTAGGGGGTATAGATGGAACCCGGTGCCATACTGGTCTGGGCATACCACTCTGATAATCAAGCTCATGTACAAATAGAACTTCCGACCGACAAGGTCGTACTAGGATATAATCCAAACAACAACACTATAGGAGGGCCGACAAGACCACAATCTGTAAGACAAGATGTAATATAACCTATGAGGGTAAGCTAGGAAGGATCAACCCAATGTATGTGTATAAACAAGGCCGACAAGGCCATAACATAAGTCAAAAAAAGATAACCTGACTGACAAGGCCATATATCACAGTTGTACATAATAGATAAGTCTATGAGCCTCTACGAGTACATGTAATGTCATATGGTTGGGACATAGCCCTGACCTACATATTCTATACATATCTACATCTGACACACCTGTCCAAGGGATCTTTGGAAAGGGCGAAGCTTACCCACTATTGGCTGGAACTCGACAACTCCTAATGAGATGGTCTATTAGGGCCTCTATCATAACCTACAACATGAAACACACCGCCTCCAGCAAAAAAGATGTTAGTACGAAAGAAATGTATCGATATGTAAAACATCAATAGTAATATGAAAATATAAGTTGTAAATAGCGCATAAAAGCAGTTTGATACTTTAATAACATATGTGCCACATAGGGAAGACAATGAAACTATACTGAAACCTTTTTCTATATACTATATTACATAATATTCCCTCGGCTTATATCCCAAGGTGTGTAATATGGTACTGCCCTCAGGTAATGCACTGAGTTGTGTGTATTGATACATATATAATTGTCTGCCCTCCGGTTATAGCTCAGGGTATGTATAATGTAAATGTACAACTGCCTACCGACTAATTGCATCGGTGGTGTGAATAGTATATCTATATATGTATATGAGTAGTAATGACACTTGTGGCCTCATTGTGACTCAGACCTCTTCGACTTTACTGTGGAACGACTCTTATAGACTTGAAGACTAACTCTTTGTGTCACGACCCGACCCCGGGCCCGCGACTGGTGCCTTACCCCGGGAACCCTAGTGATACAACATCAGAGAAAATCAGCGGAAATAAAAAACATACACATGAAACAAGATATACAGTGAGAAAACAGGCTAACCAAAACGGTTACCTTCCTGAATATATAAATAAAAACTTGAACAGTTACATCCCTTTTACAAACTCGCCACAACAAGATTACTCTGCACCTCTAAGAATGTTATAACAACAACGACGGGACAGGGCCCCACCATACCCCTGAATGTACTCACCTACAACAACAGGGGACTATACCAAAGATAAGCCTCCGGAGAAACGGAGATTCCCAAAACGCTGAACTGTGATCCTATGAGCGAGGATCGACGACTGGTGTACCTCTACCTGCGGCATGAACGCACTTCGGGCGAGGTCAAGACAAAAGGTACCAAGTATGTAAATCAAAATATCAGAATGAAATCATAATACTATATAAAATGTAAGACATATATGATAACCAATTTACGATACACAATATGTAAGCAAATATGTCAAGTCGTGACTCACGCCTTAAAGTCATCACTCAAATATAACCACGGGTCTCATGCCCACAATATCAATCATGCGTGGAATTCCTTCCTCACCGCCAAGTCCATGATATAAAAGCACCAAGGAATACATGAACACCGTGTCCCACTGTGTCATAATAAAACCGCACGGTAAGTACGAAGGCATAGCCGACTACTAAAACCCACGCACCAACAATGCCATAAATCGTATCACGAGGTCTTTCTAGACCGCGCCATGATCGGCCGCCACTCGCCTCGATCAATGCGCGCGTCTAACTCGAACTTCCCGCAGCCCGCGATAGCCATACATAGGCCGCATGAGGTATTCTCGTGACGGTAGCTACTCCCAAGATCGCCCCGACTCGTAGTCCGCATGGCCACATGTAACCGCATGAGGTATTCCCGCGACACTAACTCGAACTCGTAGCTCGCATAGTCCCCGACCCGCATGAGGTATTCTCGAATCATAGTCACATTGCATCACCGAGGTATACCTCAGACGTGGCAGCTTAACCCCTGTATATCATGTCAAGAGTGAGTGGTACAATACTAACATAACAACTTATCGTTAAACAACATAAGCACAACAAGGGAAACCCCCTTACACAAACATCACAAGACACTAACACACGTAGCATCCTAACATGTTTACTTATCAAACCATCTTACTACACTTTCCAGAAATCAATACAAGACTTTCATAAACAAATAAGTAAATCGTTCCTTCTATCTTCCTTAAGTCGTTATACCGAACTTCCCATAAAGCTAGTATAACACTTAAGCTTTTGAAACCAAGTATTTCTTTTCTTTCAAAAATGGTTAATAACTCTTTTGAAATACTTCAAGATTCTTATTATTTAAAACTCAAGTCAAAAGACATCAAAGTAAAACCAAAACAATTTTCATACCTTCTTTTAAAACAAAGGCACTTTTCCTTTAAAAGTCAAGTAGTAATATACTTTTTAAACCAAGTGTCTTACTCTTTTAAAAACAAGTAACATATCAAGTTACTTCTCCTTTTCCCAAAATCAAGTTGTTTATAAGTCAAGTTATCATTTTAAATCCAATGATAAAATCATTCTTATTTTCGAAATCAACATAACTTTATTCTTTGAAAGACCACACACCCATTACTCACGAGTGAGGTTTTACAACTTTTTAACATAATTCAAGTCCTTAATATTTCATAACAAGTCACTTAACTTTGGAATCAAGTCAAGGACACAAAAGGAAAATCAAATTCCTTTAAACACACGAAGGCCTACCGCACTAAATATATTTCACAAATATCATGCTAGAAAGGATAGGAAGAGGTTCACATACCTCGCGACGATTATCGACAATTAGCAAAACGCTCCAAAGTACTCTAACCTTGCTCGCATTTTCCACCCTTCAAGTAGAATACGCTACTCGTAGTACTTCAACCTATAAAGGCCACAAAACGTCTATCAACCTCTAGATCTCTTCGTAGAATAATTCTAGATACAAGATTCCTTATTCTACGGAACATTTGGCAAAGACCTCCCCGCAACCACATAAATCTCCTCTCTAACGAGGCCTGCTACCAAACCAACAATCCCAGTGGTTACACGCCTAACCTGACGTGTACAATTCTACTCCATAATAATACTACAAGTTCATCAGAATACAAATCCAATGTAAATACTGTTCAATTCTTTATACCGATTCTTACAATATATCTTATACTCAAATTATTAACTACTACAACATGTAATTTCCAATTACAATAGGATAAAGATCATTACCTCGATAAGCCCAAAATTATCCAAGTTTATAAGTCGATCCTGAGCAACGTTTAGCTCCAATTCCTGACGCTCCAACCCGCTCCAATCAACCCTTAGAAGTTTCCAAACAACTTCTCTTAACACTTCATCTAAGCTATGAAGATTTTTCTAGGGCTTCATTTTGCGACTATTGGAATAAAGTAGTATTTTTCCGGGCTCTTAGTATTGAAATAACTTTGGAATACTACTAGGAATACTAGGCTAAGGTATTTGGGATTTATACAACAATACTTGAAGTATTCTACTCAAGGTGGGGGGTGTTTGGACGAGAACTCACTAAGGAGGAGGGAATTTTGCCTTGAAACTTTCTAATGTGGATGAAATAAAGTCTTGCACACAAGGGGTATTTATAGGGAAATCAATGGCCAAGATCTAGGCAAGTGGATGGTGAAGATGGGGTACATGTGTGTGGGTAGTTGGTCAACCATTTGTTCACCACAAAAATGGGACAAGTGGCCACCACAAAAATGGGCCACTTGTCCACCTAATAATCGTCCCACTTGTCCTTCTCCAATTCGGCCAACATGGCCACACGGGGGTTACACGTGTCGCCCCCTACTCGTCCAAAATATTTCATCATCCGAAAATATCCGTAATGCCAAAAATCCGAAAATAAAGTGGCTCTACAAAATCAGAATTTTCCCGTGGGCCCCACGTGACCAATTTCGGAAATAAAATTTCATAATACTCAAATATTCTAAAAAGTCCAAATACCAAATCTGGGAATTCAATTCCCATTAACGAATCTTTTTCCTTCACAAAATTCGGAAACTTTTCCGTCGAAAAATAACATCTTTCTTCCTTTCCAATTTTACTGTCGTATTCTCGTACGTACGTCCTCATATACATACTCTGAAACTACGGGGTGTAACATTCTTCCCCCCTTAGAAACATTCGTCCCGAATGTTCCTTTTAAATCTCCAAAACATACCTGCGCCGGTATAGTCTTCACTACTATACTTACCAAACCAATCCTGCCACCAATGGCCATAGTATAACATACGCGCAAAACTCAATCCAAGCCAACGAGGAATCACCTCTAACGTGTATAACAACACAAAAACTTCCACCCATGGTCCAAAGGATACTTTCTTTCCCTCTTCACTTATAAAAAGGACATTTCCATCTTCTTAACACATCTTAGCCTCTTTTCTTACTCGTCGTATCTTCCTCGTACACTCGAAATCTTCCTACTATACGCACCACATTTCTGGCATTGCTTCAGTTTCCAAAATCTCGGGGTTACTATCTCTAACTTGGTCATTGTCACGACCCGTTCCGGGGCCCGTGACTGGTGCCTTACCCGGGCACCCAAGTAGTCATACATCAGAGTAATCAGCGGAACATAAAAACAAGACATGAAACAACTGTAAAATGAAACACATTTATTCTGAGAGAAAGTCGCCTTTCGGCATATATAAATACAAAGTTTGAACAGTTTAATCCTTTTTACAAACCCTGCCCACAACAAGATTTCTGCACTTAAGAATTTAACGACAACTATGGCGGGACAGGGCCCCGCCATGCCTCTGAATGTACAAGAACTTACAGACTCAGGGTAACATACCAAAAGATAAGCCTCCGGAGAAACGGAGCTTCCCAAAACGCTGATTTGTGATCCTAGAAGCGAGGATCGACAACCGATGTGCCTCTACCGCAGATGAACGCAGCTTCAAGGAGGTCGCATAACAGTACCAAGTATGTGAAATCGAAAATATCAGAACGAAATCATAACAGTCTAAAACAAAACAGGAGACATGTATGATAACAAAACTACAGTTCATAATATAAAAGCAATCATGTCAAGTCAGGGACTCACGCCCTCAAAGTCATCACTCAAATATAACCCGCACAACGGCCGCATGCCCCGGCATCTTACCTCGGTATAAGCATGGCCATGGAACCATCCTAATGGAAGCATACCGTGGCCACCCATCGTGTCGGTATGTCCAAAGGAAATAACAAGATAACAATCGAATGGAAGATACTCGTGGGCCACCCATCGTGTCGATGTCCAAGCCAATAACAAGATAACACTTAATGGAAGCATACCCTGGCCACCCATCGTGTCGGTATGTCCAAAAGGAAGTAACAAGATAACAATAAAAATGGAAGCATACTTGGGCCACCCATCGTGTCAAGATGTCCAAAACAAATAACAAGATAACTCTCCTAATGGAAGCATACCCGGCCACCCATCGTGTCGGTATGTCCAAAAGGATCGACAGTGGAAGCATACCCGTGGGCCACCCATCGTGTCAGTATGTCCATCAATCAATCAGATAGCCGGCCCTCCAACGAGAGACGCGGTAGCACAGAAATACAACACTTGCACAACAAAGGCTATCACCACAAGCATAGGCAAGTTTAATCATACTCACAGACATTTATTTTATTACAACAAATCCGGGTTTTAACCCCAAAGTTCTACATACATCTATCCTTTCAAAAAGACCTATTTTTACGTAAAAATAACTCGATACTATTATCCGTAGTACCAAATACGTTCATGTTTTAAAATCAAGTACTTTACACTATTTTAAACCAAGTGGCTTACACTTTTAGAACAACGTCAAGTAACAACATTCTTTTCCGAAAGTTCAAGTTTGCCTAATTTCAGATACTCAAGTCTTTTAGTTTCGAAAGATTTCATAGTTCATAGTCTTAATCAAATAACGTACTCTCTTTTAAAACAATTGAGTAACGTATGCCTTATGTGTGAGTAGGTTATTCTTGTTTATAACAATCTTATTAAAGCAGCCATGATCTAGGAAATGTAATATCATTTTGTCTCATCTTAGCTTCTATGCAGATGGAGGTTTCTACTGGTTTTAATAATACTTAATTATTCAATACATTTCCTTTTATTAGCGCTGCAGTGGTTTGTTCGATACTTATTCTGATTTCCGAAATCAGTAAAACATTATCCCTTTTAAAAACCAAGTACTCATTACTCACGAATGAGGTTTCACACTTATTAACAAAATTCATATTAATTCAATTAAGTCAACCGTTCCTTTTATCACTCTTAAGTCGTTATACCTAACTTCCCATAAAGCTAGTATAACTTAAGCTTTCAAAACCAAGTATTACTCTTCTTTCGAAAACGGTTCTTAATTCTTTTGAAATACTTCAAGATTCTTATTATTCAGGCTTAAGTCATAAGACATTGCCAGAAAACTACGTTCGCTTAACACACGACGCCTACCGTACTATATATATATTCTTTTAAAATATCATGCTCAAGAGTATAGGAAGAATCACATACCTCGACGATTATCGACTATTAGCAAATAGCTCCAAAGTAATCGTAATCCTCGCAAGCCTTTTAACTTCTTCGAGTAATACGCTACTCGCGATTTCAACCTATAATGGTCATACAAGTCGATCAACGTCTCGACTCCTCTGTAAAATAGTTCTCGATACAGATTCCTTTATTCTAAGGAAAATTGGGCAAGACTCTACCCGCCAAACTACAAGTCTCATCAGAATACAAATTCTATGTAAGTACATGCGCTTCTTCTTTAATAATCTTCTGATTCAATTCTCTTCTTTATTACCATCCTTATATGAATCTTATATTCATTTCTATACTACTACAGTATGTAATTTACAATTACAATAGAAGGACAATAGTATTTACCTCGATAAGCCCAAAATTATCCAAGTTTATATGTCGATCCTGAGCAACGTTTAGCTCATATTCTGAACGCTCCAACCCGCTCCAAACAACCCTTAGAAATTCTACGCAACTTCTTCGTAATACTTCAACTCGCTATGAAGATTTCCTTAGGGTTTCGTTTAGTGGCTAAAGGAAGTATAGTAGTATTTCTGGGCTTTTAGTATAGGTGTAACCTTGGAATACTACAAGGTATTTTGGAATAGTAACAATACTTGGAGAATACTTTTCTACCAAGGGGGGGGGGGGTGTATTTTACGAGAACAACTCAAGGTAGGGGGGGTACCCTCGACTAGCACTACTAGGAAGGGGGGGTACCCTCTCGGCCAAGACTCACAAAGGGGGAGGGGGAGGCTTGGACGAAAACTCTACACTAAGGGGGAGAGATTTTTGAGACTTGGAAAATGATTTTTGGATGAAGATTTAGTCTTGCATTGGAGGGGTATTTATAGGCCAATCAATGGCCAAGATCAAGCCAAGTGGTGGGCAAGTGGAGGGTCAAGATTTGGACATGTGTTTGCGGGTCCCACTTGCTCATCAACTACACAAAAATATCTCAAAATATCCTACCAACTCCTTGACCAAAACAAGGCCAAAAAAACGTGCAAAGAACTCCCACTTGGCCGTCCACTTGAGGGTGACAAGTGTCACCCTCTCGTTGGTCCAAAATATTTCATCTCTCGGAAAAATCCGCAAAAATTATAAATGACATAGCCGTAATTTTCCCTACGCAAAGTTCGGAAAACGTTTCGTCGAAAAACAATTCGTTTCGGGGGTTGTGTACAAATTTCGACCCTATGCCTAACTTAAGGCTCAAACTTTGACGCACGCCCTCACGCATATACTGAAATACGGGGTATAACATTCTCCCCTCCTTAGAAACATTCGTCCCGAATGTTCCTTCTCACGACGGATAACGATAAAGTTTCTATGCCACACCTGGCCACAAAAATAACACACGCGTAAATATTCAATCCAAGTCCCCGAGGAATCACCCCTAGCATTACAAAAGCTCCCTCCCAAGGTCTAAAAGATACTCCCTCCGCACCTTTTCTTTACAAACGAAATGATCTCTTTTGTTCTGCTAACACACGTTCACCTCTTTCCTCACTCGTCGTACTCTTCTCGAACACTTGAACTCTTCTAGTATAATGCATCATACTTGCTTTCCAAAATCTCTGGAGTCACTACCTCCAAACTTGGTCGTCTTACTAGCCTCAATCTCTTTTAAGGCCGTTCCCGGCCTTCACGATCCGATTCTGGTCGAACATATCCACGAACTCATACGATGGTCATCTAAACTTGGGCCCGCGCCTCGTGACCTACCACCGCGACCACCCAAAATCGACTTACCTTAAACCGCCACGTTGACCCGCACACGCCCTCAACCCGACCCTCCATCGTGCCGAACTCTCTTGTTTCTCGATCCGGAACAATCTTACTAATTCACCTCATGAAAGCTACCACTTCCATCTCACACTACCCATGGACTTATCACACTAATACATTTTAGGCATATAATGCACTTCGACAAGGATCATTTGCAAAATCCTTTACTCGAGACGACCTTACATCTATGGTCTCAATCGTGAAATATTCTAAGGTTTACACTTCCCATGCCCCCATACTTGTCCTTCCAACTAACCATGTTTTCTATCTCACAAATAACACAACGCTAACCGTACATAGCACACAATAATAAGATCATCATATCAAGTATACAAAACTCTATAGGGTTAAGGATTTACCTGTATCTACCGCTTCACTCTAATCATAGGCACGCAGGCGCATAGTCAGTAGGCGTGATGATCCACCCATAGATCCCGTAGTCTGTGCTATCCCACCAGTGCTACCTCCGGTCGGACAGTTTCTCGCAAAATGGCCCTGCTGGCCGCATGTAAAACAAACTCCCGAACTAGCACGACACTCCCCACTATGGAGTCTACCACAACGGCCACAACGAGGTAGGGTGGCTTCAGCTGGCTAACACCCCTGCTCTCCCGAAAATCTGAACCCTTGGAGCCACGACCGCCTCCCGAATACCTGGATGCTCAAGATTGTGGAGGACCACTCAGATCGGGCGGAGGCGCATAACTAGTCTGCCGAGGCGGTCCGCCTCGAAAGTCGCCAAAAGACCTGTTGCTCGCCTCTTCGCCGATTCGTCATTCCGCCGACCTCTCCGCCTCACACCTGCGCATAAGTCGCACGCTGGCAATGTCCATGCCCTACCAAGAGCTACACCAACAAGCCTCGCCAAGTAGTCATCTAACCCAGAACGTAGCGGTGTACTCGCCCTCCATATCGCCATTACAATGGGACATACCGAGCCAACGAGTCGAACTCACATTGTACTCGAATCAGACGCCTGCTTCGCCTCAACATCAAAAATCTTTACCGAGCCTCCTCATTTGTGGAGGCAAGAAATGTGCAAGAAATGCCTCGAGAACTCGCTCCATACACCGGAAGTGCATGCTCTCCCGACAGCCTCCCACGAATCAAAACGCCGATCGGCAGTATCACGCAGCCGATGCGAACCTAAGACCACCGACTCGGTCTCCAAGCCTTGATCACTCACGATCCGTCAGAATCGCTTGATGAACTCGCGGATCATCCTCGTGCCTCGACCCATAGAACTCGCGCTACAACTCGTAAAGTCCCGTAGCCTCAAACTATCCGATCTCGGGTGAACCGTGGGTACTACCGAATCGGCCTGCGCCCACTTATCCTCGTGTTCGCCACAACTCGCTAGCAATCGCCATCTCCTTATAACCCATCTCCTCTCGCCTGTGCCGCGGATCGAGGCTCAGTATCGTTGTCTCAGCAGCCATCGCCGCGCTCTAAACTCTCTGGCCGCGGGCGTCGTGAAAACTCGCGTCAAGCACTATCTCAGTATCGACCGGGCTCGCGCCTCATACTCCTCAGTATCCTACTAGAAGCTCCTCGCTTTGCCCATCTCGGGCTCGCTGCTTGGCGCGAGGCATAATCGTGAAAACGAAATACGTCGGAGGGTCCAACTTACAACACTTTCTAAGGCACGATCTCGAATGAGAAGAATGGAAACCAATCCTAAATGTCTCGCAGCCTCCTCGATTATAGATGTGGTGCACAACACACCGATAATCAAGACTCTACTAGACACGGTCGTAGACACTTTTCGAGGATTAATCGCTCGATACCACTTTTTGTCACGGCCTGCTCGAGCTCGTGATCGTGCCTTACCCGCACCCAAGTAGTCATACATCGAGTAATCGTGGAACATAAAAACAAGACATGAAACAATCGTAAATGAAACACATTTATTCTCGAGAGAAAGTCGCTTTCGCATATATAAATACAAAGTTTGAGCAGCTTTAATCCTTTTTACAAACTCGCCACAACAGATTACTGCACTTAAGAATGTAACGACAACTATGGCGGACAGCCCCGCCATGCCCCCGAATGTACAAGAACTTACAGACTGTGGTAACATACCAAAAGATAAGCCTCCGAGAAACGGAGCTTCCCAAAACGCTGATTTGTGATCCTAGGCGAGGATCGACAACCGATGTGCCTCTACTGCAGATGAACGCACTTCGGGCGAGGTCAGATAACAGTACCAAGTATGTGAAATCGAAAATATCAGAAATGAAATCATAAGATCTAAAACAAAACAGAGACATGTATGATAACAAAACTACGATTCACAATATAAAAGCAATCATGTCAAGTCGTGACTCACGCCTCAAAGTCATCACTCAAATATAACCCAGACAACGGCCGCATGCCCCAAGATCTTACCTCGGTATAAGCATGGCCATGGAACCATCCTAATGGAAGCATACCCGTGGCCACTCATCGTGTCAAGATGTCCAAAGGAAATAACAAGATAACAATCGAATGGAAGATAACTCGTGGGCCACCCATCGTGTCGATGTCCAAGCCAATAACAAGATAACACTTAATGGAAGCATACCCGGGCCACCCATCGTGTCGTGATGTCCAAAAGGAAGTAACAAGATAACAATAAAAATGGAAGCATACTCGTGGGCCACCCATCGTGTCGAGATGTCCAAAACAAATAACAAGATAACTCTCCTAATGGAAGCATACCCGGCCACCCATCGTGTCGGTATGTCCAAAAGGATCGACAGTGGAAGCATACCCGGCCACCCATCGTGTCGATGTCCATCAATCAATCGATAGCCTACCCAACGAGACGCCAGAGTACGTAAATACAACACTTGCACAACAAAGGCTATCACCACAAGCATAGGCAAGTTTAATCATACTCACGTACATTTATTTTATTACAACAAATCCGGGTTTTAACCCCAAAGTTCTACATACATCTATCCTTTCAAAAAGACCTCTTTTTACGTAAAAATAACTCGATACTATTATCCGTAGTACCAAATACGTTCATGTTTTAAAATCAAGTACTTTACACTATTTTAAACCAAGTGGCTTACACTTTTAGAACAACGTCAAGTAACAACATTCTTTCCGAAAGTTCAAGTTTGCCTAATTTCGATACTCAATTCTTTTAGTTTCAAAGATTTCATAGTTCATAGTCTTAATCAAATAACGACTTCTTTTAAAACAATTGAGTAACGTATGCCTTATGTGTGAGTAGGTTATTCTTGTTTATAACAATCTTATTAAAGCAACCATGATCTAGGAAATGTAATATCATTTTGTCTCATCTTAGCTTCTATGCAGATGGAGGTTTCTACTGGTTTTAATAATACTTAATTATTCAATACATTTCTTTTATTAGCGCCGCAGATGGTTTGTTCGATACTTATTCGATTTCCAAATCAAGAAACATTATCCCTTTAAAACCAAGTACTCATTACTCACGAATGAGGTTTCACACTTATTAACAAAATTCATATTAATTCAATTAAGTCAACCGTTCCTTTTATCACTCTTAAGTCGTTATACCTAACTTCCCATAAAGCTAGTATAACTTAAGCTTTCAAAACCAAGTATTACTCTTCTTTCGAAAACGGTTCTTAATTCTTTTGAAATACTTCAAGATTCTTATTATTCAGGCTTAAGTCAAAAGACATTGCCAGAAAACTACGCTCGCTTAACACACGACGCCTACCGCATTTATATATATATTCTTTTAAAATATCATGCTCAAGAGTATAGGAAGAATCACATACCTTGCGACGATTATCGACTATTAGCAAATAGCTCCAAAGTACTGTAATCCTGCTAGCCTTTTCACTTCTTCGAGTAGAATACGCTACTCGCAGTACTTCAACCTATAATGGTCATACAAGTCTATCAACGTCTATACTACTCTGTAAAATACTTCTAGATACAGATTCCTTTATTCTAAGGAAAATTGGGCAGCACTCCCCTACCCGCCAAACTACACAAGTTCATCAGAATACACTCCCATGTAAGTACAATGCGCTTTCTTCTTTAATAATCTTCTGATTCAATTCTCTTCTTTATTACCATCCTTATATGAATCTTATATTCATTTCTATACTACTACAGTATGTAATTTCCAATTACAATAGAAGGACAATAGTATTTACCTCGATAAGCCCAAAATTATCCAAGTTTATATGTCGATCCTGAGCAACGTTTAGCTCCTATTCTGAACGCTCCAACCCGCTCCAAACAACCCTTAGAAGTTCTACGCAACTTCTTCGTAATACTTCAACTCGCTATGAAGATTTCCTTAGGGTTTCGTTTAGTGGCTAAAGGAAGTATAGTAGTATTTCTGGGCTTTTAGTATAGGTGTAACCTTGGAATACTACAAGGTATTTGGGCCAAGGTATTTTGGAATAGTAACAATACTTGGAGAATACTTTTCTACCAAGGGGGGGGGGGTGTATTTTACGAGAACAACTCAAGGTAGGGGGGGTACCCTCGACTAGCACTACTAGGAAGGGGGGGTACCCTCTCGGCCAAGACTCACAAAGGGGAGTGAGGCTTGGACGAAAACTCTACACTGGGGGAGAGATTTTGAGACTTGGAAAATGATTTTTGGATGAAGATTTAGTCTTGCATTGGAGTGGTATTTATAGGCCAATCAATGGCCAAGATCAAGCCAAGTGGGCAAGTGGAGGGTCAAGATTTGGACATGTGTTCATGGGTCCCACTTGCTCATCAACTACACAAAAATATCTCAAAATATCCTACCAACTCCTCGACCAAAACAAGGCCAAAAACGTGCAAAGAACTCCCACTGCCGTCCACTGAGGTGACAAGTGTCACCCTCTCGTTGGTCCAAAATATTTCATCTCTGAAAATCCGCAAAAATTATAAATGACATAGCCGTAATTTTCCCTACGCAGTTCGGAAAACGCTTTCGAAAAAACAATTGCTTTGGGTTGTGTACAAATTTCGACCCTATGCCTAACTTAAGGCTCAACCAGACGCACGCCCTCACGCATATACCGGAAATACGGTATAATACCATCATTAATCGGGAACACTGATGGATCTCCGATACTCTTCCAAACATAGCAACATGGAATATCGACGATCGCTTCCTAAGTCGGACGGCGCTGGCTAACTTATGTGCAACCCGCCTATTCTACAACGATCCGAAAGGCCCAAAGTACCGGGCTAAGTTTCCCGCTTTCCAAATCTCACACCCTTCCGGTGGTACCTTCAAGACCCACCGTCAACTCAACTCCAAGTGTCGACGCCGCTTATCCACACGACTTCGCTGACTCGAATCGCTAATAACTTCTTCTCAGATAAGCTTCACCTTGCCCACATCCTCACAAACAAGTGGGACCAACTATCCGAACCTTGCCAACATCGAACCAATCGACCAAGAACCTACACTTCCGCCATACAAGGCTTCATAAAGCACCATCCGAATCTTGAAATGGTAGCTATATAATACTCACTCAACAAGAGGCAAATAATTCTCACACTACCCTCGAAATCAAAACACCGCCCGTAACCTATCCTCAAATGTTCGGATAAATGCGTTGTTCGTCCGTCGCCCGAGGTGAATGCACATCGAGACTCACTGAGTTCCTAACCCCGCTGGTAAAACCTCCAAAAAGAAATAGCCATAAACTGGCTCCACCGCTCGCCATAAAATAAAAGTAGGAACCCGTGCAGCCTTTACAACCTTCCCGATAACAACATCTCGCATAACCTCCACCGAGTAAATGGGCCCCGACTAAAAGACAAGATGGGCTGACCATCGCCCTACTATCGGTCGAACGCATCCACGAACTCGCACGATGGTTACCTAAACTGGGCCTAACACCTCGTGATCCTATCATCTAATGACCACCTCAAACCGACTTCACCACATTCCGGCCGCGGTTGACTCGCGATATGGCCTCAACCCGACCCACTTCAGACTAAACTCTCGTTCCGATCCGAACAATCTTACTGGCCACGCCATGAAAGCTACCACTTCCATCTCATACTACCCATGGAATTATCACACAAATACACCACGATACCGAGTACTTCGACAAAGACCAACCGTAAAATCATCCACTCAGACGCCTTGGCCCAAGGTCCCAATCATATAAATTCTAAGGCTCCCATTTTCTCGCCCCGGACTTACCCTTTTCCACTACCCATGTTTTCTAATCACAACTTACACAATGCTAACCGAACATAGCACTCCACACGTATCTACCATAACGACCTAAACAAGTCTCTCAAGGTCAAGATATCTCTCAGAATTCATCGCTCACTTTCCTTTGTCGCCTAATCCAATCTCGCTCATTGGCGCATAACTATAGAAGGTGATGAACCACCATCGATCCCGGCGTCGAGTCGTAACATCCGCGCCACTGCTCGGACAATTTCTCGCAAAGGCCCGCTGGCCGCAAGCCTAACAAGCTATCTAAGTAGTACGACACTCCCATAAGAACACCTACCACAACGCCATACCGAGCGGGTGGCCTCTCGCTAACACCCTTCCTCTCCGAACCATCAATCAAGAATCGACTGGTAGGCTAAGTCATCCCACCGTATCCTCCTACTAGGACATTCTCTCTCACACGGCCTCGACGGCCGGTAAAACAAGCATTAGTAAAAAGACGATATTTCCCGAGATGACGTCTACCACATAGTGAACACTGAGGGAAAACTGAATCTGGCTGGCTAGAACCTATGTAAATCTGTGAACCGGAACCCTGGAGTTTTGACCAACTCCTAAATACCCCGAACGTCCTGAAGTCTATGGAGGACCACTTTGTACTGGCGGAGGCGCATAACCAGATTCGCCGGTAAGGTCCGCTCGAAAGTTACCAAAGGACCACGATGTTCTCGCCTCTTCACGATCTTGTTAATCCGCCGATCTCTACGCTCATCAGTCACGCGCGTAAGCTCAGACGCGGCAATGTCCATGTCCGATCAAGAGCTACTCTTGTACAACTCTCGCTAGATAATCGTCATGTCCCGTGACATATCGGCACTCGCCCTCCATGTCCGCCACTAACGCGGGACATAACGAGCCAATAAGTCAAACTCTATATCAGATTCCCGAACCATCCGCCTGCTCGCCTCAACCTCATAAATCTATCTCGCCCGAAGCTCTCTCATCCGCGAGGGCAAGAGTGTGTAAGAAATGCCTCGAGGTCTTGATCACTTTCATGATCCACTGCAGAATCGTCGAATAAACTCTCGATGATCTTCCTCGCCCTCAATTCATAGGACTCGGTGGATCAGAACTCAAGAAGTCCCAAGTCTCAAAACTATCGGATCTAGGGTGAACCATCGCATCGCGAACCACCGGCCCCGCCCGTTCTCATTCCCACCACCGCACTAGCTAGTAATCGGGTCATCTCCTTGTAACTCATATCCTCTGCTCGCCGCGATCAGAGGCTCGGTATCGTGGTCTCGTGAGCTACCGCACGCTTCTAAACTCTCTCGGGCTAGCGCGCCGCAGAACTCCCGAATGGCGCTGTCTCGATAATGACCGCCCATGCCTCGTAACCTCTCGTGCTCTACTCGTAGCTCCTCTCCGCTTGCCTTCGGGCTCGTTGCCTGCGTAGAGGCATAACGGGTGAAAAGAATACGTCAGAGGGAGTCCAACTTATAACACAGCTCTAAGGCACAATCTCAGAGTGAGAAGAATGGAAACCAATCGTAAATATCCTGCAACCTCCTGATTATAGGTATGGTGCACAACACACCGATAATCAAGACTCTACTAGATACGGTCTGTAGACACTTTCCGAGGATTAATCGCTCGATACCACTTTTGTCACGACCACCCTCGGCCCGCATCGTGCCTTACCCCTGCACCCTAGTGATACAACATCGAGAAAATCAAATAAATAAAAACATACACATGAAACAAGATATACGGTGAGAAAACAAAGCAACCAAAACGGTTACCTTCCGAATATATAAATAAAAACTTGAACAAGCATATCCCTTTACAAACTCCGCCCACAACAAGATTACATGCACTTCTAAGAATGTTATAACAACAACGACGACAGGGCCCGCCATACCCCGAATGTACTCACCTACAACAACAGGGACTATACCAAAGATAAGCCTCCGAGAAACGAGCTTCCTAAAACGTGAATCGTGATCCATGAGCGAGGATCGACGATCGTGTACCTCTACCGCAGATGAACGCAGCTTCGGGCGAGGTCGATAACAGTACCAAGTATGTGAAATCGAAAATATCAGAAATGAAATCATAATACTATATAAAATGTAGACATATATGATAACCAATTTACGATACACAATATGTAAGCAAATATGTCAAGTCGTGACTCACGCCTCTTAAAGTCATCACTCAAATATAACCACGGGTCTCATGCCCACAATATCAATCATGCCCGTGGAATTCCTTCCTCACCGCCAAATCCATGATATAAAAGCACCAAGGAATACACATGAACACCGTGTCCCACTGTGTCATAATAAAACCGTGACGGTAAGTACGAAGGCATAGCCGACTACTAAAACCCACGCACCAACAATGCCATAAAGCGTATCACGAGGTCTTTCTGCATCGCGCCACATGATCGGCCGCCACTCGCCTCGATCACGCGCGTCTAATCTCGAACTTCCCGCAGCCCGATAGCCACACATAGGCCCGCATGAGGTATTCTCGTGACGGTAGCTACTCCCGACATCGCCCCGACTCGTAGTCCGCATGGCCACATAGACCGCATGAGGTATTCCCGCACACTAACTCGAACTCTCGTAGCTCGCATAGTCCCCGACCCGCATGAGGTATTCTCGAATCATAGTCACATTGCATCGCCCGAGGTATACCTGACGTCGGCGCTTAACCCCTGTATATCATGTCAAGAGCGAGTGGTACAATACTAACATAACAAATTTATCGTTAAACAACATAAGCACAACAAGGGGAAACCCCTTACACAAACATCACAAGACACTAACACACGTAGCATCCTAACATGTTTACTTATCAAACCATCTTACTACACTTTCCAGAAATCAATACAAGACTTTCATAAACAAATAAGTAAACCGTTCCTTCTATCTTCCTTAAGTCGTTATACCGAACTTCCCATAAAGCTAGTATAACACTTAAGCTTTTGAAACCAAGTATTTCTTTTCTTTCAAAAATGGTTAATAACTCTTTTGAAATACTTCAAGATTCTTATTATTTAAAACTCAAGTCAAAAGACATCAAAGTAAAACCAAAATAATTTTCATACCTTCTTTTAAAACAAAGGCACTTTTCCTTTAAAAGTCAAGTAGCAATATACTTTTTAAACCAAGTGTCTTACTCTTTTAAAAACAAGTAACATATCAAGTTACTTCTCCTTTTCCCAAAATCAAGTTGTTTATAAGTCAAGTTATCATTTTAAATCCAATGATAAAATCATTCTTATTTTCGAAATCAACATAACTTTATTCTTTGAAAGACCACACACCCATTACTCACGAGTGAGGTTTTACAACTTTTTAACATAATTCAAGTCCTTAATATTTCATAACAAGTCACTTAACTTTGGAATCAAGTCAAGGACACAAAAGGAAAATCAAATTCCTTTAAACACACGTGCGTCTACCGCACTAAATATATTTCACAAATATCATACTAGAAAGGATAGGAAGAGGTTCACATACCTCGCGACGATTATCGACAATTAGCAAAACTCTCCAAAGTACTCTAACCTTGCTCTCCTTTTCCACCCTTCAAGTAGAATACGCTACTCGTAGTACTTCAACCTATAAAGGCCACAAAACGTCTATCAACCTCTAGATCTCTTCGTAGAATAATTCTAGATACAAGATTCCTTATTCTACGGAAAATTCGGCAGCACCTCCCCCCCCCGCCACCACATAAATCTCCTCCTCTAACGAGGCCCGTTACCAAACCAATAATCCCAGGGGGGTTACACGTCTAACCGGACGTGTACAATTCTACTCCACAACAATACTACAAGCTCATCAGAATATACCCAATGTAAATACAGTTCAATTCTTTATACTGATTCTTCCAATATATCTTATACTCAAATTATTAACAACTACAACATGTAATTTCCAATTACAATAGGGGGGTAAAGATCATTACCTCGATAAGCCCAAAATTATCCAAGTTTATAAGTCGATCCTGAGCAACGTTTAGCTCCAATTCCTGACGCTCCAACCCGCTCCAAGCAACCCTTAGAAGTTTCCAAACAACTTCTCTTAACACTTCATCTAAGCTATGAAGATTTTTCTAGGGCTTCATTTTGCGACTATTGGAATAAAGTAGTATTTTTCCGGGCTCTTAGTATTGAAATAACTTTGGAATACTACTAGGAATACTAGGCTAAGGTATTTGGGATTTATACAACAATACTTGAAGTATTCTACTCAAGGTGGGGGGTGTTTGGACGAGAACTCACTAAGGGAGGGAGGGGAATTTTTGCCTTGGAAACTTTCTAATGTGGATGAAATAAAGTCTTGCACACAAGGGGTATTTATAGGGAAATCAATGGCCAAGATCTAGGCAAGTGGATGGTGAAGATGGGGTACATGTGTGTGGGTAGTTGGCCAACCATTTGTTCACCACAAAAATGGGACAAGTGGCCACCACAAAAATGGGCCACTTGTCCACCTAATAATCGTCCCACTTGTCCTTCTCCAATTCGGCCAAAATGGCCACACGGGGGTGACACGTGTCGCCCCCCTACTCGTCCAAAATATTTCATCATCCAAAAATATCCGTAATGCCAAAAATCCGAAAATAAAGTGGTTCTACAAAATCAGAATTTTCCCGTGGGCCCCACGTGACCAATTTCGGAAATAAAATTTCATAATACTCAAATATTCTAAAAAGTCCAAATACCAAATCTGGGAATTCAATTCCCATTAACGAATCTTTTTCCTTCACAAAATTCGGAAACTTTTCCGTCGAAAAATCACATCTTTCTTCCTTTCCAATTTTACTGTCGTATTCTCGTACGTACGTCCTCATATACATACTCTGGAACTACGGGGTGTAACACTTTGGAACACTCCTTCTCATAGGTTTATGATATTTTGGATAAGAAACCAACCAACAATAAAAATGAGCCCAACAACAATGAAGAAACTACCCCGACAAGGGATAACGATATACAAATAGAATAGTTCTCTTGATGTTTCTCTCTGGATTTCATGTTTTTGAAAGAACGAAATAGTCTTAAATACCCTATGTCGCTTAGTTAACAACATCTCACAAACCCCCGAATGCTTTACGAGTAATTATCTACACAATATAGAGGTTTTGGATCAAGATAAGATCAATAAACTAGGAATCAATTCATTGGAACAATTCGACGATCACTTAGAAGGTGTGTTTCTCAAGCTATGGTGTACAAAGCTACCAATATGTTATTACTTTCCTTTTAACAATAACAACACCAACCATAACAATAACAAAAACAACACCAACCACAATAACACCAAGATCATGTTACATGTTCCATAGTCTCTAACACCACACCCTTTAGCTTTTAGCTATGATCATCTCCAAACTTGATCAATAATAATTTAATACTCATACTAATTCTTTCATGGAGTTCTAGCTCTTCTACCACAAGTTACCTTCATCAATAATTCTAATAAAGCTATAGAAATCTATAGATCATTAAGATCAACAATATCTTACCTTAAATTATCCAAGAAGACTTGTGGCATAACCTCTTCTCCAAGTTCAAGAAGATCCTTCACTCCTACTTGCTACCAGGAAGATTTCCAAATTCTTAATGATTATGTATGAAATATTCTTCTTAAAATTGATATGGAACTGATCTTTGATGATATCGAAACCCTAGGTAAATGTTTGAGAGAGTTGGGGAAGTGTTGGGGTCGAATTTGAATGAAAATGAGAATCAACTGTTTTGGCTATATATAGAAGCCTCCACCGCCTCTGATGTGCAGCTGGTTCTGTGCTGTAGAACACCATTTGCAATCATAGAAGCCAACACATATAAAGGAAGTGCGGTGAGTAAATAAGGGTCATGATCCATGGCATGATCTGCGAAGCATGTCGGCTTTCGTGGGGCGGAATGCTTAGCGTATCGCCTAATTTTTGTCAAACTTTTTCGAGATGTGTTTCCTTTAATCCAATTGACTTCCAAACTTCCGTATACCTCCTAGACATTCATATAAGTCATATGTGACCCACAAAATGGGACTCAGGTTGTTAGATCTCAAATCTGTTAACTTTACTTTCGATCACACGTAGAATCGCGGGGTGTAACATCCTTCACCCCTTAAGAACATTCATCCTCGAATGTTGAGGGACATATTTGAGGGTCTTTAAGTCTTGGGTTTCGATAGAATCTTGGCGGATTTTTCTCTAAAAATAGGACTATCCCAAAACTTACCAAGCAGCAAGAACTAATACAAGTATCACACAGGGCTATATAATATATCATTAGCATCACACGACTATTACCATGTCAATAATGTAAGAATTATCCATAAATCACCTTATACATCTTCTTCTTAAGTCTAGGCTACTTCGGTTCTGATTTGGTTGTCGTGCTCGCCTGAACAAGATACATAGAATAAGAAGTAAGGTTATTATATCGTGAGAGTAGAGAAAATTGTATCATACGATGTCAATATGAACCTGTGGTTTAGAAGAAATGTGGATACTTAAATTTCATATCTTCTTCAGCTTCCCAAGTCATTTCTTCTATATTGGTATTCCTTCATAGTACCTTAATGGAGACAACCTACTTAGTCCTCAACTTCCAGACTTGGAGATCTATAATATCTATAGGAGTCTTTTCATAATATAAATCCTTAGTGACCTGCACATCCTTCGCGGAAGTAATGCGAGAGGGATCTCTTATGCATTTGTGCAACATGGATACATGGAATACCAGGTGAACTACTTCCAACTCTGAGGGTACTTCAAGTTCATAAGCCATTCGGCCTATCCTTCAAATGAGTTTTTATGGCTCGATGTATCTGGACTGAGTTTCCCTTTATTATCGAACCTCATAACACCTTTCATTGGTGAAACCTTTAGGAATACCCAATCGCAAATTGCAAATTCCAAATCACAACAACGAACATCTGAATAAGATTTTTGTCGACACTAGGCAGTCAATAAGTGCTCTTGGATTAGTTTTACCTTTTCTATCGCTTGCTGGATCAAATCAGGACCTAGTAATATAGATTCACCTACTTTACACCAACCAATCGGGGATCAACATTTCTGCCCATACAAGGCCTTATACGGGGCTATCTTGATGCTAGAATGATAGTTTTTATTGTAAGAAAACTCGATCAGGGGAAAATGATCATCCAAATACCTTTGAAATCCAATACACAAGCTCGTAGTATGTCCTTGAATGTCTAGATTGTGCGCTCGGATAAATGGAATACCTGGACTAATGGATCTCGGCCATAATTCGGTCTCAGAGCCCTCCTATGTCTGGCACACATAGTCGACCCTGGTATCTAAGGACTCCATCTTCTGTGAGATCCATTATTAGATTTTTTTTGTAGGGGAATCCCTTATTTCATTTGGCCTAACTCAGGGTTGTCAAACTGCCTCACCTTCACCTTCGCTACCAGAGATGATTCTGTGGTATTTTGGATCACCGCACCTCCGTCATCCATATCTAATAGTCGCACATTTAGGCTTGCTAATCGACGTAATTGGTTGGTAATTTCCCACTTGTTGGCTTCGATACCAATCAAACTCCCCATTGACTTGCAGCTTAGGGCATTAACTACTACATTCGCCTTGTCGCGGTGGTATAAAATATCGACATCATAATCCTTCAACATTTCAAGCCACCTCCTTTGCCTCAAATTCAACTTATTTTGCCGAAATATATATTGTAAACTCTTATGGTATGTAAATATGTCAATATGAACTTCATATAGGTAATGACACCATATCTTCAGGGCAAATATCACTGCCGCCAACTCAATATCATGAGTCGGGTAGTTCAACTCATGTTTCCTTAACTACATTGAAGCATATTCTATAACCTTTCCATGTTGCATCAGAACACAACCTAGGCCAACTCTGGAGGCGTCACAATAAACTACGTACCCATCAATACTTTCTAGAAGAGCTAACACATGCACATACGTCAATCTATCCTTCAACTCCAGAAAACTACGCTCATACACATCTAACCATTGAAATTTGGCCGCCTTGTGAGTATATTTTGTCAAAGATGCGGCGATAGAAGAAAATCCCTTTACGAATCTCTAGTAATATCCTGCCAAACTCAAGAAACTACATACCTTGGTAAGAGTCGTAGGCCTCAGAAAATTCTTTACGGCCTCAATCTTCTAATTATCTACCTTGATACCTTCTGAAGAAATTATATGGCCTAGAAAAGAAACGGAGTGCAACCAGAATTCACACTTGGAAAATTTGACGTACAACTTACGATCTTGGATCATCTATAATAACGTTCGAAGATGATCTACATGATCTGCCTCAGACTGCGAGTATACTAAAATATCATCAATGAATATGATTACAAAAATATCCAAGAATGGCTTGAAGACTCAATTCATTAGATCCATGAAGGTCGTCGGTGCATTTGTGAGTCCGAAATATATCACCCGAAACTCAAAATGACCATACAGGGTTCGAAAGGCTGTCTTCGAGATATCTTTCTCCTTTACCCTTAACTGGTGGTATCCCGATCTCAAATCAAACTTTGAGAAATACTTAGCACCCTACAACTGATTGAATAAATCATCGATCCTCGGAAGTGGATATTTATTGTTGATAGTGACTTTATTCAATTGCTAGTAATATATAAACATCTTCAGGGAACCATCCTTCTCACTAACGAACAATACTGGCGTGTCTCATGGCGATATGCTAGGCATGATAAAACCTTTTTCCAATAAATCCTTCAACTGATTTTTCAATTCCCTCACCTCAGTAGGAATCATTCTATAAGGAAGATATCGATTGCGTATCAAGGAGCACATCAATGGTAAACTTAATCTCCCTCTCAGGAGGGATGCCCAAAAGTTCATTTGGAAACACATTGGGAAACTCATTAACTATGGGAATAGACTGAAGGCTTAGAGGCTCTGCATATATATATCTCTGAACTGAACCAATTGATAAATATAACCTTTGGAAATCATCTTTCTTGAATTTAGGTAGGAAATAAACCTCCCTTTAGGCGTAGGATAATTTCCTTTTTATTAAAGGGTTGGCTCACCTAGAAAACTGAATTTAACAACCTTCGTTCAGCAAAGAACGTTCGCGTAACATGAAGTCAACCAATACATGCCCATAATAACATCAAAATCAACCATAGGTAATTCGGCTAGATCCCCCCAAGTACAACAGTTACAAACTATCAAGGTATAATTTTTATAAAATTGTTTTTCCACGATCGTCTCACCGACCGGTGTAGCTACTTTATATGGATTAGACATTAATTTTGGTTCAAACCCAAACTTTCTAGCAACAAAAGGCATGACATGGGATAAATTGGAGCCTGGATCTATCAACGCATAAACATCATAACTGAAGACATATAGTATACCTATAACAACATCTGGAGATGACTCCAAATCCTGGCGGCCTAGTAAAGCATAGATGCAGTTTTGGGAACCACCTGAACTAGAGGCTCTTATTCGGCCTCTCCCTCTACCTGCTAGGGTCTGGGGCCCACTACCTTGCCAGCGTACACTAGATGAAGATGTTGTTGTCGACCCTGTCGGCTGAGCCATACCACTTCTAACCCTTCTCAGACATTTCGGAACCCTAACGACACTGTCTCAAATGTGTCCTACCACACTAGCCACATGACAGTAATGGAGGTCTCATATGACCAGAACTCTCTTGCCTCTGAAAACCAGAAGCTCTCAAACTTTGCCTTGGCCCAGGCTGAGCTATCATATCTAGGATCCTGAATTTTAGATAGAGCACAACTAGCAAACTAAGGTGTACGTCTAGGGAATTGCCTTGGCCCAGAATGATCTATCATATCAGCGGGTTGCATATTATCATTTCGTAACTACTTTTTGAACTTGTAATTATCTTTAATAGAACTTACGATATGTTTCTGAAGATCCTACGATTCTTTCGTTTAAACATGCTATGTGATACCTCTAGCTTTTTAGTTTGCTCATATGGAGTCATTATTCAATATACAAGAAGTTGCGGCTTCATGATCTATAGACTTATAACTTTACTAAAGGACTTGTCATACTCTGGAATCTTATTACTCAATAAGAAACACATATCATCTTTTAACTCTTTCTATCTTTGGATCAATTCTACTTACTTTACGAGTAATATAACTAACTTTGATTCTAACACCCTTGTAAACATATAGCATAAGTATTGAATGTCATAACATCTTATTAATTATCCTCGTTATTCATATTCTGCAAACTATGTGTTCTGCTTAGCTCATTGGACTATTCATATGGGGTTATTCCACTTAGCACTCAACACTCTCAGTACAATGAGGTACTAGACTTCTCGGAAGCTCTACTCGATTTTATAGATCAATCTGAGGACTTCTATTTGGAACGATTCATTTTAAACATATTACTACTCTTTCCTTTGAACTTTTTATAAGGGAGACGTAACTCTCGGAATCACCAATACACTAGTCTACAAGATGAAAACATAGCTTTTATCAATATTAAGAACGTATCGATAACCAATGAGAGGCAAACTTGCTTATATAAATTTGGGAAGCACATCCCCTACTTCCCTCTACTTTTCTCAAGCCCTTAACAGCACCAACAACACAAGAACAACATTAACCACATTGTATCTGAGCTATTTCATCTATTTTCAACCACAACACATCACAAACATTGCTTTAAAATAGTCCACTACAACATAACATTTTAAATACGATTTACGATCTTTATCTCATGAGTTCTTAATTAAAAAAACACTTCAAAGACTTTATTAAACTGTTACACATGTAGGAAAGGGTGAGTCTTACCTTGGATACATGAAATCAACCACCTTATACCTTGCTTGAACTTGAAGTAACTTCAATCTCACCACAACAAGGGAAGAACAAGTTTTTTCTTACACTTCTATAATCTCCAAGATTAAACCACTTTGATTTCTTGTAGAACTTTAATTGTATGGTAGGAGAATGTCTTGGGACCTTTGCTTAGGGTTCAGTTTTGGACAAAAACTAAGGTGGGGAAAGGGTTTAACGCTTTAATTGAAAGGTAAAATTTTCTATGTGGGTCCCAAAGGGAGCTGCTTTGCAATATTTTCTTAAAACATACATAATTTTACGTATAGAGATCCAATTGACAAACAGTCTATTGCATTAGAAGACAGATTCGCTAAACTTAAATTTAGATATGGTATGTACTCGATAACTCCTTATACACTAGAAGATATACCCCAGAAAGTTGGGCCAAAATCCTAAAAGTTGTCTACCTTTCCCCCAGTTTCGACGAACTTAATTTCTTCAATTCGTTTAGCTCCGAATTCTTACTAGACTTACTTAACAATTGTTTAAAACATTCATTAATCTTGTATAGTTATCTTAACCTCTCTGAGCTTACGTTAGGTATTTATAGCGTACTTTAACGTACGAAAATATGGAATGTAACAGAATTGGCTTGCTTATCGGGTTGGAGTGTAGATACCATCTCAGATTAGGGTTGTGACAATATTAATTTCAAAGGTTTGTAGGTCTTTTGAGATACCTTTCTTCGATATGCTTTTAGGTGTATTCACTCTAATTTTACACTTATGGTAGGTACATATATGATATATCTGTAGGTGGACGAAGATTCCATGTGGTTTTATCTGAAAATGAAACAAATCAAAATCATAACCTTATTTAAGCCAAAATTCAATTTGAAAACATCATCTGCTATTTACGATTCTCATGATACAATTAGGTATTTTTGGATTGTTACATACCAAACTGTGGACGCTCATTCAGATGAATATTAGTCAAAAGAATATTGCATGTGATTTTAATTTCCAAGAAGATTCTTGTTGAGTATTACTGACAACTTCTCATATTATAATTAAGTGAAACACTGAGCACTCATGGCCGTCTCTCCCAAGATGGCAATTGATAACTATTATATCTTGACCCAAAGTTCTCCCGTTTTATAATGTAATTCCACTTACTACATGGAATTTCACTTTTACTTGTCCACTTTAATATATTTATTAAGAAAAAAATAAAAAACTCTTATTTTATTTTTAATATTAATTACTCGTTTCCAAATTATTTTCAAATTTGTTGAAACTATACATAATTAAACACTGGTTTCGGAATGTGGCATTAGTGATTCATTTGAGAATGAGGACTGCTTTAATTTTCTATGGACGTAGTTTCTTCTACGTGTTTAATTCAACACGTATAGCACCAATGCTTTTACCTAATCTTTGATTTGCCTAAAATAAGTTCATTGAACTCATGATGTCGCCTTCAGAACAAGAAATGTCAAATCTTTTGTCATCTTCTTTAGCTTGTAAGAATATTTTTATTTTCCACAGGTCAAATCCATCCACTCTTTATTTTTTTCTTTCTTCTTTTGTTTTATACATTTTGCTCCATATATGTATAGATAGCTATCTTCTTCTCTTGTTATCCCCGTCCTTAATTTCAGGAAATTTCTTTTTTTTTTCTTTCTATGTTTCATCTGGTTCATTATAAATGTTAATTTGAGGTTTCTATACATCTCACTTAATAAGTGTCACGACCCCTTTAGGGAGTCATGGTGGCATCTACGCTATCCCCGATAGGCGAACCACTTCCAACCCAATCAACATAAATAAAATTAAAGCGGAAATGGAAGTATTTAATACTATAAGTCTCGATATATATAAATAGACATAAAATGATGAATATCTTATTATTACATTTCCAAAGAATCTAGTTTAGTCAGTACAAGAGCTACTACATAAGCGGAATAAAAATGTCTGAAATTATCTCAACAGTGGAGAATAAAGATAGTGTAACACCCCATTTCAACCGTAGTCGGAAACGGGATTACTGCTACATATGGTTGGATTCCTGAATGCATTTTAAGGAGTCGCCACCTAATTATTATAGTGAATTAGGACACTAAAAATGTAGCATAAAATACTACGGATGATCTCCATTTTAAAGGTCTGCGAAAGCTATGTGAGATTCTAGGTAAGGGTTCTTTATTATCCTAAAGGGAAGGGGTTAGGCATCCTAAAGGATCCGCTAACTTGCGGTTGTCCGTTCAAACTTATGTTTAATATTATTGTGCTAACATGCAATCTATAATTCTAAAGGTGTTCTAATTATTAAACTAACCGAGAGATATTTAAACTAGACATGCAAATATTTAAAATAGATATATATTTAACAAGATAGTAATAAAAGCAAATAATCATAAAAAGATGTAATGAAGAGAAATTAGCAACATTTCACTTTTATTTCATTTTATGCGAATGATTTAACTTTGGGGTGCTTAGCACTGCAAAGACACTTAGTAGAAGAGTTAGTAAATAATAAATAAATTACCAAACAAACACAATGTATGTATATATATATAGATATATATGTAGAAGATATTGTAAAAGATATATTTTTTATATAGTGTGGGCTCAGCTAGTGTTATGTCAAGGATACTAAGACATGAGAAGCTAATATCGCTACGGCGGCGGTCGACTCGCCTCCCGGTGAACGATACTATGCATTCTCGTCTAATCTTTTTCACTTTCCTCCTTGCCCACATATTCCGTCTCGCTTACCATGGAGGCCTCCAGATCGACGGATAAATCCTTCTTTGGCCAGTGTAGTATCAAATTCAAAATCAGTAAAATACCAAGTGTAGTAACTTGTTCAAAATCAGTAAAATACCAAGGGTAATAACTTGTTCAAAAATCAGTAAATAAATTAACCCAAATAGCCTAAAATTAATGCAGAAACCAATGAACAACGGACGATTCACGGAACGATGGCGGTCACGGAATACGATGGCGGTTCGCCGGAAACGATGGCGGTTCGCGAACGATGGCGATTCACGGAATACGATGGCGATTCACGGAGCGATGAAGTCGTGAAGCGATCCCAACGGAATTTTCAAACGCGTCGTCGAGTCTTAAAACTCCGCAGATACCTCAAAACGTAAAATCATCCCATTAAGCCGAGATAACAACCGTGCACGAAAATGCGATCGAGAACAAAGGTCGCGGAGTTTTAAAGTCCAAATACACAACAAAAATCAAAATCGATATCGAAATAAAGCCAACAAGATTCGCCAGAGTTTTTAAACTCAGGCAAGTTACCAACAGTCAAAATCAGTCCAACAAACGCAAAATATAGTTGCAATAACAGAGAAACAAATAACATCGCCGGTAGTGTCCGCCGCCAGTGGTCAAATCTGGCGGAGAACCGGCAAAACCGAGGGGAATGGAAGCCCGACGTTGCTTCGCCGGTTTTCACCGGAGCAACGCCTAAAATACAAGCCAACAGATGGTCGACGTTATGGTGGCGACGGGAGCAGGGGCTTGCCGGAGATGGTGGGTTGTTGTTGCGTGTGTGTGTGTGCAGTGGTGAGGGTGTCGACTGGAACAGTGGCGGCGGCGGGAGGTGCAAGATGGCGGTAGTTCGCCGGTGAGGTGTGGAGTCGGAGAGCAGTGAGGAGATGAGTGGAGAGGAGATGTCGGGGTGTCTGGTTTAAAGGGGTTTTCACGAGTTTTAGAACTCCGTGAAGGCGCGCGCGGCGGCGGCGCGGCAAAGAGAGGGGACAAGATATATTTTTCCTTTTGGTTGAAAAAAAAATGGAGAAATGGGCGGATGCCCTTCCTTTTCTCTGAGCATTAACTGCCGCCTTTAAAAATTCTGAACGTTGTGGGTTTATGGGCTGCCCCCCTCCTAATGGGGGTAATGTTTAATAAATAGGGGGTAGAATTAGGGTTTGGTATTTTAGGGGGGAATGAAAAGTGGGGTTTGAAATTTAAAAATGAGGGGGGAATAAAAGGGGGTGTTTGGATGAAATAAAAAATGGTGTTGGATTAGAATGATTCGGATTGGGTTCCGTACTGGACTGGTTTGACAAAATGCAAAGCGGGTTAATTATTTAAAGAAAAATTAATAAATAAGATGCAAAATTATAAAAATGTAAATGCCGATGCAATACGATATTTAGACAAATGTTTAATGTCTAATTAAAGTTAAAGCGGGATGTCAATTAATTATTTAAAGAGATGCAAAATATTATTATAATAGAAACATAATATTAACAAAAACATAATGCTTAAATTAAAATAAAAAAGATGCAATGTCATTTTGTGAATAAATAAACATAGAATATTATGTAAAAATATGCAAAATAACGATTAAAATGTGGTGTGCTAAAATACTTAAAATTGCACGAAATATACAAAAAACGGGTCAAAATTGACTGTCAACAGATGGGAGTAAGAACAAAGAGTCCAGGGCTGCTGAGGAAAGGCAGTCTCACCCCGAAGTATCTGATCCATAGCCTCGGACATCAGCCACGAGGTTCAGCACTAGTAGACGGTGATGTATCTGAATCCAAAAAGAATGCAACAAGTGTAGTATGAGTACACATCGTACTCTGTAAGCATCATAGGCCGACAACAACGGAAAACAAAATTGAGTTGACACACAAGTATCCCTAAACTATACAGTCTTATTAAGCACATAGGTCACCTTCACATAACATATGTTGTTCAACACCTAAACCATCTCAGAACATAGAAATATTGTCCAACACATAATTACCTTATCATAGAAATTCCAATGAAACACAAGCCTCGTGAATATAATGTATGTTAATGAATGATATGCCTGAATGAACTGGTACCTCTCAACAACCTGGTATACACATGCCACATTATGCTACCTAGTAATCATGACCCATAGAGGATCCACGAAGTTCATATACCGCTCACAACCAACCAAAATGATCCATTAGACTGGCTAGAGCATCACATCACATACTAATTTGTTGAGCCATGTCAGTTCACATCATCTCATAACAATATCATTTACCTTTGTTTTCAAGCCTCATCAGACCAACAACATCTCATACCAACTCTATTCCAATATTAGGACAAATGAGTGTATGAATGCAACGGTAAATAAGCAAGTAATCATGAAGTATGAGATGAAATTATGTTCAAGAGATGAATAAGACATGTCTCAATATTATCAATAACACACAATTCCATATAACCAGACTTTTAATATCATGAGGCATAAAGTTATGAGTAATTTCAATCAACAATCACAAATAAGATCAATTATAGTGACAAGTCCACATAACAACAGTCAGTATCAACATAAGTTTGATCCCTCAAAGCACAATACACTAGTACCCACCCAAGTGCTCATCACAGTCACTAAAGTGGGATCCCCATCATGCCTAATAGCCCCTCAATAGTTATAAATACTATATGTATCTATTGCAGTCTAATAGAGAAAATAGCAGCCTACCTCTCAGCCAAACAAGTGTCATGAAAACTAGTCTAGTCTATGAAACCTCTGAAATATGAGTCTGACTACAAAACTATTTTACCAGGACAAGGCCCTGGCCTACCTTACTATAAAGCATAATATTTAAAATAATTGACTGACACTCTGAAGGAAATGGGACTCACCAATAGTTGATACTGAGGCAAAACCTAATAAGTAGATCTATCATTCTGAAACTCAGTACATGTACAGTGAAGTGCAGGACCCGGGCAAAAGGGATGTAAGTATCTTTGAATTGTATTGTATGTAAATCAACTGAAAGAATAAGCAAGCACGTGAAATAATAGGAACATGAAACTGGAACTGAACATGAGTATAATAATATGTGTAAAATTTGTATAATTGTATTTATATATCTGTAAATATGTATATCTATATATTTGTGGAGAGAACATTAAAAACCCAACATGTAACCACCATGTGTGAAAGTAGCATATGATCTCTGTAAGATCAGCTAAGCCATCTCGTATCTTGCTGGGGTACGAGATATGAACATGACATGATAGGTCCAATAATCCCACAAAGGGGTAATTGTTGTGATATTTCTGTGCTTACGAAGTGTACATATCGCTTAAGTAATATAGTCTGTAAGACCGAGTTACCGTCCACAGAGACTGGTTAATCAAGTACGAAAATATCTAATCTATGGTATCTATTTGGCTAACGTTCTTTTGTTTGGTTTATGAACTAAGAAAGATTAAACAAAGTGCATAAAATAAATTAAAGATGATAGTACTTTGGGTTTTAAAACAATTATGAAGGAAATGGGGCTTCCAATCTCCTCAACTATACACTCTTTCACGTGTTAATGCAATGCTAGTGATTCTTTCTCTTATTAAGATAGCAGGTTAATTAATATGTTCTATATTCCAGTTAAGACATATAGAATTCAACATTGTGCAGAAATTTTCTATATTTCTATGATAGATTTTACCACACAGGAGGATTAAGAACAATAACCTTAAACACTACACAAGTATCGGGGTACTTTCGTCCACTATTTTAACCTATGTTTAAACAACTACAACATATTCAAATATCCCTTTTCATATCTTGATTAAAAAATAATATAAGTTATGACAATTAATGGTCAGTTAATTATCAAGCAATCAATACAATATTGAATAGATCTTAATAAAGCTGAAGAAGAAATCAATAATGTCACGACCCGATTCCGGGCCCGTGACTGGTGCCTTACCCCGGGCACCCTAGTGATACAACATCAGAGTAATCAGCGGAACATAAAACGATACAAGACATATTATGAAATATGAAACAATAATCTGAGAAAAACTTGCCTTTCGGCATATATGTAAATAACAACTTTTTCAACATGAACAGTTTAATCCTTTTTACAAACCCCGCCACAACAAGATTCTGAGACCTCTACGAATGAAATGACAACAACGACGACGGGGCCGCCATACCACGAATGTAGCACCTACAACAACAGGGACTATACCAAGACAAGCCTCGGAGAAACGGAGCTCTCCCAAGCTGTGACCACTAAGAGCGAGGATCAACGGCGGTGTACCTTTACTGCGGCATGAACGGCCCCGAAGGAGGTCGATCTAACAGTGCAGAGTATGTGGCGAAAATACGTAAATGGAATCATAGTAGTCTATATAAAGCGGGAGACATGTATGATAACAAAACTACGATTCCTGATAAACAAGCAATCATATCAAGTCGTGGACTCACGCCTCAAAGTCATCACTCAAACATAACAATGGGTCTCACGCCCACAACATCAATCATGCGTGGAATACCTTCCTCACCGGCAGCTTTATGATATACGGCACGAAGGAATACACATGAACACCGTGTCCCACTGTGTCCTAATAAAACGATGCGAGGGTAAATGCGAAGGCATAGCCGACTACTAACACCCAGTACTAACAAGGTCATAAATCGTGTCATGATATCTGTCTGCAGCATCACATGATAAAAGCCGGTCACTGCGCGCAGTATCAAATGTGCGCGTCTAGCCCGGAACTCTCCGCGACTCCGCATAGGCCAACCTCATAGGCCCGCATGAGGTATAACCCCGCGTCGAGGTAGCTACTCCGGCGTCGCCCCGACTCGCGATCCGCATGGCCACAAACCGCATGACCATAAAGGCCGCACTAACACGGAACTCGTAGTTCCGCATGGATCCCCGGACCCGCATGAGGTATTCTCGAATCACGGTCCTGCATCACTGAGTCTACCCGCGACGGAGGCGACTTAACCTCCGGGAACAAGTCAAGGTGAGTGGTACAATACCAACATAACGGCTGATAGTCAAACAACTTTAAGCGCAGTCGAAGGGAAAACCCCTTTACACTAACATCACAAGATACTAACACACGTAGCATCCTAACATGTTTACTTATCAAATCAACAAGAAAGTATTACAAGGCTATCACAAACCAATACAATCAAGTTATTCACACAAGGTACTTTCTACTAACAAGTTCGGGTATCTATCCCCAAAGTACTTCACACATTAAATCTTTAAAAGATCTGTTTCTTTCACATAAGTCACACAATACCCGTAGTATAAAATAGAGTGACTGTCCTTTTAAGAAAACCAAAACTCTTACCTTTGTAAAATCAAGTAACAACATTATTTTCCAAACGTCCAAGTTTGCCTAATTTCAAATGTTCACGTTTCTTATTTTAGAAAGGTTTCGTAGTTCATAGTCTTATTCATTTAAGAATATAATTCTCTTTTAAACAGTCGGAGAAACATAAGCCTTATATGTGAGTAGGATATTCTTGTTTATAACAATCTCATTACATCAACCATGATCTAGGAAATATCATTTTGTCTCATCTTAGCTTCTATGCAGATGGAAGTTTCTACTGGTTTTAATAATACTTAATTATTCAAAACATTTTCCTTTTATTAACGCTGCAGTGGTTTGTCGATACACATTCGATTTCAAATCAAGAAAACATTCTTAAGCCGTTATACCTAACTTCCCATAAAGCTAGTATAACTCTTAAGTTTTCAAAAACCAAGTATTACTTCAAGTTCTCTATTAACACATAACAAGCCAGTTATAGTTCAAATCAGTTACCTTTTAAAAACCACAAGTATTTTCTTACCAACATAAAGTTGTTTATAACCGACTTCCCATAAAGCCGTTATAACACTTTATGTTTTAAACCAATTAAATACATTTAGCACATGTACGTCTACCGTACTACATAGTTCACACATATCATGCTAGAAGAGATAGGAAGAGGTTCACATACCTCGCGACGATTATCGACTAATAGCAAAACGCTCCAAGTACTTCCAACCGTCGGCTACTCCTTAAGCCAAGTAGATCGCGCCACACGTAGTACTTCAACCTATAAGGCCACAAGGCGCTTATTAACATTTAGATCTCATCGTAGAACATTCTACCGAAAATTCGCAGACTCCTCCCCATGACAGCGTAAATCTCCTCCTGCAGCCGAGGCTGCAAGCCAACCAGGGGGGGTTATACGTCTAACCCTAACGGGTACAATTCTACTCCACGGCTACTACTACACAAGTCTACTGTAATACAGCCCTATGTAATTACAGTTCAGTATTCTTCTTTAAATTCAGGCTTAAGTCGCAAGACATTGTCGTAAGTATTATTCAGGCTTAAGTCAAAAGACATTGCCGATAACTACGTTCAGTTCTATATATAGTATACTTCAACTATATATTCTAATAATATGTAATTTCCAATTACAACAGAGGGACAAGATAATTACCTCGATAAGCCCATAATTATCCTAGTTAAAGTCGATCCTGGGCAAACGTTTAGCTCCAACTCCGGCGCCCAACCGCTCTAAACCACCCTTAGAAGTTCTAACCAACTTCTACACAATACTCCAACGGACTATGGAGATTTTCCTAGGGTTTCGGTTTTGTGACTGACGGAAGTATAATAGTATTTCTGGGCATTTTCGTATAGGTATAACCTTAGAATACAACAAGGTATACGGCTAAGGTAATTTGGGCATTATAACAATACTTTTGAGAGTATTTCTACACCACAAAGGGGGGGGGGTATATTATACGAGAACAACACCACTAGGAGGGGGGTGAAGTCTCGGCCACAAGGCCACACAAGGAGGGCTCTCGGCGAGGGGAGGACGAGAACAACAAGAGAGGGGAGGATTTTAACACTTAGAGATTTGTGGAAAGGATGAAGAATTCATCAAAGGGAGAGGGGTATTTATAGGTCAAGTGAAGGCCAACCAATGGCCAAGATTAAACCAAGTGTTAGGCAAGTGTAGGGCTAGGATTTACTACACACAAATATCCTACCAACCCTTGACTTTAGCCAAGGCACCAAAAACGTGCAAAGGCTAGCCCAAATCGTCCCAATGGACGTTTCAAGTCCACCAATTGGAGGGTGCCAAGTGTCGCCCTCCCGTTGGTCCAAAATGTTTCGTCTCTCGGAAAAATCCGCAAAAATTAAAAATGACATAGCCGGAAATTCCCCTACGAAAGCTGTGAAAACGTTTCGTCGAAAAACGACTCTAAACGGGTGTTATGAACAAAATTAATTCGGCCAAGCCTTAGTACAAGTTTCAAATTTTTCTACGTACGTCCTTACGTACATACTCTGGAAATACGGGGTATAACAAATAACTATGCATTAATTGTATGAAAGAGTTTCAAGAGATTCGACGGAAAATCCTAATAAAGAAATTAGTTCCTAAACATTGTCATGCTAAGAACTAAAAACTAATTTAATATTCAACATAAACTGAATTAAAATAAAGGAAAGAAAAGAACTTGAACAATTCGATGTCTCCAATTGTAGCCTTTCCTCCGTTTCCTCCTCCAAAGTATGATATAAAGTAAGTTAAAATCTCTCCATAATGACAGGGTTTTAGGATTTTATATCTGAAAAAAATTGCGTTTCGGACCCTTTTACCCTTCTGAAATTCGGCCCAGAATATGGAAATTCCTGCGTCAGCACCGCCCTGCATTTTGGCGCCACGACGCCGAAACTACTGCAGCTCTCAGAACTTCCAGCGTCGTGGCCCTGCATTCTGGGGCCGCGGCGCTGTCGACGTAAAATTCCAGATTTCGTCTGATTTTTTTATTCTTCTCGGAACTTCTTAGGCTTCATTTCTTTGGGCTTTGTGTTAAGTATATTTTGTATACACTTTTGAGTCATTTTTAGTTAGTATTTTACTCATTTCGTTTGTGTTTAATATAGTATTAGGTTTGTTTTTCTTTCTTTTGAGTCACATCGATCATAAAGGAGGAAGTACATAATCAAGGATGAAATGAGCTTAATTGAGATGAAATTGCACATTAAAAGACCAAGAAATGAAGTCTAAAAAGTCCCGGGAAGTATAGAAGAAATCTGATGAAGTCCAGATGAAAACGATGAAAATTCGGGATGGGACGCCTCCAGCGCCGCGACGCCAGCCAGCAGCGCTGCGGCGCTAATAATAATGCATGGTCAGATTTTAGCGCAGCAGTTTCGGCGTCGTGGCGCCAGCCTGCAGGGCCACGGCGCCGAGGCGGAAAATCCGATTTTTTAGCCGAATTTCAGAGGGTGAAAAGGGTCTGAAGAGCAAGTTTTCTCAAGTATAAAACCCTAAAACTCTGCTCATTATGCCATACCTTATATCATACTTTTGGGAGGCAAGAAGGAGGCTACAATTGGAGAATCTTGTTCAAGTTCTTTTTCTTTCCCTTATTTTATTTCAATTTATGTTGGATTATAATTTAGTTCTTGACATGACAATGTTTAGGAGCTAATTACTTTAGTAGGATTTTCCATCGAATCTTCTTGAAACTCTTTCATATAGTTAATGCATAGTTATTGATTTCTTCTTCAGTATATTAAGATCTATTCAATATTGTTATGATTGCTTGATAATTAACTGGTCATTAATTGACATCACTTATATGATTTTAAATCAAAAGTCTGAAAGGTGAGATTTGAATATGGTGTAGTTGTCTAGACATAGGTTAAAATCGTGGACGGAAGTACCCCGATACTTGTGTAGTAATTAAGGTTATTGTTCTTAATCCTCTTGTGTGGTAAAATCTATCATAGAAATATAGAAGGTTTCTGCACAAGGTTGAGCTCTTGTATGTCTTAACCGGAATATAGTGACAGATTAGTTAACCTGCTATCTTAATAAGAAGAAGAAAAATCATTAGCATTGCATTAACGCGTGAAAGAGTGGATAGTTGAGGAGAGTGGAAGCCCTATTTCCATCATAACTGTTTTAAATCCCAAAGTATTATCATCTTTAGTTTATTTTCTGCACTTAGTTTTAGTCTTAGTCATAAATTCAAACTAAAGAACGTCAACCAAATAGATATTATAGATTAGATAATCGGTACTTGATAAATCAATCTATGTGAACGATAAACTCAGTCTTACAGATCTTTATTACTTGAACGATATGTAGACTTGCGTGAGCACTTAGAAATATCGCAACAAGTTTTTGTCGCTGTTGTCGGGGACTGACGTACTGTTAATATCGAACTATATATTATTATTTCTATTTTGGTTTTATTTTCTTTCTTTTTATTATTTTTATTTTAGAACATTCTGACGTGATCTGTTTGTTGTTTTTTATTAATCTCAGGAATTTGGTTTATGCGAAGTAGAAGAGAAGCTGACATTTCTATCCTTCTGAACCCTGAGATTGAGAGATTGTGCAGAAAGAACAGGAAAGAAAAGAGAATTGCTAATTCTTTAGCAATGGGTTATCAACAAAACAACAATTTAGTGAATGATGAGTTACTGCATGTCTTAAGACATGCCCTTGCAGTAAGGAGCTTGGGGACTATGTGATGTAGACTATTACAAGGGTGCAGACTTGCATCAGGCTTCCAGCTGTAGAAGCCAATAATTTTGAAATCAAATCAGTCATATTGCACATGGTTCAAAGCTCAGTTCAGTTTGGGGGACTACCTTCTGAATATCCCCATTTGCATCTAGCAAATTTTCTAGAGTTGTGTGCAACTTTTAAGTACAATGGTGTTACTGATAATGTCATTTGGTTGAGACTCTTCCCATTCTCACTCAGGGATAGAGCAAAGTGTTGGCTGAACTCATTACAAGCGAACTCTATCACTACCTGGCAAGACTTAGCACAAAAGTTTCTTGCCAAGTTCTTCCCCCCAGCTAAGGCGGCGAGACTCAGAGGTGAGTTGAATAACTTTTATCAGCTGGAGGGAGAATCACTATATGATGCATGAGAGCGGTTTAAAGATTTGCAGAGAAAGTGCCCACATCATGGGATTGAGAAGTGGATGCTAGTCCATATAGTTTACAATGGGATGTGTGGTACAACTCTTACCATTATTGATGCTGCAGCAGGGGGAACATTCATGAGAAAGAGTGTCAATGAGGCACATGATTTGTTAGAAGACATGGCCACAAACAACCATCAGGGGGCCGATGAGAGAGCAATGAACAGTAGGAAAGTGGCTAGGATGCATGAGTTAGATGCTATTACTGCATTGACTGTGCAGGTTGCCACTTTGACAAAACAGATGCAGCAGAGCACCATGGCAGTTAAAGCGGTTCAGACACCAGTGAGATGTGAAATCTATGGGGGTCCTCATACTTTTGATAGGTGTACAGTAGTAGACCCGAATAATGTGCCCATGGAGCAGGTTCATGCAGTGGAGAATTTTCAGAGGCCCTACAACAATCCATTCTCCAACACATATAATCCGGGGTGGAGAAATCACCCAAATTTTTCATGGAAGAATGAACAAGGGCAGCAACCACAATTTCAGGCATCATCCTCACAGCAGTTCAGCCCACCAGACCCACAAGAGAAGCAGAGTGAGTTGCAAGCAGCTTTGTTGACCCTGACAAATTCCCAGACTCAGTTCATGACAGAAACCAGATCATCCATCAGGAATTTGGAGACACAGGTGGAACAACTAGCTAACATGCTGAACAACAGAGAGCAAGGGAATCTTCCCAGCAATAATGTGGTGAACCCATGAGAATAGTGTCAATCAATTAGCTTGAGGAGTGGGAAGCAGTTAGAGCAGGTTACACCCCAGCCAGTGATTGAACAGGAGAATGAGTTGGAGAAAACAGTTGAGGCAGAGAAAGAGGGGGTTACTGAGGACCGCCCTAATGTAGAGAGAGCTCCACCAGCAGTCATGAGAGAATATGTAGAAAAAATTCCTTACCCTCAAAGCCTGCAGAAGAAGACTTTGGATAAGAAATTTTTGAAATTTTTAGAAGTATTCAAAAAACTGCATATCAATCTTCCATTCATTGAAGCTTTGGAGCAGATGTCAGCTTATGTGAAGTTCATGAAAGACATCCTGTTTAAGAAGATGAAGCTGGCTGACTATGAGATAATAGCGCTGACAGAGGAGTGCAGTGCTATCTTGCAGAAGAAACTCCCCCCTAAGTTGAAATATTCAGAGAGTTTCACCTTACCTTGCACCATAGGGAAGGTTACATGCAAAAAGGCTTTATGTGATTTGGGAGCAAGTGTCAACCTGATGCCCCTCTCTGTGTTTAGAAGAATTGGTTTGGGGGAGGAGAGACCAACCACAGTCACTCTGTAGTTAGCTGATCGATCAATTGTGCATCCCCAAGGAATAATTGAAGATATGTTGGTACAATTGGGTAAATTCATCCTTCCTGCTGATTTCCTCATCTTAGACATGGATGAAGATGAAAATATGCCCATGATCCTAGGGAGACCATTCCTATCCACAGGGAGAGCCCTCATTGATGTTGAAAAGGGGGAGTTAAAACTGAGAGTTCAAGGTGAGGAAATGGTATTCAAAGTTTGTAGACCACCCAATGAACCTCAAATAAATGATATATGCTTTACCATTGGGATAGCTGACAAGGGTGAAGCTGAGAACAGTCTCACAAGTACTGATGCTTGTGGGAGACCATTACAACAATGTAAGAATTTTGCACCCATGAATGATGTGGTGGATGAGAACAAGGTAATGAACCCTTCTGAAATAAGCCCTGTGAAAAATAAAAGGAGAAGGAGGAGGAAAATGATGCTGAAATGCATATGCGGAGGGGATACTCCACCCCCTTGATTTAGTAAGTAACATGTGTCCGACTAAAAGACGTTAAAGACAACGCTACTTGGGAGGCAACCCAATATTTTTTATTATGTTATTTCAATTCTTGTTTTAGTTGTTATTTTTATCTTGAACAGTCTCACGGTCTTGGGTTTTATCTTATTTTTTAATGACATGTGGACTAGGAACTGACCCTGACTGGAAAAAAAGGATAAAAAACGCTGGAATTCGGAAAATCAAGCACAGCGCCGTGGTGCTGAAACTTCAGAGAGTCCAGATCATTTGCAATTTCCAGAATTTCCTTCCAGACCTCCGTTATGACCGATGTTTTGTGTCAGTAATTTGTCCCTTTATTTTTAGTATTCACACATTAGGGACAATGTGTCGATTAAGTTTGGGGGGTGTCTTATTTTGTTTTATTGTTTTGTTTTTGAGTCTTTTTTTATTTTCTTTGTGTTGTTTTGTGTGTTTTTTAGTCAGTTTTTTTTATGGATCATGCATGTTGTAGTTGCTAAAGATATTGAGTGGATAAAGTGGGATAATGTAATGGAATTAAAAGCGAAAATTTGTGTGCTTAAGTTAGATATGCCAAAAATTTATGACATCTAATTATTTGAGATATTTGTGCTTAGCCTATGTGTGTCAGTTATGGAAAGAAAGGTTGAAAAATGTCTAGAAAATCTGGTTGCTTGTTATTTGAGGAGAAATAATTGAGATGTACATATTTAGGGAGATGATTTAGGTATTTCTTTGATAACCCTTTTGACCATTCACTACCTACCCTGACATGAATTGTATCACTAGTCAGCCCCTTTGAGCCTAAAATAAGATCTTTCTTTGACACCATATGATTCATTTGCTGTGTCATAAGTAATAATGGAAAACTATTGGAATGAAAAGTGTTGAAAAAGAAACAAGAAGAGAGTGAAAAATTTGATGCACCCCAATGAAAACTATGCAAAAGTTGAAGTTTGGGGGTGCTTGTTATTTATAATGTATTTAATTCTCTCAAAAGAAAAGAGGGGGAAAATAGGTATGAGACTTAAAAAGAAAGTCAAAAAGAAGGAAAATGAGTTGAATGAAAAATGCTTATGGTGCGTAATGTGAGCCTAAATGCCTACTTTTACCTACCTCATCCTAAGCCTACATTACAACCCTTGAAAGTCCTGATGATCTTTAATATGTATATATATGATTAGTGGAGAATAACAAGTAAACAGGTCTGTAGTATTTTGGGAAATATGGAATGAAATTGGCATGCATAGATTAGTTGTTTGTATTCCCAGTGATTGTGATCTAAGTGAATTTACGAAATATCTAACTTGAAATTCTAGATTGCTGAAAATTCATGCTATATATGTTCTAACATATTATCCCAACTTTCATTCATGATTTTGAAGAAGCATTGCTATAACTACTTGATCCATTTCATAGATTCTTTGTTTTTGTTTTTATTTATTGTTTAATGGTTTACTCGAGGGCGAGTAAAGTGTAAGTTTGGGGTGTTTGTTAAGTGTATTTTGTATACACTTTTGAGTCATTTTTAGTTAGTATTTTACTCATTTCGTTTGTGTTTAGTATAATATTATGTTGGTTTTTCTTTCTTTTGAGTCACATCGATCATAAAAGAGGAAGTACATAATAAAGGATGAAATGAGCTTAATTGAGATGAAATTGCACATTAAAAGTCCAAGAAATGAAGTCTAAGAAGTCCCGATAAGTATAGAAGAAATTTGATGAAGTCCAGACGAAAAACGACAAAAATCCGAGATGGGACGCCGCCAGCGCCAGCCAGCAGCCTCGCGGCGCCAATAATACTGCGTGGTCTGATTTTGTGCAGGATTTTCGGCGCCGTGGCGCTAGCCTGCAGGGCCACGGCGCCGAGGCAGAAAATTTTATTTTTGGGCCGAATTTCAGAGGGTTAAAAGGGTCTGAAACGTAAGTTTTCTCAAGTAGAAAACTCAAAACCCCGTTCATTATGTCACCTTATGCCATATTACAAATCATACTTTTGGAAGGCAAGAAGGAGGCTACAATTGGAGACAATTGTTCAAGTTCTTTTTATTTCCCTTATTTTATTTCAGTTTATGTTGGATTGTAATTTAGTTCTTGACATGACAATGTTTAGGAGCTAATTACTTTAGTAGGGTTTTCCATCGAATCTTCTTGAAACTCTTTCATATAGTTAATGCATAGTTATTGATTTCTTCTTCAGCATATTAAGATCTATTCAATATTGTTGTGATTGCTTGATAATTAACTGGTCATTAATTGTCATCACTTATATGATTTCAAATCAAAAGTCTGAAAGGTGAGATTTGAATATGGTGTAGTTGTCTAGACATAGGTTAAAATCGTGGACGAAAGTACCCCGATACTTGTGTAGTAATTAAGGTTATTGTTCTTAATCCTCCTGTGTGGTAAAATCTATCATAGAAATATAGAATATTTCTGCACAAGGTTGAGCTCTTGTATGTCCTAACCGGAATATAATGACAGATTAGTTAACCTGCTATCTTAATAAGAAGAAGAAAAATCATTAGCATTGCATTAACGCGTGAAAGAGTGGATAGTTGAGGAGAGTGGAAGCCCTATTTCCATCATAACTATTTTAAATCCCAAAGTATTATCATCTTTAGTTTATTTTCTGCACTTAGTTTTAGTCTTAGTCACAAATCCAAACTAAAGAACGTCAACCAAATAGATACTATAGATTAGATAATCGGTACTTGACAAACCAGTCTTTGTGGAAGATAAACTCGGTCTTACAGATCTTTATTACTTGAATGATATGTAGACTTGCGTAAGCACTTAGAAATATCGCAACACTTTTCTTGTGCAATTTCATCTCAATTAATCTCATTTCATCCTCAATTTTGTATTTTCTCCTTTATGACCGCTGTGACTCAAAAGAAAGACAAACAACCCTAATACTATAGTAAACACAAACGAAAAGAGGAAAATACTAACTAAAACAGAACACAAAAGAGTATATGAAATTGACTCAACAAACACCCCCAAACTTACACTTTACTCGCCCTCTAGTAAAACACTAAACAAAAACAAAATCAAATAAAAGATTCTATGAAATGGATCAAGTAGCTATAGAATGCTGCCTCACAATCATGGATGAAACTGAGATAATATGTTAGAACATACATAACATGAATATTTAGCAATCTAGAATTTCAAGTTAGATATTTCGCAAATTCACTTAGATCATAATTTCTGGAAATACAAACACATAACCTATGCATATCAATTTCATTCCATCTTTCCCAAAATTCTATAGAACTGTTTACTTGCTATTCTCCACTAATCATAGACATACACATTAGAAATCATCAGGACTTTCAAGGGTTGTAATGTAGGCTTAGACAGAGGTATGTAAAAGTAGACATTTAGGCTCAATTACGTATCATAAGCATTTTTCATTCAACTCATTTTTCCTTCTTTTTGACTTTCTTTTTAATCTCATACCTATTTTCTCCCCTTTTATATTTCGAGAGAATGAAACACATTATCAATAACAAGCACCCCCAAACTTCAACTTTTGCATTTTTCATTGGGGTGCATCAAATTTTCACTCTCTTTTTATTTCTTTTTCAACACTTTTCATTCCAATAATTTTCCATTATTACTATGGCACAGCTAAGGAATCATAGGATGTCAAACAAAGATATTATTTTAGGCTCAAAGGGGCTGACTAGTGATACAATTTATGTCAGGATAGGTAATGAACGGTAAAAAGGATTATCAAGGAATGCCTGAATCATTTCCCTAAACATGTATATCTTAACTATTTCGCTCAAATAACAAGTAAACATATTCTTTAGACATTTTCAACCTTTCTTTCCATAATTGACAAGACATAGGCTAAACACAAATATCCCAATTAATTAGATGTCATAATTTTTTGGCATATCTAACTTAAGCACACAGATTTTTATTTTTAATTCCATTACATTATCCCACTTTATCCACTCAATATCTTTAGCAACTACAACATACATGATCAATAAAAAAATTATGACTCACAAACACATAAAACAGACAAAAAGACAACAAAATGACTCAAAACAAACATAAGACCAAACATAAGACAAAGTAAGATCCCCCAAACTTAATCGACACATTGTCCCCAATGTGTAAATACTAAAAATAAAGGGACAACTTACTGACATAAAATAGCGGTCACAACGGAGCTCTTGGAGTAAATTCTTGAAATTGCATAGGTGTCACATCTTTGAACATTCAGGAAAAATATTTGTGCACAAAGCCGAAGGAGGCGTCGCGGCTCTTGGACCATGCACTGCGGCTTTAATTCCTTGAAAAAATCACTGGAGCTACTGCCACAGAGGCACCGCGGCGCTTCTGACCTGCGCCGCGGCCCTAATTCATCGATCAGATTCTAGTGTCTCCAGTTTTCTACATTTTTTGCCCTTTTCTCTTCAGAGTTAGTTCCCAATCCACCTGCCATAAATAACATACCAACATACCAGATCGTGAGACTCTTCAAGACAAAATAAAACAACTAAAAATAAAAATGTAAATATCATAATTAAAACATTGGGTTGCCTCCCAAGTAGCAATGTCTTTAACGTCATTTAGCCGGACACAATTTTCTTACTCAATCAAGGGGGTAGAGTATCCCCTCCGCATATCCATTTCAGTATCATTCTCTTTCTCCTCCTCTTCTTTTTCAGAGTTACTTTCAGAAGAGTTCATTCTTTTTTCATCATTTGCGGCTTTAGAAGTCTTACCATCAAGTTTTTCACGTTGCTTTAATGTTACCCCACGTGCATTAGTACTTGTGGGTCTTTTCTCAGACACAACATTTTCAACTACCTCAATAGCAAAACAACTATCATAAACTTGTGGTTTAGTGGGTAGTCTGAGAACTTTGAAGGTCATCTCCTCATCTTGAACTCTTAGCTTTAGCTCTCCCTTCTCGACATTAATAAGCGCCCTCCCTGTCGCTAGGAATGGTCTCCCAAGGATCATTGGAATATTCTCGTCTTCCTCTATATCAAGGATGAGGAAATCAACAGGTAAGATAAATTTGCCCACTTTCACCAATACATCTTCAATTATTCCTCGGGGATGCACTATAGAGCGATCAGCTAGCTGCAAGTTGATTTGTCACGACCCGTTCCGGGGCCCGTGACTGGTGCCTTACCCGGGCACCTAAGTAGTCATACATCAGAGTAATCAGCGGAATAAAATTAAAAAAAAACATGAAACAAATGTAAAATGAGACATAGTTTATCTGAGAAAAAGTCGCCTTTCGGCATATATATATATATATAAACAAGTCTGGCAGTTACATCCCAACTGTACAATAGGACTACATACCTCTAAGAAGATAAACCACTATGGCGGGACAGGGCCCCACCATACCCTGAATGTAAATATATCTACAACACCAGGGAGAACCATACCAAAAGTCGAGCCTCCGGAGAAGATGGAGCTCCTGACACCAAAGCAAAGATCCTAAGGATGCAGATCTAGCACTGCTTTCCTTACTGCGGATGAACGCACTTCAAGGAGGTCGACAACAGTACCAAGTATGTGAAACTGTAAAGTACTTTAAATGAAATCAAATCATTTTAAAACCAATTTTTACAAATATGTACGAAACAACCAATGTAACCGCACATAGTGCCACATCACGCATAAAGAACAATAATGTAAACTATAATGTGTCTTTTCTAGCCGTGAATAATCAAGCAAGGCCAATCGCCCATAGTATCATTATGCATGCCTAATCCTCGACTCCAGAGTCCGCATAGCCACCTAGGCCCGCATGAGGCATTCCCGCATCGAGGGTAGCTACTCGCGATCGCCCCGACTCGTAGTCCGCATGGCCACATAATCGCATGAGGTATTCCCCGCACACTAACACGAACTCTCGTAGCTCCGCATAGGTCCTGGACCCGCATGAGGCATCCTCGACGGGGCAGCTTAACCCCGATATCATGTCAAGAGCGAGTGGCATAATACTAACATAACGGCTTATCGTTAAACAACGTAAGCACAATAAGAATAACCTCTTTATACAAACGTTTACAAGACACTAACACACATAGCATCATAATATGTCTACTCATCAAACCATCTTACTATACTTTCCAGAAATCAATACAAGTCTTTCATAAACACATAAGTAAACCGTTCCTTTTATCTTTCTTAAGTCGTTATACCTAACTTCCCATAAAGCTAGTATAACTCTTAAGCTTTTTGTTTAAAAACCAAGTATTACTCTTCTTTCAAAAATGATTCATAATTCTTTTGAAATACTTCAAGATTCTTTATCATTTAGACTCAAGTCAAAGACGTCACGTAAAACCATGTTCAGTTAACACACGTACGTCTACCGTACTATAAATATATTTTAAAATATCATGCTCAAGAGGATAGGAAGAATCACATACCTTCTCGGCGAAATCCACCTGCCAAGTCGAGTATGTCGCTCGCAGAGTATCAACCTATAATATTCAAATACGTCTATCAACGTCTAGACTACTCTGTAGGATATTCTAAGGTATGTTCTTAATTCTACGGAAAATCAGCATTTCACCCACAAACTACTCAAGTTCATCAGAATACAGTCATATGTAAGTACAGTTCAATCTTCTTTAATATTCTTCTGATGTGATTTCAGTTCAATTCTTTAATATCCTTCTATGTATCTTATACTTATTTCTATACTACTACAGTATGTAATCTCCAATTACAATAGAAGGATAGGATTATTTACCTCGATAAGCCCAAAATTATCCAAGATATAAGTCGATCCTGAGCAAGGTTTAGCTCCTAACTGACGCCCAATCCGCTCCAAGAAACCCTTAGAAGTTTCTACACAACTTCTACTTACTACTTCAACCAACTATGAAGTTTCTCCTAGGGTTTCGTTTAGTGACTAATGGATATAAGGTAGTATTTCCGGGCTCTACGTATAGAGGTAACTTTGGAATACTACAATGGTATAAGGCTAAGGTATTTTGGAATAGTAACAATACTTGAGAGTATTTTCTACCAAGGGGTGTTTGGCTAGCTCACTAGAGTGGGGAGAGGGCTTTGACGAAGCTCACAAGGGAGAAGGGAGTTTTCAAGACTTGGAAAATATTTGTGGATGAAGAATTCTTTGCAACTTAGGGGGTATTTATAGGATTTTCAAGGGCCAAGATTAAGGCAAGTGGAGGGCAAGTGGAGGGTGTAGATTTACACATGTGTACCTTATCCATCTACTCCAAAAATACACAAAATATCCTACCTAACCTTGACCAATGTTTAAGCCATTTTTCTTGACAAAAACGTGCCATGAAATCGTCCACAATTCCGCCAACTTGAGGGTGACACATGTCGCCCTCTCGTTGGTCCAAAATATTTCATCTCTCGGAAAAATCCGCAAAAATAATAAATGTCGCTACCGTAATTTTCCCTTCGCAAGGTTTGGAAAACTTTTCATCGAAAAATAATTCTTTTCGGGGGTTGTGCACAATTTTCGTCCCTTGCCTAACTTAAGGCTTAAACTTTCAGACGCACGCCTCACGCACGACTGAAATACGGGTATAACATTCTCCCCTCCTTAGAAACATTCGTCCCGAATGTTCCTTCCCAAGACATACAACGATAAAGTTCCTCATAACTTAAACAGTTTGCAAATGCCACACATGGCCACAATACAACACTTAAGCAAATATGTCAAAGAAAATTTACAAGTAGGAAAGTGAGTTACCTGGAGGTGTGGGGAATAGGTGAAGATACTTCTGCCTCATGTCCTCCTCAGCTTCCCACGTCATCTCCTCCCTGAGCTCGTTCCGCCACAAGACTTTGACGGCCACGCCCCGTCCGCAGACGCCTAACTCGACGATCGATTATCGCTATGGAATCTCCTCATACGATAACCCTTCGTCACCGACATCGTCAATCGGTGTACCCTAGATGGATCCCGATACATCTCTCAAAGATAGAAACATGAAAACCGGATGATCGCCTCAAGATCGGACGGCAGATCCAACTCATAGTAACCTCGCTTACCTCGCGACAACTGATACGACCCAATGTACTGGCCGAAGTTTCCTTTCTTCCCGAATCTCATCACACCCTTCATGGGTGACACCTTCAGAAAACCCAATCATCAACCTCAAACTCCGGATGCCGACGACGATGATCCGTGATACGACTGGCCGACTCGAGCCGCCAAGAATCGCCCCGATAAGCTTTACCTTATCCATCGTCACGAACTGTGTCTGGTCCCACTAATCGCACTCGCCTACATCAAACCAGCTTATCGCGACCGCACTTCCTCCCATACAAGGCCTCATAAGCGCATTGTCGCGCTCTTTTCCGGCCATGCATTTTTATTTAAACTCACGCTCAAATTAAAAGGTTAGAAAAATAAAATAATAAAATGATATTAATGTCCAAAAATGCTTAAAGGGTTTAAAAATGCTAAAGGATGCCAAAATTGCAAAAAGAGGCTAAAAGTGCAAAAGAGTCTTTGAAATGCTAAAAGGGTTGCTAGAATGCTAAAGGTTCATGAGTCGCCACCTAATTAATTCGTGAATTAGGACACCTAAATGTTTAACTAGTTTAAAGTAAAACATTAACTCCATTTTAATGGTCCGCTAAACTTAATGAGATTAGGTAAGGGTTCTTTATTAATCTAGAGGAAGGGGTTAGGCACCCTCTAAGATCCGCTTAACTTGCGTTGTCTGCCAAACCTAGGGTAATTATTATTTTAAAAATGCAAAAATAAAAGCTACACCGCTTAGTAAAATGTTTAGGAAAAAGTGCTAAAATGTTTAAAAGACTTAAAGATTTCTAAAGGTCAAGGTGCTAAATGGAAAAGTCGCTAGGGTGCTAAAGGTATTTATATTATTTATAAAGGTGGTGTAAAATTGATTTATCACGATGCATGCATTTTATAAAGGATTTGAAGGACTTGTGCTACATGTAGAGTTTAAAAGTGTTCATTTACTTTTATTTATGAATAAGTGACGCGAAACTAATTTATAAGCTAAAGGCATGCACTTACTTGAAAATTTGATTTATGTGGCCTAGCGTAAAAGACGGTGATCATTTGACAAGTTTAGTCATGCGTGGCAATCCTAAAATAATTAACTTAAAGGGAAGCAAATTTCTAGTATCCAACTATTCGCTAATTTATTGATTCAAGATTCAATTATTCTAAGTGTTCTAATAATTAATGTAGCGTTAGACAATTAATTACAACAAATGAATAGGGAAGGATATGAATTAACAATGGTAACTCGAAGAATGGCGATATCCTTTCGCCGCGGTTTGGAAATTCCTATGCTAGATGAGTGCACATAAATGTGGGCCTTCTTTTGAAGTAGCTCAAGATGAGTTTCGCCGTGAAACTCTTTATTTTTGCTCCGGTGCGTGCCCTTCTCCGGGCAGCGAACCGAGGCAGCGTATCAAGCCGTCGGAGCCACTCGTCGGGTATTGCGATGCGATTGAAGGCGAGATTTAGTTGTTGGTTTCTTTCAGGACTAAAAGGATTTGAACCTCCTATTCTGCGATGCTAAGGTTTCGACCGAGCCCCTAGTTGATGCTCTCAACTGAGTTCTATTGCCTATGTTTTTTAGGTGCTCTCCCCATCATTGAACGATCCCTTTGCATGTGTTTATGTAGCCCCCCTTCGGGTTCTATGTTTGGTATGCATTTAAGGCTGAGATTTCTATGCCTATTCTTGCTCTGAATTCGCACGATTCGCACTTGATATGCTACTGATTTCATATTGATTCTTCCATTTTGTTGACGAGATTTGGGGTGTGTTTATGGTAAGAAATCACTGAAGACGTGTGTGCAGGTGAAGGGAAAGGAAAGTCGCCGGATTCTCAGGCGAGAATCACGGCGACGAAGGCGTGAGGTGAAGTTGCGGCTGCTTCGTTTTTTAGGGTTCTTCGCGTTTTTCTTTAAGTGGAGGACGATGAGGGGAATAAGGGAAAAGGGCTGAGGGGCTTTTGGGCTGAGCGTTGTAATAGATTTGAGGGGGGGGTTGGGCTTCATGCCTGGGACGATCCGCCAGCGGTCAATGGGTAGAATTACTTGGGGTTTAATTAAGTGTTAGTTTTAGGTGTATTATGTAGAGTTAATTAATTAATTAGCTAGTTAATTCTAGGTAAGTGTATTATTAATTAATTAGTGCAAATGTGATTAAATTAATTAGGTGCTTTATTAAAATTAATCTAGGTGCTACATTAGTCTAATTATTTAGGTGCTAAATGCGGGCGCGTTATTTTAACTAATGCTTAATACTTTGGAATGCGACGCTATTATTAAAAATCTTATTATGCGAAGTTAAATTAAAATTAAAATGAGCTTAGATTGAATTATTTAAATGCTAATGCAAATATGATTTTTAAGAATTGTTTAATGCTTTATAAATGCGGTGCTATTAAATGCATATATATCAGATTAAAATTGATTTTTAAACTACAAATGATTACTAATAAATGCGGCCATGCTACCTGACACGACGTTATCGCTAAATTATTTATTTTATGTATTTATTAATCATTTAAGAATTACGACAAAGCTTAAAGTTAATAAATGCGGGCGCGGGACTCTAAGTGCTTAAAACTCTACGTAAGACGCGATTAAATTAATAAATTAATTATTAATGCATGTATTTATGTTTTATTGTTGTATTTTATTATAAAAAATCCCTAAAAAATTATTTTACAAAATTAGTGTAATTTTATAGTTAATGGCTGGACGGGAGGGTCAAAATTGTGTCAGCAGATGTCCTCTTTGTATGGAGATGATGGAAGAATCTTGGACAAAGACGTTGACTCATGCCAATTTTGTCTCGATCTTCGAACTGCAGAATGTCAGGCGGTAGATAAGGTGACAAAAATCAAACCGCCCCGGTCGAGTTATGACGACACTGGGTTACCATGGTCGAAACACCAAGGCAGGCTAACGCGGACTCAACGATGTCCCAGTGTCGAGTTATGACGACACTGGGCTACCATGGTCAAAACACCAAGGCGGGCTAATGCGGGCTTAAAAATGTCGATGTCGAGTTATGATGACATCGGGTTATGGTGCAAAAGTAAAAGAAAATAAGCGCTTGAACACGGGTGTACCGCTATGGCTTGTGCTTTGGGTTCTATGGTGATGTGAGCGAGTGGACCGACGCTGAGGTCGCTACGCCAATCGTTGGGAAGGTTGGCCCCAACATTGCCCTGTCAGAAGAGAAAATCCACGTTGTGCTCCTGCCGCATGCTAAGACTTGAACGAGCGGTTAGTGCATAAATCGCTAAGGCAAAATAATTTTAAAAACAATGAATCGTGAATAGAAAAGATTATCTGTAAAACGCGATGCTGTTGTGTTGATGCGATTTTGCGAACTTTGTGACTTTCGCCCCGACGACGCGTGTTGCGATTGTGAACGCGTATATTGTCCTTGCTGCAATTGTCCCGTGTACTAAAGCTCAAGAAAGAGTTAGTGCATCAACGCTAAGACGTAATAATAAAGCATGCGTAAGAAATGCAATTTCGGAGTATAGAAATCGCCCTGCGTGATATCACGATGGCGTCGTTTGACTTGTCGTCGTTTCGGACTTGTCGCCGTTTTGGACGCGAGTCGTTTCGACTCGAGTCGCCGGACTTGTCGCCGTTTTGGACTTGTCGTCGCCGGACGTGGCGTCCGCTTTCGACGCGAGTCGCTTTCGACCGAGTCGCTTTCGACTTGTCGCCGTTTCGACTTGTCGTCGTTTTGGACGTGGCGCCGTTTTCGACGCGAGTCGCCGGACCGAGTCGCTTTCGACTCGACGCCGTTGGACGTGGTGTCGTTTTCGGACTTAGCGTCGTTTTTGGACGTGGCGTCGTTTTCGGGCGCGGAGTCGTTTTCGGACTCGACGTCGTTTTTGGACGTGGCGTCGTTTTTGGACTTGTTGCTGCTGCTCCTGTAGACTTAAAGCTCAAGGAAGAGTTAGTGCATAACTGCTAAGACAGAATAGTAAAGCATGAATGATAAAAATGCAATTTCGAGAACAGAGAAAATCTTCCTTATGTAATATGCTGCTGTTGGCGTCGTTGCGTGGACTCGCTGATCACGTCGTTGTCTGGACGTTTTGTTGCTGATAACGTCGTTGCCTGGACGTGTTGCTGCTCCTGTAGAATAAATGCTCCTGCAAGCTAAGCTTGAGAAAACGTTAGTGTATACCTGTTTAAACCAAATGATAAATATATATGAGAAGTACAATTTTAGGGGTAGAGATGTCGTCCCTGATATGTGAATGCTGAGATGTTGTGGGTGCTGAGATGTCGTTGTTGTGTGCGAATTTGACTTTGTGTCCGAGCTGATGCGCTCGGCTTTGTTGCGGAACTTTGAGTTTTGACTGCTGATTCTGCTTTTGCTGCTTCTTTCTGCTTTTGCCGTATTTTGCTTCTGCTAATATGAAGAACTTTGTTGTATCCTCCGCTAATATGAAGGACCTGCGCTCAAAGAAAGTTTTGTGAGTTTTGGGGGGGGGCGGTTGATCCGCGTTGACCTTAGACTCTTGATGCTCGGATGTCTGTCTTGTTTGGACTCATCACCCCTGCCTGGTTTCCTACCTTGTCCCAGTTTTGAAAAGGGTGTTTGGCCTGAGGGGGTCTCAATGGAGTTGCTCGTATGTTATGTGCATTCTTGTTATTTTAGAACGAAGGGAAAGTTTCCTAATGGTGTGACCGAAGCCGATTTAGGCCGCCTACGTATCCCCATGAGGGAATCAGGTCATGACGTAGTTCATTACAAGCGAATTTTGGGTGAAAAATTAAAATTTCTAGATGTGGGACCGAAGCCGAGACGGCCGCCTACGTATCCACCAAGGGAATCAGGTCAAACGTAGTTCCAATTATTACATATAAAGGGCAAAATGCATTAAACTAACTATTTCAGGACTCAGCGGGCCGAGGCAGGGGCGCGAGTCCTCTTCTTCTTGCTCTGTGTCTTCAACGGCTGGGTCTTCAGCAGGATCACCTCTTGCAGCACACAACTAGACGAATGACTTATTCAATGGTTAAACAATCTCCGGCAAGGAGCACCTCCTTTTCTATGGCGGTTGGTTGATGTTTCAACTTTCTTCCCTTTACGGGCTGGCGTAATAGTCCCTTCCAGACTGTCTTCTTCATTTTCAGCTATCATGCTCATACGGGCGCCTTCAGAACCTAAGAAAGTTATTATTTGCATTGAGAGGAGCATCTTTCACCGAATGACTCTTCTTCGATTAATTCCTCTACTCGCCCTCGAGTGTATAGCAATTTCGATGTCGTGTCCTCCGCACCGAGTGGTATGCACAATGTTTTGTCTTATCGTGCCCTGGAAGTGGGCCCGGAGTATTTCGGGAATTGGATGGAGTATTCCCGCGCTTTCGACTCTCATACACTCGAGCTATGGGCTCGGCTAAAGGTGTATAGGTTTTGTTGGTTTTCTTTCGCATCTACGCGGGTTTGGGTCCGTTTGAGCGCGGGTTCGTGATTGTGGTGAGTATTTTGGGTATCTTTGGTTGGGTATGGTAAATGATATGGGTAGCGCAGATCTTGATAATATGACCGGATTTTGAGTGCTTTGCACGGGCGCGTGGGCTTTGGTATATTGGATGTTGTTCGCCTATGCTCCGAATGACCGTGATGGAGGTGATGATCTCTTCTCCTTTCGGGAGGTACCTCCGATGGAATTTGATCGCATCCGCTCGCTAGTTCGTAGGTCGTCAAGTTTGTAATCCCGCTGTCTTAATGTTTCTTCCACGGTCGCCATTCTACGACTTTCGCAAAACTTCGCCAATTACACCGATCATTCTTTCATAATATGTCGCGTCTTTCAACGATCGCACAAACAAAGTGGTCATTTCGCTCTGCCATCGAGGCTGAACCTTCGCTGCTTCTGACCGCCACCTCAGGGCGTATTCCCTGAAGGTTTCTGTGGATTTCTTTTCAAGCTTCATAAGATAAAATCTGTCCAGGACAGTGTCAGTGTTGAATCTAAATCTATCCATGAAATCTTGTGCCATGGCATTCCAACCGCCCCATTTTCGAGGGTCTTGGCATGTGTACCCCAAATACCACCGGTTAGACTCGATGAATAGCTTCATGATGATTGCTGGATTTTTACCAACTCCAATCAATTTATCACAATATGACCTTAGATGAGCTCGAGGATTCCCTTCCATCAACATGTCAAATTTGGGCACCTTGTACTTGCGTAATTCAACGTCGGGGTGCATGCATAAGTTTTCATATTCTAAACCTTCTTCCCCTTTGTTCATTTGAATGCTTTTGAATGCCTCTTTCAAGCTACGGATTTCTTTTGCCACATTTTCATCAGCTCTAGCTCTGTCCGCCGCTCCATTTCCTTGTATCGACCGTTTCTCGAGGACGCATGCACAATAAATGGTTGGCTTTCGGTCGGATGTGCTAATCCTCATATTGTTTGTGTGCCATCCGCTCGTATTGTGGCTTGGCAATTTGGGTGAGTCGGGAGATATAAGTAGGTGGAGGTTGAGATATGTATGTAGTGAACGGATCATTTTGAGGTCGGCTTGCAAATTGACCAGGGTGAGTGACATTTGGTGTGAGCTGGTATGTCGCGGCCTCTGGGAGCTTTGGAGAAGTGAGGCTCAGGGCTTGTGGATACGATTGCATTTGTCCCTTGCTCGGGAGTGGTGCATTCAAGCTAATAGACAGGTTTGTGATGTTTCGGAGCCTTTCTATTTCGGCCAGATGATTTCCATTTGCCGCAATAGTGTGGCGAGGTGTTGATCATTGGTGTTTCGCTACGACGCCTCTGCATCCTCTACATGAACGGGGATGAGTCCTAAGTTGTTTCGTTCTGGTGCTTCTGGATTAGTCATTTATTGGATGATTGTGCTTCTACTAGTCAACGCGAATCAACCTTTTGGGGAATAAGCTGGGCAAAAATAAACCTTTAACAAATGAAACCAACCAAGTTAGTATAATATGCAAAGCTGCGGGCAATATATACAAATAAGCAAATTGCAAATCAAGTGCGTGTTCTAACATGTTTGGGACCTCTTTATGCCAGAGGTAGGTCTAAACGCCAGATATGCGAGATTATGATAAGTTTGTCCAAGCCACCCAACTGTAATGCTTTCGTTGGAAATGGCGACCAAATGACGGTGCACTTTTCCCAATTTCAGCATGTCATGATTGGGTTTGGATTTTTCTGTCATCGCCACGCTACACATAATATGCTGGTTGGTCGTTGGGTTGAGAAACCCGTCGACAAGTTTGGTGTCTTCCTAATTGTGGTGTCGACGCCAAGGACCGACCCACCTAAGGTAAATGCATGCATGCCCTAAAATAAGGGTGGTATAGCTCTATCTTAAGTTTTCTAAGATTTGGCTTTACCAGACGCAAGGTTCCCGAGCGGACAACTCGAGTGAGAAGGCTACGCGGCTGATCAGACGAACCGATCTAACTCCGCGCAGGCGCCAACTCTCTTAAAATTTGGGTATTTGAAGAAATTTGCGGGTGCGCGGAGCACACCAGCGCGTGAGTGTGTGATTTGTGTGAATTTTCCAGAATGGAAGAAATATGAGCGGAATGCCAGTTTAGGGAAAGCAGTAAAGCAGGTAGCAATTTAGAATAAACAAAACAAAATACAGCACACAAAAATTAAATGCAAAAGTAATTGCCAAATAATTATCCTAGGTTTGTTGTGGTTAAGAACCTAAAATCCCCAGTGAAGTCGCCATTTCTGTCGCGCCCTTTTCCGGCCGCGGCATTTTTATTTAAACTCCTGCTGCTCAAATTAAAAGGTTAGAAAAATAAAATAATAAAATGCTATTAATGTCCAAAAATGCTTAAAGGTTTTAAAAATGCTAAAGGATGCCAAAATTGCAAAAAGAGGCTAAAAGTGCAAAAGAGTGCTGAAATGCTAAAAGGGTTGCTAGAATGCTAAAGGTTCGCGGAGTCGCCACCTAATTAATTCGGGTGAATTAGGACACCTAAATGTTTAACTAGTTTAAAGTAAAACATTAACTCCATTTTAATGGTCTGCTAAACTTAATGAGATTCTGGGTAAGGGTTCTTTATTAATCTAGAGGGAAGGGGTTAGGCACCCTCTAAGATCCGCTAACTTGCGGTTGTCCTGCCAAACCTAGGGTAATTATTATTTTAAAAAAATGCAAAAATAAAAGCTACACCTGCTTAGTAAAATGTTTAGGAAAAAAGTGCTAAAATGTTTAAAAGACTTAAAGATTTCTAAAGGTCAAGGGGTGCTAAATGGAAAAGCTGCTAGGGTGCTAAAGGTATTTATATTATTTATAAAGGTGGTGTAAAATTGATTTATCACAGATGCATGCATTTTATAAAGGATTTGAAGGACTTGTGCTACATGTAGAGTTTAAAAGTGTTCATTTACTTTTATTTATGAATAAGTGACGCGAAACTAATTTATAAGCTAAAGGCATGCACTTACTTGAAAATTTGATTTATGTGGCCTAGCGTAAAAGACGGTGATCATTTGACAAGTTTAGTCATGCGTGGCAATCCTAAAATAATTAACTTAAAGGGAAGCAAATTTCTAGTATCCAACTATTCGCTAATTTATTGATTCAAGATTCAATTATTCTAAGTGTTCTAATAATTAATGTAGCGTTAGACAATTAATTACAACAAATGAATAGGGAAGGATATGAATTAACAATGGTAACTCGAAGAATGGCGATATCCTTTCGCCGCGGTTTGGAAATTCCTATGCTAGATGAGTGCACATAAATGTGGGCCTTCTTTTGAAGTAGCTCAAGATGAGTTTCGCCGTGAAACTCTTTATTTTTGCTCCGGTGCGTGCCCTTCTCCGGGCAGCGAACCGAGGCAGCGTATCAAGCCGTCGGAGCCACTCGTCGGGTATTGCGATGCGATTGAAGGGCGAGATTTAGTTGTTGGTTTCTTTGCCGGACTAAAAAGGATTTGAACCTCCTATTCTTGCGATGCTAAGGGTTTCCCTGACCGAGCCCCTAGTTGATGCTCTCAACTGAGTTCTATTGCCTATGTTTTTTAGGTGCTCTCCCCATCATTGAACGATCCCTTTGCATGTGTTTATGTAGCCCCCCTTCGGGTTCTATGTTTGGTATGCATTTAAGGCTGAGATTTCTATGCCTATTCTTGCTCTGAATTCGCACGATTCGCACTTGATATGCTACTGATTTCATATTGATTCTTCCATTTTGTTGACGAGATTTGGGGTGTGTTTATGGTAAGAAATCACTGAAGACGTGTGTGCAGGTGAAGGGAAAGGAAAGTCGGATTCTCAGCGAGAATCACGCGACGGCGGCGTGAGGTGAAGTTACCGCTTCGCTTTTTAGGGTTCTTCGCGTTTTTCTTTAAGTGGAGGACGATGAGGGGAATAAGGGAAAAGGGCTGAGGGGCTTTTGGGCTGAGCGTTGCAATAGATTTGAGGGGCGGGTTGGGCTTTATGCCTGGGACGATCCGGGCAAAGGTTTGGGTGGGTAGAATTAATTAGGGGTTTAATTAAGTGTTAGTTTTAGGTGTATTATGTAGAGTTAATTAATTAATTAGCTAGTTAATTCTAGGTAAGTGTATTATTAATTAATTAGTGCAAATGTGATTAAATTAATTAGGTGCTTTATTAAAATTAATCTAGGTGCTACATTAGTCTAATTATTTAGGTGCTAAATGCGGGCGCGTTATTTTAACTAATGCTTAATACTTTGGAATGCGACGCTATTATTAAAAATCTTATTATGCGAAGTTAAATTAAAATTAAAATGAGCTTAGATTGAATTATTTAAATGCTAATGCAAATATGATTTTTAAGAATTGTTTAATGCTTTATAAATGCGGTGCTATTAAATGCATATATATCAGATTAAAATTGATTTTTAAACTACAAATGATTACTAATAAATGCGGCCATGCTACCTGACACGACGTTATCGCTAAATTATTTATTTTATGTATTTATTAATCATTTAAGAATTACGACAAAGCTTAAAGTTAATAAATGCGGGCGCGGGACTCTAAGTGCTTAAAACTCTACGTAAGACGCGATTAAATTAATAAATTAATTATTAATGCATGTATTTATGTTTTATTGTTGTATTTTATTATAAAAAATCCCTAAAAAATTATTTTACAAAATTAGTGTAATTTTATAGTTAATGGCTGGACGGGAGGGTCAAAATTGGGTGTCAACAGGCGCCATCTGAATACTGGAGTGGTAGCTATTATTATACGCAAACTCAACTAGAGGCAAATGATCCTCCCACACTCGAAGTCAATAACACAGCTCGCAAAGATATCCTCAAGAGTCCGATAGTGCGCTCTGCTCGTCCGTCATGCGAGGATGGAATGCAAGATTGTGCTCACTTGCGTCCTAATTCCTTCCGGAAGGACCTCCGAAGTTAGCCGTAAATCGGGCTCTCGTCTGATATGATAGAAATAGGACCCGTGCACCGACGATCTCGGATGTAAAGTCCGGCATAATCTCGCCTAAGAAAGTCGCCCCGACGGAAGAAAGTGGGCTGATTTCACACCGTCGACGATAACCAGATAGAATCACGCTTCCTCCGAGTGCGAGGTAATCATGTGATAAAGTCCATGTTGATCACCTCCCACTTCCGTGTCGGGATCTCTATCGTCGCAACAAACCACCGTGCCTCGTGCTCTACCTTCACCGCCGACAACACGCACCGAGCCACAAACTCGCAACGCCCCTCTTCAAGCCATCCCACCAATACACGATCCGAGGTCGTGGTACATCTTAGTCGACCGATGGATAGAGAGTAACGCTACCGCGGTGCTTCCTAGAACTCGCTGCCAAGTCCCGCAATATCTGGAACACACAACCGCCTCGAACCTTAACACCCCATCGTGCTACCTCAAAAGGACCGCTTCCTTCACGAAGAGCCGTATCACGATACCGCGTCAAAACAGGATCCTCAAACTGTTGCCTCTTCACCTCCTCGACGATGGAAGACTCGGCAACCTCTCGAACTCGAACCCCACTGCTATCAGAATCAATCAATCGGACCCCGAGGCTCGCTAGCTGATGTAAATCGCGAACCATGCCCCTCCTCTCTGGCTGTACCTCTGATAGAATCCCCATCGACCTACGACTAAGGGCATCTGCCACAACATTGGCCTTTCCTGGGTGGTACAGGATGTCGACATCGTAATCCTTGAGCAGCTCTAACCACCGTCTCTGTTGTAAGTTCAGCTCCCTCTGGCTGAAGATATACTGGAGGCTCTTGTGGTCTGTATAAATATCCACATGAACCCCATACAAATAGTGCCTCCAGATCTTCAAGGCGTGAATCACCGCTGCCAACTCCAAATCATGGGTGGGGTAGTTCCTCTCATGCTTCTTAAGCTGTCGGGATGCGTACGCTATAACCTTGCCCTGCTGCATCAAAACACATCCAAGTCCGATGCCTGACGCATAACAATACACAACATAGCCATCTGGACCCTCTGGAAGAGTAAGAACGGGGGCGGTCGTCAGTCTCTCCTTCAAGAATCGGAAACCTCGCCACAAGCATCGATCATCTGAAACTTAGCCGCTTCCGAGTCGGCTAGTCAATGGTGCGAAGATAGAAGCAAACTTCTCCACGAACGCCGATAATAACTGCGAGGCCCGTAAAATTGCGCACCTGCAGCCGGAGTAGTAGGTCAGGCCAAGTCCGATGCCTCGATCTTGGCGTATCCACTGAATACCATCGGCCCAACAATGTGCCCAAGAAATGCCATGAAGTCAACGAACTCACACTTCAAAACTTGGCGTAAATGGCCGGTCTGGAGAACTCTCAAGATCGCCAAATGCTCGCATGCTCGCTCTGGCGGGAATAAACTAAGATGTCATCAATGAACACTATCACAAGCGTGTCCAAAAATGGATTGAACACTCGGTTCATCAAATCCATGAATACCGGCGGAGCATTGGTCAAACCGAAAGACATAAGCCTGAACTCATAGTGACCGTACCGGATCCGGAATGCAGTCCTAGGGATATCCATCTCTCTAACTCGCACCTGATGATAGCCCGATCGCAGATCAATCTTGGAGAAACATCTACTCGCACCACTGGTCGAACAAATCATCAATCACGGGAAGGGTATTCGTTCTTAATGGTCACCTTGTTCACTGTAATCAACACACGCGCGCAACGCCCCGTCCTTCTTCTTCACGAACAATACCGGCGCTCCCGAGGAGAAACACTAGGCTGATGAAGCCGCTTCTCCAAAGAAATCTCTCGGTGGTCCTTCAACTCTCTCAACTCGGCGGGTGCCATTACGTATGGCGGAATGGAAATAGTAGAGTGTCCGCAAAGACATCGATACAAAACTCTATCTCCTCTCGGGAGGATACGGGAAGGTCATGGAAACACATCGGGAACTCTCGACTCTCGAACCGATGAAAATCTGGTACGCGACCTCGATTATCAAACACCCGAATGAGATGGTAGATATACCCCTTCTGCACCATCTTCCTAGCCTTGAGGTAGGAAATAAACCTACCCCTCGGCGACACAGTGTTCCCCTCCCACTTAATAACCGGCTCCTCAAGAAACTGGAACCGTACCACTCTCTCCCTGCAGTCTACATTGGCGTAGCAGGAAGCTAGCCAATCCATACCCATGATCACATCGAAATCAGTCATGTCCAACTCTATCAAGTCGGCTAGGGTCTGACGACTGCATAAAGTCACTGGGCAAGCCCTATATACCCGCCGAGCTACCACCGAATCACCCACTGGCGTAGCTACCTCAAAAGGGTCTATGGACTCAGGCTCTATCCTTATCCTACTAGCAATAAGGGGGGATATATAGGACATAGTAGAACCCGGATCTATCAAGGCATACACATCACAACCAGAAACTGATAAAGTACCTGTGACGACATCAGCGACGCCTCCTAGTCCTGCCGGCTGGACAAGGCATATATGCGGTTCTGAGGACCGCTAGAACTGGGACCCGCGCCACGACCTCTGTCGCGACCTGGCCGCCCACGAGTACCACGCCCTCGGGCGAGTAATCGTAGGAGATGAAGAAGACCCGGCGAAAGACCCTGTAGGCTGACCCCTACCCTCTGCGCTGCCCTTGGTCGGACAGTTCCTCGCAAAGTGACCCTGCTGGCCGCAAGTGAAACAAACTCCGTAGCGATACCACAATTCCGTAATGGGATCTACCGCATCGCCACCGAGGGGTGGTCCGTCGGTTAGCCTCTGCTACCACGGGCGTCCGAAGTCCTGGGGCCCTGGTCTGCCCTCGAAGACGGTGTAGAAGTGCTCTGAGCTGGCTGTGGAGCAAATCTAGACTGCTGCTGAGGCCATCCACCCCGAGAGCTACCAAAAGACCCTGCCGTCCTAGCCCTCTTCTGCTGATATCTGTCAACCCGTCGGCCTCTACGCTCGCATCGCGTCAGTGCGTGAGCACGAATGCGGGCAATGTCCATGCCGGTGCAGAGCTACACCAGAGCAAGACTCCGCCAAATAATCGTCTAGCCCGGTGACGTAGCGGTGCACTCGGTCCTCCATATCCGCTACTAATGCCGGGACATACCGAGACAACGAATCGAACTCAACGTTGTACTCCCTAACTGTGCGCCCTCTCTGTCTCAGCATCAAAAACTTGTCGGCCAGTGCCCTCCTCATCTGCGGAGGCAAGAAGTGACTGATAAAAGCCTCCGAGAACTCATCCCATACTGCTGGAAGTGCATGCTATCCCCGGGATAGCTCCCACGAATCAAACGATCATGCGGTATCACGCGCGGCCGATGCGGCGAAAGATAACATACTCGGTCTCCGAAGCCTTGATCACTCGCATGATCCTCTGTAACTGACGGATGAACTCCTGCGGATCATCCTCAGGCCTCGACCCGTAGAATTCTGGCGGGCTACAACTCAGAAAATCCCGTAGCCTCAAACTATCCGATCTCGGGTGAACCACGTGCTCTTTGGGCTGAGCTGCTGCGTCGGCTATCTCGTTCGGCCCACGATCACGGCGATGGCGGGCCATCTCTCGTAAGCCATCTCATCCGCTCCGGTGTGTGGACTGGAGGTGCAGTCTTGTGGTCTCATCGACCATCGCTGCGGCTCTAAACCTCGCTTTGGGGCGGCGTCGTGGAACTCGCCGTCTGAGGTATCGCCTCGGGTATAGGCGGGCACAGGCCTCGTGGCCTCTCTGTGTCTACTAGCGACTCCTCGGCTGCCTTGCCCTTCTGGGCCCGGGTTGCCTTGCGCGGAGGCATAACTGTTAAAGAATGGAAATACGTTAGAGGGGTCCAACTTATAACACAGCTCTAAGGCACGATCTCAGAGTGAGAAGAATGGAAACCAATCCTAAATATCCTATAGCCTCCTGATTATTGGTGTGGTGCACAACACACCGATAATCAAGACTCTACTAGATACGGTCTGTAGACACCTTTCCGAGGATTAACTGCTCTGATACCACTTTTGTCACGACCCGTTCCGGGGCCCGTGACTGGTGCCTTACCCGGGCACCTAAGTAGTCATACATCAGAGTAATCAGCGAAATAAAATAAAAATAAAAACATGAAACAAATGTAAAATGAGACATAGTTTATCTGAGAAAAAGTCGCCTTTCGGCATATATATATATATAAACAAGTCTGGCAGTTACATCCCAACTGTACAATAGGACTACAGACCTCTAAGAAGATAAACCGCTATGGCGGGACAGGGCCCCGCCATACCCTGAATGTAAATATATCTACAACACCAGGGAGAACCATACCAAAAGTCGAGCCTCCGGAGAAGATGGAGCTCCTGACACCAAAGCAAAGATCCTAAGGATGCGGATCTAGCACCTGTTTTCCCTTACCTGCGGCATGAACGCAGCCCAGAAAGGTCGATCTACAACAGGTACCAAGTATGTGAAACTGTAAAGTACTTTAAATGAAATCATATCATTTTAAAACCAATTTTTACAAATATGTACGAAACAACCAATGTAACCGCACATAGTGCCACATCACAGACAAGAACAATAACAGGTAAACTGTAACAGGTCTTTTCTAGGCTGTGAATGATCGAAGCAAGGCCAATCTCCCATAGTATCATTATGCATGCCTAATCCTGGACTCCCGTAGTCCGCATAGGCCACCTAGGCCCGCATGAGGCATTCCCCGCATCGAGGGTAGCTACTCCTCGGCATCGTCCTGGACTCTCGTAGTCCGCATGGCCACATAGACCGCATGAGGTATTCCCCCGCACACTAACCTGGAACTCTCGTAGCTCCGCATAGGTCCCCTGGACCCGCATGAGGCATCCCTCGCATTGGGGGGCAGCTTAACCCCCGGTATATCATGTCAAGAGGTGAGTGGTATAATACTAACATAACGGCTTATCGTTAAACAACGTAAGCACAATAAGAATAACCTCTTTATACAAACGTTTACAAGACACTAACACACATAGAATCATAATATGTCTACTCATCAAACCATCTTACTATACTTTCCAAAAATCAATACAAGTCTTTCATAAACACATAAGTAAACCGTTCCTTTTATCTTTCTTAAGTCGTTATACCTAACTTCCCATAAAGCTAGTATAACTCTTAAGCTTTTTGTTTAAAAACCAAGTATTACTCTTCTTTCAAAAATGATTCATAATTCTTTTGAAATACTTCAAGATTCTTTATCATTTAGACTCAAGTCAAAAGACGTCACGTAAAACCATGTTCAGTTAACACATGTACGTCTACCGTACTATATATATATTTTAAAATATCATGCTCAAGAGGATATGAAGAATCACATACCTTCTCGGCGAAATCCACCTGCCAAGTCGAGTATGTCGCGCGCAGAGTATCAACCTATAATAGTCAAATACGTCTATCAACGTCTAGACTACTCTGTAGGATATTCTAAGCAGAAGGTTCTTAATTCTACGGAAAATTGGGCAGCATTTCCCTACCTGTCAAACTACTCAAGTTCATCAGAATACAAATTCTATGTAAGTACAGTTCAATCTTCTTTAATATTCTTCTGATGTGATTTCAGTTCAATTCTTTAATATCCTTCTATGTATCTTATACTTATTTCTATACTACTACAATATGTAATCTCCAATTACAATAGAAGGATAGGATTATTTACCTCGATAAGCCCAAAATTATCCAAGATATAAGTCGATCCTGAGCAAGGTTTAGCTCTGTAACTGCACGCCCAATCCGCTCCAAGAAACCCTTAGAAGTTTCTACACAACTTACTTACTACTTCAACCAACTATGAAGTTTCTCCTAGGGTTTCGTTTAGTGACTAATGGATATAAGGTAGTATTTCCGGGCTCTACGTATAGAGGTAACTTTGGAATACTACAATGGTATAAGGCTAAGGTATTTTGGAATAGTAACAATACTTGGAGAGTATTTTCTACCAAGGGGGGGGGTGTTTCGGCTAGCTCACTAGAGGGGGGAGGGCTTTGGATGAGAAGCTCACAAGGGAGAAGGGAGTTTTCAAGACTTGGAAAATATTTGTGGATGAAGAATTCTTTGCAACTTAGGGGGGTATTTATAGGACTTTCAAGGGCCAAGATTAAGGCAAGTGGAGGGTGTAGATTTACACATGTGTACCTTATCCATCTACTCCAAAAATATCACAAAATATCCTACCTAACCTTGACCAATGTTTAAGCCATTTTTCTTGACAAAAACGTGCCATGAAATCGTCCACAATTCCGCCAACTTGAGGGTGACACATGTCGCCCTCTCGTTGGTCCAAAATATTTCATCTCTCGGAAAAATCCGCAAAAATAATAAATGTCGCAACCGTAATTTTCCCTTCGAAAGGTTTGGAAAACTTTTCGTCGGAAAACAATTCTTTTCGGGGGTTGTGCACAATTTTCGTCCCTTGCCTAACTTAAGGCTTAAACTTTTGTACGTACACCCTCACGTACATACTCTGGAAATACGGGGTATAACATGATTGTGGTTGGATTTGCTTCCTCCAAACCAAGTCTTTTAAAAACAGAGAGGGGCATCAGGTTGATATTTTCCCCCAAATCACACAAAGCCTTCTTGCATATCACATTCCCTATAGTGCAAGGTAAGGTGAAACTCCCTGGATCTCTAAACTTTGGGGGAAGTTTCTTTTGTAATATTGCACTGCATTCCTCTGTCACCACCACTGTCTCATAGTCTGCCAGCTTCTTCTTTTTAAAAAGGATATCTTTCATGAATTTGACATACGCTGGCATTTGCTCCAAAGCTTCAATAAAATGAAGATTGATGTGCAGCTTTTTGAAGACCTCTAAGAATTTGGAAAAATGTTTATCCAAGGACTTCTTCTGAAGTATTTGAGGGTATGGAATTTTGTCTGTATATTCCCTCATGACTGCTGGTGGAGCTTTCTCTAAAATAGGGCGGTCATCAGTGACCCCCTCTTTCTCTGCATCCACTGTCTTCTCCACCTCATTCTCTTTTTCCACCACTGGTTGGGGTGCAACCTACTCTAACTGCTTCACACTCCTTAAATGATTGCCTGACATTGCTCTCTTGGGTTCATCACTGTGTTATAAGAGAGAGTCTCCTGAGGTCTGTCATTTAATTTCCCTGCCAACTGCCCTATTTGCGTTTCCAAGTTCCTAATAGATTACATAGTCTCTGTCTTGAACTAGCTGGTCTATGCCATAAATTGTGTCTGGGTATTGGCCAAGGATGAAAGTGAGGACCTGGTTTTCTTCATGAATTGAGTCTGGGAGTTGGCTAAAGTCAACAGTGCTGCTTTTATTTCTTTTATTTCATCTGGCTTCTCTTGTGGGGCTGGTGGCCTGAGCTGTTGTTGCTGGATCTGTCCCTGAGGAGATGGATTTGTCTGTGGATATTGTTCCTAGAACTGAAGTTGCTGCCCTTGGTCATTCTTCCATGAAAAGTTTGGGTGATTTCTCCACCCCTGATTATATGTGTTGGAGAATGCATTGTTGGAGGGCCTCTGAAAATTCCCAACTGCCTGAACCTGATCCATAGATACATTATTTGGATCCACTGCTGTGCACTTATCAAAATTATGGGGACCCCCACAAATCTCACAACTCACTGGTGTCTGAAATGCTTTAAGGAGCATAGTACTGTGCTACATCTGTTTTGTCAAAGTGGTCACCTGCGCAGTCAATGCAGTGATATCATCTAACTCATGAACCCCAGCCACTTTGTTGCTACTCATTGCTCTCTCATCTGACCACTGATGGTTGTTGGTAGCCATTTCTTCTAATAAATCATGTGCCTCATTGGCATTTTTTTCTCATGAACGTTCCTCCTGCTGCAGCATCAATAATGGTACGAGTCGTACCACATAACCCATTATAAAAGATGTGGACCAGCATCCATTTTTCAATCCCATGATGCGGGCACTTCTTCTGCAAGTCTTTGAATCTCTCCCATGTATCATATAGTGACTCTCCCACCGTCTGATAAAAAATATTTAGCTCTCCTCTGATCTTTGCTGCTTTGGATGGAGGGAAGAATTTGGCAAGGAACTTCTGAGCCAAGTCTTGTTGTCACGACCCGACCCCGGGACCGCGACTGGCGCCCTACCTGGGCACCCTTTCAGGTAATCATCAGAGAAAATCAGCGGAACATACATGAAACTTAAAAATAAAACATCGTAAGTAAAACAACAGGTTAGCCGATAGGGCTACCTTCCTGAACATATATAAATACAACCGAAGCAGTTGCCTCATTTCTTTTACAAACTGACCCACAAAATGTGAATACAGACCTCTAAGAGTTTTGACATAACAACTGTGGCGGGACAAGGCCCCGCCGTACCCCTGAATACACATAAATGTGACAACTCCGAAACACTGGAGCCATCTCAACTTGCTGAACCGGGATCCTAAGCTCGCGGATCCACAACTGTGTACCTAAACCTGCGGGCATGAACGCATCCTCGAAGGGTCGATAACAGTGCGAATATGGAACATAATATAACGTACAGTAAACAAATCATAACTGTACAAAAGAATGACAAGGACAAGTATAAAAATACTTACCAGATCCTGCCGTGTCATTACCACTTATGAACTTAATCGTACCTTACTATCCTTTCCATTCCCAATAAAAGTTATAGTCACATTCTTACGTACCTTATTTAGAAAATGAATCATTATGTTCTTTACCATATAAATTACTTATCTTTCATAACATAGTCCGCCCACTACACGGAGGACACATATATCGCCTACCCGAACGGGGACGCGATCAAGTCACACTAATATCAAAGCATGCGTGGAATCCCCATCACCGTCGGCTATTAGTGTAAAATATAACCATGTGACGCGCGTGGCATCCCACCTCACTCGGCGTACATACACAATACATATATATATATATATCCCGCCGTGGAATCCCACATCACCGCCGATCCAGGTATAATAATACACCAATAGCATACATGAACACCAAGTCCCACCGGTGGTATAGCGTCTTGGTCTACCCTCACTTATACTATTACCCCGGAGAAGGTGGTAAGCGGTGGTATAGCATCTTGGGGTCTACCCTCACTTATACTCTTACCGGAGAAGGTGGTATAACGTCTTGGGCTTGCCTCATTTATACTCTTACCCTATCTCGAGGTCGTCAAACAACACATAAAGCGGGTGGTACAGCCTTGGGGTTCACCTCACTTATACTCTTACCCTGGAGAAGGTGGTATAACGTCTTGGGGCTTGCCCCTCATTTATACTCTTACCCTATCTCGACCGACCATCAAACAAGACATAAGCACTACCATGTCTTTTATAAAATCCGGGAATTTAACCCAAGTGCTACAAATAACGGAAGTGTCACGACCCGACCGGATCGCATCGTGCCTACTGGGCACCCTACTGTAAACATCAGAGAAAATCAGCGGAACATACATGAAACTTATAAATAAAACATCGGAAGTAAAACAATAGGTTAACCGATAGGGCTACCTTCCTGAACATATATATATAAATACAACCGAAGCAGTTGCCTCCTTTCTTTTACAAACTGACCCACAATATGTGACTACATACCTCTAAGAGTGTTAACATAACCACTGTGGCGGGACAAGGCCCCGTGCATTCTGAATATACATAGCCATGACAACTCCGAACATTGAGCCATCTCAAAATCTTTGACCGGGATCCTAAGCTCATGGATCCATAATCGTACCTAAACTGCGGACATGACGCAGCCTCGAAGAAATTCGATAACAACAATACGAATATGGAACAGAAATAACGTACAGTAAACAGATCATAACTGTACAAAAGAATGACAAGGACAAGTATAAAAATACATACCAGATCCTGCCGTGTCATTACCACTTATGAACTTAATTTCACATCAATATCTTTTTCCATTCCAATAAGAGTTATAGCCATATCTTACGTACTTACTTAGGAGAAGTCATTAAGTTCATTTCTATCTAACTTACTTATCTTTCATAACATAGTCCGCCCACTACGGAGGACACATATACTACCCTACCCCTGGGACGCGATCAAGTCACACCAATATCAAAGCATGCCTGGAATCCCCAATCACATCGCGGCTAAAAGTGTAAAACATAACCATAGGTCTCACGCCCATAATATCAATCAAAACAGTGGTATAACGTCTTGGGGCTTGCCGCCATTTATACTCTCACCCCGAGAAGGTGGTAAGCGGGGGTATAACGCCTTGGCTTGCCCCTCATTTATACTCTTACCCTGGAGAAGGTGGTATAACGTCTTGGGGCTTGCCCCTCATTTATACTCTTACCCTATCTCGACCGGTCGTCAAACAACACGTAAAGCAGGTGGTACAGCGTCTTGGGGGTTTACCCCTCACTTATACTCTTACCCTGGAGAAGGTGGTATAACGTCTTGGGGCTTGCCCCTCATTTATACTCTTACCCTAACTCAACCGGCCATCATACATAACATAAGCCCTATCGGCCTATCATACATAGCATAAGCACCACCAGCTTACCATACATAACATAAGCACTACCGACTTATCATACATAACATAAGCACTACCGGCTTATCATACATAACATAAGCACTACCGACTTATCATACATAATATAAGCAAGTTAAGAAATCCCCTAACTTCTTATTAGCTTGTTCATATACACTCTCATTTTTGTTTACTTAAGGCACTAACATGTCATTATAAAATCCGGGAATTTAACCCAACGTACTACGTGCCTCTACTCCTTTAAAATGATTCTCTTTCAAATAAAACTTTCAAGATACTAATAACCGTAGTATCAAGTCATATCTACTTTTCACGACAAGTCACAATACTTTTTAGAAATACAATTACCGGCTTCTAAATCAAGTGACTTCTTTATTAAAAACCTTAAGCAATTGATACCTTTAAACCAATTTGCCCTTACCTAATACAAGTTATTCCTTTGATTACTTTACTAGAGAAAACCATTCTCTTAATCTTCCATAAAGTCATATAACCGACTTCCCATAAAGCCGTTATAACCCTTTAGTTTAGACTAACACGTTCCTTTTATAACCAAGAGATTTATACTTTCAAATCAATTCTCTTAACTTTCAAAATACTTCAAGTCTCTTAACTTTTAAGAAAACAAGTTTCAAAGTCTTAAAAGCTTCATACGTAAACTCTTTTAAAATTAGTAACAAATCTTTGGTGCGTCGTGAATAAGTTATACTTATTTATAACGATCTTATTCAAGTAGCCATGATCTAGAAAATGTAATACAATTTTGTCTTATCTTAGCTTCTATGCAGATGGAGGATTTCTACTTGTTTTAACATAATGGATTGTCATTACATTTTCCTTTATTAACGCATTTGCGATGGCTTGTTCGATACTTATTCTCATTTGTGCCGTAAATTAGCCAAATCAACTCGACTCTTTTTTTATTATAAAACCTTAGGCAATTGATGCCGTAAAATCAAGTTGCCTCTTTACATAGTCAAGTCATTTATCTTTCCATAAGGCAAATATAACTAACTTCCCATAAAGCCGTTATATTCACTTTATACCTTAGCCATAAACAATTTCCTATCCAAGGGACTTATACGTTTAAAACGGGACAAGTATCACATACTTTAAAACTCTTCAAGTCCCTTAACTTTAAAATCAACTTAAGACATCCTTACTATTTTCAAAGAAGTGAGTTAATCTCCTAACCCACCCGACTTGGCATTACATAAAACAAGTAAAGAATATCATAGTCTTGACGTCACCGCACTACATACGTGCAACTAGTCATGCTCAAAAGATAGGAAAAGTTCTACATAGAGTAAATCACATAACTACCTCTTAACTTCTAAGAGTAGAAGGAAACAGGAAATGATACCACAAGTATATTCCATACATAGGATCATGCCAAAGGAAGGAAGAGGTTCACATACCTCGCGACGATTATCGATACGTAGCAAAATGCTCCAAAGTACTTCAACCTTGATAGCTATTTCACTCTCCCAGTAGGATACGCTATACTAAGTACTTCAACCTATAATGGTCACAATATGTCCATTAACCTCTTACTTCAAACGTAGAATATTCTAAGTGCTAAGTCTCCAAATTCTACGGAAAATCGGACAGCACTTCCTTTGTTTCTACTTATTTTGCCACCTTTTTCAAGGCCGAATACAATAACCACACAACCCCAATTGGCTCACAATTTCTATAAGGTACTCCAATACAAATAAAAACTAAACAGCCCCAATTGGCTCACAATTTAGAAAGTAGTCCATTACAAATGAATAACAAACTAAAAGTCCAAATTCGGCTACCTTGAGTTCAACCATAGCAATTCTTATCAAATTCCCATTTCAATCCAAGTTGTTAGAAATACATGATATCAAGTCGCAATCGACTATAACTACTATAACCTTCAAGTCAACAACATGCGACGATTCTAATAAACGACCAAAATTGTAATCCAACTTAACATGACTTACATTACATTTCGGATTTTCAAGGCTACAATCAATCCATAATCCTTATAAATTTCAACACATATACTTCATGCTAGCAACAAGTAAATCAAACAACAATATAAATAATCTTGTAACACTTTCAAAGAACAAGATTATACCTCAACGAATTGTAATCCAATCCTCAAAACCGAAGTTGCTCCTTAGAAACCTAGAGCCTCATCAAGACACCTCAATCCGCTCCTTGAGACCCTTAGAGCCACACCAACAACTTTCCTTCAATCCCCCAATCCAAAACCTAGAAAGCCACTAGGTTTTCACTTTGCGACTAATACGAAAACTATCTTTTTCCGGGATTTTTCTATTGAGATACACTTACATAACACTCATGAACCTTGGTTTAAAGTGTGGAGTTGAATGAACAAGAAACGAAAATTTTTCCTTCTTCCTAATGGTGAACCCGAGAGCTTATGCCTATGTTCATCCAATTTTTTGTAAATTTTTGCTAAGTGTTGGGCTCTCTCACACTACTAGTAGTATTATAAGGGACATGGAGGGTCAAGGTGTGGACAAATGGGTGATTTGGATGAAATCTTATAAAATATCAAGACTTGGACCCTTTGACTTAGTCAACCTTCTCAAGCTTGACTACTAGCAAGACTAGTCTTCCAAACAAGGGTCAAATGACCATTGTGTCCACGCTTCAATTCGTCCAAGACAACATAAGGGGGGTGACACATGTCGCCCTCCCATTCGTCACAATAAACGTTTTCCGATAATTTCGTAATTCCGATAAATTTTTACAAGCCTCCAAATCTTAACACTTGTGAGTTCTTACGTACGTTCTTAAAACATGTCCTGTAAATACGGGGTGTAACAGGAAGCATACCCGTGGAACCCCACATCACTGTCGGTACGTCCCAGTAACTTACAACAAGACATCCGACCCTTCAACCGAGAGTCGCGACAACTTAATAAAACATAATACTTGCACTCAAAGGCTATTACCAGCACATATAGGCAAGTTCTCAATTAACCAAGCCAAAGTACTTATCAAGGCACACATAGGATAATTCTCATTTTATCAAGCCAAAGTACTAATCAAGGCATATATAGAATAATTCTTATTTTATCAAGCCAAAGTACTAATCAAGGCATACATAGAATAATTCTCTTTTAACAAGTCAAAGTACTACATACGTACATTCTTTTATAAAAGACTCCTTTCTATGTAAAGCTCCAAGATACTAACACCCGTAGTATCAAGTCCTATTCACCTTTCAAGACAAGTCACAATACCTTTTTTAGAAATACAAACACCGGCTTCTAAAACAAGTGACTTCTTTTATTAAAAGCCTTAAGCAATTGGTACCTTTAAACCAATTTGCCGTTCCTTAATACAAGTTATTCCTTTGATTACGTTATTAGAGAAAACCATTCTCTTATCCTTCCATAAAGCCGTTATAACCCACTTCCCATAAAGCCGTTATAACCCTTTATGGTTTTAGACAAACTCATTCCTTTTATAACTAAGAGATTTATACTTTCAAATCAAATCTCTTAACTTTCAAAATACATCAAGTCTCTTAACTTTTTAGAAAACAAGTTTCAAAGTCTTAAAGCTTCATACGTAAACTCTTTTAAAATTTGTAACAAATCTTTGGTGCGTCGTGAATAAGTTATACTTATTTATAACGATCTTATTCAAGTAGCCATGATCTAGAAAATGTAATACAATTTTGTCTTATCTTAGCTTCTATGCAGATGGAGGATTTCTACTTGTTTTAACATAATGGATTGTCATTACATTTTCCTTTATTAACGCCGTGATGGCTTATTCGATACTTATACTCATTTGTCGTAAATTAGCCAAATCAACTCGACTCCTTTTTATATAAAACCTTAGGCAATTGATGCCGTAAAATCAAGTTGCCTTTTACATAGTCAAGTCATTTATCTTTCCATAAGGCAAATATAACTAACTTCCCATAAAGCCGTTATATTCACTTTATACCTTAGCCATAAACAATTTCCTATCCAAGGGACTTATACGTTTAAAACGGGACAAGTATCACATACTTTAAAACTCTTCAAGTCCCTTAACTTTAAAATCAACTTAAGACATCCTTACTATTTTCAAAGAAGTGAGTTAATCTCCTAACCCACCCGACTTGGCATCACATAAAACAAGTAAAGAATGTCATAGTCTTGTATGTCTACTGGTACTACATCGTGCAACTAGTCATGCTCAAAAGATAGGAAAAGTTCTACATAGGGTAATTCACATAACTACCTCTTAACTTCTAAGAGTAGAAGGAAACATGAAAGGATACCACAAGTATATTCCATACATAGAATCATGCCAAAGGAAGGAAGAGGTTCACATACCTCGCGACGATTGTCGACAAATAGCAAAATGCTCCAAAGTACTCCAACCTTGATAGCTATTCCATTCTCCAAGTAGGATACGCTATACTTAGTACTTCAACCTATAATGGTCACAATATGTCCATTAACCTTTTACTTCCAACGCAGAATCATTCTAAGTGCTAAGTTACTAATCCTACGGAAAATCGGACAGCACCTCCTTTGTTTCTACTAACTTTGCCACCTTTTTCAAGGTCGAATACAATAACCAAACAGCCCCAATTGGCTCACAATTAAGTAGAAGATAGTCCAATACAAATGACTAACTAAACAGCCCCAATTGGCTCACAATTAAATAGAAGATAGTCCAATACAAATGAGTAACCAACTACTACAAACTACAAGTCCAAAATCGGCCACCTTGAGTTCAACCAAACTAATTCTTATCCAATTTCCATTTCAAACCAAAATGGTAGCATAATAAGATATCAAGTCGCATTTGGTTAGTACTACCATAAGCTTCAAGTCAATAACATGCGACGATTCTAACAACGATCAAATTGTAATCCAACTTAACATGGCCTACATTTCATTTCGAATTTCAAAGACTACAATCGATCTATAATCCTTATAAACTTCAACACATATGCTTCATGCTAGTAAAATGTAAGGCTAACAACAATACATAATCTTGTAACACTTAAAGAGAACAAAATTATACCTCAACGAATCTCAATCTAACTTCCAACCAAGTCGCTTCCTTAGCAACTTAGAGCCTCTTCAAGACTCTTCAATCCGCTACTTGAGACCCTTAGAACAATACCAACAACTTTCCTTCAAACCTCCAATCCAAAACCTAGAAAGCCACTAGGTTTTCACTTTGCGACTAATACGAAAACTCTCTTTTCCGGATTTTTCTATTGAGATACACTTACATAACACTCATGAACCTTGGTTTAAAGTGTGGAGCTTAATAGACAACAAACGAATTTTTTCTCTCCTTGGTCCTCTCAAACCCGAGAGCTCAATGTGGAGTTCATCCAATTCTCTTCAATTTTTTCTAAGTGTTGGACTAAGTCTCACTACTAGTAGTATTATAAAACACATTGGAGGGTCAAGATGCAAACAAATGGGTGGTTTGGATGAGCTTTACTTAAATATCAAGGCTTGTGGGACCTTTGACTTTGGTCAAGATTGTCAAGCTTCACTACTTGCAAGACTTTGTCATCCAAGACTATGGTCAATGACCATATTGGCCATGCCTAAATCGTCCAAGGCATCATAAGGGGGGGTGACACGTGTCGCCCTCCCGTTCGTCACAACAAAACGTTTTCCGACAATTTCATAATTCCTATAAATTCCTACAAGTCTCTAATCTTGACACTTATGAGTTCTTACGTACGTTCTTAAAACATGTCCTGTAAATACGGGGTGTAACATTTGTCATGTGGTAATGGAGTTCGCCTGTAATGAGTTCAATCAACTCTTTGATCTATCCCTGTAGTGAGAATGGAAAGAGTCGCAATCGTATGACATCATCAGTAACACCATTGTATTTGAATGTGACACACATCTCCAGGAAATTTGCTAGATGCATATGGGGATCTTCAGACGGTAACCCCCCAAACTGAACTGAGCCTTGAACCATGTGCAAGATTGTTGGTTTGATTTCAAAATTGTTAGCTTCCACAGCTGGAAGCCTGATGCATGTTTGCACCCCTATAATTGTGGGAAACACATAGTCCCTTAAGCTCCTATCTACAGGATGTGGGACTTGTTTCATCACAGTCGGTAACTCATCATTCACCTCATTCCGATTCTGCTGATCTTCCATTGCTAATAAATTAGAAATCTTTTTATTTTTCCTGTTCTATCTGCACAATCTTTCAATTTCAGGGTTCAAAGGGATATGAATGTCTGCTCCTCTCCTACTTCGCATAAACGAGTTTTCGGAAATAGATCAAAACAAACCGATCACGGAAAAATGTTCTAAACTAAAAATAATAAAAAGACAGAAAATAAAAACCAAATTAGAAATAAGAATAGATAATTCGATATTAATAGTACGTCAGTCCCCAGTAACGGCGCCAAGAACTTGTTGTGATATTTCTGTGCTTACGCAAGTGTACATATCGCTCAAGTAATATAGTCTGTAAGACCAAGTTATCGTCCACAGAGACTGGTTAATCAACTACCGAATATCTAATCTATGGTATCTATTTGGCTAACGTTCTTTTCTTTGGTTTATGAAATAAGAATTAAGATTAAACAAAGTGTAGAAAATAAACTAAAGATGATAGTACTTTGAGTTTTAAAATAGTTATGAAGGAAATAGGGCTTCCAATCTCCTCAACTGTCCACTCTTTCACGTGTTAATGCAACGCTAATGATTCTTCCTCTTATTAAAATAACAATTTAACTAATATGTTCTATACTCCGGTTAAGACATATAGAAACTCAACCTTGTGTTGAAACCTTCTTTATTTCTATGATAGATTTTACCACACATGAGGATTAAGAACAATAACCTTAAACACTACACAAGTATCGGGGTACTTTCGTCCACAATTTTAACCTATATCTAAACAACTACAGCATATTCAAATCTCCCTTTTCAGATCTCGATTCGAAAATCATATAAGTTATGACAATTAATGGTCAGTTAATTATCAAGCAATCAATACAATATTGAATAGATCTTAATAAAGCTGAAAAAGAAAACAATAACTATGCATTAACTGTATGAAAGAGTTTCAAACAATTCGACGGAAAACCCTAATAAAGAAATTATCTCCTAAACATTGTCATGCTAAGAACTAATTTAATATCTAACACAAACTGAATTAAAATAAAGGAAAGAAAAGAACTTGAATAATTTAATGTCTCCAATTGTAGCCTTGCCCCTGTTTTCTCTCCAAAGTATGATATAAAGTATGTTAAAATCTCTCCATAATGACAGAGTTTTAGGGTTTTATATCTGAGAAAAATTGTGTTTCGGACCCTTTTACCCTTCTGAAATTCGGCTCAGAATGTGGAAATTCCGCCACAAATTTCATGGCTCGCATTTTGGCACCACGGCGAAACTATCGCAGCCTCTGAACTTCCAAAGACCATGGCTCGCATTCAAGGCCGCAGTCATTGTCGACGTAAAATTCCAGATTTCGTCTGATTTTCTTCTATTTTTCTTGGGACTTCTTAGGCTTCATTTCTTTGGGCTTTTCTTGTGAGATTTCATCTCAATTAAGCTCATTTCATCCTCAATTTTGTATTTCCTCCTTTAGGACCGCTGCGACTCAAAAGAAAGACAAACAACCCTAATATTATACCAAACACAAATGAAAAGAGGAAAATACTAACTAAAAAAGAACGCAAAAGAGTATATGAAATAGACTCAACAGTAATTTGAACATATTTTCCTCTGAGTAGAGTGATCCTTATTTTATATTAGCATACATAGTTTCATGTTGCCTAAGCCTTCTCAGTAATCTGTGCAACTGCCAAAACATGTACTTGAATATAGTTGTCTTGCAAGGCCATGAACTTCATGAAAATATAACTAGTAAACATGGAATACGACTTTGAGTAACCTAGGGAGCTTTGTGGTGGACCTTCGTGATTATAACTTAGCATGATAATAAATATATAATATAACTTGTGTAAAACATGTATAATTTCATAGAATTGAGTAGTAATGGTTCATGACTTGTATTTAAGAACCCATGAAATTCAAGGTTATGAGTATTTATGGATTACGTATGGACTCCTAATAACCATAATGGAATATTAAGAACAAAATAACGAATTAGTAATACAACGTAGTATAACATGATACATGTAGTTTAGGGTTATCATGGACTTGGAATAAAAATTCTAATTTATGGACTTGCATGGTTTCATGGAAAAATGTGGTGCGGGGAAGAACAACGATATTTCCACATGTGGATAGATGCTCTATATACCTTAGTCGCTCCAAAATGTGAAGAAAATGTCTGAACTTTTGAAGAAGAAACCCAAATATTTGAAATTGAAACCCACACTGCTCTAGACCTCCAAATCAGATATCCACTGTTCACATTTAAGACCTATATATTATGACCTCTCATGATTCTGCCAACCACTATATGTCTAAAATATAATAATAACTTCATATAATCCATTAATGAGTGAGGAAATTACTTTTTTGAAGAAATCCCAAAGCTTCATTCCAAACTCGACCTTGAATGGATTTTCCAAAATCTAGCACTTCCAAATAATGATTAGGTGTTAATCTAGTATTAACTTAATATAATTGACATAGGGATTTGAATATGAACTCACCTTTGGTGTTTGGTAGCAGCTCTGGTCGAAAGTCCTCACATAAAATATTTTAGGGTTATATTTATAGGTTATCATAAAAGGTTTGGGCTTTAAAACCTAATCCTACAAGAATCGGCACTTCCATTTTACACATTCTCAGTAAATTCGCCATAACATTTCATAAAGACCTTGGTTTGAACTATGCCTTATATGGATGGAAAAGTTTTTCAACGGGATACAATTTCATGAAGGAATTTCTTCCATATTCCTTATATATTTATTTGTAATCTCAGTTTAAGTAAGACCTAGTGCAAACTCACTTGAAAACATGCTCCTTAGAGTAGCTTCCGACTCTAATTTTTCCTAAGACCCTTATTATGGCTTGATTAGTTTTCAAAACACTTCATACACTCCTCATCTTAGTTACATCATGTTTCTATTATATGATTCAAACTGTAGCCCAAAGGTATGAGGTGTTATAATATCTCCCCATTGGGAGAATTCATCCTCGACAGGGTTTTCTCTGTAAATATGACAATCCTAACATTTTTCAAATACTTGCCAGCTAACTAGATCACAACATAAGTCTCACAGGGCATCTTAATACTCATGACATGACATAACATGGTAACTGAAATATGGACATGACTAACATGAATACTTAGTTGGCATGAATATGTGAATACTATATGTCATGAATACCAGTCGAACATGCACACATAGATATTGGACTGAATGAATACATAAATACTATACATGGGATTTGGAAAGAATTCATATGTATGAGTGACATGAGTACTGGAATATGAGCATGAACATGACATGATTACATGGATGCGAAGTGTTAAGTGGAACATGAATATTGTACTGACATAAATACATTAATATTAGATCACATATTTATATGAGTACTGAACTGACATTATATTTGGAACATGAATATCATAACATAAAATCTGAACGCCGAAAACATAAATATTACAACAGGAGATATGAATGCTGAGCAGAGGTGAGATATGAACACTGAACTGACATGAGGTCTAAATACTTGAGATAGTTAGCCTAGAAATGTTATGCTTGTCCATCAATAAGTGCGGATATTTGGGCTTCATGTCCTATTTGGCTTCACATGTAGCTTCATTCACATTTTGTTCTTTTACAACACTTTTATTGGAGTGACTTCCTTAGTTCTCAACTTGCAAAATTGATGATCTTTCATAGGATCCTGTATGATGTGATATATTTGGGACTAACTTCTCTTTCTTCTCAAATCACATGACGTCTTTCATATGCAAAACTTTCTAGAAACACCCAACCGTTAACATGAAACTCTGATTCTATGTGACGCACATTCGCATAGGACTTTTGTGACTCATAGCCATTTTCACATGCTTCTGAATTAACTTGACTTTCTCCATAGCCTGTTGGACCAAGTTTGGTCCTAACAACTCTATTTCACCAACTTCGAACCAATCAATTTGCAAACTACACCTTCGCCCATACAAAGCTTTGAATGGTGTCATCCTGATACTAGCATAATAAATGTTATTATAAGCTAATTTAATGACATGTAAATTATCATCCCAATTACCTTTTAAATCTAGTACACATTCTCTCAATATATCTTCGAGTGTTTGGATAGTGCGATCTTCCTGACATCTGTTTGAGGATGAAAAATGGTATCAATATGGTATACAATCCCTTCTAAAAAGACTTCAAAGAATTTTTGCTTAAAATCGGGCACCTCGAACTGATCCAATGGACATTGTATCCTCATGGAATTTGGAACCTTCATGCATATATAACTTGGCATAATCTTCTCCTGAATCGGCTTTATCTTACTACCAATTTGGAAACATAGCCATAAAATTGGCTACATTATTCTTCATGTCATTCCACCAATAAACCCCCTCGAGGTCATGATAAATTTTCGTGTAGCTTGGATAGATAGAATATGTGAAATTATGCGCCTCTACCATACTTCTCTCTATACGTCTATCTACATATGAGATGTAAAGTTTTCCTTGGTACCTTGGAGAACCATCATCTCCCCCTTGTTCAAAATACATGAATTCATGTTTGTGAATCCCTTCATTTAGCTACAATAGATAGGGGTCGTGAAATTGTTTTCCTCTTTTTCCAAACTACTAAGAAAGATTTGGCTCTGTTCTGTACCACCATTCTACCATTTTCAGGGTCCAAAAGTTTATCTCCTAGGTTTACTAAATAATGAAATTCTTTCATCACTATTCTCTTGTTCTGCCTCAGCATGAGCTAAACTACCTATACTTGATTTCTTTCTGTGACACTTCTTGAAATACTCAGATTATTATTTTGTGCTAAGTCTTTGACCAACACGCTAAATAATAAAGTCTCGTGCGATGGCACTACCTTTATGACACACAACTAGGCATGATCTTACAGTTTTTTCTGTGATGGCTTAATTGATAATAATTGATCTTGACCTAAGTCAATCGACAATCATTCTACTCACTTGTGTTTCTTGTACATACGAGCCACAACCTTATGGAGACTATCTCATTATGTCCTCATTACTGAACTAATGCTCTTCATATTCATGCTAACCATTCAAGTTTTCAAATATTCAACTACACTCATTGATAATTTACGCATCTCTCTCTTAGACCAAAGGTTGAGATCTTATGTTTGGGGATCCTTCTTTCTCGTTGGGATCCAACCAAATTTCCTCATCTTCTGCAACTCTGTGAACTTTATGTCACCAATGGATCATCTTTGACTTACTTCTGAGCATTCTTCCTTACTAGGAAAACTAAACTACTTAAATGAATGTGGAACTAAGTTACTTACATGGAATAAAACTGGCATATTTTGTCTTAATGACTTACTTAACTTCGTTCCTACTTCTAGTCTTATGGAAAACCCTTCTTTTTGATAACTTTAAAAGAATGTGCTTCTGTAGTTTGATATCTTACTGCCTAGCTAATTTCTTCTTCCAATGCCAATGCACTCTATGGTTATCTTAACCCCTTTGGGTTCTAACACATATTCAGTGTATTCTGTCACGACCCGAACCTACGGGCCTCGACTGGTGCCCTACCTGGGCACCCTTATACCTAAACATCTCATATGACCAGCGAAAGCTAATGAAAAACTCATAACGAAGGGATCCTTTCCCCTGAACAGTAATAGCAAACAGGTATTATAAAATAGGCAAGCCGACAAGGCCGCCACCGCATATAGAAATATCCAAATGAATTACAATTGTACATGTCCAACCCACACATGACTACATACCTCTAAGAGTAAGACAATGAACTATTGACGGGACAAGGCCTCGCCGTACCCTTGAATATACATAAGTCTGTACCAAAATGACAAGCTCCGAAATAATGGAGCTATCCCACAAGCTGAGCAAAGATCCTAAGCTCGTGGATTATCAAATTGAGTACCTATACCTGCGGGCATGAACGCAGCCCCCCCGAAGAAGGGGGTCAGTACAACATGTACCAAGTATGTAAACATAAAGTACAGTAAATAAGATCATAACTGGCCACGAGATGACAGGGACAAGTATAGAAATCAAAATACCAGATCCAACCGTGCCATATAAAATAAGAGTCAACTGTACCTTTTAAAAATAGAGAGTCAACTGTGTCTTTTTAAAAAGTGAGAGTCATATCAAAATCACGAATGTCTGTCCATTTACTCAAATACTGCCATAGGTATCTATACCCGCATCATGGATACATGTTCATGGAATCATATATTGTCGTTAGTATATATACTCGCATCATGGATACATGTCCATGGAATCATATATGTCGTAGGTATCTATACCCGCATCATGGATACATGTCTGTTACACCCCGTATTTACAGGACATGTTTTAAGAACGTACGTAAGAACTCACAAGTGTTAAGATTTGAGGCTTGTAAAAATTTATCGGAATTATGAAATTGTCGGAAAACGTTTTATTGTGACGAATGGGAGGACGACACGTGTCACCCCCCTTAGTAATGCCTTGGTCGAAATTAGGCATGCCCATAATGGTCATTTACCATAAGTCTTGGATGAACAAGTCTTGCAAGTGTAGCTTGACAATCTTGACTAAGTCAAAGGGACCACAAGGCCTTGATATTTAAGTAGAGCTTATCCTAGCCACCCAAATGTGCTATATTATACTACTAGTAGTGAAAGAGAGCCCAACACTTAGAAAAATATTGAAGAAAATTGGATGAACTTGAGACCTTGCTCTCGGGTTCAAGCTCTTTGAAGAGCAAAAGTTTTTGTTTCTTGTCCAATAAGCCCCACACTTTAAACCAAGGTTCATGAGGGTTTTGTAAGTGTATCTCAATAGAAAAATCCCGGAAAAAGAGAGTTTTCGTATTAGTCGCAAAGTGAAAACCTAGTGACTTTCTAGGTTTTGGATTGGAGGTTTGAAGGAAAATTGTTGGTGTTGTTCTAAGGGTTTCAAGGAGTGGATTGAGGTGTCTTGAAGAGGCTCTAGGTTGCTAAGGAGCAACTTTGGTTTTTGAAGATTGGATTACAATTCGTTGAGGTATAATCTTGTCTTTTAAAGGTGTTACAAGGTTATATATTTATATTGTCATTGTTAGATTTACTTGTTGCTAGCATGAAGTTGATATGTAGAAGTTATAAGTATTATGGATTGCTTGTAGCTAAATCAGAAATGTTATATAAGCCACTTGAAAATTGGATTACTAATTGGTCGTTTATTAGAAATCGTCGCATGTTACCTACTTAGAGATTATGGATTGTTATAATCAAATGCGACTTGATATCATGTTATGCTACCAATTTGGATTGAAATGGAAATTTGATAAGAATTGGTATGGTTGAACTCAAGGTGGCCGAATTTGGACTTTTAGTTTGTTATTCATTTGTATTGAACTACCTTCTATATTGTTGTGAGCCAATTGAGGCTGTTTGGTTATTGTATTCGGCCTTGAAAAAGGTGGCAAAGTTAGTAAAAACAAAGGAGGTGCTGTCCGATTTTCCGTAGAATTTAGCGACTTAGCACCTAGAATATTCTACGTATGAAGTAAGAGGTTAATGGACGTATGGTGACCCTTATAGGTTTATGTACTAAGTATAGCGTATCCTACTTGAAGAATGGAATAGCTCAAGGTGGAAGTACTTTGGAGCTTTTTGCTACTTGTCGATAATCGTCGCGAGGTATGTGAACCTCTTCCTTCTTTTGACATGATTCTATGTATGGAATATACATGTAGTACTATTTCATGATTCCTTCTACTCTTAGAAGTTAAGAGGTATGTATGTCGATTTACTCTACGTAAAGGTTATGTATAAGTTATCCTAAGTTCTTACCAAGTCCTATGGGGGATGTTGGTAAGAGTCGTTAGGAGGTATTTTGGAGCCAAGTTGACTTGGCTAATTTACGGCACGAATAAGAATAAGTATCGAACAAGCCATTGCAGCGTTAATAAAGGAAAATGTAATGACAATTAATTGTGTTAAAACAAGTAGAATTCTCCATCTGCATAGAAGCTAAGATAAGACAAAATTGTATTACATCTTCTAGATCATGGCTACTTGATTAAGATAGTTATAAATAAGTATAACTTATTCACAACGCACCATGTATATGTTACTTAATTTATAAGAATTTACGTATGAAGTTTTAAGACTATGGACCTCAAATTGTTAAAAGGTTAAGGGACTTTATTTTTCAAGTTATGAGACTTGATTCTTAAAGGGAGAAATGAATTGATTTAAAAGTATAGAATACTTGATTTGGAAAGTATTGATTTCTTGCCATTCTAAGTTAAGAACCGGTTTTCCTAAAAGTTAAGAGACTTGAAGTATTTTGAAAGCTATGTGATTTGAATTGAAGTATAAGTTTCTTGGTTATCAAATGAATGAATTTGTCTAAGAAATAAAGAGTTATAACGGCTTTATGGGAAGTTGGTTATAACAACTTTATGGAAGATTTAAAAGAATGGTTTTCTTCAGTATTGTAAGCAAAGTAATGATTTGAAATAAAGAAGGGCAAAATTGTTTTAAAGGTACCAATTGCTTAAGGTTTTAAAGAAAGAAGTCACTTGATTTAGAAGCCTATAATTGTATTTCTAAAAAGTATTGTGACTTGTCGTGATAAGTAGATATGACTTGATACTACGGTTATTAGTATCTTGGAAGTTTTATTTGAAAGAGAATCATTTTAAAGGAGTAGAGGCACGTAGTACGTTGGATTAAATTCTGATTTTATAATGACATGTTAGTGCCTTAAGTAAACAAAAATGAGAGTGTATATGAACAAGCTAATAAGAAGTTAGGGATTTCTTAACTTGCTTATATTAAGCGTATGATGCTTATGTTATGTATGATAAGTCGGTAGTGCTTATGTTATGTATGATGGCCGGTTGAGTTAGGGTAAGAGTATAAATGAGGGGCAAGCCCCAAGACGTTATACCACCTTCTCCAGGGTAAGAGTATAAGTGAGGGGTAAATCCCCAAGACGCTGTACCACCTGTTTTATGTGTTATTTGACGACCAGTCGAGATAGGGTAAGAGTATAAATGAGGGGCAAGCCCCAAGACGTTATACCCCCTGCTTTACCACCTTCTCCAGGGTAAGAGTATAAATGAGGGGCAAGCCCCCAGACGTTATACCCGCTTACCACCTTCTCCGTGGTAAGAGTATAAATGGCGGCAAGCCCCGCACGTTATACCACCTGTTTTGATTGATTTTATGGGCGTGAGACCCATGGTTATGTTTTACACTTTTAGCCGCCGATGTGATGGGGATTCCACGCATGCTTTGATATCGCGTGATCGATCGCGCCCATTGGGGGTAGTATATGTGTCCTCCGTAGTGGGCGGACTATGTTATGAAAGATAAGTAAGTTAGATAGAAATGAACTTAATGACTTCTCCTAAGTAAGTACGTAAGATATGGCTATAACTCTTAATGGAATGGAAAAGATATTGATGTGAAATTAAGTTCATGTGGTAATGACACGGCAGATCCGTATGTATTTTTATACTTGTCCTTGTCATTCTTTTGTACGCTTATGATCTGTTTATCAGACGTTATTTCGTTTCCATATTCGCACTGTTGATCGATTTCTTCGGGCCGCGCTCATGTCCGCAGTTTAGGTATACGCTATGGATCCGCGAGCTTAGGATCCCGGTTCAAAGATTTCGAGATGGCTCCAATGTTCCGGAGTTGTCATGGCTATGTATATTCAGGTACGGCGGGCCTTGTCCCGCCACGATGGTTATGTTAACACTCTTAGAGGTGCAGTAGTCACATATTGTGGGTCATTTTGTAAAAGAAAGGAGGCAATCGCTTGGTTGTTTTTATATATGATCGGAAGGTAGCCACTTCGGCTAACTTGTCATTACATTCGATGTTTTATTTATAAGTTTCATGTATGTTCCGCTGATTTTCTCTCGATGTTTACGTAAGCGGTGCCTGTGTAGGGCACCGATCGGCCCGGTCGGGTCGTGACAAAAGTGGTATCGAGCGCTTAGTCCTCGGAAAGTGTCTACAGCATCGTGTCTAGTAGAGTCTTGATTATCGTGTGTTGTGCACCACATCTATAATCGTGAGGTCGCAGGACATTTAGGATTGGTTTCGCGTTATTCTCACTCCGAGATCGTGCGATAGAGTCAGATTGTTAGGTCGCCCCTCCCTAACGAGTTATGTTGATTGCACTACGAGAAAGCGTGATGACCCGGGAAGCGACTATGTGGATTGCGTATCCAGGTTGGTAATGATTATAGTATAGTTGGTATTGTGACATACATCTATACGGAGTTATGTATGAGGGTCAGACGCGTGTTGCCTAGAATGATTTTAGATTTCCAGGGATTGGTAAAGACTAACTAGATACCGGGAAGGTATGGAATAGTTAATGAATTCTCGACAAGGTTTTGTGTTTTATTTTGAGATAATTGGGAAAGGATGAGCTGTCTGATAGGGTAGTGAACCCTTAAGAAGCCATGTTAAGGAACCTAACGGAATGTCATGTTAATAGATTGTCGCGTAGTAAGCTTAAGAGAATTGTACGGATGAAGTCTGTATAGAGTAAGCAGTGGTTGTTGTGATCGAGACAACATGGTTATGGTATTATGAGAAGTTTTTGTACCCGTTTACGGGGGGACTGATAAGGTAGGCTTGGAGCATGGAAATTGCGAGCCTAAGAATATCGCTGACCGCTGAGACCTTAGATGTACAAGGTCTTCTGCAGAAAGATTTATTATAGACCAAGAATAAGAGTTAAGTGCGACGCTGAGTCGGGTTGAGGACCTGTTACGGGTCTCCCCATGGCCTGGAATGGAGTGGGATCAGTTGGTAGTAGTTCTGCTACGTGACAGGGTCACGAGGGCGCAAGGCCCAAGTCTAGTTAATTGTTTTACGGGTTCGTGGACGCGTTCCACCGGAACCAGGTCGTGAAAGCCGAAAATGATCGTATATTGTCTTATAGAGTGACTCCAAAGATTAGAGGCCAGAATTGTATGGAAGTTATGTATGTATGTTAGAAGGAGTTGGAAGTACGAAAAGATAATCTCTTTTGGGCTTATGATGGGCAGATATGCGTGTGCGAGGTATTAGGGCCATGTGTGGCATTGTTGGTATGTCGGGGTTGTGAAAGGAAACTATGTCACTAATTATAAGTTTGACTCCGAAAGAACATTCGGGGACGAATGTTTTTAAGGGGGGAAGAATGTTACACCCCGTATTTACAGGACATGTTTTAAGAACGTACGTAAGAACTCATGTGTTAAGATTCGAGGCTTGTAAAAATTTATCTAATTATGAAATTGTCGAAAAACGCTTTATCAGGATTTAATGGGAGGGCGACACGTGTCACCCTCTTAGTAATGCCTTGGTCGAAATTAGGCATGCCCATAATGGTCATTTACCATAAGTCTTGGATGAACAAGTCTTGCAAGTGTAGCTTGACAATCTTGACTAAGTCAAAGGGACCACAAGGCCTTGATATTTAAGTAGAGCTTATCCTAGCCACCCAAATGGTTGCATCTTAACCCTCCAATGTGCTATATTATACTACTAGTAGTGAAAGAGAGCCCAACACTTAGAAAAATATTGAAGAAAATTGGATGAATTTGAGACCTTGCTTCCTGGTTCAAGATCTTTGAAGAGCAAAAGTTTTTGTTTCTTGTCAATAAGCCCACACTTTAAACCAAGGTTCATGAGGGTTTTGTAAGTGTATCTCAATAGAAAAATCCGGAAAAAGAGAGTTTTCAGTATTAGTCGCAAAGTGAAAACCTAGTGACTTTCTAGGTTTTGGATTGGAGGTTTGAAGGAAAATTGTTGGTGTTGTTCTAAGGGTTTCAAGGAGTGGATTGAGGTGTCTTGAAGAGGCTCTAGGTTGCTAAGGAGCAACTTCGGTTTTTGAAGATTGGATTACAATTCGTTGAGGTATAATCTTGTCTTTTAAAGGTGTTACAAGGTTATATATTTATATTGTCATTGTTAGCTTTACTTGTTGCTAGCATGAAGTTGATATGTAGAAGTTATAAGTATTATGGATTGCTTGTAGCTAAATCAGAAATGTTATATAAGCCACTTGAAAATTGGATTACTAATTGGTCGTTTATTAGAAATCGTCGCATGTTACCTACTTAGAGATTATGGATTGTTATAATCAAATGCGACTTGATATCATGTTATGCTACCAATTTGGATTGAAATGGAAATTTGATAAGAATTGGTATGGTTGAACTCAAGGTGGCCGAATTTGGACTTTTAGTTTGTTATTCATTTGTATTGAACTACCTTCTATATTGTTGTGAGCCAATTGAGGCTGTTTGGTTATTGTATTCGGCCTTGAAAAAGGTGGCAAAGTTAGTAAAAACAAAGGAGGTGCTGTCCGATTTTCCGTAGAATTTAGCGACTTAGCACCTAGAATATTCTACGTATGAAGTAAGAGGTTAATGGACGTATGGTGACCCTTATAGGTTTATGTACTAAGTATAGCGATCCTACTTGAAGAATGGAATAGCCTGGTGGAAGTACTTTGGAGCTTTTTGCTACTTGTCGATAATCGTCGCGAGGTATGTGAACCTCTTCCTTCTTTTGACATGATTCTATGTATGGAATATACATGTAGTACTATTTCATGATTCCTTCTACTCTTAGAAGTTAAGAGGTATGTATGTCGATTTACTCTACGTAAAGGTTATGTATAAGTTATCCTAAGTTCTTACCAAGTCTTATGGGGATGTTGGTAAGAGTCGTTAGAGGTATTTTGGAGCCAAGTTGACTTGGCTAATTTACTGCACGAATAAGAATAAGTATCGAACAAGCCATCATAAATGTTAATAAAGGAAAATGTAATGACAATTAATTGTGTTAAAACAAGTAGAATTCTCCATCTGCATAGAAGCTAAGATAAGACAAAATTGTATTACATCTTCTAGATCATGGCTACTTGATTAAGATAGTTATAAATAAGTATAACTTATTCACAACGCACCATGTATATGTTACTTAATTTATAAGAATTTACGTATGAAGTTTTAAGACTATGGACCTCAAATTGTTAAAAGGTTAAGGGACTTTATTTTTCAAGTTATGAGACTTGATTCTTAAAGGGAGAAATGAATTGTTTTAAAAGTATAGAATACTTGATTTGGAAAGTATTGATTTCTTGCCATTCTAAGTTAAGAAACTGGTTTTCCTAAAAGTTAAGAGACTTGAAGTATTTTGAAAGCTATGTGATTTGAATTGAAGTATAAGTTTCTTGGTTATCAAATGAATGAATTCGTCTAAGAAATAAAGAGTTATAACGGCTTTATGGGAAGTTGGTTATAACAACTTTATGGAAGATTTAAAAGAATGGTTTTCTTGAAGATTGTAAGCAAAGTAATGATTTGAAATAAAGAAGGGCAAAATTGTTTTAAAGGTACCAATTGCTTAAGGTTTTAAAGAAAGAAGTCACTTGATTTAGAAGCCTATAATTGTATTTCTAAAAAGTATTGTGACTTGTCGTGAGAAGTAGATATGACTTGATACTACAGTTATTAGTATCTTGGAAGTTTTATTTGAAAGAGAATCATTTTAAAGGAGTAGAGGCACGAGTACGTTGGGTTAAATTCGGATTTTATAATGACATGTTAGTGCCTTAAGTAAACAAAAATGAGAGTGTATATGAACAAGCTAATAAGAAGTTAGGGATTTCTTAACTTGCTTATATTATGTATGATAAGCGGTAGTGCTTATGTTATGTATGATAAGTCGGTAGTGCTTATGTTATGTATGATGGCGTTGAGTTAGGGTAAGAGTATAAATGAGGGGCAAGCCCCAAGACGTTATACCACCTTCTCCAGGATAAGAGTATAAGTGAGGGGTAAATCCCAAGACTGCACCACCCGCTTTATGTGTTATTCGACGACCGGTCGAGATAGGTAAGAGTATAAATGAGGGCAAGCCCCAAGACGTTATACCCCGCTTTACCACCTTCTCCGGTAAGAGTATAAATGAGGCAAGCCCCAAGACGTTATACCCCCGCTTACCACCTTCTCCAGGGTAAGAGTATAAATGAGGGGCAAGCCCCCAGACGTTATACCACCTGTTTTGATTGATTTTATGGGCGTGAGACCCGTGGTTATGTTTTACACTTTTAGCTGTCGACAGTGATGGGGGATTCCACGCATGCTTTGATATCGCGTGATCGATCGCGTCCCGGTTGGGCGGGTAGTATATGTGTCCCTCCGTAGTGGGCGGACTATGTTATGAAAGATAAGTAAGTTAGATAGAAATGAACTTAATGACTTCTCCTAAGTAAGTACGTAAGATATGGCTATAACTCTTAATGGAATGGAAAAAGATATTGATGTGAAATTAAGTTCATGTTGGTAATGACACGGCAGATCCGTATGTATTTTTATACTTGTCCTTGTCATTCTTTGTGCTTATGATCTTCTTATCAGACGTTATTTCTGTTCCATATTCGCACTGTTGTAATCGACTTCTTCGGGCCGCGTTCACGTCCGCAGTTTAGGTATTACGCTATGGATCCGCGAGCTTAGGATCCTGGTTCAAGATTTCGAGATGGCTCCAATGTTAGGAGTTGTCATGGCTATGTATATTCAGGGTACGGCGGGCCTTGTCCCGCCACGTGGTTATGTTAACACTCTTAGAGGTCCGTAGTCACATATTGTGGGTCACTTTGTAAAAGAAAGGAGGCAATCGCTTGGTTGTTTTTATATATGCATCGGAAGGTAGCCCTATCGGCTAACCTGTCAGACATTCGATGTTTTATTTATAAGTTTCATGTATGTTCCGCTGATTTTCTCTGATGTTTACCTGTAAGGGTGCCCAGGTAGGGCACCAGTCGCGGTCCCGGGGTCGGGTCGTGACAATGTCCATGGAATCATATACTATCGTGAGTATCTTTACTCGCATCATGGATACATGTCCATGGAATCATATATATCGTAGATATCTATACCCGCATCATGGATACATGTTCATGGAATCATATATATATAAACATTGTCGGCCCTTTAGTGAGGGACTCGGTGAACATTTAACACATAACGTACCCTGGCCCATTCTGGGACTCGGTGTCTTTTTACACATAATATACCCGGCCCGTTGTGGGACTCGGTGCTCTTTTACACATAACATACCCGACCCATTGTGGGACTCGGTGTTCTTTTACACATAACATACCCAGTCCGTTGTGGGACTCGGTGTTCTTTTACATATAACATACCCGGCCCATTTGTGGGACTCGGTGTTCTTTTACATATAACGTACCCGGGCCATTTGTGGGACTCGGTGTTCTTTTACACATAACATACCCGGCCCGTTGTGGGACTCGGTGTTCTTTTACACATAACGTACCCGGCCCATTTATGGGACTCGGTGTTCTTTTACACATAACGTACCCGACCCATTATGGGACTCGGTGTTCTTTTACACATAACATACCCGGCCCGTTATGAGACTCGGTGTTCTTTTACACATAACGTACCCGGTCCATTTGTGGGACTCGGTGTTCTTTTACACGTAACGTACCCGACCTATTTGTGGGACTCGGTGTTCTTTTACACATAAAATACCCGGCCCATTGTGGGACTCGGTGTTTTGAAATACTAACATTTGCACGAATAGCTATCATGAGCAACCTTGTGCAATTTAAATCATCTTTTGACTCTCAATAAAATCTTTATAATGAACTTCATTTTAGAAAAACTAAGGCACTATCATATATCCGTTTTGAAACCATCATTTTAAAAATCAAAGGAACATTCATATCACGTATCATTACGAATTAAGGTCCAATAGAACTATGTACATCCGTCGTACACTCACTTTATATAAATCATTCCAAAAGAAGAAATGATAGTTTCACTGTCACACCCCGAAATTCGGGCCCGTGACTGGTGCCTTACCCCGGGCACCCTAGTGATACATATATCAGAGAAAATCAGCGGAACATAACACATGAGTCATGAAACAAGAGATATAATAATAAACAGGCCAACCAAAACGGTTGCCTTCAGTATATACATAAAACCTGAACAGTTTAATCATTTTACAACCCTGCCACAATGCTTCTGCACTTAAGATTTACAACACTATGACGGACAGGCCCCGCCATACCGAATGTTCAAGAACCTACAACTCAGTGAACACATACCAAAAGATAAGCCTCGGAGAAACGGAGCTTCCTAATACGCTGAATCGTGATCCTATGAGCGAGGATCCACGCATCGATGTACCTCTACCGGCAGATGAACGCAGCCGGAGGTCAAGATAACAGTACCAAGTATGTGAAATCAGAAAATATCAAATGAAATCATACTAGTCTATATAAAGCGGAGACATGTATGATAACCAAACTAAGATTCACAACATAAAAGCATATGTCGAGTGACTCACGCCTCAAGTCATCACTCAAATATAACTACGGGTCTCACGCCCACAACATCAATCATGTTCGCATCACGGCCGCATGCCCCGAATCGCTTCTGTAGACATGTCCATGATGCAACAATAATACCAATGCCCCACGGCCACATGCCCCGGAATTCTACCTCGGTGTAGACACGCCCATGTGACATCAACAACAATATATCTTGGGTGATCAACTCGCCGCACGGCCACATGTCCCCTAATTCTACCTCGGTGTAGACATGTCCATGTAACCACAATAAGACAAGAATCAAAATGGAAACATACCGTGGAATTCTCCGTCATCGCCAAAGACGCCCAAGTAAGTTCTCAACAAGTCAACCGCCTCTATCGAGACGCGGTAATACGTAAATACAACACTTGTACAACAAAGGCTATCATCACAAGCATAGGCAAGTTTCACACAACTCAAAGTACTTTCACATAAGTCACACAATACGTAGTATAAAAATCGTGACTATCTTTTTAAGTAAACAAGACACTTCCCTTTGTAAAATCAAGTAACAACATTATTTTCCAAACGTTCAAGTTTGCCTAATTTCAAATGCTCAAGTCACTTATTTTAGAAAGGTTTCATAACTCATAGTCTTAATCTCTTTTAAAACAATTGAGTAACATATATCATATATGTGAGTAGTTTATTCTTGTTTATAACGATCTTATTACAAAGACCATGATCTAGAAAATGTAATATCATTTTGTCTCATCTTAGCTTCTATACGGATGGAGGTTTCTAATGGTTTTAATACAACACATCATTATTCAATACATTTTCCTTTATTAACGCCGCAGTGGTCCTGTCGATACACATTCGATTCCCAAATCAAGAAACATTATACCTTTAAAAACCAAGTACTCATTACTCACGAATGAGGTTTCACACAACATCCACATTAAAACAAATAAGTTAAGTCTCTTAACTTCTAACATCAGTAAACCATTTTCTTACCTACATAAAGCTGTTATAACCAACTTCCCATAAAGCCGTTATAACATTTTATGCTTAAACCAAACAAATACACTTAGTACTGTGACGCCCACCGTACTACATAGTTACACACATATCATGCTAGAACAGATAGGAAGAGGTTCACATACCTCGCGACAGTATCGACAATAAGCAAAATGCTCCACAAGATCAGAATCGGCTAGCCGCTTCCACTCTTCAAGTAGAATACGCTACTCGCAGATTTCCACCTATAAGGCCACAAACGCCTATTAACTTCTAACCGCATTTCCATGTTCTACGTAAAATTGGCAAAGATTCTCCTTCCCGCACAACAGCGTAAATCTCCTCTCTATCGAGGCCTGCTATCAAGCCAACCGTGGGGGTTATACGCCTAACCGGACGTATACAATTCTACTACACAACAATGCTACACAATACTGCTGTCCCATGTAAATACGATTCGCTTCTTTTCTTTAAATTCAGCTTAAGTCAAAAGACATTGCCGCACAATAATGTTCATTCTATATATAGTATACCTCAACTATAAATTCCTACAACATGTAATCTCCAATTACAATAAGGACAAGAATATTTACCTCGACAAGCCCAAAATTATCCAAGTTATAATGTCGATCTGAGCAAGGTTTAGCTCTACTCCTGCGCCCAATCCGCCTCCAAACAACCCTTTAGAAGTTCTAACTAACTTCTACTCAAATACTTCAACCAACTATGAAGATTTCCTTGTGGTTTCGGTTTGAGACTAAAAGGACAAAAGGTAGTATTTCCTGCTCTACGATAGAGGTAACTTTGGAATACTACAAGGTAAAGGCTAAGGTATTTTGGGCATTATAACAATACTTGGAGAGTATTTCAATACCACAAAGGTGTATTATACGAAACAACTAGGCAGTGGGGCGCACTCACCGCTAGCACCACAGAGGGGAGGAGGCTCGGCCACAAGGCCACTCTGGGGAGGAAGGCTTAGGACGAGAACACACTCAAAGGGAGGAGAGGGACTCAAGACTTGGAAGATTTTGGATGAAGAAGTCTTGAAGCTTAGTGGTATTTATAGAAAACCAAAGGCCAACCAATGGCCAAGATCAAGCCACGTGCAAGGCAAGTGTAAGGCCAAGATCAAGCCAAGTGCACCCTAACCCTACTCCACAAAACACTCCACAAAACAAGCCACAAAACAAGGCACAACTCAAGGAACCAATCGCCAAGGCCAACCATCCTCTCGACGCCCAATCGCCCAAGCCACCCCACTTGCTTCCAATGCAGGTGACACACGCCACCCTCCCGTTGGTCCAAAATGTTTCGCCTCTCGGAAAAATCCGCAAAAATTATAAATGACATAGCCGAATTTTCCTACGAAAGTCGTGGAAACGCTTTCGAAAAACGACTCTAATTCCACTGCGCCCAAAGGTAATTCCAAGCCACCTAGGGGGTGACACGTGTCGCCTCCTACTTGTCCAAAAATAATTCATCTTCGAAAATATCCAAAATGGCCAAAATCTCAAAATCAAGCGGGCACAAAACCGTAGAATTTCTCCGTGGGCCCCACGTGACCATTTCGAAAATAAAATCTCAAAATTCTAATATAATTTAAGAAGCCCATATTCCAAATCTGGGAACCCAATTCCCATCAACGAACATTTTTCTTTACAAAACCTAAACTTTTTCCGTGGAAAAATCACCTCTTTCTTCCTTTCCAATTTTCGCGTGCTCTCGCACGCACGCCCTCGCATACATACCACGAGAATACGGGTATAACATTCTCCTCCTTAGAAACATTCGTCCGAATGTTCCTTCTCAAGACGGATATCGATGAAGTTCCTCTAACAAGTTGCCAACGCCATACCGCCACGAAATAACACACGCCCTCTTCTTTCCTTACACGCCGTGCTCCTTCTCGAACACTTGAACTCTCCCAAGACGTACCATACTTCACCATTACTCCGTTCCCAAAAATCTCGAGTCACTACCTCCAAACTTGGTCATCTTACTAACCTCAAACTCCCTTAAGGCCATTCCGGCCTTTACGAACCGCTCGTCGAACGCGCCCACGAACTCATACGATGATTAACTAAATCGGGCCTAGCACCCTCGTGACCTACCAACTGGCGACCACCCAGAACTGACCCCACCTAAACCGGCTACGGGTTGACCCGCAAATGGTCTCAACCCGACCCCACAATCGCGCCAAACCCTTGTTCCCCGAAAACTCAACCTCGAGCTCGACCGCTCCCGAATACTCTGGATGCTCAAGGTTGTGGAGGACCACTGACCGCGGAGGTACAAAACTAGTATCTTTCGAGGCGGTCCGCCTCGAAAGTCACCAAAGGACCTCGTTGTTCGCCCTCTTCTCGCGATTCGTCATTCCGCCGACCTCTCCGTGCCTCACATCCCGGTCGTGAGCTCGCACGCGGCAATGTCCATGCCCACAAGAGCTACACTCGAACAAGCCTCACAAGCAATCATCTAATCCGTGACGAGCGTGCACTCTATCCTCCATGGTTGCCACTAAAGCGGGGACATACCGAGCCAACGAGTCAAACTCCACGTTGTACTCAATCAGACGCCTGCGTCTCAAAGATCACAAATCTGTTTACCTGCGTTCTCCTCATCCGCGGAGGCAAGAAGTGAGTGAGGAATGCCTCGAGAACTCGTCCCATACTGGGAGCGCATGCTCTCCCGACAACTCCCACGAATCAAACCCGATCGCGGATCACGCGGTGATGCGAACCTAAGACCACCGACTCGGTCTCCGGCTCGATCACTCACGACCAGAATCGCCGGATGAACTCTCGCGATCATCCTCGTGCCTCACCCATAAAACTCTGGCTACAACTCGTAAAGTCTCGTAGCCTCAAACTATTCGCCGGGGTGAACCATCGGTGCATCGAACTGGAATCGCCAGATTCAAATTTATCCTCATATTCGCCACGACTCGCCAAAGAATCGGGCCATCTCCTTGTAACCCATCTCCTCTCGCCTGCATCGTGGAACCGAGGCTCGTATCGTGGGTCTCAGCAGCCATCGCCGCGGCTCTAAACTTCGCTGGGTGGCGGCACAAAACTCGCCGTCAAGCACAATCTCGTATCGATCGCTCGCGCTGCATTTCCTCAGATCTCACTAGCAGCTCCTCGGCCGCCTTTCCTTTGGGCGGGGTTGCTCGCGGAGGCATAATCGTAAAATGAAATACGTCGGAGGGTCCAACTTACAACACGACTCTAAGGCACGATCTCGGAATGAGAAGAATGGAAACCAATCCTAAATGTCCTATAGCCTCACGATTATAGATGTGCACAACATACCGATAATCAAGACTTACTAGACACGGTCGTAGACACTTTCCGAGGACTAATCGCTCGATACCACTATGTCACACCCCAAATTGGCTCGTGATCGTGCCTTACCGGGCACCCTAGTGATACATATATCGTAGAAAATCAGCGAACATAACAAATGAGTCAAACAAGAGATATAATAATAAACAAAGCAACCAAAACGGGTTTTCAAGATATACATAAAACTCCGAAGCTTTAATCTTTTACAACCTCGCCTACAACAGCTTCATGCACTTAAGATTTACAACACTATGACGGACAGGGCCCCGCCATACCCCGAATGTTCAAGAACCTACAACGTGGAACACATACTAAAAGATAAGCCTCCGAGAAACGGAGCTTCCAAATACGCCGAATCGTGATCCTATGGCGAGGATCCACGATCGATGTACTCTACTCGCGGATGAACGCAGCTCAAGGAGGTCAAGATAACAGTACCAAGTATGTGAAATCAGAAATATCAGAAATGAAATCATACTAGTCTATATAAAGCAGAGACATGTATGATAACCAAACTACGATCACAACATAAAAGCGATCATGTCGATCCGTGACTCACGCCTCAAGTCATCACTCAAATATAACTATGGGTCTCACGCCCACAACATCAATCATGTTCGCATCACGGCCGCATGCCCCGAATTCGCCGTGCAGACATGTCCATGATGCAACAATAATACCAATGCCCATGGCCACATGCCCGAATTCTACCTCGGTGTAGACACGCCCATGTGACATCAACAACAATATCTTTGGGTGATCAACCCCGCCGCACGGCCACATGCCGAATTCTACCTCGGTAGACATGTCCATGTAACCACAATAAGACAAGAATCAAAATGGAAACATACCCGTGGAATTCTCCACACGCCAAAGACGCCCAAGTAAGTTCTCAATAAGTCAACCGCCTCTATCGAGACGCGGAATACGTAAATACAACACTTGTACAACAAAGGCTATCATCACAAGCATAGGCAAGTTTCACACAACTCAAAGTACTTTCACATAAGTCACACAATACCCGTAGTATAAAAATCGTGACTATCTTTTTAAGTAAACAAGACACTTTCCCTTTGTAAAATCAAGTAACAACATTATTTTCCAAACGTTCAAGTTTGCCTAATTTCAAATGCTCAAGTCACTTATTTTAGAAAGGTTTCATAACTCATAGTCTTAATCTCTTTTAAAACAATTGAGTAACATATGTCATATATGTGAGTAGTTTATTCTTGTTTATAACGATCTTATTACAAAGAACCATGATCTAGAAAATGTAATATCATTTTGTCTCATCTTAGCTTCTATACGGATGGAGGTTTCTACCGGTTTTAATACAACACATCATTATTCAATACATTTTCCTTTATTAACGCCGCAGTGGTGCTGTCGATACACATTCGATTCCCAAATCAAGAAACATTATCCCTTTAAAAACCAAGTACTCATTACTCACGAATGAGGTTTCACACAACATCCACATTAAAACAAATAAGTTAAGTCTCTTAACTTCTAACATCGAGAAACCATTTTCTTACCTACATAAAGTCATATAACCAACTTCCCATAAAGCCGTTATAACACTTTATGTTTAAACCAAACAAATACACTTAGTACCTGTACGTCCATCGTATTACATAGTTACACACATATCATGCTAGAACAGATAGGAAGAGGTTCACATACCTCGCGACGAGTATCGACAATAAGCAAAATGCTCCACAAGATCAGAATGGCTAGCCGCTTTCCACTCTTCAAGTAGAATACGCTACTCGCGATTTCCACCTATAAGGCCACAAACGCCTATTAACTTCTAACCGCATTTGCGGTTCCATGTTCTACGTAAAAATTCGCAAGACCTTCCCCGCAACAGCGTAAATCTCCTCCTCTATCGAGGCCGGCTATCAAGCCAACCAGGGGGTTATACGCCTAACCTGGACGTATACAATTCTACTACACAACAATGCTACACAAGTTCATCGCAATACATACCCATGTAAATACAATCAGCTTCTTTTCTTTAAATTCAGCTTAAGTCAAAAGACATTGCCGCACAATAATGTTGATTCTATATATAGTATACCTCAACTATAAATTCCTACAACATGTAATCTCCAATTACAATAAGGGACAAGAATATTTACCTCGACAAGCCCAAAATTATCCAAGTTATAATGTCGATCCTGAGCAAGGTTTAGCTCCTACTCCGTGCGCTCCAATCCGCTCCAAACAACCCTTTAGAAGTTCTAACCAACTTCTACTCAAATACTTCAACCAACTATGAAGATTTCCTGGGTTTCGGTTTGAGACTAAAAGGACAAAAGGTAGTATTTCCTGCTCTACGATAGAGGTAACTTTTGGAATACTACAAGGTAAAGGCTAAGGTATTTTGGGCATTATAACAATACTGGAGAGTATTTCAATACCACAAAGGGTGTATTATACTAAACAACTAGCAGTGGGGCGTGCCACCGCTAGCACCACAGCTGGGGAGGAGGCTCTCGCCACAAGGCCACTCGAGGGGAAGGCTTAGGACGAGAACACACTCAAAGGAGGGGAGAGGGACTCAAGACTTGGAAGATTTTTGGATGAAGAAGTCTTGAAGCTTAGTGGGTATTTATAGGAAAACCAAAGGCCAACCAATGGCCAAGATCAAGCCATGTGCAAGGCAAGTGTAAGGCCAAGATCAAGCCAAGTGCACCCTAACCCTACTCCACAAAACACTCCACAAAACAAGCCACAAACAAGGCACAACTCAAGGAACCAATCGCCGAGGCCAACCATCCTCTGACGCCCAATCGTCCAAGCCACCCCACTGCTTCAATGTGAGGTGACACACGCCACCCTCCCGTTGGTCCAAAATGTTTCGTCTCTCAAAAATCCGCAAAAATTATAAATGACATAGCCGAATTTTCCTACGAAAGTCGTGGAAACGCTTCGTCGAAAAACGACTTAACCGCACTGCGGCCCAAAGGTAATCGGCGAAGACACAGTGGGGTGACACGTGTCGCCTCCTACTTGTCCAAAAATAATTCATCTTCGAAAATATCCAAAATGGCCAAAATCTCAAAATCAAAGGGCTACAAAATCAGAATTTCTCCGTGGCCCCACGCGACCATTTCCGAAAATAAAATCTCAAAATTCTAATATAATTTAAGAAGCCCATATTCCAAATCTGGGAACCCAATTCCCATCAACGAACATTTTTCTTTACAAAAACCGGAAACTTTTTCCGTGGAAAAAATCACCTCTTTCTTCCTTTCCAATTTTCTGTCGTGCTCTCGTACGTACGTCCTCGCATACATACCCTGAGAATACGGGGTATAACATTCACATACCTTATAGGCTATACCAACTTGACAACTAGAATACGTCTCAAGTAGTACTTCAACCTATAATAACAATAACACGGATATCAACTACATGCTTACTAGTGTAGGACATATACCAAGTAAAGGTTCTCTTTTCATATAAAAATTTGGGCAGCACTTCCCCTACTTATACATACGTTTCCACCTTACAAATAAGGTCAATAACATCAATAACCAAGTACCCATTAAGTACACAACTAAAACAACAACCAAGGTGATTCACACACCTACTTCTTATTTTAATCTGGCCTCTTAATCCATATAAAAACTATCCACTAATACAGTCCACTAAAACAATCTATACTTCAACAACAACGAGGGTAAGATATGAAGCCTTTTTACACCATTCTACACCCTTAATCCTTTAGGACTTACATTTGCAATTACCACACTTAAACATGCATAATAGTAACTGAATTTCCAGCATTGTAACGTTACAAAACAGTCGATAAAACAACACAACAACGTCACACAGTTTTTAGGAAGTTCTCGGCCAACAACCCTTTTGTAACTCCTTAAAATCCAATTCACATTTCAACATGTTTATATAAACCATAACAACTTGTAATAACAAGATTTTCTTCATTTAAACATGTAAGTAGTGACGAGAATAACAACAATAACCAACGAATCCAACAACACCAAAATTGTCCACAATTCGGCTAACATGTCAAAACTGTCACATGCACTTATTATTCTTCATTTTACTTATCACAAGTTCATCCCTTAACTATATCATCATGTAACCTCTAATTACTTCGAGAGAGAAAAGAATTCTTACCTTAGTTTTAGCCCAAAACAGTCCCTAAGTATCGGCCAAATCGTGACCCTGCTTTACTTTTGCACCACTTCTTCACGTTACAATCACACACATGTATCCTCTACAAGCTTGTAACCATCTTGCTTTCATGTTTTACTTCCTTAAAGTTCATAACCAAGATTAGGGTTTCAAGACATTTTCCTTGACCAAAATTGTGACCCTCTATCTTGTTGTGTTAACTTGGCTTAGAACTTAGTTAAGGAATTTAATCTTGAAAAATAACTTAATCTTGTTCTTCTTGGCTATGGAATTTCGAAATTTGAAGTGAAGGAAGAGATATGAGGGTTTGTATGATCAAGATATTTTATGTAGCAAAGTCTTGCAAGACTTGTATTAAATAAGTGTACATAGCACAAGTGGAGGGGGACCCTTGTTGACCCACTTGTCCACTTGTCTTCTCTTCACAATAATATCTCCCACACTTAGTCAATCTTGCAATACTTATATATACTTAGAGCTTTGTTACATAAGTGTGGATGGACACCTGTCACCCTCTAATTCGCCCATAATTCTCTTCAAAAAAATAATTCCATACTTAGCCCAAAATTCTTAATATTTTGATGGGCCCACAAAATTGTGAAATTTTCGATGGATCCCATATTATCAATGCCAAGACTTCATAATACAATACTAAGTCCATAAATTCATTGGAAGGAATTTAACTACTAGTTAATAAATTTTCGTCGTCACATTTGTATCCAAAAAATTTCCATATAGGAAAATGTAAATATACTTTCCTTTTAACATTCAAATCTTATTTCCTGAATTATGTTCTTACTTATATGCCCTGTAATTACGGGGTGTAACATTCTTCCCCCCTTAGAAACATTCGTCCTCGAATGTTCACCATAGGCCTCAAACTATAAACATTTCGGCATAGTATCCTTTAACCATACCTATCAACCAATACTCAGCAACACAAAGATGCCTCTCATGGCCACAATAAAACTCATAGTCTCATTCTACATCTGATAGTCCTTAGCACATTATACTTCCTTTGTAATCAAATTCACATTCATAAATGTAAGCTCATGTCCATATAAGGTCATCATATATACACTGCCCGATCTCTAATGAAGGACGCAGTGACTGATCTACTCACATTAAGCACACATAAAATCCTTCAAAGATCTTATTTCCCGTTTCAATATTATCTCCAACTTTAACAACACAAGTGGTTTATACTCAACCAAGGAATCATCACAACTACTATACAACAATCTTACCAACCTATATACAAAGTCCGTATATTCCCCTGCCGGGCCGCTGTCGCTTTCTTTGGAGGCATAGCTGCAACCACAATAATACGTTAGGGAGGGACTACCCTAACAACACAGCTCTATCGCACGATCTTAGAGTAAGGAAAATAGAAACCAATCCTAAATGTACTATAGCCTCATATTTATGGGTGTGGTTCACAACACACCGATAACCAAGACTCTACTGCACATGGTCTGTAGACATTTTGAGGACTAACTACTCTGATACCACCTTTGTCACGATCCAAACCGACGGGCCGCGACTGGTGCCCTACCTGGGCACCCTTATACCTAAACATCTCATATGACCCGGAAGCTAATAAAAAACTCATAACGAAGGGATCTTGTCCCCTGAAATGTAGTAGCAAACTGGTATTATAAAATAGGCAAGCCAACAAGGCCGCCACTGCATATAGAAATATCCAAATGAATTACAATTGTACATATCCAACTCACACATGACTACAAACCTCTAAGAGTAAGACAATGAACTATTGACGGAACAAGGCCCCGCAGTACCCCTGAATATACATAAGTCTGTACAAAAATGACAAGCTCCGAAATAATGGACCTATACCACAAGCTGAGCAAAGATCCTAAGCTCGCGGATCACCAAACTGAGTACCTATACTGCATGGCATTTAACGCAATTTCTGAGAATGGGTCGATAACATGTACCAAGTATTTAAACATAAAATACAGTAAATAAGATCATAACTGGCCACGAGATGACAAGGACAAGTATAGGAATCAAAATACCAGATCCAACCATGCCATATAAAATAAGAGCCAATTGTACCTTTTAAAAACAGAGAGTCAACTGTGCCTTTTTAAAAAGTGAGATTCATGTCAAAATCACGAATGTCTGTCCATTTACTCAAATACTACCATATGTATCTATACCCGCATCATGGATACATGTCCATGAAATCATATACTGTCGTGAGTATCTATACTCGCATCATGGATAAATGTTTATGGTATCATATTTGTCGTAGGTATCTATACCCGCATCATGGATACATGTCCATGGAATCATATACTGTCGTGAGTATTTGTACTCGCATCATGGATACATGTCCATGGAGTCATATATGTCGTAGGTATCTATATCCGCATCATGGATACATGTCCATGAAATCATATACATATAAACATTGTCGGCCCTTTAGTGAGGGCCTCGGTGAACATTTAACACATAACGTACCCCGGCCCATTCTGGGACTCGATGTCTTTTTACATATAGCATACCCGACCCTTTGTAGGACTCGGTGCTCTTTTACACATAACATACCCGACATGTTGTGGGACTCGGTGTTCTTCTACACATAACATACCCGGCCCGTTGTGGGACTCGTTATTCTTTTACACATAACATACCCGACCCATTTGTGGGACTCGATGTTCTTTTACATATAATGTACCCGGCCCATTGTGGGACTCGGTGTTCTTTTACACATAACATACTCGGCCCGTTGTGGGAATCGTTATTCTTTTACACATAACGTACCCGACCCATTTGTGGGACTCGGTATTGTCACGACCCGACCCCGGGCCGCGACTGGTGCCCTACCTGAGCACCCCGTTCAGGTATACATCAGAGAATAGCAGCGGAACATACACAACATAAACACATGTGTAAAATAATAAACAAGACAGGCTAGCCGATAAGGCCGCCTTTCATAATATAAACAAAGTCAAAAGTACAACTTTATCACTCAGTTCTTATAGCCCAACCACATATGTGAATACTGCACTTAGGAATAACAATGGCGGGACAGGTTCGCCATACCTCGAATGTACATAATCTACAACATCAGGGACAAAACTGTACCAAAAGAAAGACAAGCCTCCGGAGAATGGAGCTTCCGACGTCTGATAAGTGATCCTAAGAGTGTGGATCCGCAACTCGCTACTCTTTCTCACAGATGAACGCAAATTTCGAAGTGGGGTCAAGACACAATATGTACTAAGTATGTAAAATCAGAAGTAATCAGTAATTACAACATAAGTTTAAAAGAAGGCCGAGACATGTATGATAACAAAATTACAAAGACGCAAAGGCCTTACTAACAATGAGAGTACATCAAGAGAATACGCATAACATCACAATAGCGCCTCCCGATCATATCATGGGTAGCGAACCCATAAAAGAACCGGTGGTATAACGCCTTGGGGTTCCTACCTCATTTATACTCTTACCACAAGCGTGGTATAACGTCTTGGGGTTTGCCTCATTTATAATCTTATCCCGTAAGATATAGTAACGCAGTGGTATAACGTCTTGGGCTTCCTCATTTATACTCTTATCACGGAGAAGGTGGTATAGCATCTGGGTTTGCCTCACCGATACTCTTACCCTATCTCAAAACCGGCGTCATACAATAATTAAACAAGTTAGCAATCCCTAACTTCTTATTAGTCTCATTCATCTACACTCTCATTTTAGTTTACTTAAGGCACTTATCATGTCTTTTATAAAAATCCGGGAATTTAACCCAAAGTACCACGACTTCTATTCTTTAAAACAAATGACTCTTTTTAGTAGAAAGCTTCCAAGACACTAGTAACCATAGTATCAAGTCCAAATTACATTTCAAGACAAGTCACAATACCTTTAGAATTTAAAGCGGTTTCTAAATCAAGTGACTCTTTTCTTAAAAACTTAGGCAATTGATACCTTAAAATCAATTTGCCTTTCTTTAACACAAGTCATTTTATTTTGCATAAAGTCAATATAACCAACTCCCCATAAAGTCGTTATATTCACTTTATACCTTAGTCAAGTACATTTTCCTATCCAAGGGACTTATACGATTAAAACGACGAAAGTATCACATACTTTAAATTCCTTCAAGTCCCTTAACTTTACTAAGACTTAAGACATTCTTAATATTTTCAAAGAAGTGAGTTAACTTCCTAACTCACCCGACTTGGCATTTTATAAGGCTAGCAAGGAATGTCAAAGTCTCAGACGTCTACCGTACTATATACGCGAAACTAGTCATGCTCAAAAGATAGGAAAAGTTCTACATACCTCGTCTGGTCAAACCACTTGCCAAGTACAAAGTCCCGTAGTATGTCAACCTATAATGTTCACAATACGCCTATTAAGGCCTTACTTCAATCGTAAAATATCATAAGTGTTAAGTCCCTATATTCTACGGAAAATCGGACAAAGACCTCCTTTGTTTTTACTTACTTTGCCACCTTTTCAAGGCCGAAATACAATAACCAAACAGCCCCAATTGGCTCACAATTTATAGAAGATAATCCAATACAATTGAATAACTACACCCCAATTGGCTCACAATTATAGAAGATAATCCAATACAATTGAATAACTACGTAACCCCAATCGCTCACAATTTATAAAGTAGTCCAATACGAATGACTAACCAACTAACACAACCTACAAGTCCAACTTCGGCCACCTTGAGTTCAACAATACCAATTCTAACCAATTTCCATTACAATCCAAATTGGTAGCATAATATGATATCAAGTCGCATTTGGTTATAACTACCATAATCTTCAAGTCAATAACATGCGACGATTCTAACAACGATTAAATTGTAATCCATCTTAGTCATGGCTTATTTTACATTTCGGACTTCCAAGGCTATGATCAATCCATTATTCGTATAACTTCAATATAACAACTTCAAGCTAGCAACATGCAAAGCTAACAACAACAATATAGCTAATCTTGTAATACTTTCAAAGGACAAGATTATACCTCAATGAGACTTAATCCAACTCCAATCCGAAATCGCTCCTTAGTAGTCTAGAACCTCTCCAAGCCACTTCAATCCGCTTGTTGAGACCCTTAGAACAACACCAACAATTAACCTTCAAATTTCCAAACAAAACCTAGAAAGGCCATTAGGTTTTCGTTTGCGACTAACCCGTAAACCATCTTTTTCCAAAATTTCTATTGAGATGTGTTTACAATACACCTAAGAACCTTGGTTTAAAGTGTGGAATCAAATGGACAAGAAACGAAAATTTTTCTTTTTCTTTCTTGGAGAACCCGAGAGCCTTCAATGTGCTTCTTCAAATTTGTGTGATATTTTTCTAAGTGTTAAGTCTCCTCTTGCTACTAGTATCACATATAAAGGGTCATGGAGGGTTTAGATATTAACACATGGGTGGTTTGGATGTGGTCTTGCTAAAAATCAAGACAAAGGTGGGACCTTTGACCTTAGTCAATAATATCAAGCCTCAAGTTGCAAGACTTGTCTTGCAACAAAGGTCAAATGACCCTTATGCCCTTGCCAAAAATAGTCCAAGGCATAGCAAGGGGGGTGACACGTGTCGCCCTCCCATTCGTCATAATAATACGTTTTTCCGACAATTCCACAATTTCCGATAAATTTTTTACAAGCCTCAATTCTTAACACTTGCGAGTTCTTACCTATATTCTTAAGACATGTCCTAGAATTACGGGGTGTAACATTCTTCCCCCCTTAGAAACATTCGTCCCCGAATGTTCTTTCGGAGTCAAACTTAAGCGGCATAGTTTCCTTTCACAACCCCAACATACTAAAAATGCCACACATGGCCACATAATAGCATTTAAGCAAAAGAGATACTTCAATTTAAAACTTGGCAAGTAAGGGAAGCTGAATTACCTGAAGGTATAGGAAATAAGTGAGGATACTTCCTCAACATGTCCTCCTCCGCCTCCCAAGTCATCTCCTCTCGGTTATCATTCCTCCACAGGACTTTGACGGAAGCTATATCCTTGGTCCGCATTCGCCTGACCTGGCGATCGAGTATCGCTATGGGACTCTCCTCATACGATAACCCCTCTGTTACTTGGACCTCACTAGTAGGAAAAACTCTCGCTGGATCACCGATACACTTCCTCAACATAGAAACATGGAAGACCGGATGCATCGCCTCTAACTCGATGGCAGATCCAACTCATAAGCAACTGACCCACTCTACGACGATCCGGTAGGGCCCAATGTACTTGGCCGAAGCTTCTTACCGAATCTCATCACACCGCTTCATGGGTGACACCTTCAAGAAGACCCAATCGCTCACCAAACTCCAAATGCCGACGCCGATTATCCGCATAAGACTTCGCCGACTCGAGCCGCTAACAGTCTCCCGGATAAGCTTCACCTTATCCACACCGCTGTACCAAGTCCGCCAACTAATCGTACTCGCCCACGCCGAACCAACCGATCGGCGACTGCATTTCCGCCATATAAAGCCTCGTATGGCGCCATTCGTATCTTTGGAATGGTAGCCGTTGTTGTAAGCAAACTCCACAAGAGGCAAATGATCCTCCCACTACCATGAAATCTATCACGCAGCTCGCAGCATATCCTCGTTGTTCGATAGCGCTCGCCGCCCGCCATCACCGAGGGTGAAATGTTGTCTTTGAGACTCACCGTGTCCCTAAACCCTTCGGAAAGACCTCAGAAGTTAGTCAGAACCGGGCTCCTATCCGATATAATCGACACCGAACACCGCAGCCTCACTATCTCTGATGTACACCGCATAGTCCTCACCAAAACGCCGCCCCGAATGGAAGGAAATGGGCTGATTTCACACCACAACAATAACCCAAATGGAGTCGCATTTCTCCGAGTACGAGGTAACCTCAGAACAAAGTCCATGTTGATCATCTCCCACTTCCAAGTCGGAATCTCGATAGATCGCAATAAACCATCGGCCTCGTGCTCGACCTTGACCCGCAATTAGGACATCAGGCAACAAAACTCGCCACGCCCCTCTTCGTGCCATCCCACCAATACAAACATCCGAGGTCATGGTACATCTTGGTCGACCGGATGAATAGAATATCGGCGCCGCAGGCCTCACGAGAATCTGCCGACGAAGTCCCGATCATCGGAACACACAACCGCCCTCAAATCTCAAGACTTATCTGGCGCTACCTCGAATAGACTCTTCTCCTCCCGAAGAGCTGCATCACGGTACCGTACCAACACTGGGTCCTCAAACTGTCGCATCTTTACCTCATCAATGATGGAAGACTCGGCAACCTCACGAACCCGCATCTACTATCGCTTCAGATCGATCAATCGAACCCCAAGGCTCGCTAATCGGTGGATCTGACGACCATGTCCCGCTCTCTGTCGTACTCGATAGGCTCCCATCGATCTACGACTCAAGGCATCAAGAACTACGTTGGCTTTCCGGATGGTAGAGAATATCAACATCATAATCTTTCAAAGAACTCTAACCACCGCCTCCTCTCGTGTTCACTCCTCTCGTCAAGATATCTTGAGGCTCTTGTGGTCTCAGATAAATGTCATACGAACCCTGCACAAATAGTGTCTCCAAATCTTCAAGGCATGTATAATCGCGCCAACTCTAAGTCATGGGTAGGGTAATTCCTCTCATGCTCAGAATCGCCGAAGCATAGGCTATAACCTTGCCGCGGCCGCATCAAACACACCCTAGCCCGATACCCGAGGCATCACAATAGATCACGCATCATCTACCCTCCGAAGAGTAAGAACTGAGTGTAGTCAACCTTTCCTTCAAAGAATCGAAACCCTTCTCGCAAGCCTCGCCCATCGGAACTTGGCCGCTTTCCGAGTCACTAGTCAATCTTTGAAATCGGCAACCGCTCTACAAACCTACGATAATACCACGCCAAATTTCTAAGAAATCGCGCACTCGGTCGGAGTAGTAGGTTAGCCAAGACTGATCGCCTCAATCTTAGCCGTATCCACGCGAACACCATCGCCCCAATAATATGCCCCAGAATGCCATCGAGGCCAACCAAAACTCACACTTGGAGAACTTGGCGAATAAATGCCGACTTCGAGAACCCCGAGTACCGCCCTCGTGATCGCATGCTCCTCGCTTCACCGCGAATAAACCAGATGTCATCGATGAATACTATCACAAATGTATCCAAAAATGACTTGAACACCCGCTCATCAAATCCATAAATACTACTGAGCGCTGTCAAACCGAAAGACATAACCTCAACTCATAGTGCCCATACCGGTCCCGAATGCGATCTTTGGGATATTCGCTTCGAACTCGAACTCGATGATAACTGCATCCGCAGTCTATCTTTGAGAACCACCTCGCACTCGCAATCGGGTCAAACAAATCATCAATCACGGGAGTGGTACTTATTCTTAATGGTTACCTTATTCACCGTCAGAGTCAACACACATACGCAGCTGGCCCCATCCTTCTTCTTTACAAACAATACGGCGCTCCTGTGGGACACACTAGGCCCGATAAAGCCTTTCTCCAAAGAAATCTTTCACCTGGTCCTTCACTCCTCAACTCAACAAAGCATCCTCAGATGGGCGAATGGAAATAGGTCGAGTGTCCGCAACGTGTCTATACAAAACTCAATCTCCTCTCGGGAGGGATACCCAAGATCATCCGGGAACACATCCGAAATCCCATAATCACACGACCAACCTCAAGCGTGGATCGTGCCCTACCTGGGCACCCTTCTACCTTAACAATACAAGTAGACTGCGGGACTGAAATAACACCTTTTTTTTTTTTTAAAACAAACGTACGTGCAAGGGCAAAGCCGACAAGGCTGCCATATATACATAAACAAAAGACACTATACCGTACATGAGTCCAATCCCACATATGAATACAGCACTTAGGAGTTAAATCGAACTATGACGACAAGGCCCCATTGCACCCATAAATGTACAAAAGCTCAGCATCGATGGAACTATACCAAAATGATAAACTCCTGAACAAAGGGAGCTATCCAAAAACCCTGAGCAGGATCCTACACCTGCCGATCACCAAACAACAGATTTACACTCGCAGATGAATGCAGCTCAAGGAGGTCAGTACGAAGAATGTACCAAGTATGTGAACTGAAAATACTGTAAACAAATCATAACAGTCTAACAAAACAGGAGACATGTATGATAATCAAATTACAGTTCACAATACATAAACAGTCATATCCAGTCAAGGACGCATGCCCTCAAAGTCGTTACTAAAACATAACCATGGGTCTCACGCCCATAATATCAATCATGCCGTGGAATCCTTCCTCACCGCCGATCCATGATATAATATAACCTCAAGTCCCACCCTGGTGGTATTACCTCACTTATACTCTTATACTCTTAAGGTGGTAAGCGGTGGTATAGCATCTGGGGTTTACCCTCACTTATACTCTACCCGAGAAGGTGGTATAACGTCTGGGGCTTGCCCTCATTTATACTCTTACCCTATCTCAACCGGCCACAAACAACACATAAAGCGGTGGTACAGCTCCTGGGGTTTACCCTCACTAATACTCTTACCGGGAGGAGGTGGTATAACATCTGGGCTTGCCCTCATTTATACTCTTACCCTATCTCGACCGACCATCAAACAAGACACAAGCACAACCATGTCTTTTATAAAAATCCGGAATTTAACCCAAGATTACAATAACGAAGCATACCCGTGGAATCCTACATCACCGCTTAGACGCCCATGTAACTTATAACAAGACAAATTTACTCCAACCGAGAGTCGCAAGAACATAATAAAACATAATACTTGTACTCAAAGGCTATCAGCAGCACACATAGGTTAATTCTAAATTAACCAAGCCAAAGTACTTAATCAAGACATACATAGAATAATTCTCTTTTAACAAGTCAAAGTACTTATCAAGGCACACTTAGACAAATCCTCAATTTATCAAGCCAAAGTACTTAATCAAGGCATACATAGAATAATTCTCTTTTAACAAGTCAAAGTACTTATCAAGGCACACTTAGACAAATCCTCAATTTATCAAGCCAAAGTACTTAATCAAGGCATACATAGAATAATTCTCTTTTAACAAGTCAAAGTACTTATCAAGGCACACTTAGACAAATCCTCAATTTATCAAGCCAAAGTACTTAATCAAGGCATACATAGAATAATTCTCTTTCAAACAAGTCAAAGTACTTATCAAGGCACACTTAGACAAATCCTCAATTTATCAAGCCAAAGTACTACGTACGTACATTCCTTTATAAAAGACTCCTTTCTATGTAAAGCCCCAAGATACTAACACCCGTAGTATCAAGGCGTGTCTATTTTTCAAAGTAAGTTACTACACTTTTAGAAAACTCATTTCAAAGCTTGAAATCAAGTAACTCCAAATTTTCACAATCTAGGCAACTTATGCCGATTTAATCAAAATAGACAACTTTCTAAACCTTCCATAAAGCCGTTATAACCAACTTCCCATAAAGCCGTTATAACCCTTTATGGTTTTAGACGATCCATTCCTTCAATAACCAAGAGACTTATACTATGAAAACCAAGTATCACATACTTACAAATCAAGTTCTTAACTTTCAAAATACTTCAAGTCTCTTAATAGTTAGAAAACAAGTTTTCTTCTACTTTTTAAACCTCAAGTAACTTCACCCTTAACGCAAGTTACTTCTTTTAAATCATGTCATTTCTCCTCTTTTAAATCAAATAAGTAAATCACTTCTTTGACTCCCCTAAAGTCATTATAATGACCTTTAGGTTTTAGAACAAGGCACTAGCCAAAAGATTTGGAAACCACTTCCTTTTTAAGTCTCTATGTACTTTAAGAAAAATACCTTCACTTTTAAGAACCCAAACTTCATCAAGAAAATGGATTCTACAACTTACAATTTAAACATCAAGGTACACTCAAGGAAGTACATAGAACAAATTCTATTTTAGGCAATCCAAATACAAGCAAGGAATGGATCATTCAAGGAGTAGAACTTACTTTCTTTATTCTAAGGAATCATGCTAGAGAGGAGATAGTTCACATACCTTTTCGCTAAATCCACAAGCTGCCGAATACGCCGTACGTAGAAGTGTCAACCTATAATGGTCACAACAAGGCTATCAACTTCTAGTCTCTATGTAGAATAATACTAAGTACTTAGTCTCTAATTCTACGGAAAATCGGGCAGCACTTCCTTTATTTCTACTCACTTTGCCACCTTTTTCAAGGCCGAATACAATAACCAACAAGCCACATTTAAGGCTCCAAACAAAGGGGATTACACGCCTTACACTACGTGTAAAATTCCGCCCCATAATTCATACGAAATAGTAATATACTTCACTAGCCATTCTCGGCCAACATACAACCAACATCACTAAGTCTTTTCCAACCCTTTTCCAAATTCCAAGTTCTTAGGTCAACATGTTATTTAGTCATAGACAACATCAACAACTACAATTTCCTTCTTTATTCAACATGCGACGACTTAAACTAATAACCAACTTGAATTCCAATCTTAAAGCTAAACATGCTAGATTTCGGATTAGGGTTCCAATAGTCAAAATACTTATCAAACTTCATACAATATAACACATGCTTGCTAAAATCCATAGCTACAACAATAAGTAAGTCTTAACTACTAAAACGACAAAATTTATACCTTTCCAAGCCCTTAAAATTTCCAAGATCCAAAGTCGCGCCTTAGCAATTCTTAGCTCCTTTCCTTAAGCTCCAATCCGCTCCAAGCACTCCTTAGAGGCCTATGAAGAACCCATCTTCAAGTTCCAACTTCAAAGTCAAGAACTCCCTTAGTTTCCGCCATGACTAACGTAAAAATACGCTTTTTTCCAAATCTTTCTATCGAGATATCCTTACAATACCCTAGGGACATTGGGTTAAAGTCTTGTGGCTAATGGATCAAAACTATAAAATTTTTGTGTGAATAACATGAAAGCCGAGAGCTTCACTTCTCTCTCTAAGGGTTCTAATTTTTCTAAGTGTAGAAAATGCCAAGTCTTGCACTAGTAGGATATATATAACACATTGAGGGTTAATATTGCAACACACGAGTGGTTAGGATTTAAAATCACATGGATCAAGCCTAAGTGGCAAGTTGACTAGTCAATAATGTCAAGCTAGCAAGACAAATCTTCCAAGGTGGTAAATGACCATTTTACCTCACTCTAATTTCGACCAAGACCTTGTGGGGTGCCACGTGTCGCCTCTCATTCGTCCATAAAATTCGTGAACTCGTGGCCCCACAAAACGTAAAATTTCAAAGGGCCCCACGTGACCAAATCCAACAAAATAAATTTCCATAATAATAAAAAGTTATATACTTTACAAATAATACATTTTGAGAATCCAATTCTCAACAACGAACATTTTTCCTTTCCGACGTCCGGAAGACTTTCCGTCGGAAAAACAATCCTTCCTTTCGCACTAATTCCAAGTCTTGTGCTCCTTACATACAATCACTTACACATGTCCTGAACTTACGGGGTGTAACATTCTTCCCCCCTTAGAAACATTCGTCCCCGAATGTTCTTAGTCGGTTGTCAAGCTATATAAATTCCGGCATAAACTCTATAATATGCTTACCAATCAAAATCAAGATAAGACTAACGACGCCACACTGCCATCGCCTAACATACGTAAACATAATAATGGACCTTCCGTCCGTGGTCCCTTCTCACAAAACTCAAAGGTTACTTTTCCCAAACACGGATCCTTAAAGGTTCCTTTCTTTCCTTACTTGTCATACTTTCTCGTACTTTCAAACTCATCTAGTACACGCACAAAATCTCAAATTTTGTTTCTGTTTCTCCAACTCGAGTTACTATCCAAACTTAGCCATATTGTTACTTACTTTCCGTTAAGGCTCTTCTCGGTCCTTACGACGAAGTGGTGGAACGATCCACAAACTCGTACTCACAATTAACTAAACTTGGGCCTTGCATCCCTGACCCTATCACATAACTGACCCTTTCTAACCGACATCACCCCATTCCATACTAATGGTTGACGTAATGAGTCCATAACCCGACTCATCGTCACACTTAACTTCTCATTCTTAGTCCAAATAAATCTTTCTCTTATCTCAAGGTACTTCTTACCCTATCCCTATTTATCGGAGGTCGTCTCATATGCCAAAGTATTCCTATCGACAATCTTCCTAACGGTCTTACACCGCTGTGGGCAATTAAAACTTGTGAACTTTATACAATTATAGTCTCGCCACCTATCATTCTTGTCAACGTTCTTACTTCTCACTTTACTAATCAAAGTATCCCTACCTGGGTACTATCACTTACAACGCTAGCACCGCTATCTTGGTCAATAACATAATCGCTTCCTCATGACCCTATAGTCTTCTCCTAACCGAGAAACCGGAGGCTCGTGCCGAGGCCTCAAAACTCGCGCGAAGAACTTGCCGATCGCGAACAACATCCGGTATACCCTGGTCATAAGTCCTATCAACTCTCTGAGTCTGACTAGTAGCTCTTGCTACTCCTTTGCCCTCCTGGGCGGCTGCTGCCCTCCTTGGAGGCATAACTGTAACACAACAATACGTCAGAGAGGAATTTTCTTACTAACACAGCTCTATGGCACGATCTTAGAGTGAGAAGAATAGAAACCAACTCCTAAATGTCCTGTAGCCTCCTGTTTATGGGTGTGGCGCGCAACACACCGATAATCAAGACTTACTAGACACGGTCAGAACATTCCGAGGATCGATCGCTCGATACCACTGTCACGACCCGAGCCTCAAGCTGGATCGGTGCCCTACCCGCACCCTTCTACCTTAACAATACAAGTAGACTGCGGGACTGAAATAACACCTCTTTTTTTTTTTTAAAACAAACGTACGTGCAAGGGCAAAGCCGACAAGGCTGCCATATATACATAAACAAAAGACACTATACCGTACATGAGTCCAATCCCACATATGAATACAGACCTCTAGGAGTTAAACTGAACTATGACGGGACAAGGCCCCGCCATACCCATAAATGTACAAAAGCCTGTACTGATGGAACTATACCAAAATGATAAACTCCTGAACAAAGGGAGCTATCCAAAAACCCTGAGCAGGATCCTACACCTGCCGATCACCAAACAGTACACTACACTGCGGATTTAACGCAAATTCGGGCGAGGTCAAGACGAAGAATGTACCAAGTATGTGAATCAAAATATCAGAAACAAATCATAAGCTTAACAAAACAGAGACATGTATGATAATCAAATTACGATTCACAATACATAAACAAATATATCCATATCCAAGGACGTACGCCTCAAAGTCGTTACTAAATCATAACCATGGGTCTCACGCCCATAATATCAATCATGCCCGTGGAATCCTTTCTCACTGCCGGCAGTCCATGATATAATATAACCTCAAGTCCCACCGGTGGTATAGCATCTTGGGGGTTTACCTCACTTATACTCTTACCCGGAGAAGGTGGTAGCGGTGGTATAGCATCTCGGGGTTTACCCTCACTTATACTCTTACCCGAGAAGGTGGTATAACGTCTGGGCTTGCCCTCATTTATACTCTTACCCTATCTCAACCGGCCACAAACAACACATAAAGGTGTGGTACAATGCTTGGGGGTTTACCCTCACTAATACTCTTACCTGGAGGAGGTGGTATAACGTCTGGGCTTGCCTCATTTATACTCTTACCCTATCTCGACCGACCATCAAACAAGACACAAGCACAACCATGTCTTTTATAAAAATCCGAATTTAACCCGATTACAATAACGGAAGCATACGTGGAATCCCACATCATCACCGATGCGTCCATGTAACTTATAACAAGACACGCTTCTCCAACCGAGAGTCGCGAACATAATAAAACATAATACTTGTACTCAAAGGCTATCAAGAAGACACATAGGTTAATTCTCATTAACCAAGCCAAAGTACTTAATCAAGGCATACATAGAATAATTCTCTTTTAACAAGTCAAAGTACTTATCAAGGCACACTTAGACAAATCCTCAATTTATCAAGCCAAAGTACTTAATCAAGGCATACATAGAATAATTCTCTTTAACAAGTCAAAGTACTTATCAAGGCACACTTAGACAAATTCTCAATTTATCAAGCCAAAGTACTTAATCAAGGCATACATAGAATAATTCTCTTTTAACAAGTCAAAGTACTTATCAAGGCACACTTAGACAAATCCTCAATTTATCAAGCCAAAGTACTTAATCAAGGCATACATAGAATAATTCTCTTTTAACAAGTCAAAGTACTTATCAAGGCACACTTAGACAAATCCTCAATTTATCAAGCCAAAGTACTTAATCAAGGCATACATAGAATAATTCTCTTTCAAACAAGTCAAAGTACTTATCAAGGCACACTTAGACAAATCCTCAATTTATCAAGCCAAAGTACTACGACGCACATTCCTTTATAAAAGACTCCTTTCTATGTAAAGCCCCAAGATACTAACACCGTAGTATCAAGGCGTGTCTATTTTTCAAAGTAAGTTACTACACTTTTAGAAAACTCATTTCAAAGCTTGAAATCAAGTAACTCCAAATTTTCACAATCTAGGCAACTTATGCCGATTTAATCAAAATAGACAACTTTCTAAACCTTCCATAAAGCCGTTATAACCAACTTCCCATAAAGCCGTTATAACCCTTTATGGTTTTAGACGTATCCATTCCTTCAATAACCAAGAGACTTATACTATGAAACCAAGTATCACATACTTACAAATCAAGTTCTTAACTTTCAAAATACTTCAAGTCTCTAATAGTTAGAAAACAAGTTTTCTTCTACTTTTTAAACCTCAAGTAACTTCACCCTTAACGCAAGTTACTTCTTTTAAATCATGTCATTTCTCCTCTTTAAATCAAATAAGTAAATCACTCTTTGACTCCTAAAGTCATTATAATGACCTTTAGGTTTTAGAACAAGGCACTAGCCAAAATATTTGGAAACCACTTCCTTTTAAGTCTCTATGTACTTTAAGAAAATACCTTCACTTTTAAGAACCCAAACTTCAACAAGAAAATGGATTCTACAACTTACAATTTAAACATCAAGGTACACTCAAGGAAGTACATAGGACAAATTCTATTTTAGGCAATCCAAATACAAGCAAGGAATGGATCATTCAAGAGTAGAACTTACTTTCTTTATTCTAAGGAATCATGCTGAAGAGGAGATAGTTCACATACCTTTTCGCTAAATCCACAAGCTGCCGAATACGCCGTGCACGAAGTGTCAACCTATAATGGTCACAACAAGGCTATCAACTTCTAGTCTCTATGTAGAATAATACTAAGTACTTAGTATCTAATTCTACGGAAAATCGCATCACTTCCTTTATTTCTACTCACTTTGCCACCTTTTTCAAGGCGAATACAATAACCAACAAGCCACATTTAAGGCTCCAAACAACAACCAAACAAAGGGGATTACACGCCTTACACTACGTAAAATTCCGCCCCATAATTCATACGAAATAGTAATATACTTCACTAGCCATTCTCGCCAACATACAACCAACATCACTAAGTCTTTTCCAACCCTTTTCCAAATTCCAAGTTCTTAGGTCAACATGTTATTTAGTCATAGACAACATCAACAACTACAATTTCCTTCTTTATTCAACATGCGATTTACTTAAACTAATAACCAACTTGAATTCCAATCTTAAAGCTAAACATGCTAGATTTGGATTAGGGTTCCAATAGTCAAAATACTTATCAAACTTCATACAATATAACACATGCTTGCTAAAATCCATAGCTACAACAATAAGTAAGTCTCAACTACTAAAACGACAAAATTTATACCTTTCCAAGCCCTTAAAATTTCCAAGATCCAAAGTCGCGCTTTAGCAATTCTTAGCTCCTTTCCTTAAGCTCCAATCCGCCCAAGCACTCTCAGAGGCCTATGAAGAACCCATCTTCAAGTTCCAACTTCAAAGTCAAGAACTCCTTAGTTTCCGCGACTAACGTAAAAATACGCTTTTTCCGAAATATTTCTATTGAGATAACCTTGCAACACCCTAGGGACATTGGGTTAAAGTCTTGTGGCTAATGGATCAAAACTATAAAATTTTTGTGTGGGAATAACATGAAAGCCGAGAGCTTCACTTCTCTCTCTAAGGGTTCTAATTTTTTCTAAGTGTAGAAAATGCCAAGTCTTGCACTAGTAGGATATATATAACACATTGGAGGGTTAAGATTGCAACACATGAGTGGTTAGGATTTAAAATCACATGGATCAAGCCTAAGTGGCAAGTTGACTAGTCAATAATGTCAAGCTAGCAAGACAAATCTTCCAAGGTGGTAAATGACCATTTTACCCTCACTCTAATTTCGACCAAGACCTTGTGGGGGGTGCCACGTGTCGCCCTCTCATTCGTCCATAAAATTCTGTAACCCTCGTGGGCCCCACAAAACGTAAAATTCCTCGGGTGGGCCCCACGTGACCAAATCCGAATAAAATAAATTTCCATAATAATAATAATAAAAAGTTCTATACTTTACAAATAATACATTTTGAGAATCCAATTCTCAACAACGAACATTTTTCCTTTCCGACGTCCGGAAGACTTTCCGTCGGAAAAACAATCCTTCCTTTCGCACTAATTCCAAGTCTTGTGCTTACGCATAAATCACTTACACATGTCCTGAACTTACGGGTGTAACAATAACCACCGCATCGATCAAGAATCGCACCTCACCAGTATCAAATACGAACGGATGATAGATGTAACCCTTCGCACCATCTTCCTAGCGCGAGGTAAGAAATAAACCTACCCTACGACGTATTTGTGTTGCCCTCCACTCGATAATCGCTCGCCAGAAATCGAACCAACCAACCTGTCCTTGATACCAACGTTGGCATAACAAGAAGCCAACCAATCCATTCCCATAATGACATCAAAATTGCCATCTCCAAATTCTATCAAGTCTGCAAGGGTCCGACGATCAGAATAAATACCGCAACCTCTATACACCCGCCGCTAACACCGAATCACCCATTGGCGTAGCTACCTCAAACGGCTCTATCGACACCGGCTATCCCGATTCTACCCGCATAAGAGGGGACACATACGACAAGGTAGAACTTGATCTATCAATGCATAAACATCACACCAAATCAAGAATGTACTGCGGACGACGTCGTGGAAGCCTCACGATCTGGCGGTGCTAGAGAGTATATGCGGTTCGAGGACCGCTAGAACTAGAACCACCACCTCGACTTACCGCGCCCGCTCGTCCGTGAGAACCACGCCCGGCGCATAACCACGTAAGGAGAAGAAGACCCAAGAATCGATCCCGCTACCGTGGCCGCACCTCCCATGCGCCTCTAGACGGACAATCCTTCTTCAAATGGCCTGCCGCCACACGAGTAACAAGCTCCCGACGCTCGCGACACTTCCGCTCGGTGGAACCTACCGCATCGAGCACACCGAGGTGTGGGTGGTCCCGACGCGACGGTTCTGCCTCGAAATCTCAGTAGTCCGGAGCCACGACCGCTTTGATCGACTGGATGATCGGACCTCTTGCCGTAAAAACCGTGACGAGCACTCGCGGCTGGCCGGAAAGTGGACCTACTCTGCTTTGAGGATGTCCGCCTTAACACCGCCTCGAGACCACGATGTCTCGCCCTCTGGCCGGCTCACAACCTCGTCCTCCTCTCTATCCTCTATCCCCGAGCATAGGCCTGCATCTAGCAATGTCCATACCGGGTGAAGAGCCACCCCAAGCATGTCAGAATCATATGACGCCTCAGCCCCATCACATAAAGATGAACTCTATCCGACATGCTGCTACAATAGTATGCGCGTGCTGGCCAAGGAGTCAAACTCCAAGCTATACTCCCTGATAGTCCTCCCGTTCTGCCTCAAGGTCAAGAATCTGTCTACCCGGCTCTCCTCATCTCGGAGGCAAAAGTGGTCCATGAAAGCCTCAAAACTCCTCCCAAACACCTGGAAGAGCAAAGATCACCTCGAAAGCAACCACGACTTAAACCAGTTCAACGCAATGTCGCGCAACCGCAGAAGAGGCTAGTGTAATGCACTGTCTCAAGCCCTAAGAACTCGCATGGTCCGTCAGAGTCGAACGAACTCCTGCGATCCTCATCGCACTCGAACCATAAAACTCGTGGATTGCATCCCGTAAAAATCCCTAATCCGCAAACCGCCGGCTCTAGGTGGGTCGCCGCCTGCTCGCTACGCTCGACTACTATATCGTCAACAACCGAATCTGCTTCCCGTAGTCTCTATACTCGCACCGGCCGTGGAACGGAGGGTGCGTATCGGAACCTCGAGCTACCGCCGCCTCGGCCTCTAATACCGTTGGGCGTGGTTGAACTCAACGACCGCCTACTACCTCGTGCATAGTCTGCGGCTCGAGCCCGTGACCTCTCGAGTACCGCTAGCGCCTCGCCGCCGCCTTGCCCTTCTCGGGCCCCGACGCTTTCGTGGAGGCATAGTTGTTTCATAAGAAGAGGTCAGAGAGGATTCAACCTAATAAGACAGCTCTACTGCACGATCTCAGAGAGAGAAGAATGGAAACCAATCCTAAATGTCCTGCAGCCTCCTGATTATAGATGTGGTGCACAACACACCGATAATCAAGACTCTACTAGACACGGTCAGAACACTTTCCGAGGACTAATCGCTCGATACCACTTTTGTCACGACCCGACCAGGCCGCTGATCGTGCCCTACCCGCACCCTGCCTGTATACATCGAGAATAGCAATGAACATACACAACATAAACACATGTGTAAAATAATAAACAAGACAGGCTAGCCGATAAGGCCGCCTTTCATAATATAAACAAAGTCAAAAGTACAACTTTATCACTCAGTTCTTATAGCCCAACCACGTATGTGAATACGCACTTAGAATAACAATCGTATGACAGGCTTCCCGCCATACCACGAATGTACATAATCTACAACATCGTGGACAAAGCGTACTAAAAGAAAGACAAGCCTCCGAGAATGGAGCTTCCGACGCCCGATAAGTGATCCAAGAGTGTGGATCCGCAACTCGCTACTCCTTTCTCGCGCAGATTTAACGCAGCCCGAGGAAGGGGTCAAGACACAATATGTACTAAGTATGTAAAATCGTAGCATCAGTAATTACAACATAAGTTTAAAAGAAGGCCGAGACATGTATGATAACAAAATTACGACGCAGATTGCCTTACTAACAATGAGTACATCAAGAGAATACGCATAACATCACAATAGCGCTCTCCGATCATATCGTGGGTAGCGAACCCATAAAAAGAACCTGGTATAACGTCTTGGGGTTCCTACCTCATTTATACTCTTACCCCAAGCGGTGGTATAACGCCTGGGGTTTGCCCTCATTTATACTCTTATCCCGTAGAAGATAGTAACACGGTGGTATAACGTCTGGGGCTTCCTCATTTATACTCTTATCCTGGAGAAGGTGGTATAGCATCTTGGGGGTTTGCCCCTCACTGATACTCTTACCCTATCTCAAAACCGGCCGTCATACAATAATTAAACAAGTTAGCAATCCCCCTAACTTCTTATTAGTCTCATTCATCTACACTCTCATTTTAGTTTACTTAAGGCACTTATCATGTCTTTTATAAAAATCTGAATTTAACCCAAAGTACCACGTACTTCTATTCTTTAAAAACAAATGACTCTTTTTAGTAGAAAGCTTCCAAGACACTAGTAACCATAGTATCAAGTCCAAATTACATTTCAAGACAAGTCACAATACCTTTAGAATTTAAAGCAGGTTTCTAAATCAAGTGACTCCTTTTCTTAAAAAAAAACTTAGGCAATTGATACCTTAAAATCAATTTGCCTTTCTTTAACACAAGTCATTTTACCTTTTGCATAAAGTCAATATAACCAACTCCCCATAAAGTCGTTATATTCACTTTATACCTTAATCAAGTACATTTTCCTATCCAAGGGACTTATACGATTAAAACGACGAAAGTATCACATACTTTAAATTCCTTCAAGTCCCTTAACTTTACTAAGACTTAAGACATTCTTAATATTTTCAAAGAAGTGAGTTAACTTCCTAACTCACCCGACTTGACATTTTATAAGGCTAGCAAGGAATGTCAAAGTCTTGTACGTCTACCGTACTATATACGCGAAACTAGTCATGCTCAAAAGATAGGAAAAAGTTCTACATACCTCGTCGGGTCAAACCACTTGCCAAGTACAAAGTCCCGCCCGTAGTATGTCAACCTATAATGTTCACAATACGTCTATTAAGGCCTTACTTCAATCGTAGAATATCATAAGTGTTAAGTCCCTATATTCTACGGAAAATCGGACAGCACCTCCTTTGTTTTTACTTACTTTTCCACCTTTTTCAAGGCCGGAAATACAATAACCAAACAGCCCCAATTGGCTCACAATTTATAGAAGATAATCCAATACAATTGAATAACTACACAGCCCCAATTGGCTCACAATTATAGAAGATAATCCAATACAATTGAATAACTACAGAACCCCAATTGGCTCACAATTTATAAAGTAGTCCAATACGAATGACTAACCAACTAACACAACCTACAAGTCCAACTTCGGCCACCTTGAGTTCAACAATACCAATTCTAACCAATTTCAATTACAATCCAAATTGGTAGCATAATATGATATCAAGTCGCATTTGGTTATAACTACCATAATCTTCAAGTCAATAACATGCGACGATTCTAACAACGATTAAATTGTAATCCATCTTAGTCATGGCTTATTTTACATTTCGGACTTCCAAGGCTATGATCAATCCATTATTCGTATAACTTCAATATAACAACTTCAAGCTAGCAACATGCAAAGCTAACAACAACAATATAGCTAATCTTGTAATACTTTCAAAGGACAAGATTATACCTCAATGAGACTTAATCCAACTCCAATCCGAAATCGCTCCTTAGTAGTCTAGAACCTCTCCAAGCCACTTCAATACGCTTGTTGAGACCCTTAGAACAACACCAACAATTAACCTTCAAATTTCCAAACAAAACCTAGAAAGGCCATTAGGTTTTCGTTTGCGACTAACCCGTAAACCATCTTTTTCCAAAATTTCTATTGAGATGTGTTTACAATACACCTAAGAACCTTGGTTTAAAGTGTGGAATCAAATGGACAAGAAACGAAAATTTTTCTTTTTCTTTCTTGGAGAACCCGAGAGCCTTCAATGTGCTTCTTCAAATTTGTGTGATATTTTTCTAAGTGTTAAGTCTCCTCTTGCTACTAGTATCACATATAAAGGGTCATGGAGGGTTTAGATATTAACACATGGGTGGTTTGGATGTGGTCTTGCTAAAAATCAAGACAAAGGTGGAACCTTTGACCTTAGTCAATAATATCAAGCCTCAAGTTGCAAGACTTGTCTTGCAACAAAGGTCAAATGACCCTTATGCCCTTGCCAAAAATCGTCCAAGGCATAGCAAGGGGGGTGACACGTGTCGCCCTCCCATTCGTCATAATAATACGTTTTTCCGACAATTCCACAATTTCCGATAAATTTTTTACAAGCCTCAATTCTTAACACTTGCGAGTTCTTACCTATATTCTTAAGACATGTCCTAGAATTACGGGGTGTAACAGGTATTCTTTTACATATAACGTACCCGACCCATTGTGGGACTCAGTGTTCTTTTACACATAACATACCTGGCCCGTTGTGGGACTGAGTGTTCTTTTACACATAACGTACCCGGCCCATTTGTGGGACTCGATGTTCTTTTACACATAACGTACCCGACCCATTTGTGGGACTCGGTGTTCTTTTGCACATAACATACCCAACCCATTATGGGACTCAGTGTTTTGAAATACTAACATTTGCACGAATAACTATCATGAGCAACCTTGTGTAATTTAAATCATCTTTTGACTCTCAATAAAATCTTTATAATGAACTTTCATTTTAGAAACACCAAGGCACTATCATATCATATATCCTTTTTGAAACCATCATTTGAAAAATCAAAGGCAAATTCATATCACGTATCATTAGGAATTAAGGTCCAATAGAACTACGTACGTCTGTCGTACACTCACTTTATATAAATCATGCCAAAAGAAGAAATGATAGTTTCAGATACCTTATAGGCTATACCAACTTGACAACTAGAATACGTCTCAAGTAGTACTTCAACCTATAATAACAATAACACATATATGAACTACATGCTTACTAGTGTAGGACATATACCTAGTAAAGGTTCTATTTTCGTATAAAAATTTGGGCAGCACTTCCCCTACTTATACATACGTTTCCACCTTACAAATAAGGCCAATAACATCAATAACCAAGTACACATTAAGTACACAACTAAAACAACAACCAAGGTGATTCACATACCTACTTTTTATGTTAATCCGACCTCTTAATCCATATAAAAACAGTCCACTAAAACAGTCCATACTTCAACAACAATGAGGGTAAGATGTGAAGCCTTTCTACACCCTTAATCCTTTAGGAATTACATTAGCACTTAACACACTTAAACATGCATAATAGTAACTGAATTTCCAGCATTATAACATTACAAAACATTCCCTAGAACAGCACAACAACGTCACACAGTTTTTAGGAAGTTCTCGGCCAACAACCCTTTTGTAACTCCTTAAAATCCAATTCACATTTCAACATGTTTATATAAATCATAACAACTTGTAATAACAATATTTCCTTCATTTAAACATGTAAGTAGTGACGAGAATAACAACAATAACCAACGAATCCAACAATACCAAAATTGTCCTCAATTCGGCTAACATGCCAAAACTGTAACATGCACTTCTTATTCTCCATTTTACTTATCACAAGTTCATCCCTTAACTATATCATCATGTAACCTCTTATTACTTCAAGAGGAAGAAGAAATCTTACCTTAATTTTAGCCCAAAACAGTCCCTAAGTCTCGGCCAAACCGTGACCCTGCTTCACTTTTGCACCACTTCTTCACGTTACAATCACACACACGTATCCTCTACAAGCTTGTAACCATATTTATTTCATGTTTTACTTCCATAAAATTCGTAACCAAGCTTAGGATTTCAAGACATTTTCCTTGGCCAAAACTGTGACCCTCTATATTGTTGTGTTAACTTGTCTTAGAACTTAGTTAAGGAACTTAATCTTGGAAAATAACTTAATCTTGTTCTTCTTGGCTATGGAGATTTTGAAATTTGAAGTGAAGGAAGAGATATGAGGGTTTGGATGATCAAGATATTTTTTGTAGCAAAGTCTTGCAAGACTTGTATTAAATAGGTGTACATAGCACAAGTTAAGGGGTCCCTTATAGACCCACTTGTCCACTTGTCTTCTCTTCACAATAATATCTCCCACACTTAGCCAATCTTGCAATACTTATATATACTTAGAGCTTTGTTATATAAGTGTGGAGTGACACGTGTCACCCTCTAATTCTCTCATAATTCTCATCACAAAAATAATTTCATACTTAGCCCAAAATTCTTAATATTTCGATGGGCCCACAAAATTGTGTAATTTTCGGTGGACCCTATATTATCAATGCCAAGACTTCATAATACAATACTAAGTCCATAAATCTATTGAAAGGAATTTAACTACTAGTTAATAAATTTTCGTCGTCACATTTGTATCCAAAAAATTTCCATATAAGAAAATGTAAATATATTTTTCTTCCAACATTCAAATTTTATTTCCTGAATTACGTTCTCACTTATATGCCATGTAATTACGGGGTGTAACATATTCAAATTGGTACTCACTCACCAATGTAAACCTAACTAATAAAATCAAATTGTACCTTTACTAGCTCTGCTGAAATTGCTAATTCATTGTATCTACTCAAAACTTACTTATGATTTACTACTAACCACCTACTAGCATCATGTTCTCTGGTTCTTTCTTGAATACTAGAGTGAAGCGTAAGATTATTTCTAACTTCTCTTATCATATGTCCCTGTTATGCGATCGTATATAATCGTTTTTGAGCTATAGACATGGATCAAACTTAGGGAAATTACATTTCTCTTAAATGAAAGGTTGAAATATCTAACCCCAACTTTATATACACCTTAAGGTCATGTAAAATTATATACACATGGGATAAACACTTAAATCACATAACCTTAGAGGGAACTATCATATCTTATCAGCTTTATAGTAATATCTACTTCTTGTAGTAACTTACTAATGGCATACTCTCTAGTTCTAATCTGAATAAACTTAAATAATTTAAAACTATCACTAGAAATTCAATATCGTATGCTCATGATTCTCCTGTTATACATAATCTCTTCTTAATCATGTGCATGGGTCATACGACAAAATATACATCTTTGAAAACTCGAGACACATGTGATTTGCTCTTAGGTTATTTTTTGTTCAAAACTATTGTGGGCATTTTATGCCTACTACGGCTAACTTCATAATGTGTTACCTTGTAAGGTCTTAAATCTGAACTATCATCCTCTTACTTGTAGCTCCATGGTCCAAAAAATCCAAACAAACTTATTATGTAAGGTATAGAACATATGTCTACTATCATGCAGAAACTTGTCATTGTTCTTAACCCGAACTTGAAAAATGAGAAGATATCTCTATAGTCATTGTTACTTACACGTCCTTTTTGTACCCATAGGCATCACTATATACTCACAAGTCATAAGAATCTCAATACACTAAAAATAAAACATGTGATAACTACATAACCGGACATTAGTGTATTGAATAACCATAATCTTGCTAACTGAAATATTGTATAATTGGTAACTAAGGTTAACTGATAACAATAAATCATGATAACTGCTTTTGCATTTTCTGTTAAGGGTTATGCTCTAGTCTGTCGTAACTACGAACTTTGTCCCACTTTCAATTTTATCTCAAGTCTCATTTGTTACCAATATGTACATCACAATTTACACCTCGATGGATAATCATTCTCACTTAGACCTTGAATTTCCTTCTCATGGCTTACGCATTCGATATATTCAAAAATCGACGGAAAGAGAATGTTATATAAGGCTCTAAGCTTCATAGCATGAGTTAGAAGAATTCCTAAAAGTACTGCTCTAATTGCACGATCTATAGTATGAAAGAAGTGAGACAATTTTAAATGTCTTGGTGGTTAACCGTTTATATGGGTGGCGCACACATACATATAAAAGTGACCCCACTAGACACTGTTTCATATACTTCCTAAACCTAGTGTTCTGATACCATGTTTTGTAATGATCTGAACCATGGTCTGGGTGAAACATGGAACTCGCTGCCTAACTGCATGTGATCGAGAAAACCACAGGGCTTTCTAAATCAACATGGGCATCAAAAGTATGCAATAATACTAATTTAAAACATGTAAACTGAATATTGAATATAGTCTGAAAATGTATTACAAAAATATCTAAAAACATAGTAAGTCTGGAAACCAATACTGACATGACATGCTAATCTAGTCTAGTCTATGAAACCTCTAAAATGTGAGTTTGACTGCAAAACTATTTTACCAGGACAAGAACCTGGCCTACCTTTACTATATAAAGCATAATATATAAAATAATTGACTGACACCCCGAAGAAAATGGGGCTCATAAATATCTGATACTGAGGAAAATCCTAATAAGCAGATCGGTCATCTAGAAACTCAATACCTGCATCGTGAAGTTGAGGCTCCTGGAAAAGGGACGTAACTATATTTGAATTATATTGTATGTAATGCAACTGAAAAAATAAGGCGGAATGAAATAATAGGAACATGAATCTGAAACTGAATAATGAACATGAATTTGATCTGACATAAGTATAATAATATGTGCAAAATTTCTATTTATGTATATCTGTAGGGAGAACATTAACAAAACCGACATGTAACTACCACATGTGAATGTGGCATCTGATTTCTGCCATATCAGCTAAGTCATATCATATCTTGTCGGGATACGAGACATGAACATGACATGATAGGTCCAATAATCCCACAAAGGGGTAACATGAATGTATTGTCTTTTGGGTAGAGAAATCTTTATCCTACGTTGAAATATGTAGTTTCAGGTTGTGTGAGCCTTCTCGGTAATTTGTACAACTCCCAAAACACGTATTTGAATATAGTTGGCTTGTAAGCCAATGAATTTCATGAAAATATAACTTGTAAACATGATTTGTAATTATAATTTAGCATGATAATAAATATATAATTTAACTTGGGTAAAATATGAAAATATGTGTAATTTCATAGAATTTAGTAGTATTGGTTCATGACTTGTATTAAAGAACCCATGGAATTCAAGGTTTTGAGTATCAAAGAACCCTTGGAATAAAAACCCTAATTTATGGGCTTTCATAGTTTCATGGAAACATGTGGCGTGGAAAAGAATGATGATGTTCCCATACGTGGATAGAAGCTCTACATACCTTAGTCGCTCCAAAACTTGAAGAAAATGTCTGAACTTTTGACGAAGAAATCCAAAGCTTTAAACTTGAAACACACACTTCTCCAAACCTCCAAATTAGAGCTCCATTATCACATTTAATTCTTATATGTTGTGACTACTCATTTAAAATTTTAGCTCGATCTAACGGTTATATTATCAGCAAACACCAATGGGAGTTGGCTGGTCGGAGGAAAAATCTACAGCAAAATTACTAGGATTTTGTGTTTGATGGAGTGCATATCAATCCAATTTCATGATTGTACTATCTACTAAATGTCTAAAACATAATAATAACTCCATATAATCTACTAATGAGTGAGGGAATTACCTTTTTGAAGAAATCCAAAAGCTTCATACCAAATTCGACCTTGAATGGATTTTCCAAAAACTAGCGATTACAATAATGATTCAGTGTTAATATAGTGTTAACTTAATATAATTGACATAGGGATTTGAATAAGAACTAACCTTGGTGTTTAGTAGCAGCTCTGATCGAAAATCTACACTGGACGGGCGTGCTTCGACCGTGTCTCCGGGGCACAGTTGAAAGTAGATATCATAAACGCGAGGTGCAGGAGAACTTGCACAGGAGATCCACAAGGGGTCAAAGAGCAGGGAACTCCTTATTTTTTTGATAACTGAACTGATGAAAGTTCAGGTGGAAAATAAGGTAACCCAACATGCTCTTCTCGGCTAGAGCCAAGCTTCGACCGCGACTGCTCGTCGCCTCACATAAAATGTTTTAGGGTTGTTGATGTGCCTAGAAATTACAACACATTTGATACCACTTTTATGAATTATTGTTGTCCTTTATGAATTTGTAGTAGTCATTTCTTATGTTATTTTGGATTTATAGAATTTTTACATTAGGACTCCAAAAGTGAGGAAATGTGCTGAAACATGGACAAAAATGTTGAAATAAGGATGAAGTGCTAAGAAAGCCACTTCTGCGGATCGCAGAATCAGACTGCAGACCGTAGAATGGTAGCTAAAGCCGCAGAAACCAATAGTGAAAAAAGAATTCTGGAGCCCCGAAGTGCGACCCAAATAGCAATCTTCACTTCTATTTTGCGGATCAGAATTCGGTCTAAATCAAGACCCACTTTGTGAACCTTAGGTTCATTTTGCGGACCGCAGACCTGTTCTACAATCGCAGTGTAGCGTGCGGTGGAATTTTTATAAATAAGTGTAGTCCAAAAATTAAGTCCATGTATATACCTACCTAGGGTTTTCTGATTTGACACATGATTCCATACAATTATTCTTACTTTATACCTATCTAGCCACCTTTGAATATTCTCATTTGTCTTGTCACTTAACACTATTCATCTTGAGTTCATCAACATTTTATTCCTTGTATTGAAGACAAAGTCAATTATTTATCCAAAAATCAGTATAAGCTTATATTTTATCTCTATTATGTCTATCTTTATTTATTATTGTTGTGTGCATTTATTATTTGACATGAGTGGCTAGATTTAGGTTAGGGTTGTGATAAAATAATGGAATGTGATAGTTGGGGTTGTTTGTAAATCATGAAAAATGTGTATTAATGTTCGATTCAACTATACCTCACTCTTAATGTTTAAGAGTTGATTGCAAACATCTTTTTTTTTGCCTATTGTCTCTAGTCAAATATGAAAAGGAGACTAGAGTCTAGGAAAGTGATATGTTTATTAGGACTTAGGGCTTTAAACCTCATTTAATGATTCCCGGCTTTAAGTAGAAGGGAATTAACTAAGGGTATTTAATGGGTGTTCATAAATATCACTAAATTAGGTGGGTCAATTGAGAAATTTCCACCTAGATAATAGTCCCCATTACCCATACCACACTAAATACACCCATTTAGTTTTAAATCCAACATCACTTCCATGAATTAAATCACGACCCTAACATTCCAATTATAACTTAACCTTTATTTGAATTGATAATTTGATTTGTTAAAACGAACAAACAAACAACTTTGTTACCATAGGAGTAAAACAATTAGTACATCCATAATACAAACACGGATAGATATATTTCTCATCGTATTGCTTATGAGATTTGACCCCAACCTAGTTGGGTTACTATATTTGACAATAGTCGTGTTATATCATTAAAGGTGTAATTTGGGTGAGATCAAATTTCGGCACCAATTCCGGGGAATACGGTCTTGAAATTGTATATTTATTGTATTATTACTTTGCTAAGATCTTTATTTCTAAATTTATATTTACTTGTTGTTTTGTGTTGTAGGTGTTATGGCAGATTTATCCGATGATGAGGGAAACATAGAAATGGCCACCTTTTTTAATTCCATCTGGCCAGCCCAAATTCCGGCGAATGCAAGTTCCCACACCACCTCCACCATGCTCCACAAGCTCAATAACAATGGCTTATTTGGAGGATCGACATCCGACGACCTGAATAGGCACTTGAGGAATTTCAATGAGGTGCGCCTTGCATTATGTCATTCCAATATGTGCCTTGGATGACTTGTCTTCCAAGTCCATCACTACATGTATCGAGTAGGTAGAGTCATTCATTGAAAGGTTTTTCTCACCGGCTCGCATGCTCCTACTCCGAGATGAAATCTTAACATTTTGTCAATTACCAGGTGAAGCCTTACATGAGGATTGGTTAAGGTTCAAGAAGAAGCTAAAATAATGCTACAACCATGGGTTGAGTGATGATGTCTTTCTATAAATATTATATCGGGCGTTCGCTTTGGTCAACAAGTCGGTAGCCAACAACATAACGGAGGGTGCCTTTGATGGATAATTCATTTATGGTAGTAAGTGAGATTCTTAATAAGCTACGAAGACAAACCTTGCTTGGCATACGAGATCCTCGGAGGTAGTTGGGGTGGTCTCTCTAAGGTTTTATGTAGAGAAACCTTAAAGAATGAGTAAGAGAGGGACGAAACCATTGTCACGACCCGAGCCGACGGGCCGCGACTGGTGCCCAGCTCTGACCTGTCACATATAATCAAACTGATACAAAGGATAATGTAGAAATTTGTAAACCATATCAAAATAGGCAAGCCGAAAAGACTGTCACTATACTTGGGAATCTTCAAAAATGAACTACAACAGTATAGCTAACCAAAACACGTCTACAATCCACACATATCTAACCCACACATATCTACAGACCTCTAAGAGTATAACAATGAAATATGGCGGGACTGGGCCCCGCCGTACCCCTGAATATGCATAAGTCTATATCAAAGGATCTGTACCAAAATGACTAGGCTCCGGAACAATGGAGCTCTCCAAATAGCTGAGCGGAATCCTAGATAGGAGGATCACCAAACCGAGTGTCTGTACCCGCGGGCATGAAACGCAGCCCCCCGGTGAAAGGGGGTCAGTACGAAAAAATATATCGAGTATATAAAATATGAAGTACTGTAAGGAAGATCATAACTAGTCAAAAGATGACATGAGACAAGTATAATAATCAAAGATACCAATGCACATGTGCCTTATGAAATGAAAGTCAAAACATGTCCATATCATATGTCGTGCCCGACCCATTATGTGACTCGATGAATGAAGTCATATACATATACATATCGTACCCGGCCCCCTAGTGAGGGTCTCGGTGAAATTATCATCTGTGCACATACCGTACCCGGCCCATCATGAGACTCGGTGTAATAATCATATATCTATAGATGCATGTCCATATATATCTTACCCGACCCATTCTAGAACTCGGTAAAATCATCATCATATATATACCATACCCGACCATCTAGTGAGGGACTCGGTGAACAATGCAAGGAACTGCGCACGAACATACCCGGCTCGGGACTCGGTGAAATGATATAATCGCATCAAGCACAAATAGAATATCATGAGTAACCATATGCAAATTAAATCATCATTTGACTCTCAATGGAATAAGTAAAATGAACTATCACTGAAAAATCAAAGGCACTATCATTTCATGTATCACTAGGAATTATGATTCATTGGAACTATGTACGTCCGTCGTACACTCATTTATGTAAATCATGCCGAAAAGAAAGAAGGGATAGTTTCACATACCGCTTGTTGTCTATACCAACTCGATAATTAGAATTCGTCTCAATTAGCACTTCAACCTATAACAATAATAACATGTTCATCAACTCTATGATTACTAGCATACATTATATATCGAATGATGACTATCTTTTTATAAAACAAATTGGGCATCACCTCCCCTACTTATACACATATACGCAATTCACACACAAGGTCGACAACATCTATAACAAGACGTAACTCAAGGATATAACCAAAACAGTCTCAAATACTCCATATACGCCATCGTTATACATTCATTCTCTTTACATCCATGGATTACAACAACCACGACAACCAAGGTGATTAATACACCTATTTCTTATGTTAATCCAGCCTCTTTAACCATAATAAAGTAGTCTTCAAAACAGTCCATACCCCCGCAACAACGATAATGCAATGTAACAGTTTTCTACACCTTAATTCCTTTAGGACATATATCCGCAACTACAATAATGTACATGCATATTCATAACTAAAATTCCAGCATTCTAACTCAACAAAAATGCCCTTAAATACAATACAACATGTCCAACGATTTCATGAATGTCACGGCCACAAGACTTAATACCAAAGCTCTTATCATAATTTCTTAAAATCCAATTCATATTTCAACAATTTCATATATACAACCACAACTTTAAATATCAAGATTTCCTTCAATTTTAACATGCAAGCAATGATAACGATAACAACAACAACAACAACAATCAAACCCAATGTAATTAAAACAGTCCCAAAATCGATAACAACAATTCCAATCGACTCAACTACAATACCAATACAATCACATGCATTTTCTTACTTTCAATTTCTCTTAACACGAGTTCATCTCTTAACTACAATATCATTTAACTTCCAATTACTCTATAAGAAGAAAAAATCTTACCTCAACTTAGCCAAAATAGTCTCTAGTTGCATTCGACACCCACTGCTTCAATTTTCACCAATTTCTCCACTTCTTCCAATTATAATGACATGCATGCATCCTTTACAAGTTTAAACTCATCTTACTTACATGTTTTTCTTTCAAATAGCTTGTCTCTAAAACTAAAGTTTTCTGGGCAGATTTTCGGTCTAGCAAATTCTGTAACAATCCATGTGAGGAGTTTACCATGACTTAGAACTTAGTAGAATAGCTTAATCTTGGAAGGGGGGTTAATTTGGTCTACACTTAGCTATGGGAATGGAGGAAAATCTGTTTTGGATGAGGAGATAATGGAGGATGTTGGAGGAGTGTTGTTCGAATTAGGGGGAGGAAATGAGTAACATAGGTATAAGTGAGAATGTGGGCTGAAAAGTCTTGCATGTTGTGTGATTTTGCCACTTGGAGGGCACAAGGTGCCACTTGTTTTGCCTACTAGTCCCCACTTTTCATCTTCTCCACTAAATTTAATCCCACACTTAATTAAATCCTGAAAATACCATGTCCTAATTCTCGATGACAACATTTTATAACATGACACTAATCCATAATCTCAATGGGAAAATTCAACTACTAGTATTAATTCTCGTCGTCACATTTGTTGTATCCAAATTTATTCCGGGATTATATTCTTTGTAAACTAATTTCCAATAATCGAATCTTATTTTCTTAATTACGTTCTCAATTTATTGCCCTAAAATTACGGAGTGTTACAACCATGGCGCAATTGATGACCCAAATGACGATCCTTACAAAATATATGATGGAAAAGGGACCCAAGAAAGTGAATATTGTTACTAGCATGGGTCCTAAGTAAAGTGCGACCGAGAGGGTACCCTATGATTAATATGGGTACAATGAGAGAAAAGAAGATGTGAACTTCGTGAACAACGTACAAGAGGGGGTTTCCATCCTAATTACCAAGGATCGGGCCAACTATGGCGATCTAGTAATCCAAGCGGGAATCAAGGTTGGAGAAATGATCAAGGCGGCTCTAATTGGAGAGAGAGGAATAAAGGGGGGTGGACAGAGAGAAACAATAATGGGTACCAAAACCGTAGCTCCAACCTTTATGTTCCACCAAGAGAGCAGGCTTACCAACAACCTACCAAACCTCCTCCTTACCACAACCGTGAGTCTACTAGCGATCCCGCTAGTTCAAAACTTGAAAAGATGATATTAAGAGTGTTGAAAAATCAAGACAAGTTTGACTCTAACATAAAATAGCTCAACAATCTTGTATCCTCACATTCAATATCCATAAAGCAACTAGAAAGTCAATTAGGTCAAATCACTCCACATTAAACCCAAGACAAAAGAGAGCCCTTTCTAGTAATAAGGTAGTCAATCCAAGAAACAAAGGGGGAGGGGTGTCTCATTGCCTAGTCATTTATACTAGAAGTGGGAGAGTATTGGAGGAGTTGAAGATGCCAATGAATGTGGTAGATGAAGGATGTGTTGTGGTTGAAAAGCCAAAGAAGATTGATGACAAGATAGTAGATGGTTTTGTCTTCATAGAAGAGATAAGTGATTATAAATAAAAGGTTGATAAAAAATAAAAAGTTCTTGAAAATGAAGAAGGGAACGACAAAGAAAATGAGGCTCAAAAATCCTTAAAGCATATTCCAAGGCCTCCTCCTTCCTTTCCACAAAGATATGCCCAGAGAATTGAAAATTGTAGTTCAACAAGTTCTTGGAGATGTTAAAGTAATTATATGTCAATATTCCACATGTTTAAGCCTTGGAACAAATGTCGGGTTATGCCAATATTATGAAGGATTTGATTACAAAGAAGTGAAGAGTGAGTTTTAAGACTGTGGATGTTACTCACCAATATAGAGCCATCATTTCTAGATCCATTATGAAGAATAAAGAGGATCTCGATGCTCTCACCGTTCCATGCACCATTGAGGTGTACCAATTTGCAAAGGCCCTTTGTGACCTTTTAGCAAGAATCAATTTGATATTTTTGCTATTTTCAAGAAGTTAGATTTGGGCAACCCCGAACTACAAGTATGAGATTGCTCATAGAGGATAGGATGGTGAAACAACCAATGGGTATCATATATTATGTTCTTGTGAAGGTTGATAAATTTATCTTCCCCGTTGACTTTGTAATATTGGATTGTGCAGTTGACTATGATGTTCCCATAATTTTGGGACGACCATTATTAGCGATGGTGAGAGTGGCATGTGATGTATAAAGTAGAGAGTTGAAGTTCTAAATGAATGACGAAGAGGTTACCTTCCATGTGTGCAAATCCATGAAACAATATATGGATATGCGGTAATTGTTGTGATTGATGATGAGGTAGAGTTGAACATCAAGGTTGATATTATTGAAGGGAAGTTGAGGGAGATAAACCATGATGATGAGGTAGCTTAGGGTATGGCAGAGACCATGCTTGCTCTCGAGGGCCAAGGGTCATATTCTTATGCTCTTAGGCGTTTGGCCTTGGACTTGGAAAATTGTGGAGTCCCTCCCCTCCGACCTTATTTTAAGGAACCGCCAACCCTTAAGCTCAAGCAAGCCATTTAGAGTACAAGTTTCTTAGGCTAAATGATTCAGTGTCAATTATTATCTCATCAAAGCTTAATAAAATCCAAGAAGAAGCTTTATTGTCAATCTTGAGGACCTATAGAAGATAAACCGGGTAGACTATTGCGAATATCTGAGGGATAAGTCCGGGTTTGTGTACTCATCGAATCCATCTTGAAAATAATAGTTCCCCAAGTGTTGAGCATCAATGGAGGTTAAACCCCTCGATGCAAGAGGTTTTCAAGAAAGAAATTATTAAGTAGTTAGATGTTGGGGTAGTGTACCCCATTTCCGATAGTGCATGGGTGAGCCCCGTGCAATGTGTACCAAAGAAATGAGGGATCACAATGGTCCCAAATGATAAAAATGAGTTGATACTAATGAGAATGGTAACCGGATGGAGAGTTTGTATGGACTACCGAAAGTTTAACAGTGCTACAAGAAAGGATAGTTTCCCCTACTTTTCATTGATCAAATGTTTGATAGGTTGGCGGGAAAGTCTTACTATTGTTTCTTGGATGGGTACTGGGGCAACAATCAAATCCAAATAGCCTTGGAGGATCAAGAAAAGACCACATTCACTTGTCCATATGGTATGTTTTCCTTTCGGTCTTTTCAATGCTCCATCCACCTTCCACCATCGCATGATCGTAATATTTTATGAACTAGTGAAAAATGTTATTGAGGTATTTATGGATGACTTCTCTATAGTTGGGGAGTCCTTTAAAGCTTGCTTGGAAAATCTCTCCCTCATATTGAAAAGATGTGAAGAGATCAATTTGGTCTTGAATTGGAAGAAGTGTCACTTTATTGTCACGGAAGGTATAGTTCGTGGTCATAAGATATCCAAGGAGGGTATTGAATTAGACAAGGCCAAAATTGAAGTGATATCCAAGTTGCCTCCTCTAACAACCGTCAAGGGTATCTGATGTTTCTTAGGCCATGCCGGGTTTTATAGAAGATTCATCAAACATTTTTCAAAGATCACAAGCCCAATTCGCAAGATCTTGGAAAATATGCAAAATTGAGTTCAATGAAGCATGCCTCAAAGATTTTGAGGATTTATAAGAGAAATTGGTCTCGGCTCTGATAATTGTGACTCCATATTAGGATATTCCCTTTCAATTGATGTGTAATACAAGTAGGGTTGCTATTATGGCTATGTTGGGCCAAAGACATGGCAAAATCCTCCACCCAATCTACTATGCAAGTAGATCTCTTAATGAAGCTCAAAAGAATTACACAGTGACGAAGCAAGAATTGCTTGCCATTGTATTTTCTTTAGAAAATTTTCAATCTTATCAATGGGGTTCTAAAGTGGTGGTATATTCTGATGATGTAGCCCTCCGATAACTAATGGTAAAGAAGGACACGAAGCCACACTTGATTAGGCGGGTACTCCTTCTACAAGAGTTTGATTTTGAGATCAAAGATCAGAAAAGTTGTGAGAACAAAGTAATGGACCATTTGTCAAGGATTGAAGAGGCTGGAAGGCCAAAGAATGAATTAGAGATCAATGATGCTTTTTTGGATGAGCAAGTATTTTCATAATATCAAGATCTCATCCCTTGGTATGCCGATTTTGCTAATTATTTGGTGAGTGGAATCATGTCGGATTATCTAAACTCTCACGAAAATAAGAAATTCTTAAGACACTCTCAACACTACTATTGGGATGAGCCTTATCTCTTCTGGATTTGCGCCGATAATATGATTCAAAGATGTGTTCCCGGAGTGGAGACTTTTCCTATCATAGAAGCATGTCATACTTCACCTGTTGGGGGCCACCATGCTAGTCAACACATTGCCTCTAAAATTCTTAAAAGTGAGTTTTATTGGCCGATAATTTACAAGGATTTTCATGAGTTTGTGAAGTATTATGACCAATGTGAAAGGGAGAGTAATGTCTCTAGAAGACATGAATTGCCTTTGTCTCATATTATTGAAGTGAGCTTGTTTGATGTGTGAGGAATAGATTTCATGGGGCCATTCGTGATTTCATTTGGTAACAAATATATATTTGTGGCGGTTGATTACATGTACAAATGGCCTGAAGTCTTAGCCCTTCCAAACAATGAAGGGAATAATGTCATCGCGTTCCTCAAGAAGAACATTTTCACTTAGTTTGGGACCCCTATAGCCATAATAAGTGATAGAGGCTCTCACTTTTGTAATAGAGTATTTGTCTCCCTTCTTGAGAAGTATGGGGTAAAGCATAAGGTGACAACTCCTTACCACCCCCAAACAAGTGATCAAGTGGAAGTGTCCAACCAGGAGATAAAAAGAATTTTGATAAATAAATCTCATGAGGATAGATTGGTCGAGAACGTTTGATGACTCTTTGTAGGCGTATAGGACGACATACAAGTCTCCTATTAGAATATCACCGTAAAAGTTGGTATTTGGCAAGGCATGTCATTGTCACACCCCGAACCCCGGGCCCGTGACTGGTGCTCTACATGGGCACCCTTCTACCTTAACAACATAAGTAAACTGCGGAATTTAAATAACACCTCATTTTTTTTTCTTTAAAACCAACATACGTGCAAGGGCAAAGCCGACAAGGCTGCCATATAAACATAAACAAAAGACACTACACCGTACATGAGTCCAATCCCACATATGAATACTGCACTTCAGGAGTTAAATCAACTATGACGACAAGGCCCCGCCACCCATAATCAGACAAAAGCTCATCGAAAGAACTTATACCAAAAAGATAAACTCCCAAATGTAAGGAGCTATCCAAAACTCGAAAGGTGGTCCTACACTGCCGATCACCAAATCATACCCTAAACTCACAGATGAACGCAGCCCCAAGGAGGTCAAGAAGAATGTACCAAGTATGTGAATGAAGCACTGTAATAAAATCATAACGATCTAAATAAAACAGAGACATGTATGATATCCAACCTACAAGACATAACACATAAGCAAATATATCAAGTCGTGGACGCAGCCCTCAAAGTCATTACTCAAATATAGTCATGGGTCTCACGCCCATAATATCAATCATGCCCGTGGAATCCTTCCTCACTGCCGGCAGTCCATGATGTAATAACACCAATAAGGATACATGAACACTCAGTCGCACCTGTGTCCTAAATACCACGTGGTCTCATGCCCCGGAATCCCACATCGTAAAAGCATGACCATAGGGTAACACAAACAAATCCGAGGACATATATGATAATCAAATTACAACGCATTGTGCCTTACTAACAATGAGAGTAAACAGTAGTATCCTTACAATATAAACTAGGAAGCTCATGATCAAAACAGGACCATCCGCCCGCAGTATCATTTAGCCATCCTACTCCTGGGACTATTTCACCCGTGATAGGCCGCGTGGACCCGCGTGAGGTATTCCTCGTGATAGACTATTTCACCCGCATAAGCCCTTACGACTCGCATGAGGTATTCCTCGCATAGGTCGGACCCGCCGCACGGGACTATTTCACCCGCATAAGCCCTACGGACTCGCACGAGGTATTCCTCGTGATCGTGGGTAGCAAATCCACTAATTATACAAATGCCACCCACCCGGAATGACCGAACGACCGATATAACAATAGCACACAACCGGCTATTTCCAAGACACATAGGCAAACTTAATTACAAGCCAAAGTCCTTACTAAGGCACACTTAGAATAATTCTCTTTAACAAGCCAAAGTACTTATCAAGGCACACTTAGACAAATTCTCAATTTATCAAGCCAAAGTACTAATCAAGGCATACATAGAATAATTCTCTTTTAACAAGTCAAAGTACTTATCAAGGCACACTTAGACAAATTCTCAATTTATCAAGCCAAAGTACTAATCAAGGCATACATAGAATAATTCTCTTTAACAAGTCAAAGTACTTATCAAGGCACACTTAGACAAATTCTCAATTTATCAAGCCAAAGTACTAATCAAGGCATACATAGAATAATTCTCTTTTAACAAGTCAAAGTACTTATCAAGGCACACTTAGACAAATTCTCAATTTATCAAGCCAAAGTACTAATCAAGGCATACATAGAATAATTCTCTTTAACAAGTCAAAGTACTTATCAAGGCACACTTAGACAAATTCTCAATTTATCAAGCCAAAGTACTAATCAAGGCATACATAGAATAATTCTCTTTTAACAAGTCAAAGTACTTATCAAGGCACACTTAGACAAATTCTCAATTTATCAAGCCAAAGTACTAATCAAGGCATACATAGAATAATTCTCTTTTAACAAGTCAAAGTACTTATCAAGGCACACTTAGACAAATTCTCAATTTATCAAGCCAAAGTACTAATCAAGGCATACATAGAATAATTCTCTTTTAACAAGTCAAAGTACTTATCAAGGCACACTTAGACAAATTCTCAATTTATCAAGCCAAAGTACTACATACGCATATCTCTTTATAAAAGACTCCTTTCTATGTAAAGCCCCAAGATACTAACACCCGTAGTATCAAGGCGTGTCTATTTATCAAAGTAAGTTACTACTCCTTTAGAAAACTCATTTCAAAGCTTGAAATCAAGTAACTCCAAATTTTCACAATCTAGGCAACTTATGCCGATTAATCAAAATAGACAACTTTCTAAACCTTCCATAAAGCCGTTATAACCAACTTCCCATAAAGCCGTTATAACCCTTTATGGTTTTAGACGTATCCATTCCTTCAATAACCAAGAGACTTATACTATTAAAACCAAGTATCACGTACTTACAAAACAAGTTCTTAACTTTCAAAATACTTCAAGTCTCTTAATAGTTAGAAAACAAGTTTTCTTCTACTTTTAAACCTCAAGTAACTTCACCCTTAACACAAGTTACTTCTCTTAAATCATGTCATTTCTCCTCTTTAAATCAAATAAGTAAATCACTCCTTTGACTCCCCTAAAGTCATTATAATGACCTTTAGGTTTAGAACTAAGGCACTAGCCAAAAGATTTGGAAACCACTTCCTTTTCAAGTCTCTATGTACTTTAAGAAAATACCTTCACTTTTAAGAATCCAAACTTCCTAAGGAAATGGATTATACTACTTACAATTTAAACATCAAAGTACACTCAAGAAGTACATAGAACAAATTCTATTTTAGGCAATCCAAATACAAGCAAGGAATGGATCATTCAAGAGTAGAACTTACTTTCTTTATTCTAAGGAATCATGCTAGAAGAGGAGATAGTTCACATACCTTTCGCTAAATCCACAAGCTAAGCCGAATACACCGTGACGTAAGTGTCAACCTAAAATGGTCACAACAAGACTATCAACTTCTAGTCTCTATGTAGAATAATACTAAGTATTTAGTCTCTAATTCTACGGAAAATCGGGCAGCACTTCCTTTGTTTCTACTCACTTTGCCACCTTTTTCAAGGCCGAATATAATAACCAACAAGCCACATTTAAGGCTCCAACAACAACCAAACAAAGGGATTACACGCCTTACACCACGGTAAAATTCCGCCCCACAATTCATACAAAGTAGTTCCATAATTAAAGCCATTCTCGGCCAACTTACAACCAACAACACTAAGTCTTTTCCAACCCTTTTCCAAATTCCAAGTTCTTAGGTCAACATGTTATTTAGTCATAGACAACATCAACAACTACAATTTCCTTCTTTATTCAACATGCGACTACTTAAACTAATAATCAACTTAAATTCCAATCTTAAAGCTAAACATGCTAGATTTCGGATTAGGGTTCCAATAGTCAAAATACTTATCAAACTTCATACTATATAACACATGCTTGCTAAAATCCATAGCAACAACAATAAGTAAGTCTTAACTACTAAAACGACAAAATTTATACCTTTCCAAGCCCTTAAAATTTCCAAGATCCAAAGTCGCGCCTTAGCAATTCTTAGCTCCTTTCCTTAAGTTCCAATCCGCTCCAAGCATTCCTTAGAGGCCTATGAAGAACCCTTCTTCAAGTTCCAACTTCAAAGTTGAAGAACTCCTTAGTTTCGCCTTGCGACTAACGTAAAATGCGTTTTTCCAAATCTTTCTATTGAGATAACCTTACAATACCCTTGGGGGACATTGGGTTAAAGTCTTGTGGCTAATGGATCAAAACTACAAAAATTTGTCTTCCAAAAGAAGCCTTGGCCGAGAGCACTTTAGTGAAGAACAATGTTTTCTTGAAATTTTTTCTAAGTATAGAACTTGTCTTGCACTAGTGTAGGATATATACTACTTAGGAGGGCTTAGATAATACCACATGTGAGGCTAGGATGAAGAGCAATTACTAATTAACCAAGTGGCAAGTTGACTTGGTCAACTTTCTCAAGCTCAAGACTTTGTTCATCTACAATGGTCAATGACCATTTTACCCTTGCACAATTTCGACCAAGGCCAGTGTGGGGTGCCACGTGTCGCCTCTCATTCGTCCATAAAATTCAGAACCCTCGTGGCCCCACAAAATATAAAATTCTGGTGGGCCCCACGTGACCAAATCCGTAATAATAAATTTCCATAATATTAATAAGTCCCATACTCTTGAAATAATGTATTTTGAGAATCCAATTCTCAACAACGAACATTTTTCCTTACCGACGTTCGGAACATTTTCCGTCGGAAAAACAATTCTTCCGTTCGTACCAATTTCCAAGTCTTGATTCCTACGTACATTCTCTTTTACAAGTCCTGGACTTACGGGGTGTAACATTCTTCCCCCCTTAGAAACATTCGTCCCCGAATGTTCTTAGTCGGTTGTCAAGCTATACAAACTCCGACACAATCTCTATACTATGTCTATCAATAAAAACTGCACAAGACCAACGATGCCATACACGACCACCACATAACATACGTAAACATATCAATGGACCTTCCGTCCGTGGTCCCTTCTTACAAAACTCGAAGGTTACAGTCTTTCCAAACACGGGATCCTTAGAGGTTCCTTTCTTTCCTTACTTGTCATACTTTATTGTACTTTCAAACTCATCTAGAACACGTACAAATCTCAAATTCTGCTTCGCTCTCAACTCGAGTTACTAACCAACTTGGCCATTATGCTACTTGAATTTCCGCTAAGGCTCTTCTTGGTCCTTACGACCTAGTTCCGGTGGAACACATCCACGAACTCGTACAACGATTAACTAAACTTGGGCCTGACATCCTCAGAACCCTATCACATAACGGGACCATTTCTAACTGACATTACCCCATTCCATACTATCGGCTGACCCGAAATGAGTCCATAACCCGACTCACCGTCACACTTAACTCCTCATTCTTAGTCTGATATAAAACTCTCTCTTATCTCAAGGTACTTCTTACCCTATCCCCTATTCACTAGAGGTTCGTCACATAAGCCAAAGTATTTCTACTGTACAATTTTCCCTATTGGTCTTACATCACATGGGCAATTACTACGTGAACTCTACACAACTATAGTCTTAGTTCACTTATCATTCTTGTCAACATTCTTACTTCTCACTTTACTAATCAAAGTATCCCTACCTGGGTACTATCACTTACAACCGCTAGCACCGCTATCTTAGTCAATAACATAATCGCTTCTCATGACCCTATAGTCTTCTCCTAACCGAGAACCGGAGGCTCGTGCTGGGTCTCAAAACTCGCGCAAAAGAACTCGCGATCATGAACAACATCCAGATAACTCGGCATAAGCCCTATCAACTCTCTCGAGTCGACTAGTAGCTCGCTACTCCTTTGCCCTTCTCAAGGGTTGCCGCCTCCTCGAGGCATAATCAGAACACAACAATACGCCGAGAGGAATTATCTTACTAACACACTTTCATGACACGATCTAGAGTGAGAAGAATAGAAACCAACTCCTAAATGTCCCGTAGCCTCGCGCATGGGTGTGGCGCAACACACCGATAATCAAGACTCTACTAGACACGGTCAGAGACATTCCGAGGATCGATCGCTCGATACCACTCACACCCCGAACCTCAAGCTGCGGATCGGTGCCCTACCGGGCACCCTTCTACCTTAACAACATAAGTAAATCATGGAATTTAAATAACACCTCATTTTTTTCTTTAAAACCAACATACGTGCAAGTGGCAAAGCCGACAAGGCTTCCATATAAACATAAACAAAAGACACTACACCGCATACGAGTCCAATCCCACATATGAATACGCACTTCAGGAGTTAAATCGAACTATGACGACAAGGCCCCGCTGTACCCATAATCGCATAAAAGCACATCTTGAAAGAACTTATACCAAAAAGATAAACTCCAACAGAAGGAGCTATCCAAAACTCGAGCAGGTCCTACACTGCCGATCACCAAATCAAGTACCTAAACTGCAGATGTAACGCACTCCGGGCGAGGTCAAGACGAAGAATGTACAAGTATGTGAGCGATGAAATCGTAATAAAATCATAATGTCTAAATAAAACAGAGACATGTATGATATCCAACCTACAAGACATAACACATAAGCAAATATATCAAGTCGTGGACGCAGCCCTCAAAGTCATTACTCAAATATAGCCATGGGTCTCACGCCATAATATCAATCATGCCTGTGGAATCCTTCCTCACCGCGATCATGATGTAATAACACCAATAAGGATACATGAACACCCACCCCACCTGTGTCCTAAATACCACGTGGTCTCATGCCCCTAATCCCACATCGTAAAAGCATGACCATAGGGTAACACAAACAACCGGGACATATATGATAATCAAATTACAACGCATTGTGCCTTACTAACAATGAGAGTAAATAGTAGTATCCTTACAATATAAACTAGAAGCTCATGATCAAAACAGACCATCCGCCCGCAGTATCATTTAGCCATCCTACTCCTGGGACTATTTCACCCGCATAGGCCGCGTGGACCCGCGTGAGGTATTCCTCGCATAGGACTATTTCACCCGCATAAGCCCTTACGGACTCGCATGAGGTATTCCTCGCATAGGCTGGACCCGCCGCATGGGACTATTTCACCCGCATAAGCCCTACGGACTCGCATGAGGTATTCCTCGTGATCGTGGGTAGCAAATCCACGGAATTATACAAATGCCACCCACCCGGGAATGACCGAACGATCGATATAACAATAGCACACAACCGCTATTTCAAAGACACATAGGCAAATCCTTAATTACAAGCCAAAGTCCTTACTAAGGCACACTTAGAATAATTCTTTAACAAGCCAAAGTACTTATCAAGGCACACTTAGACAAATTCTCAATTTATCAAGCCAAAGTACTAATCAAGGCATACATAGAATAATTCTCTTTAACAAGTCAAAGTACTTATCAAGGCACACTTAGACAAATTCTCAATTTATCAAGCCAAAGTACTAATCAAGGCATACATAGAATAATTCTCTTTAACAAGTCAAAGTACTTATCAAGGCACACTTAGACAAATTCTCAATTTATCAAGCCAAAGTACTAATCAAGGCATACATAGAATAATTCTCTTTTAACAAGTCAAAGTACTTATCAAGGCACACTTAGACAAATTCTCAATTTATCAAGCCAAAGTACTAATCAAGGCATACATAGAATAATTCTCTTTAACAAGTCAAATTACTTATCAAGTCACACTTTGACTAATTCTCAATTTATCAAGCAAAAGTACTAATCAAGGCATACATAGATTAATTCTCTTTAACAAGTCAAAGTACTTATCAAGGCACACTTAGACAAATTCTAAATTTATCAAGCCAAAGTACTAATCAAGGCATACATAGAATAATTCTCTTTTAACAAGTCAAAGTACTTATCAAGGCACACTTAGACAAATTCTCAATTTATCAAGCCAAAGTACTAATCAAGGCATACATAGAATAATTCTCTTTAACAAGTCAAAGTACTTATCAAGGCACACTTAGACAAATTCTCAATTTATCAAGCCAAAGTACTACATACGTACATTCTTTTATAAAAGACTCATTTCTATGTAAAGCCCCAAGATACTAACACCCGTAGTATCAAGGCGTGTCTATTTTTCAAAGTAAGTTACTACTCCTTTAGAAAACTCATTTCAAAGCTTGAAATCAAGTAACTCCAAATTTTCACAATCTAGGCAACTTATGCCGATTAATCAAAATAGACAACTTTCTAAACCTTCCATAAAGCCGTTATAACCAACTTCCCATAAAGCCGTTATAACCCTTTATGGTTTTAGACGTATCCATTCCTTCAATAACCAAGAGACTTATACTATTAAAACCAAGTATCACGTACTTACAAAACAAGTTCTTAACTTTCAAAATACTTCAAGTCTCTTAATAGTTAGAAAACAAGTTTTCTTCTACTTTTTAAACCTCAAGTAACTTCACCCTTAACACAAGTTACTTCTCTTAAATCATGTCATTTCTCCTCTTTTAAATCAAATAAGTAAATCACCTTTGACTTCTAAAGTCATTATAATGACCTTTAGGTTTAGAACTAAGGCACTAGCCAAAAGATTTGGAAACCACTTCCTTTTCAAGTCTCTATGTACTTTAAGAAAATACCTTCACTTTTAAGAATCCAAACTTCCCTAAGGAAATGGATTATACTACTTACAATTTAAACATCAAAGTACACTCAAGGAAGTACATAGAACAAATTCTATTTTAGGCAATCCAAATACAAGCAAGGAGATCATTCAAGGAGTAGAACTTACTTTCTTTATTCTAAGGAATCATGCTAGAAGAGGAGATAGTTCACATACCTTTTCGGCTAAATCCACAAGCTAAGCCGAATACACCGTACGTAGAAGTGTCAACCTCAACGGGTCACAACAAGACTATCAACTTCTAGTCTCGAGGTAGAATACTACTAAGTATTTAGTCTCTAATTCTACGGAAAATCGGGCAGCACTTCCTTTGTTTCTACTCACTTTGCCACCATTTTCAAGGCCGAATATAATAACCAACAAGCCACATTTAAGGCTCCAACAACAACCAAACAAAGGGGATTACACGTCTTACACCACGTGTAAAATTCCGCCCCACAATTCATACAAAGTAGTTCCATAATTAAAGCCATTCTCGGCCAACTTACAACCAACAACACTAAGTCTTTTCCAACCCTTTTCCAAATTCCAAGTTCTTAGGTCAACATGTTATTTAGTCATAGACAACATCAACAACTACAATTTCCTTCTTTATTCAACATGCGACTACTTAAACTAATAATCAACTTGAATTCCAATCTTAAAGCTAAACATGCTAGATTTGGATTAGGGTTCCAATAGTCAAAATACTTATCAAACTTCATACTATATAACACACGCTTGCTAAAATCCAGAGCTACACCAATACGTAAGTCTTAACTACTAACACGACAACATGTAGACCTGTCCACGCCCTTAAAATTTCCAAGATCCAAAGTCGCGCCTTAGCAATTCTTAGCTCCTTTCCTTAAGTTCCAATCCTCTCCAAGCATTCCTTAGAGGCCTATGAAGAACCCTTCTTCAAGTTCCAACTTCAAAGTCAAGAACTCCTTAGTTTCCGCCTTGACTAACGTAAAAATGCATTTTTCCAAATCTTTCTATTGAGATAACCTTACAATACCCTTGGGGACATTGGGTTAAAGTCTTGTGGCTAATGGATCAAAACTACAAAAATTTGTCTTCCAAAAGAAGCCTTGGCCGAGAGCACTTTAGTGAAGAACAATGTTTTCTTGAAATTTTTTCTAAGTATAGAACTTGTCTTGCACTAGTGTAGGATATATACTACTTAGGATGGCTTAGATAATACCACATGTGAGGCTAGGATGAAGAGCAATTACTAATTAACTGTGGCAAGTTGACTTGGTCAACTTTCTGCTCAAGACTTTGTTCATCTACAATGGTCAATGACCATTTTACCCTTGCACAATTTCGACCAAGGCCAAGTGTGGGGGTGCCACGTGTCGCCCTCTCATTCGTCCATAAAATTCCGTAACCCTCGTGGGCCCCACAAAAATATAAATTCCTCGGGTGGGCCCCACGTGACCAAATCCGTAATAATAAATTTCCATAATATTAATAAGTCCCATACTCTTGAAATAATGTATTTTGAGAATCCAATTCTCAACAACGAACATTTTTCCTTTCCGACGTTCGGAACATTTTCCGTCGGAAAAACAATTCTTCCGTTCGTACCAATTTCCAAGTCTTGATTCCTACGTACATTCTCTTTTACAAGTCCTGGACTTACGGGGTGTAACAGTCATCTCCTAGTAGAGGTGCAATATAAGGCCCTATGGGCATTGAAGAAGCTAAACATTGACTGGGAGAATGCATCAAAGTTAAGGGTGGATCAAATCAACAAGATGGATGAGTTTCATCTCCAAGAATATGAAAATTTCATTTTCTACAATGAGAGAAAGAAGATCCTCCATGATAAGAGAATTTTGAAGCGGGAATTTTCATCCGGAGACTTATTCCTACTCTACAATTCTAGACTCAAGTTGTTCCCCAAAAAGTTGAAGTCGAGATGGTCTGGTGCCTTTTAAAGTGACAAAGGTCTTTTCATATCGTGCTATTGAGTTGGAAAGAAAAGTCAGTCACCTTTTTAACATGAACGGTTAAAGAGTCAAGCATTATTTGGGATGTTTTGATGATCATATGGTGAACACAATCATCACTCTCCATGAACCTTGAAGAATTTGTGGTAACATCCGTCGTTCCGTGACGTTAAATCAAACGCTAATGGGAAGCAACCCAATTTATTTTACTTTATTTTATTTATTTTTCTTTGTTTATTTATATGTTTTGATAGTTTGTTAAGTGTGTAAGATCTGGAAACACATGAAAAATGGGGAGGAAATATGGAAAGATGTGCAAAACAAGTCAAAATAACTATAGAGACCATTGCAGCCTCTTCTGCGGACCGCATATTGGACCGCAAAAATCCATATAGAATTGGAAAGCTGAGATCGAAAAAGGAGGAACTGCGATCCGGAAAGCATCTCACATTCTAGAACTGTGAATCACACTTTGGTCCACAAAATTACACAGTGCACCTAGGAGTTTTTGAGAAACATTTTTGTGAGACAGACCCTTTTACAGATCGCAGTCCGATTCTGCGACCGATTCTGCGATTACAAAATGGGTACCATGTGAGCTCATCTAAAACAAAGGTAAGTGGGCCACAGTCTAGTTTTGTGGACAGTAGACCAAAACTGTGACCCGATCTCGACCGCAGAATGGCTCAAGTATATAAATAGCTAAAAAGCCCTAATTCTCTCATTCTCTATTTCACACTCAAATTAAACTCAAACATTCCTTTTTCTCCCTCACACTCATTACACTCCATTGCACACGAAACTCCCTCGCACGAGATCCACCTCACCTCACATCATCTTTCTCGTCATCTCTAAGTCACGCAACAGGTATGTCTCTCTTCTTTTCTTGTTTTTCTCACACAAACAAGTAAATGGGGGTTGTTGCTTGTGAAAAATTACTTGTGGGGTTGAATGATCATTGTATGATGTGTGTTTGTAACCTATGTGACCCTTAAGTTGTGTAATTGCCTTGTGTTGCCTTATTTTCCCCTATTATTTAGAAATCACAAATATTGTGAGTTTGTAATTGTTGGAACTTTGTGAAATTGATTGCACATAGGGGTTGGGCTCGGGTTCAATTGCATTACTTTTGAATTTTGGTACTTGATTTATGTGGGAAGGATGTCAATTGAGCGAAATTTTGAAAAATTTCCTACATGTCTATGTTTGTTGAATTTGATTTAAATGAAGTCGTAATGACGTCTGAGTACCTACGGGCTTAAATTGTGAGCATGATTTAGGTTGGTAATGTGTATACTATGCTTGTATGGGTGTGTCAACACCTAGTTTTGAAAATTGAGGTAGAATCCTTGAAAAGACTCAAAATATGCCGACTGGGCGTCTTTTTCGGGCCACATAAAGGCATCTCAGTCTGCAAACACATGTCCAGTGATCCAAGATGATTAAAATGCATGCCTTTTGTGAGCTGTAGTGGTTCTGCGGACCGTAAAGTTGGCTACATAATTGCCCAGTGAATTCAAAGTTTCTGGGTAAAAGTGTGATCGTAGTCTACGGACTGCAGTTTAGGTTTGCAATGTCGCAAACCTGGACTGTGACCCATACACCAGGTCTGAGATCACTGAATCTTTTTCTAATTCCTATGTTTTTATTCTTTCTTTTTCGCTTAGTAGTATAACTTCTTGTTTGTTTTGCGTATTTATTCTTGCAATTACTTTAAGAAAATACAAAATATTTTAATTTATTTTTCATACTATAGTCCAACTCATTATGTCTCTTGTTTGTAGAAATGGATCCCAATAAAATACAAGCACAAAAGGGTATCACCATCAACGAGTTGGCACCCCCGTCAAGATCTTTGAGGCCTATTGCGTCCCGGGTGATACCCCAAAGTCAGGGAAAGCTTAAGATCTACACTCACAAAGAAATTATCGGGCTGAGCAATAAAAGAAGGTGCCCCAACACAGTTGTATCTAGTGATGAAGAGTCACAAACCTCCAACCTCACAACATATTCATCCTCACAGTATGAATAGGATGATGTTGTGGCTTAAAAGGCCCAGGCAGTTGGGTTGAGACAAAAGAGGGCTCAAGAGGTCAAAAGGTTTTGTGTTAAGGGTGCAAAAGAGTAATACTAGAAAAGCAAAGACCAAACCTTCATTGAGGAGAAGTGGATTTCTACGAATGGGTTGCGGAACCAGTTTTCAAGAGTCTGGAATCTAATAATTTTTCATGGGTGGTAGTGCTTCCTCAAATTACCTCAATACAATGAAGAATTGGTCTATGAGTTTTATGCTTATTATTCCACATTCGTGCCCAAGAAAACAAAGGGGCAACCAAAAGCATTACTAGATGAGGTAGAGGTTCGTTGAGTCTAGGTGCAATGTGGAAGCATATCAATTAGTAAGTCACTTTATCCAAACCTCTCATGTGACCATAATGAGTATGCTATAAAGATTTTGGGCCAGATAGATGATGAGCGTATGTGGGCATCTGTGATTGTGACTAATGTGACCCCGGATTGGATTTTTACGGGAACAGTGGTCTACAAGAACACCTTGAAAAGACCCAACACAGTTATGAGAGTTGATGATGATGAGGACCTGCTATTTAAAAAGTAGGTAGTTGTTGTTGTGGTGGTGACACAGTCTCAGGAGGAGACCTTTATGATCAGTTTGAGTGGAGTGCCCCAGGAGCCATATACAGATGTTGATACTGGAGGTCCTACTCCTCTACCAGTTGTGGACACCACTCCACCAACCACTAAGACCACACCACCACCACCACCACAGAGTGAGCATGTGATGGGTGATGTAGAGATACATGTTCCCACTCCACAGTCATAGGGCATTGAAGCCCCAGCAGAGGTCACACTTGTGAGCCAAACTCAAGAGGGCACTTAGTGCGCCTAAAGGAGACCCTCATACTTTTTGTTCTTCATCTTTATATTATTTTATAAATTGAGGACAACGCATGCTGTTAAAGTTGGGGGTGGGGTACTTTGTATATTTTTGGGGGAAATGACACTTTGTTATGTTCCTACTTTGTTATGTTAGTATTTTATTACGTTTTGTATTTTGTTATACTTCATATTTTATTATTTTTTATATTGTGTTTTTGTTTCCCATGATTTTTCTTTGCCTGGTTCTTTTCCAAGGGTTCATATTCAATAACCATGGCCTAGTGATAGAATATTTATCTTTATCGGTACTTGTAAATAGTTTCTAGCATGTGTATCTCTTTTTGATTTTGATGAACCCCTCGAAAAATTAAATTTTGAAAACAAGAGTAGCAAGATACTTCAAATGATTGTTATATGAAAGCATGCCTTATTTTATGACTCTATATCTACTTGTGTTTGAATCTCATGAGATGATAGCCTTGTGTTCGATAGAGAGTATAAAATGTAGTGATTCTTGTAGTTTGTGTGCATAGAGTGGTGAGAACTTCATTGCTATCTTGTGTTTGCTTGTGTCATCTAGAACTTGTCTTGTTGGTTTGTCACCGTGAAATTAGAGTTACTTAGTTGAGGAAATGATCTTAGGCCTTCACATGAGAGTGAACCTTATTGATTAAAAACTTCTTTGACCTACCCGTGAGTGAGAGAACTAGTTTTTGTTACACCCCGTAAGTCCAGAACATGTATAAGAGAATGTACGTAAGGAAACAAGACTTGGGAATTAGTTCGAAAGGAAGAATTGTTTTTCCGACGGAAAATCTTCCGGACGACGGAAAGGAAAAATGCTCGTTGTTGAGAATTGGATTCTCAAAAGACAATATTTGCAAAGTATGGAACTTATTAACACTATGGAAATTTATTTTTACGGATTTGGTCACGTGGGGCGCACCCGAGGAATTTTACATTTTTTGGGGCCCACGAGGGTTACGGAATTTTATGGAAGAATGAGAAGGAGACACGTGGCACTCCTTCCACATGGCTTGGTCGAAATTGTGTAAGGGCAAAATGGTCTTTGACCATGGTAGAAGATAAGTCTTCCAAAGCTTGATATTGTTGACAAGTCAACTTGTCCACCTAGGCTTGATCCAAGTGAAACCCATCCTAACCTCACATTTGTGGACATCTAAACCCTCCATTGTGTTTTATAAGGTTGCTACTAGTGCAAGACTAGCTATTTTACACTTAGAAAAATTAGAAACATTGTTGTTCTACAATAAAAGCTCTCGGGTTAGTGCCCTCTCCCACACAAAAATTTTGTGATTTTGATCCATTAGCCACAAGACTTTAACCCAATGTCCCCAAGGGTATTGTAAGGTTATCTCAATAGAAAGATTTCGGAAAAAACGCATTTTTACGTTAGTCGCAAGGCGGAAACTAAGGGAGTTCTTCAACTTTGAAGTTGGAACTTGAAGATGGGTTCTTCATAGGCCTCTAAGGAGTGCTTGGAGCGGATTGGAACCTAAGGAAAGGAGCTAAGAATTGCTAAGGCGCGATGTCACGACCCGACCCCGGGACCGCGACTGGTGCCCTACCTGGGCACCCTTACAGGTAAACATCAGAGATAATCAGCGGAACATACATGAAACTTATAAATAAAACAACGGAAGTAAAACAACAGTCACCGATGGCTACCTTCCCGACGACATACATAAACGGTTGCCTCCTTTCTTTACAAACAGACCCACAATATGTGACTACTGCACCTCTAAGAATTACAATCTGGTGGACAGGCCCCGCCATACCCCGAACATACATAGCTGACAACTCCGAACATCGAGCCATCTAAAACGTCAACCAGATCCTAAGCTCGCGGATCCACACTGTACCTAAACTGCGGACATGAACGCGGCCTCGGCGGGGTCGATAACATGTACCGAATATGGAATGTAAATAACGCAAGAATCAAATCATAATCGCATAAAAGAATGCCATTTTTAACTCCCAAATCACTCGATATTAACTGCTCCATTCATTCTTTCCATAAGATTTAACATCATATTCTTACATACATACTTAAGAGGTTAATCAAGTTTTTCCACATAACTTACTTATCTTACATAACATAATCCGCCCATTTATGGACACGGTGCATCGATTTAATCATGTGACATAATCCGCCCGCCGCTGGGCTCGTGCATCGTGGAATCATGTAGCATAATCCAGCCCTCCTGTGGAGCTCGGTGTACTGTGGAATCATGTAGCATAATCCGGCCCGCCTGTGGAGCTCGGTGTATGGTGGAATCATGTTGTCACACCCCGAACCCCGGGCCCATGACTGGTGCCCTACCTGGGCACCCTTCTTCCTTAACAACTAAGTACATTGCGGAAATTAGTAACAGCTCATTTTTTTTTCTTTAAAATAAAGGTACGTGCAAGGGCAAGGCCGACAAGGCTGCCATATATACATAAACAACAGATACTACACTGTGCATGAGTCCAATCCCACATATGAATACAGACCTCTAAGAGTTAAATCAACTATGACGACAAGGCCCCGCTGCACCAAAACTGCATAAAGCACATCTTTGAAGGATATATACCAAAAGATAAACTCAATGCAGGAGCTATCCAAAACCCCGAGCAGATCCTACGCCGCCGATCACCGAACAATGCCTAAACTCGCAGATTGAACGCAGCCCGAAGGAGGTCAAGAAAAATGTACCAAGTATGTGAGAATGTAAAGTAGAATAAAATCATAACAGTCTAAACAAAGCAGAGACATGTATGATAGCCAACCTACTGACATATAATACATAAGCGATACATCAAGTCGTGGACGCAGCCCTGAGTCATTACTCAAATATAACCACGGGTCTCACGCCCATAACATCAATCATGCCCGTGGAATCTTTCCTCACCGCGATCCATGATATAGTACAACACCAATAGGCATACATGAACACCAAGTCCCACCTGGTATAGCATCTTGGGGTTTACCCTCACTTATACTCTTACCGAGAAGGTGGTAAAGGTGGTATAGCATCTTGGGGTTTACCTCACATATACTCTACCCTCGAGAAGGTGGTAAACAGTGGTATAGATCTTGGGTTTACCCTCACATATACTACACCGAGAAGGTGGTAAACAGTGGTATAGCGTCTGGGTTTACCCTCACATATACTCTACTGGAGAAGGTGGTAAAACAGTGGTATAGCATCTTGGGGTTTACCTCACATATACTCTACCCTATCTCGACCGATCACAAACAAGACATAAGCACTACCATGTCTTTTATAAAAGAATCGGAATTTAACCCAAGTACTACCAATAACTAAGATACCCGTGGAATCCCACATCACCGCTTAGACGTCCCAAGAACTTACAACTGCAGACCGATTCTCCAACCGAGAGTCGCGACAACGTAATAAAACATAGTACTTGCACTCAAAGGCTATCACCGGCACACATAGGCAATTCCCAATTAATCAAGCCAAAGTACTTATCAAGGCACACTTAGACAAATACTCAATTTATCAAGCCAAAGTACTAATCTTTTCAAGAGACTCCTTTTTGTGAAAAATCCCAAGATACTAACACCCGTAGTATCAAGGCGTGTCTATTTTTCAAAGTAAGTTACTACATTTTTTTTGAAAGCTTATTTCAACACTTGAAATCAAGTAACTCAAATTTTCTTTTACAATCTAGGCAACTTATGCCGATTAATCAAAATAGACAACTTTTTAAACTTTCCATAAAGCCGTTATAACCGACTTCCCATAAAGCCGTTATAACCCTTTATGGTTTTAGACATATCCATTCCTTTTATAACCAAGAGACTTATACTTATTAAAATCCAAGTATTAAATACTTTCAAATCGATTTTCTTAACTTTTAAAAAAATACACTTAGTCTCTTAACCTTTAGAAACCAAGTAACTTATTTTATTACTAAACCTTAGGCAATTGATGCCTTAAAATCAAGTTGCCTTTTCATTAAAATCGAGTCATTTATCTTTCCATAAAGCAAATATAACCAACTTCCCATAAAGTCGTTATATTCACTTTATACCTTAGCCAAATACAATTTCCTATCCGAGGGACTTATACGTTTAAAACGGAATAAGTATCACATACTTTAAAACTCTTTAAGTCCCTTAACTTTCAAAACACTTCAAGTCTCTTAATATGTAGAAAACAAGTTTCTTCTCTTAAAACATGTCATTTCTCCTCTTTTAAAACAATTAAGTAAATCACTCCCTCGACTTCTAAAGTCATTTTAATGACCTTTAGGTTTTGGAACTAAGGCACTAGCCAAAAGGTTTAGAAACCACTTCCTTTAAGACTCTATGTACTTTAAGTAAGATACTTTCACTTTTAAGAATCCAAACTTCACTAAGGAAATGGATTATACAACTTACAATTTAAACATCAAAGTACAATCAGGAAGCACATAGAACAAATTCTACTTTAGGCAATCCAAATACAACCAAGGAATGGATCATTTAGGAGTAGAACATACTTTCTTTATCTTAAGGAATCATGCTGTAAGAGGAGATAGTTCACATACCTTTTGGCTAATTCCACAAGCTAAGCCGAATACGCGACGTAGAAGTGTCAACCTATAATGGTCACAACAAGACTATCAACTTCTAGTCTCTACGAGAATAATACTAAGTATTTGGTCTCTAATTCTACGGAAAATCGGGCAAAGACTTCCTTTGTTTCTACTCACTTTGCCACCTTTTCAAGGTCGAATACAATAACCAACACGCCACATTTAAGGCTCCAAACAACAATCAAACAGGGGATTACACGCCTTACTATACGTGTAAAATTCCGCCCCACAATTCATACGAAAATAGCCTAAGGCACACTAGCCAATTCTCGACCAACTTACATAGCAACACTAAGTCCTTTCCAATCCTTTTCCAATTCCAAGTTCTAAGGTCTAACATGTTATATAGTTATAAACTACTTCAACAACTACAATTTCCTTCTTAAACAACATGCGACAATCTCAAACGAATAAACAACTTGAATTGGAATCTTAAGCTAAACATGCTAGTTTTTGGATTAGGGTTCCAATAGCCAAAAGACATATCAAACTTCATACTATATAACACATGCTAAAATCCATAGCTACAACAATAAGTAAGTCTTAACTACTAAAACGACAAAATTTATACCTTTATAAGCCCTTATAATTCCAAGATTCAAAGTCGCGCTTTAGCAATTCTTAGCTCCTTTCCTTAGGTTCCAATCCGCCCAAGCACTCAGAGGCCTATGAAGAACCCATCTTCAAGTTCCAACTTCAAAGTTGAGGAACTCCTTTAGTTTCCGCTTGCGACTAACGTGAAAATGCGTTTTTCGAAATCTTTCTATTGAGATAACCTTACAATACCCTTAGGAACCTTGGGTTTAAATCTTGTGGCTAATGGATCAAAACTACAAATTTTTCTCCTTTCTTTCGCAAACCCGAGAGGTCTCTAGTGAAGAACACAATGTGCAAAATTTTCTAAGTGTTAAAATGCCAAGTCTTGCTACTAGTTGTATACTTATAACACTGAGGGTCGTGACTTCAACAAATGTGAGGCTAGGATGAGTTTCACAAGGATCAAGCTTATGTGGCAGTGGACTTGTCAACAAACTCAAGCTAGCAAGACTTATCTTCCAAGATGGTCAATGACCATTATACCCGTGCATAAATATCGACCAAGCCATGTGGGGTGCCACATGTCGCCTCTCATTCGTCCATAAAATTTCAGTAACCCTCGTGGCCCCACACTCAGAAAATTCCTGGGTGGGCCCCACGCGACCAAACTGTAAAAATAAATTTCCATAATATTAATAGGGTCCATACTCTTCAAATAATGTATTTTGAGAATCCAATTCTCAACAACGAACATTTTTCCTTTCCGACGTTCGGAACATTTTCCGTCGGAAAAACAATTCTTCCTTTCGTAACAATTTCCAAGTCTTGTTTCCTTATGTACATTCTCTTATACAAGTCCTGGACTTACGGGGTGTAACACATGTAGCATAATCCGGCCCTCCTGTGGAGCTCCTTGCATCAGGACGTAACCCGCCTATGTAGGCTCTGGGTAATATATGAATCCTACTATATGTAGGCTCGGTGTATCTCATAACGTAATCCGGCCTATTTGTAGGCTCGGTGTATTTCATAACGTAATCCGGCCTATTTGTAGGCTCGGTGTATTTCATAACGTAATCCGGCCTATTTGTAGGCTCGGTGTATTTCATAACGTAATCCGGCCTATTTGTAGGCTCGGTGTATTTTCCTTACATAACATTTTAAAACGTATTGTTACCACTTCTTAAGTCGTTATAACAACTTCCCATAAAGCTATTATAACAACCTTTCATTTTAGAGAACTTAAGGCACTTTTATTCTTACAACATTAGGGGAAACTAGACTAAAATACTACGCATATACGCATTTAAAATAATCATAAACTTCTTCTTTTTAAAACTCAAGTCACATACTCTTTAGAAATCAAGTCCACAACTTGAAAAATAAAGTTTCATAATCCTTAGAAGACAACCAAAGTTCATAGTCTTAAAACCTTATATCATACATTCTTTAAAGTCCACTTACTTATATTATACAAAAAAAATATAAAGTTCCATACACTTCCAAAACCAAGTAACTTATTCTCTTAAAACCATATAACTTTCACTTTTAAAATCAATCCCTTTTCGCATATAAATTCAAGTCATTCTTGAACGTAAAATCCACTTACTTACTTTAAATAAATCAAGACACATAGCCTTTAAATCAAATCTCATAATTTCCTAACCATTCTTACCAACATCTCCCATAAGACTTGGTAAGGACTTAGGACAATTTAACATACTTTTAACTTAGGATAACTTAGACATAACCCTTACGTAGAGTAAATCAACATACATACTTCTTAACTTCTAAGAGTAGAAGGAATCATGAAATAATACCACATGTATATTCCATACATAGAACCATGTCTAAAGAAGGAAGAGGTTCACATACCTCGCGACGCTTATCGACAAGTAGCAAAATGCTCCAACGTACTTCAACCTATAATGGTCACAATACGTCCATTAATCCTCTTACTTCAAACGTAGAGTATTCTAAGTGCTAAGTCGCTAATTTCTACGGAAAATCGGACAGCACCTCCTTTGTTTCTACTAACTTTGCCACCTTTTTCAAGGCCGAATACAATAACCAAACAGCCTCAATTGGCTCACCACAATTTATAAGGTAGTCCAATACAAATGAATAACAACTAATACAACTACTACTCCAAATTCGGCCACAATGTTTATAACAATACCAATTCTTATTCAATTCCATTTCGATCCAAATTGGTAGCATAATATGATATCAAGCCGCAATCGATTACAACTACTACAATCCTCAAGTAGGTAAACATGCGACGATTCTAATTAACGACCAAAATTGCATTTCAATTTCAAAAGGCTAATCATGCCATTTCGGTTTTGGGCTCCTAAATTCCATAACACTTATCAAACTTCATAACACATATCACATGATCATTTCTAACTTATAACAACATGAAATCTTCAATTACAAAAGTAAAACGAAGATTATACCTCAATTAGCCCAAAATATGATCCAAGAGTACAAGTCGATCCCTAGCACCTTTAGCTCCTCCTTTCGACATTCCAATCCACTCCAAGCCACCCTTGAAGCTTATGAAAACTCATCTTCAAGTTTCAACTTCAAAGTTGAATAACCCTTTAGGTTTTCGCCTTGACTAATACGAAAACACCACATTTCCGGATCTTTCTATTGAGAAACACTTACAATACCCTTAGGTACCTTGGTTTAAAGTGGGAATTATTGGACAACAATTGAAAAAATTTCTTCAAACCCTAGCCTATGGCGAGAGCTTCCCAACGCTTTTTCATCAATTTTTCTTGAAAAATGCTAAGTGTTAAGCCTTGTCTTGCACTAGGAGCTTATATAAATAAATGAGGGTCAAGATTAGAACAAATGGGTGGTTTGGATGTTTTTCACATGGATCGCCAAGTGGCATTGACCTAGTCAACAATGTCATGCTAAAATGTCTTTGCAAGACTTGATCTTTTAATTTGTGGTCAAAAGACCATTTCCTCCATGTCATTTTCGTCCAAGACCATTAAGGGGGGGTGACACGTGTCGCCCTCCCGTTCGTCGCAATATTTCGTTTTCCGACAATTCCATAATTCCGATAAATTTTACTCGTCTCAAACCTTAACATCTTTGAGTTCTTACGTACGTTCTTATAAACATATCCCGGGAATTCAGGGTGTAACATTCTTCCCCCCTTAGAAACATTCGTCCTCGAATGTTCTTTCGGAGTCAAACTTATAATTAGCGATATAGTTTCCTTTCACAACCCCGACATACTAATAATGCCACACATAGCCCTAATACCTCGCACATGCTTGTCTGTCCATCATAAGCCCAAAAGAGATTATATTTTCGTACTTCCAACTCCTTCTAACATACATACATAACTTCCATACCAATTCTGGCCTCAAATCTTTGGAGTCACTCTATAAGACAATATACGACCATTTCCTGCCACGACTGGTTCCGGTGGAACGCCCCACGAACCCAGAAACAATTAACTAGACTTGGCCTTGCACCCTCGTGACCTGCCACGAGCTTTAACTACTACCAACTGATCCCACTCCATTCCGTGCCATTGGGAGACCCGTAACAGATCCTCAACCCGACTCGGCGTGACTTAACTCTTATCCTCGTCTGACTTAAAATCTTATTGTCAGAGAAAGCCTTATATACCTAAGGTCTCGGCTGTAATCAATATTCTTAGGCTCGCAATTTCCATGCTCCAAGCCTACCTTACCAGTCCCCCAGTAACCGGGTACAAAAACTTCTCATAATACCAAAACCATGTTGTCTCGATCACAACAACCATTTCTTACTCTATCCAGACCTCATCCGTATAATTCTCTTAAGCTTACTACACAGCTTAATCTATTAACATGACATTCCGTTAGGTTCCTTAACATGGCTTCTTAAGGGTTCACTACCCTATCGCATGACCTCATCCTTTCCCAATTATCTTAAATAAAACACAAGACCTTGGCGAAAATTCATTAACTATTCCATACCTTCCCGGTATCTAGTTAGTCTTTACCAATTCCTGGTAATCTAAAATCATTCTAGGCAACACGCGTCTGACCCTCGTACATAACTCCGTATAGATGTATATCACAATACCAACTATACCACAATCATTACCAACCTGGATAAGCAATCCACATAGTCCTTCGGGTCATCGCCGCTTTCTCAGAAATTGAAATCAACATAACTCGTTAGGGAGGAACGACCCTTAACAACACTTTCTATCGCACGATCTCGAGTGAGAAGAATGGAAACCAATCCTAAATGTCCCGCAGCCTCACGATTATAGATGTGGTGCACAACACACCGATAATCAAGACTCTACTAGACACGGTGCAGACACTTTCCGAGGACTAATCGCTCGATACCACTTTTGTCACGACCCCCGATCGCGATCGTGCCCTACCCAGGCACCCTTACAGTAAACATCGAGATAATCACGAACATACATGAAACTTATAAATAAAACAACGGAAGTAAAACAACAGTCACCGATAGGCTACCTTCCCGACGCATACATACATAAACGGCGATTGCCTTTCTTTACAAATGACTCCACAATATGTGACTACTGCACCTCTAAGAATTACAATCGTGGCGGACAGGCCCCGCCATACCCCAACATACATAGCCATAACAACTCCGAACATCGAGCCATCTAAAAATGCCAACCAGATCCTAAGCTCGCGGATCCACATCGTGTACCTAAACTCGCGACATTTAACGCACTTCGAGGGGTCGATAACAAAAATTTAATATGGAATGTAAATAACGTGCAAGAATCAAATCATAATCAGATAAAAGAATGCCATTTTTAACTCCCGAAATCACTCGATATTAACCGCTCCATTCCTTCTTTCCATAAGATTTAACATCATATTCTTACATACATACTTAAGAGGTTAATCAAGTTTTTCCACATAACTTACTTATCTTACATAACATAATCCGCCCATTTATGACACGGTGCATCGATTTAATCATGTGACATAATCCGCCCGCCCGTGGGGCTTGCATCGTGGAATCATGTAGCATAATCCGCCCTCCCGTGAGCTCTGCATCTTGTGGAATCATGTAGCATAATCCGCCCGCTCGCGAGCTCGGTGCTTTGTGGAATCATGTAGCATAATCCGCCTCGCTGGAGCTCTCTGCATCAGGACGTAACCCTACTATGTGTAGGCTCTGGGTAATATGGCGTAATCCGCCTATATGTAGGCTCGGTATCTCATAACGTAATCCGCCTATTTGTAGGCTCCTGTATTTCATAACGTAATCCGCCTATTTGTAGGCTCCTGTATTTCATAACGTAATCCGCCTATTTGTAGGCTCGGTGTATTTCATAACGTAATCCGCCTATTTGTAGGCTCGTGTATTTTCCTTACATAACATTTTAAAACGTATTGTTACCACTTCTTAAGTCGTTATAACAACTTCCCATAAAGCTATTATAACAACCTTTCATTTTAGAGAACTTAAGGCACTTTTATTCTTACAACATTAGGAAACTAGACCTAAAATACTACGCACATACGCATTTAAAATAATCATAAACTTCTTCTTTTAAAACTCAAGTCACATACTCTTTAGAAATCAAATCCACAACTTGAAAAATAAAGTTTCATAATCCTTAGAAGACAACCAAAGTTCATAGTCTTAAAACCTTATATCATACATTCTTTAAAGTCCACTTACTTATATTATACAAAAAAAAATATAAAGTTCCATACACTTCCAAAACCAAGTAACTTATTCTCTTAAAACCATATAACTTTCACTTTTAAAATCAATCCCTTTCGCATATAAATTCAAGTCATTCTTGAACGTAAAATCCACTTACTTACTTTAAATAAATCAAGACACATAGCCTTTAAATCAAATCTCATAATTTCTTAACCATTCTTACCAACATCTCCCATAAGACTTGGTAAGGACTTAGGACAATTTAACATACTTTTAACTTAGGATAACTTAGACATAACCCTTACGTAGAGTAAATCAACATACATACTTCTTAACTTCTAAGAGTAGAAGGAATCATGAAATAATACCACATGTATATTCCATACATAGAACCATGTCTAAAGAAGGAAGAGGTTCACATACCTCGCGACGCTTATCGACAAGTAGCAAAATGCTCCAACGTACTTCAACCTATAATGGTCACAATACGTCCATTAATCCTCTTACTTCAAACGTAGAGTATTCTAAGTGCTAAGTCGCTAATTTCTACGGAAAATCGGACAACACCTCCTTTGTTTCTACTAACTTTGCCACCTTTTTCAAGTCCTAATAAAATAAACAAACAGCCTCAATTGGCTCACCACAATTTATAAGGTAGTCCAATACAAATGAATAACAACTAATACAACTACTACTCCAAATTCGGCCACAATGTTTATAACAATACCAATTCTTATTCAATTCCATTTCGATCTAAATTGGTAGCATAATATGATATCAAGCCGCAATCGACATAACTACTACAATCCTCAAGTAGGTAAACATGCGACGATTCTAATTAACGACCAAAATTGCATTTCAATTTCAAAAGGCTAATCATGCCATTTCGGTTTTGGGCTCCTAAATTCCATAACACTTATCAAACTTCATAACACATATCACATGATCATTTCTAACTTATAACAACATGAAATCTTCAATTACAAAAGTAAAACGAATATTATACCTCAATTAGCCCAAAATATGATCCAAGAGTACAAGTCGATCCCTAGCACCTTTAGCTCCTCCTTTCGACATTCCAATCCACTCCAAGCCACCCTTAGAAGCTTATGAAAAACTCATCTTCAAGTTTCAACTTCAAAGTTGAATAACCCTTTAGGTTTTCGCCTTGCGACTAATACGAAAACACCACATTTCCGGGATCTTTCTATTGAGAAACACTTACAATACCCTTAGGTACCTTGGTTTAAAGTGGGGGAATTATTGGACAACAATTGAAAAAAATTTCTTCAAACCCTAGCCTATGGCCGAGAGCTTCCCAACGTTTTTCATCAATTTTTCTTGAAAAAATGCTAAGTGTTAAGCCTTGTCTTGCACTAGGGAGCTTATATAAATAAATGGAGGGTCAAGATTAGAACAAATGGGTGGTTTGGATGTTTTTCACATGGATCAAGCCAAGTGGCATTGACCTAGTCAACAATGTCATGCTAAAATGTCTTTGAAAGACTTGATCTTTTAATTTGTGGTCAAAAGACCATTTACTCCATGTCATTTTCGTCCAAGACCATTAAGGGGGTGACACGTGTCGCCCTCCCGTTCGTCGCAATATTTCGTTTTCCGACAATTCCATAATTCCGATAAATTTTTACTCGTCTCAAACCTTAACATCTTTGAGTTCTTACGTACGTTCTTATAAACATATCCTGGGAATTCTGGGGTGTAACACGCGACTTTGGAATCTTGGAAATTTTAAGGGCTTTGAAAGGTATAAATTTTGTCGTTTTAGCATTAAGTTTACTTATTGATTGTAGCTATGGTTATTAGCAAGCATGAGTTATATATTACGAAGTTTGTTTATCATATTGGCTATTGGAACCCTAATCCGAAAACTAGCATGTTTAGCCTTAAGATTTCAATTCAAGTTGATTATTCGTTTAAGTCGTCGCATGTTGTGTAAGAAGGAAATTGTAGTTGTTGAAGTGGCTTATAACTATATAACATGCTAGACCTTAGAACTTGGAATTTGGAAAGAATTTGGGAAGGACTTGTGTTATTGGTTATATGTTGGCCGAGAATGGCTAGTGAAGTATTATACTATTTGGTATGAATTGTGGGGCGGAATTTTACACGTATTGTAAGGCGTGTAATCCCCTTTGTTTGGTTGTTGTTTGGAGCCTTAAATGTGGCGTGTTGGTTATTGTATTCGACCTTGAAAAAGGTGGCAAAGTGAGTAGAAACAAAGGAAGTGCTGCCCGATTTTCCGTAGAATTAGAGACCGTATACTTAGTATTATTCTACGTTGAGACTAGAAGTTGATAGTCTTGTTGTGACCATTATAGGTTGACACTTCTACGCACGCGCGATTCGGCTTAGCTTGTGGATTTTAGCAGAAAGGTATGTGAACTATCTCCTCTTCTAGCATGACTCTTAAGAGAAAGAAAGCACGCCCTACTCCTTAAACGATCCATTCCTGGTTGTATTTGGATTGCCTAAAGTAGAAATTGTTCTATGTACTTCCTTTGATTGTACTTTGATGTTTAAATTGTAAGTTGTATAATCCATTGCCTTAGTGAAGTTGGATTCTTAAAAGTGAAAGTATTTTACTTAAAGTACATAGAGTCTGGAAAAGGAAGTGGTTTCCAAATCTTTTGGGCTAGTACCTTAGTCTCAAAATCCTAAAGGTCATTATAATGACTTTAGGGGAGTCAAATGAGTGATTTACTTAATTGTTTTAAAAGAGGAGAAATGGCATGATTTAAGAGAAGTAACTTGTTTTAAAGGAGTGAGTTACTTGAGGTTTAAAAGTAGAAGAAACTTGTTTTCTATATATTAAGAGACTTGAAGTGTTTTGAAAGTTAAGAACTTGATTTGTAAGTATGTGATACTTGGTTTTTAATAGTATAAGTCTCTTGGTTATAAAAGGAATGGACATGTCTAAAACCATAAAGGGTTATAACGGATTTATGGGAAGTTGGTTATAACTGCTTTATGGAAGGTTTAGAAAGTTGTCTATTTTGATTAAAGGTCATAAGTTGCCTAGATTGTGAAAATTTGAAGTTACTTGATTTCAAGCCTTGAAATGAGTTTTCTAAACGTGTAGTAACTTACTTTGAAAAATAGACATGCCTTGATACTACGGGTGTTAGTATTTTGGGATTTTACATAAAAAGGAGTCTTTTGAAAAGAAAGTACGTACGTAGTACTTTGGCCTGTTTAATTGAGAATAATTCTATTTGTGCCCTGATAAGTACTTTGGCTTGTTAAATGAGAATTATTCTATTTGTGCCCTGATAAGTACTTTGGCCTGTTAAATGAGAATTATTCTATTTGTGCCCTGATAAGTACTTTGGCCTGTTAAATGAGAATTATTCTATTTGTGCCTTGATAAGTACTTTGGCTTGATAAATTGAGAATTTGTCTAAGTGTGCCTTGATAAGTACTTTGGCTTGTTTAATTGAGAATAATTCTAAGTGTGCCTTGATAAGTACTTTGGCTTGATTAATTGAGAATTATTCCATGTGATGCCTTGATAAGTACTTTGGCTTGTTAATTGAGAATTATTCTATTTGTGCCTTGATAAGTACTTTGGCTTGATTAATTGAGAATTAGTCTAAGGGTGCCTTGATAAGTACTTTGGCTTGCTAAATGGGAATTATTTTATGTGTTCCTTGATAAGTACTTCGGCTTGTTTAGTTGAGAATTGCCTATGTGTTCTGGAAATAGCCGGTTGTGTGCTATTGGTATATCAGTCGTTTCGGGGTCATTCCCCGGGTTTGTGGCATTTGGATATTCAGTGGATTTGCTACCCACGATGCGAGGAATACCTCATGCGGGTCCGTAAGGACTTACGCGGTGAAATAGTCTCACGCGCGGGTCCAACCTATGCGAGGAATACCTCACGCGAGTCCGTAAGGCTTACGCGGTGAAATAGTCCCATGCGAGGAATACCTCACGCGGTCCACGCGCCTACGCGGGTGAAATAGTCCCGCGAGTAGGATGGCTAAATGATACCGCGCGGATGGTCTGCTTTTGATCACGAGCTTCCTATTTTATATTGTAAGGATACCATCGCTTACTCATTGTTAGTAAGGCACAATGTGTTGTAATTTGATTATCATATATGTCCCCGGATTTGTTTGTGTTACCCTATGGTCATGCTTTTACGATGTGGGATTCCGGGGCATGAGACCACGTGGTATTTAGGACACAAGTGGGACTTGGTGTTCATGTATCCTTATTGGTGTTATTACATCATGGACTGCCGGCAGTGAGGAAGGATTCCACGGGCATGATTGATATTATGGGCGTGAGACCCATAGTTATATTTGAGTAGTGACTTTGAGGGCTGCGTCCCGACTTGATATGATCGCTTATGTGTTATGTATCGTAGGTTGGCTATCGACATGTCTCGCTTTTGTTTAGATCGTTATGATTTTATTACGCATTTCATCGCTCACATACTTGGTACATTCTTCGCATCGACTTTCGGCCGCGTCACGCCGCAGTTTAGGTACGGTGTTTGGTGATCGGCAGGTGTAGGACCGCTCGAGTTTTGGATAGCTCCTTCGTCGGGAGTTATTTTTTGGTATATGTTCTTTCAAGATGTGCTTTTGTACGATTATGGGTACGGCGGGCCTTGTCCCGTCATATTTCAAGAAACTCTTAGAGGTCTGTATTCATATGTGGGATTGGACTCATGTACAGTGTAGTGTCTTTTATTATGTATATTATATGGCAGCCTTGTCGGCTTTGCCTTGCACGTACGTTGGTTTTAAAAAAAATGATGAGGTGTTATTAAATTTCCGCAGTTTACTTAGTTGTTAAGGTAGAAGGGTGCCCAGGTAGGGCACCAGTCACGGGCCCGGGGTTCGGGGTGTGACAGAGTGGTATCAGAGCAGTCAGTCCTCGGAATATCTACAGACCGTGTCTAGTAGAGTCTTGATTATCGGTGTGTTGCGCGCCACACCCATAAACAGGAGGCTACAGGACATTTAGGAGTTAGTTTCTATTCTTCTCACTCTAAGATCGTGCCCTAGAGCTGTGTTAGTAAGATAATTCCTCTCTGACGTATTGTTGTGTTACAGTTATGCCTCCAAGGAGGGCAACAGCCGCCCAGAAGGGCAAAGGAGTAGCAGGAGCTACTAGTCAGACTCAGAGAGTTGATAGGGCTTATGCCCAGGGCATACCGGATGTGGTTCCGCAGTCGGCGAGTTCTTCTTCGCCAGGTTTTGAGGCCCCAGCACCAGAGCCTCCAGTTTCTCAGTTAAGGGAAGACTTTAGGGTCATGAAGGAAGCCATTATGTTATTGACCAAGATAGCGGTGCTGCAGTTTCATCAGCAGGAGGTTATTCGGCCAAGCATGACAGTGTACAGAGGGTAGAGGCCAGCGGAGATCTGCGTAAGAGGCTAGACCGTTGGTTATTCCGGTGAGTTTTTGGACGAGCCGCCTCAAATGAGTGAGATATTCGCCCACCTACCCAAAGACGCACTCCGCAGCTCACAGGTGGAAGATTTGACCCCACAAGGCATTTAGGAGCCGGTCCAAGCTCCAGGGATCGAGGTTCTCAGAGGAGCAAAAGATTTTCTCAGTCGAGGCCACTTATTCCTCAGTGTTCCAGATGTAGTAAGCGTCATTCGGGGAAATGCCGTTATGGCACAGTCGTTTGTTTTTATTGTGGCCGTCCGGGCCATATTCTGAGGGTATGTCCTTTTAGAAAGAGCACCGGTGAGGTAGCTCAGCCTATGAGGCCGATGGTTGATTCCCTTTCCTCCACAAATGCTGCTCCCGAGCGGGGTGTACAGATGTTAGCCAGCCGTGGTAGAGGTCAGGGTGGAGTTTATAGTTCTGGCGGTCCTTCGAACCACAAAGATGACGTGACTACTGGACAGGATCAGGAAGCGACACCGCACGGAGTTACAGGTATAGTTCGATTCTTTTGAATCATACGTACATTGTTAGATTCAGATTTTACCCTAGCGTATATGTTTTCCCTTTGTTGCTAGAGTTGTAAAGTGATAGTACCCCAGAGGTAGGGATACTTTGATTAGTAAAGTGAAAAGTTATGAATGTTGACAAGAATGATAAGTGAACTGAGACTATAGTTGTGTAGAGTTCACAAGTTGTAATTACCCCATATAAGTGTAAGACCGATAGGGAAGATTGTACAGTAGAAATACTTTGGCTTATGTGACGAACCTCTAGTAAATAGGGGATAGGGTAAGAAGTACCTTGAGATAAGAGTGAGATTTATTTCAGACTAAGAATGAGGAGTTAAGTGTGACGATGAGTCGGGTTATGGACTCATTTCTGGTCACCGATAGTATGGAATGGGGTGATGTGATTAGAAATGGTCAGATTATGTGATAGGGTCCCGAGGATGCAAGGCCCAAGTTTAGTTAATTGTGGTACGAGTTTGTGGATGCATTCCACCGGAACTAGGTCGTAAGGACCGAGAAGAGCCTTATCGGGAATGTAAGTAACAATATGGCCAAGTTTGGATAGTAACTCCAAGGATTGGGGAACATAAACAAAATTTGAGATTTTGTACGTGTACTAGATGAGTTTGAAAGTACGAGAAAGTATGACAAGTAAGGAAAGAAAGGAACCTCTAAGGATCCCGTGTTTGGGAAGACTGTAACCTTCGAGTTTTGTGAGAAGGGACCACGGACGGAAGGTCCATTATTATGTTTACGTATGTTATGTGGTGGCCATGTGTGGCATCGTTGGTCTTGTGCATTTGATTGATAGGCACGATGTAGATTGTCAGGGAGTTTGTATAGCATGACAACCGACTAAGAACATTCGGGGACGAATGTTTCTAAGGGGGGAAGAATGTTACACCCCGTAAGTCCAGAACATGTATAAGAGAATGTACGTAAGGAAACAAGACTTGGGAATTAGTACGAAAGGAAGAATTGTTTTTCCGACGGAAAATCTTCCGGACGACGGAAAGGAAAAATGCTCGTTGTTGAGAATTGGATTCTCAAAAGACAATATTTGCAAAGTATGGAACTTATTAACACTATGGAAATTTATTTTTATGGATTTGGTCACGTGGGGCCCACCCGAGGAATTTTACATTTTTGTGGGGCCCACGAGGGTTACGAAATTTTATGGACGAATGAGAGGGCGACACGTGGCACTCCTTCCACATGGCTTGGTCGAAATTGTGTAAGGGCAAAATGGTCTTTGACCATGGTAGAAGATAAGTCTTCCAAAGCTTGATATTGTTGACAAGTCAACTTGTCCACCTAGGCTTGATCCAAGTGAAACCCATCCTAACATCACATTTGTGGACATCTAAACCCTCCATTGTGTTTTATAAGGTTGCTACTAATGCAAGACTAGCTCTTTTACACTTAGAAAAATTAGAAACATTGTTGTTCTACAATAAAAGCTCTTGGGTTAGTGCCCTCTCCCACACAAAAATTTTGTGATTTTGATCCATTAGCCACAAGACTTTAACCCAATGTCCCCAAGGGTATTGTAAGGTTATCTCAATAGAAAGATTTCGGAAAAAACGCATTTTTACGTTAGTCGCAAGGCGGAAACTAAGGGAGTTCTTCAACTTTGAAGTTGGAACTTGAATATGGGTTCTTCATAGGCCTCTAAGGAGTGCTTGGAGCGGATTGGAACCTAAGGAAAGGAGCTAAGAATTGCTAAGGCGCGACTTTGGAATCTTGGAAATTTTAAGGGCTTTGAAAGGTATAATTTTTGTCGTTTTAGCATTAAGTTTACTTATTGATTGTAGCTATGGTTATTAGCAAGCATGAGTTATATATTACGAAGTTCGTTTATCATATTGGCTATTGGAACCCTAATCCGAAAACTAGCATGTTTAGCCTTAAGATTTCAATTCAAGTTGATTATTCGTTTAAGTCGTCGCATGTTGTGTAAGAAGGAAATTGTAGTTGTTGAAGTGGCTTATAACTATATAACATGCTAGACCTTAGAACTTGGAATTTGGAAAGAATTTGGGAAGGACTTGTGTTATTGGTTATATGTTGGCCGAGAATGGCTAGTGAAGTATTATACTATTTGGTATGAATTGTGGGGCGGAATTTTACACGTATTGTGCGCGTGTAATCCCCTTTGTTTGGTTGTTGTTTGGAGCCTTAAATGTGGCGTGTTGGTTATTGTATTCGCCTTGAAAAGGTGGCAAAGTGAGTAGAAACAAAGGAAGCTTGCCCGATTTTCCGTAGAATTAGATCGTATACTTAGTATTATTCTACGTTGAGACTAGAAGTTGATAGTCTTGTTGTGACCATTATAGGTTGACACTTCTACGTACGGCGTATTCGGCTTAGCTTGTGGATTTTAGCCGAAAAGGTATGTGAACTATCTCCTTCTAGCATGACTCAAGAGAAAGAAAGTACGTCCTACTCCTTAAATGATCCATTCCTTGGTTGTATTTGGATTTCCTAAAGTAGAAATTGTTCTATGTACTTCCTTTGATTGTACTTTGATGTTTAAATTGTAAGTTGTATAATCCATTGCCTTAGTGAAGTTGGATTCTTAAAAGTGAAAGTATTTTACTTAAAGTACATAGAGTCTGGAAAAGGAAGTGGTTTCCAAATCTTTTGGGCTAGTACCTTAGTCTCAAAATCCTAAAGGTCATTATAATGACTTTAGGGGAGTCAAAGGAGTGATTTACTTAATTGTTTTAAAAGAGGAGAAATGGCATGATTTAAGAGAAGTAACTTGTTTTAAAGGAGTGAGTTACTTGAGGTTTAAAAGTAGAAGAAACTTATTTTCTATATATTAAGAGACTTGAAGTGTTTTGAAAGTTAAGAACTTGATTTGTAAGTATGTGATACTTGGTTTTTAATAGTATAAGTCTTTTGGTTATAAAAGGAATGGACATGTCTAAAACCATAAAGGGTTATAACGGTTTTATGGGAAGTTGGTTATAACGGCTTTATGGAAGGTTTAGAAAGTTGTCTATTTTGATTAAAGGGCATAAGTTGCCTAGATTGTGAAAATTTGAAGTTACTTGATTTCAAGCCTTGAAATGAGTTTTCTAAACGTGTAGTAACTTACTTTGAAAAATAGACATGCCTTGATACTACGGGTGTTAGTATCTTGGGATTTTACATAAAAATGAGTCTTTTGAAAAGAAAGTACGTACGTAGTACTTTGGCCTGTTTAATTGAGAATAATTCTATTTGTGCCCTGATAAGTACTTTGGCTTGTTAAATGAGAATTATTCTATTTGTGCCTTGATAAGTACTTTGGCTTGATAAATTGAGAATTTGTCTAAGTGTGCCTTGATAAGTACTTTGGCTTGTTTAATTGAGAATAATTCTAAGTGTGCCTTGATAAGTACTTTGGCTTGATTAATTGAGAATTATTCCATGTGATGCCTTGATAAGTACTTTGGCTTGTTAATTGAGAATTATTCTATTTGTGCCTTGATAAGTACTTTGGCTTGATTAATTGAGAATTAGTCTAAGGGTGCCTTGATAAGTACTTTGGCTTGCTAAATGGGAATTATTCTATGTCTGCCTTGATAAGTACTTCGGCTTGTTTAGTTGAGAATTGCCTATGTGTGCTGGAAATAGCCGGTTGTGTGCTATTGGTATATCAGTCATTTCGGGGTCATTCCCCGGGTTTGTGGCATTTGGATATTCCGTGGATTTGTTACCCACGATGCGAGGAATACCTCATGCGGGTCCGTAAGGACTTATGCGGGTGAAATAGTCCCATGCGGGCGTCCGACCTATGCGAGGAATACCTCACGCGAGTCCGTAAGGGCTTACGCGGGTGAAATAGTCCCATGCAAGGAATACCTCACGCTGGTCCACGCGCCTACGCGGGTGAAATAGTCCCGCGAGTAGGATGGCTAAATGATCTGCGCGGATGGTCCTATTTTGATCATGAGCTTCCTATTTTATATTGTAAGGATACTCGCTTTACTCTCATTGTTAGTAAGGCACAATGTGTTGTAATTTGATTATCATATATGTCCCCGATTTGTTTGTGTTACCCTATGGTCACGCTTACGATGTGGGATTCCGGCATGAGACCACGCGTGGTATTTAGGACACGGTGGGACTTGGTGTTCATGTATCCTTATTGGTGTTATTACATCATGGATCGCCGGGTGAGGAAGGATTCCACGCATGATTGATATTATGGGCGTGAGACCCATAGTTATATTTGAGTAGTGACTTTTAGGGCTGCGCCACGACTTGATATGATCGCTTATGTGTTATGCATCGTAGGTTGGCTATCGACATGTCTCCTGCTTTGTTTAGATCGTTATGATTTTATTACGCATTTCATCGCTCACATACTTGGTACATTCTTCAGATCGACCTCTTCGGGCCGCGTCATCGCCGCAGTTTAGGTACGCTTGTTTGGTGATCGGCAGTGTAGGACCGCTCGAGTTTTGGATAGCTCCTTCTCGTCGGAGTTATCTTTTTGGTATATGTTCTTTCAAGATGTGCTTTTGTACGATTATGGGTACGGGGCCTTGTCCGTCATATTTCAAGAAACTCTTAGAGGTCTGTATTCATATGTGGGATTGGACTCATGTACAGTGTAGTGTCTTTTATTATGTATATTATATGGCAGCATTGTCGGATTTGCCTTGCACGTACGTTGGTTTTAAAAAAAAATGATGAGGTGTTATTAAATTTCTGCAGTTTACTTAGTTGTTAAGGTAGAAGGGTGCCCAGGTAGGGCACCAGTCACGGGCCCGGAGTTCGGGGTGTGACAGTTTTCCCCTTTGAGTTTGTTGACTTTTCTTTGGCTACCATATTACAAACCAAAATCCTTTTTTAAATAAATCATCTTTTGAACCACAACCCTATTTGAATAAATAAAAATGATGAATGAGGCCAAAAGCCTAAGTTGGGGATGGGATATGCAAAGAAAAGAAGGGAAGAAGATTGTGATGTGAGGGTTCTAAAAAAAGAAATAGAAAAATGAGAAAAAAAATGAAATGCAAAAACAACAGAAAAGAAAGAGAAAATGAATCACAAAAAGAATGAAATAAAATGAAGAATACTTTAATAAATGGGGTGGAGAAGGAAGTTGGAAAACAAAAGAATGAGTTGAGTTATGAGATGAAAAATATATAGCGCAAAGGAGGGAAAAATTACTTTTACCCAAATGAATAACATACCTATCCCTAAGCATACACTACAAGTTTGATAAAGTCCTTAGAGATCTGAAACCGAGCATTCTTTGAGTAGTAGTGACTTAAAATAAAGGTAAGCCTATGACATTATACTTGTGACACTTGACATTCTTTGATTAAGCCTACTAGTGATCTTGTTTGTCCCTTGTTTTGAAAAGAAAATCTTTGAGTGAGTTTGGGACTTCTTTGTTTAAGGGAACATTGAATGTATGAACCTTGTGAAATGAAAGCTTCTCTAGTTGAATATCTCAGCGCATCTTGTCACTAGTAGCGTCTAGACATCTCTTGAGTATTAATGTTCTTAGGCTCATTGATAGTAGATAAGCACTATTGTACCTTTGTTTTGGAAAACATGAGGGGTTGTTAATTTTGTAAACACATTCTTGTAGACTTGTAGGTAGAACCAATGATAGTCATCTTTGTTTTGTCATTAGTCGTACCTTAGTGATGTTTACATTGCTTGAGGACAAGTAATAGTTTATGTTGGGGGTGATAATGTACCTAGAAATTACTGCATATTTGATACCAATTTCATCAATTATTGTTGTTCTTTATGCATTTGTAGTAGTCGTTTCTTATGGTATTTTGGTTTTTGTTGGATTTTTACATTGGGATACTAAAAGTGAGGAAATATGCTGAAACATGAACAAAAATGCTGGAAAAAGGATGAAGTGCTGAGAAGACCACTTCTGCGGACCGTGGAATGGTAGCTAAAGCCGCAGAATCAACAGTAAAAAAAATTATAGAGCTCGAAGTGCACCCCAAACTACGGTTCACACTTTCATTCTGCGGACCGCAATCCGGACTGCGAACCATTGCTTCAACTCGAGTTCAACTCAAACTACAAAGACCCAAGACATTTTTGTAGGCCGCAGTTCAGTTTATGGACCTCACTTCCAGCCGCAGTTTCAGATAGTCCAAATCAAGACCCACTCTGCGAACTCTAGGTCCATTTTAGACCACAGACTTATTTTGCGGTCTTGTTTTGCGGTCACAGAGTGGCGTGCGGTGTCATTTTTGTAAATAAGTGTAGTCCAGAAATTGAGTTCCTATATATACCTACCTAGGGTTTGTGATTTTACAAATGATTTCATACAATTATTCTTACTTTATACCTAGCTAGACACATTTGAATATTCTCCTTTGTCTTGTCACTTCACACTATTCATCTTGAGTTCATCAATATTTTATTTCTTGCATTGAAGACAGAGTCATTTATTAATCTAAAAATCATTGTAAGCTTATCTTTTATCCCTATTATGTCTACCTTTATTTATTATTGTTGTGTGCGTTTATTATTTGATATGAGTGGCTATATTTAGGTTGGGGCTGTGATAAAATAATAGAATGTGTTAGTTGGGGTAGTTTGTAAATCATGCAAAAGGTAGATTAATGAGGGATTCAACTACCTCTCTCTTTTAATGTTTAAGAGTTGGTTGTAAACATCTCTTTTTTTCCTATTGTCTCTAGTCAAACTTGAAAATAAGACTAGAGTCTAGAAAATGGGTATGATGATTAGGACTTGGGGCTTTAAACCTCATTTAATGATTTTCAACTTTAATTTAAAGAAAATCAACTAAGAATATTTAATGGGTGTTCATAAATATCACACTTTAGATCTTGAGAAAACCTAAAGTGAAATTAGGTAGGTCAATTGAAAAATCACCACCTAGATAATAGTCTCAATTACCCATACCACACTAAATACACCCACTTAAGCATAAATCCAACACCACTTCCATGAATTAAGTCACAACCCTAACATTTCAATTACTTTAGAACTTAACCTTTATTTGATTGATAACTTCTTGTAGAATCTCCAAAGTTTCCACTATCCCAAAATGTCTAGTGTGCCCGCCCGAATGTTTGGGGTACATTTCATGTACAATTAATTCTCGCATGGAACATTTTGGTACACACAATATGTTCCCTTTAAAAAAGAAATCTTCTACTATGGAATAAGAACTATGAACTTCATTATTACATTATATCAACTCTGGATCTCGTTCATAGAATTCCTTTGGCACTTCAAATCCCACAAGTTTTTGTTCAAGCACGGACAACATTACATACCTCCGGGAAAGTGCTTCCGTCACTATGTTGGCTTTGCCATCTTTGTGCCTTGTAGAGAATGTGAAAGTTTTCAAGTACGCTACCCACTTAACATGCCTTGGATTCAACTTTCTTGGGCCATGTAAATACTTCAAGGATTTATGATCTGAATATAAGACAATAGGTTTTCGCCTCATATGATGTTCCCATCGGACCAAGGATCTCACAATATAAATTTCCTTGTCACACGTAGAATAATTGAGTCGTGCACCACCCAATTTTTCACTAAAGAAAGCAATGGGTCATTTGTCTTGAATCAAGACAATACCAACACAAATTTCACTAGCATCACATTCCATTTCAAATAGTTTCTCAAGGTTTGGAATAGATAGAGTTGGTGCTTCATATATCCTTCCTTCCAATGTTTCCAAAGCTCTTTGTGCTCCTTGGTGCAATTTAAACTCATCATTTATCCTTAGTTCATTGATAGGGGAAGCAATGGTATAACAATCTCGAATGAAACAAAAAGAAAAAGAAGCCAAACTACAGAAACTTCTTACCGCACTTACATTCGTAGGATCGGGCCAACTTGGGATAGTTTCCACTTTCGGTGAACCCACAAGAATGTCCTCGGGTGATACTATGTATCTCATGAATTGGCATAGTACCCAATGTATGAGCCTTATGAAAGATATTGGAGCATTACACAACCTAAACGACATCACAAATCATTCGTACAAACCATACGGGATGTTGAAATCCATCTTCTATTAATCTCCCTCTTGGATCCTCATTTGTTGGTAGCCACTTCTCAAATCTATCTTGTATAATAACTTAGCCCCACTAAATTCATCCAAAAGATCATCTAACCTCGGAATTACCAACTTGTAATCCACAATGATAGTATTGGCCACTCAGCTATCCATGCATATGCGCCAAATTTTATCTTTCTTTGGAACCAACAAGGCGGATATTGCACATGGACTAAAGCTCTCGCATATAAAGCCTTTGTTTAGCAATTCATGTACTTGTCTTTGCGGCTCCTTAGCCTCCTCCGGATTGTATCTATAGTCTTTTATTTGTGGTAATCCGAGTGCAAGATCATCCGTCAACACATCTTCCGATTCTTTTAAGAGTTCCTTCGAGTTGGCATCTTCAACTGTATTACCCACAAGACTCTTCTTCTCTTCACGCACCAATATATCTATAGAAATCTACTTTTTCGACTCATCTTTTATCTCTGATACATTGAGCAAAAGGGCTTCAGACTTCTCCTTGCATTTCTTGGCATTTTGGATCTTTATTTTCTTCACCTCACTAGGTAACAAGGGTAACAACTTGATCTTCTTATCATCCTTTTGAAAATAATAGATATTCTTTTCTCCATCATGTTACACCTTCCGATAAAATTAACATGGCTGACCTAATAATATATGATAAGTATCCATAGGTAGGATGTGATGTGAGTAACTAGGGGTGTAAGTGAGTAAGTGGGTCAGGGCTTGGTTGTAATCGGCTCTACCCGAAATTGGGACATAAAGTGGGGTTCTCAAGTGGGGTGTTTCGATCGGATAGCGTGGTGTTGTGGGTTTTTTTTGGGTAGTTTAGGGTAGAGTCGGACATAGGAATTTTATGGGGGTGTTTTGGGTGTGTTGAGAGTTGTATTGATGATTGGGGTTTGGTGGTTTGATGGTGGCAAGGTGACAGAACATAACTGAAATAGTGAGGTCTCGGTAAGGGTTGTTTTGTTGACTATTTGTGGTTGTCGGGTTTGGACGGTTAGATATATGGGTTTCGGTTGGTGGCCTTTGTGGTGGACGTTTGGGAAGTATTTTGGGATATGGTGGTGGAAGGAAGATTGTGCTTTGCCAAGGAATGAATGTGGGATGCTAGATGCAAACCCGAGTGCAATCCAAGTATAGGACGAGCGATATAGAAAGGATAATGACACGAGGGTTTTAATGCTTGAGTCGACACCAAGATAGGTTTGGTCAACTAGATAAGGACTAGACTGAGTTTGCTAAGTACAAGCTCGAGTACTAACCAAGTGAGGGTGGCTGGTGACCTTATGATAGACCTTAGGCTTGGGTTTGGTTGGATCACACAAGTTCCAACGTCCACTCATACCAAGGGGGTTCCTTAAGCTTGAGTTTGATTAGATCACATATGTTATAACCAAGACTTACACCCAAGGGACCCCATGATAATGGTGTCGACTTTTCGTCCCTCAATACTCGTGTGCCAAGTTTTACTTTACTTTGGCCCCATCAAGATCGCTGCCTTATCTGGATTATGGCTATAGGCTTGATGATTAAGTAATGAACTTCTTGGAAATAAACTAAAACTATGTTCAATACCTCCCATCGTTGGTGATCTGATTGCAATCTCATACACACATATATCTTCCAAGGGCTCCCTTAAGTCGGTATCTATAATATTCCCATTCTTTGACTCTTCATTTATCTCCGGTGTATCAAGTAAGTGGGTCTCGGGTTCCTCTTGTTCTTCAAGTAGTACGGGCTCTATAATTGTTACACCCTGTAGTTCCAGAGTATGTATGTGAGGACGTACGTACGAGAATATAACACTAGGTACGAAAGGGAAGAAAATTTTGAATTTTCGACGGAAAATATTCCGAACCTCGTGAAAGAAAAAAGTTTATTATTGGGAATTGGATTCTCAATTTTGGTATTTAGACTTCTGGGAATATAATATAATTATGAATTTTATTTTCTAGAATTGGTCACGTGGGGCCCACGGGAGAAATTTACGGTTTTGTGGGGCCCACATTATTTTCGAGATTTTGGCCATTATGGATGTTTTTGGGAGATGAAAATATTTTGGACGAATAGGAGGGCGACACATGTCACTCCATGTGGCCCCTTGGCCGAAATCATGTGGACAAGTGGACAAGCCAAGTGGCTTTAGATATGTGTTGGACAAGTGGCTTGTGGGGCCCACACACAAGTGTCCACAATCTCATTCACACATTTGTTTTCATCCTATACCTTGGTTGCCTTATATATACACACCTTGTGGATGAAGTCTTCAACACTTAGATTAATTGCAAGAACAATACTCTCTCCCTTTCCTTGTGCTCTCGGCCATGGCCTTTAATCTTGACCAAATGTTGTCCAAAAATTCTTAAACTCTTAAGTGTTCTTCCTTGATGTGTTAGGAAGGTTGTTAACCAAGTGTTAGATAAGATTTCACACCCCTAGCCTAAGAAATACCCCTTGGCCGAAACTTGCATGTTTGAAGCCTAAAGTGTTATTCACTTTTTGAAGTTGAATCTTGAAGAGGAGTTGGTTAGGAGCTTCTAAGGGTTGCATGGAGCGGATTGGAACGTAAGGAATAAGAGTTAAACGTGCTACGGATCGACTTTTAGTTCTTGGATTATTTTGGGCTCTTTGAGGTAATGAACTTTATCCTCTTTGTGAAGTTGGATATTATATATGTTGGTAGTATATAAGTGAGGATGTGATACATGGAAGGAAGATGGAAAAGATTTGAACCTTGTTAAGTTGCTAAAATCGAGAAATTGGCATGCTAGCCATTAAAATGGTAAAAACGTACCTATTACCTGTTGACAGTTAATAACAAAGTTATTATAACTTATATAAAGATTGGAATATGAGTTGGAAGATTAAAGAAGTAATTCCGGCATGCTAGCCGAATATTGGATAAGTTTGATTATAGTAGTTGGCCAAAAACACCAACTAATGGACGGTATTTACATTGGACTGTATTTACATTGGACAGTATTTACTTTGGACTAATGGACTATTTTGTATATTGTGGGGCAGAATTTTACACGTCCAGTTAGGCGTGTAATCCCCTTTATTATTATTGTATTATTGCACCTTAAATGTGGCATGTTGGTTATTGAATATCGGGCCTTGAAAAATGTGGAAAAGTACATAAAAACAGGGGAAGTGCTGCCCGATTTTCCGTAGAATAAGAGACCCTATACTTAGAAATATTCTACGAAGAAATCTAGACGTTGATAGACGTATTTGATTATTATAGGTTGATATTCTACGCGCGGCATACTCGACTTGGCTAGTGGATTAAGCCGAAGAGGTATGTGATTCTTCATATCCTCTCGAGCATGATTGTTGTGAAATATATAGTATGGTAGACGTACGTGTGTTAAATGAATTTGGTTTCATTTTTGATATCTTTGACTTGACTTCTAAAATCTTAAAGGGCCTTGAATTATTCTAAAAAGTTGTGAATCTTTATTTGGAAGGAACTTGATACTTGGTTTGAAAAGAATAAGTCCTCTTGGTTTTCCAAATAAATGTAGTTGTTTTGAAATGATTAAAACATAAGTGTTATAATAGCTTTATGGGAAGTTAGTTATAACGACTTGAGAAGGATAAAAGAACAGTTTACTTACTTGATTTTAAAGACCTTGTAAAGATTTTTTGAAGGTGTAGTAATTTGGTTTGAAAAGAAAAAGTGTTTTGATACTACGGGTGTATCGTATGGCTTTTACGTAAAAATATATATTTTTTAAAGAATTAAAGTATGTAGTACTTTGGGGTTAAAACCCGGATTGTTGGCATAAAATGAAAGTACTTTGAGTTTATAAAAATGGTGAATCAGTTTACATGTTAACGAAAGTCTAAGAGTATGTTAAACTTGCCTATGCTAGTTGTGATAGCCTTTGTTGTGCAAGTGTTGTATTTCTATGTTACCGCATCTCTCGATGGAGGGTCGGTTATCTTATTGTTTACTTGGACATACCGACGCTGCTGGATGGTCCACGGGTATGCTTCCACTATGAGTGTTATCTTGTTATTTACTTGGACATACCGACGCTGCTGGATGGTCCACGGGTATGCTTCCACTATGAGTGTTATCTTGTTATTTCCTTGGACATACTGACACGTTAGGTGGCCCACGGGTATGCTTCCACTATATCGTTCCTTTGGACATACTGACACGCTGGATGGTCCACGGGTATGCGTCCACTATGATTGTTCCATGGCTATGCTTACACCGATGAGAGGTTCCGGGGGCATGTGGCATGGTGCGGGTTAAATTCCCGGGTCATGTTATTAGTCCATGGACTAGCTATCCATGAATCTTGCCGCAGTGATGAGTGGTCACGGGCTTGATTAGTACATGTAGTTACAGGCACACTTTAGATACTTGTCCTGGTCATTTCTTGTGTATCGGCAGGCTCTGGTAGATAGCTTAAGATACTTGCCCCAGTCATATCTCGTGAGACGGTAGGCTCTGGTACGTTGGCTTAAGATACTTGCCCCGGTCAGTCGCGTGAAGCAGGTTGGATCTGGTAGTTGGCTTCCGTACTTGGCCCGTAAAGTTTTATGATGCATGATTGGATCTGGTAGTTGGCTCTTCTACTTGGACCGATCGGTTTTATGACGCAGGCGGGATCTAGTGTTCAGGTACACATATGGGTGTTGTTTTACATCATGGACTGCCAGCAGTGAGGAAGGATTTCCACGGGCATGATTGATATTGTGGGTGTGATACCCATGGTTGTATGTGAGTAATGTTTTGAGGGCATGTGTCCCTGACTTGACATGACTGTTTATATATTGTGAAATGGTCTTTTAAAATGATGAAATGTGATTTCATTACAGTACTTTCAGTTTCACATACTTGGTACCTGTTATCGACCTCGCCCGGGGCTGCGTTCATGCCGCAGGTAGAGGTACACCGGTTGTTGATCCTCGCTCATAGGATCACGGTTTTGCGTATTGGGAAGCTCCGTTTCTCCGGAGGCTTATCTTTTGGTATGGTTCCCTGTCATTGTAGGTACTTGTACATTCAGGGGTATGGCGGGGCCCAGTCCCGTCATAGTTGTTATATCAAACTCTTAGAGGTTTGTAGTCCTGTTGTGAGTTGGGGTTGTAATGGATGTAACTATTCGGGTTTTGATATATATGCAGAAAGGTGACCGTTTTGGTTAGCTTGTTTCTTGTATTACATTGTTTCATGTCTATGAGTTTATTTTCGCTGGTTTTTCTCTGATGTATTATCACTAGGGTGTCCGGGGTAAGGCACCAGTCGCGGGCCCGAGGTCGGGTCGTGACAATAATGGCCAAGGATAACCCACACTCTCGATACTCTTCTCTAACCACAATGCGGGGATTAGGACATTCACTTGCAAACTGTCCTAATTCTTGGCATTGAAAATACCTCTTTCTCTTTTTATCTACCCCTTTTGTAACCTTTACACTTTCTTAAATATACAATGGGTTAGTAAAAGAGGTACTCCTCTTTTCTACCCTTGTATATTTCGCTACACTTCCTCGATTATACAAGGGATTAGTAAACTATGTACCACCCTTTTCTTTAACATTAGTGTGTTATGCATAGTGTCTTGGGACACCCTTCTTTTGTTTTTCAATCTTAAGCACGAAGTGACATGCTACTTTCCTTTCAAGCCTTGGATTGTTTTGTACAACCCCGGACTTGGCTTTACGTACCACGGCATCCCTTGTAAATGCTTCTCTCAAGATTTGCGCATGTTTCGCAAAACTTTCCCTTACGGCCCTCCGTAGTTTTTCTTTGTTTATGTGAGACATAGTGTTAATACGTGGGATGGGAACACCTTGCTCTGATACCAATCTAATTTAAGTAAGCAGGGGTGTAAGTGGGTAAGTGGGTCATGGCTTGGGTGTAATCGGGTCGACCCAAAATTGGGACACAAAGTGGGGTTCTCGGGTGGGGTGTTTTTGTCGGATAGTGTGGTGTTGTGGGGGTTTTTCGGGTAGTTTAGGAAAGATTCGGACTTAGGAATTTTATGGAGGTGTTTCGGGTGTGTTTAGTGTTGTCTTGATGATCGGGGTTTGGTGTTTTGATGGTGACAAGGCGATGGAACAGAACCGAAATAGTGAAGTCTTGGTAAGGGTTATTTTGTGGATTATTTGTGGTTGTCTGATTTAGAAGGTTGTATACGTGGGGTTTCGGTTGGTGGAATTTGTGGTGGACATTAGGGAAGTATTTTGGGATATGGTTGTAGAAGGAATATAGTGGTTTGGACAATGAATGAAAGCGCGATGCTAGGTGCAAACCCGAGTGCAATCCAAGTGTCAACGGTCGATATAGCAAGGATAATGACATGAGGGTTTTAATGCTCGAGTCGACACCAAGATGAGTTTGGCCAATTGGACAAGGACTAGACCGAGGTTTCTAAGTACAAACTCGATTACTAACCAAGTGATAGTGGTCGGTAACCTTATGATAGACCCTAGGCTTGGTTTTGGTTGGATCACACAAGTTCCAACGTCCACTCGCACCAAGGGGTTCCTTAAGCTTGGGTTTGATTATATCACACAAGTTCTAACCAAGACTTACACCGAATGGACGTTAGCTTTGGTTTAACTAGGCCACACAAGTCCTAGCTTCAACTTACACTAAGGGGTTGGCTCACATAAGAACCAAGGTCACCACAAGGACCAATCTAAGGTAGACAACACACAAGTTGAATACTTTAGTGTTTTGAGTGAAACTCAAATTTTTCTATTCATCAACAACTCTCATTTTTATAACATCCTAAGGGTCCTATTGATAGTAGTACATGGACATTTCTAGAATACAAATTACAGACACAAACTACTCGGCCAAGTATAACAATCCTATTCCTGGGACTATTTCACCTGCATAGGCCTTGTGGACCCGCATGAGGCAATTTGTCTCGCATGAGACTATTTCACCCGCATAAGACTATTTCACTTGCATGGACCCTGTGGGGCCGCCATGAGCATATACACCATACTCGCATCGTGGGGAGCAAATCCACGGAAATGCAAAATGCAACATGACCCGGGGATTGACCCCGTAATAAATAATATACCACTAGCACTAACGGTCATCATGAACAATATATGCAAGTTAGCAATCTTTAACTCTCATTAATTAAACTTAAGGCACTATCATGTAAAATCATGGAATTTAACCCCAAAGTACTACGTACTTCTATTCCTTTAAAAAGAACCACTTTCATATAAAAGCCACAAGATACCAACACCCGTAGTATCAAGGCATGTCTATTTTTCAAATCAAGTTACTACACCTTTAGAAATTCATTTCTAGGCTTTGAAACCAAGTAACTTCTACTTTCCAAACTCAAGTAACATATACCTTTAAATCAAGTTACTTATACTCTTTAAGTCAAGTATCGTATACTTTTAAAATCAAATCATTTATTCTCTTTTAAATCATTCTAGTAAACCACTCTTTTAACTTCTCATAAAGTCGTTATAACTAACTTTCCATAAAGCCATTATAACACTTTATGTTTTTAAAAAACTAAGGCATTTACATCCTTTAATAACCAAGTGAGTTTAACTTTCCAACTTAACTAAATTTGTACCCTTTTAAATCAAATCAATGGTACCAAAATGAAACCAAATTCATTTAAGACATGTACGTCAACCGTACTATACATTTATAAGAATCATGCTCAAGAAGATAGGGAAAGTTCCACATACCTCTTCGGCTTAATCCACCCGCTAAGTTGAAAACGCCGCACGTAGAATGTCAACCTATAATGACCATAATACGTCTATCAACTTCTAGCTTTCTAAGGTAGAATAATACTAAGTATAAGGTCTCTTATTCTACGGAAATTGGACAGCACTTCCCCTGTTTCTACGTACTTTTCCACCTTTTTCAAGGCTCGAAATCAATAACCAATACACCACATTTAAGGCACAACCAACCCAACAACAATACAACATATAGTCCTTTTCAATTCTTTAATCCAAGTCGTTACTCCAACATGTTAATACGTCATAACAATTATAACAACTAAATTCCCTTTCTTGTATAACATGTGACGATTATAACTAACAACCAAATTGATTAACTGTTGACAGTCAATTTTGACCCGTTTTTGGTATATTTCGTGCAATTTTAAGTATTTTAGCACACCACATTTTAATCGTTATTTTTCATATTTTTACATAATATTCTATGTTTATTTATTCACAAAATGACATTGCATCTTTTTTATTTTAATTTAAGCATTATGTTTTTGTTAATATTATGTTTCTATTATAATAATATTTTGCATCTCTTTAAATAATTAATTGACATCCCGCTTTAATTTTAATTAGACATTAAACATTTGTCTAAATATTGTATTTTATTATTATTGCATCGGCATTTACATTTTTTATAATTTTGCATCTTGTTAATTAATTTTTCTTTTAAATAATTAACCCGCTTTACATTTTGTCAAACCAGTCCAGTACGGAACCCAATCCGAATCATTCCAATCCAACACCATTTTTATTTCATCCAAACACCCCCTTTTATTCCCCCCCCCCCCCCATTTTTAAATTTCAAACCCCACTTTTCATTTCCCCCCTAAAATACCAAACCCTAATCTACCCCCTATTTATTAATCCTTACCCCCATTTATTAAAAAGGGGGGCCAGTCCACAACGTTCAGCAACTTAAAAAAAAAAAGGGCTGAGCCCATTCTTCATTTGAGAAAGGAGAAAAGTTTTCCTTTCTCCCTCAGCCCCTTCCCGTCGCCGCCGCCGCCCTTCAAGACCTTAGCTTCCTTCTCTTATTGCACCAGGTTGGGCAAACAAAAGAGGCAGTCCTATTTCTATCTAATTGAATAGTCTTAGATTATCACCCCTCTTTCTAACTAGAACTAGGAAAACAAATAGAACCGGCGAACCCCCCTTTAAACACCCCCCCCCCCCACACACACACACACTTCCCATCGCCTTCTACCCTTCCCCCTCGCATCGTCTCCGTCGCTGACTCCGGTGAACTCACGACGCCGGAGTTCGGCAGCAACACCAACCCCGTCGTTGAACCATCCTCACCACTGAGCACACACTCGCTCAACACCGACCCATCACCATCATTGTCCATGCATCCCCTACCATCATTACGGTGGTGTCGCCCGCAACCTCGCCGTGGAAGCGACGCCACCACCGCTTCTCCTTTGGTATTATTGTTGGTTTTTATCTTGTGGGTTTCGGTATGGTTTGATTTTTGCATTTCAGATCTCACGAGTCTTTGTAACTCCGGCGATCTTGTTGTCTCCGCTGCATCGTTCCGCGAACTATGGCATTAAGGATCCATTGTGCAATCGTGGTTGGGACTGATTTTTATTTATTTTAGTAATTTAGCGAGTTAAAAACTCCGCGAATCGTTCTGATATTGTGGAGTTTGTGGCTTGGCGTTGTTTGGGCTGATTCGACCTCATTTTGGTATAATGGCCGAGTTTGAACTCCGACGAACTGCTGGTTTTCCGTCGATTTTTTCGCATCGCCATCGTTCCGTGAATCGATCATCGCTTTCGCCATGGTTGTCCGCTTTATACCGCTGCTATTGTTTATTTGGGTATTATTGTTGGCTTTAGTCGACATTTTCGGCGAACTTGTTGCATTACTTGTGTTTGTTGTATCACTGACTATTGTTTCTTTTGCTTTGAGGTTTGTTTCTGGACTGTTGTGTTGTCCTGATCTATGGGATTGGTTTCGGGCACTGCTACTGTTTCGGGCTTGCTACTGTTCCGGCGAACTGTCTGTTGTTCATTGGGTTCTGTATTAATTTTAGGCGATTTGGGTCAATTTATTTACTGATTTTTGAACAAGTTACTACACTTGGTATTTTACTGATTTTTGAACAAGTTACTACACTTGGTATTTTACTTATTTTTAAATATAATGCTACATTTGGTATTTTACTTATTATTTTTAAATATAATGCTACACTTGATATTTTACTGATTTTGAACTTGATACTACACTGGCCTACGAAGGATTTATCTGTCGATCTGGAGGCCCCCGTGGTAAGTGAGACGGAATATGTGGGCGAGGAGGAAAGTGAAAAGATTAGACGAGAACACATAGTATCGTTCACCGGGAGGTGAGTCGACCGCAGCCGAAACGATATTGGCTTCTCATGTCTTAGTATCCTTGGCATAACACTAGCTGAGCCCACACTACATAATAAAAATATCTTCTACATATATATCTATATATACATACATTGTGTTTGTTTGGTAATTTATTTATTATTTACTAACTCTTCTACTAAGTGTCTTTGCAGGTACCCGGAGGCGCACCCCAAAGTTAAAGCATTCACATAAAATAAAATAAAAACGAAATATCGCTAATTTCTCTTCATTACATATTTTTTATGATTATTTGATTTTATTACTATCTTGTTAAATATATATCTATTTTAAATATTTGCATGCCTAGTTTAAATATTTCTTGGTTAGTTTAATAATTAGAACACCTTTCGAATTGTAAATTGCATGTTAGCACAATAATTTTAAAACCTAAGTTTGAACGGATAACCGCAAGTTAGCGGATCATTTAGGGTGCATAACCCCTTCCCTTTAGGATAATAAAGAACCCTTACCTAGAATCTCACATAGCTTTTGCAGACCTTTAAATGGAGATCATTCGTAGTATTTTATGCTACATTTTCAGTGTCCTAATTCACTATAATAATTAGGTGGCGACTCTTTTAAATGCATTTTAGGAATCAACCATGTAGCAGTAATCCCGTTTCCGACTACGGTTGAAATGGGGCGTTACAGCATGGCGACTCCACTGGGGATTTTAGGTTCTTAACCACAACAAACATAGGTTAATTTATTGTGCTTTATTTTCTTTATTTTGCTTAAATTGCTTCCTTTATGTTTTACACTTATTTGCTTTTATTGTTTTGCCTAAATTATTCTACTTTACATATAAATATTTGCATATTGTCTTAACTGCTATTTGTTACCGCTTTCCTTAAACTGACATTCCGCTCATATTTCCTCCATTCTGGAAAATTAACACTATCACACACTACACGCGAGGTGTGTTGTACGCACCCGCAAAATTTCTTTCAATTACTAAATTTTAGGAGAGTTGACAAAGGCGCAGAGAATCCGGTCCAACCGGTGGCCGCGTAGTCTTCTCACTCGAGCACTCCGCTCGGGAACCTTGCGTCTAGTAAGCCAAATCTTAGAGAATTTAAGATAGAGCTATACCACCCTCTTTATTTTAAGTCATACATACATACCCTCTTTATTTTAAGACATACATGCATACACCCTAGGTGGGTCGATCCCTGGTATCGACGCCACAATTAGGAAAATACCAAAACTTGTCGACGGGTTTCGCAACCCAACGACCAACCAGCATACTATGTGTAGCGTGACAATGATAGACAAATCCAAGCCTAAACATGACATGCCGAAATTGGAAAAAGTGCACCGTCATTTGGTCGTCATTTTCAACAAAGAATTGCAGTTTAACAGCTTGGACCTATTTATCATAATCTCGCATATTTGGCGTTTAGGCACACCTCTGGCATTAAAAGAGGTCCCAAACATGCTAGGACGCGCGTTTGATATCTATATAGTCTGCTTGCTATTGTAATGATTGTTGCTTTCAGCTACGTGCACTTTACTACAATATTTTGCTGCTTCAACTTTGTGCATTCACTTAGTATTAATTTCGAGCTATACTAGCTTTGTTTTCTGGGGCATCGTCATTCCTTGTGTTAATACACGGAAAACCCATATCTCAAACAAAATTTTCTCCAAATTTTATCACAATCGGAACTACGTGTGACCTGATTCCCACGGCGGGATACGTAGGCGGCCATTTCGGTCTCGGTCCCACCTTTTAAAAGAAAAATTCTAATTTTTCATCTCTTAAAAATCACTTTATTCTCCGTCACCGGCAAACTATGGTTTAAACCGTTTCCTTCGGCAAAATGCATAGGCGGCCATATCAGCTTTGGTCCCATTTTTTTTTTTTAAAAAAAAAAAAAAAAACTCGAAGTCTAATCAACGAACCCAACTTCAACTGGGGCTATGCTCCTAGACTATGTACCTACTTGATCTCTATGGCGAGTTACGTAGGTGGCCACATCGGACTCAGTCCAACTCTTTCTAAAATCTTTTGTCTTTACTCTAGCGGTTACAAAGCACACTCCATCCAATCTCTGCGATAGGATAGTAAAGGTTTTCCATATCAAATTCGGTCTCGTCCATTCGACATTCGCTTATGTCAAAACTGGGGTTGCTTTAAAAAAAAAAAAACTTCACTGCAAGAAGAGGCAGTCGGTACCTAATGGCATATTATCGAATACGCTCTCGTAGCCAAATACATACGTCCAGGCAACGACGTCATCATCATTTCGTCTATGCAACGACGAACATCTGCATCGCGTCTATGCAACGATGTCATTTCATCAAAGCATATGCAACGGCTTCATCAGTATTTCGTCTATGCAACGACAAGCATCTGCATCGCGTCCATGCAACGGCGCCATCTCATCAAAGCCTATGCAACGGCTTCATCAGTATTTCGTTCATGCAACGACGAACATCTGCATCGCGTCTATGCAACGACGTCATTTCATCAAAGCCTATGCAACGGCTTCATCAGCATTTCGTCTATGCAACGACGAGCATCTGCACCGCGTCCATGAAACGGCGCCATCTCATCAAAGCCTATGCAACGGCTTCATCAGCATTTCGTCCATGCAACGATGAACATCTGCATCACGTTTATGCAACGACGTCCCTTTCATTATGCCTATGCAACGGCTTCATCTGCATTTCGTCTATGCAATGACGAACATCTGCATCACGTTTATGCAACGACGGCATCTCATCAAAGCCTATGCAACGACTTCATCTGCATTTCGTCCATGCAACGACGAACATCTGCATCACGTCTATGCAACGACGTCATCTCATCAAAGCCTATGAAACGGCTTCATCATCATTTCGTCCATGCAACGACGAACATCTGCATCACGTCTATGCAACGACGTCCCTTTCATTATGCCTATGCAACGGCTTCATCTGCATTTCGTCCATGCAACGACGAACATCTACATCACGTCTATGCAACGACGTCATCTCATCAAAGCCTATGTAACGGCTTCATCTGCATTTCGTCCATGCAACGACGAACATCTGCATCACGTCTATGCAATGACGTCATCTCATCAAAGCCTATGCAACGGCTTCATCATCATTTCGTCCATGCAACGACGAACATTTGCATCACGTCTATGCAACGACGTCATCTCATCAAAGTCTATGCAACGGCTTCATCTGCATTTCGTCCATGCAACGATGAATATCTGCATCACGTCTATGCAACGACGTCATCTCATCAAAGCCTATGCAACGGCTTCATCATCATTTCGTCCATGCAACGACGAACATCTGCATCACGTCTATGCAACGACGTCATCTCATCAAAGCCTATGCAATAGCTTCATCTGCATTTCGTCCATGCAACGACGAACATCTGCATCACGTATATGCAACGACGTCATCTCATCAAAGCCTATGCAACGACTTCATCAGCATTTCGTCTATGCAACGACGAGCACCGTGACGCGCCCATGCAACGGCTATCTCATCAAAGCCTATGCAACGATTTCATCATCATTTCGCCCATGCAACGATTTAACATCTCAGATTACACGTCTATGCAACGACGTCATCTCATCAAAGTCTATGCAACGGCTTCATCATCATTTCGTCCATGCAACGACGAACATCTGCATCACGTCTATGCAACAACGTTATCTCATCAAAGCCTATGCAACGACTTCATCATCATTTCGTTCATGCAACGACGAACATCTGCATCACGTCTATGCAACGACGTCATCTCATCAAAGCCTATGCAACGGCCAAATTTTAAATCTGCATCAGCTTTACTTTTTACTTTAGCATCGCAACAATCCAAAGGTCATCAGAATTCGACATCGAGACAAATTTTAAATCCGTGATCGCCTTTACTTTTACTTTTACTTTAGCATCGCAACAATCCAAGTCACTTTACTTTTTACTTTAGCATCGCAACAATCCAAAGGTCATCGTAATTCGACATCGAGACAAATTTTAAATCGTGACGCCTTTACTTTTTACTTTAGCATCGCAACAATCCAGTGTCATCGTAATTCGACACTGAGACAAATTTTAAATCTGCATCAGCTTTACTTTTTACTTTAGCATCGCAACAATCCAGTGTCATCGTAATTCGACACTGAGACAAATTTTAAATCTGCATCAGCTTTACTTTTTACTGTAGCATCGCAACAATCCAGTGTCATCGTAATTCGACACTAGGACATTTTTAAATCTGCATCAGCTTTACTTTTTATCAGATTATCGCGAATAATCCAAAGGTCATCGTAATTCGACACTAGGACATTTTTAAATCTGCATCAGCTTTACTTTTTACTGTAGCATCGCAACAATCCAGTGTCATCGTAATTCGACACTGGGATATTTTTAAATCTGCGTCAGCTTTACTTTTTACTGTAGCATCGCAACAATCCAGTGTCATCGTAATTCGACACTGGGATATTTTTAAATCAAGGCACTTAACTTTTATTGTAGCAACGAACAATCCAAAGGTCATCGTAATTCGACATCGACATTTTTAAATCGCTACTTTGCTTTTTATTTTTGCATCACAACGACCCAGTGTCATCATAATTTGACACTGAGACATTTTTGGGTCTGCATTATCCCTATTTTTGAGTTTATAGTTTATAAAACAGGACAAAATTGTCTACAAGTAAACATCTTTGTCCGAAGACTCTTCCATCATCTCCGTACAAAGAGGGACATGCTGTTGACAGTCAATTTTGACCCGTTTTTTGTATATTTCGTGCAATTTTAAGTATTTTAGCACACCACATTTTAATCGTTATTTTTCATATTCTTACATAATATTCTATGTTTATTTATTCACAAAATGACATTACATCTTTTTTATTTTAATTTAAGCATTATGTTTTTGTTAATATTATGTTTCTATTATAATAATATTTTGCATCTCTTTAAATAATTAATTGACATCCCGCTTTAATTTTAATTAGACATTAAACATTTGTCTAAATATTATATTTTATTATTATTGCATCGGCATTTACATTTTTTATAATTTTGCATCTTGTTAATTAATTTTTCTTTTAAATAATTAACTCGCTTTACATTTTGTCAAACCACCCGATTTTAACCCAATCCGAATCATTCCAATCCAACACCATTTTTATTTCATCCAAACACCCCCTTTTATTCCCCCCCCCCCCATTTTTAAATTTCAAACCCCACTTTTCATTTCCCCCCTAAAATACCAAACCCTAATCTACCCCCTATTTATTAATCCTTACCCCCCTTTATTAAAAAGGGGGGCCAGTCCACAACGTTCAGCAACTTAAAAAAAAAGGGCTGAGCCCATTCTTCATTTGAGAAAGGAGAAAAGTTTTCCTTTCTCCCTCAGCCCCTTCCCCGCCGCCGCTGCCGCTTCTTCGCCGAGCTGGACTCGCGAACCCCTTTAAACACCCCACCCACACTCACACTTCCCGTCGCCTTCTACCCTCCCCCCCCCCCCCCCCCGTATCGTCTCCGTCGCTGACTCCGACGAACTCACGACGCCGGAGTTCGGAAGCAACACCAACCCCGTCGTTGAACCATCCTCACCACTGAGCACACACTCTCGTTCGAACACTGACCCATCACCATCATTTTCCATGCATCCCCCTACTACTGTTACGGTGGTGTCGCTCCGGCAACCTCGCCGTGGAAGCGACGCCACCACCGTTCTCCCTTTTGGTATTATTGTTGGTTTTTATCTTGTGGGTTTCGGTATGGTTTGATTTTTGCATTTTTCGTATCTCGCCGGAGTCTTTGAAACTCCGGCGATCTTGGTTGTCTCCGCCGTTACTGTTCCGGCGAACTATGGCTGTTAAGGATCTGTTGTGCACTGTGTGGTTGGGACTGATTTTTATTTATTTTAGTAATTTAGCCGGAGTTAAAAACTCCGGCGAACTGGTTCGGTGATATTGTGGAGTTTGTCGGCTTGTGTTTGTTTGTGTGGTTGATTCGACCTCATTTTGGTATAATGGCCGGAGTTTGAACTCCGGCGAACTGCTGGTTTTCCGTCGATTTTTTCGGGCACTGCTACTGTTCCGGCGAACTGACCACTGTTTCGCTCATGGTTGTCCGTTTTATACTGCTTTTCGCTATTGTTTATTTGGGTATTATTGTTGGCTTTAGTCGACATTTTCGGCGAACTTGTTGCATTACTTGTGTTTGTTGTATCACTGACTATTATTTCTTTTTCTTTGAGGTTTGTTTCTGGACTGTCGTGTTGTCCTGATCTATGAGATTGGTTCGCATCGCTCTTCGTTTGAGATTACTCTTATTCGTGAATCGTCTTATCGCATTGTTCATTGGGTTCTGTATTAATTTTAGGCGATTTGGGTCAATTTATTACTGATTTTTGAACAAGTTACTACACTTGGTATTTTACTGATTTTTTAACAAGTTACTACACTTGGTATTTTACTTATTTTTAAATATAATGCTACATTTGGTATTTTACTTATTATTTTTAAATATAATGCTACACTTGATATTTTACTGATTTTGAACTTGATACTACACTGGCCTACGAAGGATTTATCCGTCGATCTGGAGGCCCCCGTGGTAAGTGAGACGGAATATGTGGGCGAGGAGGAAAGTGAAAAGATTAGACGAGAACGCATAGTATCGTTCACCGGGAGGTGAGTCGACCGCAGCCGAAACGATATTGGCTTCTCATGTCTTAGTATCCTTGGCATAACACTAGCTGAGCCCACACTACATAATAAAAATATCTTCTACATATATATCTATATATACATACATTGTGTTTGTTTGGTAATTTATTTATTATTTACTAACTCTTCTACTAAGTGTCTTTGCAGTGCAGGCGCACTTTAAAGTTAAAGCATTCGCATAAAATAAAATAAAAACGAAATATCGCTAATTTCTCTTCATTACATATTTTTTATGATTATTTGCTTTTATTACTATCTTGTTAAATATATATCTATTTTAAATATTTGCATGCCTAGTTTAAATATCTCTTGGTTAGTTTAATAATTAGAACACCTTTCGAATTGTAAATTGCATGTTAGCACAATAATTTTAAAACCTAAGTTTGAACGGATAACCGCAAGTTAGCGGATCCTTTAGGGTGTCTAACCCCTTCCCTTTAGGATAATAAAGAACCCTTACCTAGAATCTCACATAGCTTTTGCAGACCTTTAAATGGAGATCATTCGTAGTATTTTATGCTACATTTTCAGTGTCCTAATTCACTATAATAATTAGGTGGCGACTCCTTTAAATGCATTTTAGGAATCAACCATGTAGCAGTAATCCCGTTTCCGACTACGGTTGAAATGGGGCGTTACATTAACAACTTCAATGGCTAGCATGCCATATTTCAGTATTCACCCTCCGAATTCCCCAACACTTATAAATCTTTATTCCTTATATCACAAGCTCATTTATCAACTACTATAACATGTAATCTTCAATTACATTAGGAAGACAAAGATCATTACCTTAATAAGCCCAAATATAATCCAAGATTAAAAGTCGATCCTGTTACACCCCGTATTTACAGGACATGTTTTAAGAACGTACGTAAGAACTCACAAGTGTTAAGATTTGAGGCTTGTAAAAATTTATCGGAATTATGAAATTGTCGGAAAACGTTTTATTGTGACGAATGGGAGGGCGACACGTGTCACCCCCTTAGTAATGCTTTGGTCGAATTTAGGCATGCCCATAATGGTCATTTACCATTAGTCTTGGATGAACAAGTCTTGCAAGTGTGGCTTGACAATTTTGACTAAGTCAAAGGAGACAATTAGCTTGATATTTAATAAGAGCTTATCCTAGCCACCCAAATGGTTGCATCTTGACCCTCCACTACCCTTTATAATACTAGTAGTAGCAAGACTTTGTCCAACACTTAGAAAAATTTCCAAGAATTTGAAGACTCCATATATGGTGCTCTCGGGTTTGGGTGCTACAAGGAGGAAAAAAATTAGTTTCTTGTCCTATAAGCTCCACACTTTAAACCAAGGTTCTTGAGTGTTATGTAAGTGTATCTCAATAGAAAAACCCCGGAAAAAGAGAGTTTTCGTATTAGTCGCAAAGTGAAAACCTAGTGGCTTTCTAGGTTTTGGATTGGAAGATTGAAGGATAATTGTTGGTATTGTTCTAAGGGTCCCAACAAGCGGATTGAGGTGTCTTAAGGAGGCTCTAGGTTGCTAAAGAGCAACTTCGGTTTTGAAGATTGGATTAAAAAGCGTTGAGGTTGAAGTACTAAGTATAGCGTATCCTACTTGGAGAGTGGAATAGCTATCAAGGTTGGAGTACTTTGGAGCATTTTGCTATTTGTCGACAATCGTCGCGAGGTATGTGAACCTCTTCCTTCCTTTGGCATGATTCTATGTATGGAATACACTTGTGGTATCAGTTCATGTTTCCTTCTACTCTTAGAAGTTAAGAGGTAGTTGTGTGATTTACTCTATGTAGAACTTTTCCTATCTTTTGAGCATGACTAGTTGACGTATGTAGTACGGTGAGCGACTGAACTATGACATTCTTTACTTGTTTTATGTAATGCCAAGTCGGGTGGGTTAGGAGATTAACTCACTTCTTTGAAAATAGTAAGGATGTCTTAAGTTGGTTTTAAAGTTAAGGGACTTGAAGAGTTTTAAAGTATGTGATACTTGTCCCGTTTTAAACGTATAAGTCCCTTGGATAGGAAATTGTTTATGGCTAAGGTATAAAGTGAATATAACGGCTTTATGGGAAGTTAGTTATATTTGCCTTATGGAAAGATAAATGGCTTGACTATGTAAAAAGGCAACTTGATTTTACGGCATCAATTGCCTAAGGTTTTATAATAAAAAGGAGTCGAGTTGATTTGGCTAATTTACGGCACAAATGAGAATAAGTATCGAACAAGCCCCTGCAGCGTTAATAAAGGAAAATGTAATGACAATCCATTATGTTAAAACAAGTAGAAATCCTCCATCTGCATAGAAGCTAAGATAAGACAAAATTGTATTACATTTTCTAGATCATGGCTACTTGAATAAGATCGTTATAAATAAGTATAACTTATTCACGACGCACCAAAGATTTGTTACTAATTTTAAAAGAGTTTACGTATGAAGCTTTTAAGACTTTGAAACTTGTTTTCTTAAAAGTTAAGAGACTTGAAGTATTTTGAAAGTTAAGAGAATTGATTTGAAAGTATAAATCTCTTGGTTATAAAAGGAACGTGTTAGTCTAAACCATAAAGGGTTATAACGGCTTTATGGGAAGTCGGTTATAACGGCTTTATGGAAGATTAAGAGAATGGTTTTCTCTAGTAAAGTAATCAAAGGAATAACTTGTATTAGGTAAGGGCAAACTGGTTTAAAGGTACCAATTGCTTAAGGTTTTTAATAGAGAAGTCACTTGATTTAGAAGCCGGTAATTGTATTTCTAAAAAGGTATTGTGACTTGTCTTGAAAGGTGGATAGGACTTGATACTACGGTGGTTAGTATCGGGGAAGTTTTATTTGGAAAGGAGTTTTTGAAAAGAATGTACGTACGTAGTACTTTGGCTTGGTTAATTGAGATTTAGCCTATATGTGCTGGTGATAGCCTTTGAGTGCAAGTATTATGTTTTATTACGTTGCCGCGACTCTCGGTTGGAGGGTCGGCTGTCTTGTTATAAGTTACTTGGGCGTCTGCAAGCGGTGATGTGGGATTCCACGGGTATGCTTCCGTTATTTGTAGCACTTGGGTTAAATTCCCGGATTTTATAAGAGACATGGTAATGCTTATGTCTTGTTTGATGGTCGGTCGAGCTAGGGTAAGAGTATAAATGAGGGGCAAGCCCCAAGACGTTATACCACCTTCTCCAGGGTAAGAGTATAAGTGAGGGGTAAACCCCCAAGACGCTGTACCACCTGCTTTATGTGTTGTTTGACGACCGGTCGAGATAGGGTAAGAGTATAAATGAGGGGCAAGCCCCAAGACGTTATACCACCTTCTCCAGGGTAAGAGTATAAGTGAGGGGTAGACCCCCAAGATGCTATACCACCTGCTTTACCACCTTCTCCAGGGTAAGAGTATAAGTGAGGGGTAGACCCCCAAGACGCTATACCACCGGTGGGACTTGGTGTTCATGTATGCCTATTGGTGTATTATTATACCCTGGACTGTCGGCAGTGATGTGGGATTCCACGGGCAGGATATATATATATATATGTATTGTGTATGTGTACGCCGACAGTGAGGTGGGATGCCACGGGCGCGTCACATGGTTATATTTTACACTAATAGCTGTCGACAGTGATGGGGGATTCCACGGGCATGCTTTGATATTGGTGTGACTTGATCGCGTCCCAGTTTGGGCCGGGTAGTATATGTGTCCCTCCGTAGTGGGCCGGACTATGTTATGAAAGATAAGTAAGTTAGATAGAAATGAACTTAATGACTTCTCCTAAGTAAGTACGTAAGATATGACTATAACTCTTAATGGAATGGAAAAAGATATTGATGTAAGTTATGTGGAAAAACTTGATTGAATTCTTAAGTATGTATGTAAGAATATGATGTTAATTCCTATTGAAAGAAGGAAAATAATGATTAATGTACGATTAAGTTCATAAGTGGTAATGACACGGCAGGATCTGGTAAGTATTTTTATACTTGTCCTTGTCATTCTTTTGTACAGTTATGATCATTTCATCAGACGTTATTTCATTCCATATTCGGTACTTTTTGTTATCGACCCTTCGGGCTGCGTTCATGCCGCGAGTTTAGGTACGGTTGTGGATCCGCGAGCTTAGGATCCCGGTTCAGCAAGTCGAGATGGCTCCAGTGTTCCGGAGTTGTCACGTTTATGTTTATTCAGGGGTACGGCGGGGCCTTGTCCCGCCACAGTTGTTATGATAAAACTCTTAGAGGTCTGTAGTCACATATCGTGGGTCGATGCAGCAAAGAAAAGGAGGCAATCGCCGTTTATGTATATGCGTCGCGAAGGTAGCCACATCGGCTAACTTTGTTGTTTATTCTTCTTTGTTTTATTTTATAAGTTTCTTGTATGTTCCGCTGATTATCTCTGATGTTTACCTGTAAGGGTGCCCAGGTAGGGCACCAGTCACGGGCCCGGGGTCGGGTTGTGACAGATCCTTAGCAACTTTAACTCCTTTTCTTTACGTTCCAATCCACTCCAAGAAACCCTTAGAAGTTCATAACCAACTTCTCTTCAAGTTCCAACTCAAAATATAAAGAACACCTTAGGGTTTCAAGGTGCGACTGGCGGATTAACGTAGTATTTCCGAGATTTAAGAGGTTGTTTATGCTTAGTATACCACTAGGGATCCTTGGTTTGAGTATGGAGATTTATCAACAACATTTGAAGAATTTTCTTGTTCTTCATGGAGCTTGGCCGAGAGCCCTCTCTAGTGTGCATAAGTTTTCTTGAAAATTTTCTAAGTGTTAAAGTCTTGCACCACTAGTAGATGGATATATAAAGAAACCAAGGGTTAAGATTCAAACAAATGTGTGGCCAAGATTGAGATGGACAAATATCTTGAGTCAACTTGGCCACTTGGCCACTTGGCCATGCCATTCTCCCCAACATTGGCCATGTGGGGGGGGTGTGACACGTGTCACCCTCCTATTGGTCCAAAATATTTTATCTCTCCATAATTCTAATAAATTTCATAAGTCTCAAATACCAATTATTAAACCTTTTTCCTTCACGAGGTTCGAAATATTTTCCGTAGGAAAAAGTAATCTTTCTTTCGTTTCAAGCTTAAAGTCGTATTTTCTCACGTAGGTCCTTATATACATGTCCTGGAACTACGGGATGTAACATTTTTCCTCCCTTAGAAATATTCGTCCCGAATGTTCTTACTAAGTTCAATCTTAAACCGATGTCGGCATAGTCCCTTTTAACTATACCCAATACAATCAAATATGTCACACATGGCCACAATATAACACTTATGCATATATGTCAATCAAAATCGACAAGTAGGGAGAATGAATTACCTGTAGGTATAGGGAACAAGTGAGGATACTTCTTTATCATGTCCTCCTCTGCTTCCCAAGTCATCTCCTCCCTATTATCATTCCGCCACAAGACCTTGACGGAAGCCACGTCCTTAGTCCGTAATCGTCTGACCTGGCGATCAAGTATCGCTATAGGACTCTCCTCATATGATAACCCCTCTGTCACCCGGACATCACTAACTGGGAAAACTCTGGATGGATCTCCGATATACTTCCGTAACATAGAAACATAGAAGACCGGATGCACTGCTTCCAGATCGGATGGCAGATCTAACTCATAGGCAACCTTGCCTACTCTACGAACAATCTGGTATGGCCCAATGTACCTCGGGCTAAGTTTCCCCTTATTTCCGAACCTCATCACACCCTTCATGGGTGATACCTTCAAGAATACCAAATCGTCAAGCTGAAACTCCAAGTGTCGACGTCGATTATCGGCATATGACTTCTGTCGACTCTGAGTTGCTAATAACCTCTCCTGGATAAGCTTTACATTATCCACAGCCTGCTGAATCAAGTCTGGGCCAACTAACTGAACCTCGCCAACATCGAACCAACTGATCGGCGACCTACACTTCCTTCCATATAAGGCCTCATAAGGCCTCATCTGAATACTGGAATGGTAGTTGTTATTATACGCAAACTCAAAAAGAGGCAAATGATCCTTCCAGCTACCCCTGAAGTCAATAATACAGGCCCTCAGCATATCCTCAAGTGTCTGGATAGTACGCTCTGCCTGTCCGTCGGTCTGAGGGTGAAATGCAGTACTGAGACTCACTTATGTCCCTAACCCCTTCTGAAAAGACCTCCAGAAGTTAGCCGTAAACTGGGCCCCTCTGTCTGATATAATAGATGTCGGAACTCCGTGCAATCTCACAATCTCCAGGATATACAGTCTAGCATAATTCTCAGCCGAATAAGTAGTCCTGACTAGAAGAAAATGGGCTGATTTCGTCAGCCTGTCTACTATAACCCAGATGGAATCACACTTTCTCTGAGTACGAGGTAACCCTGTAACAAAATCCATGTTGATCACCTCCCACTTCCACATCGGAATCTCAATCGTCTGTAATAGCCCACCAGGCTTCTGGTGCTCAACCTTGACCTGCTGATAATTCGAACATTGAGCAACGAACTCTGCTACGTCCATCTTCAGGCCATCCCACCAATACACACATCTGAGGTCATGGTACATCTTAGTCGACCCCGAATGAACCGAATAACGAGCACTGTGTGCCTCCCCTAGAACCTGCTGACGAAGTCCTGCAACATCGGGTACACACAATCTATCCTTGTACCTTAGCACCCCATCAGGTGCTACCTCAAATGAATTTTTCTCCTCTCGAAGAGTCGTATCTCGATACCGTACCAGAATCGGATCCTCATATTGTCGCCTATTCACCTCCTCAACGATGGAAGACTCGGCAACTTCTCGAACCCGAACTCTACTATCATCGGAATCAACCAACCGAACCCCAAGACTCGCTAACTGATGAATCTCATGAACTATGTCCCTTCTATATCTAGGGATGCATATTATAGAATATTATAAACAATCAACTAATAATTCTATAATTGTAAATGCCAAAATATTAATCTCTATTAATAATAATATGAATGTGTATAAAGTACATTTGTCCTAATACAGATTATTTCTAGGACATAAATATACTTTCATGCGCCTGACAGACTTCCCATAGATCTACGACTAAGAGCATCTGCAATCACATTGGCTTTTCCCGGGTGGTATAGGATATCAACATCATAATCCTTCAGCAACTCTAACCACCATCTCTGCCGCAAGTTTAGCTCCCTCTGCCTGAAGATATACTGGAGGCTTTTGTGGTCTGTATAAATATCCACCTGAACCCCATATAAGTAATGCCTCCAAATCTTCAAAGCATGTATCACTGCCGCTAACTCCAAATCATGAGTAGGATAGTTCCTCTCATGCTTCCTGAGCTGTCGGGACGCGTAAGCTATAACCTTACCATGTTGCATCAACACGCAACCAATTCCGACACCCGAAGCATCACAAAAAAACACATAACCCTCTAATCCCTCGGGAAGAGTAAGAACTGGAGCTGTCGTCAACTTTTCCTTTATTAACTGGAAGCACTTCTCACAAGCATCCGTCCACTAGAACTTAGTCGCTTTCTGAGTCAGCCTAGTCAAAGGCGCTGAGATCGAAGCGAACTTTTTCACAAATCTCCGGTAATAACCCGCAAGCCCTAAGAATATGCGCACCTCAGTCGGCGTAGTAGGTCTAGGCCAAGATTTCACCGCCTCAATCTTCACCGTATCAACCCGATTACCATCGGCCCCCGATAATGTGCCCTAAGAATGCCACTGAAGCCAACCAGAACTCACACTTAGAGAACTTGGCATAAAACTGTCGGCTCTGGAGGACTCTAAGCACCGTACTCAAATGATCCGCATGCTCCTGCTCCGTGCGAGAGTAAACCAGGATGTCATCAATGAATACTATAACAAACATATCCAGAAATGGCTTGAACACCCGGTTCATCAAATCCATAAATACCGCTGGAGCATTAGTCAATCCGTACGACATCACCTTGAACTCATTGTTGACAGTCAATTTTGACCCGTTTTTCGTATATTTATTGCAATTTTATGTGTTTTAGGACACCGCATTCTAATCATCATTTTTTGCATTTTTATCTTTTTATTTTAAATTAAGCATTATGACTTTGTTAATATTATGTTTTTGTTATTATTACACAGTCGTTTATTTTAATAATATTTGCATCTCTTTAAATAATTAATTGACATCCCGTTTTAATTTTTAATTAGACATTAAACATTTGTTAAATATTGTATTTTATTATTATTGCATCGGCATTTACATTTTAATAATCTTGCATCTTTTTAAATAATTTTTCTTTTAAATAATTAACCCGTTTTGCATTTTTTCAAACCAGTCCAGTCCGAGGCACAATCCGGATCAGTCCAGTCCACCAAAAACCGAAGCCCAAACCAAGGCCCGAAAAATGGGACCCAATACACTTTTCATCTTTTTCCCCCAAAAACCAAACCCAAACCCTAAACCTAAATACCCACTATAAATAAAACTATTCCCCTCTTTTCATTTTCAACAACAACAACACCCTTCAGCCGCATCTCTCATATATCACCCCTCTCACTATTTTCTCATCCTTCCATACACACACATACAAGAGAGAACATCAGCCGCACTATCTCTTCACACACACAACATCTCACGCACAAATCCACACCGGTGAGACCCCGTCCCCGTCGACCAACATTGGCCCGTCGACCAAACCACGGCGACCACCACTGTTCCCGTCTCCCACTGCTCCCCTAAACACATACCCGTCGTCGAACACACCCTATCGCCGAGACCCATCGGCGAACCACCATTCCCCACTGTTCCAGATCCGTCGAACCTCACCGGCGAACTCCATTGTTCCAAATTTTGTCGACAACCACGTGGAGTCGCTCCGGCGTACCTCGCTGTGGAAGTGACGCCCCTCTTTTGTTGTTAATGAATATTGTCGGAGTTCAAACTCCGGTGATGTCACTGTATTTGCTTCTCTTGCGACTATCGGTTGTTCTTTTGCTTATTGGACGGATTTTCGTTGGTTTTGATATATTTTAAAACTCCGACGACAATAGTGATGTCTCCAACTTTGTTTGCTATTTTGTATGTTGTTGGCTGGTGAACTGTTTTGACCATTTTTGCCTCTTTGCTTTTGTTTGGAATCGATTCTGGACTGATTTTGGGTCCATTTGGCAACTGATTTCGATCATCAATTTGTTGTTAAGAACTGCTGCATTTTTTCTACTGATTTTGCTATGTTTTACCGCTGAAAGCTGCTATATTTTGGTAGTGATTTTGCTACTGGTTTTGCTATATTCGGGCCTGATTTTCTTTCTGGCCGGAGTTTAAAACTCCGGCGATAGCCTGTATTTTCCGGTGAACCACTGTCGCAGATGTTGATATTGAACCACTACTGTTTCGTTGTCTGTTGTGAACTGTTTTGACCATTTTGCCCTTTTACCTTTATTAAACTGATTTTGAACAAATTACTATATTTGAATATTGGGTATTTACTGATTTGAAACAAATACTACACTTGATGGCCAATGAAAAAGTTATCCGTTGATTTTTGAGGCCTCCACAGTTGCAAAGACGGAAAGTAAAATAAAATGAAGCTTTTTGGGCGTTGATGATTTCTTCTACTTGCACAGGATAACCAGCATGCACCGGCGGGGCGAATTTTCGCAGTCGGACTTGTTTAGGATGTCCCACTTTATTTTTATATATATGAACCCTCCGTGTTTAAAACTATTACTGTTTTGGCACGGATCTGAAGGTTTTATTTATTTTATTGTTTCTAGCAATATTGGCCGATGAAGGAATCTCCGTCTGATTTCTAAGGTCTCCCCTGTATAAAAGACGAATTTTTACTTTTTGGTTTTAACTTATTAACTCTTGTCATTGCTTTAGAATTATTCATTCTATTACTTATACTTTTACTAAGTGTTTATACAGGTACCCGGAGATTCATATAAAAAAGAATGTCCCAGAGTTTTATTTTATGTCGCATTTAATTTTAGTTTTATTATTTTGTATTGTATTTTATTTTAATTGTAAATTATGAAAAAATGCTTAGAATAGGTAGAATAAAAGTCAATATATAATTAACCTAGGTTTGAACGGATAACCGCAAGTTAGCGGATCTTAAAGGATGCCTAACTCATTCCCTTTAGGATAATAAAGAACCCTGATCCAGAATCTCATTAATTTCGCATACCATTAAATGGAGATTAATTGCAGTATTTTTATTGTAATAAATCAAGTGTCCTAATTCAATTAACTAATTAGGTGGCGACTCCTCAAAATCAGCATTATTGCTCCATCCAGGGAACCGTGCCAAATAACAATGTTGCGGATACCGTTCAGACCCCGAGGTCAAAAACGGGCGCGACAGCATGGCGACTCCGCTGGGGATATCAGGTTCTTGACCATAGCAAACCTAGGTTTATTATTGCTTGGCTTTATTTGCTTTTATTTGTTTTAAATGCCTTAAAATTGTTTGCTTTAATTTTGTATGCTTAATTGTTTTAATTGCTATTTGCTTTTACTGCTTTCCTTAAACTGGCATTCCGCTCATATTTTCTACACTCTGGAAAATTCACATTGTCACACACTACACGCGCTGGTGTGCTTCACGCACCCGCAAATTTCTTTCAAGACACCCAAAATTTAGGAGAGTTGGCGTCTGCGTGGAGTTAGATCGGTTCATCTGATCAGCCACGTAGCCTTCTCACTCGAGTTGTCCGCTCGGGAACCTTGCGTCTAGTAAGCCAAATCTTAGAAAGCTTAAGATAGAGCTATACCACCCTTTTATATTAAGTCATGCATGCATAAACCTTAGGTGAGTTAATCCTTGGCATTAACGCCACAATTAGAAATCCACCAAATTTGTCAACGGGTTTCACAACCCAACGATCCATTAGCATACTATGTGTAGTGTGATGATGATAGACGGATCCAAGCCTGATCATGACACGCCGAAATTGGAAAAAGTGCACCGTCATTTGGTCGTCATTTCCAACAGGAGCATTAATGTTTAACAACTTTGATCAATCTATCTCAATCTCGCATATGTGGCGTTTAGGCCGACCTCTGGCATAAGAGAGGTCTCATGCATATTAGGGTGCGCGCTTGATTTGCATGCTTTTATTTACTATTGTTGTCGCTAGCAATTATGGACATATTATTTAATGCAATAATTACCATTTTTGTAACTCCGGGCTCGAGCATTTGCATTTTACACTTTTTGCTGTCACATTGCAATCAGGATTTTTACTGCGTAAATCGCTCTTGAACAGCGCGATTTGGACTTTGTGAAGCATCAACCACCAGTCCGGTCGAATCAAGCAGGGGAGTCTTTGACTATATTGTCACGCCCTTACATTTTATTATTATTGTGACTTTCCTACTCTCACTCATTTGTCATATTTTTTGCAGGAAGACCGTCCTCGCAAATAGTCGAGGGCGGCCGAAAAAAAAAGGAAGAAAAAGAAAAAGAAAAAAATCATCACAAGAATGAGTTGGAGTTATGTAGACGGAAAGAAGTCAGCTTATACCAGATTCAACGAAACATTGCTCTGGGTCCTATATTTTGTATCTTTATTCATATTTGCAAATTCAATTGATATGTCTAGTGTTGATTACATAATTCTCTATCATGCATTTTACAACATAATCATCCCGAACTACGCGTGTCTGACTCTCACCACACGGTGTGATACGTAGGCAATCCATTTTGGGTTCGACACCACAAAAATAAAAAATAAAAATAATAATAATAAAGAAGCATATTTTTCTCACTCATGCATCTCATTCATCATATTTTCGGGCATTCATTTTTCTGTTACATTCATTTTACTTTTCATTCGTCCACAGTGGACAATCATTTATTTTGCATAGCTTTATATTGCTATTCTTTCATTGATAAATTATTTTTCAAGTATACATTTTATAACATATTTGAACGAACTATGCACACCTGATTCTCGTCAAAGATAAGATACGTAGGCAGTCCTATTCGGGTTCGGTACCCTTTATTCAAAAAATACAAAAAACAATATTTTGTTCATAAATACAAAAATGTTATCCAAAAATACAAAAACATGTTTTAAGTATCATTGTTTGACTTGGTTGATACCAACACAGTTAGGAGTGTGCATATGAAAGAACGAGTAATAATCAATATGGGTTGACTTTGTGGTAAACCATAGATTCTTTTGTTACCTCTTATACACACCCGTAAATGACATTGTCTTGCATGTTTCCAAGATAAGAATGAGACCAACCTCATCGTTCCATATGCATTGTGTGGTGAGTTTTAGAATAAGTTCAATTGCATTGCATTGTGAACTAGAACTTGGCCTGAATGTTTGTTGAGGTGAAATCCTGAGTAACACTCGGTATAGGAAATGATCGTAGGCTTTCTTTGACCCGTTTGAGCCTTTTCAGCCTACCAAATAATATTATCCGTAGTATACCCCTTTTGAGCCTAAAACTTGTTCTTTCGACAACCGCATATTACACATATACCCTTCTGAGTGCGTACACACTATCCCTGTCTTGGCCCGACCTCCTTGACCGTTTTAGAAATGTGCAAGTGGCTGACAAAATTATGCGTCGAAATTTGCAAAGACAAAAAATTGTCAAAAGTCCAAAAGGGAAAAGAAAAACACAAATGACGACTTCACAAAAAGAAGAAATCAAAAGCCCCGACATTATAAAAAAAAGAATAAAAATGAGAGAATAACTTTGGAAAAAGGGGACTCCAAATGAAAGATTCAAAAAGAAGTCAGTACAGAAATACTGGGACAAAAATAAAGCAGGTCAGCATTAAAGCACACAAATATCAAGCACGGACGTAGTCCAACGCTCGAGGAAGGATTAGTCACTTTTTACCCAAATGATATTCATTCCTTCCCCCAAACCTACATTATAAGCCCATGATAATCCCTACATGATCTTATACTGAGGGTTCTCACATTAGTGGATACTTACATGACAGTCAAGCCTATGGTATCACAATTGCATACATTGAACATCTTTCTGAGTGTGAGTGTGTTTTTCTAAACGTTCCAAAATTTAAAATACTGGAATATATGTGTGGATGTGACTCTCTTTCAGTGAGGGCATTTTAAACATGAGGATACATATAGTTCAAAATCTTGGATGCAAGCAGGTGTGTCGACACTCAGGTATGTCTGAGGTACTATCTGAAGCTGTGTGAATTACACCGGAGTCAATCTCGGTTACACTGAAAGCAATAAACAAAAATCCGTATGCACAATACTAATTGTTGGTATCAAGTCATAACGTAATGTTGTCTTCCACTTTTTCAGAAAAAACAACAAAATGCATATTACATAAAATTCTTATTTTTTGCATCACGAACTACGTCTTGACCTGATTCCCTCAGCGGGATGCGTAGGCGGTCACATTGGCTTCGGTCTCATTTTTTAAAATTGTACAATCATTTTTTGCATCACGAACTACGTCTTGACCTGATTCCCTCAGCGGGATACGTAGGCGGCCACATTGACTTCGGTTTCATTTTTTAAAATTGTACAATCGTATTCTTTGCATAATGAACTACGTCATGACCTGATTTCTTCATGGAAATACGTAGGCGACCTAAATCGGCTTTGGTCACACCATTAGAAATCTTCTCATTGGCTCGCATGCGACAGAATGCATTTGATCATTCCGAAAAGAGATATGAGTAATTTCCGCTAGAGTTAAGTCCGTGCAGAGATTACATCAGCACTCACAACATTCAGCAAGCATTCGCAGCATCCAGCAAGCCTGCGCAGAGCATTCAGCAAACATTCACAGCATACAGCAAGTTCGTACAGAGACTACATCAGCAATCGCAGCATTCAGCAAGCATTTGCAGCATCCAGCAAGTCTATGCAGAAACTACATCAGCAATCGCAGCATTCAGTCAGCATTCGCAGCATTCAGCAAGCATTCGCAGCATTCAGCAAGTCCGCACAGAGACTGCATCAGCACTCGCAGCATTCATCAAGCATTCACAATATTCAACACGTCCGTGCAAAGATGAAACATCAGCATTTTCAGCATCACATCAATACAACCGCCATCACATTTTACAGGATAACATTCTTACTCATACAATTACATTGCTTATAAATTTATGCGTTATCATTTTTGCCTTAATAGTTATGCACTAACCTTTTGCTTAAGTCTGAGCATGCAAGCGTCAAGAGCCAAAGCTACAAATTCGAAGCGAATCAACCACTCCGTTCCTAAAACTCACTAGTTTTCTTCGAGTGCAGGATTTTCATATCAGCAAAGGCGGGAGCACAACAATAAGCCCATGCGGATTACAAACACACAACGTCTATGCAATGACGCTATCTCAACCCAGACGGGTCACAAAGCAGGTACGCTCTTTCATGTAAGCATATGCAATGGCTTCATCTATGTTTCGTATATGCAATGACGAGCATCTGCATCGCGTCTATGCAACGACGTCATTTCATGTAAGCCTATGCAATGGCTTCATCTATGTTTCATCTATGCAACGACGAACATCTGCATCGCGTCTATGCAACGATATCATTTCATCTAAGCCTATCCAATGGCTTCATCTACATTTCGTCTATGCAACGATGAACATCTGCATCGCGTCTATGCAACGACGCCATTCCATTTAAGTCTATGCAACGGCTTCATCTATGTTTCTTCTATGCAACGACGAACATCTGCATCGCGTCTATGCGCTATTTCATAAAAGCCTATGCAACTACTTCATATATGTTTCGTCTATGCAACGATGAGCATCTACATCGCGTCTATGCAACTACGTCATTTTATGTAAGCATATGAAATGGTTTCATCTATGTTTCGTCTATGCAACGACGATCATCTATATCGCGTCTATGCAACGACATCATTTCATGTAAGCCTATGCAATGACTTCATCTATGTTTCGTCTATGCAACGACGAGCATCTGCATCGCGTCTATGCAACGACGCATTTCATAAAAGTCTATGCAACGGCTTCATCTATGTTTCGTATATGCAACGACGAGCATCTGTATCGCGTCTATGCAACGACGTCATTTCATGTAAGCCTATGCAATGACTTCATCTATGTTTCATCTATGCAATGACGAGTATCTGCATCGCGTCTATGCAGCGATGTCATTTCATGTAAGCCTATGTAATGGTTTCATCTATGTTTCGTCTATGCAACAACGAATATCTGCATCTCGTCTATGTAACGACGTCATTTCATCTAAGCCTATGCAACGGCTTCATCTACGTTTCGTCTATGCAACGATGAACATCTGCATCCCGTCTATGCAACGATGTCATTCCATTTAAGCCTATGCAACGGCTTCATCTATGTTTCGTCTATGCAATGACGAATATCTGCATCGCGTCTATGCAACGACGTCATTTCATTTAAGCCTATGCAACGGCTTCATCTATGTTTCGTCTAGACAACGACGAGCATCTGCATCGCGTCAATGCAACGACGCCATATCTTCTAAGCCTATGCAACGGCTTCATCATGTTTCGTCTATACAACGACGAGCATATGCATCGCGTCTATGCAACGACGCCCTTTCATCTAAGCCTATGCAACGACTTCATCTATGTTTCGTCTATACAACGACGAGCATCTGCGTCGCGTCTATGCAACGACGCCCTTTCATCTAAGTCTATGCAACAACTTCATCATGTTTCGTCTATACAACGACGAGTATCTGCATCGCGTCTATGCAACGACGCCATTAGCATCTACAAATACCTTTTGCATTTAAACCTCGAGAACAAACATCCTAGAGACATTTCAGGGAACAAACACCATGTCCTTTTCAACATCCCATCGCAATTGTAACCCAGTGTCATCAAGATTCGACACTGGGACATATTTTTTAATCGGTATTCGTCCGTCCATAATTTTAGCATCGCAGCAACTCAGTGTCCTCATAATTCGACACTGGGACATTTTTAAATCTGTGTCAGCTTTGCTTTTTATTTTCGCATCACAACGACTCAGTGTCATCATAATTCGACATTGGGACAATTTTGAGTCTGCATCAGTCCCACTTTTGAGTTCTAGTCTATAAAAAAGGACACAATTGGCTACAAGTCAACATCTTTGTCCGAAGACTCTTCCATCATCTCCGTACAAAGAGGGACATGCTGTTGACAATCAATTTTGACCCGTTTTTCGTATATTTGTTGCAATTTTATGTGTTTTAGGACACCGCATTCTAATCATCATTTTTTGCATTTTTATCTTTTTATTTTAAATTAAACATTATGTCTTTGTTAATATTATGTTTCTGTTATTATTACACAGTCGTTTATTTTAATAATATTTGCATCTCTTTAAATAATTAATTGGCATCCCGTTTTAATTTTTAATTAGACATTAAATATTTGTTAAATATTGTATTTTATTATTATTGTATCGGCATTTGCATTTTAATAATCTTGCATCTTTTTAAATAATTTTTCTTTTAAATAATTAACCCGTTTTGCATTTTGTCAAATCAGTCCAATCCGAGGCACAATCCGGATCAGTCCAATCCACCAAAAACCGAAGCCCAAACCAAGGCCCAAAAAATGAGACTCAATACACCTTTCATCTTTTTCCCTCCAAAAACCAAACTCAAACCCTAAACCTAAATACCTAAATACCCGCATCTCTCATATATCACCCCTCTCACTATCCTCTCATCCTTCCATACACACACATACAAGAGAGAACATCATTCGCACTATCTTTTCACACACACAACATCTCACGCACAAATCCACACCGGTGAGACCCCGTCCTCGTCGACCACCACTGGCCCGTCGACCAAACCACAGTGACCATCACTGTTCCCGTCTCCCACTGCTCCCCTAAACACATACCCGTCGTCGAACACACCCTATCACCGAGACCCATCGGCGAACCACCATTCCCAACTGTTCCAGATCCGTCGAACCTAACCGACGAACTTCATTGTTCCAAATTTTGTCGACAACCACGGGGCGTCGCTCCGGCGTACCTCGCCGTGGAAGTGACACCCCTCTTTTGTTGTTAATGAATATTGTCGGAGTTCAAACTCCGGCGATGTCACTGTATTTGCTTCTCTTGCGACTATCGGTTGTTCTTTTGCTTATTGGACGGATTTTCGTTGATTTTGGTATATTTTAAAACTCCGGCGACAATAGTGATATCTCCAACTTTGTTTGCTACTTTGTATGTTGTTGGTTGGTGAACTGTTTTGACCATTTTTGCCTCTTTTCTTTTGTTTGGAATCGATTCTGGACTGATTTTAGGTCCGTTTGGCAACTGATTTCGGTCATCAATTTGTTGTTAAGAACTGCTGCATTTTTGCTACTGATTTTGCTATGTTTTACCGCTGAAAGATGCTATATTTTGGTACTGATTTTGCTACTAGTTTTGCTATATTCGGGCCTGATTTTCTTTCTGGCCGGAGTTTAAAACTCCGGCGATAGCCTGTATTTTCTGGTGAACCACTGTCGCAGATGTTGATATTGAACCACTTCTTGTTTGGTAAATGTTGTGAATTGTTTTGACCATTCTGCCCTTTTACCTTTATTAAACTGATTTTGAACAAATTGCTACATTTGAATATTGGGTATTTACTGATTTGAAACAAATACTACACTTGATGGCCAATGAAAAAGTTATCCGTCGATTTTTTAGGCCTCCACAGTTGCAAAGACGGAAAATAAAATAAAATGAAGTTTTCTGGGCGTTGATGATTTCTTCTACTTGCACAGGATAACCAGCATGCGCCGGCGGGGCGAATTTTCACAGTCGGACTTGTTTAGGATGTCCCACTTTATTTTTATATATCTGAGCCCTCCGTGTTTAAAACTATTACTGTTTTGGCGCGGATCTGAAAGTTTTCATTTATTTTATTATTTCTAGCAATATTGGCCGATGAAGGAATCTCCGTCTGATTTCCAAGGTCTCTCCTGTATAAAAGACGAGTTTTTATTTTTGGTTTTAACTTATTAACTCTTGTCATTGCTTTAGAATTATTCATTCTATTACTAATACCTTTACTAAGTGTTTATACAGGTACCCGGAGATTCATTTCAAAAAGAATGTCCCGGAGTTTTATTTTATGTCGCATTTAATTTTAGTTTTATTATTTTGTATTGCATTTTATTTTAATTGTAAATTATGAAAAAATGCTTAGAATAGGTAGAATAAAAGCCAATATATAATTAACCTAGGTTTGAACGGATAACCGCAAGTGAGCGGATCTTAAAGGATGTCTAACCCCTTCCCTTTAGGATAATAAAGAACCCTGATCCAGAATCTCATTAATTTCGCAGACCATTAAATAGAGATTAATTGCAGTATTTTTATTGCAATAAATCAAGTATCCTAATTCACTTAACTAATTAGGTTGTGACTCCTCAAAATCAGCATTATTACTCCATCTAGGGAACCGTGTCAAAGAACAATGTTGCAGATACCGTTCAGACCCCGAGGTCAAAAACGGGCGCGACACTCATAATGCCCGTACCGGGTCCTGAATGCAGTCTTCGGGATATCTGCTTCTATAACTCGTACCTGATGATACCCGGATCGCAGATCTATCTTAAAAAAACACTTCGCACCCTGAAACTGATCAAACAAATCATCAATCCTGGGGAGGGGGTACCTATTTTTTATGGTTACCTTGTTCAGCTGCATGTAGTCAATAGACATGAGCAGCGTCCCATCCTTCTTCTTCATAAATAATACCGGTGCTCCCCAAGGTGAAGTACTAGGCTTAATAAAGCCTTTCTCCAGCAAGTCTTTCAGTTGGTCCTTCAACTCTTTCAACTCAGCAGGTGCCATTATGTACGGAGGAATAGATATAGGTCGAGTATCTGGCATAACATCAATACAGAACTCTATCTCCCGCCCTGGAGAAATACCTGGGAGATCATCTGGAAAAATATCCAGAAATTCTCTAACCACCGAAACTGACTAAAGAACTGGAACCCCAGCCTCTGTATCGAACACCCGAATAAGATGATAAATATACCCTTTTTATACCATCTTCTTAGCATTGAGGTAAGAACTAAACCTACCCCTCGGCGACGCAGTATCCACTTTCCACTCAATAACAGGCTCACCAGGAAACTGGAATCGAACCAATCTGTCTCTACAGTCAACATTGGCATAACAATAAGCCAATCAGTCCATACCCATAATAACATATCTATCATATCCAACTCTATCAAGTCTGCTAGGGTCTGACGACTGTGTATAATCACCGGGAAATTCTTATATACCCGCTCAGCTACCACCAAATCACCCACTAGCGTAGCTACCTCAAAAGGTTCTATTGACACCGGTTGTATTCCTATCCTACCAGCAATAAGAGGAGATATATAGGACAAGGTAGAACCCGGATCTATCAATGCATAAACGTCACAGCATGAAATCAATAAGATATCTGTCGACTGGCTAAGGCATAGATGCGGTTCGGAGGACCGCTAGAACTAAGACCTCTGCCATGACCTCTACCGCAGCCTGCTGGCCCGTAAACACCCTGCCCTCTGGGGCGCATGACCACAGAAGATGATGACCCGGCAACTGACCATGTAGGCTGAGCCATACTACCCGCGCCACCTCTGGTCGGACAATCCCTCTTCAAATGGCCCTGCTGGCCGCAAGAGAAACATACTCTCGAAGAAATACGATACTTTCCAGGATGGGATCTACCGCATCGACCACACCGAGGTAAATGTGGACTCATCTGGCTAGTACCCATGTTCCCCTGGAAACCCTCAAGCCCTGGAGCCTTGACCTGCTCCCGAATAACCCGGCTGATCAAACTGTATGCGCGGAGAGGAGTACTGTCTTTGGCTAAGACGCAGACCTAGCCTGCTGCTGAGGCTGTCCACCTTGAAAGTTACCCGAAAACCCTGCCGTCCTGGCCCTCTTATACTGGCCTCTGTCTGGCTGACTCCCTCTATGTCTATCTTCCACTCCCTGTGCGTATGCCTGGATCCTGGAAATATCCATACCTGGCTTAAGAGCCACTGCCATGTATCCATCAACCAAGTAGCGGTGAACTCTATCTGTCATGTCAGCCACAATAGCGGGCGCATACCTAGCCAATGAGTCGAACTCTAGGCTATACTCTCTGATGGTCCTGCCACTCTGCCGCAATGTCAGAAACCTATCAAACTGGGCTCTCCTCATCTCAGGAGGCAAAAAGTGATCTAGGAAGGCCTCTGTGAACTCGTCCCAAATGATTGGAGGAGCACCCACGCCCCTAGACAGTTCCAACAACTCAAACCAGTTCACTGCAACATCGCGTAACCGGTAAGAAGCTAGTACAACTTACTCGGCCTCCGAGGCCTTAATCACTCGCATAGTCTGCTGCACCTGCCTAATAAACTCCAGAGGATCATCCTCAGGTCTCGACCCATAGAACTCTGGCGGATTGTAACCCAGAAAATCCTGAACCCTCAAATTGTCTGCTCTAGGGTTCGCTACCGGCTCCTGTCTGTGCTACCCTGCCAATATCCTAACCGAACTATATCTCTGTAGTCCTTATCCTCTACCTCTGGATGAGGGACTGGAGGCTCGGGTATCGGAACCGCTGGAGCTGCAGCTGCTCTAAGCCCCTCTGGTACTATCGGCGTAACCGAACTCGCCGACTGGGCCACAACCTCAGGCATAGTCTGGGCCTGAGCCCTAGTGACTCTCTGCGTCCTACCAGCAGCTCCTACTGCTGCCTTGCCCTTCTGGGCTGTTGTTGCCTTCCGTGGAGGCATAACTGATACACAAGATTATGTCAGAGAGAGATCAACCTAATAACACATCTCTACTACACGATCTCAGAATGAGAAGAATGGAAACTAATCCTAAATATCATGTAGCCTCCTGATTATAGGTGTGGTGCACAACACACCGATAAGCAAGACTCTACTAGACACGGTCTGTAGATACTTTCCGAGGACTAACTGCTCTGATAGCACTTTTGTCACGACCCGATCTCGGGCCCCCGACTGGTGCCCTACCTGGGCACCCTTACAGGTATACATCAGAGATAACCAGCATAATATAAATAAAGTTCATAGACATGCAGTAATGTGAAATAAGAACCAGGCTAGCCGATAAGGCCCCCTTTCTGCATATATACATAACAAAGGGATACATCTTTTACAAGTCCAACCCACAAAACATGACTATGCACCTAAGAGTTTGAACCTATCTATGACGGACGGGGCCGTCATACCCCTGAATGTACATAAATCTACAACAACAGGGATCCGTACCAAAAGGTAAGCCTCCGGAGTAATGGAGCCTCCCAAAAGCTGAACAGTGATCCTAAGAGTGAGGATCAGCAACCTGTTTACCTCTACCTGCGGCATGAACGCAGCCCCCGAGGAAAGGGGGTCAGTACAAAATATGTACCAAGTATATGAAACTGAAAGTACTGTAATGAAATTATATAGTCTAAAATAAAGTTGGAGACATGTATGATAACCAAATTAACAGTACATTGTGCCTTAATAATAATGAGAGTAAATAAGAGTAAACCTTACTGTTAAAAAATAGGAAGCTTATGACCAAACTAGGGTCACCCGCCCGTAGTATCATTATGCAATCCTACTCCTGGGACTATTTCACCCGCATAGGCCTTGTGGACCCGCATGAGGCAATTTGCCTCGCATGGGACTATTTCACCCGCATGGACCCTGTGGGCCCGCAATGAGCATATACGCCATACTCGCATCGTGGGGAGCTAATCCACGAAAATGCAAAATGCAACATAACCCGGGGATTGACCCCGTAATAAATAATATAACACTAGCACTAACGACCATTATGAACAACATATGCAAGTTAGCAATTTTTAACTCTCATTAATTAAACTTAAGGCACTATCATGTAAAATCCGGGAATTTAACCCCAAAGTACTACATACTTCTATTCCTTTAAAAAGAACCATTTTCATATAAAAGCCACAAGATACCAACACCCGTGGTATCAAGGCATGTCTATTTTTCAAATCAAGTTACTACACCTTTAGAAATTCATTTCTAGGCTTTGAAACCAAGTAACTTCTACTTTCCAAACTCAAGTAACCTATACCTTTAAATCAAGTTACTTATACTCTTTAAGTCAAGTATCGTATACTTTCTAAATCAAATCATTTATTCTCTTTTAAATCATTCAAGTAAACCACTCTTTTAACTTCTCATAAAGTCATTATAACTAACTTTCCATAAAGCCATTATAACACTTTATGTTTTTAGAAAACTAAGGCATTTACATCCTTTAAAAACCAAGTGCGTTTAACGTTCCAACTCAACTAAACTTGTACCCTTTTAAATCAAATCAATGGTACCAAAATGAAACCGAATTCATTTAAGACATGTACGTCAACCGTACTATACATTTATAAGAATCATGCTCAAGAAGATAGGGAAAATTCCACATACCTCTTCGGCTTAATCCACCCGCTAAGTTGAATACGCCATACGTAGAATGTCAACCTATAATGACAATAATACGTCTATCAACTTCTAGCTTTCTAAGGTAGAATAATACTAAGTATAAGGTCTCTTATTCTACGGAAAATTGGACAACACTTCCCCTGTTTCTACGTACTTTTCCACCTTTTTCAAGGCCCGAAATCAATAACCAATACGCCACATTTAAGGCACAACCAACCCAACAACAATACAACATATAGTCTTTTTTCAATTAATCCAAGTCGTTACTCCAACATGTTAATACGTCATAACAATTATAACAACTAAATTCCCATTCTTGTATAACATGTGACGATTATAACTAACAACCAAACTGATTAACAACTTCAATGGCTATCATGCCATATTTCGGTATTCACCCTCCAAATTCCCCAACTCTTATAAAGCTTTATTCCTTATATCACAAGCTCATTTATCAACTACTATAACATGTAATCTTCAATTACATTAGGATGACAAAGATCATTACCTCAATAAGCCCAAATATAATCCAAGATTAAAAGTGGATCCTTAGCAACTTTAGCTCATTTTCTTTACGTTCTAATCCACTCCAAGCAACCCTTAGAAGTTCATAACCAACTTCTCTTCAAGTTCCAACTCAAAATATGAAGAACACCTTAGGGTTTCAAGGTGCGACTAGCAGATTAACGTAGTATTTCCGGGATTTAAGAGGTTGTTTATGCTTAGTATACCACTAGGGATCCTTGGTTTGAGTTTGGGGATTTATCAACAACATTTGAAGAATTTTCTTGTTCTTCATGGAGCTTGGCCGAGAGCCCTCTCTAGTGTGCATAAGTTTTCTTGAAAAATTTTTAAGTGTTAAAGTCTTGCACCACTAGTAGATGGATATATAATGAAACCAAGGGTTAAGATTAAAACAAATGTGTGGCCAAGATTGAGATGGACAAATATCTTGAGTCAACTTGGCCACTTGGCCATGCCATTCTCGCCCAACATGGGTCATGTGGGGGGTGACACGTGTCACCCTCCTATTGGTCCAAAATATTTTATCTCTCCATAATTCTAATAAATTCCATAAGTCTCAAATACCAAATTTGAGAACCAAATTCCAATTATTAAACTTTTTTCCTTCACGAGGTTCGAAATATTTTCTCTAGGAAAAAGTAATATTTCTTTCATTTCAAGCTTAAAGTCGTATTTTCTCACGTAGGTCCTTATGTATATGTCCTGGAACTACTGGGTGTAACATAGGTCTCCAATAATGTGGCCTCCAAGAGTTGTGTTGTGGAATATGTACAAGGATTGACTCCCCTCCTTAAAAACTGATCCCTAGGGCTTTAAATAGGTATCAATTTTGTGCCCTAGGGACCCTATTGTCCTTGGCCAATTCCAACTCGGAGCTAAAAAATTTCGTCTGCGGCAAGATTCTGCGCAGTCGACCGCATGCGAAACTCTGCGACTCTGAATAAATGGCACCGCGATTCTGTTTGAATGCACCCCGGTGCTGAAAGTCATGTGGGTTTCTGCTGTTTTGGCACCGCGGTCCTGCCTCTGGGCACCGCGGTGCTGCTGTGGTTTTTTCGAGTCATCAATTTTCAACTTTTTTCTGTCTCGGGACCTCCTTTTATTCCCACTTTTTGCTCCTTTTTGTCATTTTGCATTTTTGAAACGATGTGACTCAAAAGAAAGAAAAACAACCCTAAAACTGTACTAGACGCAACGAAAATGGGTAAAATACAAATCGAAAATGACTCAAAATAGATATATGAAATCTGCCTAACATCCATCTAGCCTGGGTTGTTTTGAAATGGATCGTCTAGTCAACGGAGACCTCCAAATCAACAAACCATGAGGAGAATTAAGTTAATAGAAAGTGTTAGCCTGAAATGTATAAGAAAATCTAGCCAACATTTATGAAGAAAAAAATTCACCTTTTCTCTTCGGCTGACGCGACCTGGCGGAAGACCAAGAGGCAGTAGACGTTGCCGAATTGATCGAAACCACCTTTGAAGGGATTTATTTTGTCCTTGAATGAGCACCTGTTGGGTTTCTCCTCCTCGGTTGGACCAGCCGATCACTCTACCTTGCTTGGATCAGCCGATCACAGTAGACTTCCAAAGAAGATTGGAGGAACTTTTCTATGGCTACCCCTCCACCAGTCAGCAAAAGTAATAGTGGTGTCGGCCTTTGGGGATAACGACTGCCACACGAACAGGGCAAGCTTATCCAGATTGTGAGCAGCTACTACCTCTATCTTTCTTGGCATTTAGAGATCAACGATGGGTCGAATGAGCCACACTACAGTGAGGCCACGGTATATGCTGAGTCAGACCAAATTGTCGCGCCACAAAGTTGGGTCGATAGGGCTCCGTGGTCAACTTGTTATGCCTAGAGTTAGGCTCAAGCCTCCCAAAAGATCCCTGCCAGTAAGGATACGCCCCCACTCGATTCATGACCTTCCGCTGAGTAAATGTAATGCAGTCATCAGCTATTCGATTGACCCAATCAGGAATGGCCCATTTTTCAATGATAGGTTGCCAAGCTTCGTAATGGTCTCGAGACAGACAATGAAGGGTGGAGACCGTGAAAACATCTTGGGGCACCATAGGTGTTCCCTGAAGAGTGTCGACTAACACTGACGGATCTAATGGAGAACGACTGCTGTCAAAATCGACAGGGATGAACTCTGGAAAATACAAAGTGATCCCTAACTGAAGAAATCACAGAGGACCGACCGTAGTATCCAGATTCCAAGAAACCTGTAATCTGGCTTGAAAATCACCCAAAACTATGTACAAATAAGCCAGGAAGAGGGATGCCCAACTGACATCTTCCCCGAAGACAGCCAGGGCAACATAAATCTCCAGCTCTTTTACAATCGCACAAGAACTGGTACAGACGAAGTAACGGCTAAACCAATAAAGCAGAAAAGCAGGATGCTCAGCGTCATCAACCGGAAGATGAGAACTTTAGCAGTTAGCAGAAGTACCATAGCTGGAGGAATATTTTGGAACAATAATTCCTAAGTCGGGAGTTTGATTTCACTCAGAGTAGGCTTTTCAGCTCCCAGTATCGGAAGACCTAATACCGTTGTTACATCAAGAAGGGTAGGAGTCATCATCCCCTAAGGAAAACCAAAGGCATTGGCGGTGATCGATCAATAACCAAGGAATGTATATATGAGACCGATATTACAGGAGATATCAGACCCCGATAGGGCAATAGCATCGTAAAGACCCATACGCTTCCACTCAGTTCCCTTGGCTGACATAACACGGTCCACCCAAGAAGAATAGCTGGTGACCTTGGTCGGCCAGGTGCGTAAGTTAGCTAGACAGCAGTCAGCAGTGAACCAGTCGCAGGTGAGGGGAAGGTCATAGGTCACCGGACTGAGGTGTTGAGATAAAAGAATGGCACCTTGTTCCGACCTACCATATAGAGCCAGAACTAATTGTACACCAACAAGGACCAGGGCATCGGTTAGGTCTTTATCAACTAAAGTGGTCCCGTATACCTTCTGAGAAGAGGAAGAATAATCCATGGTATCTGAATAAGAAAAGGGTCGAGATTAGGGTTTTTTCTTTGTAGAAGGAAAGAAACCGGAGATGATTTTAAGAGCGAGTGAAAAATTTCTCAAAAAGAGATCTCTCCTTAAATAGATGTCAATGCACGGTAGTAATTAGGAATAACTCTTCGAATGCACGATTAGAATACATTGGGACTATTTAGTGGTCATAAAGACGTCTCGGTTGAAGGGAAAACCGAATTCAGAAAAAATCATCATTGCATGCACCGGAGACGAGATGATTGAAGTGACATGCGCGGCTGTCATACTGAAATGATGGCTATTTTCGAATACATTAACTCAACAGTCACACTCGAGTTAATGTAGGGACAATTGTTAACACTCAAAAATAATTTAAGTGTTTAGCCGAAATTCAGTGACAGCCGAACTATTCTGGAGCCAAATTTACTCCTAGCCCTCGACTTTAAGAACTTTATTAGCTACTAAGGCCTCTTTCCGAAGTCGTTAGTTAGAGGTACGACTGGGATCCACTCAGATGCAGACGCCTCAACGATCAAGTCAAAAGGGTTTCTAGACCCCTAAAAGCGGCAACGGCCGACAACAACTGAAAACAAGGGCCATTACCCGAGCAAGAGAAGTAGAGGGCGAGAAAATCGGCACCACCTTCCCCATGGTCAGTCATTGAACTTAGTGGGTTACTTGATGACTGACATGGGGGGGCACGCTTGTACAGTTTTTCATCCTTTTTGTATTATAAATAGAAACATTCTTTTGTATATATCACAGACAATTAATCAAACAACTCAAATTTTATCTATCTTTTATATTTTATCCTTATTTTATCTTTTATCCTTTGTTGTACTCAGCTGCATTAATGCTTCCTACCGCTTAGTTTACTAGTACCACCATCCTAACGCTTTCTGGAGTAGTTGGGGAACTCATTGCTGAAAATTAGAGTTTCGTTTCAGCCCCAATCGCTTGAGTTAAGGAATCAATTTGTCTCCCGATTCGATCAGTCGATACAACGGCAGAAGACAGAATACGGGCGAGAACAGAGTAGTGCACTTGTTAAGTGTTGGATTTAATTCCTTAAGGTCGAGGTATTGAATCCAACTTGCTGCACTTTTGCGTCTTCTTATTTTGCTTTTTTGTTTCTAAAGTAATAATACACCATTCTCTTGAAATTCTTTATTCGCCTATAAATGTAATTTATTATTTTTACCAAGTTATCAATTGATACTTCATAGAAATATACATATAGTTACCTTATAAGTGAGCATATATAAATACTTTTTGTAATCAGTGCATAAGACACTAACTGATCCTCTGAAACAAAAGGTGGCTTCTTGGAAGTCAGTGATCCTCTTTGCAGTATAAATCATACTACCAATAATGAGCTGCGTGCATGTTTTGAAAAGAATGTTTTTGGCTGTTTCTTTTTTTTTTTTTTTTGTTGTGTTGTTTAGTTATTAATAGAGAAGTTGGTATGGAATTTAATTATGTCTAATTTGGTTATGAGTCTCTTTCAGAAGTTGTGGAAACTGAAATGATCATCTGTGGAAATTTAAAAGAAAAGTAGAAAGAACAGAGTATTTCCTTAATTTTTCTGATTGTGAAGTTTGGTGTATTTTGATGAATCGTATGGAACGTAGTAAAAAGTTGGAGAAGAAATTCATGTTTGATGCACTTATTATGCGTTCAATGACACTAGCTAGACAGATTCTATATTTTGATACACACATTGCTAAAACAGCATCTAGAAGGAAGCCACTGTGGGATGGCAATTAGGGCGGGGTGGGGTGGGGTGGGGAGCGGCGAAATGTGATTGATAAACTTTGACATGTTAAGATTTTGATCCGTCATGCCTCATCCCGTTTAATATTTTTTTTAAAATTGTCATGCCCGCTTTGTCCTATTTAGTCCTACCCCATTTAACAGTAAAAAAAATTAAAATAAACCATTCCAGTATTCTATTTAATTTTCTTAGCAAGAAAACCCCTTTTTATATTCTTAAAACACCAAGAATCAGTATTAGGGAATACTCTATTTAATATTCTTTAGTAAAACATTGTGTTATTCGCTTTTATATTGAATCAGTGAAAAATTAGCATAAAACAAAATATGCTAAGTAGTGGACATCGTCATATTGCTTTATTATACAATCAAATTTTAACGTTGGATTAAAACACATCACATGGAGAATAACTTAATACCCTCGCGTCCTTCCAATATTGTGTGATGATGATCCAGATTATAGTTCCCCCAATTGCATGGTAATAACTTATTGTACCGAGTGTTTATACCAAGATAATGATGTAAGTGTTAAATATACACATAATATACAATTGTATATTATGTGTATATTACAAACCGAGAAGGATTGGGCCACTGAAGTTCTCGTCCAGCCCAGCCACGGAACAGTGGTGTTTTTGGTATATATTCCCTAGTGTATATATTTGGTATATATTAGACTTATTATTGTACCTTAATTAGTATTGTAATATTACCATAAATGTAAAGTTAATCTCCATATAGAATAGGGATTTAGATATAGAATAGGAAAAGGATTTTCCTATTGTAACTTGTATATATATGTCTTTCATCAATAGGAATAATCAAGAATTTAATTCTTTCGTGGTATCAAGAGTCTAGATTCTTTTCCTTGCTTCCGCTACTCACTCCTTTCTCGTGTTACTCTTGAAATTCGTGACCAAAATCCACCCCCCCCCCCTCTAGTTTTTCAGAAACCCGAGACTTCCTTTCTCCCTAAAATCTTGTCCAAAGTTCGCTCTATTCACCATGACTGATAAGAACACTTTTCATACTGCCCTCACAGTTTCTAACATCAAGAGCGTTCTTCCTATTGTTCTTGACCTAGAAAACGTCCAATATGGGACGTGGGCGGAATTATTCAAGATTCATGCGATGGCTAATCAAGTTCTTCATCACATCATCCCTCCGACTCCTACAACGGGGGATGAGACCACCGAAGATGATGATGTATCAACCAAAGTAAACAATCCAAAATTATGGGTCACGATTGACGCAAAGGTTCTCCAATGGATTTATGCCACAATATTCATGGACCTTTTACAGACGATTATGGAACCCAACTCCACAGCTATGGCAGCTTGAAATCGATTACGTGATATCTTCCAGGATAACAGTCAATCACGCATTGTCGCCCTTGAACAGGAATTTTCTCATATTGCTATGGTGAATTTTCCTAACGTTTCATCTTATTGTAAATGACTCAAGGACTTGGCGGATCAACTTCGCAACGTGGGGGCTCCTGTGAGCAATAATCGTCTCGTCCTACAGATGGTTGTAGGCCTGTCTGAGGCCTATAACGGGGTTGCTTCAATCCTTCGTCAAAGTAACCCCCTTCCGAAATTCTATCAAGCCCGATCCATGCTCACATTGGAAGAAGAGGGTTTGGCTAAAAAGGCATCTATAGGGGCTAGCCCCATCGTCATGATGACTGCGTCCAATTTTCCTCCTTTCGATTCCACCAACTTGAGCCAAAATCGCAACAACGGTGGTGGTAAAAAGGGTCAAAATCGAACAATAACGGCAAGAATTGCGGCGGCAACAACCGGAACAGTGGCAGTTTCTTTGACTATTCATACGTAACTTCGGGCTTTAAGCATACATAAAGATTGAGATCGGATGGCGATGTGTAGGTATCCTCTCTTTTTCCTTGGCTGGTGAACTGACAGCCCCTTGTATAGGTATAGGGTTCCAAACCAGTCACCAGCATCCGCAGACGTGGGACCAGCAGTGGCCCCAATGTAGTGGAAGTGGGCCCGATTTCGGCCCGATCCAGGGCCAATGCAGATACCGAGCGGGCCCCAATTTCGGCCCGGCCAGTCGGTTCTGGTCGGTTCGGGTTTGCACCGATTTTGGGCGAGCGTGATCGAATACTCGAGCCTCTGCCCCCTCAAGACCATCACGCAACGGAACTCACACAAATCGGCATTGAAGCCGCAATGCACACGTTTGGAATGACTCAACCGGACCTGAATTGGTACATGAACACAGGCGCCACTACCCACATGAGATCTGACCAAGGTACTCTCTCGTCTTATTCCAATTTGAGCAGTAATCGTGGTATAATTATTGGTAATGGTAATTTAATTCCAATTAAGGGTTATGGTCATAAAACTTTGTCTGCTCATCCACCACTTGTCTTGAAAAATACCCTCCATGCCCCAAAATTAATTAAAAATTTGGTGTTTGTCCGTAAATTCACCACTGATAATTGGGTATCTATTGATTTTGATCCTTTTTGGTTTTCTGTGAAGGATTTCAAGACGGGGAGTCCTCTCATGAGGTGTGACAGCAGGGGAGATCTTTATCCAATCACACCATGTCTTGGTTTCTCGCGTCAAGTCATGTCATCCACGTTTTCAGCTCTTGCTCCTTCCTTATCGCATGCTCGTCTAGGTTATCCAGGGCCATCTATTTTATGTCTTAGATAAAAATAAACTTATTTCTTGTAAGGATACGCATAGTACTCCGAATTGTCAATCTTGTTCCTTAGGAAAAATTGTTAAGTTACCATTTGTGGATTCTAATTCTACTACTTCAATGTCATTTGATATTATTCATAACGATTTATGAACATCTCATGTTCTTAGTTCATTGGGTCATCGTTATTATGTTCTATTTTTAAATGATTATTCTAAATTTTAATGGACATTTCTAATAGCAAAGAAATCTCAACTTTTTTCCATCTTTCACAAATTTAGAGCTTTCATTATGACCCGATTCGAACGAGAAATAAAAAATATCCAATGTGATAATGGCAAAGAGTATGTCAATGGAAATTTTCGGGAATTTTGTGTTAAAAATGAAATCAATTTTCATTTTTCATGTCCTCGTACGTCTTCATAAAATGGGAAAGCCGAACTCAAAATTTGTACCATTAATAACATTATCCGAACATTCTTGGTTCATACTTCTGTACCCCCGTAGTTTTGGCATCATGCTCTACAAATGACTACTGATATCGTTAACATTCTTCCTTCTAAAGGTTTGACATATTCGTCTCATCTACATATTTTATATAATAAGACTCTTTCGTATTCACATCTTAGGGTATTTGGGTGTTTATGTTATCCACTCTTTTCATCCACCACAATTAACAAACTTCAGGATCGTTCTACTCCTTGTGTATTTTTGGATTATCCATCAAATCACTGTGATTATAAATGTTTTGATTTGTCATCTAATCGAATCATTATTAGTCGTTATGTTATTTTTTATGAGTCCCAATTTCTATTTGCTAAGGTAGAAAGTCTCGTACCTAGTTCGTATAATTTTTTGGATGATGACATTTCCCTTTATATTATTCAGCATTTTTTGGATATGTCCCGCATCCCGATTCTACCGGCGGGCCCACTACCCGATGGTTCTCCCATCACAACGTATCGGGTCCGAAATGGGTCATCTTCCCGGCCAGTTCGGCGATTCCGGCTCAACAACATTTCGATCCGCTTTCTGGGTCCCCAACTACGATTTTAGGCAGCGATGCCCATTATCTGGCGGCGGTCGTCCCGCGTCCCGGTCCTTCCCAAAATTCACCTAATTCATCCCAGAGTCATGGACCAGTCACCCGAGCCCAACGGGGTACTTTTAAACCAAAAAACATTTTAATTTAAATTCTAATATTCTTAAATCACCCTTAACCCGTAATCTTGTGTCTGTTTTAAATGACCCAAATTAGAAAATTGTCATGACCGATGAATATAATGCTCTTATTGATAATAAGACATGTGAGTTGGTACCCCGTTCATTTGGTGTTAATATTATTCGGTCTATGTAGATTTTTTCTCATAAGGAAAATTCTGACGGTTCGTTTGCAAGGCATAAGTGTTATACCCTGTATTTCCAGAGTATATACGTAAGGACGTACGTAGAAAATTTGAAACTTTTGATTTGGCTTGGCCGAATTAAACTTTGTTCACAACACCCGGTTAGAGTCGTTTTTCGACGAAACGTTTTCACAGCTTTCGTAGGGAAAATTCCGGCTATGACATTTCTAATTTTTGCGGATTTTTCCGAGAGACGAAACATTTTGGACCAACAAGAGGGCGACACTTGTCACCCTCTCATTGGAACACCTTGGACGGCATTATGGACGATTTGGGCTTAAGGGAGTAGGTAGGATATTTTGTGTTGGTTGGTGTGGTAGATGGATAAGGTGTACTTGGGTGAATCTTGGCCTTACACTTGTGTAGCACTTGGCTCAATCTTGGCCATTGGTTGGCCTTCACTTGGCCTATAAATACCCATCCCTTTGAAGACTTATTCATCCATTCCTAAATGTTCCTAAGTGTTAAATCTTCTCCCTCCCCTTTGTGTTGAGTTCGGCCAAGAGGCCTCCCCCTCTCCTAGAGGCCTTGGCCGAGGGGTCTACCCCCCCTCCTCGTCGTGTGGCCGTGGGGTACCCCCCCCCCGAGCCTAGTTGCTTTCGTATAATACCCCCCTCTCTTGGTAGAAATACTCTCAAAAGTATTGTTATAATGCCCAAATTACCTTAGCCTTATACCTTGTAGTATTCTAAGGTGATACCTATCTGAAAAGCCCGGATATACTATTATACTTCCGTCGGTCACCAAATCGAAACCACAGGAAAATCTCCCGGGTTTGTTGGAGTAGTAGGTAGAAGTTGGTAAGCACTTCTAAGGGTAGTTTGGCGCGGGTTGGAGGGCTCGGAGTTGGAGCTAACCGCGTGCCCCGGCTCGACTTTATACTTGGATAATTATGGGCTTATCGAGGTAAATATCTTGTCCCCCTATTGTAATTGGAAATTACATGTTGTTAGATTATATTGTTGAAGTATGCTATATATAGTACTGAGCATAGTTATCGGCAATGTCTTGCGACTTAAGCTGAATAAAACTTACGGCAATGTCTTTGCGACTTAAGCCCGAATTTATAGAAGAATCAGGTAATTACATAGGGCAGTATTAAGAGACTTGTGTAGTAGTGCAGTGGAGTAGAATTGTACCCGTTAGGGTTAGATGTATAACCCCCGGTTGGCTTGGTAGCCACCGATAGAGGAGAGATTTACGCTGTTGCGGGAGGTCTTTGAATTTTCTGTAGAATGTTCTACGAAGGGACCTAAATGTTATTAAGCGCCTTGTGGCCTTATAGGTTGAGGTACTACGTGTGGCGCGATCTACTTGGCTTAAAGGAGTAGCGGTTGGAAGTACTTGAGCGTTTTGCTATTAGTCGATAATCGTCGCGAGGTATGTGAACCTCTTCCTATCTCTTCTAGCATGATATGTGTGAACTATGTAGTACGGTAGACGTACATGTGCTAAATGTATTTGATTGGTTTAAAACATAACGTGTTATAACGGCTTTATGGGAAGTTGGTTATATGACTTTATGTTGGTAAGAAAATACTTGTGGTTTTAAAAGGTAATCGATTTGAACTATAAGCGGCTTGTTATGTGTTAATAAAGAACTTGAAGTATTTCAAAGATTTTGAATCATTTCGAAAGAAGAAGTAATACTTGGTTTTTGAAAACTTAAGAGTTATACTAGCTTTATGGGAAGTTAGGTAATAACGGCTTAAGAATGTTTTACTGATTTCGGAAATCAGAATGTGTATCGACAAACCACTGCAGCGTTAATAAAAGGAAATGTTTTGAATAATTAAGTATTATTAAAACCAGTAGAAACTTCCATCTGCATAGAAGCTAAGATGAGACAAAATGATATTTCCTAGATCATGGCTGCTGTAATAAGATTGTTATAAACAAGAATATCCTACTCACATATAAGACTTATGTTTCTCAGATAGTTTAAAGGAGAATTATATTCTTAAATGAATAAGACTATGAACTACGAAACCTTTCTAAAAAAGGCAAACTTGAACATTGGAAATTAGGCAAACTTGAACATTGGAAAAGAATGTGGCTACTTGATTTTACAAAGAGAAGTAATTGAGTTACTTTAAAAAGATAATCACTCTATATACTACGGGTATTGTGTGGTTTTTGTGAAACGATCTTTTAAAGATTTAATGTATGAAGTACTTTGGGGATAGATACCCGAACTTGTTAGCATAAAGTACCTTGTGTGAATAGCTTGATTGTGTTGGTTTGAGATAGCCTTGTAAATACTTTCTTGTTGATGTGATAAGTAAACATGTTAGGATGCTACGTGTGTTAGTATCTTGTGTGATCGTGATGTAAGGGGGTCATTCTTGTTGTGCTTACGTTGTTAAACGTTAAGCCCGTTGTACTATTATTATATCACCTACCCCTTTGACTTATACCGAGGGCTTGCCACCCTTGATGCGGGTCTTACGGCCTATCCGGTCCTCGTGACTACGCGAGCGCGGTAGCTCGGGATTGATCATTCGGGTGTTTAGCCCGACGCGGGGATTCCTATGCGGTCTGTTGAGACTACGCGGTCTTTTGAGACTATGCGGTGCGGGAGCCTAGGCGGATACCGAGGTTAGCCGCCGACGCGGGGTATACCTCAGGTGATGCAGGACCATGATTCGAGAATACCTCATGCGGGTGCTGGGTGACCTATGCGAGCTGCGAGAGTTCGAGGATAGACGCCGCATTGATATTGCGGGCGAGTGGCGGCCGATCGTGTGGTGCGGCAGAAAGACCTCGGGATACGGTTTGTGGTATTTTTGGTGCGTGGGTCTTAGTAGTCGGCTATGCCTTCGCACTTGCCGTCCGCATTTTATTGTGATAACTTTGAGGCGTGAGTCACGACTTGACATATCGCTTATTTATTGTGATCGTAGTTTGGTTATCGCATGTCTCCCGCTTTATATAGACTACTATGATTTCATTTACGATTATTTTCGATTTCACATACTTGGTACTGTTATCGACCTCGCCCGGCTGCGTTCATGCCGCAGTAAAGGTACACGATCGTTGATCCTCGCCTTAGGGTCACGATTCGGCGTTTGGGAAAGCTCCGTTTCTCGGAGGCTTATTCGGGTATAGTCCACTGTCGTTGTAGGTATTTACATTCGTGGTATGGCGGGCCCCGCCCCGCCATTGTTGTCGTATCATTTTCTTAGAGGTGCAGTAATCGTTGTGGGCAGGGTTTGTAAAAAGGATTAAACTGTTCATTTGTAAGAGTTGTTATTTATATATGCCGAAAGGCAAGTTTTCCTCAGATTACTGTTTTGTACTTCATTTGTTTCATGTATGTGTATTATGTTCCGCTGATTACTCTGATGATTGTATCACTAGGGTGCCCGGGGTAAGGCACCAGTCACGGGCCCGGGATCGGGTCGTGACAATAAGGCTCGTCTTGTAGGTGATGGTAAGACTCAGCAGGTTGGTGTAGATTGTGGTGAGACATTTAGCCCGGTGGCCAAGCCGACTACCATTCGCGATGTGCTCGGCTTGGCTCTTTCGAAATCATGGCTCATTCATCAGCTAGACGTGAAGAATGATTTTCTACATGGTGATCTCAAGGAGACAGTGAATATGCATCAGCCCTTGGAGTTTAGGGATACTCGATATCCTCATCATGTCTGTTTGTTGAAGAAGTCCTTGTATAGACTTAAGCAGTCTCCATGAGCTTGGTATAAAAGGTTTGCTGACTATGTTTCGACTATTGAGTTCTCTCATAGCATGTCTGATAATTCATTGTTCATATATTTTCGGGGTTCTTCGATGGCTTATATACTGTTATATGTGGATGATATTATTTTGACTGTCTCTTCTGATATATTACGTCAGTCTATTATGATAATGCTCAGTTCTGAATTTACCATGAAAGACTTAGGGCCATTGAGTTATTTTTTGGGAATTGTTGTCAATCGTCATGCAGGAGGACTGTTCTTATCACAGAGAAAGTATGCAGTTGAGATCATTGAGAGGGCTGGGATGTCATCCTGTAAGTCCACTTCTACTCCAGTTGATACTAAACCCAAGTTGGGTGCTGCAGCTGGCTCCCCCTATGAGGATATGACCCGCTATCGTAGTCTTACAGGGGCCCTTCAGTATCTTACATTCACGCGACCTGATATTACTTATGTCGTTCAGCAGGTGTGTTTATTTATGCATAACCCCAGGATTGAACATATGAATGCGCTCAAACGCATTCTTAAGTACATTCAGGGAACACTTGATTATGGCTTGCATTTGTATCTTTCGTCAACGTCTACGCTTGTCTCCTACACAGATGCTGATTGGGGTAGTTGTCCGGACACCAAACATTATACGTCTGGCTATTGTATGTTTCTTGGAAATAACTTGGTCTTATGGTCTGCAAAACATCAATCCACACTTTCACGTTCGAATGCAGAGGCTGAGTATCGAGGGGTAGCCAATGTGGTCTCTGAGTCATGTTGGTTACGTAATGTTCTTCTAGAGCTGCATTGTCCTATTCAGAAAGCTACCCTAGTGTATTGTGATAATATTAGTGTCATCTACCTTTCTGGTAAGCCAGTTCAGCACCAGCGCACTAAATATATAGAGATGGACATTCACTTTGTTCGAGAAAAGGTAGCTCGAGGACAAGTACGCGTCTTCCATGTCCCTTCCAGATATCAAATTGCAGGCATCTTACAAAGGGTCTTCCATCGGTCCTTTTTGAAGATTTTAGAGACAGTCTTAGTGTACGAAGATCGTCCGCTATGACTACATATGTGTGTTAAATATACACATAATATACAATTATATATTATGTGTATATTACAAACCGAGAAAGATTGGGCCACTGAAGTTCTCGTCCAGCCCAGCCACGGAACAGTGGTGCTTTTGGTATATATTTCCTAGTGTATATTTGTTATATATTAGACTTAGTATTGTACCTTAATTGGTATTGTAATAGTACTATAAATGTAAAGTTAGTCTCCATATAAAATAGGGATTTAGATGTAGAATGGAAAAAGGATTTTCCTATTGTAACTTGTATATATATGTCTTTCATCAATAAGAATAATCAAGAAATTAATTCTTTCATTAAGACACATTTGTTTTTGCATATTCACTTTTTAATACCTTATAACCATGGTTAAATAATGTATGTATTGTTAATTTTTTTTAAGATTAATTATTTAATTAGATGTAATTATCAAATGCGGATAAGTATTTTACTAATACGGGTGTAAACAAGATGTACATTATAGTGTGTAATATAGAACTTTTATGTCCTAGAGATAATCTGTATTAGGATAAAACTTTGAAGAAATACACATTTCATTCAAGAATGTGCCTTTACTCACTTTATGATACCCAATGTTTTCCAACTCAGTGCTTCTTTTATTGTAAGTCCTTGCACATTTCTCCATCTGATTCTTGACCTTTCTCATTAATATACATTCTACTAATGTGTGGTCACTTCCCGTGCCCTACTTGACTATTACTAAAACATTATTTAATATACATTGTCGTTTAAACGAATTGAACAATAGTATGTTCCCTTATACCATTAGGCATGATTTCTAGAGGTGGCTTTGACAGAGAAAATAAAATGGAGCGGAAGTAGTAGTATGGAGTAAGAAATGGAAAGTGAGAAGAATGAGGTTATGGGTGTGTTCCAGGAAAATAAACAGGTCTTTTAAAAATAAGAAAAATGAATTTTCTAATTAAATTAGTCATAACAAGTCTCACATTCAATCAATTACCCCCACCATCACTCAACCCACCCCAACCACCCACTTAACCAATCTCCAACCACTCCTACCACCCCACGCACCCACACCACCCAATTCATCCCTCTCCCCAACCCCCTCCAAAAAAAATTAATTTTTTTTTATCTTTTTTGGATTTCTACACCATCCCCCCTCCCCCTCCCACTGATGTGTACCCCACCACTACTACATTTTTAGGCTAATGCGATGGCTCATATAGGTCTAATGCAACGTCATATGTAGTACTGTTGCATTAGATGTGGCTAATGCAACGGGTTCATGTTATAACAAATCAGGAAATATGCTAATGCAACGGTATTTTGTGGCTGTTGCATTAGATAGGCTAATGCGACGGTGTAAATCATCTAATGCAACGCCAAAGACGACAGTCGCATTAGCCTATCTAATGCAACGACTGTCCAAGGCTAATGCAACGGTCCATTAATTTTTTTATTTTCCCTGTGGAATCCCATTTTTAAACCTCATTCCCTACCTTAAAAAACACTTTTAATCCCCCCAAAACTGAGTAAATCTCTCTCTTTGGGCGATTTCGGTGTGAACAATGTTATTTCCAGAGTTTTGCCATTTCCGGCCAACTCCGGTAACCAATGTGGACGAGACATATCCCATTAGCTTCGTCTCGTTAAGCCCGACATTTCCATACTAACCATCAACGTCGAATCACCCTACATCTCCTCCAATTTCATATCAAAAAATCCCTGTTTTTTGATTTGGTTTTGGCATTTTCCGGCATCCTGGGCGAGAATCGACGGCAGTGGGTTACACCACTGTGACCGCCATCACCTCCCCGTCATTTCTATACCACCCACGCTGTTCGATTCAACCCCAACAGCCACAACACCCAAATCGAAACTTCAACTTTTACCAGAAAATTAGTTGGATGAAAATACCCCTCCGCCATTGTTGAAAGCTTGGTGACTATGTCGTCGAGCACTGGACGACCTCCGTTGGAGGAAGTTCAGGGCTATAACACCACCTTTCCTCCATTAATCAACAACCAACAACACAATATCCCCAATCGATTGCAACCATACACTTCCCCCTCAGCTCGTCGTCGCATTTCCTACCACACCTCGTTGTCGCCTTACCCTTCCCCACTGCTCGTCGTCGCCCTTTTCCACTCGTCATCGCATCCACTTCGTTGAATTGCTCTTCCCTCTTCTCCAAGGTTAGATTATGTTTTACCGTCGTTTTACCTTCTCCTTTCATGTTTTACCATTGTTAATTCAAGGTTAGATTACTGTGAGTGTGATTGAGCATGGAGTGAAAAAATATTTAGGTAGTAATAATCTCATTTAAATGGATTTTATGAATGATTATGGTTAATTATGTTTGGTTTAGACTAAATATTGATTCAGTGCGAGGTTAGGATGACATGTGACTTGCTTGTTATGATTGGTTTAGTTTATATTATGTCTTTCACATGCTTACCTTAGTTAAATTTAGCTTAGTATGAGATTGATATGTATGTTGACATCTATTTTAGAACTTTTTATGTTGTACTCACTGATTTGAAGTAGTGTGGTCTTTAATGATTTGTTTGGCCTTCAATTTGATCATATGATATGATGCCTTATTGCTTTCTGTCAAACTCTTAGTTGCACCAAGATATGTATGTTGATATGTAAATTGCCTAGTTTAGGTAAAAATGGACTCCAAATGCTCATTTGTTCTTGATCTAAGTTGATTTAAGGGTATCTGATTTGTACTTTATTTCCCTGCTTCCCAGTTATAGCATAGCTGGACCACCATAATCCCTATAAATTAAGTTGCTCTATGCACATTTCCAATCATAGAATAATTAAGACTGAATTCTCTCCAAGCAAATAATGTTGCCATAGAGATCCTTTCTTATCAAGCTGAGTCCGAGGGATGGATTTTGAGCATTAATGTGGCTTTTGGTGGCATTGTGCTTTTCATTGAAGGAATTTTCTTCTTGCCTCTACCAGATTATCCCTAGGTTAGAATTTTTTACTTGTAAACTTCCTAAGTTGCTTAATTGTTGTTCATCTTCGCAGGATAATTCTCAAGAAGCTCACTCTTCAAAGGTCTCCAGAGGGCCTCTCTCTAATGGAGAACCAAGGCTCCAGATAGGTCACTCGTGTTGATAGCATGCTGGGTTCGAAGAGTTCTTGAGAAGAAAAATGTTGTTGGCCTTGGAAAGGCTGCTGCTAGGGTTATCGTGGATGCGGATGCTGCAACAAATGTTGTTGGTGCTGTGGATGATTCCTGTGATGTGGCTACAGCTAATGCTTTTGGTGTATTGGTTGCATAAGCAGTTGCATTTGATTGTATTAATGTACCAGCTGCTGCAATCGATGTTGCTGTTGCTGCTTCATTTCTTGGTGCTCCTGATCTTGCTGCTCTGGCTGTTGCGACTGCAGAGGCTACTTGTTCTTCAAAGGATGGGAATGTTATTGCTGATGATGTGAGCACACAGGCCACTGAACATACGGATGATAAAGAGGCGTCTGAGAATTTTACAACTGATGGCTCTGTTCTTGAGTCCGTCGTTCATAAATATGCAGCACCTGCTAATGGTGCTCCCAAGGATGGGGTTGTGTTGCTGATGTTGTGTGCTTACAGGCCAGTGATACTAGTGTTGCAGACGCAGATGCAGAGACTGAATCTGCTGGTGATACTTATGCTAAATTTGTTATATATATGGAGATACTTTTGTGAACAATTATTTTGTAATATGTCCTATAGGGTCTAATATTGTAATATCATACTTTTTATGTCAATGACAATCCTTTTTTATTATTATCTTTCTCTTTTTATTATTTATTTTGTCATTTTGTAATATTGTGAGCTAATCCTTTTGTAATATTGTACATTTTGTAATTTGTGAACAATCTAGCAATCAAACAGGTGCACATCTAATGCGACGGTTGTACTAGGTCGTCACATTAGGTGATGAGCCGTTGCATTTAGGTGGCTCACAATCCTCTCAAACCAGTCGCATATCTAATGCGACGGCTGTACCTGTCCGTCACATTAGGAGAATGAGCCGTTGCATTAGATATGCAGCTAATGTGACGGCTAAATACAGTTGTTGCATTAGGTGCATATCTAATGCGACACCTGTAACAACCGTCACAATAGGGCCCTTTTGCCGTCGCATTAGGTCTAATGCAACGCCATCGGATGCAACGACTCCTTGTCGTTGCATTAGACCTAATGCGACGACAAAAGGGCCCTATTGCGACGATTTTGAGGCGTCGCATTAGGCCAGAAATGTAGTAGTGCACCCCCACCACCCTTCGAATTTTTTTAATGTTTTTTAAAAAAAAATTAAAAGTTTTTTCTTTTGTATTTTACAACATCCCCGTGTGACCCCTCCCTCCGACCCCACCACCCCTGTAAAAAAATTAATTCTTTTTTGTAAAAAAAAAGATTTTTTAAGAGTTTGTTTTTCAAAAAATTCTCACCCAAGCCCCGCTAACCCACCCACCACCCAACCAAATCCCTCGAACGCACTTCATATTCACCCACCCCAACCCCACCCACCTCCTCCCTAATTTTCTATTAATTCATATAATTTATTTTAATTTTATAATATTTTTATAAAAAATTAAAAATTAGTGTGGTTAAATTTGATGTGGGTGGGTAGTGGTTGGCCGAGGGGAAGGGGTGGGTGTCGGTGGGGGTGGGGTAGGGGTGGGTGAAGATGAAGCTTGAGGGCGCGCGGTGGTTTGGAATAGGGGTGGGTGAAGATGAAGTGCGTTCGAGGATGGTGGTCGGGTAGGGTGGGATTTGGTTGGGTCGTGGGCATTGGCGGATAGACTATAAACATGGTGGTGCAATTGCACCACCAGTTTTTTTTAATTTTTTTACTAAGCACTCATTTTATGTTAGCTTTTGAGATCTTTTACACCAGGTAATGAATGAATATGAATGTTTGTCTTTGCAGTGTTAATGAGCTTCTATAAGTGCAGTAGTTTGCACTGTTATTACAAGCTTCTTATTATTTAATACCCCGCGCATAGCGGGAGCTTAGTGCACCGGGCTGCCGTTCTTCTTTCTTTATTTTTTTTTTAAAAATTTCTGCATAATTGTAAGCAGTTTTGTCTATGCTACCATTGCAGTTTTCTTTTGCGTGGCAGCTCTTGCAATTACAAGGTCTCTACATCATGTTGATAAGCACCATCTTTATTTAACTTGTTGTTTATTTTCTCATTTAACTTGCTGTCCAGATTTGGGCATTGGTTGTTGGTAAGAAAACTGAAATGCGTACATTGCCTCGCAATTTTTTTTTTTTGGTGGGGGCTTTGGTGAGTATTTTCCGAAAAATGTTTTCTACTAACTAATCGAACATGAGAAAGTAAGTAAGAAATTCACTTATTTTCCAAAAACATATTTTCCTGAAAAATAAATATTTTTGGTGGAAAACATTTTCCTCATTACCAAACACACCCTATGTTTGACGGATGTAATGTGAACCATTACTTGATCTTAAATGGGCATGTATGACTTAGTTAGGACTTTTCCTCGCAAAATATTAAACTTAAAATAGTGGCATTTGCATGCTTTTTGAAATTGTATCTGCATTTCCCTCATCATCTGCCTATTCGATCCGAAGGGTATAAATTCATCCCTCTTATCAAACTTTTCATAACATAACCACCTCAAACATCTCACATTGTCAAAGGATACTTAGAATTAATGTACAAGATGTTTTCCACATCCACTTCTCTTTTCTTGCAGCCTAGAGCTAGGTGAAGTTTTTTCCATCAATTAAACTTATTTCTTTTCTCTTTTGTGCCTTTTATAGCTATATATCTTACTGTTTGCTCTATAAATATCACTTTAATTTGAGTAATAGATCATGTTCTTCTTTCACATATGCAGTTTGAAAGTGCAAAGAGAGGAAATTGGTACGTGAGTATTGAAGTGAATCGTTTGTTTTTACATTTTTTTCTTTACATGTGTTGATAGCTACTTGATGAACTAGAAAAACAAATACATGCAGCGACTACAGGTAACTATTATTCAACAAGAGTAGCCCGCAACCCAAATTTGGAGAAGTTGCAAACTAACTATTTGTTTCCTGAGGTTAGTATCTCTGTCGTGGATTTTCATGCTTGTGCTTCTTTATCCTTTTATTTTAATTCTTCCTAAAATTACATGAGATACCTCATGTTCAATGCTTTGCCTTGAGCCGAGGGTCTCCCGGAAACAGTCGCTCTACCTATCAAGGTGGAGGTGATGTCTGTGTACATTCTACCCTCTCCAGACTCACATTGTGAAATTTCACTGGGTATGTTATTGTTGTTGTCGTCGGTTTTTGTATATGTTTTAAGAAAAACATTTAATACTTAATTAATAGTACTATTATTAATCATAAGATTCTTAGTCCCACTACTATTTATATTGTCTTAAGCGTTGTTTTACTTTAAAAAAACTCTACTAATTAGAGTAGGATATCTAACTTTGGAAAAATAAGTAATGTAATTACTTCTTTTTATTCTAAAATATATCAAATATTTTGAAACAAATAAAGTTTTCGAAAAATAAACTTATATTTGGGCCTTTAAGTTTTCATGAACCTTGTTAGCTTTTGACCAAAGTTTAGTGAAAGAATGTGAAGACAAGTGTGAGTCTAGAATAATACTGTACTAGTATAAATTGCATGTGGTTTGGATATTCTGATCTTTTGCTAAGTGATGTTATAAATTTTTTCACAGATCTTAGAGAGGGAGCTTAAGCATGTGGAGAAGTACCCAAATGCTAAAGTAATAAGCCTTGGAGTTGGTGACACCACACAGCCATTACCCCAACCTGTAGCCTTGACCATGTCTAATGTGCGTAAGATATATAATCAACTACTACTCTAGCTACTTTGCCCGGAGATGCTATGTGAATATATTATACACCCTCCGTCTCAATTTAAATGTCTTATTTTTCTTTTTTATTTGTTCCAATAAAGTATTTCTTTTATATTTAATAAGTTGATATTTCAAATATTTTATTTGACAAATTTAAAATCACACAAAATTCAAATGACATTTTAATACATTAATTTAGGACCAAAAGATTCAAAAATATTCTTTTATTCTTTAAATTTTGTGTTAGATACTTAAATTGAGACGGAGTGAGTCTATTAAAAAGAATAAAGAATTTTTTTTCTTATTACTTACTTAATGGTTGTTGACAGATTAACAATATTACCCCTATTTTGAACATACTTATTCCAAAATCCCCTTTAAATATGAAAAATGTCTAAAGAATATACTGATGGTGTAATGTATTCTTTCACCATCAATGTATAGTAACATTTTATAATAGGTTATTTACCATTTATGGAAGGTTATTATATTAATTACTTTGATAAAGTTTAATTATATGTCATTACTTTTTAAATAACCTATTTATATAAATAAAAGGCGAATTCAATTAAAGTTTATGAGTTTTTATAACGATTCAAAGTTAATCTGCGATAATAATTGAGTTCACAGTTAACTATTTATAATTAATTAGTGATTTTTTTAAAACACACATATGCAAAGGTTCAAAATCTATTATTCATATTTATTTAATAATTTTTAATACATATACATAACCTAAGTAAAAATTTATGAAATCAAATGAACTCATAGCTTACTCATTGGAACGCCCCCATATAGATTATCTAGGCAAAAGTTATCCCCGAGTTTGCACACTAGATCCGCGTTTGACCAACAACAAAATTTGAAACGTACAATATTTTTCATATATGTTCAGTGATTGATAGTTTTCATTTGCAGTATGCACGTGGTCTTTCAACACCTCAAGGATATACTGGCTACGGACTGGAACAAGGGAACAAGGTGAGCCATGCATATTCTTTCTTTTTTTCTTTTATGAGCTCCCTTTTTCTTGTTCCAAAAGGTGGAATCTCCCACCCGAGAAACCTCCACGCTCCGGCCCGATAGAGTTGGTGGAGGAGTTAAATCATGGTGACTTAGTTGATTGACTAGACCTGTGCCACACCGCGCACAAGAAGCCCCTCATTTTTTTTTTGAGGTTAACTCCCACAATGCCGCTTGCGGGACTCGATTCTTGATCACTTATTCCAAACTTCACCCTTGGAATCAACTAAACTGCCCATGCCGACAGCTCCCTTTTTCTTGTTGCATACAAAGAAGTATGCACACAATGTAATTTTGTCAAACTGAATTTCACAGGAACTAAGAAGAGCAATTGCAGAAACATTATATAAAGATCTTTCAGTAGAAGAAACTGAGGTATTTGTATCTGATGGTGCACAGTGTGATCTCTCAAGAGTTCAGGTATCTAAATTACTATCCCACACTCCCCACTCGTCACGTTAACAGTATGTAATATAAAGTGTACCTAGAAAAATAGAAAATGACTTCTTTGACATGTCTACTAATGACACAGTAAGTCCTGTTTAATGTTTATGTTCCTTATTTATCCTTCATTTGCAGCTCCTTCTGGGTTCCAATGTGTCAATTGCTGTGCAGGATCCATCATTTCCAGTGAGTTATTCTTCCCCTTAGTTTTCTTCCCACCCCCATAAAGAAAAACAATGAAGAAGTTGTTAAATAAATTTGTTTTAACTTACCCTAACAATGTAAAGAATAATTCTTGCGGTGTCGGTGTATTTCACGTGTTGTAACAAATAACTAATTGCTTTGGTTTTAGGTTACTAATCTCAATTTCTGTGGATAATTATCTCTAGCTAGCTAGTTATCATTTAGGTGGGCCCGATAGCGTAAAAAAGGGAAACTAACTGAAATAACCCCAAAAATAAAATAATTATCCGCCCCATACACCTTTTAAACTAATTACCCGCCGTATCCCTTCGCCCAAAACTATTTACCTGACATGCCCCTCGCCCAAACCCCTTCGATACCATTACAGTATATTTATATATCATAATGGTATCATGGAGGACTAAGAGAAGGACTGAAGTCGTCATCTATGATACCATCTCAGTATTTATATACCACGATGACATCATGATCCTAATGAGTGTTTCATTGAAGGACTGAAGCAGTTTTTCATGATACCATCACAATATATGTATATAAGACAATGATATCATAAAGTTTTTTTTCGAGAAAAGTGTGTCTTTTTAATAAACGAACATGATCATCAATGTTATACCATCTCAGTATATTTATATACCAGAATGATATCATGGCTCAGTGTATTTATATATTATGTTGGTATCATAACTGGGAGGGAGCTAATTTTTTCTGGTGAGTACAAAAGTAATGGAAGTATGGGCGGGTAATTAATTTGGTTTGAGGGGGCATGGACGTTTTTTCCCCTTAAAAACCAAAAGAATTGCGCTGAAGTTTCCTGTTTTTCAACATTAAGGGAGTTGAAGAATCGGAGGCTTAAGAAATTCACCTAGTAATTCAATTTTGTGGACCTAAACAGGGATATATAGATTCAAGTGTCATTATGGGGCAGAGTGGTGATTTGAAGAATGAGTCGGGAAGATATGGAAATATAAAGTACATGAAGTGCAGCCCAGAGAATGATTTCTTCCCAGATTTGTCCAAAACTGCAAGAACAGATGTTATCTTCTTCTGCTCTCCGAACAATCCCACTGGTCATGCAGCATCAAGGAAGCAATTGCAGCAACTTGTGGACTTTGCACAAGTAAATGGTTCAATTATCGTTTATGACGCTGCGTATGCTGCTTATGTTTCTGACTCGAGCCCGAAATCTATTTATGAGATCCCTGGTTCCAGAAAGGTAATTAATTGATGAAATTTGTTCCTATTCACTTACCTCCATGTTCACACATATATATATATATATATATCCAACTTGAGGACTGTTCATGCTTGTCCAACAAATAAATTATCTTTGTTTCTAGACATATAACTTAGAAATTCATCTACATTGCAGGTTGCCATTGAGATCTCATCCTTCTCAAAGATTGCTGGCTTCACAGGTGTCCGTCTGGGATGGACTGTAGTGCCTAAGGAACTTCTCTATTTAAATGGATTTCCTGTTATACACGATTACAATCGCATTATATGTACGAGCTTTAATGGTGCTTCCAACATAGCTCAGGCTGGTGGATTGGCTTGCCTCTCCAGGGAGGGTTTCCAGGAGGTTATGTCTAAGGTAGAATACTACAAGGAGAACGTGAAGATTTTAGTTGACACTTTCACTTCGCTGGGGTTAAGAGTTTATGGAGGTAGCAATGCGCCTTATGTTTGGGTACATTTCCCAGGTTCCAAATCATGGGATGTGTTCAATTGGATTCTTGACAGGACTCACATCATTACTGTCCCTGGAATTGGATTTGGTCCAAGTGGTGAAGGTTACATAAGGGTTTCTGCTTTTGGAAGCAGAGAGAGCATCTTGGAAGCATCTAAAAGACTCACAACCTTACTTTAATCGCTACACAATAACACAAATACATACTACTCATACTTGCTTTCATTCTCATGTTTTATACACTTCCAGTTGTTTGCCATCTAATAAATAGTTTACTGATTCCTTTATTTGTTGTTCGCTCAATTACCATTACTTTAATGGGTGGCGGATCCAGACAACAAAATCACATACGAAAGTAATAATTTTTTGTGTAACAATTTTTATTTTTTTTATGCCTCGAAAGCAAAAAAAAAAAAAAAACTGATGGTAGTGCATCCGCCACTGTACACATGTGATTTGAACAGCAACTACATGAAGACGATTTTCACATATTACACCGGCATCCGTTCTGTCTGAAGAGTTTGCTATCCTATCCACTACATTGCTACTGGCAGTTGTTAGAATGAATAGCAAGTCAATTCATTTTCAACTAACGACAAATGCAATCATCTACCGTAACATGTAATCTCGTGGAATTGAAATAGTCTAGTACCATGGAAACACAAGTTTATATACTCCTCCGTCCCAATTAGACTTTTGATTCTTCTGGTCTTAAATTAAAGATGTGTGAGGTCTTTAAAATTTTGTGGTGTTAGACTTACCTTGGGATTGAAAAATTTACTAAATATAGAAAGAGACACTATTTTTGAGAGACCAAAAAGGAAGGTAAAACACTTAAAATGTCACGATCCAAACCAAAGGGCCGCGACGGGCACCCGTATCTCACCCGCCGGGTACCCCAAATCACATCATCACCGTATAATCACAATAAGCACGGACTAAGCCGAAAAATATTATGGAAGCTCTTGACCAGAAAACCGACTTATACATATATACATGTCGGCCAAGGCCGACAAGGTCATACAAAACCATTATCCACAAGACATCTGTCTACAAGCCTCTAAAAAGTATACGACATCAAAATATCATACCAAGACTAGACTACAACTTTGGAACAAATAGAGTGCTCCAACATCAGCTGAACCAGCAACCTACCAGCATGAACCATTGTCGCACCCGATTTTGAACTCTCAGGCTTGAATGCACGACGGAATGGTTATCCCTCCAAAAAAAAATGTAAATGTTAAGGGAGTCGCCACCTAATTAATTTGGTGAATTAGAACACCTAAACGCCAACCGATTAAAGTCAACATTAAATCCATTTAATGATCTGTGAAACTTGATAAGATTTTGGGTAAGGGTTCTTTATTATTCTAAAGGGAAGGGTTTAGGCATCCTTTAGAATCCGCTAACTTACGGTTGTCCGTTCAAACCTAGGTTAATTATTATGTTAAATGAATGCATGTTTTAAAAATATTTTAAGTAAAAGATATTTACAAGTATGTAAAATATATGTATATTTAACAATGTAAGGATTTATGATATTTATTTCACAAGAATATATACCTAAGATGGAAGTAACATTATTTGGAATATATAAAATCGTTGTAAAAATATATGTATTATTAGCATAGTATGAAAGGAAAGAGTAATGCGAAAATTGATTTCCATGAGAGGATGCACTTAACAACATAAAGTGACCTAGCGTGGTTTGTAAAAAAGAGCGAGGTTAATTAAAATACGCACGTAATCACAAAAAAAATTGATTTTTGACATGATATATGAAGTGTTTATTATATGATGTTAATAACGAGCCCGTGAGAATATGTGTCTCTTTTGTTATGAAAAATGATGTCTTAGTTACATAATATAGGTAAATGATAGTTAAATTATCTCCTAATTTAGCCCTATGTGACAAACCTAGAATAAGCAAGTGAGGATGAGTTCATATTTTAAAACTACCCTCCCAATCTATTCAAAGGTTAATAGAGTTAGTATCCTATTAATTACTAAATGAGCGAATAAAATTACAGCAACAAATAAGTAAATAAACAAATAAATGAAGGATGAAATTAGAGAGTTGATGTAGTGTTTGGGGCGGATAACGACGTCATTCCATCCTATTGTTGTTTGAAAGTTCCGAGGCAAGGATGCAGACGCCGACGTGGGAATCATAAGGAGTCTCATAATGAAACTTGTGGTTGCTCCCAATACATCTCATGTAAAAAAAAAAAGGATTAATATATATCCTAAACCTTGTCAAATAATAAAGAAACATTGAGATAAAATTTAAATTACTATTATATAAGCATGCAAGAGTATTTTATTTAGACCAACAAGGCTGATATACACTAAATATTCGAAGTACATGTGATATACTTGATGTATGCAGGTGTATATGCAAATGGGAAGAGGGACTGGATACACTTAATCACGCGTAGGAATGAAGAGACAATCTCATTCATTTTTCTTTTACACAAGGAGATAGGTATGAATTTGTCTCTAAAACTAGACGAGGGTTAATGTGTACTAATCGTACAAGAGCACACACATATTAAGACGAACGGCATACTTCATGATGTTAGGAAGATTAACTTTATATTAATGACTAAAAATAGATTCCAGTCCATTCATAAACAAGTCCATACTGTGTGCTCTTTGTACTTACATTCCGAGAATGGTAAGCTTGCATACATTTAGAACACAATAAAATCAAGTCCTAATTCAATCACACACAGAGACAGGTGCAGATTCTCCCTAATTCAACTGGGGAACACAAATATTTAGATTTAGGTTCTAAATAAGAACATAAGGGACTTTGCATTTATTTCAACCAGGATATACATTAACACAAGGCCAATTAACATACCCCATATGGTTGAAGGAACATGTCTCAACCAAACACTCCAGGGAGGAGCAATTTATCAAGGATCATAGTTATGCCTCATTGTATATGCAGACTTCCCTAGCTAATACAGGGGTCATGTTGTCAAACAGAGGCGACAAAAGGGGATATCCTATGCAAGACTAAAAGATGAGGAATTATTCAAAATGAACACACATCTTAACAAAGTGTTTGAAAGAAATAGATTAATAAACAAGGCAAAACCAGGGTCATTACCCAGTTTACAATCTCAGCCATTTGCAGCAAACCTACTCATATAAAAGCTAATTTATGGGTGCAAGAAACATGTATATGTATTCTCAACAAACAATCTGGACATGGTCAAGCTAAACGGCAAAGACATAATGAACATATGCTCCTGATAGGCAATTTAGACATGTATATATGCAATTAACCAAAGAGTATAAGCATAAGACACTCATGTTCATCGTGAAGTATACAATTCCACTTCACAATGATGTTATTACAATTCCTACACAATGCAAACTTTAACTAACCCAAATGATGAAAACAGAGTACAACATATATCTTATGATAGAGATCAAACTCGTATAGTTAGCTTAGGAGTTAAATAAATTAGCCATCTTAAGAGATGAGAAAGTGAAAATTTTATTTTAAAATTAAAATGTTTGTTACTTTATCGGGATGATAACACGACACTGTAAATCATGTATCCTGATCCTAGTAACATTTTTTGATTGGAGGTCGGTCTTAAGTTATTGAAATACAATAATGATATTTTAGAAAATAAGTAAAGATTTTAAATCTTTTGGATATAGGCACATAAATACACATACACATAGACACACATAATCATTTTCATGTTGTTATTTCCAGGAGCGCGTCGGCTTAATTTGAAGATTTGGGATTAGACCTCGTAATCCCTTTTACTTCCCACTAACTATATGCTAGGAGAAGTATTTATTTATAGAGAGAGTTACAAGAAACAGTGTGTGTCGTGAGTTTTAGTTTTAACAGTTCATACATGATTAATACCGCGCTCTTGAAGTAATATGCCAAGCACCTTGATTTAACTAATCATATAAGGCAATGAAATTTCATACAGATTTGCCGCTATCCATATTGCACATAGAGGATTCATAGCTAGTTTTAACATAATGAATCAGCTAGTTCCATGCCATTCCAGAATTTGTACATTCAATGGTTTCAATATGATGAACATTTAATATGCACAAACGACTGTTATAATACCAGTAATGACCATAGATAACAAGCATTAGTAATACCACTCAGTCGACCCTATAACCCGGACGATAAACACTATATTCAACCATATATAAAGATACCAACAACTGTTAGTGAAGCTCATCTGAGGCGACGGCGAGCATACCTACAAATCGTCAAAGAAGAGTTTCAGTAACTTGCTTGCGAGGATGAGAAGGAAGTAAAAACTGTACCGACAAGAAAGTGTCTTTAGAGCCACTCTGTCCGTCCCCCTCCTTCCCCCACGAGAGGTGTATTTATAGTTGAAATTATGGGTTCAAATTCCTCTAATTGAGGACCGAATCGGCCAAATAAGGAAAATAAACGTTGGGTTTTAGAAAAGTTTGTGAATCGCCTAAAATTGGTAATGGAATATGATTTCTATACTCAAATCCTCTGAAAATATACGGAATCGGATCTTGTGAACTTTGATTTAGATTTCCTTTGATAGTATGAAAGTTGTAGTTGTTTTACTTTGAATTTCCATCTAAGAACGATAAACTCTACGATTCTACAAGGAAGGTAAAGACGGGGACCGAATTTCTCGGCGAGAAATCCGGTCTGAAACGCGACTGAAGGATTTAGGGGGGAGATTGGGGTTCATTTAGGGTTTTTGGAATGTTTGGAGGATGAAGAAGGGTGTGATATTCTGGATGTTTAATGGGATGGGCTGATTTGGGGTGAGTTGGGTCGCGGTTAGGAATTGGTGTGGGCTTTGGACGAAAAATAAGGCTTGTGGGTTTAATTTGGGTATTAGTTTTTTTGGGTGTTAGAGTTTTAATGGGGTTTAAATTATAAATTATTTTAAATATTATTATATAAAAAAAAAATGCCGACGTGTTATATAATTAGTGCTTAATACAACGCTATTATTAAATTGATTATTTACATGTATATGCTTATAGATGTGTGTATTATTATTACTTAACGTTATTTCGCGGTGTTTAGAAAATTAGTTTAATTTGTTGATTATTAATCGAAGGGGAGGGACAAAATTGACTGTCAACAGTTGTCCCTCTTTGTATGGAGAGGATGAAAGAGTCTTCAGACAAAGACGTTGACTTATAGCCAATTTTTGTCTCAGAATTAAAAATGCTGGGCAATTGAGACAGAGCTGACGCGAATTCAAAATTTGTCCCGGGTCGAGTTACGACGACACTGGATTATTGGAGAGTGGACCGACGGCAGGTCGTTACGCCACTTTGTTGGAAAATCGGCCCAACAAATTGCCCCGACTCGCTGTAAGATAAAAACCCGTGCTCCTGCATGCTAATTGCTAAAGCTCAAGAAAAAGTTAGCGCATAACTGTCAAAACAAAACAATGTAAGAATGTGAATTTTGTGTTGTGGTTGTAGTCTAATTGTATATACTATGTAATGAAATGATGTGATGGTATGTCGTCTTGTATGGATGAAATGAAAATAACGTCTTGTATGGACGTTATGCAAATGACGTCTTGTATGGACGTTATGCATATGACATCTTGTATGGAAATGACCCCTTGTATGGGTGAAACGCAAATGACGCCTTCTATAATATATGTAACCCCTGTCTGATTTCAAATCCTTGTTGAAAACATTCGTTAAAGATATTATATATTGAGAAAATATACTTATATATGTTAGTAGAAAATTGTGTCGATCTTTGAATAGCAACACGTTGTGAAACATAGCGAACATCCTTATTTGAAATTGGCGATATGTTCTCCCATTATTCTCGGTGCTCCTTTGCAGTGAAATTCTTTAAAATTTTGTCCCAGTTTCGAGACATTGAACCCTCTGTGAAGGTTAGCCATGTTCATTAGTACCTTCTGCAGGGAACCCCTTAATTTTGTCCCAGTTTCTGACGAAAGGGACGGTCGATTTTTTTCCAACACATGGAATCGCATTTGAACGATGTATTTCTGTGGCGAAGCTCATAAAAATTTGTCCCAGTTTGATATAGACGTGTACTAAACCTTAGACGGATGAGATCCTTATGTCGTTTCTTTCCTGTGGCGAGCACAAATTGTCGATTTACGGCGGTGAAGCGGAGTCTGATATATGTCGTTCATCTGTCTTGTTTGTATGACCGGATGGGGTACCGCTCACTACAAATGCCAAATGAGGAGAAAGAAAATTTCCTAATGGTGTGATCGAGATCGATGTAGGCCGCCTACGTATCCACCAAAGGAATCAGGTCAAACGTAGTACGCTACAGACAAGACTTAAAAATTTTAAAGACGGGACCGAGGCCTATGTGGCCTCCTACGTATCCGCCAAGGGAATCCGCCAAAGGGAATCAGGTCACACGTAGTTTCGATTACGAACAAAGTAATTGGGCTTTTCTAGAAATGAGACCGAAGCCAATATGGCCGCCTACGTATCACGCCAAGGGAATCAAGTCAAAAGTAGTTCAAATTACAAATGAATGGAAATTACATGGAAAATAAAGCACTCTAAATGTAGTATCTCTTCACTGCATCTGCGTTGATGGCTCTCGGCCACACTTCGTCGTCCATTTCAGCTAAGATGAGGGCCCCTCCTGTAAGCACTCGGTGAACCATGTAAGGCCCTTGCCAATTGAGTGCGAATTTCCCTTTCGCCTCACTTTGATTAGGGAATAAACGTTTCAGCACCATCGGTAGGAAAGAGATCACCGGAGTATAGCACAAGATCGCCTTTTCTTGCTGCCATGGGGTCGACCTGACCTGTGAACAAGTTAAACCCAATGGGAACCAAAAAACGGGGGTACCGCATTGGGCAGAAGACGATCCAAAAAGCGAAGGCTCACCCAGCTGAAGGAAGGGGGTGAGATAGGCAAGAGGTAGCTTGCTTCCAAGCCGGCCCGGTCGCAAGGAATCAAGAGATCTTTGTCGGTGCTGACTTGGATCTCGGGTGCTTGAAATGGAGTGATTAGATTGATTTCTTTCCTTATGTGGGTTTGCCTCACTTTCGTAGTCTCTCATGCAATTCATCCCTACCCTATCGTAGGAAATTGCGTAGGAAAAGGAGTCCCGTACCCTTCTAATCGTAGAAGGTGCATTTCCTTCAACCTTTATGTTTTTCAACTTGAACAGCTTTTCCACAGCAAGGAATTATTTTTTTTTAGCTGTCCTGGTTGGAAGTCTCTTGGTCGTACCTTTTTTATTAAAAGCTCTGGCCATTCTGTTCTAGTAAAGTTGTCCGTGACAGACTGCATTCATTCGTTTCTCATCAATAAGCATCAATTGTTCGTACCTACTCTGTATCCATTTGGCTTCGTTTAGTTCGGCTTTCTGGATGATTCTTAAGGATGGTATTTCTACCTCCGTCGGCAGTACATCTTTTGTTCCAAGAGATACGGTGTTGCTCCTGTGGAGGTCCGGATTGTAGTACGGTAACCTAAGAGGGCGAAATGCAAATTTTCATGTCAATGCTTGTAGTTATCTATCATTTTCCTCAGTATCCTCTTGATGTTGTTGTTGGCCGCTTCGACTGCTCCATTTATTTGTGGTCGATATGGAGTAGAGTTGCGATGAGTGATCCTGAACTTCTCACACATTTCGTTCATCAGACCACTATTGAGATTGGATCCGTTATCGGTTATGATTAACTCTGAAATTCCAAACCGACAGATGATGTTGTGGTGAACAAAATCCACTACTACTTTCTTGGTCACGGACTTGTACGATGATGCTTCTACCCATTTTGTAAAGTAATCGATCGTCACTAGGATAAACCTGTGTCCATTTGACGCTGCCGGCTCAATAGGACCGATGACGTCCATGCCCCAAGCTGCGAATGGCCATGGAGAACTCGTGACATTGAGCTCATTTGGCGGCACGTGAATTAAATCGCCATGGATCTGGCATTGATGACGCTTTTGCACGAAACGGATGCAATCTGTTTCCATTGTCATCCATTGTTTCCATTGTCATCCAGAAGTAGCCTCCTCATAGTATCTTTTTCGCTAGCGTGAAACCGTTCATATGGGGTCCGCACATACCCCCATGTATCTCTTCTAATAATTTGTTTGCTTCTTGGGTGTCAAGACATCTTAACAAACCCAAATCCGGAGTTCTCTGATAAAGGACATCGCCGCTCAGGAAGAAATGGTTTGCTAACCTCCGAAGAGTCTTCTTCTGTATGTTGGTCATGCCTTCCGGGTACTCGTCTGCCTTGAGATACCTCTTGATTTCGTCATACCAAGGTTTGCCTTCTGATTCTTCTGAGAACAATAGGTTGGCTGCTCTAGCACATCTACTTTGATTGGGTCAATATAGTTCTTGTCTGGATGTTGAATCATAGAGGACAAAGTTGCTAAAGCGTCGGCAAACTCATTTTGAGCCCTCGGAGTATGCCTGAACTCTATCTTAACGAACCTTTTGCGCAATTCTTTCATGCAGTGTAGGTAAGGAAGTATCTTCATATTCTTGGTGGCCCATTCGCCTTGCACTTGGTGAATCAACAAGTCCGAATCTCCTACGACCAGCAACTCTTGTATGTTCATGTCGATAGCCATTCGGAGTCCCAGTATGCAAGCCTCATATTCTGCCATATTATTGGTGCACGGGAATCTGAGCTTTGCTGATATTGGGTAGTGTTGTCCTGTTTCTGATACCAAAATCGCTCCGATACCTACTCCTTTGAAATTCGCGGCGCCATCGAAGAACATTCTCCAACCTGGGTACTCTTCTAAGATGTCTTCTCCTACAAACATCAATTCTTCATCTGTTAAGTAGGTCATGAGAATATATTCTCGTCTAGGATTCTCCGCGAGATGATCTGCTAACGTTTGCCCCTTGGCTGTCTTTTGGGTGACATATACGATGTCGAATTCACTTAAAAGGATCTGCCATTTTGCAAGTTTTCCAGTAGGCATGGGCTTCTGAAAGATATACTTGAGCGGGTCCATCCTCGAAATGAGGTAGGTGGTGTATGCGGATAAATAGTGTCTGAATTTTTGTGCGACCCAAGTCAATGCGCAGCAGGTGCGTTCCAGCATTGTGTAACGAGCTTCATAAGGCGTGAACTTTTTACTCAAGTAGTATATTGCTTGTTCCTTCCTTCCCGTCTCATCATGTTGCCCCAACAGAACGCATCTTCCAATACGGATAAGTATAACAGCAAAGGCCTCCCGGGTTCTGGAGGCACCAAGACCGACGGATTTGACAGATACTCTTTGATTTTATCAAGAGCTTGTTGGCACTTCATTGTCCACTTAGTGGCAGCGTCCTTCTTTAGTAATTTGAATATTGATTCGCATATCACTGTTGATTGTGCTATGAACCTGCTGATATAATTCAAGCGACCGAGAAAACTCATCACCTCTTTGCGACGTTTCGGAGGAGGTAGTCCCTGAATGGCCATCCAACTCTATTCCCCTTCTGCTCACGATTAAACCCAATAATTTATCCCGCTGGAACGCCGAAGGAATATTTTGCCGGATTCAACTTCAGGTTATATTGCCTCAACCGCTCAAAAAACTTCTTCAAATGGACCAAATGGTCTGTAGCCCTCCGTGACTTGATGATGACGTCATCCACGTAGACTTCAATTTTCTTATGGATCATATCATGAAAAATGGTAGTCATGGCTCTCATGTAAGTGGCACCTGCGTTTTTAAGTCCAAACGGCATGACTCGATAATAATATACCCCCCACGGAGTAGTGAACGCGATCTTCTCTGCATCTTCTTCGTTCATTAAGATCTGATGGTACCCAGCGAAACAATCGACAAATGACTGCAACTCATGCTTCGCACAATTGTCGATGAGTATATGGATGTTCCGAAGAGGAAAATCATCTTTAGGGCTTGCCTTGTTGAGATCCCTGTAATCGACACAAACTCGTATCTTACCATTCTTCTTTGTTACTGGCACAATATTGGCTAACCAAGTAGGGTACCTTGCTACCCGAATAACCTTTGCGTCCAATTGTTTGGAGATCTCCTCCTTGACTTTCAAACTCTGATCCGGCTTGATTTTCCTCGGTTTTTGCTTCACTGGACGGCAGGATGGCTCAATGGGAAACTTATGAGAAACGATGTTTGTGCTTAGACTTGCCATATCATCATAAGACCAAGCGAATATGTCAACATACTGCTTCAATAGGGCCACCAAATCTTCTTTCTGTACGACATTCAAGTGGACGCTGATCCTCGTCTCCTTAACGACTTTATCATCTTCTAGGTTCACTGTTTTCGTTTCGTCCAGATTTAGTTTAGGTTTATCTTCGAACTTTCCTAGCTCTTCAGTTAACTCTCCTAATGGAAAACTTCTTTCGGGTTCTGTTGGATTATTTTCGTGGTTCTGACTTTGTTTGCTTGTTTCATGACATGTCACATTTTCATTATCGACAAGTATATTATATTGTATGCTGAAATAAAGGAAATAAAGAACGTTGATTAAAACATAACTTGTTATTAAAACTTCAAAGGGAAATAAGCTCATAAAAAATGTGTTCCCACAATTCAGATTAAAAATATTAAAAATATGAATTGAATTGTTCGAGAGCGACTAATATTAATTCTACCCAGATTCGTGAAAAAACAGCGTTGGGGTACATGTCCAATTGCTCAAGACATCTCCTGGCTATGCACTCCAAATGGTCTGGTCATCTGTGTAGTCTTCCAAAATCGCATGACACTCTGCTTCCTCCTCAGTAATGAAAAGGCCCTGAAGTCCCTCCGCGAGATTATCTGCATCCTCCTCTTCTGGTAGTTGAGCAGTGTATGCTTTGACAAATGAATGATTCAGGGGCGGAACAGGTCTTGGTAGATGAGACTCATCCTGTGATCAAATAACAACATCTCCTCGATAGTGGGCTGATATCCGAGGTCAAAAGTGTCCTTCTTCTCCGGCAGGTGAATCGGCTCTGTGATCCCTCCTAATTTTGGTCCAAGTCATCGACCCGGCTCGAAACCATTTCTTAGCATCTCTTGGGCCACCATTTTGGGAGTGCGGGGTAGTCGCATTCGTTTAGCCTTGCTAACGTCTACGATCTTGTTCATATAGTAAACAGACCCATCTAACCTTTTCATACTCTCGATTACTGGAATTGCCTTTTTGGTGTTAGCAGTGTTGTCCTTGTCGCCCTCCACCACAACTTCATGATGATTCCAGATGAATTTCAAGACTTGATGCAAAGTGGAAGGGATGGATCCGACCACGTGGATCCAAGGCCTCCCAAGTAATAAATTATAGCATGTGGATATGTCCAATACCTGGAATTCTATCACGAACTCTACGGGTCCAATCTGCAGTGTCAAGTCAATCTCGCCTGCGATGCTCCTCAGGGTCCCATCGAAACCTTTTACCTTCATGTAGCTCTCACGGAGTTCCCCAATGTCGACTCCTAAAGTTCGAAGAGTACCCAAAGGGCATACATTAATAGCTGAACCTCCATCGATCAAAACTCGAGAGATAAACATTCGCACACCTGACTGTTATGTTTAACGCCTTATTGTGTCCACGACCCTCAGGAGGTAACTCACTCTCATGGAAGATTATCTTTTACACCTCTTTAATTTACCCGATCAATGCTGAGAAGTTTTCGTCGGCAGTCTCGGCCGGCACATGAGCCTCTTTTAGAACTTCTATCAAAGAGATCCGGTGGTTCACGGAATTCATCAACAGTGACAATAGAGAAATTTGTGCTGGTGTTTTACTCAACTGTTCTACAATGGAGAGTCTCTTGTAAGCATTCTTCTCCAAAATTCCTCCACTTCTGGTTCGGTCACAGTCTTTTTCTGGGGCACATTCCGCGATACTTCTTAACGTTGTCCGGACCTCGTCACTCCTGCCGCAACAACTTCTACCACCTGTTTCTGTTTACCCCCATTCTGTTATTTTATCGAATGGCTCCAACCTGGTAATAAGGCTGGCATTAGGGGTTTATGACGGCTCAGCTCTACTTCCAACGGTGCCCTAACCTTGGTTGTAATCACATGAGCAATGTGGGCTGAAGATTTCACTGTCTCTTTCTCTTTGATTGGCACAATAGTCCCTTTCGTATCGTACCCATCATCAAGGGCGATCATATGCACGCCAGCATTGTCGTGATTCGGCAAGGGATTGTTGTTGTCATTAGGGGAAGACTCTTTCAACTGAATAGCTCCTTCTTTGATTAGCTCCTCAATTATGTTTTTCAAAGCATAACAACTATCTGTATCGTGTCCGGATGCTCCAGAATGGTATGCACAATGCTTATTCTCATCATGCCATGGTGGGAGTGGATTGGGAGTTCGCCCTGGGATCGGTTGTATAAAACTCTTTCATATAGTTTGGAATATGGTTCGGCCAATGGGGTGTATGGTTTTGTAGGCTTCTTCTCAGTGTTGGTTCGGGGTCTGGGTGTGTTTTGTGTGTGGTATTGTTGTGGGGGTGGGTATGTTGGTCGGTATTGTGAGGGATTTGTGTGGGCGAACGCCCGTGGCAGATTGTATATTGGTTGGGTGGTGTAGACAGGGTATGAGACGGGTGAAGGTTGATAGTACGGGGGAGGATTTTGGCTAAAGTGATCATAGTAAGGGTTTTGGAACGTCAGACTTTGATACGTAGGGGTTTGGTATGTTTGGGGTTGGTATGTTGGGGTTTGATTTGGTTTGTGTTGTTGTACCGTCATGATAGGGGCTGCTCCATCCTTTTTCTTCTTATTCATTCCTCCGATTGATTCTGATTGTATCGCTTTGCTTGTTGCTTGCAAAGCAGCCATATTCGTGATTCTACCTGTTTTAATTCCCTCTTTCACAAAATCTCCCATCTTTACTACTTCAGAAAAATTATGCCCAATGACGCTGATCAACCTCTCATAGTACGTGGGGTCCTTCAGTGATTGTATAAATAGCGTTGTCATTTCACTTTCCGCCATAGGTGGCTGGACCTTCGCTGCTTCAGACCTCCACCTCATCGCATATTCCCTAAAAGTCTCTGTCGACTTTTTCTCCAATTTCATGAGGTAGAATCTATCCAGGACGTTGTCAGTATTAAATCTGAATCTGTCCACAAAGTCTTGTGTCATCACTCCCCAACTACGTCATTTTCTTGGATCCTGGCTAGTGTACCAGTCCAAGGCTTCTCCAGTCAAGCTCCTAATAAACAGCTTCATGATAATCGACTGATCCCTTCCCACACCCACTAACTTGTCGCAGTAGGACCTCAAATGTGCACGAGGATTACCTTTGCCATCAAACATGTCAAAATTTGGTACTTTATATCCGACGGGAAGCTCGACGTCGGGATGCATGCACAAGTCCTCGTACTCTAATCTTTCATGACCCTTGTTCGCCTGAAGGCTCTTAAAGGCTTCCTTCAAATCGTGGATTTCTCTAGCCATGTTTTCATCTGTCCCGGTTCTTGTTCTTTTCTCCCTCTCTCCATACTGAACAAACTTCGGGGAAGGTATTGGTATGGATGTGTTGAGATGTGGGGCATGGGTCACATATATAGGTGATCCGTATTGTTTGTTTTGGTATGTCATTGGCGCGGATTGGGCAGGTTGGTTGTCTAGGGTGGTCGGGGCGGTTTGTATAATCTGGGGTTGAGACATGTATGGGTAGGGTCATTTATGGTTTGTGGGTTAGGAGGAGGTGTGTTGTTGTGTTGTGTATTGGTGGGCTGTGGGTTATTTGTGGGGTGTTGGGGAGGGCGTCGAAAATACGGCGAATTTGGAAGTGTGGGCAGTTGTGCATTGAGGCTTATGGATAGCTTAGTGATGTCGCTTTCATGACTGCCATTTGTTGCAGTACTTGAGTGAGGTATTCGTCGGAAGATGTGGCATTCCCCATTTCTGATTTTCTGATTCCTCTCGTTGAATGGCAATGAGTCCCAAACCATCCTGTTCGTTTACCCCTGAATCATTCATTTTTGTTGCTCGTGCTTTGGATCTTGTGAAATATGGGTGTTCAGCCAGTGCTTGCCAACACAAACCAGCCGAGGAGGGGAGTAATACAGCAAAATCCCTTTTACGAAACATGTGTTAGCATCAACATAAATATAAGAACATAAGGGGGTATACAATGAAGCTTCAAAAATAGAGTAGATTAATGTGTATCCTAATATGCAAGGGGCCTCTATTATGCCAGAGGTAGGCCTAAGCGTCATATATGCAAAGTCATGTTAGATGTACCGAAGCCATTGTATTGAAATGCTTTTATTAGAAATAAAGCTAATTGAAATAACACTTATAAGAAAAACAATGAAAATCTCAAACTAAATACCTATAACTATGTTGTCGATGTGATGGTGAAGCTTAGATCTTTCTAGGTATAGCCCCACTGTTCCAATCTTGCCTTGCATCCTGCATCGTAACCAGCGTATGCGGGTGATGACCTTATCTTTGAGTTGACGATCCTTTATCCTATTCCTCGTGCCCACGTCCTCGAAACCTTGCTCTCCTTTTAGGTTGTAGGTTGTGTTGCTGTGATCCTCTAGCAACCATGTCTGATATTCGGGTGTGCGCCCTGCTTGTTCATCTCCGATGTCTACCTTGTTAGTGTCGTCCCATTCTCTCAAAATTTGTCCAGTTCGGGGCACGATAAAATTTGGTCCAAATGTGACTTCTGAAACTCCCATGTCTGACCGGAGTGGGATTATCTGTTCTTGGCCGAATTGTCGGAGTACGCGTAGTGGAGAGTACGGTTGTAGACCCTTTAGACCAATAAGCTCAATATAGTATAATTCTTTGTCGCGTATAAAGGCTCCAGTCTTGTGAGGGAGTAAGGGATATTTCCACTGGATCTGATCCTGGGTGCGGGATGTCAAAAACTTGCACCAATCTTTGGTGCCGACCGGTGACACAAACCGTTTTGTCCTATCATAGAAGTTGTCGATCTTATAAGATGCGCTGAAACAAACATCCGTCATATTTGACCGTTGGTAAAAATGCTCCATGGCCCACATTTGTAAGATAATATTGCAACCTTCAAAGAAGTTTGTTTGGCCTCTTATGCATTTCCCAAGAGCTCGGAATATCTCTGCCAAGATCATAGGAACTAAAGTGGGTTGCACGCCGTCAATTCCCTCGAAAAGTGATCTGACCACGGAACATATGCAAGTACTTATTTTGCCATACTCAAGTGGGAAAATCAATGTGCCAAGTAAAGCGACAGTGAATGCAATAGGACGCATATTTTGCCAATGGCGTGGAGTACATGAGAATTCTGTTTTGCATGTCTTGTAAGCGTTATTATGTCCATACCTCTCGTAAAGATAGTCAAGAGACACCCAGTTGTTCTCGAAGCAACGCAATTCCTTAGTATTCTTTAGACCCATGTAGCGGAAAAATTTCTTTCCTGATTGGCTGTTGGGAATAATTTGTCTTCTACCTTGGTAAACTAGACTGGTGAAATAATGCACTTCTTCCAATGTAGGAGTTATTTCGAAATCCTATTTCCTTGAATCTGAAGACGACTCGGTCTGAATCCCAAAACTGGATTAAAGCTCGGATAAAATGCGGATCTGGCGAAATACCAAATAGTGAGATGAGACACCCCAATTTCTTCCTAATCATCGTCTGACTGCTGATGTCGAAATCCTCCCACCATACTTTTAGCTTATTAGGAACTTCGCTTACCATTCTTATATGATCCATGCTATGATACAAATGCAGAAAAAGTAGAAATAATAGACTTACATTTCAAACTTTGGCATGTCTTTTGGCTTGGATAAAACTATCATGATTATGCAACATATAATATGTTGATTTGGTCAATTGGGTCATGAGACCCTATTGACGATTTGGAGGGTTCCTAGTCGTGGAAACGATTCCAAGGATCGACCCACCTAAGGTGTATGCATGCATGACTTAGTATAAAGGGTGGTATAGCTCTATCTTAAGTTTGCTAAGATTTGGCTTACTGGACGCGAGGTTCTCGAGCGGACTACTCGAGCGAGAAGGCTACGCGACCACCGGTTGGACCGGATTCTCCGCGCAAGATGCCAACTCTCTTAAATTTGGGTGTTTGAAAGAAATTTGCAGGTGCGCAAAGCACACCCACGTGTTGTGTGTGATAGTGTAAATTTTTCGTAAGGGAGGAAATATGAGCGGAATGTCAGTTTAAGGAAAGCGGTAACAAATAGCAGCATGAAAATATTCATGTAAAGAATAACAGTTTAGGCAAAGGATAGATAAGAGCAAATAAATGTAAAAAACACAAAAATAGCAACTAAGCAAATAAAGAAAAATAAAGCACGATAATTAACCTAAGTTTGTTATGGTTAAGAACCTAAATCCCGTAATCCCCAGTGGAGTCGCCATGCTGTCGCACCCGATTTTGAACTCTCAGGCTTGAATGCGCGACGGAATGGTTATCCCTCCAAAAATAAAAAAAATGTAAATGTTAAGGGAGTCGCCACCTAATTAATTGAGCGAATTAGGACACCTAAACGTCAACCGATTAAAGTCAACATTAACTAAATTTAATGATCTGTGAAACTTGATAAGATTTTGGGTAAGGGTTCTTTATTATTCTAAAGGAAATAGTTTAGGCATCCTTTAGAATTCGCTAACTTGCGGTTGTCCGTTCAAACCTAGGTTAATTATTATGTTAAATGAATGCATGTTTTGAAAATATTTTAAGTAAAAGATATTTACAAGTATGTAAAATATATGTATATTTAACAATGTAAGGATTTATGATATTTATTTCACAAGAATATATACCTAAGATGGAAGTAACATTATTTGGAATATATAAAATCGTTGTAAAAATATATGTACTATTAGCATAGTAGGAAAGGAAAGAGTAATGCGAAAATTGATTTCCATGAGAGGATGCACTTAACAACATAAAGTGACCTAGCGTGGTTTGTAAAAAAGAGCGAGGTTAATTAAAATACGCACGTAATCACAAAAAAAATGATTTTTGACATGATATATGAAGTGTTTATTATATGATGTTAATAACGAGCCCGTGAGAATATGTGTCTCTTTTGTTATGAAAAATGATGTCTTAGTTACATAATATAGATAAAGGATAGTTAAATTATCTCCTAATTTAGCCCTATGTGACAAACCTAGAATAAGCAAGTGAGGATGAATTCATATTTTAAAACTACCCTCCCAATTTATTCAAAGGTTAATAGAGTTGGTATCCTATTAATTACTAAATGAGCGAATAAAATTACAGCAACAAATAAGTAAATAAACAAATAAATGAAAATAAATGAAGGATGAAATTAGAGAGTTGATGTAGTGTTTGGGGCGGATGACGACGTCATTCCATCCTATTGTTGTTTGAAAGTTCTGAGGCAAGGATGCGGACGCCAACGTGAAAATCATAAGGAGTCTCATAATGAAACTTGTGGTAGCTCCCAATACATCTCCTGTAAAAAAAAAAGGATTAATATATATCCTAAACCTTGTCAAATAATAAAGAAACATTGAGATAAAATTTAACGTATCTGAGGCCAACATGTATTCAAATTACTATTATATAAGCATGCAATAGTATTTTATTTAGACCAACAAGGCTGATATACACTAAATATTCGAAGTACATGTGATATACTTGATGTATGCAGGTGTATATGCAAATGGGAAGAGGGACTGGATACACTTGATCACGCGTATGAATGAAGAGACAATCTCATTCATTTTTCTTTTACACAAGGAGATAGGTATGAATTTGTCTCTAAAACTAGACGAGGGTTAATGTGTACTAATCGTACAAGAGCACACACATATTAAGACGAACGGCATACTTCATGGTGTTAGGAAGATTAACTTTATATTAATGACTAAAAATAAATTCCAGTCCATTCATAAACAAGTCCATACTGTGTGCTCTGTGTACTTACATTCCGAGAATGGTAAGCTTGCATACATTTAGAACACAATAAAATCAAGTCCTAATTCAATCCCACAGAGAGACAGGTGCAGATTCTCCCTAATTCAACTGGGGAACACAAATATTTAGATTCTCCCTAAGGGACTTTGCATTTATTTCAACCAAGATATACATTAACACAGGGCCAATTAACATACCCCATATGGTTGAAGGAACATGTCTCAACCAAACACTCCAGGGGGGAGCAATTTATCAAGGATCACAGTTATGCCTCATTGTATATGCAGACTTCCCTAGCTAATACAGGGGTCATGTTGTCAAACAGAGGCGACAAAAGGGGATATCCTATGCAAGACTAAAAGATGAGGAATTATTCAAAATGAACACACATCTTAACAAAGTGTTTGAAAGAAATAGATTAATAAACAAGGCAAAACCAGGGTCATTACCCAGTTTACAATCTCAGCCATTTGCAGCAAACCTACTCATATAAAAGCTAATTTATGGGTGCAAGAAACATGTATATATATTCTCAATAAACAATCTGGACATGGTCAAGTAAACGGCAAAGACATAATGAACATATGCTCCTGATAGGCAATTTAGACATGTATATATGCAATTAACCAAAGAGTATAAGCATAAGACACTCCTGTTCATCGTGAAGTATACAATTCCACTTCACAATGATGTTATTACAATTCCTACACAATGCAAACTTTAACTAACCCAAATGATGAAAACAGAGTACAACATATATCTTATGATAGAGATCAAACTCTTATAGTTAGCTTAGGAGTTAAATAAATTAGCCATCTTAAGAGATGAGAACGTGAAAATTTTATTTTAAAATTAAAATGTTTGTTACTTTATCGGGATGATAACACGACACTGTAAATCATGTATCCTGATCCTAGTAACATTTTTTGATTGGAGGTCGGTCTTAAGTTATTGAAATACAATAGTGATATTTTAGAAAATAAGTAAAGATTTTAAATCTTTTGGATATAGGCACATAAATACACATACACATAGACACGCATAATCCTATTCATGTTGTTATTTCCAGGAGCGCGTCGGCTTAATTTGAAGATTTAGGAGAGCTCCTTTGTTATTTTTGTTCTACAACTTGAGTCTATAAATGAATGTATTTCCACATAAAATATAGACAAGTAAAAAAAAAGGGATTAGACCTCGTAATCCCTTTTACTTCCCACTAACTATATGCTAGGAGAAGTATTTATTTATAGAGAGAGTTACAAGAAACAGTGTGTGTCGTGAGTTTTAGTTTTAACAGTTCATACATGATTAATACCGCTCTTGAAGTAATATGCCAAGCACCTTGATTTAACTAATCATATAAGGCAATGAAATTTCATACAGATTTGTCGTTATCCATATTGCACATAGAGGATTCATAGCTAGTTTTAACATAATGAATCAGCTAGTTCCATGCCTTTCCAAAATTTGTACATTCAATGGTTTCAATATGATGAACATTTAATATGCACAAGCGACTTGTTATAATACCAGTAATGACCATAGATAACAAGCATTAGTAATACCACTCAGTCGACCCAATAACCCGGATGATAAACACTATATTCAACCATGTATAAAGATACCAACAACTGTTAGTGAAGCTCATCTGAGGCGACGGCGAGCGTACCTTCAAATCGTCAAAGAAGAGTTTCCAGTAACTTGCTTGCGAGGATGAGAAGGAAGTAAAAACTGTACCGACAAGAAAGTGTCTTTAGAGCCACTCTGTCCGTCCCCCTCCTTCCCCCACGAGAGGTGTATTTATAGTTGAAATTATGGGTTCAAACTCCTCTAATTGAGGACCGAATCAGCCAAATAAGGAATGGAATATGGTTTCTATACTCAAATCCTTTGAAAATATACGGAATCGGATCTTATGAACTTTGATTTAGCATTCCTTTGATAGTATGAAAGTTGTAGTTGTTTTACTTTGAATTTCCATCTAAGAACGATAAACTCTACGATTCTACAAGGAAGGTAAAGACGGGGACCGGATTTCTCGGCGAGAAATCCGGTCTGAAACGACTGAAGGATTTAGGGGGGCGATTGGGATTCATTTAGGGTTTTTGGAATGTTTGGAGGATGAAGAAGGGTGTGATATTCTGGATGTTTAATGGGATGGGCTGATTTGGGGTGAGTTGGGCCGCGGTTAGGAATTGGTGTGGGCTTTGGACGAAAAATAAGGCTTGTGGGTTTAATTTGGGTATTAGTTTTTTTGGGTGTTAGAGTTTTAATGGGGTTTAAATTATAAATTATTTTAAATATTATTATATAAAAAAATAATAAATGCCGACGTGTTATATAATTAGTGCTTAATACAACGCTATTATTAAATTGATTATTTACATGTATATGCTTATAGATGTGTGTATTATTATTACTTAACGTTATTTCGCGGTGTTTAGAAAATTAGTTTAATTTGTTGATTATTAATCGAAGGGGAGGGACAAAATTGACTGTCAACAGTTGTCCCTCTTTGTATGGAGAGGATGAAAGAGTCTTCAGACAAAGACGTTGACTTATAGCCAATTTTTGTCTCAGAATTAAAAATGCTGGGCAATTGAGACAGGACTGACGCGAATTCAAAATTTATCCCGGGTCGAGTTATGACGACACTGGATTATTGGAGAGTGGACCGACGCTTGAGGTCGCTTCTGCCCTTTGTTGGAAAGACTGGCCCCCCAACAAATTGCCCCGACTCGCTGTAAGATAAAAACCCGTGCTCCTGCATGCTAATTGCTAAAGCTCAAGAAAAAGTTAGCGCATAACTGTCAAAACAAAACAATGTAAGAATGTGAATTTTGTGTTGTGGTTGTAGTCAAATTGTATATACTATGTAATGAAATGATGTGATGGTATGTCGTCTTGTATGGATGAAATGCAAATAACGTCTTGTATGGACGTTATGCAAATGACGTCTTGTATGGACGTTATGCATATGACATCTTGTATGGAAATGACCCCTTGTATGGGTGAAACGCAAATGACGCCTTCTATAATATATGTAACCCCTGTCTGATTTCAAATCCTTGTTGAAAACATTCGTTAAAGATATTATATATTGAGAAAATATACTTATATATGTTAGTAGGAAATTGTGTCGATCTTTGAATAGCAACACGTTGTGAAACATAGCGAACATCCTTATTTGAAATTGGCGATATGTTCTCCCATTATTCTCGGTGCTCCTTTGCAGTGAAATTCTTTAAAATTTTGTCCCAGTTTCGGGACATTGAACCCTCTGTGAAGGTTAGCCATGTTCATTAGTACCTTCTGCAGGGAACCCCTTAATTTTGTCCCAGTTTCTGACGAAAGGGACGGTCGGTTTTTTTCCAACACATGGAATCGCATTTGAACGATGTATTTCTGTGGCGAAGCTCATAAAAATTTGTCCCAGTTTGATATAGACGTGTACTAAACCTTAGACGGATGAGATCCTTATGTCGTTTCTTTCCTGTGGCGAGCTTCTAAAATTGTCCCAGTTTCTGACAGGTGAAGCGGAGTCTGATATATGTCGTTCATCTGTCTTGTTTGTATGACCGGATGGGGTACCGCTCACTACAAATGCCAAATGAGGAGAAAGAAAATTTCCTAATGGTGTGACCGAGGTCGATGTAGGCCGCCACGTATCCAAAGCGAATCAGTCAAACGTGACGCCATCTGATAAGACTTAAAAATTTTAAAAGACGGGGCCGAGGCACATGTGGCCTCCTACGTATCCTTGAGGAATCGCCAAGGGAATCAGTCACGTAGTTTCGATTACGAACAAAGTAATTGGGCTTTTCTAGAAATGAGACCGAAGCCAATATGGCCGCCTACGTATCACGCCAAGGGAATCAAGTCAAAAGTAGTTCAAATTACAAATGAATGGAAATTACATGGAAAATAAAGCACTCTAAATGTAGTATCTCTTCACTGCATCTGCGTTGATGGCTCTCGGCCACACTTCGTCGTCCATTTCAGCTAAGATGAGGGCCCCTCCTGTAAGCACTCGGTGAACCGTATAAGGCCGCGCCAATTGAGTGCAATTTCCCTTTCGCCACTTTGATTAGGGAATAAACGTTTGACACCGTGGTAGGAAAGAGATCACGGAGTATAGCACAAGATCGCCTTTTCACGCCGTGGGTCGACGACACGTGAACAAGTTAAACCCAATGGGAACCAAAAAGCGGGAGAACCGCATTGGGCATAAGGCGATCCAAAAGCGAAGGCTCACCGGTGAAGGAAGGGGTGAGATAGCGAAGGTAGCTTGCTTCAATGGCGATCGCGAGAATCAAGAGATCTTTGCCGGTGCTGACTTGGATCTCGGGTGCTTGAAATGGAGTGATTAGATTGATTTCTTTCCTTATGTGGGTTTGCCTCACTTTCGTAGTCTCTCATGCAATTCATCCCTACCCTATCGTAGGAAATTGCGTAGGAAAAGGAGTCTCGTACCTTTCTAATCGTAGAAGGTGCATTTCCTTCAACATTTATGTTTTTCAACTTGAACAGCTTTTCCACAGCAAGGAATTATTTTTTTTTAGCTGTCCTGGTTGGAAGTCTCTTGATCGTACCTTTTTTATTAAAAGCTCTGGCCATTCTGTTCTAGTAAAGTTGTCCGTGACAGACTGCATTCATTCGTTTCTCATCAATAAGCATCAATTGTTCGTACCTACTCTGTATCCATTTGGCTTCATTTAGTTCGGCTTCCTGGATGATTCTTAAGGATGGTATTTCTACCTCCGCCGGCAGCACATCTTCTGTTCCAAGAGATACGGTATTGCTCCTGTGGAGGTCCGGATTGTAGTACGGTAACCTAAGAGGGCGAAAGGCAAATTTTCATGCCAATTCTTGTAGTTATCTATCATTTTCCTCAGTATCCTCTTGATGTTGTTGTTGGCCGCTTCGACTGCTCCATTCATTTGTGGTCGATATGGAGTAGAGTTGCGATGAGTGATCCTGAACTTCTCACACATTTCCTTCATCAGACCACTATTGAGATTGGATCCGTTATCGGTTATGATTAACTCTGGAATTCCAAACCGACAGATGATGTTGTGGTGAACAAAATCCACTACTACTTTCTTGGTCACAGACTTGTACGATGATGCTTCTACCCATTTTTTAAAGTAATCGATCGTCACTAGGATAAACATGTGTCCATTTGACGTTGCCGGCTCAATAGGACCGATGACGTCCATGCCCCAAGCTGCGAATGGCCATGGAGAACTCGTGACATTGAACTCATTTGGCGGCATGTGAATCAAATCGCCATGAATCTGGCATTGATTACGCTTTCGCACGAAACGGATGCAATCTGTTTCCATTGTTTCCATTGTCATCCAGAAGTAGCCTCCTCGTAGTATCTTTTTCGCTAGCGTGAAACCATTCATATGGGGTCCGCACATACCCCCGTGTATCTCTTCTAATAATTTGTTTGCTTCTTGGGTGTCAAGACATCTTAACAAACCCAAATCCGGAGTTCTCTGATAAAGGACCTCGCCGCTCAGGAAGAAATGGTTTGCTAACCTCCGAAGAGTCTTCTTCTGTATGTTGGTCATGCCTTCTGGGTACTCGCCTACCTTGAGATACCTCTTGATTTCGTCATACCAAGGTTTGCCTTCTGATTCTTCTGAGAACAATAGGCTGGCTGCTCTAGCACATCTACTTTGATTTGGTCAATATAGTTGGTCAATATAGTTCTTGTCTGGATGTTGAAACATGGAGGACAAAGTTGCTAAAGCGTCTGCAAACTCATTTTGAGCCCTCGGAGTATGCCTGAACTCTATCTTAACGAACCTTTTGCGCAATTCTTTCATGCAGTGTAGGTAAGGAAGTATCTTCATATTCTTGGTGGCCCATTCGCCTTGCACTTGGTGAATCAACAAGTCCGAATCTCCTACGACCAGCAACTCTTGTATGTTCATGTCGATAGCCATTCGGAGTCCCAATATGCAAGCCTCATATTCTGCCATATTATTGGTGCACGGGAATCTGAGCTTTGCTGATATTGGGTAGTGTTGTCCTGTTTCTGATACCAAAATCGCTCCGATACCTACTCCTTTGAAATTCGCGGCGCCATCGAAGAACATTCTCCAACCTGGGTACTCTTCTAAGATGTCTTCTCCTACAAACATCAATTCTTCATCTGGAAAGTAGGTCCACAAGGGAATATATTCCTCGTCTACCGGATTCTCCGCAAGATGATCTGCTAACGCTTGCCCTTTGACTGTCTTTTGGGTGACATATACGATGTCGAATTCACTTAAAAGGATCTGCCATTTTGCAAGTTTTCCAGTAGGCATGGGCTTCTGAAAGATATACTTGAGCGGGTCCATCCTCGAAATGAGGTGGGTGGTGTATGCGAATAAATAGTGTCTGAATTTTTGTGCGACCCAAGTCAATGCGCAGCAGGTGCGTTCCAGCATTGTGTAACGAGCTTCATAAGGCGTGAACTTTTTACTCAAGTAGTATATTGCTTGTTCCTTCCTTCCCGTCTCATCATGTTGCCCCAACAGAACGCATCTTCCAATACGGATAAGTATAATAAAGAAAGGCCTCCGGGTTACGGATGCACGAAGGCGGATTGTGAGATACTCTTTGATTTTATCAAGAGCTTGTTGGCACTCCATTGTCCACTTAGTGGCAGCGTCCTTCTTTAGTAATTTGAATATTGATTCGCATATCACTGTTGATTGTGCTATGAACCTGCTGATATAATTCAAGCGACCGAGAAAACTCATCACCTCTTTGCGACGTTTCGGAGGAGGTAGTCCCTGAATGGCCATCCAACTCTATTTCTCTTCTGCTCACGATGAAACCCAATAATTTATCCCGCTGGAACGCCGAAGGAATATTTTGCCGGATTCAACTTCAGGTTATATTGCCTCGGCTCAAAAACTTCTTCAATGGACCAAATGGTGCAGAGCCCTCCGTGACTTGATGATGGCGTCATCCACGTAGACTTCATTTTCTTATGGATCATATCATGAAAAATGGTAGTCATGGCTCATGTAAGTGGCACTGCGTTTTTAAGTCCAAAGCGGCATAACTCGATAATAATATACCCGCGGAGTGTGAACGCGATCTTCTGCGCATCTTGCCCGTTCATTAAGATCGATGGTACCAATGAAACAATCGACAAATGATCGCAACTCATGCTTCGCGATTGTCGATGAGTATATGGATGTTCGAAGAGGAAAATCATCTTTAGGGCTTGCCTTGTTGAGATCCCCGTGTCGACACAAACTCGTATCTTACCATTCTTAACATCGCACAATATTGGCTAACCAAGTAGTGGTACCTTGCTACGAATAACCTTTGCGTCGATTGTTTGGAGATCTCCTCCTTGACTTTCAAACTCTGATCCGGCTTGATTTTCCTCGGTTTTTGCTTCACTGGACGGCAGGATGGCTCAATGGGCAACTTATGAGAAACGATGTCTGTGCTTAGACTTGCCATATCATCATAAGACCAAGCGAATATGTCAACATACTGCTTCAATAGGGCCACCAAATCTTCTTTCTGTACGGCATTCAAGTGGACGCTGATCTTCGTCTCCTTAACGACTTTATCATCTTCTAGGTTCACTGTTTTCGTTTCGTCCAGATTTAGTTTAGGTTTATCTTCGAACTTTCCTAGCTCTTCAGTTAACTCTCCTACTGGAAAACTTCCTTCGAGTTCTGTTGGATTATTTTCGTGGTTCTGACTTTGTTTGCTTGTTTCATGACATGTCACATTTTCATTATCGACAAGTATATTATATTGTATGCTGAAAGAAAGGAAATAAAGAACGTTGATTAAAACATAACTTGTTATTAAAACTTCAAAAGGGAAATAAGCTCATAAAAAATGTGTTCCCACAATTCAGATTAAAAATATTAAAAATATGAATTGAATTGTTCGAGAGCGACTAATATTAATTCTACCCAGATTCGTGAAAAAACAGTATGGGGCATGTCCATTGCTCAAGACATCTCCGGCTCTGCACTCCAAATGGTGCGGTCATCTGTAGTCTTCAAAATCGCATGACACTCTGCTTCCTCGCCGATGTGAAAAGGCCCTGAAGTCCCTCCACGAGGTTGTCTGCATCCTCCTCTTCTGGTAGCTGAGCAGTGTATGCTTTGACAAATGAATGATTCAGGGGCGGAACAGGTCTTGGTAGATGAGACTCATCATGTGATCAAATAACAACATCTCCTCGATAGTGGGCTGATATCCGAGGTCAAAAGTGTCCTTCTTCTCCAGCAGGTGAATCGGCTCTATGATCCCTTCTAACTTTGGTCCAAGTTCTCGACCCGGCTCGAAACCATTTCTTAGCATCTCTTGGGCCACCATTTTGGGAGTGTGGGGTAGTCGCATTCGTTTAGCCTTGCTAACGTCTACGATCTTGTTCATATAGTAAACAGACCCATCTAACCTTTCCATACTCTCGATTACTGGAATTGCCTTTTTGGTGTTAGCAGTGTTGTCCTTGTCGCCCTCAACCGTAAAGCACACCCACGTGTTGTGTGTGATAGTGTAAATTTTTCGTAAGGGAGGAAATATGAGCGGAATGTCAGTTTAAGAAAAGCGGTAATAAATAGCAGCATGCAAATATTCATGTAAAGAATAACAGTTTAGGCAAAGGATAGATAAGAGCAAATAAATGTAAAAAACACAAATATAGCAACTAAGCAAATAAAGAAAAATAAAGCACGATAATTAACCTAAATTTGTTATGGTTAAGAACCTAAATCCCGTAATCCCCAGTGGAGTCGTCATGCTGTGGCACCCGATTTTGAACTCTCAGGCTTGAATGCGCGACGGAATGGTTATCCCTCCAAAAATAAAAAAAATGTAAATGTTAAGGGAGTCGCCACCTAATTAATTGAGTGAATTAGGACACCTAAACGTCAACCGATTAAAGTCAACATTAACTCCATTTAATGATCTGTGAAACTTGATAAGATTTTGGGTAATGGTTTTTTATTATTCTAAAGGAAAGAGTTTAGGCATCCTTTAGAATCCGCTAACTTGCGGTTGTCCGTTCAAACCTAGGTTAATTATTATGTTAAATGAATGCATGTTTTGAAAATATTTTAAGTAAAAGATTTTACAAGTATGTAAAATATATGTATATTTAACAATGTAAGGATTTATGATATTTATTTCACAAGAATATATACCTAAGATGGAAGTAACATTATTTGGAATAAATAAAATCGTTGTAAAAATATATGTATTATTAGCATAGTAGGAAAGGAAAGAGTAATGCGAAAATTGATTTCCATGAGAGGATGCACTTAACAACATAAAGTGACCTAGCGTGGTTTGTAAAAAAGAGCGAGGTTAATTAAAATACGCACGTAATCACAAAAAAATTGATTTTTGACATGATATATGAAGTGTTTATTAGATGATGTTAATAACGAGCCCGTGAGAATATGTGTCTCTTTTGTTATGAAAAATGATGTCTTAGTTACATAATATAGGTAAAGGATAGTTAAATTATCTCCTAATTTAGCCCTATGTGACAAACCTAGAATAAGCAAGTGAGGATGAGTTCAAATTTTAAAACTACCCTCCCAATCTATTCAAAGGTTAATAGAGTTAGTATCCTATTAATTACTAAATGAGCGAATAAAATTACAGCAACAAATAAGTAAATAAACAAATAAATGAAGGATGAAATTAGAGAGTTGATGTAGTGTTTGGGGCGGATGACGACGTCATTCCATCCTATTGTTGTTTGAAAGTTCTGAGGCAAAGATGCGGACGCCGACGTGGGAATCATAAGGAGTCTCATAATGAAACTTGTGGTTGCTCCCAATACATCTCATGTAAAAAAAAAAAGGATTAATATATATCCTAAACCTTGTCAAATAATAAAGAAACATTGAGATAAAATTTAACGTATCTGAGGCCAACATGTATTCAAATTACTATTATATAAGCATGCAAACCTGCATTGAGTATTTTATTTAGACCAACAAGGCTGATATACACTAAATATTCGAAGTACATGTGATATACTTGATGTCTGCAGGTGTATATGCAAATGGGAAGAGGGAGTAGATACACTTGATCACGCGTAGGAATGAAGAGACAATCTCATTCATTTTTCTTTTAAACAAGGAGATAGGTATGAATTTGTCTCTAAAACTAGACGAGGGTTAATGTGTACTAATCGTACAAGAGCACACACATATTAAGACGAACGGCATACTTCATGGTGTTAGGAAGATTAACTTTATATTAATGACTAAAAATAGATTCCAGTCCATTCATAAAAAAGTCCATACCTACATGTGTGCTCCTGGTACTTACATTCCGAAAATGGTTAGCTTGCATACATTTAGAACACAATAAAAGCAAGTCCTAATTCAATCCCACACAGAGACAGGTGCAGATTCTCCCTAATTCAACTGGGGAACACAAATATTTAGATTTAGGTTATAAATAAGAACATAAGGAACTGTGCATTTATTTCAACCAGGATATACATTAACACAGGGCCAATTAACATACCCCATATGGTTGAAGGAACATGTCTCAACCAAACACTCCAGGGAGGAGCAATTTGTCAAGGATCACAGTTATGCCTCATTGTATATGCAGACTTCCCTAGCTAATACAGGAGTCATGTTGTCAAACAGAGGCGACAAAAGGGGATATCCTATGCAAGACTAAAAGATGAGGAATTATTCAAAATGAACACACATCTTAACAAAGTGTTTGAAAGAAATAGATTAATAAACAAGGCAAAACCAGGGTCATTACCCAGTTTACAATCTCAGTGATTTGCATCAAACCTTACTCATATAAAAGCTAATTTATGGGTGCAAGAAACATGTATATATATTCTCAACAAACAATCTGGACATGGTCAAGCTAAACGGCAAAGACATAATGAACATATGCTCCTGATAGGCAATTTAGACATGTATATATGCAGTTAACCAAAGAGTATAAGCATAAGACACTCCTGTTCATCGTGAAGTATACAATTCCACTTCACAATGATGTTATTACAATTCCTAAACAATGCAAACTTTAACTAACCCAAATGATGAAAACAGAGTACCAACATATATCTTTATGATAGAGATCAAACTCGTATAGGTAGCTTGGGAGTTAAATAAATTAGCCATCTTAAGAGATGAGAACGTGAAGATTTTATTTTAAAATTAAAATGTTTGTTACTTTATCGGGATGATAACACGACACTGTAAATCATGTATCCTGATCCTAGTAACATTTTTTGATTGGAGGTCGGTCTTAAGTTATTGAAATACAATAGTGATATTTTAGAAAATAAGTAAAGATTTTAAATCTTTTGGATATATGCACATAACACATACACACATAATCCTTTTGAATTTTGATGTTTTTATTTCCGGGAGCGCGTCGGCTTAATTTGAAAATTTGGGATTAGAACTCGTAATCCCTTTTACTTCCCACTAACTATCTGCTAGGAGAAGTATTTATTTATAGAGAGAGTTACAAGAAACAGTGTGTGTCGTGAGTTTTAGTTTTAACAGTTCACACATGATTAATACCGCTCTTGAAGTAATATGTCAAGCACCTTGATTTAACTAATCATATAAGGCAATGAAATTTCATACAGATTTGTCGTTATCCATATTGCACATAGAGGATTCATAACTAGTTTTAACATAATGAATCAGCTAGTTCCATGCCTTTCCAGAATTTGTACAATCAATGATTTCAATATGATGAGCATTTAATATGCACAAACGACTGTTATAATACCGGTAATGACCATAGATAACAAGCATTAGTAATACCACTCAGTAGACCCTATAACCCAGACGATAAACACTATATTCAACCATGTATACAGATACCAACAACTGTTAGTGAAGCTCATCTGTAGTTGCAATCACGAAAGTCAATAAAAATCAATATTATCTAGAACAATATTATCTAGAACAGTGATCAATATCGCCCAAATATACGTCCAATCAGTCACATAAGAAACACATTGATATCAAGCGATTTTAAGACTGAAAGGATGATAGTTTTACCTTTTATGTGTGGTGAATCTGAGGCGACGGCGAGCGTACCTTCAAATCGTCAAAGAAGAGTTTCCAGTAACTTGTTTGCGAGGATGAGAAGGAAGTAAAAACTGTACCGGCAAGAAATTGTCTTTAGAGCCACTCTGTCTTTAGAGCCACTCTGTCCTTCCCCCACGAGAGGTGTATTTATAGTTGAAATTATGGGTTCAAATTACTCTAATTGAGGACCGAATCAGCCAAATAAAGAAAATAAACGTTGGGTTTTAGAAAGTTTGTGAATCGCCTAAAATTGGTAATGGAATATGGTTTCTATACTCAAATCCTCTGAAAATATACGGAATCGGATCTTGTGAACTTTGATTTAGCTTTCCTTTGATAGTATGAAAGTTGTAGCTGTTTTACTTTGAATTTCCATCTAAGAACGATAAACTCTACGATTCTACAAGGAAGGTAAAGACGGGGACCGGATTTCTCGGCGAGAAATCCGGTCTGAAACGCGGCTGAAGGATTTAGGGGGTAGATTGGGGTTCGTTTAGGGTTTTGGAATGTTTGGAGGATGAAGAAGGGTGTGATATTCTGGATGTTTAATGGGATGGGCTGATTTGGGATGAGTTGGGCCGCGGTTAGGAATTGGTGTGGGCTTTGGATGAAAAATAAGGCTTGTGGGTTTAATTTGAGTATTAGTTTTTTTGGGTGTTAGAGTTTTAATGGGTTTTAAATTATAAATTATTTTAAATATATTATTATATAAAAAAATAATAAATGCTGGCGTGTTATATAATTAGTGTTTAATGCAACGCCATTATTAAATTGATTATTTACATGTATATGTTTATAGATGTGTGTATTATTATTACTTAACGTTATTTTGCAGTGTTTAGAAAATTAGTTTAATTTGTTGATTATTAATCGAAGGGGAGGGACAAAATTGACTGTCAACAACCATCACTCTCTTTAACTGAATCTGCGGGCATGAAACGCGGCGTTCCTCGTCAAAAGGAACGTCAGTACGACTGATGTACTGAGTATGTCAGGCTTAAATAATAGCATAACATGGTTATAACAATATCTGAGACAGAAACAGTAGACCAGCAGTAAACACAGTAAACACCTCTGAGAGGCTCCTAATACATATGCCTAAATGTTATGCACAATGCAGCATCCGTATAACTATGCATTAACTGTATGAAAGAGTTTCAAGCGATCCGACGAAAAACCCTAATAAAGAGATTAGCTCCTAGACATCGTCATACTAGAACTAATACAAAGTCCAACATAAATTGAAATTAAAATAAAGAAAAGAAAAGAACTTGAACAATAGATGTCTCTAATTGTAGCTTGTAGCCTCCTTTCTTGCCTCCCCAAAATATGATCTCCAATAATGAAAAGGTTTTAGGATTTTATATCTGAGAAAAATTGCGTTTCGAACCCTTTTACCCTTCTGAAATTCGGTCCAGAATTGTAAAATCCCGCGTCGACGCCATGGCCCTGCATTCTGGCGCCATGGGCCCATGGCGCTGACGACGTGAAATTCAGGATTTCGTCAGATTTTCTTCTTCTAATCTTCTTGGGACTTCTTAGGTTTCATTTCTTTGACTTTGCTTATGCAATTTCATCCTCAAAAGTAATATTCTCTCCTTTATGACCGCTGTGACTGGAAAAAAAAAACCTAATACTATATTAAACGCAAAAGAAAAGAGTAAAATACTAACTAAAAAAAGACTCAAATGTGTGTATAAAATACACTCAACACTACACAATAAAGCCGAAGACCTTACTAATCCAATACCTATAGCATATCTTAGCTTACTAACATTAATATACATGTTATACCCCGTGGTTCGGGCCGGGACCTCGGTCAGGGGTCTCAGCGCCTTGGGCAGGCCGTAGCGCGCCAGTGATTGTAGGTCGCGCGCCGAAGTCGGGGCGCGGAAAACTGGTCGCGAAGTTTAGCCATGGCCGGAAGCGAGCCGCGGCGCGAAAGATCCGAGTCCGCAGATTGCAGCGCCGGCCGAAAGCGGCCGAGGCGGAAATCAGTGGAAAAACTTAGGAAAAGTCGATTTTTCTTTTAAAGGGCACAGGTGGGGACAAGTGTCCCCCATCTGTTGTTTGGATGCATTATATTGACCAAGTCTTAAAAACTGGTTCATCTTTCATCTCACTCTTAGAAAATCTCCTCCTTCTCGGTTAAATTATTTCAAGCTCTCCTCTCTCTAAAACTCAAGAGGTATTCTAGCCTTAGGAAAAATCAAAAGTAAAAGCGAAGGAAGCTTGTGGCTAGCTTGTGAAGGTTGTTGTGGTGGTGTTCTTGGAATAGAAGCTAGCAAATTGTTGAATAAATTTGGCTAAAGCTCTAAGGTAATGATTCTTCCTCTTCTATTAGTTTTTAGTGTTGCATATTAAGAAGGAAGTACTTGTGGTAGTAAATTATGCTATTAGGGTCATTGCATGCAAGAAATGTGGGTTGGGTATGAAGGTTTTGGCTAAAGAGATATTATGAGCATGTTGTAGCCTACAAACTACTTTAAAATTGTTAAGTGTAGTATTATAACTTTTAGGGCAGAATTTTACACACCCAAGATTAGGTGTGTAAACCCCTTTGTGTTGGTTTGGATGTTGGGCCTTAATGAGGCGTTTGAGTGTTGAAAATCGACCTTTGAAAAGGTGGCAAAGTGAGTAGAAACAAAGGAAATGCTGCACAATTTTTCTTAGGAATTGGTAACTTGAATTTGGAATTTCTACATTGAAATTAGAGGTTAATAAACGCACTATGGTTATTATAGATTGACATATTACTTGCGGTAGTTGGACTTAGCAAGTGGATTGACCGAAGAGGTATGTAGAGCTTTCCTATATCTTGAACATGAATAGTTGTATCTATGTAGTACGGTATACGTACAAGAGTTGATAATCTACACTTGTTTTAAAGTATATGATACTTGTTTCATTTCAAAAGTATAAGTCCCTTGGATTTAGGGAAAATGTATTTGACGAAGGAATAACGCTAATATAATGACTTTATGGGAAGTTGGTTATATTAGTTTTTGAAAGGTTCACAAAGAATGGTTTACTCTAATTAAAACAAGTACGGGTAAATGATTCGAAACTATGGAAGGTGGATTGGTTTTAGGCATCGGTTGCCTAAGGTTTTTAAAGGAAATGAAGTCACTTGATTTAGAAGCCTATTATATTTCTAAAAGGAAATGTGACTTGTTTTGAAAAGAAATTGTGACTTGATACTATGGTGATTAGTATCTTGGAATCTTTGTATAAAAAAAAAATTCTTAAAAAGTTAGAAGTACATGGTACTTGGGTTGAATTCCCGGATTTTCTACTAAAAGACATGTTAGTGCCTTAGAATACTAAAATGAGAGGATATATTAATAATGTTCATAAGAAGTTAGGGGATTTCTTAACTTGCTTATGTTATGATAAGCCGGTAGTGCTTGTGTATGATATGATAGGCCGGTAGTGCTTATGTTGTGATATGATAGGCCGGTAGTGCTTATGTATGATATGATAGGCCGTTAGTGCTTATGTTATGTATGATAGCCGGATGAGCTATGTTATATATTTGTATTATTACGGGGTAAACCCCGAGTTATTATCTATGCCATGGATTTGCTACCCATGATGCGAGTGCGGCGCTTGCACTCATGCGGATCCGGACCACAGGATCCATGCGGGTGAAATAGTCCCATGCGAGTACGGCGATGGTACTCATGCGGATCCACAGGATACATGCGGGTGAAATAGTCCCATGCGGGTGAAATAGTCCCATGACGAGGCGGATGACCTCATGCGGGTCCACAGGACCCATGCGGGTGAAATAGTCCCAGGAGTAGGATTGCTTAATGATACTACGGGCGAGATACCCTGTTTTGATCGTGAGCCTCCTATTTTTATGCTATAAGTTTTATACTTGTTACTCTCATTGTTAGTAAGGCACAGTGTAAGGAAATTGATTTTTATCTATGACTCCAGCTTATTTTTTACTATGGTATTACTACAGTATTTTCCAGTTTTACATACTTGGTACGTTGTGTACTGACCCCCTTCGCCGGCTGCGTTCAATCTGCGGTAAGGGTAAGCGGTGTGGATCCTCGTTCTTAGGATCACTATTCCTGTCGAAGCTCATTCCTCGGAAGCTTGTTTATCGTACGGCTATTCACGATCTTATAGGTATTTTGTACATTCAGGGTATGGCGGGGCCACATCGCCACGCTTGTTATCTTTAAGTGCGTGGTCACATTTATGTTTTGGGCTCTAAGAACCAGTTGTACTACTATGCTTTGTTAAGTATGTTTTATGGAAGACAGCCTTATCGGTTGGCCAGTGATGTTTACCCTTTTTATAAGTTATGTGTTATGTATGTTCTGCTGCTATTCTCTGACATATACGACAAAGGTACCGGTAGGTACGATGCGGCCGAGGTTGGTCGTGACAAAAGTGGTATCGAGCGATTAGTCCTCGGAAAGTGTCCACGCATCGTGTTCAGTAGAGTCTTGATTATCGGTGTGTCGTGCACACATCTATAATCGGAGGTGCGGGATATTTAGGATTGGTTTCCATTCTTTCACTCTAAGATCGTGCAATAGAGTGAGTTATAGGTTGAACCTCCTCGATGTTTTCCTTTATGTATCGATTATGCCTCGCGCAAGGCAACCGCGGCCCCGGAAGGGCAAGCGATGAGAACTAGTAGGGCAGGGTTACGAGCACGAGCCCGATCCTTACCGGATGAGTGTTTGGACGGCGAGTTACAACGTCGCCAACCCCAGTGCGAGCGGCGGCGGCGCTCACGAGACCGCGGTACGAGCCTCGATCCAGCGGCCAGGCGAGAGGATATGGGCTACAAGAGATGGCGATTACTAGCCAGATCGTGGCGCATACGGAGATAGCCGAGACAACGATTCCATTTGTACCGTAGTTCAAAGCCAAGTCGCTAGCGAGGCGAGGACTTTTGAGTTGCGGCCACCGGAGTTTTATGGGTCGAGGCTCGAGGATGATCCTCGGGAGTTTATCCGAAGCGATTCTGACGGATCATGAGGTGATCGGGGCTTGAGACCGAGTCGGTGGTACTAGGTTCGCATCATTGCGGACACCGCAGCTGATCGGTATGATTCACGGAACCGCCCCGGGGAGCATGCGCTCACTGCTTGGGACGAAGTTCTCGAGGCGCATTTGGCCATTTCTTGCCTCCGCAGATGGCGAGGGCTCGGCCGATAGATTTTTGACACCGAGGCAGTGAGGCGGCTCAGAGTACAATGTGAGTTTGACTCATCGTTTCGGTATGTGCCCGCTTTGCAGCGTATACATGAGGACAGGTGCACCGCTATGTCACAGACTCTATGATCACTTGGCCGAGAGTTGCACGGAGTAGCTCTTCACCGCATGGACATTGCCCGCACGCAGCATATGCACTGCGAGTGAACGCAGGGCCGGATCGGATCACAGTATCGCCAGGAAGGCGAGACAGCAGGTCCTCCGTAGTTTTAGTGGTAGACAACCCGGCAGACTGCATTTGCACCATAGCCGGTCAGCAGCGCCTCCACCATCTTGGACGTCTGAGTATTCAGGAGCGGACAGTGGTTCCGTGGCTTTCTGCAGGACGGAGTTTCGGGCCAGATGAGGCCACCTATGCCTCGGTGTGGTCGATGTGGTGATTGCCATTATGGGGGGTGTCGTGTTCCTCCAGGAGTTTGTTACTCTTGTAGCAGGCCATTTGAAAGAGATTGTCCGACGCAGGCGGCGCGGAAATGCTATGGCTCACCGACTCGGCCACCGATTCAGCTTGCCGGGTCTTCATCTTGATTGTTATGCGCCGAGGCGTGGTGTTCACGCGGCATGCCGCGCAGGTTCGTGGCAGGGGTTCTAGTTCAGGTCCTCGTAACCGCATCTATGCTATGTCCATGTCAGACCGTGAGGCGTCACCGATGTCGTCACAGGTACATTATTGGTTTTGTGATGTATATGATTTGATAGATCCGTGTTCTACCTTGTCCTATATATCTCCTCATATCTTTGGTAGAATAGGGATAGAGCCCGAGTCCATAGAATCTTTTGAGGTAGCTACTGTGCAGGTGCTTCAGCCGTAGCCGAGCGTATATAAGGCTTGCCCAATGACTATAGATGGTCGCCGACTTAGCCGACTTGATAGAGTTGGATATGACAGACGATGTGATTATGGGTATGGATTGGCTAGCGTCTTGCTATGCCAATGTGGACCGCAGAGAGAGGTTAGTTCGGTTCCGCTTTCTGGTGAGCCATGCATCGAGTGGAAGGAATCTTTGACGCCGGCGGGTAGGTTTATTTCTTACCTCAAGGCTAGGAAGATGATACTGGCGGTATATTTACCATTCGTTGGTATTCGACATCGAGGTGAGATACGGACCTTGATCGGTCCGGTTGTTAGAGAGTTCCCAGACGTATTCCCGCACGAAGCTCCGTATCCTCCTGAGAGGGAGATTGAGTTTTGCATCGATTTGGCGCCAGACACTCGACCGATATCTATTCCGCCATACAAGATGGCACCTGCCGAGTTGAGGAAATTGAAGGACCAGCTGAAAGATTTGTTGGAGAAAGGCTTTATTAGGTCAAGTGTTTCTCCTTGGGGGGCGCCAGTGTTATTTGTAAAGAAGAAGGATGGGACGCTGCGTATGTGTATTGATTACGTGCAAACAACAAGGTAACTATCAAGAACAGATATCCTCCCGTGATTGACGATTTGTTTGACCAGTTGCAGGTGCAAAGTGTTTTTCAAGATAGACTGCGTCCGTTATCATCAGTGAGTTAGAGAGATAGATATCCCAAAGATCGCATTCAGACCCTGTATGGGCACTATGAGTTCAGGTGATGTCTTTCGTTGACCAACGCCCAAAGAGATTCATGGATTTGATGAATAGGGTGTTCGAGCCATTCTTGGATATGTTCGTTATAGTGTTTATTGATGATATCTTGGTGTATTCGCGCACGAGCGGAGCATCTGATCATTTGAGGACGGTATTGGGAGTCCTCCGAGGCCGGCATTGTATGCCAAGTTCTCGGTCACGAGTTAGTTGGCGTCGTGGCTTTCTTAGGACATGTTATCGGGGCGATGGTATTCGTTGATACAAAGAAAGATTGAAGCGATAAGACTTGGCCTGCACCACTACACCGACGGAGTGCGCGGCTTTGGGCCTTGCAGGTTATTATCGAGGTTTGTAGAAAAGTTTGCTTCTATTTCAAAGATTTTGACTAAGCCGACTCGTAAGCGGCTATGTTCGGGAGCGGATACTTGTGAGAAAAGTTTCCGATTAAAGGAGAAGTTGACGACCGCTTCATTCTTACTCTTCCGAGGGCTTAGATGGATATGGTTTATTGTGACGCGTCAGCGTCGGGCTTGGTGCGTCGATGCAAAGACGACAAGGTTATAGCTTATGCATCTCGGCTTAGGAAGCATGAAAGAACTATCCCCACATGACTTGAGTTGGCAGTGATTCATGCCTCAAGATCCGGAGACACTATTTATATGGAGTTCATGTGACATTTACATTGCACCACAAGAGTCTCCGACATCTTCACCAGGGAGCCGAACTTGCGCAGGCGGTGGTTGGAGCTACTTAAGGATTACGATGTTGATATTCGTACCACCCGGGGAAGGCCAATGTAGTTGCATGCCCTTAGTCGCAGATCGATGGGTAGTGCATGCGATGTTCACCGTAAAAGAGGATATGGTCCGAGAGATACATCACCTAGCGAGCCTGGGGTTCGCTTTGGTTGATTCTGTTAGTGACGGAATTCGGGTTCGAGAGGTTGCGAGTCTTCCATCGTCGGCGAGGTGAAGAGGCGACGATGAGGATCCGATTTTGCATGCATCGAGACGCAGCTTCCGGATGGGATGCTAAGATTCGAGGGCGGTTGTGTGTTCCCGATGCGGACAGACTTCACAAGAAATTCGGGGAGGCACACGGTGCTCGTTATTCTATTCATCCGGGTCGACTAAGATGTATCATGACCTCGAATCGTATATTGGTGGATGGCCTAAAGAGGACGCGCGGAGTTCGTGGCACAGCGTCGAATTGTCGCGAGTTAAGGTTGAGCACTAGAAGTTGGTGGTCATTGCAGCTATTGATATTCCGACTGGAAGTGGAGGTGATAAATATGGATTTTATTACGTGGCTACCTACCACTCGTAAGAAGCATGATTCCATTTGGGTGATTGTCGACGGTGGCGAAATTAGCCCATTTTCTTCCTGATCGTAACGATGTTCTCACCGAGGACTATGCGATTATATATTAGAGAGATTGTGAGACCGCACGGGTCCCAGATCGATTATATCGATAGAGAGCCCGCTTCGCTAACTTCGGAGGTCTTTTCGGCGGATTAGGGACACAGGTGAGTCTCGACGGGCGTTTCATCCTCGTGACCGACGGACAGCCGAGCGCACTATCCGCACACTCGAGGATATCTGCGGGCTTGTGTTATTGATTTCGCGGGTAGCCGGGAGGATCATTTGCCTCTTGTGGAGTTTGCTTACAACAATGGCTACCATTCCAAAGATTCGGATGGCGCCTTATGAGGCCTTATACGGGAGGAAGTGCAGTCACCGATAGCTGGTTCGAGTGGGAGAAGTTGATTAGTCGGGCGGACTTAGTTCGAGGCGGTGGATAAGGTGAAGCTTATCCAGAGCGGTTGTTAGCGACTCGAGTCGGCAAAAGTCGTATGCGCACCATCGGCCGACACTTGAAATTTGAGATAGATGATTGGGTTTTTCTAAAGGTACGCCCATGGCGGCGTGATGAGATTTGGAAAGAAGGAGGCTTAGCCCAAGGTACGTTGGCCGATCGAATTGTCCGTAGGCAGGCGGGGTTACTATGAGTTAGATCTGTCGTCCGATTTGGAGGTGGTACATCCAGTCTTCCATGTGTCCATGTTGCGGAAATGTATTGGAGATCCATCTAGAGTGCACCCGGTTCATGAGGTTCAGGTAACAGAGGAGTTATCGTATGAGGAGAGTCCCATAGCGATACTCGATCGACAGGTTAGGCGACTTCGGACGAAGGACGTGGCTTCCGTCAAGGTCTTATGGCGGAACGAGAACAGGGAGGAAATGACGTGGGAAGCAGAGGATGACATGATGAAGAAGTATCCTCACTTATTTCCTATACCTCCACGTAACCCACGTTCTAAATTGTTGGTCTTTAAATTTAGTATTTATGCTTGAGTTTTGTTGTGGCCGTGTGGAGTGTCATTATTTGAGTCTATGCCGATATTGTGATTTGAGTAAGCCTAGAAGGAACATTCGGGACGAATGTTTCTAAGGGGGGGAGAATGTTATACCCCGTGGTTCGGGCCGGGACCTCGGTCAGGGGTCTCAGCGCCGCGGCGCCGGAGAGGTGGCCGCGCGGGCAGGCGGTGATTAGGGCGCGCGGCGCCTGGCCGAAAACCCGAGGGTCGCTGAAGTTTCAGTGGCCACGCGCCGAAGCAGGCCGCGGCACGAAAGATCCGAGGGTCCGCAGGAGCGCGCGCCGGAAGGGCCGCGACGCAGAGGCGGGAAATCAGTGAAAAACTTAGGAAAAGTCGATTTTTCTTTTAAAGGGCACAGGTGGGGACAAGTGTCCCCATCGGATTTTTGCATGCATTATATTGACCAAGTCTTAAAAACTTGGTCATCTTTCATCTCTCTCTTAGAAAAGCTCCTCCTTCTCTCTTAAATTATTTCAAGCTCCTCCTTCTCTCTAAAACTCCAAAAGGTATTCTAGCCTTAGGAAAAATCTGAAAAAGTAAAAGGCAAAAAGGAAGCTTGTGGCTAGCTTGTGAAGGTTGTTGTGGTGGTGTTCTTGGAATAGAAGCTAGCAAATTGTTGGATAAATTTGGCTAAAGCTCTAAGGTAATGATTCTTCCTCTTCTATTAGTTTTTAGTGTTGCATATTAAGAAGGAAGTACTTGTGGTAGTAAATTATGCTATTAGGGTCATTGCATGCAAGAAATGTGGGTTGGGTATGAAGGTTTTGGCTAAAGAGATATTATGAGCATGTTGTAGCCTACAAACTACTTTAGAATTGTTAAGTATAGTATTATAACTTTTAGGGCAGAATTTTACACACCCAAGATTAGGTGTGTAAACCCCTTTGTGTTGGTTTGGATGTTGGGCCTTAATGAGGCGTTTGAGTGTTGAAAATCGACCTTTGAAAAGGTGGCAAAGTGAGTAGAAACAAAGGAAATGCTGCCCAATTTTTCTTAGGAATTGGTAACTTGAATTTGGAATTTCTACATTGAAATTAGAGGTTAATAAACGCACTATGGTTATTATAGGTTGACATATTACTTGCGGTAGTTGGACTTAGCAAGTGGATTGACCGAAGAGGTATGTAGAGCTTTCCTATCTCTTGAGCATGAATAGTTGTATCTATGTAGTACGGTATACGTACAAGAGTTGATAATCTACATTTGTTTTAAAGTATATGATACTTGTTTCATTTCAAAAGTATAAGTCTCTTGGATTTAGGGAAAATGTATTTGACGAAGGAATAACGCTAATATAATGACTTTATGGGAAGTTGGTTATATTAGTTTTTGAAAGGTTCACAAAGAATGGTTTACTCTAATTAAAACAAGTACGGGTAAAGGATTCGAAACTATGGAAGGTGGATTGGTTTTAGGCATCGGTTGTCTAAGGTTTTTAAAGGAAATGAAGTCACTTGATTTAGAAGCCTATTATATTTCTAAAAGGAAATGTGACTTGTTTTGAAAAAAAATTGTGACTTGATATTATGGTGATTAGTATCTTGGAATCTTTGTATAAAAAAAGTTTTTCTTAAAAAGTTAGAAGTACATGGTACTTGGGTTAAATTCCCGGATTTTCTACTAAAAGACATGTTAGTGCCTTAGAATACTAAAATGAGAGGATATATTAATAATGTTCATAAGAAGTTAGGGGATTTCTTAACTTGCTTATGTTATGATAAGCCGGTAGTGCTTGTGTATGATATGATAGGCCGGTAGTGCTTATGTTGTGATATGATAGGCCGGTAGTGCTTATGTATGATATGATAGGCCGGTAGTGCTTATGTTATGTATGATAGCCGGATGAGCTATGTTATATATTTGTATTATTACGGGGTAAACCCCGGGTTATTATCTATGCCATGGATTTGCTACCCATGATGTGCGGCGCAGACTCACGCGATCGGACCACGGGATCCACGCGGGTGAAATAGTCTCACGCGAGTACGGCGATGGTACTCATGCGGATCCACAGGATACATGCGGTGAAATAGTCCCACGCGGGTGAAATAGTCCCACGACGAGCGGATGACCTCACGCGGTCCACAGGACCCACGCGTGAAATAGTCCCGCGAGTAGGATTGCTTAATGATACTACGCGCAGGTACCCTGTTTTGATCGTGAGCCTCCTATTTTTATGCTATAAGTTTTATACTTGTTACTCTCATTGTTAGTAAGGCACAGTGTAAGGAAATTGATTTTTATCTATGACTCCAGCTTATTTTTGACTATGGTATTACTACGATTTTCCGCTTTACATACTCGCACGTTGTGTATCGACCCTTCCTGGCCTGCGTTCACGCCAGGTGTAAGCAGATTGTGGATCCTCGTTCTTAGGATCACTATTCCGGTGTCAGAAGCTCCATTCCTCCGGAAGCTTGTTTATTGGTACGGTTATTCCCTGATGCTATAGGTATTTTGTACATTCAGGGGTATGGCGGGGCCCTGTCCCGCCACAGTTGTTATCTTTAGAGGATTTTTGATTGGGTGGGTTCAAAGTGGTCACATTTATGTTTTGGGCTCTAAGAACCAGTTGTACTACTATGCTTTGTTAAGTATGTTTTATGGAAGGCAGCCTTATCGGTTGGCCAGTGATGTTTACCCTTTTTATAAGTTATGTGCTATGTATGTTCCGCTGCTATTCTCTGACATATACCGATGTGGTACCTTGCAGGTACGATCGCGGCCCCGGGGTTGGGTCGTGACAATACATAATTCTCGATAATACACGGTGTGATCCTTTACGCACGAACGAGAGGCTTGTGTCCTCATCCACTACCGTGGATAACTCGATCATTATATATGACTCGGGCTTACCATTCTGGGCACATCACATTATGTGATTTTCTTAAATTTACTGATAGTCACTCTTCTGATCCATTCTAGTTAGTGATATCGTTGAACAATTCCAAATCTATTATAGGCAAGACATTACAATTTAGGTCGCACGTACATAACATATTTTCTCATTCTAGTCAGCAAAAATCATCGTAAAACGTGTAGATTTTCATAACCTACTAAACCTTCCAATGATGTCTTCTGTTTTTCATCTGTATCACTTATATTCATCTTATCCTTACCTTTGGACACTTTGGAATGTTGTGGCCATGGATGGCCACACTAAACCAACCATCTGTACCTTTGTGGCTTACTCCAGCATGCGATCGATCCACTTATACAAGATTATACCCCAAATCACACCATCACCGTATAATCACAATAAGCACGGACTAAGACAAAAAATATTATGGAAGCTCTCGACCAGAAAATTGACTTATACATATATACATGCTCACGCCAAGGCCGACAAAGCCATAAAAACCCACTATTCACAGGACACCTGTCTACAAGCCTCTAAAGAGTATACGACATCAAAATATCATACCAAGACTAGACTGCAACTCTGGAACAAATAGAGTGTTTCAATATCAGCTGAACCAGCAACGTACCAGCGTGAACCATCACTCTCTTTAACTGAATTTGCAGACAGGAAACACGGCGTCCCTCGACAAAAGGAACGTCGGTCATTACTGAGTATGTCAGGCATAAATAATAGCATAACATGGTATAAAATATCTGAGACAGAAACAGTAGACCAGCAGTAAACATCTCTGAGGCTCCTAATACATATGCCTACCTCAGTTTCTTCGGGCATCTTCCTTATCATGACAGCCTCTATGGGCCTCATACCATGTAATGGTTAATGAATGTATGTATGGTGCAGATGCAGTATACATATATATTGGCCACACAAGAGCATTTTTCTATCCATAACCGCCTCTGTGGGCATCTGGGTACATCGGCCACATATGTGCATCGATTCATGTTGGCCTCTCCGCTCTTTTTTGTGATAGTCTATACCAGCTACGGTTAGTGTGTGTATATAACACATTCTCTTCCCCTATATCCCCTACATATATACAATATTTACTATATAGTATTGTGCGTAGCACAAGTGGTCCAGGATAATATATGAATGCAATGCAAATAAAAATGCATGAATGGTAACACAATATTTCAATCTCAACGGGTGACATATTACCTTTGTACCTTTGACAACCTCTGAATATCATCATATTTTCTATATGACTCAATAAGGGCTTAGAAATCATATTAGACATGATTTAAGCATAGGAATCAATAACATGAATATTACTTAACTTCTAAGAGTGGAATAAATTATGAAACAATACCGCGGTTATATTTCATACGTAGAACATGACAAAAGAAAGAAATAATTTACCTTAACATACCTCGCATCATAGATAGTAGAAAGCAAGACATAGTCGCCACTGTCTTCCTTTCCCAATTTCAGCAACTGCTCAGTAGCATACCCTCCCAGTTCAACACTGGAATGAACTTTACAAGCTCCTAACAACGTTCGCCATATAATAGCATTAGGTTCAATCTCCATCACATTTATGAACTCAAACACTTCATTCAATAGTCCTGCACGTGCTAACATATCCACTATACACCCACAGTGCCTTATGTTTGGCTCAATATTGTACCCAGCTCTCATCATGTTGAAATATCCTCGACCCTCATCAACTTTTCCAGCATGACTACAAGTAATTAAATTCCAAGACGACGCATCCTTCTCTCTCATGCCTCGAAACACTTCAAGTGCCTTCTGTAAATTTATCCTCTCGTGGACATTGTACTGGTTTCATGACTCAACATGTCCAACAAAGAAAGCTAATCATTTAAGGCTTTTTCAGTAGGCTTGACAATGGAGTTGTCCTTTTTACTCTTCTCTTAACCGAGACTAACTTAAAGGGCTTAGTAAAACAGTGAGAAAATAAGAAAGTGAAGAAATACTGGTGTAGTGAAAGTGTTCTTAAGTAATCAAACTAGTTAACCCATTCTAATACGTGTAGCCTTAATAGGTAACACATGTCCACTTAATAGATTATCTGCTTTAGTCACTTAAATAAAGCCTCCAAATGTTACACGTTACAACCCTCCCACTCAACAATGTCTCCCCTATTTAAAAAATTAATAGAGTGACTTGCCTTCGTATAATTTATCAATCACATACATAATTAATTTTTTATCTCAATTTACTTAAATTTTCATAATTTATAAAATCTTCTTATATTCAATCTTATAATTCGTAATAGCACATTAGTTCATAACCTCTTTGGGATATCCAACTATTATTATTAATCTTCATCGTCACATTTGTTATGTCTAAAATTATTTCGGGATCGCATTCCTTTGTATACTAATTTTCTTATTAGCAATACGTAAATATAACATAATTTTTTTCAACCACTACAAGAAAAACAGGCTACGGTGACGGGTAAAAACTGTCATCTAACCCCTAAGATGACGGTTCCTGTAAGTGTCATCTTATCCATTGTCACAAACAGATGACTTTTTTGGAACCGTCACACGACATGTGACGGTTTTTACCCGTCACATAAGTGTCACAAACATATGACGATTTTTACCCGTCACATAAATTTAAATTTTGATTCAATTATTTTTTAATTTCTATTAAATTAATAATTAATAATTACTTTTAATATGGCGAGAAAATTAAATTTGGCTGGATTTATTTTTTGGCAATTTATTTGAAGGTTTTTCTTTTGCAATTTAATTTCAATATTGCAAATTGAGTGCACCAATGAAATGGACTAAGAATTTAAATAACACCAAAAATACACATTAAATAGCTAGAATCTATTGTACAAAGTATTCCCAAAATGGATAATCATTCAAAGCGTTAATAAAGTGCTTAATACAAGATTAAAACATTGTTAAATTCCATCTCATATGCAATACGAACACGAACTCTTCAAATATTTCCATGATCATCATCTCCTTCAACCCGCTCACGATCAAAATATTCTCGATACCTATAAAAAAACTCCAAATACCAATCTCACACATAACGGGAGCTTAGTGCACCGGGCTGCCCTTTTTAGTCCAATCATACTGACACAAAACTGAGAAAATAATTAAATAAAGAGAAGGATCATGCAATTACTGCGCTTGGGGTATTAAAACTTGGGGACTGCTTGAGCATAAGAATGCATATTGTCAAGATGACCCATAAGAATTTTATCCATGAAATTGCTCTTCTTCTTTGGATCTACATAATCCATGCCTACAATTACCAAAGAAAGTAGTTCGATTTAGACCCTAAAAACAAGTTTTATTCACAATACCTAAACAAAAAGACAGTTGACAACATTGCCTAACCATCAACAAATACATATCTAAGGACAAAAATTGAACTTCTATACATTGGCATCAACTTCCAAGATAACAATAGTACTTTCATGATTTAACCAAACAGAACTAGCCCAATTGGCATCAGCTGCAGCAACAAACATTAAAAATTCACTCTTTAATTATCACCAGTAAAAATTGAAACTTGGAATACTAAGACACATAGATGTTGCAAAGTCAACACATTGTATTCACTGAATTGTTGATACCTTAGACATATAGCTCAATATTTATCTAAGGTGTAAATGGTTTATGACACTTTAATTGGATTATAATCTTATCATTTAACTGTCCATGAACATATTATAGCAGTCTAGTGTTAATGACTATGGAACAGTTGAAACTACTAACACTAAGCATGTAAATTTCATATTAATTTAATCAAAGATAACCACAAAACAGATCCTTAAGACTATCAAGCTGACCTCAAATGATTCACATAAACAGGCTGACTAAAGTAAGATAACCAAAACACAAACTATTTCAAGTCTCCTTAGAATGTAAACAGCAGACACTAAAAGAAAGATACACATCATCCAAACTATTTCAAGTCTCCTTAGAATGGAATTGCATACTATGTTCACACAATAATCTAACAAAAGAAAGAGAACCATTCAGACTGAAAAAATTAATAGCCATACTAAAGAGAAAAAGCAGATGATGGCTTCCTCCTCGTGGTTGTAGCTTTGTGATAGTATTTGTTAACCCACAAAACTAAATAAAGTAGACAAAGGAGAAAAGTTCTCCCGAAATGAATTCATTTCTTGAGGCGATTCTGATACTTTCTGCATCATTTTATATTGTGGTGTTTGACTGGGTTTAAATTTATAAAGAGAAAAAAAATAGGTTTAACACGTACCAAAACCTTTGTCACTTGTCACATCCCAAGACTCCATATTTATCCGTCCCACTTTGTTCATAGCCCAAGACTCTCATATAGTGTTAAAGCAACTCATAGTCTCGCGCTAGAGAAGGTGATACATCAGATTTCATATAATGAATACATAAATAGACTAAAACAGACCTGAATACATCAGTCTCCCAATGGTGTATGTAATCCTAAAGTAAAAACAAGTCACTTATTTATGTGACATTTCACAAACACTACTACATTTTTGGCCTAATGTGACGCCTCAAAATCGTCGCAATAGGGTTCTTTTGCCGTCGCTTTAGGTCTAATGCAACGACAAGGAGCCGTTGCATCCTGCATTAGATCTAATGCAACGGCTGATAGACCTAATGTGACGGCCCTGTACAGCCGTCGCATTAGATATGCATCTGATTTGAAGAGGTCTAGAAACACCTAATTCAACGGCTAAAGGGCAAATGCGACGGTTTGAAGAAAAAAAAAATTATGCGACGATTGTATGGGATAATGCTATAGAAAAAAAATAATGACAAAATAAATAATAAAAAGAAAAAGATAATAAAAAAAGGATTGTCATTGACATAAAAAGTACGATATTACAATATTAGACTATCATGTATCTATAGTATTCTTTATATGGGTCAAATACAACACTGAGATACAATATTTCAGCTAGGAACGTCCTCAGCCTCAAATATCCAGCCACAGTAATAGTAAGAGCAATCTTTGTTGCCAGTAACCAAACTCCTGTTACTATTATTATCGTCTGCTTCTACATCATCGAAAAATAGCCCATCATCTGTTCCTGCATTGCATATTTAGGCTTAGGCTTCATGTCCTCTTTAGATCTGACAATTAGTGCTTCGAGCAGCAACATTAGTGATGCCATTCTTTAATTTGCTAACCAAATATTGTTGCTGAATCAAAAGATAGAAACAGAGAGAAATATGGCACAGTACAAAGTAAAATATGAAATACCAACTTCCTCCATTCATAGGAATTCCATATCCATGCTTGCACATCATATCAAATAATGTCGGACCAAACACGTTGCTTAAGTTGATATAAATTTCAGATAGTATAAACACGCTTTTTTCCAATCCTAAAGGTGCTCCTGAAATGTAGATAATTTTGTAAAGCTCCAAAGTAGAGTATTGTATACCAAAACCATGCCAGTAAGAAAGACCAGGGCTCGAGCTTTGGCCAATCAACGAAGAAAATTAGCAAATCATCTTGGTGCAAAATCATGTCATATGTGATACCTCCAGTAGCTTGCTAAGTGCAACATTTATCAAGCACATGGATTGTGCTAAAGTGAATTTAGGTGCCAAGACATGGTTCTATTATCCGTAAGAGTAAAACCCTTCTCTTAAATTTGCATACATTTGCCGTTTAGTAACAGGAGTATAAATATAAGATAGCAAAACACGATGAATCTGAAATTTCCAATTTTTGAAGCCAACCATACAGAACTGAAAAGGAGTTGTATACTAAAAATCCCGTGGACTATTTGAAAGGTTCAAACGAACATACACTACAACAGGATATGAACACCTTCTACCCAATCTAAACTCTAGAGTACATCTTCATTGTCTTATATATAGCAAACACATAAGTAAAATGAATAAAATCTCTACTTCTAATATAAAATGATCGAATGCATTACTACAATATTTTACACAAATTTAAACATGTTTAACAACAAATCAATTAGGATTGCAACCTCCGACCAAGAAAACAAAAAAGATAAAACAAAGAATCCTAAGCTGCAAACGGGCAAATACGAGCAGTGGGGAAGCGTAAGGCGACAACGAGGTGTGGTAGGAGATGCGACGACAAGCTAGGGGGATACTGGGGCAGTCACAGAGGCAGGGCATTCATGTTGTGACTACAAGTTAATAATCCTAAATGAGCAGTCACAGACTCATACAAGATTTATAGATGCTTTGTGTTCATCCATTTAGGCTAACATATGGTAATGTACTTAATAAATTTTCAAACATACATGAATAGAGGCAGGGAATAATGGCATATGGAATTAAACTAGCACATATGGCATCAAATGCTTATAGACATGGCCTTGTACAACATATAAGATAGTTACAGCCAAATCATAAGGCTAAATTATATTTAATTAAACTAAACATGATCATACATAGTTTTAAAATTAACTAAAACATGCTAATAAATTACTTAATGCAGATAAGAGCAGATTATGGAGTAGATTTAAATAAGAGAACACTTAATAGAAATGGATCTACCTTGTTTTGAGGCAGTGTAGGATCGAAGGGGAGCTCGATTCTTTAATCCGTACCTCTAACACTCGCAATGACACGAAAATGATTTTTTTAGTCGTAACGATCGATTAAAGCAAGTTAGGGTTCCACTAAAGAACTTGGATCCCTATTATGCAAAAATCAACCAAATTGTAAAACTCCATCTCAATCAAACCAAATTGTCAAATAACACTATAACTGAAAAGCTTACAAAAATATTCTGCAATCAGATTCACTTAATCAAATACCCAATGAGCACTCTGAATTTAAAAAAAATGAAAGAGTTCTTGATTTTGGATTCTTAAAACTCCAATGAGAATGGACTATAGACTAACTTTTTAGAAAAAGCTGATTTTAAGACCTATAAACATACTAATGTAAAGGGAAAGGAAAAACGTAATCTAACCTTGGAGAAGACGATGAAGCGGATGCGACGACGAGTGGAAAAGGGCGATGACGAGCAGTGGGAGAAGGGATGGCAACGACGTTGAGAAGTGGGGGAAGGGGGTAGTGCGACGGTGATAGTGGGGGATGGGGGGTGCGATGGCTAGCAGTGGGGGAAGGGAGGTGCGACGGCTATAGCAGTGGTGGGAGATAAAAAAATTCGCAGGGTTTTTTAGAACTGATGAAGAGGCGGCTAAATGAAATATAAAACAGGGATATTTAATTTGATATCCAGCCCGTCGCATTAGCCTTTTAGGACCGTTGCTTTAGAAAGGCTAATGCAACGGCCTGTCCCAGCCGTTGCATTAGACTCTTTCACCCGTCGTATTATACCAGCTAATGCAATAGTCCTTCTATACCGTTGCATTAGCCTAACTTTTGGTTTTGGTACACACTAAGTCGTTGCATTAGCCTCATCTAATGCAACAGTAATACATTAGGCGTTGCATTAGACTTTTTAGAGTCGTCGCATTAGGCCAGAAATGTAGTAGTAAAACCCGTCACACAAACGTCATAAACAAATGACATTTTAAAAAACCGTCACACAAATGTCATAATTGTATGACACTTAAAAAAATCTGTCACACAAATGTCATAATTTTGTGATACTTAAAAAAATCATCACATGAATGTCAAGAAAAAACAAAAATTTAGTAAAAAGATATGACACTTGCATTTCTGTCACACGTGAACTTTCACCGTAACCTGTTTTTCTTGTAGTGAACTTCCAGGTCTATTCACATACGTCTAGCGATTTTACATATGCTTAGCGATTTAAACCGTGATCCAAAAATATAGGATGTTACATAAAATGGGATAGAGGGATTACTAATTAAATTAACTAGTCTTGAAAATATACGGTTAGCCAGACTTCTGTACATACATGTTCATATACCTTAATTAATGAAACTTCACAACAACAAAAAAATCAACACAACTTTTTCAATTTTTAGTGAATAATTTTGTAGTATTTCTTTGTCCTTTGGAATCTAGTACTGCACCTCTTAATAGCTGATAATTTTTTAGATAATTTGTCAGCTTTTTAAATAAGAAAAATAAAAAATCGGGGAATGAGATAGAAAAAATGAGAAAAGATAAATGCCTTTTGTAATACCAGGACATACAAATTCCACAATTGAGCTTATTCGTTTTTTTAATTAAAATAAAATTTTAAAAGTAAATACTAACAGATCTGCAAAAAAACTCAATTTCAAAGCACTATAATAAGCAGTCATTTCCAATTGTGAAGCAACATAAGGCAAACTATATACACACAATTTATTATTTCGGTTGGGCCCCGGGGTTATACTATGGAATAATAAAAAACAAATAGTAAGTAAAATTGTTTGTTAGCTGAAACTGTTTGCAAATGTCGTTAACAATGTCGTCTGGCAGAACTGACGACACTTAGATAAAAACAGAAAAACCTTTGAAGAGTTAAATTACAGCGGAAATAATAAAGACATAAAAGATTTAATTTACATAATGACCAAAAGTATTGTATATATATACAATTGAATATATTTCTTCTTTTACAATATTACAAGATAATACAAAATGAATAAAAAGGTGAAGTCGCATGTGACTTACATGCCTGAAAAATCTAACTAAGTAGATATAGACAACATCTCATTATAATTGTTTCAATGAAGTACTAATCTAGAATTTAGGCAGCAACTATAATGTTGGACAGAATGTCGTCGAAGCACTCAGGCAACACAGTGATCCAGTCTTAGATCGTGATCTGTTTGAGAGCTCTCTCTTGATCATTTTCTCTTGTAATTTCTGAATATCGATTCCTTGATATAGCCTCTCTATTTATAGTAGAGAGTCTTTCTTGAAATGCTCAATGAATCGTTGTGGAAGTTGAGCAAAAGGTGGGCAGCTTGACCAGATTTGTTGGAGACTAAAGTGGAGCAAAAACCTCCAACTTCTTGAACTTGTTCCCCAAGTTTAGCAACGCCTTTGGACTTGATCTTCCCACGTGTATAATCAGCTCAACAAGTTTCTTGCCAGGTCACTTTACCATCGTGGTAAAAATCTCACGTGATAAGCTTCAGTCAGTGAAGAAGGACAAAACTGTTCAGAATGTTGGTCTGAATGTCAAAGACATTTGTTCCAACATTTTGGTTTTTAACTTAGTACTGAAAATGTTATGTTAGGAAAAATGTCATAACATAAAACTCAACATTAACATTCTCCCCCTTTTTGTCTTTCTTCACAAAACAAAATCTTTTTAGTGCGAGTGACCTATGACAATTATAAATGCTCCCCCTTAACCTGTGATGACATACAAACATATACAAGACAATATATATGTTATCACACATAGGACTAGATGAACCCAAAAATATACAGAAATATTTTGTCCAATTATTATAACCCAAAATAAAAATAGTCATTATCTTTCCAAACCAATTCAACTTAATTCAAAAGTAACCAAATTACGCATTCATTAGTAGCACAGTCAGCAATCAAATTACGCATTCATTAGTAGCACAGTAGCATCAACAGTATTATCAGCAATCAAATTATGCATTCATTAGTAGCACAGTAAACAACAGTCATTCATCATTCACTACCACCAGCAACATCTCATTTGCAACTTCAGCATTCTGCATCACTGCATTACTCCCCCTGCATCAGTACCAGGGCCACGAGCAGTGGCAGCATCGCTAGTTTCTCCTTTCTACCTTTGCACATCATCTCTCTCTTTTTGGGAAGAAAGCAAAAATTAAGAAACGGTCTCTAGCTGCAACTAAGGCACTTTTCGCACGATCAACTTCTTCAATTTGGGAGTTGATTTTGGAAATCTGTTCGACAACCCAGTTGACTGACAGTTCAAATTGTCGGTGACCAATGTTGTCCTGAATGTTGAAAACATTCTGGGCAACATTCTTACTTTGTGCTTCCTTGTTCCAAAGAAGATCTATAACTCTGTCTTTGCTCTTTAGAATTATCTTGTTTACTGCATATACCTCTGATAGTCTTCCTAGCCTCTCATTTCTTGAAGGCTCAAAACCTTGATCAATTAATATCTTGTAAATCAGAGATGGATAAGGGAGTACCAAGGTGGATTCTTTTTCTGAAAGATTGGTAACTTGATAGAAAATTATACGACCTAGATCAATTCTCAAGCCTTTACCAATCTATATAACAATGATGCTTTTTCTACAGTCACAATTGATTCATTCAAAGAGGGGAGCCAATTATGGATGGCAACCTTGTGCAAGGTTGAAAATAGTGCAGTTAATTTGGAAACAGGGCATCGAGATGTCCATTTTATGAGCACACATCCTGTGAGGTATTCAATAATCTTGTCCCTATTCTCACTCACTTTTTCCACATTGCTACTCCTTGTTTCACACATAGTACCCAAACAATTATTGATAGTCAGAAGATTAAAGTTGTATATTTTGTTATATAGATATACTTTTCCAAAGTTTTTGGATGAACTTTTGTCTATTCCAGCATTCAAATTCGCATAAAACAACTTTATCATCTCATCTGTCACGACCCGAACCCGGGCCCGTGACTGGTGCCTTACCCCGGGCACCCTAGTGATACAACATCAGAGAAAACCAGCGGAAATAAAAACTTAAACATATAAAGATTGAAATAAGAAAGAAAGCTAACCCAACGGTTACCTTTTTGTACATAAATTAAAACTTGAGCAGTTCATCCCTTACAAACTCGCCACAACATTACATGCACCTCTAAGAATTTTGAAACCATAATGACGGACAGGCCCCGCCATGCCCCGAATAAACAAAAGTCTACTACTTGTGGAACCGTACCACGTGACAAGCTTAGGAGATATGGAGCTTTCCGAGAACCGAACAGCGATCCTAAGAGAGTGGATCGCCAAGCTATGTACCTCAACTGCGGCATGAACGCACCCGGGCGAGGTCAAGACAACAGTACCAAGTATGTGAAATCAGAAAATATCGTAAATGAAATCGGGATAGTCTATATTAAGCGGAGACATGTATGATAACCAAATTACAAAGACCACAACATATAAGCGATCATATCAAGATAGGGACTCATGCGTGAAATCATCACTCAAATACAACCCGAATTTAACCCGCACAACGGCCGCATGCCCCAAGATCTCACCTCGGTATAAGCATGGCCCTCGAACCATCCTAATGGGCCCATACCGTGGACCATCCAACGTGTCGGTATGCCCAAAGGAAATAACAAGATGATACTCATTGGAAGTATACCCGGCTACCCAACGTGTCGGTATGTCCAAACAACTAACCGATAACACTCACAATGGAAGCATACCCGTGGCTACCCAACGTGTCGCACGTCCATCAATCAACCAGATAGCCGAATTCTCCATCGAGACTCGGTAGCACACAACCAAACACTTGCACAACAAAGGCTACCACAACAAGCAGAGGCAGGTTACACCCAACTCAAGGTACTATACATACTTCTTACCACAATGTCAAGTATACCATTAAAATCCAAGTACTTAACCCCTTTAGGATCAAGGTACTCCTACCCTTTATAACAAGTCACTTATGTTTTTCCATCACAAAGAGTTCAACCTTTTGAAAACAAGTTACTACTCTTTTCCCAAAATCAAGTTACCATTCTAAATCCAATAATGAGTCCATTTCTTTATTTTCCATAAAGTCGTTATAACTAACTTCCCATAAAGCTATTACAACCCTTTATGATTAATAAAACAAGTCAAGACAGAATCATGCCTTTCTTTTAAACCAAAATACTTCAAATTCTTCAAATTCTTAAGTCTCTTTTCTATTAGAAAACGAGTTCCTTACTTTGAAACTTTTAGGAAAATCAGAACTTGATTTCAATAGTTCTCATTAGAGCAGCCATGGTCTAGGAAATGTAATGTCATTTTGTCTTATCTTAGCTTCTATGCAGATGGAGGTTTCTACTGGTTTTAATATGATTAATTGTCATTACTTCTTTCCTTTATCGACGCTGCATTGGCTTGTTCGATCCTTATTCCCATTTCCGAAATTGTAACGTTATTCTTTTTAAAAACCAAGTATTCATTTCTCACGAATTAGGTTTTTATACTTTTCAACACCATTTAGGTCAATTACAAGTCACGTCTCTTATCTTTTGAAATCAACAAACCATTCTTTTAGCTACATAAAGTGGTTATAACAAACTTCCCATAAAGCCGTTATAACACTTTATGTTTTAACCCAACCAATTACCGCTATGAACATTTATGAGACCAATAGGGCTCATTCTTTAACCACCGAGTACCAAGCATTAACGGATAAGACTTTACTACTATTTCCACACATGAAGCCCTTAACACTTCATATCAAGTCAAGACACAAAAGGGAAATCAAATTCCTTTAACACACGCAAGGCCTACCGCACTATATATTTTACAATTAGTCAGCGTCAAGAGGATAGGAAGAATCACATACCTCGCGATTGTTGACAATAAGAAAAATGCTCCACAAGACTATCGCCTCTAAGTAGAATATGCTACCGTAGTACTTCAATCCTATAAGGGTCATAAAACGTCTATCAAACTCTAGCTTCGAACGTAGAATAACTAAGTGCAAAGTCCCCAAATCCTACGACAATTTGGACGGCACTTCCTTTGTTTCTACTAACTTGCCACCTTTGCTAAGGTCGAATTCAATAACCCAACGCCCCACAATAAACCAACCTTAAACCCCTTTCAAATATTTCCAATCCAAGTTCTTAGGTCCAACATGATATCTAGCCCTAGACATCTTCAACAATTACAGTCTCCCTTTACAACATGCGACGTCCCAATTAGAAATCCAATTGAAGTTACAATCTTAAGGCTAACATGCCCATTTCAGTTTTTTAACAAGACAACAAGATCCAAATCTATACAATATAAAACAGCCTCAGGCTCAACTCTATACTACTACAATAAAACAGCCTCAGGCTCACATCTATACTACTAAAATAAAACAGCCTTAGGCTCATAACCAAGAGAAAGGGGAAACTTTTACCTTAAGAAATAGCCCACAAAAGCCCCTTTTTCTTCCACCTCTTAAAGTCAAAAATCGCCCACCAGCGTTACCCACAAGTTTACCCACACTTTTCCTTCTTGCCGCCGCTCCAACAATTTCCTCTTAGGCTAGGTTTTCTTCCAAAAACTAGAGAGAAGGGAGAGGGTTTTCCATGGAAGGGTTTTGAAATGAAATGGCCAAGTCATCCAAGACTTGGCCCTAAAATAGGCCCTAATCTGGTCAAAAAGGATGGGAGGGACACTTGTCACCCTCCCATAGGTTTCTAACAAAATATCTCCTGATTTCAGCCTTTTATCGCGAAAAATCCCGCCTTGGCGCATGCCACGCACTGGGCATCGCTTCCACTTCCAGAAAATGTTCCAAAGATTCCGCGCCGCGTTCAGATTCGCAAGGCGCTGAAACCCCGCGACCCCAGAACAACCGGCGCCGCGGCACTGCATTCCGGCGCCGCACTGCACGAACCAAAATCGCTGCTGCGCACTGCACCAAACTTGAAACTTCCATAACTTTTGACTCCGATGCCCTATCGACGAACGGTTTGTTGCGTTGGGATCTAGATTTAACGGACTACACACTAGGCTTTTAAACACCTTGAAACTCTTAACAACTGGGGTACAACACTCCAAGGTAAACTCAAAAATCCGTCCAACACATGTTGTCAACTTATCTATCAACTTTTCACATCTTAAATTCCTTGGTATGTTCTTATCTAACTCCTTGAATTTACGTGGTGTAACATCATCAATATATGGTTCCTTGTCTGTTACTGATTTTAAAAGCATACGATCTTTCAGAAATTCTATCAAGCCATACTCTGAGCAAGACAATACATCTACCACATTTTTAGCTCTAATCATCATTTTCTTATACCAACTCCATTTATCATGCTTTGATTAAGAATAAAACTTATCTGTGAAAGCATTTACCTCATTCTCTGGCTCGAATTCTGTAGATTCTGAAGAGGATGGGGAGGATATTGCTTTAGTTGTTTCCTGAGATGTTTCTTGAGATGTTGTAGCTTGGCTGGCAACATTTGGAGACATCTCAGCTCTTGTTCTTCGAGGAAATCCCCTTGGCCAGTACCTTTTTAATGGAGTATCGTCAGGTATTTCTTCTTCTGATGATTTTTCAGCAGCCGAAACAAATGGCTCAGACGGAGATGGAGAGGTTGTGGATGGTTCAACTTGCTTTTCAGAAGGACTGTTCTTTTCTGCATCATCTTCGGATGAGAAATCGAAGTCCGAATCATCTCAGTCTCTACACGCAGGGACTTGCTCATCAACCTTGGATTTCTTTATTGCTGGCTGGGCTTCAACATTTTTCTCAAAAACTCTTGTTGACCTCCGTGTTAGAAATTTAGAGGTGTTTTCCCTTTTGCCTAGAACAGACACATCTAGAGTTGCTTCCAGATCGATTGGGTTGTCATTGTCTCCAGGACAACTTATATCTAACGGTTCTTAAAAGATGCTTAGCACAATGAGTGTGCTTTGAGATGGACTTTTGCTCACTGGGATTGTATCAGAAATGTTGGACGGTATTTGGTTTGACATAGAGGATCTATCCATAGGTGAGAAGTGTGGAGGAGATGGTGAAAAGTTAGGGGTTTTGGGATTTTTAGAATGTGAAGGGGTTGAGTGCTTCATTGGTAGTAGTAGCCTGAGGTGATGTGATCTTTCCAATTTTTAATTATTATGTTTTTTTGAATTTTCGGAAAGAACAAAAAATAGCAAGAATGAAGAACAAATGAAAAATATTTATAACCTTGGCAGAATAACTAATTTCCTGCTTTTAGGAGTTTGTATTGTATTCCAATACTTGTTTCTAGAATTTTTAAAAAAAAACTAGACATCAAGATTTTTTTTTTAAAAGAAATAACGGCACACACACAAAAAAATAACTGAATTTTCAAAAATCAGTTACAAAGAGTATCCCAGCAAATATCATTATCTGTGAATGTCAACCGTAATGTTGGCAACATTTTGAATGACACATGTATTATGATCTTACAAGAACTCTTTTGTTTTTAGCAACAAACAAGACACATTTTATATGTGATTTTATGAGTTTAACCTCCAGATCAATGTAACATTTTCCCATTGTCTTTGATCTAATCATAAACCACATACAAAATTTAGTTTTGTGTCAAAAGATAAGAATACTTATTTAGCATCCTCATAATTCTTTGTTTAAGCACTTGATACTCCTATAGCATAGGAACGATATCATATTCAAAGAGTTTTGCTCATTTGCACAGTTGCCAAATATTTTTAGAAAAGACTTTGCCTTATTTTGATACTCCATTTTTATGATATCTAATATCATCGCAGAGAACAATATCATTTTTTTGAAAAACATGTTCTTATTTTAGGATCATACATGGGTGAATACAAAATTAAAACCATCAAAAACCAGTAAACACGATCAGATTCTGATATTTACAGAGGCAAATGCCACCCAAAATGTTAGAGACATTTCAGTCGACATTTACCCATCAGTGTCGATTCAGAGATTACAGAGACCAAGAGAGTTCTTCAAACTTGAAAATCTCTCATGATCCAAAGCTTTTGTAAAAATATCAGCTAGTTGATGAGTAGTGTCAACATGTTCAATTTGAACTAGCTGTTTTTCAACCAAATCTCTTAAAAAATGATGTTTAATATATATGTGTTTTGTACGAGAGTGCTGAACTGGATTTTTGGAAATATTTATTGCACTCAAGTTATCACAATACAAAACCAAGACATTATTTAAAAAATCATAGTCATCTAACATGTGTCTTAACCATATCAACTGAGAACAACAACTTCCAACTGCTACATATTCAGATTCTGCAATTGAAAGTGAGACACAGTTTTGTTTGCGACTATACCAAAACACTAGATTATTGCCAAGGTAAAAATATCTTCCACTCGTACTCTTTCTGTCATCAACATCACCAGCCCAATCCAAGTCACTATACCCTATTAGATTAGGATTAGCGTCTTTGGAATACCAAATTCCCAACTCACATGTGCCGGCAATATATCGGATGATACGTTTTAAGGCATTTAAGTGGGTGATTTTGGGTTAGGCTTGGAATCGAGCACACACACACACTAAACATTATATTATGACGACTAGCAGTGAGATACAAGAGACTACCAATCATAGATCAGTACAATGTTGGGTCGACATTTTCGCCAACATCATCTTTGCATATCTTCTGTGTTGATCACATTGGAGTCCTCATCTGTTTAGCATTCTCTAATACAAACTTCTTAACCAAATTCCTGGCGTACTTGCTCTGAGTGATGAAGATTCCATCTTCATTTTGCTTTATTTTCAAGCCTAAGAAAAAGGTTAATTCCCTATCATGCTCATCTCAAATGTGGAGGACATAGCTTCGACAAATGTTTCAAGGTGAGACTGTGAAGGCGAACCAAAGACTATGTCATCTACATAGATTTGAGCAATGACCATATCTACTCCGTGATGTTTTATAAACAGTGTACAATCAGCTTCACCACGTTTAAAACCAAATTCAAGAAGAAACTGAGTTAAACAACCATATCATCCTCGAGGTGCTTGTTTCAATCCATATAAAGCCTTTTTGAGCTTGTATACAAACTGAGGATGATGAGGATCTTCGAATCCTTTCGGTTGTTCAACATAGACTTCTTTGTCAAGGTAGTCATTCAAGAAGGCACCTTTAACATCCATATGATGGAGAGTAATCTTCAGAAAACAAGCTATGGCAAGTAACAACCTAATCTGTCACGACCCGACCTCGGGCCCGTGACTGGTGCCTTACCCCGGGCATCAGAGAAAGACCAGCGGAAGAAAACTCATAAACATGAAACCATATAAAATAAGAAACAAGCTAACCCAAAATGGTTACCTTTCGGTAACTATACATAACAAAAGCTGAACAGTTACATCCTTTACAAAACCCAATTTACAACAAGACTCTGCACTTAAGAGTTTGAATAACTATGACGGGACAGGGCCCCGTCATACCCCTGAATGTACATGAATCTACAATGACAGGGAATCATACCAAAAGATAAGCCTCCGGAGAAACGGGGCTTCCCAAAAGCAGAACGGTGATCCTAAGAGCGAGGATCAACAACCGATGTACCTCGACCTGCGGCATGAACGCAGCCCCCCGAAGGAGGTCAGTACAACAGGTACCAAGTATGTGAAACTGAAAATACTGTAATGAAATCATAACATTTCCAAACCAAATCCACAGATATGTATGAAAAACCAATTAACCGCACACAGTGCCACAACATAAATAAGAGTAAACATGTGTAACGCAACCGATCTTTTCTAGGCCGCTAATGATCGTAGCAGGGCAATTCGCCCATGGTATCTGTTACACCCCGTAAGTCTAGGACATGTAAAAGAGAATGTACGTAAGGAATCAAGACTTGGAAATTAGTACGAAAGGAAGAATTGTTTTTCCGACGGAAAATCTTCCGAACGCCGGAAAGGAAAAATGTTCGTTGTTGAGAATTGGATTCTCAAAATGTATTATTTGAAGAATATGGAACTTATTAATATTATGGAAATCTATTTTTACGGATTTGGTCATGTGGGGCCCACCCGAGGAATTTTACGTTTTGCGGGGCCCACGAGGGTTACGGAATTTTGTGGACGAATGAGAGGGCGACACGTGGCACTCCCACATGTGGTCTTGGACGAATTGGTGTGAGGGTAAAATGGTCATTGACCATCTTGGAAGATAAGTCTTCAAGCTTGATATATTTGACCAAAGTCAACTTGTCCACACGGGCTCGATCTAGTGAAAACCATCTAAGCCTCACATTTGTTATAATATTGGCCATCCATAGTGTTATAAGTATTAAGCTAGTGCAAGACAAGCTCATTTTACACTTAGAAAATATCACATTTCTTGTTCTTCCATCAGGTTTCGCTTGAGAGCTAAAGTCCACACAAAAATTTTGTAATTTTCCTCCATTAGCCACAAGACTTAAACCCAATGTCCCTAAGGGTATTGTAAGGTTATCTCAATAGAAAGATTTCGAAAACGACATTTTCGTATTAGTCGCAAGCGCGAAACCGAAGGAGTTCTTCAACTTTGAAGTTGGAACTTGAAGATGGGTTCTTCATAGGCCTCTAAGGAGTGCTTGGAGCTGATTGGAACCTAAGGAAAGGAGCTAAGAATGGCTAAGGCGCGACTTTGAATCTTGGAAATTTTAAGGGCTTGGAAAGGTATAAATTTTGTCGTTTTAGCAATTAAGCTTACTTATTGATTGTAGCTATGGATATTAGCAAGCATGAGTTATATACTATATAGTTGGATTAGTGTATTGGCTATTGGAACCCTAATCCGAAAACTAGCATGTTTAGCCTTAAGATTGGAATTCAAGTCGATTATTAGTTTAAGTCGTCACATGTTGTAAAAAGAAGGAAATTGTAGTTATTGAAGTTGTTTATGACTATAAAACATGTTTGACCTTAGAACTTGGAATTTGAAAAGGGTTGGAAAAGACTTTGAATTGTGGTTATGTTGTTAGCCGAGAATGGCTTGATTATGGACTTAGTTGGTATTAATTGTGGGGCGGAATTTTACACGTATTGTAAGGCGTGTAATCCCCTTTTTGTTTGGTTGTTGTTTGGAGCCTTAAATGTGGCGTGTTGGTTATTGTATTCGGCCTTGAAAAAGGTGGCAAAGTGAGTAGAAACAAAGGAAGTGCTGCCCGATTTTCTGTAGAATTAGAGACCGTATACTTAGTATTATTCTACGTTAGAGACTAGAAGTTGATAGTCTTGTTGTGACCATTATAGGTTGACACTTCTACGTACGGCGTATTCGGCTTAGCCTGTGGATTTAGCCGAAAAGGTATGTGAACTATCTCCTCTTCTAGCATGATTCCTTAAGATAAAGAAAGTAAGTTCTACTCCTTAAATGATTCATTCCTTGATTGTACTTTGATGTTTAAATTGTAAGTTGTATAATCCATTGCCTTAGTGAAGTTGGATTCTTAAAAGTGAAAGTATTTTACTTAAAGTACATAGAGTCTTGAAAATGAAGTGGTTTCCAAATCTTTCGGCTAGTGCCTTAGTTCCAAAACCTAAAGGTCATTATAATGACTTTAGGGGAGTCAAAGGAGTGATTTACTTACTTGTTTTAAAAGAGGAGAAATGACATGATTTAAGAGAAGTAACTTGTTTTAAAGGTGTGAGTTACTTGAGGTTTAAAAGTAGAAGAAACGTGTTTTCTATATATTAAGAGACTCGAAGTATTTTGAAAGTTAAGAGACTCGATTTGAAAGTTTGTGATACTTGGTTTTAAGTATAAGTCTCTTAGTTATAAAAAGAATGAAATTGTCTAAAAACCATAAAGGGTTATAACGGCTTAATGGGAAGTTGGTTATAACGGCTTTATGGAAGGTTTAGAAAGTTGTCTATTTTGATTAAAGGGCATAAGTTGCCTAGATTGTGAAAATTTGAAGTTACTTGATTTCAAGCCTTGAAATGAGTTTTCTAAACGTGTAGTAACTTACTTTGAAAAATAGACATGCCTTGATACTACGGGTGTTAGTATCTTGGGGTTTTACATAAAAAGGAGTCTTTTGAAAAGAATGTACGTACGTAGTACTTTGGCTTGTTAAATGAGAATTATTCTATTTGTGCCTTGATAAGTACTTTGGCTTGTTAAATGAGAATTTTTCTATTTGTGCCCTGATAAGTACTTTGGCTTGTTAAATGAGAATTATTCTATTTGTGCCCTAATAAGTACTTTGGCATGTTAAATGAGAATTATTCTATTTGGCTCCGATAAGTACTTTGGCTTGTTAAATGAGAATTATTCTATTTGTGCCCTGATAAGTATTTTGGCTTGTTAAATGAGAATTATTCTATTTGTGCCTTGATAAGTACTTTGGCTTGTTAAATGAGAATTTTTCTATTTGTGCTCGATAAGTACTTTGGCTTGTTAAATGAGAATTATTCTATTTGTGCCTCGATAAGTACTTTGGCTTGTTAAATGAGAATTATTCTATGTGTGCCTTGATAAGTACTTTGGCTTGTTAATCGAGAATTATTCCACGTGTGCCTTGATAAGTACTTTGCCCGATTAGTTGAGAATTTCCTATGTGTCGGGCGATAGCCTTTGAGTGCAAGTATTATGTTTTATTACGTTGCCGCGACTCGGTTGAGGTCGATCGTCATTGTAAGTACTGGACGCATCGACGGTGATGTGGGATTCCACGGTATGCTTCCGCTATTTGTAGTACTGGGTTAAATTCGGATTTTTATAGAAGACATGGTAGTGCTTATTTTGTTTGACCAGTCGAGATAGGGTAAGAGTATGAGTGGCGGTAAACACCCAAGACGCTTATACCACCTTCTCCAGGTAAGAGTATAAGTGAGGTAAACCCCAAGACATTATACCCCGCTTGTTTTGTTTGATGGTCGGTTGAGATAGGGTAAGAGTATAAGTGAGGTAAACCCCAAGACGCTTTACCACCTTCTCCGTGGTAAGAGTATAAGTGAGGTAAACCCCAAGATGTTATACCACCGCTTTACCACCTTCTGCGGGTAAGAGTATAAGTGAGGGTAAACCCCAAGACGCTATACCACCGGTGGACTTGGTGTTCATGTATGCCTATTGTGTATTATTATATCATGGATCACGGCAGGAAGGATTCCACGCACGATTGATATTATGGGCGTGAGACCCATGGTTATATTTTAGAAATGACTTGAGGCGTACGCGTCCCCGACTTGTTATGATCGCTTATGTGTTGTGATCTTGTAGGTTGGCTATCATACATGTCTCCTGCTTTGTTAGATCATTATGATTTCATTACTGATTTATCGTTTCACATACTTGGTACATTCTTCAGATCGACCTCCGGCCGCGTTCACGCCGCAGTTTAGGTACGCAGCTTGTGATTAGCGGTGTAGACCGCCGTAGTTTTGGATAGCTCCTTCCGCCGAGTTTATCTTTTTGGTATAAGTTCTTTCAAGATGTGCTTTTGTACGATGGGTACGACGGCCTTGTCCCGTCATAGTTCAAGATAACTCTTGAGGTCCGTATTCATATGTGGATTGGACTGCGTATGACGGTAGTGTCTTTTGTTATGTATATTATATGGCGGCACTTTCGGCTTTACACAGACGCACGATTGGTTTTATAAAAATAAAAGGGGTGTTATTTAATTTCCGCAGATTTACTTAGTTGTTAAGGTAGAAGGTGCCTGTAGGCACCACCACGCCCGGTTCGGTCGTGACAGAGTGGTATCGAGCGATCGGTCCTGAATGTCTACGCACCGTGTCTAGTAGAGTCTTGATTATCGTGTGTTGCGCGCCACACCCATAAACAGTGAGGCTACAGGACATTTAGGAGTCGTTTCTATTCTTCTCACTCAAGATCGTGCCCTGTAGCCGTGTTAGTAAGATAATTCCTCTCCGACGTAATTTTGTGTTACGATTATGCCTCCAAGAGGCAACGCCTGAAGGCAAAGGAGTAGCAGGAGCTACTAGTCAGACTCAGAGAGTTGATAGGGCTTGTGCCTGTGGTATACTGGGATGTTGTTCGCGATCGAAGTTCTCTGCGCGAGTTTTGAGACCACGGCACGAGCCTATAGTTTCGCTAGGGAAGATTTTAGGTCATGAAGGAAGCCATTATGTTATTGACCAAGATAGCGGTGCTACGATTCATCGCCAGGAGGTTACTCGGCCAAGATGCAGTGTACAGGGTAGAGGCCGCATGAGATCAGCGTAAGAGGGCTAGACCGGTTGGTTATTCCGGTGAGTTTTTGGACGAGTTGCCTCAGCAGCGAGTGAGATATTCGTCCCAGCCTACCCAGTACATACCCCCGCAGCTCACAGGTGGGAGTTTGGACCCCACAAGGTATTTAGGAGCCGGTCCGAGCTCCAGAGGTCGAGGTTCTCAGAGGAGCAGAGGATTTTCTCAGTCGAGGCCACTTATTCCTCAGTGTTTCCATTGGAGTAAGCGTCATTTGGGGAAATGTCGTCTTGGCATAGGTGTTTGTTATTATTGTGGCCGTCCGGGCCATATTCTGAGGGTATGTCCTTTTAGAAAGAGCACCGGTAAGGTGGCTCAGCCCATGAGGCCGTTAGTTGGTTCCCTTTCCTCCACAAATGCGTTCCTGCAAGGTGTTGGATGTTAGCCACCGTGGTAGAGGTCGAGTGGAGTTTATAGTTCGCGGTCCTTGAACCGCAGAGATGACGTGACTACGGGCAGATCGTGAGGCGACATCGCACGGGGTTACATGTATATTTTGATTCTTTTGAATCATACGTGCGTTGATAGATTCAGATTTTATCCTAGCGTATATGTTTTCCCTTTGTTGCTAGAGTTGTAAAGTGATAGTACCCTGCAGGTAGGATACTTTGATTAGTAAAGTGGAAAGTTAAGATCGGCTGACAAGAATGATAAGTGAATCGAGACTATAGTTGTGTAGAGTTCACAAGTAGTAATTACCCCAATAAAGTGTGAGACCGATAGGAAGGATGTCTGAGAAATACTTTGGCTTATATGACGAACCTCTAGTGAATGGGAGGATAGGGTGAGAAGTACCTTGAGATAAGAGAGAGATTTATTTGGACTAAGAATGAGAAGTTAAGTGTGACGATGAGCGGGTTATGGACTCATCTCGGTCAACCAGTAGTATGGAATGGGGTGATGTCGGTTGGTAGTGGTCCCGTTATGTGATAGGCACGAGGATGCCAGCCCAAGTTGAGTTAATCGTTATGCGAGTTCGTGGATGTGTTCCACCGAACTAGGTCGTAAGGACCGGTAAGAGCCTTAACGGAATATAAGTAACTATATGGCCAAGTTTGGGTAGTAACTCGAAGGATTGGAGAAGAGAAACAAAATTTGAGATTTTGCACGTGTACTAGATGAGTTTGAAAGTACGAAAGTATGACAAGTAAGAAAGAAAGGAACCCCAAGGATCCCGTTGGGAAGACAAGTAACCTTCGAGTTTTGTGAGAAGGACCACTGACGGAAGGTCCATTATTATGTTCACGTATGTTGTGGTGGCCATGTGGCATCGCTGGTCTTGTCGTGTTTTGATTGATAGCATAGTATAGAGTTTACGCCGAGTTTGTATAGCTTGACAATCGACTAAGAACATTCGGGACGAATGTTTCAAGGGGGAAGAATGTTACACCAGTAATTCTAGGACATGTAAAAGAGAATGTACGTAAGGAATCAAGACTTGGAAATTAGTACGAAAGGAAGAATTGTTTTTCCGACGAAAATCTTCCGAACATAGGAAAGGAAAAATGTTTGTTGTTGAGAATTGGATTCTCAAAATGTATTATTTGAAGAATATGGAACTTATTAATATTATGGAAATCTATTTTTACGATTTGGTCATGGGCCCACCCGAGGAATTTTACGCTTTCATGGGCCCACGAGGTTACGAATTTTGTGGGCGAATGAGAGGGCGACACGTGGCACTCCCACACGTGGTCTTGGACGAATTGGTGTGAGGGTAAAATGGTCATTGACCATCTTGGAAGATAAGTCTTGAAGCTTGATATATTTGACCAAAGTCAACTTGTCCACGGGCTTGATCCTAGTGAAAACCATCTAAGCCTCACATTTGTTATAATCTTGCCATCCATAGTGTTATAAGTATTAAGCTAGTGCAAGACAAGCTCATTTTACACTTAGAAAATATCACACATTTCTTGTTCTTCCATCAGGTTTCCTGGCTTTGAGCTAAAGTCCACACAAAAATTTTGTAATTTTCCTCCATTAGCCACAAGACTTAAACCCAATGTCCCTAAGGGTATTGTAAGGTTATCTCAATAGAAAGATTTAAAAACGACATTTTCGTATTAGTCGCAAGGCGGAAATCGAAGGAGTTCTTCAACTTTGAAGTTGGAACTTGAAGATGGGTTCTTCATAGGCCTCTAAGGAGTGCTTGGAGCGGATTGGAACCTAAGGAAAGGAGCTAAGAATGGCTAAGGCGCGACTTTGAATCTTGGAAATTTTAAGGGCTTGGAAAGGTATAAATTTTGTCGTTTTAGCAATTAAGCTTACTTATTGATTGTAGCTATGGATATTAGCAAGCATGAGTTATATATTATATAGTTGGATTAGTGTATCGCTATTGAACCCTAATCCAAAACTAGCATGTTTAGCCTTATGATTGGAATTCAAGTCGATTATTAGTTTAAGTCACATGTTGTAAAAAGAAGGAAATTGTAGTTATTGAAGTTGTTTATGACTATAAAACATGTTTGACCTTAGAACTTGGAATTTGAAAAGGGTTGGAAAAGACTTTGAATTGTGGTTATGTTGTTAGCCGAGAATGGCTTGATTATGGACTTAGTTGGTATTAATTGTGGCGGAATTTTACACGTATTGTAAGGCGTGTAATCCCTTTTGTTTGGTTGTTGTTTGAGCCTTAAATGTGGCGTGTTGGTTATTGTATTCGGCCTTGAAAAAGGTGGCAAAGTGAGTAAACAAAGGAAGTCTTTGCCGATTTTCTCAGAATTAGAGACCGTATACTTAGTATTATTCTACGTTAGAGACTAGAAGTTGATAGTCTTGTTGTGACCATTATAGGTTGACACTTCTACGCACGCGATTCGGCTTAGCACGTGGATTTAGCGAAAAGGTATGTGAACTATCTTCTCTTCTAGCATGATTCCTTAAGATAAAGAAAGTAAGTTCTACTCCTTAAATGATTCATTCCTTGATTGTACTTTGATGTTTAAATTGTAAGTTGTATAATCCATTGCCTTAGTGAAGTTGGATTCTTAAAAGTGAAAGTATTTTACTTAAAGTACATAGAGTCTTGAAAATGAAGTGGTTTCCAAATCTTTCGGCTAGTGCCTTAGTTCCAAAACCTAAAGGTCATTATAATGACTTTAGGGGAGTCAAAGGAGTGATTTACTTACTTGTTTTAAAAGAGGAGAAATGACATGATTTAAGAGAAGTAACTTGTTTTAAAGGTGTGAGTTACTTGAGGTTTAAAAGTAGAAGAAACGTGTTTTCTATATATTAAGAGACTCGAAGTATTTTGAAAGTTAAGAGACTCGATTTGAAAGTTTGTGATACTTGGTTTTAAGTATAAGTCTCTTAGTTATAAAAAGAATGAAATTGTCTAAAAACCATAAAGGGTTATAACGGCTTTATGGGAAGTTGGTTATAACGACTTTATGGAAGGTTTAGAAAGTTGTCTATTTTGATTAAAGGGCATAAGTTGCCTAGATTGTGAAAATTTGAAGTTACTTGATTTCAAGCCTTGAAATGAGTTTTCTAAACGTGTAGTAACTTACTTTGAAAAATAGACATGCCTTGATACTACGGGTGTTAGTATCTTGGGGTTTTACATAAAAAGGAGTCTTTTGAAAAGAATGTACGTACGTAGTACTTTGGCTTGTTAAATGAGAATTATTCTATTTGTGCCTTGATAAGTACTTTGGCTTGTTAAATGAGAATTTTTCTATTTGTGCCCTGATAAGTACTTTGGCTTGTTAAATGAGAATTATTCTATTTCAGGCTCGATAAGTACTTTGGCTTGTTAAATGAGAATTATTCTATTTGTGCTCGATAAGTACTTTGGCTTGTTAAATGAGAATTATTCTATTTGTGCCCTGATAAGTACTTTGGCTTGTTAAATGATAATTATTCTATTTGTGCCTTGATAAGTACTTTGGCTTGTTAAATGAGAATTTTTCTATTTGTGCCCTGATAAGTACTTTGGCTTGTTAAATGAGAATTATTCTATTTGTGCCCTGATAAGTACTTTGGCTTGTTAAATGAGAATTATTCTATGTGTGCCTTGATAAGTACTTTGGCTTGGTTAATTGAGAATTATTCCATGTGTGCCTTGATAAGTACTTTGCCTGATTAGTTGAGAATTTCCTATGTGTGCTGGCGATAGCCTTTGAGTGCAAGTATTATGTTTTATTACGTTGCCGCGACTCTCGGTTGGAGGCCGATCGCCTTGTTGAAGTACTTGGACGCAAGCGGTGATGTGGGATTCCACGGGTATGCCCGTTATTTGTAGTACTGGGTTAAATTCGGATTTTTATCAAGACATGGTAGTGCTTCATTTTGTTTGACACGGTCGAGATAGGTAAGAGAGTATGAGTGGCGGTAAACACCCAAGACGCTATACCACCTTCTCCAGGTAAGAGTATAAGTGAGGGTAAACCCCAAGACATTATACCCCGCTTGCTTTTGTTTGATGGTCGGTTGAGATAGGTAAGAGTATAAGTGAGGGTAAACCCCAAGATGCTTTACCACCTTCTCGAGGTAAGAGTATAAGTGAGGGTAAACCCCAAGACGCTATACCACCGCTTACCACCTTCTCTAGGGTAAGAGTATAAGTGAGGGTAAACCCCAAGACGCTATACCACCGTGGGACTTGGTGTTCATGTATGCCTATTGGTGTATTATTATATCGGATCACGCGGTGAGGAAGGATTCCACGGGCATGATTGATATTATGGGCGTGAGACCCATGGTTATATTTTAGAAATGACTTGGCGTACGCGTCACGACTTATTATGATCGCTTATGTGTTGTCTTTGTAGGTTGGCTATCATACATGTCTCTGTTTTGTTAGATTATGATTTCATTACAGATTTCTCGTTTCACATACTTGGTACATTCTTCGTCGACCTCCTTCGGCTGCGTTCATGCCGCAGTTTAGGTAATGATTTGGTGATTAGCAGTGTAGGACCGCCGTAGTTTTGGATAGCTCCTTCGGCCGAGTTTATCTTTTTGGTATAAGTTCTTTGATGTGCTTTGTATCTGATTATGGTACGACGGCCTTGTCCGTCATAGTTCAAGATAACTCTTGAGGTCCTGTATTCATATGTGATCGACCTACGACGGTGTAGTGTCTTTTGTTATGTATATTATACGGCACAGTCGTTTGGCCACAGACGCACGATTTATTGGTTTTATAAAAAATAAAAGGGGTGTTATTTAATTTCCGCAGTTTACTTAGTTGTTAAGGTAGAAGGGTGCCCAGGTAGGGCACCAGTCACGGGCCCGGGGTTCGGGTCATGACAGAGTGGTATCGAGCGATCCCCTGAATGTCTCTGACCGTGTCTAGTAGAGTCTTGATTATCGGTGTGTTGCGCGCCACACCCATAAACAGGAGGCTACAGGACATTTAGGAGTTAGTTTCTATTCTTCTCACTCAAGATCGTGCCCAGAGCCGTGTTAGTAAGATAATTCCTCTCCGACGTAATTTTGTGTTACGATTATGCCTCGAGAGGGCAACACCGCCAGAAGGCAAAGGAGTAGCAGGAGCTACTAGTCGACTCAGAGAGAGTTGATAGGGCTTGTGCCTGAGGTATACCAGGATGTTGTTCGCGATGGCGAGTTCTCCGCCAGTTTTGAGACCACGACCAGAGCCTATAGTTTCTCGATAGGGAAGATTTTAGGTCATGAAGAAGCCATTATGTTATTGACCAAGATACGGTGCACAGTTTCATCACAGTGAGGTTACTCGGCAAGATGCAGTGTACAGTGGGTAGAGGCGGCGGAGATCTGCGTAAGAGGGCTAGACCGGTTGGTTATTCCGGTGAGTTTTTGGACGAGTTGCCTCAGCAGCGAGTGAGATATTCGTCCCAGCCTACCCAGTATATACCCCCGCAGCTCACAGGTGGGAGTTTGGACCCCACAAGGTATTTAGGAGCCGGTCCGAGCTCCAGAGGTCGAGGTTCTCAGAGGAGCAGAGGATTTTCTCAGTCGAGGCCACTTATTCCTAAGTGTTTCCATTGGAGTAAGCGTCATTTGGGGAAATGTCGTCTTGGCACAGGTGTTTGTTATTATTGTGGCCGTCCGGGCCATATACTGAGGGTATGTCCTTTTAGAAGAGCACCGGTGAGGTGGCTCAGCCTATGAGGCCGATGGTTGATTCCCTTTCCTCCACAGCTATGCGTTCCCAGGCGGGTGTTGGATGTTAGCCACCGGTAGAGGTCGAGTGGAGTTTATAGTTCTGGCGGTCCTTCGAACCGCAGAGATGACGTGACTACGGGGCAGGATCAGGAGGCGACATCGCACGGGGTTACATGTATATTTCGATTCTTTTGAATCATACGTGCGTTGATAGATTCAGATTTTATCCTAGCGTATATGTTTTCCCTTTGTTGCTAGAGTTGTAAAGTGATAGTACCCCAGAGGTAGGGATACTTTGATTAGTAAAGTGGAAAGTTAAGACTGTTGACAAGAATGATAAGTGAACTGAGACTATAGTTGTGTAGAGTTCACAAGTAGTAATTACCCCGTAACAGTGTGAGACCGATAGGGAAGGATGTCTGAGAAATACTTTGGCTTATATGGCGAACCTCTAGTGAATGGGAGGATAGGGTGAAGTACCTTGAGATAAGAGAGAGATTTATTTCACTAAGAATGAGAAGTTAAGTGTGACGAGTCGGGTTATGGACTCATCTCGTCAACCTAGTATGGAATGGGTGATGTCGGGTGGTAGTGGTCCCGCTATGTGATAGGGGCACGAGGATGCCAGGCCCAAGTTGAGTTAATCGTTGTACGAGTTCGTGGATGTGTTCCACCGGAACTAGGTCGTAAGGACCGAGAAGAGCCTTAACGGGAATATAAGTAACTATATGGCCAAGTTTGGGTAGTAACTCCAAGGATTGGAGAAGAGAAACAAAATTTGAGATTTTGTACGTGTACTAGATGAGTTTGAAAGTACGAGAAAGTATGACAAGTAAGGAAAGAAAGGAACCTCTAAGGATCCCGTGTTTGGGAAGACAGTAACCTTCGAGTTTTGTGAGAAGGGACCATGGACGGAAGGTCCATTATTATGTTCACGTATGTTGTGGTGGCCATGTGTGGCATCGTTGGTCTTGTGCATGTTTTGATTGATAGGCATAGTATAGAGTTTATGCCGGAGTTTGTATAGCTTGACAACCGACTAAGAACATTCGGGGACGAATGTTTCTAAGGGGGGAAGAATGTTACACCCCGTAAGTCTAGGACATGTAAAAGAGAATGTACGTAAGGAATCAAGACTTGGAAATTAGTACGAAAGGAAGAATTGTTTTTCCGACGGAAAATCTTCCGAACGCCGGAAAGGAAAAATGTTCGTTGTTGAGAATTGGATTCTCAAAATGTATTATTTGAAGAATATGGAGCTTATTAATATTATGGAAATCTATTTTTACGGATTTGGTCATGTGGGGCCCACCCGAGGAATTTTACGTTTTGCGGGGCCCACGAGGGTTACGGAATTTTGTGGACGAATGAGAGGGCGACACGTGGCACTCCCACAGGTGGTCTTGGACGAATTGGTGTGAGGGTAAAATGGTCATTGACCATCTTGGAAGATAAGTCTTCAAGCTTGATATATTTGACCAAAGTCAACTTGTCCACATGGGCTTGATCCTAGTGAAAACCATCTAAGCCTCACATTTGTTATAATCTTGGCCATCCATAGTGTTATAAGTATTAAGCTAGTGCAAGACAAGCTCATTTTACACTTAGAAAATATCACACATTTCTTGTTCTTCCATCAGGTTTCTACTTTGAGCTAAAGTCCACACAAAATTTTGTAATTTTCCTCCATTAGCCACAAGACTTAAACCCAATGTCCCTAAGGGTATTGTAAGGTTATCTCAATAGAAAGATTTCGGAAAAACGACATTTTCGTATTAGTCGCAAGGCGGAAACCGAAGGAGTTCTTCAACTTTGAAGTTGGAACTTGAAGATGGGTTCTTCATAGGCCTCTAAGGAGTGCTTGGAGCTGATTGGAACCTAAGGAAAGGAGCTAAGAATGGCTAAGGCGCGACTTTGAATCTTGGAAATTTTAAGGGCTTGGAAAGGTATAAATTTTGTCGTTTTAGCAATTAAGCTTACTTATTGATTGTAGCTATGGATATTAGCAAGCATGAGTTATATATTATATAGTTGGATTAGTGTATTGGCTATTGGAACCCTAATCCGAAAACTAGCATGTTTAGCATTAAGATTTGAATTCAAGTCTATTATTATTTTAAGTCGTCACATTTTGTAAAAAGAAGGAAATTGTAGTTATTGAAGTTGTTTATGACTATAAAACATGTTTGACCTTAGAACTTGGAATTTGAAAAGGGTTGGAAAAGACTTTGAATTGTGGTTATGTTGTTAGCCGAGAATGGCTTGATTATGGACTTAGTTGGTATTAATTGTGGGGCGGAATTTTACACGTATTGTAAGGCGTGTAATCCCCTTTTGTTCGTTGTTGTTTGGAGCCTTAAATGTGGCGTGTTGGTTATTGTATTCGCCTTGAAAAAGGTGGCAAAGTGAGTAGAAACAAAGGAAGTCTCGCCGATTTTACGTAATTAGAGACCGATACTTAGTATTATTCTACGTTAGAGACTAGAAGTTGATAGTCTTGTTGTGACCATTATAGGTTGACACTTACGCACGCGCGTATTCGCTTACCGTGGATTTAGCCGAAAAGGTATGTGAACTATCTCCTCTTCTAGCATGATTCCTTAAGATAAAGAAAGTAAGTTCTACTCCTTAAATGATTCATTCCTTGATTGTACTTTGATGTTTAAATTGTAAGTTGTATAATCCATTGCCTTAGTGAAGTTGGATTCTTAAAAGTGAAAGTATTTTACTTAAAGTACATAGAGTCTTGAAAATGAAGTGGTTTCCAAATCTTTCGGCTAGTGCCTTAGTTCCAAAACCTAAAGGTCATTATAATGACCTTAGGGGAGTCAAAGGAGTGATTTACTTACTTGTTTTAAAAGAGGAGAAATGACATGATTTAAGAGAAGTAACCTGTTTTAAAGGTGTGAGTTACTTGAGGTTTAAAAGTAGAAGAAACGTGTTTTCTATATATTAAGAGACTCGAAGTATTTTGAAAGTTAAGAGACTCGATTTGAAAGTTTGTGATACTTGGTTTTAAGTATAAGTCTCTTAGTTATAAAAAGAATGAAATTGTCTAAAAACCATAAAGGGTTATAACGGTTTTATGGGAAGTTGGTTATAACGGCTTTATGGAAGGTTTAGAAAGTTGTCTATTTTGATTAAAGGGCATAGGTTGCCTAGATTGTGAAAATTTGAAGTTACTTGATTTCAAGCCTTGAAATGAGTTTTCTAAACGTGTAGTAACTTACTTTGAAAAATAGACATGCCTTGATACTACGGGTGTTAGTATCTTGGGGTTTTACATAAAAAGGAGTCTTTTGAAAAGAATGTACGTACGTAGTACTTTGGCTTGTTAAATGAGAATTATTCTATTTGTGCCTTGATAAGTACTTTGGCTTGTTAAATGAGAATTTTTCTATTTGTGCCCTGATAAGTACTTTGGCTTGTTAAATGAGAATTATTCTATTTGTGCCCTGATAAGTACTTTGGCTTGTTAAATGAGAATTATTCTATTTGTGCCCTGATAAGTACTTTGACTTGTTAAATGAGAATTATTCTATTTGTGCCCTGATAAGTACTTTGGCTTGTTAAATGATAATTATTCTATTTGTGCCTTGATAAGTACTTTGGCTTGTTAAATGAGAATTTTTCTATTTGTGCCCTGATAAGTACTTTGGCTTGTTAAATGAGAATTATTCTATTTGTGCCCTGATAAGTACTTTGGCTTGTTAAATGAGAATTATTCTATGTGTGCCTTGATAAGTACTTTGGCTTGGTTAATTGAGAATTATTCCATGTGTGCCTTGATAAGTACTTTGCCTGATTAGTTGAGAATTTCCTATGTGTGCTGGCGATAGCCTTTGAGTGCAAGTATTATGTTTTATTACGTTGCCGCGACTCTCGGTTGGAGGGCCGACTGTCTTGTTGTAAGTACTTGGACGCAAAGCGGTGATGTGGGATTCCACGGGTATCTTAGTTATTTGTAGTACTTGGGTTAAATTCCGGATTTTTATAGAAGACATGGTAGTGCTTATTTTGTTTGAATGGCCGAGATAGGGTAAGAGTATGAGTGAGGGTAAACACCCAAGATCTATACCACCTTCTCCGTGGTAAGAGTATAAGTGAGGGTAAACCCCAAGACATTATACCACTGCTTGTTTTGTTTGATGGTCGGTTGAGATAGGGTAAGAGTATAAGTGAGGGGTAAACCCCCAAGATGCTTTACCACCTTCTCCAGGGTAAGAGTATAAGTGAGGGGTAAACCCCCAAGATCGTTATACCACCTGCTTACCACCTCTAGGGTAAGAGTATAAGTGAGGGTAAACCCCAGACGCTATACCACCGGTGGGACTTGGTGTTCATGTATGCTATTGGTGTATTATTATATCATGGGTATCGGAGTGAGGAAGGATTCCACGGGCATGATTGATATTATGGGCGTGAGACCCATGGTTATATTTTAGAAATGACTTGAGGGCATCGTCACGACTTGTTATATTTGCTTATGTGTTGTATCTTGTAGGTTGGCTATCATACATGTCTCCTTTTTGTTAGGATTTATGATTTCATTACGATATTCTTTATTTCACATACTTGGTACATTCTTCGTCGACCTCGCCCGGAGGCTGCGTTCATCCGCAGACTTTAGGTCTGATTTGGTGATTAGCGGTGTAGGACCGCCTCGAGTTTTGGATAGCTCCTTGATTGGGAGTTTATCTTTTTGGTATAAGTTCTTTCGATGTGCTTTTATGCGATTATGGATGCGACGGGGCCTTGTCCGTCATAGTTCATATAACTCTTAGAGGTCTTTATTCATATGTGGGATTGGACTCGTATGCGGTGTAGTGTCTTTTGTTATGTATATTATATGGCGGCACAGTGGCTTTGCGTTACATCTGATTGGTTTTATAAAAATAAAAGGGGTGTTATTTAATTTCCATGATTTACTTAGTTGTTAAGGTAGAAGGTGCCTGGGTAGGGCACGATCCACGCCCGAGGTTGGTCGTGTGATATCGTTATCTGAGCCTAATCTGGACTTAGTAGTCGCGTAGGTCCGTGGACGCGTGAGGTACTCGCCGCGACGGGGTAGCTAACGCGGCATATCTGGACTACCGTAGTCCGTGGCCACTAGGACCGCATGAGGTACTCGCCGCATCGGCGTAACACACGAGTGATTCTGGACTCACAGTAGTCGCGTATGTCATGTGGACCCGCATGAGGTACTCGCCGCGTGGGGGTAGCTAACCCGCGGCAACATAACAAGTCAGGGGGGGTAGGTGATATACACAAGCACAACCGGCTTATCGTAAACGACATAAGCACAACGAGAGAACCCCCTTACCACAACAAATCTCAAGGCAATAACACTCATAGTAACATAACATGTTTACTTTTCAAACCAACTTACCACACATTCAGAAATCATTACAAGGCTTCTACAAACAAGTAAGTAAACCATTCTTTTTATCTTCCTTAAGTCACTATAACTAACTTCCCATAAAGTTAGTATAACACTTAAACTTTGTAATAAATCAAAACATTCACATTTGTTTGGAAACCTAAAAGAACTTATTCTTTTAACTCCAAGTATTAATTTCCTTCCGAATAATGATTCATAACTCTTTTTGAAATATTTCAAGATTCTTAACATTTAGAACTCAAGTCAAAAGACATCAAAGTGAAACCAAATTCAGTTAATACACGTACGTCTACCGTACTATATATTTACAAATATCATGCTCAAGAGGATAGGAAGAATCACATACCTCCTTGGCTAAATCCACTTGCCAAGTCGAATGTGCCGCGCGTAGAGTATCAACCTATAATAATCAAATACGTCTATTAACGTCTAGACTTCTTCGTCGAATATTCTAAGTATAAAGTTCCTTATTCTACGGAAAAATGGACAGCACTTCCTTTGTTTCTATATACTTTTCCACCTTTTCAAGGCTCGAATTCAATATCCAAACGCCACTTTTAAGGCCCAACAATCCAATAATACAAAGGGGATTAGACGCCTAATCTTGGACGTATAAAATTCTGTCCCACAATACAAATTAAATAATCCAATAAGTTTTAAGGTAGTATCTTGGCTACAACACGTTCACATATCATCCTTAACCATTCCTTTCAAATCCAAATCGTTATTCCTACATGCAATATACCTTAAAAGTAATATTGACAACTACAAGTCCTTTCTTCCTCACATGCAACACAATTTACTTAAAAAAAGAATGAATTGTTACCTTAGAGTTTACCCAAATTAATCCAACAAATTTCACTTGCCTTCTTTCCACAATCACCTCCACAAACCTCCTACAAGCTTGTTGATGCGCGATTTAATGCACACACTTTAACGCAAGTGCACATTGTCGACTCAAGTAATATAGTCTTGAAGACCGAGTTATCGTCCTCAGGGATTAGTGCTCAAGTACCAATTATCTATCCTTTGTTATCTATTTGGTAACCGATATTTGAGTTGTTAATTATGACTAATAATTATAAAGACTAATTAACTATGTGTTTACTTCAGTGATGATGGAAATAGGGCTTCCAAGTCTCCTCAACTATCCACTTATATTACTTATTAATGCAATAAATTATGGTTCTTCTTCTTTTGGAGATAGCAGGTTTACTAATCCGTTTTATACTCCCGTTAAGGCTATATAAACACTCAACCCCAGTAGCGCTCCTTTATACCTTTCGGTGATAAGGATGACTCTATAGGAGGATTAAGAACAAAAACCCATGTTTAACACTACACAAGTAATTGAAGTATTTTCATCCTCAATTCGACCTATGATTACCCAACTACAGCATAGTCACAACCTCCTCCTTTCGAAGTTTGATTAGAAATAATATAAATAATGATAATTAATGATCAAGTAATTACCAAGCATTCAAAACAATTATTGGATAAATCTCAACAATAAGAAGAACAACCATAAGCATGCATTAATTCATAACATAAGGTTCAAGTGAATTGACATGGAAAGCCCTATAATAGAATTAGTTTCTAGCCATAGATATGACAAGAACTAATTCAATATCCAACATAAAACTGAAATAAAGTAAAAGAAAGAAAGAAAATTACAATAGAGTGGTCTCCAATCTTGAACTCCAAGATGTGTTGTGTTTGTGCCAGAAAGGGAACCCTTAAAAACTGCCTAGGGTTCTCTTTTTATAGCTTCAAAACAACCCTTAAGGTTTTCCTTCAGGCCTGGATCATAAATTCGTCAAAAACCTGATTTTTCCCGCGTCGGCGCCATGCATCTTGGCGCGGCCGGAACTCTGAAACTCTCGATGATGAGCGCGCGCTGGAACTTCGAAGGCCTCTCGATATCGGCGCCGGCTCAGCCTGATAGGAGCGTCGCGGCCGCTACCAGCGGTGTCTCTGCCTGGTTCGCCACTTTCTCGCATTTTAAGCTCTGGAACCTCCGTTTTTGCCCTCTTTTCGCTCCTTTTCCGCCAAAGAGCCATTTTAACCAATTTGACTCAAAAGAAAGAAAATATATATCCTAAGACGACACGTATTTATACAAAAAGGGACAAAAGACTCACTAAAAACGACTCAAAAAGTGTATATAAAATAAACCGATCAAATACCCCCAAACTTAACTTTTGTTCGCCCTCGAGCAAAGATAAAAAGAAAGAAATAAAGACTCAAAGGAGAAGAAAAATAAAAGACTCAATGACATTGATCACTTTGCTGCATTGGTGTTACTTAGAAAAACATGAAGATTAGCAGAATAATATGCAGGAACATATAGCATGAAATTTTAGCCTTCTAAACACATTAAGCTAGATATTTCGCAAACTCATTTTTATCATACTTAATGGAAGTCAAAATACTGAATCATGCATGTTAATTTCAAAAATCATATGACATTTTTACTTGCTATTCTCCACTAATCATGGATATGCATATAAGAGATCTCCAGGACTTTTCAGGGTTGTAATGTAGGCTTAGGCATGGGTAGGAAAAAATAGGCATTTAGGCTCATTTTGTGTACCATAAGCTCTTTAGCTTTTCAATGTTTCCCTTTTCTTTTGATTCTTTCCTTCACTTCAAATCTATCTTTTCTCTCTTTTGTTTTGAGAGCGTGAAGTGTATCATAATAACAAGCACCCCCAAACTTAGGCTTTTGCCTATTTCTTATTACTTTTTTATTGGGGTGCATCAATCTTGTTTGCTCTTTTTGTCTCTTTTTTAACACATTCTATTCCAACTATTTCACATTTTTACTTATGGCACAAGTGTGGGAATATAGGGTGTCAAAGAAAAAGTTTCATGTTTAGGCTCAATGGGGCTGACTAGGGATATTTTTAATGTCAGGGATAGAAAAGAGTGGTAAGAATTGGCTAACAAAGAAACGCCTGAATCATCTCCCTAATATGCACATCCTAACTATTTCGCCTCAAATAGCAAGCAATCATAACACATAGGTTTTAATCATTTATCATGCACAATTCAAGCAAGAAACTCCAAATAGACAGATTTTATGATTTTTTGGCATATCTAACCTAAGTGTTTAGATAGTTGCTTCTAATTCCATACATTATTCCACCTTACTTCACTAGGTGTTTCTAGTAAATACAGCATGCATGATCTTTGACAGACAATTATGACTCAAAAAGAAAAAAAATTATGACTCAAAAATACACAAAATAAATCAAAAAGACTCAACAATATCAAAAACAATAAGACACCCCCCCAAACTTAAATCACACATAGTCCCCAATGTGTGTAAGACTAAAAAAAAAATATGGACAACTTACTGACACAACACAGCGGTCATAACGGAGGTCTAGGAGGAAAAATTCTGGAATTTGTACGGAATACGACTCTCTGAAATTCGCGCGCATGACCGAGATCAGCGCGGCCACTGCTATCTTGTGGCTCTGAAGTTCCGGCCATGGCCGCTTGCCAGCCATGCTACGACTCGCTTTTTCCTTTCTTTTTTTGCGTTTTTGCTCCTTTTTCCTCGGTTTTAGCTTTCAGTCCACCTGTCATCCAATAACACAAAACAAGAACCCAAGACCGTGATCGTTTCAAGACAAAATAAAATAAACTAAAGATGTAAATTAAAATAACATAATTAAAAACATTGGGTTGCCTCCCAACAAGCGTTGTCTTTAACGTCTTTTAGCGGACGTGATTAACCTTTACGAGTGCCCATTGGATCCTTCGCGAATCGCTGCAATCCGCAGTTATTGCAGGTCTCACTTCAACTACAACAATTGCTTCAAACAAGGGCCTCAGATATACGATTATCCCCCAAGTAAACAAGGCATGCTTGTCTTTTAGGCTCTCTATAATGTAAGGATCAGTGAAATTCCCTACATCTCTCAACTCTAGGGGGTGCCCTTGATGGTATGGACTTCCTATTTGAGGATCAATAGTGATAGCTTGTGGTGTTTCTTCTGTAACAGGTGCATGAAGAAAAATTTCCACAGAATCCAAAAAGGTGAATAATTGGATCTCAGCGATCTTTTCCTCTCTACACCAACTATCTCGCCAGAGTTTTCAATAGCTGGGTGTGGTTCAGGCTCCTCAATTTGCTTGCCACCTCCCATAATGATGTCGCTAGGCAGATTTACTTGAGGTGTATTGCTCATCTCATCCATCAGTTGCCCTATGTGGGTCTCCAAATTTTTTAGGGACTCCCTTGTCTCAGCCATAAACTGAGTCTGGCACTTGGTGAGCATAAGTATGCCTGCCCGCAACTCATTTCGATCTTCCTCTGGACCCTGTGGGTTAAGCTGTTGTTGATGACTCCACTGTCTCTGATAGTAGTAGTCCATGTGTCCTGATATTTTATTCTTTTTCGAATTTAACCTGAAAAATAAGAAAAACAACAAAAGGTGATAAAAAATTGCTCGCAGAACAAGTTAGAACTTGTTCTTGGAGCAACCAAATTAGACATAAGAATAGATAAATCGATAATGAACTACGCCAATCCCCGGCAACGACGCCAAAAACTTGATGCGCGATTTAATGCACACACTTTAACGCAAGTGCACGTTGTCGACTCAAGTAATATAGTCTTGAAGACCGAGTTATCGTCCTCAGGGATTAGTGCTCAAGTACCAATTATCTATCATTTGTTATCTATTTGGTAACCGATATTTGAGTTGTTGATTATGACTAATAATTATAAAGACTAATTAACTATGTGTTTACTTCAGTGATGATGGAAATAGGGCTTCCAAGTCTCCTCAACTATCCACTTATATTACTTATTAATGCAATAAATTATGGTTCTTCTTCTTTTGGAGATAGCAGGTTTACTAATCCGTTTTATACTCCCGTTAAGGCTATATAAACACTCAACCCCAATAGCGCTCCTTTCTACCTTTCGGTGATAAGGATGACTCTATAGGAGAATTAAGAACAAAAACCCATGTTTAACACTACACAAGTAATTGAGGTATTTTCATCCCCAATTTGACCTATGATTACCCAACTACAACATAGTCACAACCTCCTTCTTTCGAAGTTTGATTAGAAATTATATAAATAATGATAATTAATGATCAAGTAATTACCAAGCATTCAAAACAATTATTGGATAAATCTCAACAATAAGAAGAACAACCATAAGCATGCATTAATTCATAACATAAGGTTCAAGTGAATTGACATGGAAAGCCCTATAATAGAATTAGTTCCTAGCCATAGATATGACAAGAACTAATTCAATATCCAACATAAAACTGAAATAAAGTAAAAGAAAGAAAGAAAATTACAATAGAGTGGTCTCCAATCTTGAACTCCAAGATGTGTTGTGTTTGTGCCAGAAAGGGAACCCTTAAAAGCGCTAGGTTCTCTTTTTATAGCTTCAAACAACCTTAAGGTTTTCCTTCAGCTGGATCATAAATTCGTCAAAACTCGATTTTTCCAGCCATGGCGCGTTCCAGCTCTCATGGCGCGCACGGAATCTGAAACTCTCTGATGATGAGGCACCGCGGCTCTGCGACTCTGCTGTCTGGAGGCGCCGCGGCGCTGGAACTTCTAAAGGCCTCTGGATATTGGGCCGGGCGCTCGCCCGTTGGCTGGAGGGCGCCATGCACGCAACGCTCTGCACAGTCTGGTTCGCCACTTTCTCGCATTTTAAGCTGTGGAACCTCCGTTTTTGCCCTCTTTTCACTCCTTTTCCGCCAAAGAGCCATTTTAACCAATTTGACTCAAAAGAAAGAAAATTTATCCTAAGACGACACGTATTTGTACAAAAAGGGACAAAAGACTCACTAAAAATGACTCAAAAAGTGTATATAAAATACACCGATCACTTGTCAACATATTTCCTTCTTGCCACCTTTCCGAAATTTTTCTAGGCCTTGGTTTCTGCTTGAATTTTTTTAGAGAGAAGGAAGAGAGATTATTAGAGAGAAGGGGGTTTTGTGAATAATAACCAAGTCTTCAAGACTTGGTCAATATATAGTGCTTCCACACAATCAGATGGGAGGGAAACTTGTCACCCTCCCAGAGCCTTTTTAAAAAAAATATCTTCTGATTTTTCCCCAGATTTCGCAAAAATCCCGCCTCGGCGCGGCCTGCTGACGGTATTGCGCTGAAACCTCAGAATTTCAGTACTACGCGGCTCAGATTCCGCGCCATTGCTGCAACTTCATAGGACTCCCGATGAAGTCCGGCGCGCCTCAGATCCGGCCATGCGGCTGTGGCTCATGACCGAAAATACTTTTCTGCTTGACTGCGCACGGAACTTGTAACTTCCATAATTTTCTACTCCAATGTCTTATCGACGAACGGTTTGTTGCGTTGGGAACTAGACTCAACGAACTACATACTAGGCCTTTGAAACAATTAGGAACTCCTAACACAACTGGACATAAACCTCCTCAAAGTTGACTAAAACCCGACCGAAACATTCCGTAAACCTATCTTTCTAAAATTTAAATCTTAATTCATTTCGTACGTTCTCATAAGCATGACCTGCATTACGGGGTGTAACATAATCGACTCAATTCTGGCAACAGGAACAAAGGTTTCGTCGTAGTCAATTCCTTCGAGATGTGTGTATCTTTGAGCAACTAGTCTTGCCTTGTTTCTTACAACAGTTCCAGATTCATCTGTCTTGTTTTTAAAGATCCATTTAGTTCCAATAATATTAGTATCATTTGGACGAGGAACTAAATCCCAGACTTCATTTCTCGTGAACTGTTCAAGTTTTTATTGCATAGCTTGTATACAACAATTGTCCTTAAGTGCTTCTCCAACATTCTTTGGTTCTAGAGTAGATACATAATAAGAAAGACTTACATTTTGATACATGGTAGACATACACACATATATGACCATATCCCTGTAATTCCGAGGCTCTTTCCTTATTGTTCTTAAACCTTCAAACATTTCTCCTATCACTTGACATGTAGGATGGTTCTTTCTAATCCTAGATGTGGGATCCCTGCGTACTGGGTCTTGCAATTCAACATTTGATTTCTCATTTGTACCTTCTGTGTTCTCGGATTCAGACTCAAGTGTTGCTTTATATGTCGTGCTATTTAGTGCAACATCTAAATATTCTGCATTCTGCTCATTCTCCACTATAATAACATCGTTATTTTCAGGTATTTTTCCTACAAGATCAGCACAATTATCGAAAACAACGTTAACAGACTCTTGTATATTTTTGGTTCTAAGATTAGACACACGGTAAGCATAGTTATTTTCTGAATAGCCAACAAAAACTCTTTTGTCACTTTTAGAGTCAAACTTGACTAGTTGTTCTCTATCATTTAAAATGTAGCACACACACCCAAAAATATGAAAGTAACACAGATTTGGTTTCTTTCCATTTAAGAGCTCGTAGGGTGTCATTTTAGTTTCAGGCTAAGATAGACTCTATTTGTTATGTGACTTGCAGTATTCAAGTCTTCGGCCCAAAAACCTTTGGACAATTTCTTAGAACTCAGCATGACTCTAGCCATCTCTTGTAAAGTCCTATTCTTCCTCTCTGCTACACCATTCTGCTGGGGAGTCTTGGGAGCAGAAAATTCATGGAAAATACCTTTTTTCTCATAAAATGTTGAGAACATATTATTCTCAAATTCTTTTTCATGATCTGACCTAATTCGAAAAGTGAAAGAATGATACAGATTCCTTATCCTAGAGTGCAATACTTTGAACATTCCAAAAGTTTGAGACTTTTCTTTCAAAAAGAATATACATGAGTACCTGGAAAAGTCATCTACAATCACATAAGAATACCTCATGCCTCCTAGGATTTCTACCTCGATTGGAACCATAAGATCCATGTGCAAAAGCTGAAAACTGTGAGACGTACTTAAATGTTGTTCTTCACTTTGGGCAACATTATGGGAGACACGGGTTTGCTTACCTTTTAGACAATCTTCACAACCTACTGTTTTATCTTTAGGACTTAGTTTAGAGATGTCTCTTACTGCCTCATAAGAAATTAATCTTTCAAGGTTGTGGTAATTGACATGTCCTAATTTTTTATGCCACAAGGTTGTGTCATCTGTCCTAACATTATTGCATATCTCTTGTTCTCCAACAAGATAGAAATTGTCGTATGTCCTTGTACCTGTCATTACACATTGGTTATCTTCATTTGTAACTATACAAGCATACTTATTAAACTTTACCTCTAGATCATCATCACACAATTGACTTATACTGATTAGGTTAGCCATTAATCCATCAACATGTAAGACATTTTACAAGGCTGGAACACCAGGAACATTTAAGGTTTCTTTTCCTATGATTTTACTTTTGCTTCCGCCTCCATAAGTAACATTTCCCCCACTGAGTGACTCGTAGTTCCGTAGGCAGTCATTTGTCCCTGTCATGTGACGAGAGCACCCACTGTCAAAGTACCATGAACCTGAAATGTTAGTCCTTAAAGCAATTATAGCAATATTACATCTCACATTCATTTTGGACATCCAAACTTTCCTAAAACATTTTCCCTTTCTGCCATCAGGAATATTGCTCTGAGTGTTTTCCGGAATGTTGGACAGTCGACTTGACAACATTCTACTCCTGGAATTCTGAAGTTTGCGACAATATGGTCTTATGTGCCCAGAGGAGTTACAATAATGACACACAAATTTTATGTCATTTGAAGCGACTGGGAACTTGTCTTCAGATCCTTTCTCTTTTACAAAACCTATTCTCCCAGATTTGTCAAACAAATTAGAGCATATTGTATTAAGAGAGTTCTTGTACTCAATACCTGCATGTGGTGGTTGACTAACAATCAAAATTTCATCCAATTTGGAGGTACCTGTATTGAGCTTATGGAAGGTTGCTTCAGCTAAATCCAACTTTGCACTAATCTTACCAAATTCAAGATCATTTTTGGTAAGTGTAGCCTCTAAGCGGGTTATTGTGCCTTTTAAACCTGCATTCTCAAGAGTTAAAGATTTTAACTTTGAGTCAAGTTGTTTCGATTCTAGGGTTAAGTCTTTACAAAGTTTTTGCAAATCCTTAATCATGTCATCCTTGGGATCAACTTGATCGTCAAAGTTAGTCTCACTACAAGAAATAAAACTAGTAAAGAAATTTACATCAGGATAATTAAAATATTCATACATTATGGATTTTTCTGGACCTGCAGATGTCGTCGCAGATGTTGACGCAAATGTGGTGACATTTGAGACAACACTGTCGATGACGTTTTCATCGTCTGAGAGTGATTGTTCGTAAACAGTGGTCAGCATTGTCTGTGACTCTATTTCTTGGTATCCTTCATCTTCTCTTTCGTTGTCACTAAGATAAACCCATAGATTCTTACCAACTTTTCTCAAGGTATTTGCACATTCATTTGCATAATGACCTCATCCTAAACATGCATGACACTGCACAGATTCGAGTTGTCTGGGATCAAATTTGGTGCGATCTGAGTTGGTTCTCCTTAGTTGATTTCCTCTTTGTACTATAGGAAGGGGGTTAGTGAACTTTTGATTGAAGCCTTGTAAAGTGCTCTTTGAATTTAAATTTATTTTTATCATTGTTGAACTTTCTTACCATCGAATTGTATTTTCGAGTAAGGAGGGCAACATTTGCACCATCACCAATTTCTTCAAGATTTTCATCCTCATCATCGACGTGACTCTCTAAGGATTTTGCTTGAAGTGTTATATCTTTGCTTTTATACAATATCATTTGATTCTCCATATTTATCTCATAAGTTTTGAGAATACTCATTAAAGTATGAAGGTCCATTGTAGCAAGATTGTGAGCTTCTTCAATCGCACATATCTTTATATTGAACTTTTTAGGAAGAGAACGAAGTGCTTTTTCCACAAGTTGATTGTTGGTTAACGGTGAACCAAGAACTTGACATTCATTAGAGATATCAATCAACTTTTCAAACTATGTTTTAATATCCTCTGTCTCTTCCATCTTTAAACATTCATATTTACTCATGAGCATGCGAAACTTTGTTCTACGAACACTAGAGCTACCTTCACAATGGGTTTGCAAAGTATCTCAAGCATCCTTGATCGTGGAGAAATTTTGAATGAGCTTGAACATGTAGAGATCAACCCATCCAAAATAGTATTTAAGGCTTTTTCATTGAAGCTTGCATTGTTGGTTTCTTCCACACTCCATTCAGATTCAGGCTTAACAAGAATGTCACCTTCCTCATCCGGTGGTAACATTGAAACAGTATATCCATTGGTAATAGATCTACATGCTCTAATATCAATGGATTTGATATGAGAGCGTAGACGAATTTTCCAATAGGCATAGTTTGATCCATCTAAAATAGGAAGTCTATCAATTGTTGGATTAGCCGGATCCATAGTTTCTATAATAGTACCAAACACTTATTATGTCAAGTGTAGACTCTGATACCACTTGTTGGGTCTCGGGGGTTATACTATAAAATAATTAAAAAAAATTGCTTGTTAACTGAAACAGTAAGTAAAATTGAATATATTCCTTCTTTTATAATATTATAAGATAATACAAAAGGAATAAAAAGGTGAAGCTGCATGTACATGCCTGAAAAATTTAACTAAGTAGATATAGACAACATCTCATTATAATTGCTTCAATAAAGAACTAATCTAGAATCTAAGCAGCAACTATAATGTTGGACAGAATATTGTTGAAACACTCACGCAACACAGTGATCCAGTCTTAGATCGTGATCTGTTTGAGAGCTCTCTCTTGATCTTTTTCTCTTATAGTTTTTGGATATCAATTCCTTGATGTAACCTCTCTATTTATAGTAGAGAGTCTTCCTTGAAATGCTCAATGAATCGTTGTGGAAGTTGAGCAAAAGGTGGGCAGCTTGACCAGATTTGTTGGAGACTAAAGTGGAGCAAAAACCTCCAACTTCTTGAACTTGTTCCCCAAGTTTAGCAACGCCTTTGGACTTGGTCTTCCCACGTGTATAATCAGCTCAACAAGTTCCTTGTCAGGTTACTTTACCATCGTGGTAAAAATTCCACGTGATAAGCTTTAGTCCATGAAGAAGGGCAAAACTGTTATCAGAATGTTGGTCCGAATGTCAAAGACATTTGTTTCAACATTTTGGTTTTTAACTTAGTACTGAAAATGTTATGTTAGGAAAAATGTCATAACATAAAACCCAACATTAACAATTTCCAATGATACAATTCACAATAATTAAATAAATAAACACAAAATCATCAGGCAATACTGTGACAAAATCCTTGTTGTCTACTACTCTTCAGACTTGAATGCCTCTATTCTTTATAGCCCAAACTTCTTGGACTCATCTTCAAGAAAGGCGACATCACACTCATAGGTAGATCTTTGATATATGTAGATGGATTTTCCTGAAAAAATTAATCCTTGATTATTCTTATTAATGAAAGACATATATATACAAGTTATAATAGGAAAAACCTTTTTCTATTCTACATCTAAAGCCCTATTCTATTTGGAGACTAATTATACAATTATGGTAATATTACACTATTAATTTAGGTACAAGACTAATATCTAAATATATACCATAATATACAAAATAGGGGCAACAGTCCGTGAGTTCGGCTGGGCTGCATTGGGTCTCACTGCTTTGGGCCTTGGATACATCATATTTAACACACACCCGCAGTCAAAGCGGGCGGTCTTCGTATGCTGAGACTGTCACTAAAATCTTCAAAAAGGACCGAGGGAAGACCCTTTGTAAAGATGTCTGCAATTTGATATATGTAAGGGACATGACAGACGCGTACTTGTCCTTTAGCTACCTTTTCTCGAACAAAGTGAATATCCATCTTTATATGTTTGGTGTGTTGGTGCTGAAGTGGATTACCAGAAAGGCATATGGCACTTATATTATCACAACACCAAAGTAGCCTTCTGAATAGGACAGTGGAGCTCTAAAAGAAGATAGCGTAACCAACATGACGCAAAAACCATATTGTCTACCCCTCGATACTCGGCCTCTGCACTCGAATGTGAAAGCGTGGATTGACGCTTGGCAGACCATGAGACCAAGTTATTACCTAAAAACATACAATAGCCAGACGTAGACTGTCTGGTGTCAGGACAATCACCCCAATCAGCATCTGTATAGGAGACCAGTGTAGACGTCGACGAAGGATACAAATACAAGCCATAATCAAGTGTTCTCTAAATGTACCTAAGAATGTGCTTGAGTGCATTCATATGTTCAATCCTGGGATCATGCATAAACAAACACATATATTGTACGACATATGTAATATCAGGTCGCGTGAACGTAAGATACTGAACGGTGCCTGCAAGACTACGATAGCGGGTTGGATCCTCATAGGGAGAGCCTGCTGCAGCACCCAACTTAGGTTTTGTATCAACTGGAGTAGAAGTTGACTTACAGGATGACATCTCAGCTCTCTCAATGATATTTTCTGCATACTTCCTCTGTGATAAGAACAATTCACCTGCATGCCGAGAGACAGCAATCCCTAAAAAATAACTCAATGGGCCCAAGTATTTCATGGCAAACTCGGAGCGAGCATCGCTACGATAGACTTTCGCATCGAAATGTCGCAGAAGATAATATCATCCACATATAATAGTAATGATGATATCTAGTATCTCTAAACCCCAAGGGATGATGCATATAGACTGTCTCCTTGAGATAACCATGAGGAATATATTTTTCATGTCTAGCTGATGAATAGGCTATGATTTTGACAGAGCCAAGATGAGCACAGTGTGAATGGTAGCCGACTTGACCACCGGTCTAAATGTTTCATCACAATCTACACCAACCTGCTGAGTCTTACCATCGCCTACAAGTCAAGCCTTATGTCTTGCAAAAGAACCGTCAGAATTATCCTTATGAGAAAAAATTCACATAGACTGAATAATATTAACACCAAATGGACGGGGTACCAACTCTCACGTCTTATTATCAAGAAAAGCATTATATTCATCGGTCATGACAATCTTCCAATTTTGGTCATTTAAGGCAGACACAGGATTACGGGGTAAGAGTGATTTAAGAACATTATAATGTAAATTAAAATGTCTTTTTGGTTTAAAAATACCCCGTTAACTTCGGGTGACTGGACCATGACTCGGGGCTGGATTGGGTGAATTTTGGGAAGTGTCTGACAGGTCGTAGGCGTCATAGTGTCGCGATCCAGGGCCGCGGCGCCGACGTTCCAGTGGCTACTGAAAGTTAGGTGTCACGACACCTCCCTAAAGGGCCACGGCGCTGATGATAATGGTAAAACACTTTGGCTACTGAATGGTAGGCGCCCCGGTGCCTCCACAAAGGGCTACGACACTGACGACGGGTTGCAGGATATATTTGACAAATTATGGATAATATAGGGGGAGATATCATCATCCAAAAATCATACGAACTAGGCATGAGATTTTCTACTTTAGAAAATGGAAATTGGGACCCATTAGAGATAATATGACGACTAATAATGATTCGTTTAACTGACAAATCAAAGCATTTATAACAACGATGATTTGACGGATAACCCAAAAACACACAAGGGGTAGAACGTTCCTGAAGTTTATTAATTGTGGTGGATGGAAATAATAGATAACATAAGCATCCAAAAACCCTAAGATGAGAATACGAATGAGTCTTATTATATAAACTTTGAAGAGGGGACGAATATGTCAAATCTTTAAAAGGAAAATGTTAAGCAAATATGTAGCCATTTGTAGATCATAATGTCAAAACAACGGAGGATGGAAGAATGAATCAATAAGGTGCGGATAATATTATTAATGGTACGAATTTTACGTTCAACTTTCCCATTTTGTGACAATGTATGAGGACGAGAAAAACAAAAATATATCCCATTGCTAGCACAAAACTCCCGAAACTCCCCATTGTCATATTCTTTGTCATTGTCTTGAATATTTTTTATTTTCCGTTCGACAATAAAAGCTCTAAATTTTACGAAGACGGAAAAAACTTGTGATTTTTTCGCTATTGGAAATGTCCATAAAAATTTAGAATAATCACCCAAGAATAAAACATAATAATGATAACCCATAGAACTGAGAAGGGTAGATGTCCATAAATCGCTATGAATAATATCAAATGACATTGAAGTATGAGAATTCGAGGCTACAAATGACAACTTAATAATTTTTCCTTGAGAACAAGATTGACAATTTAGAGTATTATGTGTACCCTTACAGGAAATACACTTATTTCTATCTAAAGTAGATAAAATAGACGCCCCCCGAGATGACCAAGACGAGCATGCCACAAGGAAGGAGCAAGAGCTGCAAAAGTGAATGACATGGCTTGATGCGAGAAACTGAGACTTGGTGTGATTGGATAAAGATCTCCCCTACTGTCACACCTCATGAGAGGACGCTCCGTCTTGAAATCCTTTACAGAAAATCCATGGATCAAAATAAATAGAAACTCAATTATCAGTGGTAAATTTACGGACAGACACCAATTTTTTAATTAGTTTTGGGGCATGAAGGGTATTTTTTAAGACAAGTGGTGGATGGGGTGGAGATAAAGTTTTATGACTATAACTCTTAATTGGAATCGAATTACCATTAGCAACAATTATGCCACGATTACTGCTCAAATTGGAATAATACGAGAGAGTACCTCAAATTGGAATAATACTGCTCTGATACCACTTTTGTCACGACCTAACCCGACGGGCCGCGACTAACGTCCTAATTGGACGTCATTACTGACCTGCCACTCTTAATCCATCTAATACAGAGATCTAAAGAAATTTCGGCAGCACAACGCTGCTTTTACAACATTTTCCTAAAATGGGCTAGCCGACAAGGCTGCCAAAACAACAACAAAACAACAGTCATAATAGGTTAGCCGACTAGGCTGCCACCAACCAACATCACGTGCACAAAGGCATAATCAAAATAAGCAAGCCGGCAAGGCTGCCACGAGATAATAACATCAAAACCCAAAATAAGGTACAAACGTCCAACCCACAATCGCTACAGGACCTCAAGAGTGTATCTCGACATATGACGAGGACCCGTCGTGCCCAAAATATGCATAAGTCCGAAAGAAAAAGGTCTGTACCAAAAATAGCCGCTCGGAACAAAGGCTCTCCAATCTTTGTCTGAAATCCTAGGCGGAGGGTCACCTATCTCAACACTGAACTGCGGGCATGAAACACGACCCAGGAAAGGGGTCGATGCGAGATAATGTCGAGTATGTAAAACATAAAATCTTGGCTGAATAACAATCGTACCAAGTAAAGCAGAGAGTCATCAAATTTCATAAAGCGAGAATCGTATGCGAAAATCATATCATGTATACTGAATCATAAATCATCATGCTCATGTCTGTATAATAAACTGTATAACAAGTCTCGGCCCTCTATGGAGGGACTCGATGGAATCTGTATCTACGCGCGTAACGTGTCTCGGCCCTCTATGGAGGGACTCGATGTAATCTGTATATATATATAACGTGTCTCGGCCCTCTAGTGAGGGACTCGATGAATGATGCATGGCTGCGCACGAACATGATCTGGCCCGAGACTCAGTGGAGTGAAAACCCTTAGCACGAGTAGGTATCATGAGCAACTGTATGCGATTAAAATCATTATGTGACTCTCAATAAAAATTACTACCATAAACTCTGTTACTGAAACCATAACTAGTAAATAATCATTTTTAAAAGCGATGGTAGGAGTTAAATCGTCCAGTACTTTCACAAAAATCATGCCAAAAGAAAGAAGGAAAGGTCTCACATACCTCTTAGGCGAACTAATCAACTCGATATTAAGGTATGCCTCGTCTAGTACTTCAACCTATAATAAGGAATAACACGCTCGTCAATTTGATTTTCTAATGTAAGTTATATGAATAACGGCTCCCTTATTTCTATAAAAATTTGAGCAGCATTTCCTTTGTTTATGTGCGTATCCACAATTTTCCAACAATCCAAATCAGCCAGCAATTCAACTCCAACTAACAATCCAATTCAAACCAACAATCTAAATCAACCCAATGATCCAAATTAAACTAATAACCACTACCATTTCCATATGTAGTCAAAATTATCTAAACATTCAATTTATCAACTTCAATAACCAAGGGAATTTATACACTTACCTCTCATGTTAGTCAATCATTTAGTCACGTTAGAATTATCATGGGGCAATCCAATCTCTTAACGACATCGCCAATTCAAGAATGTGAATTTAACACTTTTCTATACTTTAATCCTTTCAAGGCATGTATAGATAATTGCCTCAATAAATATGCATGTAGTAACTTATATTCACACACTAATTCAGTCTGTAATACATTATCGAAATTTTCAACAATTTCTATCAACTTTCCGGTCATATCAACATTTTACAATTCCAAAGCTTTTTCCAAAATTCCTTACTTTCCAATTAATCTCCCAACAACTTCAATTAACAACTTTAACTTTAAACATCAAGGTTTCATCTAAATTTTCACATGCAATTAGTAATAACATACCAACACAATTACTCAATTCCAACGTACGCCAAGAATAGGTTCTAAATCGGTTTCGACCTCTATCATTCACATGCATTGTCTTCTTTCCCTTTCTTCTTTGACATGGATAATTCTCCTAACTATAATATCAATTAATCTATCAAATATCAAGTAAAAGGGATACATTTTCACCAATAGAAGAAGAATTTCATACCTTAAAATTTACCAAAACAGTCCCCAAAAAACGTGACTGTCCAGATTTTTAGCCATCGCGTCAATTTGAACTTGTAACGTCGATAACTCCCTACTCCAGTGTCATATCGACGAGAGGTTTGTTGCGTTGGAAACTAGACTCGACTAAATTCATTGTAGGCTTTTGCAACACCCAAAAACTCCTAATATGCTAGGAGATATTCCCTTCCAAATTTGACTAAAAATCTGTCCAGCAGTCCCGAAAATCTGCTCACTATCCCAGCGAAAAATGCCATTGTTTTGGTCCTTTTCTGGCCCAATTCTTCATTTTTTAACTCCAATTAAACATGCAACACCTCCACTATGATAACCCATTATTCTAACATGTTTTTCTTTCCAAAATTGTCCAAGAACTTGAAAAATCTGGGCTACAATTTTCGGCCCAACCTTCTGCAGTAACCATTTATTTGGGCTATTGTTTGCTTCACTTTGTGTAGAATAATTAATCTAGGAAGAGGGAATAAAATCTTAACTTTGGCTATGGGAAAGGGGGATTTCTTGATAGTGAGATGGAGAGAATGTTGAAAATGGAGTGTGGAAGATGAAAAGATTTCTTAAGTTGTAGTGCACAAAAAGAAAACAATCTGAAAAATGTAATTTGCACATAAGCCCCTAATGTTCTCTTCTTAACTTAATCTCTCAATTACTTAATAAAACTTTGATCCCACTTCTTTTAATTCCCGAAAATTCTCATAAGACCTCGTATCCTTGTTGTCGTAACTTATATAATACGTTACTAATCCATTGCGGGAATATACAACTATCATAATAAGTTCCAACGTCACACTCGTTGTAACCAACATTTTTTTTTCCGAAATCACATCCTTCTGAATACTAATTTTCCGTATTAACATATGTTAGTATACTTTATACCCAATATTCGAATCTTACTTCCCTAATGACGTTCTTATTTATCGCATTAATCCTACGAGGTATAACATCATCCACATAAATCAGAACCATCACAATCTTATCCTCAAGTCTTTTTGTGAGAAGAGAGTAATCCAGATGACTTTGAACAAATTCTGAGGCCTTCAAAGCAGTGGTTAGCTTTATGTTCCACTACCTAGAGGCTTGCTTCAACCCATATAATGATTTCTCTAATTTGCACACATTCTCTTGCTTGTGATCAAATCTTTATGGCATATTCATATAAACCTCCTCATTGAGATTACCCTGCATGAATGCATTATACACATCCATTTGGTATATTGACCAACCCATTGAGGCAGCAACTGAGATAAATGCCCTTACAGTCACCATCTTTGCAACTGGTGAGAATGTGTCTTGATAATCTACCCATTCCTTTTGATTGTAACCCTTGGCTACTAGTCTTGCTTTGAACCTTTTCACTTCACCATTTGCCTTGTACTTGATCTTATATACTCATTTGCATCCAATTGCCTTCTTATGTTTGGGTAGATCAGTTACTTCCCATGTATGGTTGTCTTCTAGAGCTTGCATCTCAACCTTCATAGCATCTATCCATCTGATGTCCTTCACTGCTTCAGAATAGGAAATGGGATCTTGTTCAACTTCAATCTTAGCAATATAGCATTGGTAGCTTGCTGCCAATCAAGTGTAATTGAGGTTGCTTGACAGAGGATACAAACAAGTCTGAGTTTGTCTGCTCCATGCATCACCTGGATATATGAAATCCTTCATCCAGTTGGCTGCTTCCTGTTTCTATCTGATCTCCTCAATGGAGGTTCTGATTCAGGATTGTCATTGTGATCATGGTGCTCATCTCCAACAGTGTTATCCTCCTCAGCAACTTCTATTCCTCCATTGTCCATAGGAATTTGTTGAACTTGCTGGAAAAACATTGTTACACCCCGTAAGTCCAGGACATGTTTAAGAGAATGTACGTAAGGAACACAAGACTTGAAAAGGGTACGAAAGGAAGAATTGTTTTTCCGACGGAAAATCTTCCGAACGTTGGAAAGGAAAAATGTTCGTTGGTGAGAATTAGATTCTCAAAATGCATTATTTGAAGAGTGTGGAACTTATTATCCTTATGGAAATTTATTTTTTTATGGATTTAGTCACGTGGGGCCCACCCGAGGAATTTTACGTTTTGTGGGGCCCACGAGGGTTACGGAATTTTATGGACAAATGGGAGGGCGACACGTGGCACCCCCCCAATGGTCTTGGACGAATTTATACAAGGGTATTATGGTCATTGACCATGGTAGAAGACCAAGTCTTGCTAATTAAAGAGCTTGATATTGTTGACTAAGTCGAGGCGGCAGCGATCTCTTCCCTCCAAACTTAACAAGTGTTATGATCTAGACCCTCCATTGTGTTATATAATCATCCTATGTAGCAATATTTGCCTTTAACACTTAGAAAAATTTTCAAGACCTTGTCTTGAACATAAAGAGCTCTTGGCTTTGTCAATGGAGAACAAGAAAGTTTTGCAATTTTGGTTCATAATTCACAAGACTTTAACCCAAGGTCCCTAAGGGTGTTGTAAGGATACCTCAATAGAAAGATTTCGGAAAAACGGCGTTTTTACGTTAGTCGCAAGGCGAAACCCTAAGGTGTTCTTCAACTATGAAGATGGAACTTGAAGAGAAGTTCTTCATGAGCCTCTAAGGAGTAATTGGAGCGGATGGGAACATAAGGAAATGAACTAAGAATTGCTAAGGAGCGACATTGAATCTTGGAAATTATAAGGGCTTGTAAAGGTAAAATTCTTGTCGTTTTAGTAATTAAGATTACTTATTGTTGTAGCTATGGATATTAGCAAGTATGAGATATATATTATGAAGTTGATAAGTGTTATGGATATTGGAACCCTAATCCGAAAACTAGTATGTTTAGCCTTGAGATTTCAATTCAATTGGATTATTAGTTTAATCGTCACATGTTATATAAAGAAGGAATTATAATTGTTAAGTTGTTTATGACTATATAACATGTTAGGCCTAAGAAGTTGGATTGAAAAAGAATTGGAAAAGGACTTTGTGTTGTTGTATATGTTTAGCCAAGAATGGCTTTAAATATGGAACTAGTTTCGTATTAATTTGTGGGGCGGAATTTTACACGTCCTGTTAAGGCGTGTAATCCCCTTTGGTTAGCTGAATTGTTGGGCCTTAAATGTGGCGTGTTTGGTTATTGAATTCGGCCTTGAAAAAAGTGGCAAAGTATGTAGAAACAAAGGAAGTGCTGTCCGATTTTCCGTAGAATTTAGTGACTTTTCACTTAGAATATTCTACGTTTAAAGCTAGAGGTTTAATGGACGTTTTATGGCAATTATAGGTGGAAGTACTAAGTATAGCGTATTCTACTTGAAGGATGGAATAGCTATCAAGGTTGAAGTACTTTGGAGCATTTTGCTATTTGTCGATAATCGTCGCGAGGTATGTGAACCTCTTCTTTCTTTTGACATGATTCTATGTATGGAATATACATGTAGTACTATTTCATGATTCCTTCTACTCTTAGAAGTTAAGAGGTATGTATGTTGATTTACTTTACGTAAAGGTTATGTCTAGGTTATCCTAAGTCCTTACCAAGTCTTATGGGGGATGTTGGTAAGAGTCGTTAGGAGGTATTTGGAGCCAAGTTGACTTGGCTAATTTTACGGCACAAATGAGAATAAGTATCGAACAAGCCACTGCAACGTTAATAAAAGAAAATGTAATGACAATCAAATAAGTTAAAATGAGTAGAATTCTCCATCTGCATAGAAGCTAAGATAAGACAAAATTGTATTACATTTTCTAGATCATGGCTACTTGATTAAGATCGTTATAAATAAGTATAACTTATTCACAACGCACCAAAGTATATGTTACTTAATTTATAAGAATTTAGGTATGAAGTTTTAAGACTATGGACCTCAAATTTTTAAAAGGTTAAGGGACTTTATTTTTCAAGTTATGGGACTTGATTCTTAAAGGGAGAAATGAATTGATTTAAAAGTATAGAATACTTGATTTGGAAAGTATTGATTTCTTGCCATTCTAAAGTTAAGAAGCTTGATTTCTAAAGTTAAGAAACTGGTTTTCTTAAAAGTTAAGAGACTTGAAGTATTTTGAAAGATATGTAATTCGATTTGAAAGTATAAGTCTCTTGGTTATAAAAGGAATGAATTTGTCTAAGACATAAAGAGTTATAACGGCTTTATGGGAAGTTGGTTATAACAACTTTATGGAAGATTAAAAGAATGGTTTTCTTCAGTAATGTAAGCAAAAAAATGACTTGAAATAAAGCAGGGCAAATTGTTTTAAAGGTACCAATTGCTTAAGGTTTTAAAGAAAGAAGTCACTTGATTTAGAAGTCTAAATGTATTTCTAAAAAGGTATTGTGACTTGTCTTGAAAAGTAGATATGACTTGATACTACGGTTATTAGTATCTTGGAAGTTTTATTTGAAAGGGAATCATTTTAAAGGAGTAGAGGCACGTAGTACGTTGGGTTAAATTCCCGGATTTTATAATGACATGTTAGTGCCTTAAGTAAACAAAAATGAGAGTGTATATGAATAAGCTAATAAGAAGTTAGGGGTTTCTTAACTTGCTTATGTATGTATGATAAGCCGGTGGTGCTTATGTTATGTATGATAAGTTGGTAGTGCTTATGTTATGTATGATAAGCCGGTAGGGCTTATGTTATGGATGATGGCCGGTTGAGTTAGGGTAAAAGTATAAATGAGGGGTAAACCCCCAAGACGTTATACCACCTTCTCCAGGGTAAGAGTATAAATGAGGGGTAAACCCCCAAGACGTTATACCACCTGCTTCAGGGTAAAAGTATAAATGAGGGGTAAACCCCCAAGACGTTATACCACATGTTCCGTGGATTTGCTACCCATGATGCGATGAATACCTCATGCGAGTCCTTATGGGCTTATGCGGGTGAAATAGTCCCATGCGGGTGAAATAGTCCTATGCGAGGAATACCTCATGCGGGTCCACGGGACATATGCAGTGAAATAGTCGCGAGTAGGATTGCTTATCGATCTGCGGGCGAGGACCTGCTTTGATCATGAGCCTCTATTTTTATGCGTTATACCTTTATGGGCGGACTATATGACATTATCGCGTCGAGAAATGGTAGGCGATATACCTCTATGGGCGGACTTATGTGATTTTATCGCGTCCCAGTTAGGCGTCGGTATAAGCGTCCCTCGCGAAGGGCGGATTATGTTATGCAAGTAAGCGAGTTATATAGTAATGAACTTGGCGGTTTTCCTAAAGCGTATGCGTAATAATGTGACTATAAATTTTATGTAAAAATGGGAAAGATAATAAGGTGCGATTAAGTTCACGAGATGGAAATGACACGGTAGGATCCGGTATTTACCCTTTCTTTATACTTGCCCTGTCATTCTTTTATCTGATTATGATTTATTCGTACCTTATTTTTCGTTCCATATTAAATTTTTGTTATCGACCCCGCCAGGGCTGCGTTAAATGTCGCGGTGTAGGTATGATTGTGGATCCGCGAGCTTAGGATCTGGTTCGCATTTTGAGATGGCTCGATGTTCGGAGTTGTCATGGTTATGTATATTCAGAGTGCGGCGGGGACTTGTCGTCATAGTGTTTGTCCAAAATCTTAGAAGTGCGTAGTCATATCTTGTGGGTCGCTTTGAAAAAAAAGAGGTAACTGCTTTTGGTTTTACATATTTATATGTATCCAGGAAGGTAGCCTTATCGGCTAACCTATTAATTATTTCTTGTTAAGTTTATGTATGTATGTTCCGCTACTATTCTCTGATGTATACCTGTAATGGTGCCCATGTAGGGCACCAGTCGCGGCCCGGGGTCGGGTCGTGACAAACATCTTCATCTGCCCTAACATCAACTGGACCTTCCTTGGTGTCTGAATTGTGTTTGTTGTTAGCAGTCGAATTGTGTCTGTTGTCAGGATCAGGCTTCCTCTCCTGTTGGAATGGAAATATATCTTCATAGAATGTCACATCCCTGCTAACAAATATAACATTAATAGTTAGATTTAACAATTTGTATCCCTTCTGCATGGCTGAATATCCAAGCATCACTGTCTTTGTAGCTCTAGTATCAAATTTATCAGTCTTCACTAAGTTAGTTGCATAGCAAAAAGATCCAACAACTCTCAGGTGAGACAAAACTGGAGCCTTCTTATAAAATTTCTCATATGATGAAATATTTTTAAAAGGCACAGTTGACTCTCATTTTTATAAAAATGCGATGGTACGATGATACGATGATGCGGTGATACTGATGATACGATGAGTACGATGATCTGATGATCTGATAGTACAATGGTAAAGTGATACAAAGTACAATTGACTCTTATTTTATATGGCACGGTTGGATCTGGTATTTGATTTTCATACTTGTCCCTGTCATTCTTTGGCCAGTTATGATCTTATTTACTGTACTTTATGTTTACATACTTAGTACATGTTTGTACTGACCTTCTTCGGGGGGCTGCGTTCTTGCCCGTAGGTATAGGTACATAGTTTGGTGATCCTCGAGCTTAGGATCCTTGCTCAGCGTTTTGGGATAGCTCCATTGTTCCGGAGCCTAGTCATTTTGGTACAGGTCTTTCATTATGACTTATGTATATTCAGGGGGTACGACGGGGCCTTGTCCCGTCATAGTTACTGTATACTCTTAGAGGTCTGTAGTCATGTGTGGGTTGGACATATACAGTTGTAGTTCATTTCGGATTTGTGTATATAATGACAGCCTTGTCGGTTTGCCTATTTTATTATATGACAGTTCAGGAGACAGGATCCTTCCATTATGAGATAATGAGTTGTTCCTTAGCTTTCGCTAATTATGTATGATGTTTGGGTAGAAGGGTTCCCAGGTAGGGCACCAGTCGCGGACCCGTCGGCTCGGATCGTGACACTACCATTCATCTCGAATATCTAGGAAAAGACCACCCCGGAGCTATCGACCCTTGATGACCACTCTTCCTCCTAAATGGCTAGGCTAATCTCATTATGATCCATAGTGACTACCTTTCATCGCGAGTAGCTAGGTCAGACACAAACAACATAATCATGTCCTATTAGTCAAATCACAATTATATCATATAAGCCGAATTGCTCATTATGAATTATGTTCATTTTCATGTGAATAGGGATATATTAAGTCATTAATCGATTTAAAGACCATGTTCAAATCATTAATCAGTTTCAATTCAACAAAGAATGTTCATAGGGCAAAACACATTAAAGATCAAGATTTTGAAATCAAGTATAGACCATCCCTTATAGGGCAAAACATGTTCAAAGTTCAAAGACTTTATAAATCAACTTCAAGCATCCCTTAATAGGGGAAATCACAACTAATTATAGATATTATACTACATATAATGGTTAAATGCGGGCTTATACCTCATGCACACGAAACCTTGCCAAAGAAATTTTTTAAGGTTGAAAAAAAGACATACCTCAAATCACGCTAAGAACGCCCTAAACATGCCGCACAATGCTCAATGATATCTCTAATCAATTATGATGATAAATATTAGAGATTTGCTCGAATTCTACGAATTCCAATATTTTTAGAAAAGCTAGTTCTTTTATGTAAAAATTGTGTTCTTGATATCTCATAAATCATCCATGGATTATAACACGTTACAAATGATATACGAATCCAAAACTAACCTCATAACGATACTTGAATCAAGAAATCTTGCCTCACAAAGATTTCCGACAATCTTCTCTTCAATTGGTCTTGAATCGAATTCTCACAATCTATGAAATGGATGATGATTCTAGTGTTAATCTTTGTTAAATTGACGTCATAATTATGGGGTTTGAGTAGAAACTCCCTTGGATGTGCTTGGGGAGGTTAAGATATTTTTTCTCCAAAAAGTCGGTTTAGAACAACGTGGGAAAAGTTTTACGAAGGTGGAAGTTTAAAAAATTTGGGGAAAATCGCGACCAACCCAAATTTGATCTACCGTGGCGAGTTGCACGTTATGGCCCACGTCGTGCATCACACACGATATACTTTGTCGAGGGGATAATTTTTTACCGACCCTAGAAAATTAGCCAGGCGCGGCTCGGTCTGCGTCACATACAATATTTTTTATTGAATCGGCAATGTTGAGTAAATCGAGCATAACATTTTGTACTGATATCCAATTGACCCGTTCTTTATATCGTTGGAAATGTATTTTAGAGAGCTGTAACCTTTATGTTTTGCATTTTTTCAGATAATCTATAAGTTATACTCATTAGAATTCGTGACGAAAACTTAATCGACGCTTCCAATTTCTACGCACTTCACTATTCGCCTTGGTCTTAAAGACAACACTTTACACTCAAACTGACTTTGATCGGATTTCATATAGCTAAAGGTACACATTATCACTCTCCTGACGAATTCAAATCTACTAAAATTTACAGTGTTAGACATAGCTTTCTTATTGAATAATCCTCAATAGAGCATCATTGACGGCTCTGTGTTGCAACTTGATCCAAATCCAATTTGAGGTAAAACCCATACTCCTTTTAACTATGGACAGTTAGAAAATAAATGTGTTGCATCCTTTTGCCTGTCTTACTCGCATATTACACATGTATTACTTTCACAAGAGATACCCATCATCATCAATCTATCCTTAGTAGTCTGCCAAAAGTAATCAACCAAAGAATAAATTTATGCTTTGGCATTGTGATATTACTCCAAAATAGATCAGTTGTCGGCAGCTGCATGATAAACAATAAGAATCTGGTGCAGTTCAAATGAGGTTTTAGGTTTCGAAACTCGCCCGAATTCCTTGGGTCCCAATCAGAATCCCTTAAGTAAGTTCCAAACAATAGACGTAACTTGTACCTAGCTTCCAAACATAAAAATAGATATAAAATCTCACAATCAAGGGTCGAGTCTAAAAGTTAAATTAACTTAATAATTGAGATCTAAATGATTAATATTAATTCATCCATTAAGTGCAACCAAATGAGCGTAGTAGGCATTTGAGGATAGAATTTGAGGCTTAAATATGAAGAGTTGATTTGAAATCAATGTTTTAGTGAATTTTCTGCTTGGTAGTGCTTAACGGTTTTTATTAATAATGTTTTTTTCTTTAATTTAATGAGTCAATTGCAGTTTTAAATTATATTTAGTGGAAATTGATCCCTATTCCTCTAGGTAAATAAATGAACATGCAACCAAGTTCACCATTCAACCTTCTTGATAAGCGCAAATGAGAAAGCCGAGTATCGAACCCGCAACCATTTATACATTTTGTTCAACCTTAACCATTGAGCTATGCTAGGCAAGACTCCATCCCGATTATGTTTTACCAATGCTGGACGTCCAATATGCCCACGCTTCAGATGTCTATCCATGTGCGTGATGTGGAGTGTTTAAGAGTCTCACATCTGATGAGAAAGGGATGAGTGATCTCTTTATATGGATTTGAGCAATTCTCCCCTCACGAGCTAGCTTTTGGAGTTAAGTTAGACCAAAGATCCATTCTTTAACATAGTATTAGAGCAAGAGTCTTGGTACTTCCGGGGGTGCTTTTTTCGTTTGTTTATAAAATGTGAATAAAACTTCAACTTCTTTGAAATCTCAAATTCTCCAAAAATAGGATTTCAAATTCCAAATTATGATTTCAACTTTCTAAAATATAAAGTTGACCCATAAAATTATATTTTGCAAATAAAGACACCATCATTTTAAATTTTATATAAAAAAAACCACGCCCTACATGAAGAGATTGTTTGTACCACGTGAGAGATTTATATTAAATAATAACTACTTACAACTAATTTTACTGGGTATGTTGTTGTTGTACTTACAACTAATGTCGATTTATTGAATCAATAGATCTATATAAAATTATATATATTTGAAAGTTTGTAGTAACATGTGATGATCACATATATTTACTTATTAACGTAACATAAAGATATGCAATTAATTAATGCGAGGCCTTAAGATATTTCAATATCTTATTTATGAATTATGGTATGCTAATCTGGTTAAATTGTATGAGAGTTGAATTTTTTTTGATAATCTAAAAAATTAATGATATCTTTACGTTTATAAAAAAAATACAAATTAATAAACTAAATAAAATTTATCTTCAAATAATCTAATTTGAGATCAATGGGCCCTTTATTGAAGAGGTGTCTTTAACCCCCATCCCCTCGCCATAGAAGGTTACGGTACAGATTCCTCATTCTTTCACGGTTTCATTCTCGTGCCTCCATTTCCTTTTATTTGCACTATTCAAATCTAGGCGAATTTAGTTTGTAGTTATCGGCGAAGAAGAATGGGGCAAAGTTCAAAGAAGAAGAAGAAGAAGAGTGGAGTGGGGCGGCGAAACAAGGGAAGAACTTCATCCAAAGATCACAATTCAATTGGTGATGATAATTCTGAATTGGTAGCCGAAGAGCTCACTGCATTGTAACTCATTCTTCAACTTCACTCCATTTACAATTATTTTAATAGCATTTACCATCTTATTGTCGGTCTGTATGTGGTGTGGATATGGGTAACCATCCAGTATGGATATATTCACGTTTCAATAAGTTTCTAGCGTAGCACCAAGGGTCTGACCTAGTGGTCAATAAAGTTGATCGATAACCATGAGGTTTCAATTTCAAATCCCAACACTAAGTGATTTCTTTCAGCCTTGATGGATATAGTTATCTGGTACCTGTTGTATCTCATGGAATTAGTTGAGGTGCGTGCAAGCGGGCCTGCACATCATAATTATCAAAAAAATAAATGCGTAAGTTTCTAGTGTATTCTAAAACGTCTTCACTGTATACCTATACACATGTCATGTATATTTGACACGGTCCATCAAGGCAAAGGAAAAGTACGTGCAATACAATTGTAAAATACATGATTGTATAATTGTCAATGATTTTGATATATTGTTTGTAAAATACATGATTGTATAATTGTCAATGATTTTGATATATTGTTTATAATACACGAGTATAGAATAATCAATGATGGTAATTAGTGATATCTTAAACAAACAAAACCATCAAACTTCATATAGAGTTACTGATGAAAGCTTGGCGCTTACGTGCTACAAACTCTACACTTCTAATTCTTGGTTCTTGTTTACGTTAGCCACTACCTCGTTTGCAAGTGACTCTAAAGCGTCATATTATCAAATACTTTCACAAACAAACAACAACCACTATCTAAGAAGAATACATCAACTTCATGTATCATTATACAATTAGGAATATTTTATCCATCAAATTCGAATGTAACCCTACACATATGGACATAATGAACATGACTTAACTTTTATTGAATTTGAAGCTATGTACCTGAATTTTGGAAAAGGTGTGGATATTTAGCTTTCATATCTTCCTGTTCTTCCCATGTGTTCTCCACAGAATTATGGTTCCCGCCATAGAACTTTAATTGGGATTATATATTTTGTTCTCAATTTTTGGACTTGCCTTTCAAGAATGGTAATTGACACTTTTTTCGTAAGTAAAACTTTCATTAAAGTCAAGTGTTATCGAAGGAATGACATGCGATGGATCACACACATATTTTCGTCGCATTATGTGACCATGTGATAAACGAATTGACACGACATATTCAAGAGGAGGTGCCGTGGTGTATGCTATTTGCCGACAATATAGTTTTGATTGACAAGACACGCAGTGAAGTTAACAATAGGCTGGAAGTTTGGAGAACGACCTTGAAGTCTAAAGATTTTAGGTTAAGCAGGACTAAGTCGGAGTATATGGAATGTAAGTTCTCGACTATAAGGAGAGGCGTGAAAAGCCACTTGCACTTGCTTGATTATTTGGAGACTTGTTTCCCACTTGCCTAATGAATGAGAGTCTTTATTTCTCTATTTTGAATAAAGAAAGTCCCGAAGAGCGGAACGGCCGTCCAACTCCCCCAAATACAAGGGAGCGATATGTCACACAAGACATATGTGGAAGTGAAGATTGAGGCACAAGTTATACCCAAAAGAGGAAGCTTCAAGTATCTTGGGTCCATAGTACGGGGAGATTGACGATGATGTCACACACCATATTGGAGTAGGGTGGATGAAATGAGGACTCGCCTCCGGAGTGCTTTCTGATAAAAAGGTGTCACCTAGGTTGAAAGTAAGTTTTACATAGTGGTGGTTAGACCAGCATATAGTGTAGGCCAATCAAGAACGTTCACGTTCAGAAGACGAAGGTAGCGGAGATGAGTATGCTCAAATGGATGTGTGGTCATATTAGGAGAAATATGATTCGAAACGAAGTTATACAGGATATGATCGGAGTGGCCTCCGTGGAGGATAAGATGAGAGAGAAGTGAGACTGAGATGGTTCGGGCATGTGAAAAGGAGTTGTGAGGATGCGCCAGTAGGAGGTGACAGGAGTTAGGAGACGTAGAGGTAGACCGAAGAAGAACTAAGAGAGGTGAATAGACAGGACATGAGACTGAGGACATGACCTTAGATATGAGGATGTGGAGGTCGAAGGATTAGGGTAGAAGGTTAGTTGGTCGTTGATTTTTGTCGCACTGTGTGTGAGAGAGGTAGGGGCTAGCCTCTTCACCTCATCTTCTCATTTTCTTTCTAGTATTATTTAAGTTCGTGTAGATCTATACTCGTATGTATGTATTGCTATGTGTTGCTTCTTGTTTGTATCGTAATATCTTGTTGTTTTATTTTTCTTGAATTCCTGCATGGACTACGTTTCTTTTTGAGCTGAGGGTCTATCAGAAACAGTCTCTCTGTCCACAAAAGTAAAGGTAAGGTTTGCATACATCCTACATTCCCCAGACCCCACTTGTGAGTATGTTGTTGTGTTGGTGGTCACATGTAATACAAAATGAACTACTGACAACTCAGGAGGTAAGGCCAACCTGTAGGCCACTTTCCTTATTCTTGGCAGAATCTAATAAGGTTCAACTTCCCCTTGGCAAATCTCATGAACCCTTTCATAGGAAACATTTTAAAAAACATTTAGTTGCCTTCCATGAATTCTAATCTATGCTCTAGATGTTATTTATGTGGGGAACAATCAGACACAACCAACCATCTCTTTTTACATTGCAAATGGACAATACCAAATCTGTAAGATCTTCATTAACCTAAGGGGAATCAGATGTGTGATGACTGATGCCAGGTAACACAATGGGGGACTTAGCAGTTGGGACAGAAAAGGTCTTTTGTCAAATCAGAAGGAGAGGGAGGGTTTTCCCTGCATGCATTTGGTGGAATGTACGGAAAGAGAGAAATCAGAGATGCTTTGAAGATAAACATAGCAACATACAAAAGCTGAAGATGAATTGGTTAGCTCTTTACTATTTGGTGTAAGCAGGAATGTCTAGTGCTAACAGAAGATATTTTTGATGTTTTGGACAATATGTAACTAGCAATGTAGGAAGGAGTTTTTTTGCTATAAGTTGTAATGGTTTGGTTGGGGGACTATACTTTTATGGTATAGTATACCCGTGGATATATAGAAAGTTACCACTATTAAAAAAAATTCTAACCGCCGATGTTGCTTATCCGAATAAGACTTTTGATAACTCTGAGCGGTCTTAAGCCTGATTTGGACAATCTTTACCTTCTCCAAGGCTTCATGAACCAGTGTTATTAAAGGTGAGTGCTTGTCGCCTATGGCAAGAGGCGAGGCGACCAGTTAACAAAAAGGCGAGGAGAAGGCGAAAAAGGTGTTGCCTTTTTTAAAAAGAGAAAGAAAAGATGCTGTATTAATAAAACATATTCTAGTTAGGATAATTAATAAAACATAAAAAGCAATATACTGTTGAGAATCAGGGAATTCAAAAAGTTGTGGATCTTGAAGAAGAATTAGAATAGACTTTTAGTATTTCCTGTCTTATGAATTATTGAGTCATTCAAGTTCTAGACTTTTAGTATCTACTATCTTCTTTTAATTTTTGAACTGAAATATTCGCTAACATGTTGTTGCTGTCGAGATTTTGATTATTTATATACGCAATTAAATAGTTTACACTTTTGGTATTATTGGCGCCTCACTTCAAAAAGGCGAGAGCTTCACCTCTCGCCTCTCAAAAAGGCGAGGCAGGCCCTTGTCACCTTTTGTCGCCTTTCAAAACACAGTCATGGACAAGATCCGGACCCAACAACTTTGTCTTTGCGGTTCAAACCAACCAATGAGCGATCTAACTAGTAGTGAATATGGTTGAAGGTAGATACAACATCTCTTGGGATTTGTACGAAGATATGAACAAAATTAAGCAAATTTTGAGTTTTGGCTGGAGATCTCTCCTCAAGAACACTTACCCTAACTCAAAAACCTCATTTCCTTTCTCTCTCCCCGACCTGATATATTTAAAGTCAGTGGAGGCTCGTGATGAAAACTCATTGCACGCTCTCCTTGATTTGGTGAACTTCCGCCTTCACGCACGCCATTTCATGCATTGTGGCAAAGTTTGTTTTCCCTTACAACATTGCTTGCGTCTCCAATTTCCTCTTCTTCGCAATGAGCCCACGACACAAGCTCCACTGCCTTCTCAGGGTCGAGGCTCGTGATGGGAGTAGTATGCTATCTTAAGACCCTAGGTAGTCTTCATCTTTTCGCATCGATGCAAGCCTATCTCGAGGGACCCCTTAGATTTTGCTATTCTTGGCTATTTTAACAATCCTAGTCTTTTCCAACTTGTCATATGCACCCATTAGCATATTTGAGGGTGCATTACCATATTTGATGAAGCACTTCACCAACCTCATGTGATGTTATTTGTACCACGGAATTCACCTAATTCACCTTGTTAGGACCGTAATTAGTCAAAGTTAATGGGTAAAATTTAGGGGGCTTTGCAATAACCAATCTATGCAAAATATGTTTATATATTATTCTGAAGCTTTTTCCTAAATGAAAATTTTAAAAATTGTTTGGTGCATTTTTCTAGAGTATCTTTTGCAAATTATGTCTGGGGAATAGCGTGATTTTCTTTGCATATATTTGGTGTAAATCAATTGCATATTTAGTAGTTTATTGTTAGTTGATATATATATTGAGATTGGGGAGCTATATTTTTTGAGAAAATTATCCGGAAGTACAAATGGAGTGTTATTACACCAACATTGTATATATTTTAAAAGATTATTTACTTTGTCCCAAATGCAGGAAGTTCCAACTGTATCAGATTTTTTAAACAACAAAGACACACAACTTAACTCTTAAATGTGAAGTTTCTAATCCAAACAACTCTTCTTCTAATTGAAAATTTAAAAGTCTTTAATAAAGCTTTATTGGGTAAATGACTGTCGAGGTTCGAGCCGGAGGTACAAGCGATACAGAAGGGTGTGTGTGGAAATCTACAGATATTGTTCTGGATTTCGGTTGTGGTTTACGGAATCATGAAGGGACGAGATTATTTTGTGAAAAATATCTCATTCATGGTCGGAGAAGGGGGGAGAGTTTATTTTTGGGACATAGTTGGTGCGGGGACCTTTATTGAAAGATGAGTTTCAGAGTTTGTACAACATATCTTGTCAAAAAGACTTGACAATTCAACAAATTAGGGGGATACAAAGTGGAGAGACTTTTTGAGACGAGATTTAGAAGGGATTTTCAAGATTGGGAAGTGGGTGAGTTTCAACGATTGTTAGCCTTACTTCATAAGCAAGTCTGTTCGGTTGACAATCCCGATGTAAGTCCTTTTATGAGAAACTTTTTGGTTAGTGAGGAGTTTGAGTTCCCATGTAATGCAATATGCGTTCCAAGTGTGCTGAGGAAGGTGTGCTTTTTCACATGGCTAGCCCTAGAGGGGTGATTTTGACAACGGTAAATCTTAGAAAGCGGAAGGCTGTCTGCGTCAATTGGTGTTACATGTGTAAGGAAGCAGGTGAGGACGTGGATCATCTTTTTATACATTGCTGGCTAACCATGAGATTATGGTGGGATATGTTTAGGTGGTTCGACACTCCTTGGGCGATGTCAAAAACTGTGAAAGTGTTGATTTTCAGTTGGAAGAGCGGGAGAAGAGCGGGAGAAGATAGAGAAGACGAAGGTCTTGGAATGTGGTTCCACTTGTGTTAATGTGGGTAGTTTGGAGAGAAAAATAGGAGAGCTTTGAAGAAGTAGAATTGAGTTTCTCTCGGTTGAGTAGTAGTCTCCGATCCCTTATTCTTTTGGTGTATGCAGAAATTCCCTGTTGTATAGATGATTGGGATGAGTTTGTCGAGAATTATATTTTGTAGATTCTTTACGTTTTGGTATACCCCTTGTATACGTCAGTTTGGCCATTTTTATGAATGCAAATGGATTTACTTGATTAAAAAAAGGGACAATTAGAGAAGGGATTAAAACCCTAGCTCTGATGTGAACTAAGAAACAAAGAGAATTTGAGAACAGGTTGCTTGATTATTCCCTCAAGCCATTGGGGTTTAAAGTTTCTTGACAGGAATTACTCATAAAGAAAGAAATTCTTAGGCAATAATTACATCCCTGCAGAATTTCCAAATTTATCTAATTAGGGATATGAGAATCATTCTATATTTACATAGTATAGACTTTTGCCAAATTTAACACTAACCTTTCTTCAATTAATAATTATTCTAGAAAGAAGTTTTTATTTGCATACATGGCCTTACTCATTTATTCACCAAATGTTTAGGTGTGCCATATTTCAAGAAGATTGTGAAGTTGTTTCAAAGTCACCTTCACAGATTCATATCAAGCTCAGGTTTTGGACATCAGAAATACTGATAAAACTCCTCTCTACTGTCTTTTCTTTCTTTTGTACGAAAATTATAGACATGAATTAACAGGCCATACTCAAAGGATGCTGGCTATGAAGATTCAGATGTGTCAGCTCTTCTTTCAGTGAGGTTAACAGGCTGCATTTTTATGTGCCTTTTTGTTGTCTATCTTCTCTGGGTATTCATTTCTCCTAATTTTCATCTTGTCTGCATTCCTTTGCATTTTAGGTATTTGCCTGGTTATCCGTACAAGTGCCCAAAGCTTCAGATTATACCAGAAAAAGGTTTACCCAAAGCTGATGCTAGCAACCTTTTATCTTTGCTTTATGATCAGGTAGAGAATGGTCTTTTAATGTAGTATTAGCACTTTAATTTTTCCCACTTCTACATAATCCTTGTTATTGTTGGTTCGGTCCGACTCCTTTCTTACTTGGGAGTTGTTGCAGTTAGGAATTTCAATCTGCAACTCCCAGCAAGGTGGAAATAAAGCTGATGATTGGCATAGAGTTACGATCAATCAACCGAATTGATAAACTACCCCACAATTCCTAATAAAGTTGGGGTTGACTACATGAATTTTCTGTTACCATTCCACTTTATCCGTTCAAACAAATTTGAATAGTAATGCATGTTTGAAAGATTAGCTTGGTTAACTGCTAAAAGGCTCAAAAGTGGAATCCAAATCTCCTGGGTTGGAAGATTCATTCAAATACTACTTCGCTTACAAATAGTCTGTTTTCTCCGTTCCCTTATTTTCTTTTGGTGTACACAGACAGTTTCTTGTTGTATAGATGAATGGGTAGAGTTTGTAGAGAATCATATAGTTTTGTAAATTCTCTACCTTTTGGTATCTCTCTTGTATATGGCCGTTGTGGCCATGTTTATGAATGAAAAACATTTACTTGATAAAAAAATATATTTGTTTTCTGAAGGGGTTCTCTCTAAATTAGAGATTTTCTAAATCGTACATTTATTTCTACAATGACATGCAGACCTTAGACTTAATGTAAGTGTAACAACAATAACTAAACCTTAATCTCGACTAGTTGGTATCACATATACAGATCCTTTGTACTGTCTTTGTTCTTAATAAAGTTTGTTTTTATTTTTTAGAGCTTTTAGGACTTCTGTGATATTTTTCCTCCATTTAATTTTAGGTTTACCTTGTTCCCTAGCACCTTCAATCACCACAGCGTCACACGCTTTCGATCTCTATGTGTCGCATTTACAGACTAGTGCATGTAGAAGTCGACATAGGACTTAGCCAAACCTTCTCAGGTGATCGTATCATATTTTGTCCTTTATGTGTGCAGTTTGCACCATCTGTTTAATGTGTTCATTTCTACTCTTGTCTAATCAAGTGGGGTTGCACATCCTAATATCTCCATTTCTGCGACATTTGGATATGTTGGACCTTTTCTTCTATTGATAAGGTAATTATTTTTTATTTATAATGAAGATGTTTCCTGTATGAAAGCAGTATACAAAATGTAGAGAATCTACAACATAATATAACTCTATACGAATGACACCTAATCTTCTTATACACTGGGACTACAAAGCACGGACACCTCATTTAGGGTGAGGTGTCCGTGTCGGACACCGTTTCGGACACGTGTCCGGGACGTTTCTGAGTGGGCCCAGCAAAAAAAAAAAAAAAAACTGGACACGACAGGGACACGCGGGGGACACGGCAGGGACACGCGGGGGACACGGGAAAGGGGGACACGGGAAAGGGGGACACAGCAGGGACAATTTTTTTTAATTTTTTTAGAAAAAGTTTAGTTTTAATTTTATTTGATTTATTTTAAGTAAATTTATATTTATTTGAATTTGGGTCTTGGGACATACTTATGTATTAGTTTATGGACTATGGTCTTATGAATTATGTATTGAATATTTGATTGATTGTCAATTTGTTATGAATGTTTCTTTTTAATTTGGTACATATTTAATTTGGTATTTTGGTTATTTGGTATATAACAAATTTGAATTAAATTTATAATTTATTTATGAATGTGAAGCTTTAATAATATTAATTTTAGTATTTTATATATTATATTATATATATATAAAAATATTTTTTAATTTATTTTTACAGCCGTGTCCCTGCCGTGTCGTGTCCCCTATTTTTCAAAATTGCCGTTTCCGCGTGTGTCCTATCGGACACCTCTCACGTGTCCGCGTGTGTCCTATCGGACACCTCTCACGTGTCCGCGTGTGTCCTATCGGACACCTCTCACGTGTCCGTGTCCTATCGGACACCTCTCACGTGTCCGTGCTACATAGACTGGGACCTCATGCTAAAAAGAAACTAGACATTCGAGGCTATTCCTCAAGTGTGCATAGTCATTCTCTACCCTGCAAAATTTCTTCTGGTTGTTTCCTTCCTCAGGACCCGCATGAGTGCTAGTGGCACAGCATTCCAAGCTTTTCGTCTTCTGAATCTCCAACTGGATAGTGCCTTCGTCACTGTTAGCATCGTTCATTGCATCTCAAACCATATCAAAATCTCCAACATCAAGCGAGTTGCCATCGAAAAATGTAGTAGGTGGTTCACATATTCACTTGAACATTTGCACATGAAGCATGTAAAGAAAAGGGAAGAAATTTTGAAAAATGAATTGCTTGATTATTTCTTAATCATGTTGTAGTTTAAATAATAGTTACAAGTAGTCTGAAAAAGGATTGGAAAGTAATTTTTGTTTTAGATTACACAATTATAAGGATTCTAAACCTTTCCTATATTACAAGGAATGGGCTGTTTCAATATTAACAATTTCCTAATTCTTAACACTCCACTTCAAGTTCAAGTGTGCATATTGTATTCACCTAACTTGCCATAAGTTTACTCAATTTTAAAGCAACAGAGTGACTTTGTAAGAGTATCTGCCAATTGATCATTCGAGTTGACAAAACTTATTGTAACACACCCTAACTCAATCTTTTGTCGTATAAAATGACAATCTATTTCTATATTCTTTCTTCTTATATGAAACACTGTGTTCTAAGTAATGTGTATTGCAACCTAATTGTCACATTTTAATTGTATTAGTTCAGCTCCTCTAAATCCTAACTCTTTAAGAAGTTTCTTTAGCCATATAAGCTCCATATAGCCACCACTATTGCTTGATATTCTGCCTCTCCACTTGATTTAGCTACTACCTCTTGCTTTTGATTTCCAAAATATTATATTTCCTCCAATTAGAACACAGTATCCTTAGTACCCCGAAACGGATTGTCTATCTGAAGGAGATCCTTCCTAATTTGATTTAGAGTATCTAATAATATTTGCATGTCCCTAATCCTCGTATAATACACTGTTCAAGTGAAGCTTAAATATATACATATAAAATGTGAATCACTGTAATCCAGTGACTATCACAAGGAGCTTGAAGAATCTGGGTAACAACATTGACAACAAACGAGATATTTGTCTTGCAATCGTAAGATAATTGAGCTAATCAACCAATCTTCGATAATAACTGGCGTGCGTCAAGAGCTACCCTTGTCTAGGAAGAAGCTAAACATTCGGGTACATAAGAGTATCAATAGGTTTGCTATTTAACATGTCAATGTCTTCCAATATGTCCAAAGCACACTTCGTTAAAGGACAATTCCACTACTAGATTGTGCCACCTCAATGCTTAGGAAGTATCTTAGTTTACCCAGATTTTTGATTGAGAAATGACTAACAAATTGCTGCTTAAGTTGAGTAATGCCTTCAGGATTATCGCATGTTATAACAATGTCATTAATGTAAACAACTAAGAATATGCTTTGCTCTTATGAAAGTTGTTTGTAAAATATAGTGAACAACTACGCTTTGAATAATTCCACAGTTTCAAAACGGTGCTAAAACGGCCAAATCATGCCCTTGGTGATTGCTTGAGACCATACCGGTATTAGTGCAGTTGTCACTCTAACACAGACTCTCCCTGAGCAACAAACCTAGAGGTTTCTCCATGCAGGCCTTCTCAACGAGTTTGCCACGAAGACATTTTTTATATAATGGGGCCAATGAGGCATGACCGCGATGGAGATAAAGAGGCGAGCAAATGCAATCTTCGCTACCGGAGAAAAGGTTTCATCATAATCAAGACCATAAATCTGTGTATATCCCAGCCACATATCTAGCTTTGAGACGCTCATCAACACCCACCTTGATAGTAAAAACCAACGACTTTCAACTGTGGTGGCCTTAATCATAGCCTGATACCAACTCAGATGAGCCATCGCCTCTGCCATAATTTTAAGTACTTTGAGAGTGGTTAAGTTCGTAACAAAGACATGATATGATGGTAACAAACGGTGATAACTCGAGAAGTTATAAACAGGATGAGTGTTGTGAGTAGTCCCAATACCTTTTTGAGATCAACTTTATTTGATTAGTGCTTAATCAAAGCAGGAGATGTCTTTGCAGTTGGCAATGAATCATTTGGCAAATTTTGTGTACTTGTATCTTGACCATAAATATCAACTGATCTAGTTGGTGGAGGATTTGGTTGAGGTTGTTTGGAGTAGACTTGAAGAGGAGGAGGAGCTGCGCTGGGAGGATTTGGAATTGAAAGAGTTGGAATAGGAAGAACTCTGAAGATGGCATTTTGATTTAGTGTATTTGGTGAAATGTGTAGGGATTTCTTGGCAATGATTACATTTGCCGAGACAAAGTACTTACATGTAGTAGGATCATAGTAGTTGTAACCCTATGGTGACAAGAGTACCTCTAGAAGATACATTTGAGGGACTTTGGTAGAAGTTTGTCATTTCCGGGGATGAGTTATGTAAAGAAGTGGTTGATTCCATCGATTATAAGCAAAAGAAGATTCAAAAGAGGTTTTCCAAATCAGAAAAGGTCTTTATTTTCATTTTTTATTATCATAGCCTTCTCTTTCTAGCAGAATACTACATGTTCTTATTCATGTAATTACCTTTCATTACTAAAAAAGTACACAAATAAAAGTAGGATAAAGGGCAGCCCGATGCACTAAGTTCCCGCTATGCGCGGGGTCCGGACCACAAAGGTCTATTGTACGCAACCTTACCTTGCATTTGTGCAAGAGGCTGTTCCATGGCTTGAACCCGTGAACTCCGGGTCACATGGCAGCAACTTTACCAGTTACTCCAAGGCTCCCCTTCAAATAAAAGAAGTAGGATATTTAATGAAATTCGGACAAGCCTTTGTTGATTAGATCTGAGCATACTACTTGTCATCAGGCCAAATTCATTTTGAGCCTAGGGTCTACCGGAAATAGCCTCTCTACCCCGCAAAAGGTAGAGGTAAGATATGCGTACATCGTACCCTCCCCGAATCCACTTGTGGGATTACACTGGGTATGTTGTTGTTGTTGGGCCCCATGTTATATTGTCCACACACCAAATGTCCAATACTGGGCGTGTGTGGTGTTAAGTATCCCACATTGGTGGAGGAAGTGAATTGTAGTCGTGTTATTTGGTTTATGGCAATCCTAACCGCTTGAGCTCACTTTTGGGATTGCGCTAGGCCCAAGGTCCATCTTCTTTAACACTTATGATCTAACTAGAACAACCATACCTTATCTGCCATAGCTGATGATTGTTTACTTTCTCTCTGTTTGGATGACCGGTTGCTTTCTCTCCTCTTCGCGGGCTTTCCCAGTACAAATATCAGTACAATTCTTGGGAAAACCTTGACTCTGATGAAATAGTAGTTTAAGAAGATTTATTGTGATATTACGTGCTCAAGACAAGTCTAAGTTCTAAGGCTAATCCATTGTTTTGTAGGACTACTAAATGTGGCTTCTAAATTGTGTTATTTCTACGTTTTTCTGTGTTTGTACTCTGTTCTAGGTGTATGTTGGTTGTATTAGGAGCACATTTATCACAATTAGTAGTCTTAATGAGAAGCATGAACTCTACTCGAACATAGACATCATGCAGTTCTAAAAATGGAGTTTGATTAGGATGGACATATTTGCTGTATTTCTCATTGCTCATATTTGGCTTAGCGAAGGTTAGTTGCTCATTGGTCTAAGGAGCTTCCTTTCCCAGTATATCAACTTGCAGATTTATTTACAACATTCCTATACTTAAATCTGTGAAATTCCTGCTAGTAGATCAATGAATCTGGATTGTTTATTACAGTTACCTTCCTCTACTCATTGTTGCATTTAGTCATATGCATAATATGGGATTTTGTGACTTTTTATGAATCATTTCATGCAGAGTGTTCTACTGGCCCGTCCTCCCGTACATGGTTAAAGTAAATTAAATTTTACTTGCTTTACTAAAGTAATGTTGTCTGCTAACATGTATTTGACGTGCTCATGTATTTTCTACGGACTTTATTTTAACTACACTGAGTTGTTGGTTAATACTTCAAACTTCTGTGTTATCTCACTTAGTGTTGTGAAAGGCTCATTTGAGGCGCGCCTAACGGTTAATCCCTGAAGCTCAGGGTAGGCGCTTCACGTCGCTTAGGCTGCCTTCAGTGTAGGCAAGGTACTAAAGTGTGTGTCTCATTGCCCATAAGTTCAATCTTCAATAGAACGTACTCAACAATAAATATGATTGGCAAAATGATATGTTAATTGTTAAGGAAATCTTTATGCATTACATATATATTTTATTATTTTTCTTCGTTGCGCCTTTGTTATCTAAAGCTCACACTTCAATTGCGCTTAAAGTCTCGATAGACTTGGAATGCTTTTTAACAGTTTCGCCTTTGACAACACTAATCTCACTTATAACTTTTAAACCATCCCAGGCCTGTTTCAATGCTCGAGAAGGGCGGGTAATGATCTACAATTTGGTTGAAGCTGCTCAAGAATTCTTGTCTGAAATTGTTCCACAGGAGCGTCTGCATGGATCTGTGAGCTGTCTTTCTTTCAGCAGTGCTTTAATAACTGCAGCAAAGTAGTATCTTGCTCCTCTTTCATAGAGGAGCATGGGTAGCAAACATGCTAGAGATAGTTGGAATTTGACCAAGTGCATTCTATTTGTATTAGGTTTCATGCCAGTTGACGGATATTAGCAGCCAATTGACGTGTAAGGATGCAGCAGTTTCATCCGGTGATACCTGTTCTTTTGGTGGACCATTTGTATATGGATTTGTCGATCTTTTTAGTGGCTCAGGTGAGTCGTGGCATTGGACCCTGGGAATAAATGATAATGGTCGGATAGACTCTTTGGTGGAGTCCCATGTATCAGCAGGTCTCAAACATGAATATGACAATCAGCAGAAGAAAATTGACCAAATTGTGAAGCCAGCATTGAATCAATCAGCTAAGCAAGAATCTTTGCGTAAAGCCGAAATGAAATTAAATGCTCTTAAAGAAGAGAGTGAAGGCGAAAGTAAAAGTTGTAGTGATTTGAGTAGAAGTTATACGGATGAATCAGTCGAAGACCATGTCATGGGCAAGGTAATTTTTTTAAAAAAGTTTCATTTTGAAATGGAAAATCTATCCATATTAGTGGCAAAATAGTTTCTTTGAAGATTGAATGAAATCAGCTCAAACCACCGACATATTGGCCTTTTCAACCTTTTGATGTCAATATATTATTATCCATTTCTAGCTATTTTGTTTTCATGACCTAGCTCAATAGATTAGATCTATTGCCGACGTTAGGGAGTTTTTGTCCATCTTGAAGGATTTTCCCTCTAACATCTGACTCTCTTACAGAATATTTTTCTGGAACAGAATCTATCAGACTCTGGTGATGCTCAGTGGGAAATTGAACCTGAACCTTCAGAACTGGTGTCTTCTGGATCTCTGGTTTATGGCCAGCCCCACACCCTAGAAAAAGACCTCATTCTGGTACTTCCCTCTAAATAGTTACTAGCATTCTTTTGGAAGTACAGGTGAGAATTTTTTGAAATCTGGAGATAAACCTAAAGCATCTTTAGTTATTTTCTGGTTTTGGTTTACAAATGATAACAGGACAGAATGGAATAGAGGTAGTACATTTGGCTCTCGAGTCTTGGGTTGGCTGAATACGAAAAGAGCTAGTTTAAACTTCTCTTCCTGAATTGTCTTCCACTTTTATGAAGTCCTTCCAAATAAACTATAAAGATGCTCTAAACTTTGCTTCTGTAGGCACACTTGCTTCGGCTTGCCTGCGGTCCTAAAGGACCGCTATCTGATGCTTTGCCAGAAATAACATCAGAGCTCTTTGACCTTGGGGTATGCTCATCTTAATCTAGTTCTTTGTTAGGATTTTATGCTTACTTGTTGTTCCTCTTTTAATTTCGTATCACTAGGTCATTACTACTTCAATTAAATCTGATAAAAAAAATAACGCCTCTGAAAATGTCTTTATCTTTAAGATTGTCTCCAAACGTGTACAAGATCTGGCAACCAAACCTTCAATCTTTGATGGGACTTTTGATCGTGTTTTTCAAGCATATAAGGTAAGGGTTTATTGTTCTTTTCTTGACTGGCTTTCTTCTGCTTCAGTTGTATGCATACGTGATTGACAGTATTAATTTCCAATGAATGGATTTAATAGGTGTCATCAAAGCTCTCACAATTTTGGAAAGCTTCATCTGAATTCGAAGGGCAGAATTCTTCACCTCCTCAAAACTCTCGATATTTAAATGACTTTGAGGAGCTTCAACCCCTAGGTGAGAAAAGTTTTTCTTCAGAATCCCGCTTAGGTGCTTTTCCCTTATTTTTCTTCTTTAGCAATGCATCTATCACTTTGAAGAGAATATAATTATTAATTGCTGTCACAATATGCAATTTATTCCCTTCTGTATCTTTTTCATGTAGCATTCAAAAACCAAAATTGAAGAAGAGAAAAATGTATTCGATTTTCTGCACAGTTGCAGTCTCATTCTACAATTGATGTCCTAAACAAAAATGCCTGATAAACATGCTAGTACGTATTGTGTTGCATTTTATATGGAAGAAGCCTATTGCTAGAATGACATATTAGAGTAGTTATTTCAATCTGAATACTAACCAAGTGTGTGGGAAACGTAACCACTCTCAACTTGGTGCAGTAGAGGAAAAAACACTTTTTTGAGAATAAGAATAGAAGCTAAGTAACAGAAGTTATGAAGACAAGAAACACATGTTATGCCAAATAGGCAGTTAATAGTTATGCTAACCTACAAGTATAATAAGAGATGTTCTAGATGTTAGATTGTAAAACCAGTTTGACTTGTTTGTTGATCTATCCTAGCTAACAATTCACCAGCACTTTTATTATTTAACTAGTCTCTTGGCACGTTGTGTTGCACATGGACGTTATATAACTCATTATAAAATTTTAAAAGTTACGTAGATATTTGTTATAAAATAAAATAAAAACGTAAATACCTGAAACTGATGAGTACTAGTCCTAGATAAGTCGAGAAAGGAAGAAATCCTGCCCCACAGAAGTCTTTGGATATGCCATATTGTAATTAGTTATATGATTTTGTATTTATTTGAAAAGCCCAGACAGAATAGATACAATGTGTTGACTTGTATTCACATTGCTCGTAACAATATTTTACTTCTTCAGTTCTTCTATGACCTTTACACTTCTTTGTGAAACTTGTATCAATGTCCCAAGCTTGCACAGTTGTAAGAACATTCAACAATATCTTTAAAATGAGAAACATTACAGTTATGAATGAACAATATTTTATGAATGAACAACACTGAAAGAACACATCAAAAACCATCCATATGACCATACAAATGAAAGACCATTTAGTTAAAGAAATTTAAAAAGAAATGAAGAATGTTTTCACGAAATAGTATCTAATGATTGATCCATCCTGTAATATAGAAGTTGATCCAAATAACGCTTGAATTTCTCTTCATTTCTTCCCCACCTTCACCCCTTTGTCTCCCCCTATATATTTATTAGTACTATCTTGTGTTGGAAGAAGGAACTATAACTGCCAATTACTATTTCATAATATCTATCTGTGAATCCAAAAGAGCTGACAAATACATTCTCAATTAATAACCTTATACATTGCAAGACTACCATGGTCCTTTTATTTTATAAGCTCGGTGTTCGGGCCAGCTTGCGCGCACCTCGATTAATTTCACGGGATACCTGCCACCTCCCACCAACAACAGGTGCCAAGTTACTCAGTCCACCAAGGCTAAAACACATGGGAAAAAATCACCCAGTGTTTTGTCTCTGTGGGGAATTGAACCTAAGACCTCATGATGCTCAACCCACTTCATTGACCACTAGGCCATACTCTTGGGTGCGACAATCATGTTCCTTTATTAAAAATGTTTTAAAAATCATTAATTCTTGAAACATAAAAAGTTTTGTAAACGGAAGTCTTTTCATCTTCCTCCTTAGAATTTTAAAATAAGATAAACTGTAAATAAATAAGGAAAAGTTGTGCTTAGGGTGTTCCCACTTTTTGTAATTTAACTTTTGACTTAGTGTGTTCCCACTTTTAGTGTAGTATGGTATGGTATGATGATGATATGATGATAAGTTGTGCTTCGCCTTTGGGCTTACGTTGACCTTTGCTCATCCTGGAAGAATAATATTGGGTCTGAGAAGTGTTAGAACTCTCTAGTTTAATGATCAAAATTGGCCCCGACACAGCAGCAACAACAACAATAACATACCCAGTATAATCCCACTAGGTGGGGTCTGGGGAGGGTAGAGTGATCACAGACCTTACCCCTAAACCTTGTGACGGGTAGAGATGTTGTTTCCGATAGACCCCGTGCTCATGTAGAAATGAAAAGGCAACAACAATAATAAGAAGTAGTAGCAACAAGAAAATAAGATAATGAAGTGAAAGAAACAAGTAGTAATAGAAAACTAAGAATAAGAAATATGAGAATACTAAAAAAAATGACGAAAATAATATTGATCCTACAGGAAAGGATAATAATACTAATCCTAATATCCTTTTACCCTAATCCTCGTCCTCCACACCCTTCTATCTAAGGTCATGTCCTCGGTAAGCTGAAGACTCGCCATATCATGTCCGATCACCGCTCCCTAATACTTCTTCGGCCTACCTCTACCTCTCCTCCAACCCTCCATCGTGAACCTCTCACACCTCCTAACCAGAGCGTCTGTGCCTCCTTTGGACATATCTGAACCATCCCAGCCTCGCCTCTCGGATTTTGTCTGCCACAGAGGCCACTCCCGCCTTATCCCGAATTTCTTCATTTCTGACCATATCTCTCCTAGTAGCCCACACATCCATCTCAACATCCTAATTTCCGCAACTTTATCTCGGGACCCGACACTGTCAATTGGATATTTTAGCTTGTATACCTTGGATCACTCAAGAAAATATGTCCCAGACTGTGTGAGTGTAATGGTGGGCTTCTCAATTTTGGTTCTTTTGTGAAATTGTTTATTTATTTTTGTGATCTTTTCTCAACCCTTATCTGAAGGGTTGTGAGGAGACCTCATCTGGGTTTATCGTTATAATTTTCTCTCTGGAGTCAACATTTCTTCTTGTTTCTGTATGTGAGCCTGTCTTTTCCAAAACCTTCAAAGCAAAAATGGAATTATGAAATGCATATATACTTTTTGTATATTAAACAGTGCTTATAAGATTAAGTTTCGGAATTTAGAAATTGTAACACTGAGAGAAGGTAGCATAGCCGCATTCTTATCGATGGTAAACAATGTAATGGTGGATATATGACTGGGTTGTACAGTTTCTTTTGTAATTTCAAAACAGAATGTTGGTAGCCGCGTTTCCTGGATTTAGAAGCACATTCGTCCTTGTATAGAGGATTGGTTAAGCTTCACCAAGAATGATTTATCTCTGCAACAATATTCTTTTTAATAAACTTGGAAATGAGGTTCCTTTTGGTATTTCATATTCATTTATCATATCAAATGGGATAGGCTTAGACCTGGACCAAAAGATAGTGGCCTGCAATGAGACGAGTTTGGGATATTCAGTTAACAATACTTATTATTCACCGGATTGCTGCACACTCAAACTTCTGAGGCTGCTGGTTTGAAATGTGTAATAACTGTTCAATCCTTTCACGTGCGTATTGCTGGTATAATTATATTTTCCTCATTGTTTACATTCTAGGCCAGGGTGGGTTCGGTCACGTTGTGCTGTGCAAGAATAAGCTTGATGGGAGGCAATATGCCATGAAGAAGATTCGATTAAAGGAAAAGATTCTGCCTTTAAATGACCGTATATTGAGGTTTGTATTTAATGTTGATTCTGCAGAAATTAGTCTGACTTTTTGTGTAGAAAACTAAATAGCATTAAATGTTGAACCTTGGTGCTGTGCTTCATCTTTGTTATTGTCATTACTCGTTTACATGCTTATTCCTTTGTACAGATGCAATTGTTATTCTTACAGCTTGTTTCTTTGAGTTCCTTTTTACCTGATTTGATCAGTAATTCTGAATAAATCTTTATTATATTTATGTTAGGAACAAAAACTGTTTTAATAGATACTCAATTTTTTCTAGTAGAAATTAATTAACTTTACACTCGCTTTTTAAATAACGGAAAAGGGCCAAAATTACCCCGGATTTATTGGATTTGGTATTAAAATGTCTACCTATTGAGCCAAAAAGCCGCAGCGTTTCTTTTGGCCCAAAAATTGCCCTAAAAACTAATGGACGATTGTAAATAAAACGGAAAAAGGCCAAAACTGCCCCTGATATATTGGATTTGGTTAAAAATGCCCTTCGTTAACCACATATCAAATTAAATGACCCACCCATATCTCTCTAAAGATCCAACCTACCCGCAAGATCTAAACCCTAATTTAGTAACAAAACCCACACCCGATCTCTTTCCTTCTTTTTTTCACCATCCTTCAGCCATTTTCCTTGGCCTTCTGTCTGAGGACTGTAGCCCTGTAACTTCAGGAAGTGAACATATTTGGCCTTCGATTCATTCGGGGCAGGTTTGATCAGGAGAATTATTGGAGACCAGAGCCATTTCCAAATCAGCAATCTGTTTCTCCAGCCTCTTAGGCTCCTCATATATATCCCTAAATGTCTGTCTTGATCAAACATTCAATCTTTTGATAGTCCTTTTCAGGTTCTGTTGTAATATCCACATTGGATTGCCAGCCACAAGTTCATGCCAGACTTCTTCAACCATAGGTAGAAAACTTTGGGCAATTTACATAACTAAACAAGATTTAAGAAAATATTATTTTAGCAGTAAAATTAAGATAACAGGCGTAGCAGATTCTTTAACAAAAAACCTATCCTTGAGAATCTCAATCCATTAAAATAGAAACACTGATTAATCATCCCCATCATTTCCATTAAGTTTTGCTTATTTTTTGAAGTATACCTAAAAATAAGCAAAAATAAATGGCAGCATATAAATGACAATAATTTCCATGGATTTCAAGCATCTCCAATTTGTAAGTGTAATCGTCTTTCTCTTGTTTTTCCAAAGTTAAGTTAAAAATCCAGCAATTCCAAGAACAATATATGCTTGGTTTATGACAATTATTATTTTAGGATATGCCACCTCTCTGTATAGTTTGCCTTTTAAATTTAATACATTTTGCGGTATATTTGTCGAATATGCGATATATAGTAATGGTAATTATGAATATGTTACTATTATATACACAATATATTAATAGTATAATAAAAATAATATAATTGCATAGAAATATAAATAGTATAGTGCTTGTATATTACTATATAAACATATGTACAAAACCAATATATTCAAGACATATATTTGTTGAATACGTGATTGAATATATAATATATTTATTCAATACATAATTAGTATATTTACATATATACAAAGTATAAGTACAAAAATACACGTATATTCTTTAGATATGACGTATTTTGTAAATATATGTATATTATACTAAATATGTACTAGTAATAAACAAGATATATATGTTATATATCTTCTCGAAGAACAAAAATTAGAGGAATGAGAAGAAAATATGTTTGGCATATTTTTCAAAGTGGACTTTTTGATTTAGTGGTCTTCGTTTAAGATGAAATGTGTTGTTCATGCGATAATTTATGTCCTTTACATTCTAGTGCATTGATAAAAAGGAGATCAATAACTTGTTTATTTGACAGAAAACTAAAAAGAAAATGGTGGCTAGTCTTTGTTTATTTGATGGAGTTCAATATTCTTTGGTTGGAAGTTGACGGTGATGTCACTGGTAGTTCTATTGGTAGGCGATTTTTGAGATTGGAGCTTTGGGTGGAGAAAGTGAAGAAGAAAGGAGGGCCTAAGAGGGGGTGGGGCGGGGGGCGGGGATTGCGCTGGTAGATTTAAGGAAAGTGATTAAACTTAGTATATGAGGAGAGAAGGGGGAATTAATCCCTAAATTATTGGAATTTTAATTCTAAGTTAGTATGCTATAAATGTTTTCTAAATTGTTATATTTGAGAAAAAAAATAAAAAGTTATGTTTTTATTGTTGGAGTCCCACATCGTTTGTGGGATAGGTCCTTGACTCCTTATATGTCTTGGGTAATTCTCCTCCCTATGAGCTAGCTTTTGTGGTGTGAGTTAGGCCCAAGATCCATTCATTACATGGTATCAGATCCAGGCCCATCCCGATTCATTGTTTCCAATGTTGGGTCCCCCGTCTTATATTGTCCGCTACAGATGTCTAGTCTTGGACGTGCGGGGGTTGGAGTCCCACATCGTTTGTGGGATGGTTACTTGGACTCCTTATATGGCTTGGGCAATCCTCCTCCCTATGAGCTAGCTTTTGGGTGTGAGTTAGACCCAAGATCCATTCTTTACATTTATATTAATGAATCTTTAAACAAGACACACCATGTAAAAATCTCGAAAACTTTCATGTTCAGCACAAAAGCCCAAAAGTCAAGGTTTATTACTCCATGTGAACACATTATCAAAGTTTCAGCATATTGCAACCAGAGTCATCAATACAACTCAGGAAATCAATGCTTTTGTCTAATCTAAATGATCTGCCACCCTGTTTCTCCTCCACAGCAGTGATGACCTTAAAATCACCAAGTACTCCCCAAGGTCCCTGATTCTAGCAGCTATTGACCTCAGCTCATCTGAAAGGGCCAGTCTAAAGATGAGACTTACATTTAGCATAAACCACAGTCAACTGTAAAGGAACAGTGCTCAAGACATGGCTCATTTTTAAAGTGACTTGCTGATCAAATTCTCCAAAATATCCACTACATGATCATCAGACCAAAATAGCCATATTTTATTGTTACAATTACAAAAACAGTGTTGCATCCCAAGTTGCAGTTGATACCTTGTTATCTTAGCAGACTTTGTCATTGGTTCTTGTAACGCAATGAATGTTAGTTTGTTTCGTACTTTGATGGATTTAAGCCTCTTAAAGGCTTTTTGGGCTTTCATGCCTCTAATGCTCCAATATAGTGTACTAATCACGGGAAACATCAGAGGTGGGGTCCCTTGATTTGTTTCTGTCGCTCCTTGTGACCCTAGGTGAGGGCCAAATAGTCTTAGCACCTGCAGTATTCCGTGACCCTCTTTAACAACAACAACAACATACCCAGTGAAATTCCACACCGTGAGGTTTGGGGGTAGAGTGTACACAGACCTTACCTCCACCTTGGTAGGTAGAGCTGCTGTTTCCGGGAGACCCTCGGCTCAAGACAAAACATAATCACATGCAAGACAATCAAAACAAAGCACGAGTAAAACAAGAGAAACGGTTAGATTCAGATAAGGAATTAAAGCAGTATAAAGTGCATTCGAACAAAAGGGAGCAGTAGCTAACACAACTAAATAAGCTAAACAAAATACACTAAAGAACACATATCATCATAAATCAAACTACAATGGATTATAAAGCAATAAGGTGTCGATAAGTGTGATAGGCTAGGGCCTACAGTAATAGCACTACAACTATCAATTTGTAAGCATAAGTAGGACTATGCTTGAGTACCTACTACTCTTCTACCTTAATCCGTGTCCTCCACATCCCCCTATCTAAGGTCATGTCCTTAGTAAGTTGCACCTGCGCCATATCCCGTCTAATCACCTCCCCAATACTTTTTCGGCCTACCTCTACCCCTCCTGAACTCGTCCATAGCCTCTTTGAGAGAGGTTATTAAACTGTGTGATCTTATCTTCAACACTCCGAAGTTTCTACATCATTAAAGTTGTTGACTCTGTGAGGTCTCCTAGCACCTTCATCATCAAACCTAGCCTCAGCAACTTCCTCTGGCAACATCCCCACATCAAAATTGTCATCAACACCATTTATAGGTTGCCCCAGAGGAACACCAGAAGCTCTAGTGTGGCAACTTTAGTTCAGTATTCAAACCAATTTTTCGTCTTAAACATTGACAAACCCTTAGACTTGCCAACAAATTTCATTTAGACACTCGAAGTACGACGTGTTCGAACCTGAACACATCATAAAGTGTTCCTATCAGGCACTTCCGATTCAAATTTTTGGAATTGTTTTGTGCGTGTTCTCAAGTGTCTATTAGTTAGTTAAGTTAACCAGATAAAATATGTAATCTCCTTTAAGTATACACATCAGCCTCAATTAGAAAATACCTATGTTTATAATTAAAGGAGGTGCCATATTTTAAGTGCTTAACTCATCTACGTAATGGGTGGCGTAAAAGTTTTCCCGAAATTTGAACCGAAAGTGTTTAATAGGAACAATTTATCATGTGTTCATGTGCTGGAAAACGCCGTAGTTCGAGTGTAATGAAATTTGCTGCGTTAATGTATTAGGCCAATTTTTTCTTTCTTTCCTCTTTGCCTTGGTCTTATTTTATATCATCTTCCCTCTGCATGTTCACATAATCCTATATTGATGTTTCGTGTTGGCCTCATCATTGTCCATCACATGCTCTATATGTCAGTAGAAACTGCTTGTTGCGGAGTTCCTTTACTGAATACATAAATCAATTTTTTTTCTAAAGACTTGACATTTGTTATTTCAAGAAACTTCATCTTCCATTTATTCAGGGAAGTTGCCACACTTTCCCGGTTGCAGCATCAGCACGTTGTACGTTATTACCAGGTATGTGATGTAAAGAGTTCATCTTGTGCCAGCATTTCAAATTCATTTTTGGAGTTCAACGGTTCCCCCCTGTTTTTTTGATGTTTAAATGATATAGTACTCAAATATTTCAGGCATGGTTTGAAACAGGCATCATTGTCTCGTGCGATGATTCCAGCTGCGGTTCCAGAACAGTTGTGAGCTCTAGTTTCACCTATGTGGATGGGAGTATGTCGGACCACCTTGGACAGGAGAATAAGCTTGAGTCGACTTACCTATATATCCAAATGGAATATTGCCCAAGGTTCTCTTTCTTTCTTATCTGTTCGATTTTCTTCCTCCCCACTTTCTTTCTTATCATAGGGAAGGACTAATTATCTAAAAAACCACCCAAAAAAGTTAAAGGGATGAGAGCCTACCCAGAATTAAAGGGAGAATAAACTGGGGAAAGTCGGCGCGTTCTGTTTGTACTTTGTAATCTTGCTTAATCCTATAACTCGTTTGTTTTTCTTTTGAACTTTCATCTAATCTTCCAGTACTCATTGCCCTCCTCTGTCTCGCGTTTTATTTAAATTAGATGGTGTTGCTTGTTCTCCATTTGCAGGATTTAAGTATGTCTCCTGCCTTTTCTTATCCCTGCTCTGGGGTTCTTAATGATTCTTGAATAGAGCAAGTCACTTCCTCATTTTAGTTAAGCTCTGCCTTTTCTTGCCTATAGTACGTGCAACCTCTGGAGATCTATTTTTGCCAAACAAGATAAAGTTGGCCTCACAAGTGTCATGCTCGTAGTATCACAACAAACCGGGGAAAATAGAAATAAGTTACAGCTTAATGCCATAGAATGGACAAATGCTACAAACAAATTTGGGAAAGAAAAAAACAAGTTAAACGTTGAAGGCAGAGAATTAATAGATGCTGCAAATTCTGCTCCCATACTCCCCTGCTGTACAAGGTTACTAACCCTGTGCACAGGGTTGTCTAAACACCTCCCCCCCCCCCCCCCCAAGAAAAAAGAAGAAGAAAAGAAAGCCCCTAAACCTATACGTTCTCTATGCATCTAGAAATACAGAAAAAAATGAAAATTTTCCCTATAACCAGCAATCCAGTAAATGAGAAGAATTTAGGATGTAATTAGGCGGGATGCAGTGTTCACCTAAAACAGTTTTCCTATTCCCTCACCTCCAGCCTCCCACTTTTTTTGTGTTAGCCGAGCACCATTCATGATGAAAGTCTCTTTGAAAGACAGTGATAACCAAATGAATCCACATACCATCAAACAATAGCCCTTCTATGTTACAGAAGGAGATGTGCTTTTTCTGTTCCCTATTACGGATCAGGCCACAGCTCACGTCAAACTTCCTTTTTATTAGTTGTTCCCCTTGAGGATTGACTCTTGCTTCCTAAGATATTTCCCGAGCACAGATTCAGCCTTTTGAGTTCATAACTTCCTCTGATAGTTTTACCATAAATGTGATTAAAAAAGCAACCTATAAATCTTTGAACAAATCTATCAAGATCTTTCCCTACCTCTATCACATGCAAAAGAATCTGGGCAGGTGAGACTAACAATAAAGGGTTGTACTCTATTTGGAATGGAGTTCTGGAGTGATGTGAGAAAATATAGGCTAGGTGGAAAAGCCAGTACTTATCTTTCGGTGTGTGTGTGAGACTGATACTAGTAAACTCTGTACATTTTTTTACCTGCATACATGATGTTTCTTTTCCCTTTACCTTTCAAAGTGGACAAGAGAATAGATAGGCATAAGAAACTTGAGACGCACAATAGAAGTTTACTCATGAAGTGGTTATGGAGATTCACTTATGAGGATTAAGCTTTGTGGAGAAAGGTTGTTACTGTCAAATGTGATCAGGAGGGTCAGTGGTTCTCTAAAAAGGTTATCAGACCTTTTGGAGTTAGTATTTTGAAGTCAATCAGGGGATTATGGCCCCTGTTTGCAAATAACGTCAGCTACAAGGTTCGTAATGGGCTGAAAGTGTCTTTCTGGAAGCATATTTGGGTTGGTTCTCAGCCACTAAAGGAACTCTTTCCAGATCTCTTTAATCTTACCCAAACACCTAGTGCAACTATTCAGGAGTCTTGGGAACAGCAGGGCTGGAATCTACAATTCAGAAGATTACTAAATAATGGGAGATACCCACTTACACATGATTGTCGAGTTATTTCAGATGCTAGAACAATTTCAAGGAACAGAAGCAAAGGAAGACATAGTAACTTTGAAGCACCAGAGCAGAGGCATCTATACTGTGAAGTCTGCTTATGTAGCTCTAAGTGATACTGGGACAACAAATCATCTGGCCTTGGAAGAGTATTTGGAAGGTCAAAATACCATTGAAGCTGGCTTGTTTCTTGTCGCTGGTCGTTAAAGAGGCATGTTAACCCAAGATAACGTTAGGGAAGGGGTTTGCACTGTGCTCAAAATGTTACCTTTGTGGAAAGGATGCAGAGAACACCAACCATTTATTTTTACACTCAAAGTCGCGGATCATCTATGGAAATTGTTCTTAGGTATGAAAGGGATATGGGTTACGCCAAAGACTACTGGAGAATTGCTGGCTGGTTGGAACATGGGAGGAACTGTGAAGCAGAAAATATGGCGGAGAACTGTACCTGCATGTATATGGTGGACAATTTGGAAGGAAAGGAAGTCAATATGTTTTGAAGAAAGTAGTAGCCCAACCCCAGAAAATCAAGATGAGTTGTCTTCTTTTATTTTATTTTTGGTTTAAATAAGAAATCAAGGAAGAAGCAGAATCTTTATAAGACATTATTGAATCCTTAAGAAGATTAAGGGCCTGTTTGGATTGGCGGTGGGCAGAAGTGCTTCTGGCAGAAGTGATTTTGTCATAAGTGATTTTGTCATAAGTGATTCTGGCAGAAGTGATTAATGTTTGGATGTAATAATGTAAAAGTGATTGTTATCAATAAATGATGTTTGGATAATTTTGATCAAAATTGATTTTGAATGTAGAATTACCAAAATAGACATTTAGTCAATACATATAAATAAAAATTACTAATAAATGGAAGTATGTAAATAAAAGTACAAATTGATAATAGAATTTAAAGTGCAATATAGTACTTAAATATTAGTAGAATATTATTACAATACTAATTTAAAGTGCAAATAGTATTTAAATATTATTACAATACTAATTTTGCATGTACTCTATAATTTGATTGCGGACTAAGTCTCGAACGTGATCCATCTCTGATGAAGAAACTACATTAAAAATCTGAAACGTGTGATTGATCCAAGTTAGATGATATATGATAATCATCATTGTGAATGATTGTGCTTTCATCTTCATAAAGATCAAAATCAATATCCATTTCTGCATTCCTTCTTATAAAGTTGTGTATAGTCATTGTTGTGACGACGTTAGGATGTTTGAGGAATTTAAAGTTCCAATCTGCAATTACACATGAACAAATGTCAACTTTAGTAGTATATTTGATTTTTTTTAGTAATTATTTCTAGATATTTAAAGAGGGTAATGAAAGTTGTATATTTGATTTTTTTTAGTAATTATTTCTAGATATTTAAAGAGGGTAATGAATGTGGATAGAGTTGTTGATGAAAATTAAAGAGGGTAATAAAGGAAATGGTAAAATTCAAATTGAAATAAATGGTAGAAGTGCTTCTGGAGACCAGAATCACTTCTGAAAAGCCAAACCAAACATGTCATTTTGCCATTTTCACGAAAGTGGGTACCCAGAAGCACCTCTGGGTACCCAGAAGCACCTCTGGGTACCCAGAAGCCAATCCAAACAGCCACTAAGGATCACTTTTGTTTTGCAACTGTAAATATTGTTCCCAGCACAATCTTTATGCTGGAGATTTTATAATACCACTGTTACCTTTCTTTAAGAAAAACCAATACTTAACGGTATTAAACAAGGCTATTAAACTCAATTCCATAATTTAAGACTCGATCAAAGTCAAAGTCAAAGACAACCCTAAGTTAATTCGGTCAAACCCCGAAACCAATTTCAAATATGGTTACCCATAACTCCACGAGTCTAAATCTATGCTTAGATTTTCATTTGGAGTCCAATTAGACGTTTGAATCATAGATTTCCACAGAGTTCTCTTTCTGCCTTGTTTTCTCCTTACCAAACAAAGGAAATAACCATTACTCCACATTTCTTTCGCTCCTTCTGCCCATTCCTTCGTCCCAACCAGAAGTAACTGACTTCATTTATGTTTTTGAAGGACTCTCCGTCAAATGTTTGAATCATATAGTCATTTAGACAAGGAACTTGCATGGCATTTGTTCCGGCAAATTGTAGAAGGCTTGGCACATATCCATGGACAAGGCATTATTCATCGTGACTTGACACCTAACAATATATTTTTTGACGCTCGCAACGACATTAAAATCGGGGATTTTGGTCTTGGTAAGCATTTGCTTCATATTCTTAACTTGTAAAAGTGATTCTCTTTGAGGTATTTATCTTTGCTTTCATGATGTATGCTGCGATGTTCAAGCATCTGTGCTCATTAATCAAGAAGCAAAAGGAATTCCCTAAAGCTTTTTCATTATAATTAAAGATTGATACAAGGATTAAATGGATATTTTTGATCGCTGAGCAAGAAATATAATGTGTTATCACTTCTTATTGGCGCCTGATAATACTCTTACAATCATATCATTTTTGAGAAAGTACACTTACAATCATATCTTATGTAAGATTGACTTTGAAAAAAGGTTCTCCCTTGTGCAACTCTTACTGTCCAATCTAAAGAAGCCAAAAGACCTGATAGAACCTTATATGCAAACATGTGAGTAATGTGAAAAGTGTCTAGCTTTGATTCTGGTTACTTATTCTCAGAATTCCAAGAGCAAAGCCTGAGATTTGTTTAGATTATAAGGCAAGAGATTTTTGCACTTATTACAGACTCACATGAGATTATAATTGGATGTAAAGTTATTTTTTGATTACTGGGAGATACCACTAACTTTTCCCCTAATTCGAAAATCCATGTTTGAATATGGAATATATTTTTCCTACAGTCTCCTGGTATCTTTTGCCATGTGTAGAGTGTGTCTTTTATGTTCAGTATATAAGACAAATTGACTGTCTCTACTGTATTAATTGGTATTCTGGAGTATTTTCTGAATAAGCTAACAACTTTTACCCTATTCAACCAATCTATAATTTCTACTGAGATTTTCTCTAGTGTCCTACAAATATCTTGTATTCTTGGTAGTCCCTCTTTTTTTCCTGGTTGCAAGAATCTGAATTGAAACATATGGTGTATTTACTCTTGAAATTTCAGCCAAATTCTTGAAACTAGAGCAGGTGGACCAGGATGTGGATGCTTCCGAGATGATAGGAGTTTCTGTTGATGGCACAGGGCAAGTTGGTACATATTTCTATACTGCACCTGAAATAGAGCAAAGGTGGCCAAAGATTAATGAGAAGGTCAGAATTGTTTTACTTTCAGCAAGTTTTGCTTGATATTAACAAAAAGTTCTGCTTGGATACTAGTTTGCTTCTGACTCCATAGTCGTCAGGCTGATATGTACAGCTTAGGAGTTGTTTTCCTTGAGTTGTGGCATCCTTTCGACACTGCAATGGAGCGACATATCGTTCTTTCTGATTTGAAACAAAAAGGAGAAGTTCCTCCTGCTTGGGCTGCTGAATTTCCAGAGCAGGCATCCTTGTTAATGCACTTAATGTCCCCAAGTCCATCAGACCGTCCATCAGCCATCGAACTTCTTCAAAATGCCTTTCCTCCTCGAATGGAGTATGAGATGTTGGATAGTAAGTAGTTGAGATATCTTTTTATGACTCTTATTTCCTTCCCTATGACTCCTTGCTAAGTAGATAGAGTTCACTCTTGACAAATGAATGAGATAAAACTAAGCAACGGCAGAATTATGGTATGGTGCCGTTGTTGCATATTTAATCGGCATCAAATAAGCAAATTTAAAAAGGCTCTTTTGTAGGATATATCCCCGGCTTGCTTTTTGTAGGTACACCGATCTAAGGAGTGGTAATAAAAGAAATGATTGGAGATTTTCCGTAAAGTGGGTGTGAAGAGGACAAGTGTTTTGGAAGACAAGAAATTAATCTATTTGTTTGACATCCTATGAACATTGAGCTAAAAAATGGGGGATGTTAAGTATTTTTATACTGCTTAAATAACACATGAACATGAGAGGGGAAACACTAATTGTTAGTAATTCTATCGATCAAGTCCTATTCAGTTATTATCTATCTCTATGTGTGTTCTACTATTCTATCTGTTTGAGATTTAGCCTGTAAAGCTATTAGATAATGCATGACCAGTTACACTTTATATATTTTGAATAGCCTAATAGACACACACCTCTACTTGTTCCGTTTTGTCACCCCCCCCCCCAAACTCCACTGGGGTTCATTCAGACACCAAACCTATTCAAATCTACTCTCTAAAACCCCTCGAACATCGTGTGTTTCTCGAATGTGCTGATGTAGATGAAACATCATTGTTCACCTCAGAATTTCTATGACGCATCGTCATTTTTTCACTTAATTTCAAAATTTTCGATTTTATTTCTCCTTTCCACTCCTCCCATCTGCACAAGGATTAGCAAACACCATATACACTGTAAGAAATAGACACGGGAAAATATTATTAAGATGTGTATCTACAATATTATACTGAGCGCTAGTTATAGTTATATTTTACAATATACATAATAATCCTTTTTCATGCGGGACACTATATACATAATCCTTTCCAAAATGGACACTGTATATTAATATTCTAACATATACACTAACAAAATTGACTCTCTCACACACAATGCACACTTTTGTTTCCAACGGTTCTTTGATTAAAAGCCAAGAAACATCATCCAACCATGTAAGCGCCAGCACTAGCCACACCTCTCTTCTCCCTCTCCGTTGCTCCCTCCATTTCTCAGAGCAAATATAACTCCAATTTGAACTCTCCACTCAAATTCGACCACCGAATCACCTCTTCCACAGCTTGGACGAAAACCCAACCGTTACCATTCAACAGAACCCAGCAACAATAATTGTAATTAGAAACAAACCCAAATCCTTATTTTCAAGATCCCTATTAATCTGCAGAGAGAAACTAATCAAGAAATCTCGAAGTAGTGAAGTGAAAAGACGATTTACCAAGACTCAAGTATAATTTCTGAGAAGTGGGCATGATTTAAAATTTGTTTTAGTTTGTGTGATTTTTGGGTCTGATTTGGTGGGCAGATGGGATGGCCAGTTGGAGGGATAAGGAGGAAGATTTTGGAAGTGGTGGTGGTGGTGGTGGAAGAGGAAAAGGAGGTGCCGACGGCAAAGGTGGTGCTGGAAGGAGGCGATGGTGGGGAATGGACAACATGAGTGTGTCTTTGAAGACTGATCAGGTTTATGAGCGTGGATTTGAAGACGAATTGTGTGTTTATTGTTTTCTGACTTTTCTTTTTATTTTATCTTTTTATTTTACCTTAATCGTTTCTCTAAAAAACGAAATAACCAATTCTCACTCTTTTTGAGCGTCTATATCTAGAGTTTTGTGCACCACAACCTTCTTGAGGCTGCATAAGCTTGGACAAAGGTCAGAACTGTGCAAGTACAAGAGTCTATTAGGCTATTCTGCTTATTTTTATTACGAAGCTAGGTTTCCCGTATTTTCAGCTTCCACTCTTTTCATTTTATTTTAAGTGTGATCCATAGTTGTTTCTGTATAGACCATTAACTAGGTTAAACTCTATTTTGTTTAGTAGTGTTGCTATCTTCTTTGCGTAAGTTTCTCTTTTCCTGTACTTGCAGATATTCTTAGGACAATTCACGCTTCAGATGACACTGGTGTTTATGATAAAATTGTAAATGCCATTTTTAATGAAGACACTTTAAACACAAAAGGCCATAACACAAATCTTGAGAGTTCGAAGGTGGCTGGAAGGGATACCTCATGTATTCTGTTCACTGATCTACAGACTGAGAGTCGTGATCATGTCGTCGAGATTTCCACAGAAGTCTTCAGACGACATTGTGCAAAGCATTTGGAGATTATACCTGTGCGAATGCTGGGTGAATGTCCACAGTCGAATAGGTGTCCATTGCACTGGTTTTCCTGCTCATTAACTTAATTTTACCCTTATCTATGTATTTAAATCCTTAGGTTGACATTTCCTTCTCTCTTTCTCAATTCTTTCTGCAGGTTCAGTCGAGAAAGGAACGCTGTTAAGCTTTTGACTCATGGCGGAGACATGGTTGAGCTTTGCCATGAACTTCGACTGCCTTTAGTGAAATGGATCGTTGCCAATCGGGTACCTCATCAACTCATTGACTGATTTCATAATTTAACGAATTGTATTCCATAGCTAGTACTTCTCTTGCTTATGTTCCGGTTCTCTTGGAAATTGTGGAAGCATTTTGTTTTTTCTATCTTTTTCTCTAAAGTTACAATACTTTTGGAAGCAAAGTAGCAATATAGGCGAAACAAGTTGGGATCAAGGTTTAGTCATTGTTGGTGCAGTCAAGCGATGTTTTCCAGCAGTCTTCTTGTTTTGATTAGGGACGAGTATTTCAGAGTATGGGTAAATATTAGATTTTGAAAATCCCTACTTGTAAAGAACACCTAATTTATCTTAAAGGACAAACATTGAGCATTGGAACTAAGTCGGTATAGATTTTAGTGGAATGGATATAGAGGATTCATATAGTTGTTTCCAACTAGTTTGGATTGAGGCGTATTTTCGTTGTAGTAGTTATGCTGCACTCATAAAACTCTTTTTTCTTATATCTTGATTTGAATATACTCTTGACTTATAATTTTTATAAATTGTGGTCACCTTTTTAGGACTGTTCAGTGAAGAATGACAGTTTGAGTTAATCATTAAAATTTATATCGTGGTTTTTGTTCTTTTATTTTTAGTGTCACCTGTCTTCCCCTTCTCTTCTTTGAATTGCGTATCATCTGTCTTATGTTTGCACATCATGACAGGTTATGTACTACATAAAATACATTTGTTTATGATATTGCTTTCTGATGTTTTGCTGTTTTAACTTGTCTAACAATTCTATCCTGTGTGTAATCATATGTGGCTATGAAACCACTGAATTCCCTCTCGAATCTTAAACCCAGATACTTAGGGTCAACACAAATGAGAAATCCAGGAAGGTTTATTGAAATATAGTGAAAACACATTACTCAATGAGAAACTGAAAATTGAATCTCAAAGAGCAATAAAAAATATAAAAATCAGAATGACGGGCTGTTGAAGACATAATTAAGTAGCTAAAAAGTGTCTCTTTCTAACAACTTAAGCTTTTAGATGAGATGGCCACACAATTCAACAATGGCAATCATATTGTATGTATATAAAAGGAAAATATAAAAGTATTATAAAATTGAATGAATGAATCTTAATGGAAAAATATTAAGATAAAGTATTTAATGACAAAGAAGATAAATACAAAAGACTACAACTCATAGTTTTCGACAAAACAGTCTTCTAAAGTCTCTTTTTTGAGCTCTCAACCATGTTCGCTGCCAATGAAACTAGTCTAGTTTCATTGGATGTCCCTATGAGTCCCCTAACTAATATCTACATCCTGATAAAAGAAAAGTTTTGTCCATGTTATCTTGTCCAATAAAGCTCCATCACATCTGCTTTTACACTTGCACAATTATTTCTCTAGTTATTCTTTATATAAGTGGAAGTTATTAATATACCCTACATGTTCCCTTGGTTAACTTTAAGAGATCTTCAACTCTTATCGTCATACCCGTGCCAAGTAAAAAAACCTCAGTTTCTGATGGAGGGAGTGCATCTTTCTGGTATGAAACTTTTAGTTTCCATCAACGAGGCCATATTGGAAATTCAGATTTGAAAGAATAATGGAAATTGAATATTTTTGTGGTTAAAGTTAAGCATCTACTTACATATTTTCAATATATCCTCAGAGATCATTCTTTAAACGCTACGAAATAGCATATGTATACAGGCGAGCGATCGGTCATTCACCCCCAAACCGATATCTGCAGGTTTTAACTTTGTTCAGCAGTTTCCTTTGACTGAATAGAGAAATACTTTTAGTTCATAAATGTTATAATTGTTATTAACTTACCTGTAGGGGGATTTTGATATTATTGGAGGGGAAACGGCTCTAACTGAAGCAGAGATAATTAAGGTATGACACTCATATTATAGCATCTGTGCTGTTAGTCTCAATTTAGTGAAACATGACCAATTTTTCCCTACTCATTTCCAAAGCCTCAGAAGATTTGTGTTCTCTGATGACAAAGAATCCCACATTCCTAATTAGAGATATACCATAAAGATCTTTCCTACATTTTTATGGTTGATATTGCTACATTGAGTCGCTTGATGGGTTAATGCTTTGTCATCCAGATCCTTTACTTTCCCTGATCTGCCCTTGTATTGCACTTCATTCTAGCTGGCTTTGGAATTCAAGTACATTCAGCATTTTACTTAGTTTCCTTTTAATCACAGGCCACGATGGATATTATCCTTCATTACTTTCATCCTGAATCATGTGATATTCATTTGAATCATGCGGATCTTTTGGATGCAATTTGGGCTTGGGCGGGAATCAGACCAGAACACAGACAAAAAGTTGCAGAGGTATTGAATCGAAGTGCCATGTCAAGTGACCTAGCTTATTGTGTCTCTAAACTCACTCTGGAGCATGCGTTGATCTCTTTTTCCCATATTTGAAGCTTCTTTCCCTTTTGGGTTCTTTGCGCCCTCAATCTTCTGAAAGAAAGACAAAATGGGTGGTCATCAGGCGACAACTTCGACAGGTCTGAGTTATGTTTCTTAATGTGAACTTACAAGTGATTAATTTTGTCATAGAGCACTGCTTTTTTTATAGCTGGAACTCTTGTTGCTTAGGCATTACTTTTTGTGAGAAATGAGATTGTACATGGGGATAGAATAAGTGAATCCATAGTTTGATTATGCCTTCAATCTATTTGGGGGTTTATATTGTGATGTACCCATAGTATGCTATGTCGTTAGACATTCTGGGGGGCATGCGCGCTACACTGCTGTATTCAACGAGCTTAAATAGTGATACACATACATATGAATTGTATTTACCGAACTTGCTACATGTATACCTAGTTGAAGGACTAATAAGTGACTTGGTGAATATATGTATGAGATTATTATATGACTTTATGATAATATTTCATGACAGAATCTTTTTATGAGAAAAATGACAACCGATTTCTTAGTAACAATCATTTTCTCTGAGCGTGGACCTTATTGAGACGCCGGATTTGGTGTAATATGAAGTGCAATTTGATGAACGCACACAAGTTCCATCTGATTTCTCCAAGTTTCAGTTTTATGAACAATTGTTTGATCCATATGAATTCACAGGTTTCCACCACTATGGTCTAATCCTAAAAATCTGTTAAAGATCTTATTAAATATATAAAGTTCTTACCTTTGGGGAAACTCAAACTCTCAAACAAAGTGGAAATATATAGTTTAACATGGTTTGTAGTACATAAAGACCTTGGGTCCGTGTTTTTCCCACCTACCCTCAACATATTTTTTTTGGTGCTTGGTCCTAAGAAATAATCAGCGTGCTCTTATGAGCTTCGTTGAGGACCTATTAGTAGAAAACATTCTTTCTAATATATTAAGTAGATATAATGAACCCTCAAGATGCAACAAACATAAGTAACGCAGCTAGGGCTGCACAAAATTCGGTCCGGACCGAAAAAATGGACCGGACCGACCCTGTTCAGACCGGACCGGACCGATAAATTCGGTCCGGTCTTCGGTCCTTATAATTTATATTTTCGGGTTTCGGTCCGGTCCGGTCCAGGGTCGGTCCGGTCCATGTCCGAACTCAAGCTCCCGTCGACGTCAACAATGGTGTCTTCACGACAAGTGTTAATCGAGGAACGGGGGTAAGTGTTTCTTGTAGTATGGACCAAGACGAATCTAATGGTACCACTGCCGATGCCTGAAACCACCCGAGTTCGCCAGAAAATGAAAAACGGAGGCTAGGGTTTCGGTGTTTTGCGATCTAGTCGTCGGAGGTGTAGGGGATGATTCGAGGGACGTGGGAGGTATAGAAATGACGGCCAGGAGTGCTAATGACACCACCCACCACCGTCGATTGTTACTGAACTCGCTGGTAAATAAAACAAACCGAGGACGAACTGAACCCGAATTTCGATCTGAAAATTGAATGCCTAAACCTTAAAATTGATCGATGTGGTTAGTATGAGAGTGATGGGCTTGATGAGACGAAGCTAATGGTGTTAGTCTCGTCTCCAATGGAGGCCTGAGCTCGCCGGAATCGCTGTAGAGCCGCGGCGGCTACTGTAGCGCCACAGCGGTCGCTAATGACAGTGTCCATTCGGTCCATATAACCGGACCACAGTAGCCGCGGCGGCGGTCACTAATGACAGTGTCCATTCGGTCCATATAACTGGACCGAAAAAGACTTGGACCGGACCGGACTCGGTCCGGTCTTCGGTCCTAATTTTTTGAAATTTCGGTCCTCGATTTGGTCCGGTTTTATCCTGTTGTGCAGCTCTAAATGCAGCACCAGGAAGAAGGAAGGGTGCAAGGGGAGAAGAATGGAGAAATGATATCAAAGAATAAGACAGATATACAGAGAGAGAGAGATCAGTTCATAAGGTATTATTCATCAACTTAAGTGTTATTTAAGTAAATATTTCAAACAAATTACGCCGCATCCTTATTCATAGGATTATGAATTAGATAGACTTTTAAAACTTTTAGAACTCTATCGCTAACTAAAAGGAAAGCTTACATAAATCTCATCCGTAAGACAAGATTATCTATATTATTTTCTAACCCAAAAAAAAGAAATCCTAAGATCTTATCATCCGTATTTCATTTCTAACTAATAGACAATGACACATAATATTAAGCAATAAAGATGTCTTGTAATGACCTACGTTATTAAGATGTTGAATCTTCAAAGATATGGTAAGGGTTCTAGCTGCTATTCAGAGATTTCTATGTAGTGTAAAGGTAAACCCGCAGAAAGGTGACTGATGGCTTCTTTTACTGACTCTGAATATAGATGACTTATTTATTCAATTACCTAAATATTGGGTTTCTCTTGCTAAATTTCCCTTGCAGCGCAACATGACACCCTTGAAAGGCTTATACTAGTATAATACCTGACAGCACATTCTATTAGAAGAGCTTTTGAGGGGATGAAAAATAATTAATTTTGTATTGAGAGTTTGTCTTTTGGTATTGGTGAATTCTGGAGCTCCTACGTTGTCCTTACTACTGTTGATAATTGGTTGTTATTGTAGAGAACTATATTTTTTCTATTGGACCTCTTAAGTTTTATATCTCTTTTTATCGAGGTTTCCCCACAAGATCAATAAAATTAATATGTTATAAAAAATGGGCCGAAACCAACAGTGTTGGACAACCCCTGGAACAGAATTAAGAGCCTTAAAAAGGAAAAGTATCGTTTGTGCTTGTTTGTGCCGTACTCGGTGCAAAAGAAATTCCCTTCAATTTAGTTATTTCAGTATGACGCCGAAGGAATTTTGAGAAGGTGTGCTTCAGTTTTTTTTTGACAAGGTAACATACTGTGTATATCAAATCATTAGCACAAAAGTGTTGGAAACCAAAATTTCATCCAAAAGAGTGAAATCAGAAGACAAACACTAAATCTTATCTCATCTTATAAGTATCCTAGAATGTCTACAGTAGAAATTGGGTCATCTATATACTCTGAATTGCACCAATAACAAAAACTTAGAATGCAGTTCATCTTTATCCTTTGCAAAGAACTACTATTGCCATCAAATCACCTAGAGTTTCTCTCTTTCCAAATAATCCACCATATTACTGCTGGGACAATTTTCCATCTATCTCTGTTAGTGCTACCAACACCCTCAGTATTCCAACTTGCTACTGCCTCTCCTGCTCTTCCTGGCATAGTAATCTAATATCTCTGAAGCTGGTGAACAGATTCCAAAGCTGGCTAACCATTTTACAATGAAGAAGCAGATGATTAATTGTCTCTGCATTTTGTTCACAAAAATAGCATCTGGAGCACATGTGTACGCCCCTCTTCATCTCTTGGGTTAGAACTGCTTCTTTCACAACTAACCAAGTAAAAATAGTCACTTTGTATGGAATTTTGACTTTCCAAATAAGCTTCCAATGTAAAAAATTGATCTGAGATCCCGTAGGCTGAGCTTACAGTAAATATGCCTTTACTGTGGAATTTCTATCTTAAAGTATCTTGTCCTTCCTGTAGCCCCTTACACTGATCTAGAGTTCCATAAAATCAAGCCAATCTCTCCATCTCCCAATCTTGCATCAATCTTCTATAGGTCAAAATCCATCCTTGATTAGACCATACTTCATTCAAAGTAGCTTCTTGTTGCTGATTCAGCATGTAAGTGTCAGGGAATAGTTGCTTGAGACAGCCATTCCCTAACCAGTTATCTTCCCATAACATAATCCTCTTGCCATTTTTCACATTAAAAGTTCTTTCAAAAAACCATGCCACGGATTTCTAATATCTCCATAAGCTGGTGCCATATGTGGTGGTTACTTCTTTATGTTCTCCAAAATCCCTCCTTTTCATACTTTGCTTGAATCACTGTGCCCCATAGAAATTTCTCTTCTTTAGGAAGTCTCCAAAGCCATTTCATCAGGAGACTTCTGTTCTACTTCCTCAAATTTCTAATACCCAAACCTCCCTGCTTCTTGGGCAACAATAAGGTTTCCCAATTGACTAAATGATAACCTTTTTTCTCCTTGTTTCCTTCCCACAGAAAATTCCTCCTAAGAGCATCAATTCTTTCCTCTAAATTATTAGGAAGAGGGAATAAAGACATCAGATAAATAGGTACAACATCTAGAACAGAGTTAATCAGGACGAACCTACCACCCAAAGACAAATATTGTGTCTTCCATCTAGTCAATCTTTTTTCAAAACTTTCCAGGACTCCATTCCATATATCTTTAGATTTGCTTTTAGCTCCTAAAGACATTCCTAGATAAACTGTTGGAATCTCTCCTATCTCTCCCCCCAAAATTCCAGCCAGGTGATGGATCCTTGCCACCTAATTAATTGGAAAAGTCTAGCTTTTTGTCCGGTTAATGTGGAGGCCTGAAGTTGCTTCAAATAGGATAAGAATAATCCTCAGATATTTCAATTGGTTCTCCTCAGCATCACAGAAAATAAGTGTATCATCTGCATACTGCAAGTGAGTTACTTCCACTCTTTCATTATGTTCTTTTGCCACATTGAATCCCCTAATCCAACCATGGTTGTGAGCAGTCTTCACCATGTTATTGTTGAGTCCTTCCATCACCAAAATGAACAGAAAAGGCGATAAAGGATCACCTTGTGTCAATCCTCTTTGAGAGGGGAAGAAACCTTCAGGTGATCCATTTATCAATACAGAAAACCTGACCTAATTCAAAATCTCATCCATTTCCCTCCAAACCCCGTCTTCTGCAAAAATGCCAAGCAAGAAATTCCAATTCATATGATCATATGCCTCCTTAATATCTAGTTTGCACATGATGCCTGGTGTTAATTCTCTCATTCTAGAGTCTATACATTCATTTGCAATGAGAACTGCATTAGTAATCTGTCTTCCTTTCAAAAAGGCCGTCTGTTGTGTATCTACAAGTTTGTGCATCACAATCTAAAGTCTCTGTGTGAGAATATTGGAAGTCAGTTTATACATGTTTCCTATTAAACTAATTAGTCTGAAATCTCTCAATTCCTTAGCTCCATTCTTTTTAGGAATAAGAGCTATGTAAGTTGCATTAAAACTCTTCTAAAACAATTCCTGAGAGTGGAAATTCTGCATAGTGGCCATCTATGTTGCTCAGACTCTTAAAAAATGTCAATGGGTGCGGATTATCCTAAAATAGTTTAAGTTTGGAGAATCCGACACAGGTGCGGCATCAAAAGTGAAGAGTCTGCGCAACTTAGGTGGCCATCACATCAGTCTTCAAAATCTCCCCAACACTGGACAAAAAAAACCCATAGTGTAACCATTTGCCTTGAGACCATCCAACACCTCTTTCTCCTCAAAAGGTTTTTGCAATACCAGCTGCTCTTCTGTATTGATTGTAGGACGTTGATTAATGTTGTAATAAGGTCTCCAATTATCATCTTCAGAGTATAGCTTTTCATAAAAAGAAACGATCTCCCTTTTAATGTTCTCGGCTATGAAGCACGGACACCTCATCGGACACGAAACGCCTCGGACACGTGTCCCGGACGTTTCCCAGCAAAAAAAAAAAAAAAAAAAATCGGACACGCGGGGGACACGGCAGGGACACGCGGGGGACACGGCAAAGGGGGACACGGCAGGGACATTTTTTTTTTTTTAGAAAAAGTTTAGTTTTTATTTTATTTGATTTATTTTAAGTAAATTTATATTTATTTGAATTTGGGTCTTGGGACATACTTATGTATTAGTTTATGGACTATGGTCTTATGAATTATGTATTGAATATTTGATTGATTGTCAATTTGTTATGAATGTTTCTTTTTAATTTGGTACATATTTAATTTGGTATTTTGGTTATTTGGTATATAACAAATTTGAATTAAATTTATAATTTATTTATGAATGTGAAGCTTTAATAATATTAATTTTAGTATTTTATATATTATATATATATATAAATATTTTTTAATTTATTTTTACAGCCGTGTCCCTGCCGTGTCGTGTCCCCTATTTTTCAAAATTGCCGTTTCCGCGTGTCCGTGTCCTATCGGACACCTCTCACGTGTCCGTGTCCGTGTCCGTGTCCGTGTCCTATCGGATACCTCTCACCTCTCACCTCTCACCTCTCACCTCTCACGTGTCCGTGCTACATAGGTTCTCGGCCTCATTAATTTCTACTCCTTCCATAACAAGATGATCAATGTGATTATTCCTCTTGTGAGCATTAGCGATTCTCTGAAAAAACTGTGTTTTTATCTCCCTGTTTAATCCACAAAGTTCTTGATCTTTGCCTTTGCAGGCTCCTCTTTGATGTTTACATGAACTTTATTCTCTGGTGAACGAGCAAGTTCCCCAGGAATTTATACGTTCTGGCATTTTATTTGGATCTTTGATTTGAAAAATTGGTCCCCGTCTATGTATTTTCAGGAACTTAATCTTGCAGAAACTGCTGTAAATAGATTACAAACAGTGGGGTTGAGGTTCTGTGGAGTTGCAGACCAGGCTCTTCCTCGATTAAGGGGAGCTCTTCCTCCTGGTACATAGTCGTTCATTTCCATGTTTACCACTTCTATTAGGTGCATAAGGAGACTTATTTTTGGGTTAACTAGTGCAGATAAAACCACACACAAGGCACTTGAAGATTTGTCGGAACTTTCTAACTACCTACGAGTTTGGAGACTTGATCAACGTGTCTATGTAGATGCCCTTATGCCACCAACTGAGAGTTACCACAGGAACTTGTTTTTCCAGGTACCTGTCCCTTCTTTGTTTCTGGGAACTTTCTGTTGCCCAGTCATCTTTAGCTTATTAAGTTAAACGTTCGAACTCCAATGCGCAACTAGAAAAGAGGAAAACGGAGTAAGGATGGCTATTTTTAACCGGACTGACTACAGTGTTCTGAGATTTGTGTGTGATTCTATATGTTGTACCGGTATTTTTCTAGAGAAAAAAACAGGACGTGGACATTGGGCCATGCTTTTATATTAGGAATTTCTAAGTGAAAACTGAAGAAGTGATAGTAATTTGTTTCTGGGGACTGGTTTCAAGCAACATCATTGGTAGCTTTGTATCAGTCACATGTATCTTTTCCCGCAGAGTGGTAGCATTATGAGTCACGTGTATATGTTCCCACAGAGGAGGAATAGTCTCTGGCCCTTTTTAGTTGTTTTCTTTTTTTGTGGGGTGCTGCAGAGGGAGGTAACTCACCTCAAAAGGCAACAATGACTCTAATACCATGTAGAATTTGAGGAAGAAGAAAAGGCTTCTTTGTATTTCAGTATGTCTTTACATCCCATGAGAAGGGTTATTTATACAAGTGAATCCTAACTAATTAAGTAAAGACAATCAACAATAAAAGAAATATTCCATTTCTATAATTGCTCTAGGAAAAGAAAAAGTAAATCTCCTAAAATCATGCTAATTAATTAACACAATCAACATTTTCCTACCATTGGTAAAGCCTCTCGTATTTGTATAAATACTTCTGACATAATGGTACACAAGCTCTTTCATTGAATTGCAACGTGCAAATACGTTATAGCAATTCTATGAATATCAAACTTTCACGAAGCTTTATCTAACATGTATGAAGCCCTCCAGAAAACCAAAAAGAATCTCTCAGCTACCTATATTTCGTCTACTCATTGCAATATTTTATTTATGTAGATATATTTAAGAAAAGGTGACCATCCTGGATCACTAATGGAAGGAACATTGCTTGCAGTAGGTGGTCGATATGACTACCTGCTCCACCAAAGTGGAGATTTGGAATATGTAAGTAGGCTTCTGAAAAGTTGTCTCATCAATTTTTTCTTTCTACATTCCTTGCTCTTATACAACACATGAACTCATAATGTATACTTTTTTCTTTTTTTCTTTTTTGATACGGTGAACTCATATGTTTATTTCTCTAGACTGGACTTATGTTCTGTCATAATAGGGGGCAGAGAATTTTTTTTCCCTTTGTATTGGACAATATGTTGCATGTCTGCATATATTAGGTACATCCTGTACTTTTGGTATGAACAGAATCATCGTTTTGGTTCTTTCCCCATAAATAAAATCGAAATCCTTTGACAGTTGTTGATGTCTCTCTTTTCTGCTATGGTTAGACACCGATTGGAGTAGAATTACCTGCTACTTCTAATTAGTCGAGGAAGTGATGCAGGTACCTTTGAAATCGCGAACAAGCACCTGGTCTTGTTGTTAGTGAATTTCTTTCTAAAATAGGGAACAACTAAGCTATACTGAGGTTCAGAGTGTTTTTGAGATCATCGTGTTTTTTCCCGGTGTATGAATCAATGTGTTGCGTATTATGTAAATCATGAAGTTGCAAAAAAGGGTAAAAAGGAAGTGCTGACATTAGCCAATTGCATTTCCTGTTATTTTCTACATGTTGCATATGCATATCTCGAAATAATGCTTGAGAAAGACATGATTAACAAGATAACAGGATGTTAAAACTGCATCTTCCACAAAATGTAACGGAACATGAAATTGTATGTATAAGGTATGAGCTGTTTTAATGAGATGCTACTTTTCCTCTCAGCTATCCCATTTTGTTGAGAGGCACAAGGACATGATATACATGGAATGGTCCCATAAGATTTCATGAACTGCTAAAATGGAGAAGATAAATGTTCTGGTGCATCATCTCACTACAAAAGTGCAGATAAGAACCCCAAATTGGTTTGGATTTCAACATGGAAGGTATGAAAAATGGAAAACAATTTAGATTGATCTTTATCAAGAATATCCAAGTGCACCTTGAATGATCATGAATGAAATTGACGAATTAGCGGAATTTCAAAATAGAACTGCCCGACTAGGACCTCAAATGTCTGAATTAACTAAGAAAAAAATAGACTATGATCAATTACCATGACGTCAGGGGATAGGGAATGAGTATGCTTACCAGCTAAAACGACTCATATCGAAAATAGACAAGTCAGACAAATCAGATACCATTTTTTGAAGCTTTCATAAACTAGGATGTCCCAATTGTCTATATAATAGATCAGGTGAATCAGTAATAGGTGCTGTGAACGAAGAACAAGCCGTTGATGATTTAGGAAGGCTACGGTAATAAAGTCCATGTGATTCAGTGTGAATGATCCGTCTTGTATTGCTTTCCTATGTGACACAAGAGTTATTGAAGGTTACTGAGCAATTAAGTTTTGTGATAAAACGACAATGGGCTAGATTGACCTATTCTGGTCGCCTTTTGGGGATTCATTGGCGTGTATGATTGTCGGAAGAGATTCAGAATAAGAAATAGTAAAGAGATTTATTATCAGAAATGTGATCAAATGCAATAGAATAAATTACCCAAAGACTAAGAAAAGAAGATTGGGACTGACCTGTTTGAGTGACAGAAGTTCAGAGATGTTCTTTAAGCCTTTTGTGATGAAGGAACTCAATGTTACAGGTAAAGAAACCATCTGACATTCAAAGTATTGTAGGTCATTTTGTTGCAACCAAGTCTGTGAAATCTTCGTGACATATTGTTGGATTGGAGAGAGTGCTAACAAATAACCTTCAGAAATAGACAAGTTGCCCGGAGAGAGTACCTCACGAAACGACACCAAATTAGCTTGAGAGCTCGGTGGAAAAAGGGTTGAACAATACTGTACATTAGAGAGATGGTGGGAAATCACCTGGAAGGACTGGAAGATAGCTAAACATTGATTGAACTTTCAGGAAAATGTCGTCGGAAAGTTCTTGCCGAAAAATTCTGAATAATTGACAGGCATATTTGTAGCCTTAGTCAACTCCCAATGTTCAGGGAGGGGAAAGAGAACTCTCGGAAGTTGCTGCTTCTCGAAAATCTAGATTTTGGTTCACCGGAAAATCTTGAAACCTAGTGGGTTGATTCGGAACCACCAGTTGAGCCAGATAGATTTAAAGTTGTCGTCAGAAGCTAGCCGGAAAGGCTCACATGCGGCGGCCCGTAGTAGAGGTCTCATTGGAATTGTTTGAGCGTGGAATTGTTTGAGCTACAATCGATGCGTGCCGCATGGAAGGTCCTCTAAAGATGAGATTTCTTGGTTTGGTTGTCAGAGACTTCTGAACCTAGTGGTAGTGTTGGTTAATAAAACAGGAAACAAAATATTCTGACTACCTAATTACAGGAGAGACATCAATCTAATTAGTTGTTATCCAAATTGATACTCCCTCCATCCCAAAAAAATTGTCCTACTTTCCTTATTAGTTTGTCCCAAAAAGATTGATACCTTTTTATATTTAGAAACAATTTAACTTTATGAGATGATTCACAAGCACACAAATAGTTTGGACCACACATTTCAAAAGCCTTCCTTTATTTCTTAAATTTTGTGCCAAGTCAAACTAAGACAATCTTTTTGGGACGGAGGGAGTACAAAATATTATTATCAATAATCATAACAGCCTCCAAGGTTCCAAAAGCTGTTTTGATAGTTGGAGCTGAGGGAATTCATCATTCCTCCTCCTTCTTTCTCTATACTGTCTTTTCTTACCCTTCAGAATAAACACTTTTGATTATTTCCAAAGGCAATTTGTTGATTGAAACATTAGAAAATATGAAGAATTTTTAGTAAATATAGTATGTAGGATCTGAGTCATGTATAGTCTTGTATTCAGATGCTTTGATAATTCTCTGAATAATTATGTTGGCCACTGAAATTCTATAGGCTCCTGTGACTGAGATTCTAGGTGTTGACAGTTTCTTTATTCTTCAACATCCTTTTACAGTTTACTGGTCACGGATGACCGACTATGTAATGAAGGATGTTATATCTCCTAATTTGTGAACCTTTGGTGCAATAACTATTCCAACAATGGCATCAAACAAGTTTACTTTGTCAAACTTTGAAATGCCTGTGTGTTTTATTCTTCTAATGCTATCTTGTGAAAGGTAATTTGATAACATCTTCTGCAGCCAAATTATGTCTAATAGAATAAGCTGGAGGAAGTGGTCATCATAATTTTCCAAATCCCTAAAATTTTATTGCTTATTTAGTTCTGAGTCAATTCTTTTCATCTGTCTCAATTTGTAAATTTCTGCATGATTATTTCCAGAAATCAAATCCTCCAGGAGCTGCAGGAAGCAGTCTTGCCTTAGAGACGATTTTGCAACATTCTTCTTCTCTGGATAGCAGACCATACAGGTGCTTTTTTCTCTATCTTTTCATCAAGTAGAAATATGAAATTGATACTATTTTGTCGTTACCCTTAATTCCTACATGCTCACTTTCCAATGAGCAATTTACCTAAAATTATAGTAATAACATGCAGATATGATGTTGTCACCAATGTTCTTGTTTGTTCAAGAGGAGGTGGTGGTCTGTTAATAGAGCGGATGGAACTATTGGCAGAGCTTTGGGAAGAAAATATCAGGGTTGGCTGTTCAATTACCGCTTTTCTGACTGAATGTGTTTGATATATGAACTAAGTTTTGAAAATTCTACAGGCTGAATTTGTTCCTCTATGTGATCCGAGCCTTACAGAACAGTATGAATATGCTAATGAGAATGACATCAAATGCCTTGTCATCATCACTGACACTGGTGTATCCCAAAAGGATTCAGTGAAGGTAGTATGACTTTATTGCATGTTCAAACTACTTTCTCATTTGATGTTCTTAGAGAAGTTGACAGATATCGAAATGCAATCTTCTGGTGAATGCCTCCACCTAACAATAAGATGGCAATCCCATTATTGACTCTCTCTTCCATGGTTGTCTCCCACAATGACTAAGGATATTCAGTATGGTGCCCGTTGTGAAAGAAAATGATGCATCGGAAATAGAACTTACCCTTGGGAAAATACTGATATTTGACGGAAAGTGACTGTTCAGGGATATCTCAGCACTTTATGACCTCAACACATGTAGGAGATTTAGTTGTTCAGTGTATGCTATCATTTCTAATGAGGTGATATATTTTCCAAATGTTTACGGATATTGCTTCAGAATGTAACGATTTTTCTTGTGAAATGACATTCCAAATGATGGAATATTGTGGAACTCCCTACCAAGATATATATTCTACTTAGTTGCTTAAGATTTAGCACTATAATGAAGTTTTCAAAGATCATTTCATGTAGGAATAATCGTCTATTTGGAGAAAGCACTACTTTTCCTTTGGAGGCAGATAAATTTTCAGAAACTCTATTCTGAGTAATCGTTCTTACAGCTTATACTTCCACCTCCCAAATGACATGTTTTTTCCTATCCATATGTGACCAGGTCCGACATCTTGAGCTCAAGAAGGAAAAAGAAGTGGAGAGAGGAAACCTCGTCAAGTTTCTATTAGAGGCTATGTCATCTCAGTTTAGAAACCCATCCATCTGGAACTAGGTAAACTCGTTTGACGTATCTCTAGGCTTTTCTTTTGTTGGTTTACTTTTTAAATTTATTAATGGCTATACTGTCATGCCCCAAAACGGATTGAGATGTGGCAGACACCCGATGCCGTTAACTAGCACTGAGCGAACCAATAAAATTCTACCTGAGTCATGCCCACATGCACCATATAATATTACAGCTATGAAAACATTGTCATTTTAAACATAGCATGTGTAATATCTTTTACAAAGATAAAGTATCATCAGTTTCATTCTCTTTCCCAAAACATGGAGTTTCAACCATACCAAATGGCCCTCAATGGCCTAACGTCAATACTAAGCATAACATGGATATTTACAATGCTAATGAGTACCCATGCCAAATTATACATCAACCTATCTATGGCCCCTTTATGACACGAAGAATAAACAATAATTGCAAAAGTACAACCTTTTCACGGATATGAAGCGCGGTACACCAAAAGCAGGAGTTGACGTGGGTCCCTAGCTTGCTTGTGTGTCATTCTTTAACACACACTATTGCAACATGATAAAGGATGTCTGAGTACATGATAGGTACTCAGATATGATTCATCACCACTGTATGGTGGGACAAGAGTTATAAAATAGTATGCAGGTAAAAGTCATAACTGTATGTAAAATATATCAAATGTGCCGTAATTCCACGATACATCAAGTATCTAACTTGGCTTTGCCCTAGGGATTTCATTAGACCCTAAATCACTTTAAATACACCTCGTATACTTATTATCATGTCCGAGTGGTATTGTACTAGTCCGAGCCACCTTTGGCACACAAAACATTATTTTTAATACTCGTTAGCGCACTTTAAAGTTCTAGAACCTTATGAAATTTTCAGGGTCGCTACATATACTCTGGTTAAAAGAAGACTAACAGATACAGAAAACTATGAGTCAACAAAATCGAAAAGCCAGCAAGTCAAAATAAAAGTGGTAGTATATCAAAGGAATATGAACCAGAGTTTATGCACAACAACAACATACTTTGTGGGACTTCACTGGGTATGTTGTTGTTGTACTACATATACTTTGGTTCATATTCCTTTGATATACTACCACTTTCATTTTGACTTGCTGGCTTTTCGATTTTGTTGACTCATAGTTTTCTGTATCTGTTAGTCTTCTTTTAAGTAGTTTTCTGTATCTGTTAGTCTTCTTTTAAGTAGTTTTCTGTATCTGTTAGTCTTCTTTTCAGGACACCAAGCTAGACACTTCTGCTGGTCAGATATGAGTGTGGAAGGTTTTCTCTCTCCAAGTATATCCTCTTGAGGGACAACATATAGTACTTGTCCTGATTTGGTCATAGATGTATCATTTCTTTGAACAATCTGATCATAGTTGGCTATGTTTCTAATCTGTGTTTGCACCACCTATTCAAGTTATTCAGGTTTTTAAATATGTTTTCTCTAGGCAGTAGTAACCAAGTGCAAGAAAGCTAGAGTTAATTAGTTTTTAATGTTTTTGGTCTCTATTGAATCTCACATTTTCAGGTAACTGATGGGCTTGTCACGCCTAGCAATAGATGAAGCAAAATATCTGCCTAATGGTCTTCACACTTCAAGATCTACAGAAATATGTGGGAGAGCTGGGGCACTCTTGCAAAAAGTGTCAGCTCAGATGGTAGATAGCACTGAATGGCACCTTGGAACGTCAAAAGTCAGTTTAACCAAATGACAAGTAGGTGTGATATATGTACAGTAATTAATGGGACAGGGTTGGAAGAACTAAATGCGAGATGATATCATTTGCCACCATACTCGCCCGATGAAGTGAGTTCCATTGCACACTTGAATAGCAGTTGAACTTGACATCGTTATTCCTGGAAATTTCTCTGCGTCCTTGAGAGATGGGACTATCATTGCACTTGAATCTTCATTGACCACCTACTGGATTTTCAGTTATATACCCCATGCATTAGGGGGGGTAAACGCAAGTAAAAGGAGGTTTATTATGCACACGAAGCTCCAGTTGACCAAGGCACGGGCGGAGCTACCCTTGCCCGATGGGTGTCCAGCGACACCCCTTCGCTGGAAAATTACATTGTATAGATAGGTAACATTTTAGTTTTATAGAGATATATATCAGTGTTGACACCCCTCTTAACACAAGCTGAAGGTGTTCAATGCTGTGGTTAAGGGGTTGCAAACCTTGCCTAAGGTCGCGAATTCGATCCTAGCTCGCAACATAATTATAATTTTTTGATACCCCTCAATGAAAATCGTAGCTTTGCCACTGGACCGATGGCTCTTTGGAATCTAAAAGTTGCTGGTAGTTCGCTAGTATTCTTATTGTCTATTGCTCGAATTTCTTCGCCATAAAATAGCTATCAGCTTTTCATTTTCTGTTGGCATAAACTAGGGAGTGCTCACTGAAAATACTTCTCTCGAATGCATGATTATTGACATTCTTGAATTCGAAAGATCGGATTATTATTGTCATGCACTTGATTATTGTTAGATCAGTAGTTTTTTCTTTCTTTTTTACTAACGTCATGTTTGGCTTCTTTGGCGTCAACTAACACTCTTAAAAGATAACTCTTCAATCATGGGGTAACCTGTGTCAAAAATCATTGTTACTCCTAAATGCACACGAATGGTCGAGAAATAATAAAGTAGTGAGTTGAGTATTATTCCACGAAGATTTTTTATTAATTCACTGAATTAATTAATTTTAATTTATATATACAAGAAACAGACTCAAGTATTTCTTGTAACTAATTTTAACTAAAATTTATGATTAAAGAAGAAATAATTAACTAACACACTTAGCACGATGAAATTGCATGAGAATTAATATTCTAGGGTTATAGTATTCTTCAACAAACTTAACCTATTGATTTATCTGGGTTATTAATTCTCAAGAATAATGATACTCGTAGAGATTTGTCAATTTCTATTCGTCTATTTAATTTATTTTAAACCTTATAGGGCGCTAGTGCATATCATGGCGTGATCATGACCACCCGCGCCTTACAACTCGAAATAGTGGAACACTACTTAGTATACTAGTAAGTCGAGGGTCTCCCGAAAACAGCTGCTCTAACTAGTAAGGTGGATGTAAGGTTTGTGTATTGGGGTTCACTGGGTATGGTGTTGTTGTAGTACTTAGTATACTAGTATAGATGGTGGGTTCCAGTGCCACCGATAGATTGGTTATGGAGATTATTTTTATGAGATTAGAGATAAAAAAGAATGCATTAACGATTTACTTGGCTAAGCAGGAAGAATATGGGTATTTCTATCCTTATTCGCGAATCAATTTGTGTAATAAATCAATCCCTGTTTTGGGTTATAACACTCTGTTTCATGTTCTAAGACTTACCAAAGGCTTATAGTAGGATTAAACTCCAAGCAAGCAAAAAATTCAGATTATAAAATTCTTGTAACACAAGACTTAACTCTAAGTCTTGACACCAACAATCACCTGACCCTCGCAAGTCGCACTTGGCTTGGAACAACAACGCATTCTTCTTCGCCACAATAACTTACGAGTTGTTCTTCACAACACTCACAACCTAATAGTACTTTAAAAAACAGATGGGTACAACTCAAAGCCTAATAAAAAGCTGATGGGTACATCTGATTCTTAGCAAAATTCCTTCTTAGATTACATATTGTTTTGTTTATCATAAAAGATATCAATCTCAACACACTTACACGCTCAAAAACTCAATTTAGAAATTCCTAATTTGAACGGTAAATCTTCAAGTAATATCGTGATATAAACTCAAGGAGGTTATGCAAACACTTGCACCAACACAAATTATGAAAACCTAGTCTAAATCTCCATGTCCCGTAGCTAATAAAGTTAAAAAATGGTAACATAATGGAGCCAAATCCACTACCACTTTCACTTTGCCCGGGTGATATAGAATAGTGACGTCATAATCTTTCAGCAACTCCAATCATCTGCATTGTCTCAAATTCTTGTCCTTTTGCTTGAATATGTAATGAAGACTACAATGATCCATATAAATTTCACAAGACACATCATACAAATAATGCCTTCATATATTATGTGCAAATACAACCGCCGCCCACTCCAAAATTATGAATAGGATAATTCTTGAGGTTTTCTTTCCGTTTCCATGAAACATCCTGTATCAAGTTACACCCAAGCCCAATACGTGAAGCATCATGTATAGCTCCTTAAGCCCGCGGGCAATACAAAAATTGGCGCGGTAGTCAATGCGATCTTGAGCTTCTGAAAGCTCTTCTCACACTCCTCAGACCATCTAAATTGTACACCCTTCTGGATCAATTGAGAAAATAGGGAAGTAATAGCAGAAAACCTCTCCACAAAACTGCAATAACAAACTGTCAAACGTAAGAAACTCTAAATCTCAGTAGGCATAGTAGGTCTGGATCAACTCTGAATTTCTTCAACCTTCTTCGGCTCAACCTTCACTAGACACAATGTGACCCAAGAATGCCACTGAATCAAGTTAAAACTTGCACTTGGAGAACTTGGCATAAAACTTGCTCTCTTGTAGAATCTAGAGCACAATCCTCAAATGTTACTCATGTTAGATGTGTGAATAGAAAATATGGAGTACTGTAGGAATTTGTATGGGATGAAAACGAAACAAGTGATTAAACTAAATTTGTGAAATTTTGGCCAAAGAGCCGCGACGCATCAATTTCAGTAAGCAGGGAAAAATTCCCGTGCTAAGAGCCGTGGCGCAGATTTCCAGTAAGTCACTGGAAATTCCAGATGAATTAGGGCCGCGGCGCCGGGTCAAGGGTCGAAGCGCCTCGCATCGGTAACATTTCCAGAAAACGAAAAAGTTGCATCTCTTCACTAGAGACACAACCTTTGGAATGGAAAGTTGTCATGGACGAAAATCAATGCTATAAAAGCATGTTGATCACTTGTTGGAGGAAAACTTGCCAATCAATCATTAAACTCAATTAATGATCTAGGATTGTTGCTTAATCTTCATCTTATTCCCACAAGAATATTTCTGAAAAACACATAAAGTAAATTCGCCAGAAATGAAGTTTTTGTGCTAGAACTCCCACTTAGATAGTTGTATCCTCAAGGCAGACGTCCATAGAACTACAGCACACGTGGGGACGAATTTTTGTCTTAGGACACTGCATCAAGCAGACCTCTATCTACACAAAGTTAGTATGTGTTTAAGTATTTATTGTACGTATTGTTGTTGATTTAAAGTTATCTTGAATTACTTGAATATTATTGTGCTTATTCATTGATGAGTCTAGATTGACACTAATAATCTAAGACAAAAAATTCTCAGAAAATTTATTTTTCTGATTTCTTGAGTTTGCAAAATTTTCAGAGAATACTATTTCCTGATTTACAAATATGGATCAATCTGGATCATCAATGGTGAAAAACCATGTGGAGAAACCCGAAAAATTCAAGGGTTCTGATTTCAAACGCTGACAACAAAAGATGATGTTTTATTTGACAACTCTTCATGTGGCAAATGTATTGACTGCTGAGGCTCCAACGGCATTGCCGGAAGGAGAAGGGGAGAATGCTCCTACTGATGCGGAGAGAGCCGAAAGGCTGAAGGCTATTGAGACTTGGTGGAGCCAAGAGTTTCTTTGCAAGAACTACATTCTCAACGCCTTGGATGATACTCTCTATGACATATACTCCACGTTCGGATCAGCACGGGAGTTATGACAGTCATTGAAGAACAAGTACAAAATTGAGATTGCTTGTTCGAAGAAGTTCGTCATCGGCAAGTTCTTAAACTTCAAGATGAGCGATGCAAAGGATGTTGTCAAGCAAGTGGAGGAACTCCAAGTCATTGTTCATGAACTAGAGGTTGAAGGTACGAGCCTTAACCAATATTTCCTTGTTGGTGCTACTATTGAAAAATTACCTCCTTCTTGGAAGGATTTTAAGGTTTATTTGAAGCATCTAACGGAGGAGATGAGTTTTGAGCAACTGGTTCTGAAAATTCGTGTTGAAGAGGACAACCGGAAGAATGAAAGGGCTGATGCTGTTTCATTGGATCCTAATGCCAATATGGTATAAGGCAATGCTTCCAAGGCCAAGTTTCAGAAAGGCAAAGGAAAATTTATTGGTGCCAAGCCATCTTTTGCAACCGGGAGGAATGCACTAGCCCCACAAATGACCAATGTATTCAGGAAACTATCCAAAGTGAGGTAGAATCCATTGTACAAAATAATACATGGAAATTGGTTGATCTCCCTCCGGGACAAAAATCAATAGGCCATAAATGGATCTTCAAACGGAAACTAAGGCCTAATGGTACTATAGAAAAATATAAAGCACATATAGTAGCCAAAGGGTTTAGAAAAAAGAAAGGTGTAGATTTTTTTATACCTTCTCACTAGTATCTAGAATTACGTCTATAAAAACGTTAATTGCTATAGCAGCGATTCACAATTTGGAAATACACCAAATGGATGTGAAGACTGCATTCCTAAATGGTGAACTAGATGAAGAAATTTACATGGAACAACCCGAAGGGTTTGTTGTTAAAGGTCAAGAGAAGAAAATCTGTAAGTTGATTAAGTCTTTATATGGACTTAAACAAGCTCCAAAACAGTGACATGAAAAGTTTGATAATACATTATTATCAAATGGTTTTCAAATAAATGAATGTGACAAATGTGTCTACATTAAGGAGTGTAATAATGCATATGTCATTATATGCTTGTATGTGGATGATAAGCTAATTATGGGAACAAGTAAGGATGAAATTATCCAAACTAAGAAGATGTTGCATGCCGCTTTCGATATGAAAAATATGAGAATAACGGATGTCATTCTTGGTATTAGAATTCAAAGGAATTTTGAGGGTTATATATTAACTCAATCCCATTATGTGATAAAGTCCTTAGAAAATTTAGACACTATAGACCGGTTGCTACCCCTTTTGATCCCGCTAGTCACCTTAAGAAGAATGAAGGTAACAGTGTGTCTAAATTGGAGTATACGCAAGTTCTTGGAAGCTTGATGTACATAATGAATTGTACGAGATCAGATTTGGCATATACAATGAGTCGACTTAGTCGATACTCACACAATCCTGGAAATAATCATTGGGTAGCGCTAATAAGGGCACTACGATATCTAAAGCATACACTGAACTATGGGTTGCATTATACAAAATATCCTCTCGTGTTAGAAGGATATTGTGATGCTAATTGGATTTCCAACCATTCAGAAAGTAAGTCCACAAGTGGGTATGTATTTACACTTGGTGGAGCGTCGGTATCTTGGAAATTATCAAAGCAAACGGTAAATACACAATCAACTATGGAAGCAGGGTTTGTAGCCTTGGATAAAGTTGTCGAAGAGGCAGAATGACTAAGAAACTTCCTAGAAGGTATTCCGTTGTGGACAAAGCCTGTGACAGCCATTTGCATACATTGTGATAGTATGGCTTCCCTGACGAGGGCAAATAATCAAATATACAATGACAAGTCAAGACATATAAGGCGAGATCATAATACAATACGAAGCTTGCTGAAGAATGAAATTATATTCATTGATTATGTAAATTCAAAGGACAATATAGCGGATCCTTTGACAAAAGGTCTTACAAGAGAGTAAGTCGTATTTACATCGAGGGGAATGGGCTTAAAGCCAATACAATGAGTCGTTAACTGGTGAAAACCTAACCTATTATAATTGGAGATCCCATGGTTTAGGTTCAATAGGAAAACTAGCTGGGGGAGACTCAAGGAGCATAAAACACACATATGCTCATTCTTATGGTGTACTAAGTGTGTTAAATCCATTGATGTTTTAAGGGATGAATATATTATTCTTAATAATACTCAAAAGCCTTTATGGTGGGATAGTACGGACTATTCTTGTTTGGTATTACCTATATGAGATTGATGTGGGGTCGCATCTGGGAGAACCGAGATGGCTATGTTCTCTAGAAATTCTCAAGAAGAAGGAGTTGTTCATGACCGAAAAGAACACAACCTAAGAATTGAAATATGTTAATATGATGTGTGTGATACTTGTTGTCTTGGTTTACTACAAAACGTGAATAGTTCAAGACATTTCGTTCACTACTTCACAAGTAGCCCGATAGGTATTCACTACGAACGGTTCAAGTCCAAAAGACACCGCTTCCGATGCATGTCATGTCGCGTTTGACAGAAATGACGATAAGTTCCTCTTTATCTTATTTTCTATCCACATGTGAGGTATTGTTAGATGTGTAAATAGAAAATGTGGGGTATTGTAGGAACTTGTATGGGATGAATAAGAAACAAGTGATTAAACTAAATTTGTGAAATTTTGGCCAAAGAGTCGCGGCACTTGGAATTAGGACCGCGGCGCATTAATTCCAGTAAGCAGGGAAAAATTCCCGTGCAAAGAGCCGCGGCGCCTGATGGAAGGTCCGCGGCGCCGGGTCAAGGGCAGAGGCGCTTAATGCCAAGGGCCGAGGCGCCTCGCAACGGTAACATTTCCAGAAAACGGAAAAGTTGCATCTCTTCACTAGAGACACAACCTTTGGAATAGAAAGCTTCCATGGACGAAAATCAATGTTATAAAAGCATGTTGATCACTTGTTGGGGGAAAATGAAAAACAATACACTTAACAATCAATCATTAAACTCAATTAATGATCTAGGATTGTTGTTTGATCTTCATCTTCTTCCCACAAGAATATTTCTGAAAAACACATAAAGTAAATTCGCCAGAAGTGAAGTTCTTGTGCTAGAACTCTCACTTAGATAGTTGTATCCTCAAGGCAGACGCCCGTAGAACTACATCACAAGTGGGGACGAATTTTTGTCTTAGGACATTGCATCAAACAGACCTCTATTTACACCAAGTTAGTATGTGTTTAAGTATTTATTGTACTTATTGTTGTTGATTTAAAGTTATCTTGAATTACTTGAATATTATTGTGTTTATTCATTGATGAGTCTAGATTGACACTAACAACTAATTCTCTTCCCTACTACAGGAATATATAAATATATTATCGAAAATGGAATATAGGTATTGCTTAATTACTCGGTTCATCAAGTTGATGAATATTGCTGGAGTACTAATCAACCCAAAAGATATGACTGGAAACTCATAATTCTCATAGCACGTCCTAAAAGTTGTTTTAGGAATATCCGTCGCTGTAATCTTCAACGATGGTATCGATACCTCACAACGATCTTAGATAATACTGTTACACATTGTAACCGATCAAATAGTTCATCTATGTACAAAAATAGGTACTTGTTCTTTAAAATTACTTTGTTCAACTGACAACACTGAGTGCAGATCTGCATTGACCCATCCTTCTTCTTCACAAGGAGAGGAGCACCCAAAGGGGAGATACTCGATTTGATGAACCCCTTTTAGTGTATCTCTATGTAATTTGAGGCAGTTCTTCTTGATGTGCCCCACCTTCCCATACTTGAAACAACCCTTGGAACTGCCTCCGCATGGATGAGACTATTGAGAATATCACTGATAATGATAGTAGTGACCATAAGTCCTCGTCCCTAAAGATGCATTGTAAGATGCCTAACCTGAAAGAGCATTATAGGTTCTATACCTTAAATGAGCACCATGTGAAGTTCAAAAGGTGGACTATACTGGTCTATTGGATATGGTTCGACGTCTATCTTGATAAACCTTACCTCCGAATGAGGCACCACTTAAACCATCTAAGCTATAAGGCTTCTTCCCTTGTGCTCCTATCTCTCCTGGTGCCTGATGCGCTCGATACTCCTGGCTATGTAACAACCTACATGAAAGAAAACCCATGCTCGACCTCACGAGCCATACCAAGCCTGATAGCATAAATCAGTCCCTCTATGAACCTCCTCACATTCTCTATCTCAGTGGGAATCAGGAAAGCAACATAACAAGACAACTTAGTGAATCTCACCTCATACTTAATGCATGTTAGCCCCACTCCACTAAATTGAAGCATACTAGAACACATAGCAGAGAGTGCTCCAATATCAGTAGGCGCACAATTGAGATACTTTATATCACATTGCCTTAGATGCTCGAACTGACCCCACAACTCATCCCTCTTACTAGCAGGGATGAACTTCTTAAGAAAGATATGTGTGAACTATATGCCCAAGTGAGGAAGAGACTTTACTGGTCTACTCTTCACATAAGTCCTCTACCACTATCTGGTCTGACCCTCCAAGATAGTAGTAAATTCAACTCTATTGGACTCCACCAGCCCCAAGTTGTGCAACATCTCATGAAAACAATCAATAAATCTTAGGTATCATGTGATGATCCCCATTGTAATTGTAATGTTGAAAAATAGTCTCTTGATCCTATTCCATAACTTTTTCTCATTGGCAGACATAGTAGGATGGACCATTGTTAGTGGTGTAATATTAGGTTGAAGGGCACTTGTAAGACACCGTATATTTGAAGCTTAAAAATCGCATTAGATCGGGCAAGGGGATCACGCGAGGGTTATAAGGTCAAGAAGTAATTAAACAAACTAATGTGGGTGTGGAAGTACTTTGGGAAAAAGGATGGAAGCACGAAATGATGTAATAATTTTAAGTGCGATATCGATGATTATAAATAATGTTTTGTGTACGAAATGAGGTTATATACTAATAACATACCACATGTAATGATAATAAGTATAGTAGGTGTGTTGGGATTGATTTAAGATCTAATGAGAGCTCTAGCACAAAGTGACTTGGAAGCTATGTTACAGACTAATATTTCAAAAGAGCTTGCACAAGATTCAAACATTCATATCTCCAAGGATATATAGAGTTTTGTGATGCATGAACTATCCAATTAAAGGCTTTCGAGTCTAGTTTCCAATTGTTCGTCATTAGGAATTCCCTACAAGAACATATGATCATTTTACTGAGAGGTAACAAAATAGATCACTAGGAAGTTTCTGCCCTTTTTGCGACCCAAAGTGCAGCCAACACTTCCTTATCTGTGGTCCGCATCTTAGGATGCATTTTTGGACAATTTTTAAATACTTCAGGTTGGATTCAGTTCTACCACTTCCCTTGATAGTTCCAATAAATGGGCAACTTCCTCCAGCTTTGTCTTGACCAAGACAATCCTTTCGTCAATCTCAGTCATTTTCCTTCTGAGCGAAGCTTCGCTCTCTTCTCCGCAGTCACACTAGTAGTGGGAACATCCACATTCTAACTTTGTCGAGAATTCATCTCGGCAAGTCAAATCTTTCTAGAAGACGTAACAGTTTAGGTAAGTAGGTTTTCATTTTGGGGAAGTTTTGGCAATTTTAAGGCATATTATGGTGTTTCTTTTTGGGGTGATACCAGGAACATCGAATTAATGGTATTCGTTATAAATACGTGATAGAAACACATAAGTAGATATTTGCACATAAACACATAATTGCAATATATTAAATGTGCCCTTAGGCATCGTGAACCGAGACCATTTCTAGCGTTTGAACATGAATTGTGCCAATTTGTAAATCAAACCATTGCCCTCATAACTATTTTCATTAATAATAATTATTTCCCCGAAGGGTTACATCATAAAATAAAGCATAAATGAAAAATATCATAAAGGCTATCCTCCCGCGGCTAATGATAATCCTCCGTCTGGCCGGGCCCTCTTGGCCCGTCGTAGTGCAGTCTAGATCTGCTGATATGTCTCCCCCATGAGGGCATCGACTACATACCCCTTATCTAGGAAGGTCATCGGATCGATATCCTATATAACCTCTTGGATGTGAACTCCCAAGTCTTAAAGACACTTATACGCGGACCCCAAATCTGCCTCCAATTTCGCTATAGTTTGTCTATAAACTTCCATCTTCTCCCAATACCTGGCGTCTCCATCATTTATCTTGCCTCTGAATCCATATGACTCTAATCTCAGCTTTGGACTCTTTGTCGCTAACCTGCTAGTATTGGTTGATCCCCGACATAGCAACCCCTAGCAAATCTGATCTCAATCACATAGTCCTTCATACCCCCAACCTGACGCGCTACTTATTTCTTTCTAAGCTGTCTAAGAACCCTAGCCGATGCATAGGGGCGAACCCCTCGGATACCCATGAGTGGCAACAATGGACATTTTCTGCCCCGGACTACAATCCACGAGGAGGTAAAGTCAGCGAACCTCCATTATATATCCTTCTCTAAGACCAGTGAAGAAGATGGACCACTCTATTTTCGTTCAGCGAGGGAAATCATGGTTTACCATGTCATCCTTTCAACTATCCGTAGGTAAGACTAGGGGACCTATAGTTTTCCTGAGATGTTTGAGAATCCACCATTGTAGTAATAGGTTGCACCCCTGAAACTACCTAAGCTGGTTTCTGCATCTACCTAAGGTTGTGTATATATCAACGATGATGATTGGGACTATGTCGAAGTATTTGGATACACCGCCATTGTTGGCTACGTCGTAGAAGATGGCGTAGGAGATTGAGATGACTCGGGTGAGAAGGCTAAGGGTCGGGTGCCATCTCAATCTTTGAAACTTTGAAACTCTAGGGAATTGTTCACGAACCCCACTTTACTCCTAAATCATTGGCACAAATCCCTAAAGGTTATTGTTTCCCGGGACACCCAGTAGGCTTGGGCTAAGGACAACATGTTTACAATTTCAGGGGGAGTGGGTTTGTTTGGTACTAGGAGGTTGTGATCAGGTTTCTTTCTCCTTCTTAAACAGGTTTCATTACTGTCTATAGCATTTCGAATTTCTTCCAAGGTCGGGGTCATCTCTATAAGCCCGAACCTAAAAACCATCATATCATTATCCCATATTCGATTAAGACCTCGATAAGCTCTTTACAACCGGTCATAGACATGATGGTGGGTAAATATCCTAAACAACCACTAATATCTCTATGGTGTTTGTCGTCTAAATCGAACCACCACATTGACAACAAATCTGGTGCTCCTAAAACCATATCAAAATGGAGGTTGGTAGACATCTACACAGACATCACACAGTTTGGTCCCGCCCCTCGGACAATGGTTTAACCCATACAACACAAATCATGTTCACACATAGCACATAGTTGGATGAACATAATCCTCGGGTCGCCGATCACGCGGATACGTAAAGTAGTCTTCCTAATAGGTCCAGGTAGGTCTAAGATACTCGAACCTGTCTAGGTCAGCATGAGCTATAGTTTGATGAGAGTGGGATTTTTTAAATGGATGGGGACTCGAGCGGACTACTGGGGTTGAACCATTGTTGATTGTTGGACGACAACAAATCAACTAAATCTTCAATAGGTTACAAAGAAATATATTTGGTTTTTTTATTGTAGGACGATTGCGAATCCGTGTAATCATCTTTGTGCACAGATGTAAGTGTATGTGCGTGCCATTTGGCGGAAGATGATATGCATGAATGACAGTTATATTTCCAATAAAATAAACACATAAAGCAATTTAAAAAATAATTTTATATTATTGGAACCCTTATGGTTAGAATCAACATAATCGTCCTTGTGCACAGATGCAAGTGTATGTGTGTGCCATTTGGCGAAAGATGATATGCATGAATGACAATTATATTTCTAATAAAATAAACATATAAAGCAATTCAAAAAGCAATTTTATTTTATTGGAACACTTATGATTAGAACCTAATTAGTCCCCAACAAAATCGTCATCTGTTACAGTTCACTTTTACGCGAGATATAAAAGCTACTGAATAACTTGCAAGACATAAAAGCTACTGAATAATTTGCAAGACATAAAAGTTACTGAATAACTTGCGAGACATAAAAGCTACTGAATATAATAAAAATTGTTTTAAAACTGCGTGTGTTTGAAAGTATTACAAAAATAATAGTCATTCAAATCATTTTCCGCCAAAAATAATTTGACACTTGAAAAAATAAAATATTTTCCTTAAAACTTTTTTGAAATACAAAGCATTTCCTTTTCCATAAAAGGGATAAAAAAAGGTTTATTTCTTTCCCAAAAAATAAAGGGGAGATTTCAAAATATATCTTTTGTTTCAAGAGGAGGTCAACCATTTAAGACAGTTTGTTTCATTTAACCCGGACTATAGTTAATAAAGGATTTTTCCAATCTATTGAAAGTAATCACAAACTTAGTTTAGAAACACATTAATTTGATTACACCTATAGGTGTCTAACAGTGACAGCCGGACCAGTAGCCCCTCTGGTTTTAATGGTTCTGGGCAGTTCACGGACTCAGGCCAACCGGTCCGGTCGGATTCCAGTCGGCCGTGCGGTTCGGTCGAGCAGTCCTACCGGTCCGGTTTCTATTTTTTTTTTAATTTATTTCTAGTATTTATTTTCTATAATATAAACTAAATCAATTTAAATATGTAATATAATAATATAATATATAATTTAGTTGTATATATTAAAATTGAAACTTTAAAGTTAACTTTTTATTTTATAGTTTATAACTTTATACTTTATACAGTTTATAGTTTATAACTTTATATTGTAAATTTGTAATTATACTTTTATTAATTTATTAGATTAGTAGATATAAGTTAACAAATAAGTAATATGATTAACAACTAAATAGATAGTAAAATTAAAATTAATGATAAGATGTAAACTTTTGAACTTTCATAACGTTAATAAGATTACATAATGAATTAATAATAATTTTATTAACATATTATGAGACAATTTTGCAAGTTCTTCGTAATCTATAGGTTGATACAATTGGTTATGCTCCATAGCATCTAAATGCGAGTATTAATTCGATCCGCCTCCGCTCCCGCCTTCCAAAATATTGCCTATTTCTTCATCTTAGGAGAATTAACGTCTCCACATCCTTGATTTCTTCTCTGCGATCCGATCCAATCCCTTAAGCAGACTAACACTTCTAATGTGCTTCCACCCAATGAGTGACGTGTGTCTCCTATTTGATCTCGTGCTTGGCTAAATGCACTTTCAGAAGCCACTGTTGAGATCGACACATTAAGAACATCCTGGGTCATCGCTGCAAGTACCGGGAATTGCCTTTTGTTATCCTGCCACCATTGTAAAGGGTCAAAATTTTTCTTGACTCACTGACTTTTGCAAATAAAATTGCATCTCATCGCAATATCGGCTTGTGGTTGGTTGTGTTGTAAAAGTGCTCCATATGTCTAAAGATTCTTCTTCATCGTCATCATCATTGAATCCTGCATGTGTAGACACAGAACCAGAACTAGAAGGAATATTAGTAGCAGAGTTGGTGTTATCATGTAATGTAGCATAATATTCATATAATGTAGTTAAATTAGTATCAAGTTTACTTATGCAATCAAATGAAGATGGAGTTTCTGTTTGACCTATTTCCATATAAGTATATAAACTAAATATTAAATTATGACAATCTACTTTTTAATAGAAGGATTTAAGATCGCACTAATACAATAAACATCGGGAATAGAAAAAATATTTTTAAACTTTTCAAACATAATCAGAATCGCATCTTTATATTTCACATTTGATTTTAAACCATAAAGTAAATATGAAATTTCATTTATATGAGCTAAAACATTACAAACTGTTGGGTAATAAGATCACGAAAATTCAACGATTGCGATGTAAAATTTACGTAAATTTTTAAAAGTTCACCAATTGATTTCCAATGTTCGCTTGTTAACATATACATCACGTTCTACAATGCGCATTTGCAACATGTGTTATGGGGTCTTTATACTTATAACATTCTTTTAAAAATAAATAAGTATAATTCCACCGTGTAATAATCTCTTACGGCATGAATTTAGGTCTCAAATTAAATTGTTTACATTTTTCTTTAAATTCTATAATTCTATTTTTCCTATTATTACTGAATAACTCCAATGACTCTTTTGACAAGTTTTATTTGGTGAAAATAAATCAAGACCACTTTTAACAATTAAATTATAAATATGACAAGCACAACGAACATGAAATATATCGGAAGTGGTGGTTGTACTTACTTTTAAAAGATCTACAACGGCAGATTATTAGATCATTATCGAATGATACACAAAGTATTTTATTATAAAGATTATATTTTTGGGCATAAAAACAAATAGTTTCGCTTATATATTTTCGAAGATGACTTTGATCCTCGTCATACGCAAAAGCAATAATACGTTTTTCCATTCTAAAATTTTCATCAATCCAATGACAAGTAATTGTTAAATAATCATAACCGTTCAATGCATATCCAATGTCTGAAGTAAAACTAACATGGCATGGAAGGTTAGCAAACAAATATTGCAAGAAAATAACATAATCATTATGAAGTCTAAAAATATCGGCTCTAGTAGTACTACGAGGAACACCTTTAAAAAAAGGATTATATACTCTTTGAATATATGTAATTAAATATGAAGAAGCAAAAGAAAAAGGCAAACAACCTCCGACAATCATTTTTGCTAATTCAATGCGATCTTTTTTTGGATCGTACTTAGCCAACCCCCCAGTTAATGGATTAAGTTGTTGTTGACCGGGTTCTAAATCAGGGACATCATTCCATTGTGCCGTATGATTGTGTTTTATATGTCTACCTATAGTGCCCGTCCCCCCGTCACCACCCCATGTCTTATGTTTATAAGTTCTCCCACAAATATTACATTTAACTCTATCAGTACCCACAACTTTATCATAAAAGAGCCACACTTTACTCCTTTTTTTCCTTGCTACTGGTCCTGGTAAAGGAGGTCTACGACTACGACTACCACTAGCAGTACCAACATTGACAGAAGGAACACTAGTAGGTGTAGGAGGTTCTTGTTCTTGTTCTTCTTCTTCAAGTTCATCAATATCATCTAATTGAACGTTATCACATTCATTATCTTCTATTCCAAAATCTTCTTGCATTTGATCATAATCTATATTTTGATTAGATGATGAAGAACCTCTGATTTTTACCCTGAACTAAATTTACTACATGATCCGACGCAATTCCCCTTAGTAAAGACATTATAAAATATTTAAATAATCAACAAATAAATATGACAATTTAATAAAATAATTAGAGAATGAAACGAGTGTACCAAACTTCGGGATTCAGAATTCAATTGAAACTCGAAGCTCGAAGTCTTGCGTGTTGCTACTTTGAATTTGAAAACTAATAATAATAATAATTTGAAAATTGATAATAAAGATGATTAAGAGAGTATGAGAAATTGAGAATAAGAGAATTGAGAGAAATGTTGTGTGATAAAAATGAAGAAAATGTAGAGAATTTATAGATTTTTTAAAGGATAAAAATGTAATTAAAATAAATAAATTAAAAAAAAAAAAAAAAAACAGGGCCAACGGTCGAAATGACCGTTGGCAAGGCCCCTGCCCCCCTCCCATGCCCAACGGTAACAATACCGTTTGGGAAAAAAGTTTAATTTTTTTTTTTTTTGTTACCGATCCGGACCGGTTAACCGGTAATGGAACCGATTTTCCGTTACCGAGCCTAACCGATCCGGGCCTTACCGGGTTTTTTCTTAACCCGTGCGGGTTGGGGGCCAATCCAACCCCCAACCCGGTATGCCCTTACCGGTCCGGGCCGGTCCGGTTAAACTACCGGGTCAATCGGTCCGGTTCCGGGTCAACCCGGACCGGTTGACAGGTTTAATTACACCTATAGCAAGTTGAAAAATCCGCAAGTCATTCTCTTTTGCAAATTTAATCCAAGTTACTTCAAAATCAATCCTTAAAATATTAAAGCATATTTTTTTATTATTCGAAAGAAATTATTCTTTTATTTAAAGCAGACAAAAATAGCAACTCTAATAATTAAGTTCTAATCTAGGTTCCAACAATATTTAAGTTTTACAATTAGCAAATACAATAACAAATAAAATAAAAGCGTGCTAATGGGTATACCGGCTCACTAGTTACCACATACAAGAATATAAAATCTATTTTCTACGCCATTTTTACCCATGTCTAGGCCTTCGACCATTTTATGGCCTTCAAAATGCTGAACTCAATGAAGAATGATATTGTTAGGCCCTCAGGCCTAACGGCTCAAGTAATATGCGAAGACAGCGAGATGGGTCCCCGTGGGTCCATGTTCATGCAAAGAGAGGGGAAAAACGTATATAAGAGTTAGCAAGCACCCAAGATTATCATATATAAACATGTTTTAAGTTAGTTAAACTAGACAGACCGTAGGGTTGAGAAATAAATACTCAGGTAAATACTCAGAACAACCCATAAATCATACAGAAATCGAAGAAAGCAGGCAAACAAAAGGAGAACAAATAGCAAATTCAGAAACACAGGGAACCATTTAGATGTAGCATCTCAATTATTCAGCATCCATCACAGGCTAAACCAAGTGTACAAACTCCTACACCTACTGTATTATTGAATCTAGTGACACTGCAACTAGCAGGGTACTTCATGAATGATTGACAAATCATTTTAGACAGGAGGAACACACAATCAGTCAAACAACATGCATTCTTTAGGCACATAAGATAAAGCTAAACACATATAACCAGTTAATTAAGGCAAATATGTTCCAGTGACTCAGAATTTTGCACGCTATTAGGATCTCACTCGACTATTCTGGCATGTAAGGGTAAACACACAGACACCAGGACACACAGGTAGCAGACTAATTATGACATTTTTGAAGATGGGAGACAACCTGGTTAACTATGATACACATTACAGTGAGGACATATTCAACCACAATAATGATAAGGCACATAAATGCCATTCTTCCATTTGACTCAAACTCATGTAATTTTACTGGTGAAGCTCCAAATTTACTTTATCCTATTCACAGTTAGCAAAAAGCCAAAACAATTCCTACATGTCCTAGATTCAATCACCTTTACAAGATAAAAAAAAACATGCTAGAATAAGTCATAATCATACATTCAAGACCAAGTAAGTCAGACTCTAAACCTATATGACTAAACAAACATCATATGGAAACATCTCATACTTAGGCAAACAAACATGATTGGTTAACCTTTGGGAACATTATCTGAAACAAACCATCAGAGACTAGTTTCAAACATCCAGACATTTGTAACACAAGGTTTTATAACACTTATAGGCAGGTTGTAAGTCATCATACTAAAACAAGAAAGGTCTAAACATGGTAATCCAGATAAGAACAACATATCCTAACACTACTCAACCCAACCATGTTGAGAAAAATCCAGACATATACAAAGTTTATATTGAACATCCCAGCTTCTTTATACAGATTCATGCTATTAAATACCCAAGAGCAGAACAACTCCTCTCCTATTACTTCTAGGACACATAAACACACATAGAGTAACTAATCACAGGTTTAGAAATCAACATTAAAGACAAAATAGGCATAAAATAAATCATTCCATGTGATAACCTTTACAAACAAGCACTTTTTGTTTTAATCAAGGTGACACTTTAAGTTGAATACCAAATCAGATCTTAAATCAACAGTCCACATTATCAATATCAAACACCATGAATATGCTACACTAGACAAGGGATAAAACTGATCTAGGGTTTCAGGTTGCTCCACTGTTATGTTTTTTGTTGAGGAAGGCAGCCGCGATCATTCTTTCGAGTACAAGACAGCAGAAACCCCGATCGACGCAGCACTGCAAACAACGTCACCATGTTTACGCGCGTATGTGACTCAGCCAAGGTTTATGCAGGATCGAACTCGCGACCATGGCCCCGCTTTCTTCTACACCAACTGTTAAGTTGTCAAGCCCTTGAATTGTTTTGGGCGTATTGACCCTTTGCCCGTCGATTAAAGAAAATGTGGGCTGGGCCTGTTCCATTATTTGGACTGGGCTCAACCAATTTAAAAGGAAAAGGGACCAAACGCTAATTTTTAAAAGCGGCTGACCTATTGAATTAAAATTGCGCAAATGTGGCTATGCGGGTAATTAATAAATAGCCGCTTGCGGCTTAAACAGCCAATTAAAATAATTTGAGGCTAAATCATTAAAACAAGTTTAAATAAAAATCAAAATCTTTCATAATTAAATACAATTGAGGGATAAAATAAGACGCTATTTGAAACTATACTTAATTACTCAAATTTCCTTAATTTACGGTGTAAAAGATTTATCAAATTAATATAATTAATTTAGACAATTAATTAGATAATTATCCTCTTTAAATCATAGAAATTGATATGTATTTCTCAAAAATATGTAAAAATACGCTAATGATATAAAATAATATATTCGATAATAATTTGCCAAATAACATGGCAAAATGTCACCGGAATAATTTTGTAAAATCATTTTTGGTTTGTAAAATGCATATTCACTCCGTTCATATCTCAGGAACTCTGAATAATTAAATAAGGTATTTGAGAGTACAAAATTAGGTGTCAACAGGACCAACAACAATACATATATACATAATTGAGGCCAACAAGAGTATCGTCAACTAACAAGAAGGCTGACAAAGTCAAACAAAACGAATACACTGGCTTGCAAGCCTCTAAGAGTGCTACAATACATCAACTGGTCGGGACAAGACCATGCCATACCCAAAACTCTAGAAATATAAAAAGGGTATAAAATCAACCTGAAACTCAAAAAATGGGGCATTGAGGGCATACAACTGATATAACCATAAATATATATATGTAAGTAAAATCGGGCCACTCTATAGGGCCATATAGTATCATATCAATGTCCCTCTATGGGGTAAGATCGTAAACACATGCTCGACCATATATGATGCAGTGATATCTGCCCAATCGATTAATGGTATACACATATAAGTTCCTGCCTAATCGGCTATAATGCATCGCAGTAAGAAAATATATAAGTGAAATGCAAGACCAATCTCAAGAGACATCACAATTAGAGTTAGAGTGACCTATGGTCGTTATTCTTCGACTATCGTTATTGTCGCTACATTCCTCAACCTTAAGCTAGTTATCAAGAAACATATATTGTCACGCCCCGAACCCCGGGCCCGTTACTGGTGCCCTACCTGGGCACCCTTCTACCTAACTGACACAAGTAAACCGCGGAACTAAATAACACCTCGTTTTTTTTCTTTAAAACCAATGAACATGCAAGGGCAAAGCCGACAAGGATGCCATATAATATACATAATCAACAGACACTACTGCATACCTGAGTCCAATCCAGCATATGAATACGGACCTAAGAGTTTTATGAACTATGACGGACAAGGCCCGTATCCATAATCGTACAAAAGCCTGCTTGAAGGATCTGTACGAAAATGATAAACTCACGAGCAGATGGAGCTATCCAAAACTACGGCGGTCCTACACTGTAGATCACCAAATCAAGCTGACCTAAACTGCGCGTGAACGCGGCCCGGGCGAGGTCAAGAAGAATGTACCAAGTATGTGAAGCGAGAAATCAGAACGAAATCATAACAGTCTATACAAAACAGGAGACATGTATGATAGCGAAACTACAGTACACAATACATAAACAGTCATATCAAGTCAGGGACGCATGCCCTCAAAGTCATTACTCAGATATAACCATGGGTCTCACGCCCATAATATCAATCATGCCCGTGGAATCCTTCCTCACTGCCGGCAGTCCATGATATAATACAACATCAATAAGCACACTGAACCTTGCAATCATGAGAGTAATGCAATCCTTTTTATCTTTTAAGTTATGCTTTTAACAATGAGACCAATTGTTCCACTTTAAGTCATAAACACACTGCACCCTTTCATTAATGAAATCACTACCATTTCAAAACATGAAGGTCGTGTCAGTGCCAGGGTCAACCACCCTCTGTGTTATAATGCAACCTATCATGAGACTATTTCACCCGCAAGAGACTATTTCACCCGCTTAGGTCATGTGGACCCGCAATGAGTCATCGGTACACGATACTCGCATCACGGATAGCTAATCCATGACTTATATATATCCCGGGAATTTAACCCGCCCGAGTCAAATACCGACCCGCCGTGAGTGTGTACCACACACCCCCATGGAGAGCTACCCCATGGTATCTTTTGAACCAAGTTGCCGGCCCTTTATGGAGGGACGCGGAGATGTGGAAATATGACACTTGCACGAATGTCTATATGAGCAACCCATATGCAAGCAAACCAAGACAATACCATGCCTTTACACAAATCAAGACAATTACCATGTCTTTCCTTTTTTTTTTCCATAAACCAAGACAATACCATGCCTTTCCTTTTTACATAAACCAAGACAATTACCATGCCTTCTTTTTACATATACCAAGACAATTACCATGCCTTTTTTTTACATATACCAAGACAATTACCATGTCTTCTTTTTACATATACCAAGACAATTACCATGCATTCTTTTTACATAAACCAAGAGAAATCCTTATTTAAGCAAACCAAAGTACTATCAATGCACAAATAGAATAATTCTCATTTAAACAAGCCGAAGTACTATCAAGGCACAAATGGAAAAAAATTCTCATTTAAACAAGCCAAAGTACTATCAAGGCACAAATGGAAGAATTCTCATTTAAACAAGTCAAGTACTACGTACGTCCATTCTTTTCAAAAGACTCCTCTTTATATAAAACCCCAAGATACTAACACCCGTAGTATCAAGGCATGTCTATTTTTCAAATAAGTTACTACACCTTTAGAAATTCATTTCAAGGCTTTGAACTAAGTAACTCTTAATTACACAACCTAGGCAACTCATACCTATCCATCAAAATAGACAACTCTCTTAACCTTCCATAAACCCGTTATAACCAACTTCCCATAAAGCCGTTATAACCCTTTATGGTTTTAGACAAATTCATTCTTTTTAATACCAAGAGACTCATACTTTTAAAACCAAGTATCATATACTTTCAAATCAATTTTCGTAACTTTCAAAATACTTCAAGTCTCTTAACTTTAGAAATCAAGTAACTTATACTTTTAAATCTCAAGTAACTCACACCTTTAAAACAAGTTACTTCTCTTAAATCATGTCATTTCTCCTCTTTTAACTCAATTAAGTAAATCACTCTTTTGACTCCTCTAAAGTCATTATAACAACCTTTAGGTTTTGGAACTAAGGCACTAGCCAAAAGATTTGGAAACCACTTCCTTTTCAAGACTCTATGTACTTCAAGTAAAATACTTTCACTTTTAAAAATCCAAACTTCATTAAGGGAATGGATTATAACAACTTTCAATTTAAACATCCAAAGTACAATCAAGGAAGTATATAAAATAACTTCTATATTAGGCAATCCAAGTACAATCAAGGAGTGGATCATTTAGGGAGTAGGATTTACTTACTTTACCATAAGGAATCATGCTAGAAGAAGAAGAGATGGTTCACATACCTTTCCGGCTTAATCCACAAGCTAAGTCGAAAACGCCGCACGTAGAATTGTCAACCTATAATGGCCACAACACGACTATCAACTTCTAATTTCTAACGTAGAATATTACTAAGTATACAGTCTCTTATTCTACGGAAAATCGGGCAACACCACCTTTGCTTCCACATACTTTTCCACCTTTTTCAAGGCTCGATAATCAATAACCAACATGTCACCTTTATGGCTCAACACACCAACCAAACAAAGGGGATTACACGCCTTACAATACGTGTAAAATTCTGCCCAACAATTCATATAAAACAGTCCAATATTAAATATCATTTCGACTACAAGGTACAACCGCATAAAATCTTTTCCAATTCCTTTTTAATCCATATAATCGTTTTCTCATGTTATATAGTCGCAACCAATCTCAACAACTATTATCACTTATTTAGACAACACGCGACAATTATAATTATCGACCAATTTGTATTTCAATCTCAAGGGCTAACAAGGTCATTTTCGGATTTAGGCTTCCAACATCCCTAACACTTATAAAACTCCAATATACAATTCATATGATCAATATCAACTATTTCATATATCTTAAATTACTTCCAAGAGGAGAGGGAATTTTACCTTTTGGATTTCGCCCACTATAGCCATTTTTCCGCAACTTCTTTTCTTGTCAAAATCATCCACACGAACCCTTTACAAGTTTATCAACACTTTATCCTCTTGCCGCCTCACAAAAAAATTCACTAGGCTTAGGGTTCTTAAAATCTTTAGGGAGAAGAGAAGAGGGATTTCCTTTAGGATGAACCTTTGCAAATGACCAAGTCTTGCAAGACTTGGTCAATATATAAGACATTTCTTGGTCCACAAGATGGGAGGGACACTTGTCGCCCTCCCATGGACCTTTACACAAATATCTTCTGATTTTCCCCATTTTTCGCGAAAAATTCCGCCTCGGCGCCGCGGCCCTGCAGCCGGCGCCGTGGCGCTGTGGCGCCTGACTGAAAACATTTTTCCCGTTCATCTGCCCACTGAACTTGTAACGTCCATAACTTCCTACTCCGATGTTCTATCGACGAGTGGTTGGTTGCGTTGGAAACAAGACTCACCAAACCTCATATTAGGCCTTTGAAACACCCAAAAACTCCTAATATACCTTTATATATATTGCTCCAAAGTTGACTAAAAATTTGACCCAAAACATTCCGCCAACTTATCTTCCCAGATTCAAATCTTATTTCTTTCGTAAGTTCTTAAATACATGCCCTGTAGTTTCGGGGTGTAACATATATAGTGAAAAAGGAACGATTAATAAGGAATACACACAAGGCAAGAGCTTGCCCCTCACCTGTAGTATCTAGCAACACTTTTTCATGGTGATCCAGACTCTCAATAAAGGTGTGTGCCAGAACAATGTTGGATACATATCGATTTCTTTCTGATGGATCAAGAATAGATAGTTTTCTGGATTCGGTATCATAAGTCATATCGTTTCGACTATTGATGGTGGTGAGGACAATCTCTGAGCAATGCTTTAAACCTCTTCCATTCCTGATATAAACCTTCTCCAAGTTCTTCCTGAAGGGCATGATTTCCCTCATGAGCCTCACTATCTTGCCAAATGGAAAGAACTTCATCAAAAAAAATCTCGCTAAATCATCCCAGGAGATGATATAATTTGTCAGTTCTGCCTGCAACCACTTCTTGGCATCCCCAAGTAGAAAGAATGGGAACACTGTCAACCTCAATAATCAGCAGTGACCCTGGTGGTCACATAAGTATCCGTAATCTCCAAGAAGATTGGATGTATCATTGAGGATCCTCATGTGGCAAACCAGTGAACTGCCCGCTGGAGTGAAGTAGCTGGATCATAACATATTTTAGCTCAAAATACCCCTCGATGGTAGATTTGACAATGCTCGAAGTGACATTACCTACAAGGGGTACTACCTCCTCTTGAAATGTCGTTGGTTGTGCGTTAGTTGTCATAACTTCAGGTACCACAATAGTAACTTGTCGATTTGAACGAAAATTAACTTCCCTCTGGTGGAAAAACAGTTCAGGCTCAGGGTTGAAGTCCTCATGATTGTTTTGATTAACAGTCTTCACATTCGAATGTAATACCTATGTCAATAACAACTAACAAGACGTTAATACTTGGATAACTAAAATAATAATAGATTATTCTAATAAAACCGTTAATTTTTAAGTCTCAGGCAACGACGCCAAAAAGTTGTTGCTCCCAAATGCACACACAAGTATACATGGTCGCCAAGTAATATATTGATTTATAAAAGTCGTATATCGTATCCACAAAAACTTATGATCAACGATATAAAATAATTCACTATCAATACTAGTTATGCAAATATGAAAGAGGATGTTTATTTTATAACTAATGCAAAAAGTAAATAACTAATTATTTTATTCTAATAGTTTGCTACGAACATTTATTTAAGACTTGAATTTATCACAGAGAGATGAGTATTCTAGGGTCGTGGTTGGCTCACCAATTATGTTGCGTCATTCAAGAACTAACCCTAGCAATTTTATTCACTATTGCTAATTAACTGAATTATTAATCGTGTAGCATTCTCCCGAACTACTACTCGCCAATTCAAAACAGTTCTCCGCGTATATTCCTATGAAATTGACATGTTAAGAATGCAATTCGTCCACAATATTAAATTGAAAGCGGTGTATATGTATATTCCTATCCTAGCCACTAATCCTAACACTACTTTAGGGATAATCAGATCACACTCTCCTTACTTCTTCTAATCTAATAACGTCTTTCTCAAGCCCGTTTATTAAATAATAAATAGAACTCGACTGTTGCACAAGCAATCAAGAAATTAAGAACATAAGTTAAGAAACAATAGTATATGAATATACTACTAAGATTAAATTACTTATCAAACGTCAACAATCATGACTACACAACAATCCCAAAAGTTAGAGAATTTAGCCACTCGTGATTCTATCAAGAACACAAGAATTCATCCTTAAACTAGAGTTTAATGAAGAAAAGAAAATAAGAATTCAAGATGAAAAAAGTGACAGGCTTACAAGTCTCCACAAATATTCCAGCGTAACCATAAAAAATGTCCAAAAGGTCTATTTATAATCTAGGTTAAAAGCTAAAATAAGGAAACCAAATCCCAACAAAATTAGAAAAATCATTTGTACTTCGTGCGATGCACCCGCGACACACATGCATTGTGAGTGTCTGCAGATTTCAAATGTTCAACTTCAGGAGAGGCCTTCTGCTCGCCCTGTGCGTGCGACACAGGTGCAACACACATGGTGTTCAGAGAGTTGTTTCTCATGTCCTGTGCATGTGACGCAAGTGCATCGCACTCCTTCAGTGATCAATTTTCCCACTAAGTTTTGCGCGATCTCTCCATCGTCTTGCCCACGTACAATTGCCTCCTAAATCCACCAAAATTGCTCAATTTCAATTCATTTGTTCTCGTTGTACCTAAATACACAAAATACACCAACATAAGCTCAAATACAACAATTTCACTATAAAGTATGCGATTAAAGCACTAAGACTAGAGGTAAAGTGACGCTAAATATTAGATATTTGTGCCAAATATCAACCACCCTACGAGATCATCTTTCCAATATTTCTGAACCCACATTTTCGCCATTCATAAACTTTGGCTAGGTATTTTCTAATTTTTACGGCAAAATTAACTGATTTTCATAGATTAAAGTTTAATTTCTAGATAAAATAAAATGGAGAGAAGCTTTCATTTCCAGATAAAAAAATTAAATTCGAAAAGCTTTTAGCATTCAACTGGTGGATTTTTATCTGGTTGGGCGGAGTTTAATGGTGATTCAAAGGGGTGAGCAAAACTGTGTATACACTGTATAACAACTGTATACAATGTATAACATTTTATACACTGTATAATAAATGCATTTACACCGTTTATAAAATTTCTATACAATGTATCACCATTTATACAATTTTTATACATTATTTATGTGATGTATCACAATGTATAATACATTATATATCTCATGCATAACGTTTTTCAGATTTGGATTTTGTAATATGTATAATAAATGCATTTACACCACCATTTATACAATGTTTATACACTAATTATACAATGTATAACACTGTATAATACAAAGTATATCTCATGCATAATGTTTTTTAGCTTTGGATTTTGTAGTGTATTTTGAGTTAACAGTTGGACTAAGTTTTTCAATCTTTTTTATAAGTACAGTAAAATCAGTTAATAAAAAATATAAACTTCGTAATAGAATTTTGGTAAGATATAATTTTCACTCTACTAAAAAAATTTCAAATAATTTCCTCTTCTTAATTGAAATTTTATGACAATGACTTCACCCTTTAGTTCAATGCAAATTTGGTCAAGTTTAGAATAGGCGAATCCAGTTCCAACTCAACAGAATGGTCGATTACATGTCAGCGATATCATGACCTCTAGTTTAGCAAGAAACATCAAATTGAACTTACAATTACATGATCAAACATCTAGCTAGAGCTCATTGCCAATGGTTGAGGGGGGGATTCTTGATCACAGGGGTTCTATTTATCAAGACTTCCCTTTACTTGTATACATTTGTTCCACTAACAAAATAAGCATCAACCTTCCTTTTTGGTGTTATGTTAATTAGAAGTTGTGTTTCAAGAACAAGTGTTCATGAGGAGAAGCTGGTCCAATTTCTTCTTCCAAACTTCTCAACCCGTCAGTGGCATTTCCACAGTTCCTAGTTTCTAAATTCTTTGCTTCAACATCTGCATCGGATACTGAAGACTTTCTCCGCTGAGATGATGCAACACTTGGGAAAGTAATCCAGGAAGGAGCTCTGAATTCAACGAGCCTCTGATCCTCAGTTTCTGCAACATCAGTTGTTTCTGAGGTTGACCGATTTGATGAGGACTTCTTGTGCAATCTGCTGCTCCCTAGAACAACCTCTGTTGGCAAGATAGGTTGGTCATTGCTTGGACTACCCATCAATTGAGCAAGAGCTCGCTCTAAAGCTGTCGTTACTTTGTCCATTGATGGCCTCTCCTTCCCTCTCATCCTCACGCATTTGCTGGCTATATTAGCAATACTTCTAAGAGCTTCAACATCGCAAGGTTGTTTCAAGACTGGATCCAGTATTGCTTCTATATCACCAGCTTTGATTAATGGGACTGCCCACTCCACTATGTTCCCTTCATCGTATTGCATGTCAATGGCTTTCCGACCACTGAGAATTTCCAAAAGCAAAACACCAAAGCTATAGACGTCAGATTTGGTCGTAAGATAATGTAGTCTGTAGTACTCAGGATCAAGGTAACCAAGCGTTCCTGCTGGTAACTCAGCTAATGCGGAACTGCTATTAGCAGGTCCAAGCAAGGAAAGCCCAAAATCAGCCACTCGAGCATTGTGTTCTTCGTCTATAAGGATGTTTGAGGACTTGATGTCTCTGTGAATCACAGGTGGACATGCATAACCATGCAAATATTCGATTCCCCGAGCAGCTTGGACTGCAATGGTTACCCTTCTTATCCAATCAAATTGGGTTTTGTTTTTCCCGTGTAGATGTTGATGCAACGAGCCATTAGCCATGTACTCATATACTAGCAGTCTCTCTCCACCTTCTTCACAATAACCTAGCAAATTGAGCAAATGAGCATGATTTAACCTGGACAGCAAGTCTAGCTCAGTGTGGAACTCCTTTGAATTCTTCTTCATGTCAGATGACATTATAGCCCTCTTGACAGCAACCACAGTACCATCCTTCAAAACCCCCTTGAACACACACGAAAAGCTACCCTTTCCAACTTGAGATTCTTCTTTGAATCCCTCAGTTGCTCTCTCAAGATCTTCATAACTAAACATCTGAGCTCTCCTTATCTTAAGATCATCCAAATCAGCCCTATCTTTAGCAATTTCCTTCGCATTTCCAATATTCTTCCTAGGACTACGACCACCTTTCCCTGAACATCTACAGTTCCTTAATTTGTACCGAACATATACGATCGAAGTCAGAGATACAACACTCACCAAGAATACTGCAAATGCAACCTCAGCAACAATTACTGGTAACTGGGGTGACCAAAATTTCGCATTCTTCTTTTCAGAAATAGCACTGGAACAGTTGGAAAAGCAGTCAACAGAGGTACAACTTGAACAATTATACGTGCACTGTCTGTTGGTAGATGAAGTGCATTCAACCTGTTGATACATTTCAGCAGGGCAGCCACTGGTGCAGGGAAGGCAAATGCGAGAATCGGGAGAATCGCAAGTTGCACTTCCATGGTTAAACTCATAGAAGCCAGATGCACATGGTCTAGGCTTACAGACTCCAGGAGAAACAGCCAATGGTAGAGATGAAGGAAAGCCATAGCCCCAACAAACAGGCAAGAGTGAAATTTCCGCCAGGATTCCACAAGTGAAGTAATCACCAGCTGCTATCTCATAAAGCCTAACTCCACTAGGAGGTGGTGTGCTTTTGTCAACACTGTAACCCCAGCAAACGACACCACGGTCGTAGATCTTAATCCCACAAGTATGAAACTTACCACCAACAACGGATAGAAATGGATCGCTAGGGGCCACCAATTTGACATTAGGTTGAGCAGAATGAGCAACAGAGAATTCTTGTTCAAGGTTCAAGCTCCTTCCCCAGCAATGCACTTGAGATTTCACCCCCTCTAGGATCCCACATACATGATAACCCCCAGCTGCAATCTTGAGAAATCTCAAATCTTTTGGTGCTAGACTAATAACCTGGCTGCTAGTCTCATCACCCCAACAGAGAACACTTTTGTTGACGGAAAACAAAGCACAATTGAACTCAGAACCAGCTGAAATAGACTGGATCTGACCCTCAAACTCATTGTTTCTTGTCATATTATAACCCCAGCAGTCGACGAGCGAAGTGTTCCTATGCTTCCCCGTTAAGGGTTGCCTTAGTGCACACAAATGATTTTCACCTGCAGAGATTTCCAAGTATTGGGAGCCTTTAATCATGGGCTGAGGTACTCCCATTTGGACAAAATTGCTTCTTCCCCAACAATAAGGCTGGTAGGAGTCCATAAGAAGTCCACAGACAAAACCATTTCCAGCAGTGAGACCAATAAAAGGGAAATGAGCTGGAGTTGAATAGATTATAGCAGAACTAGAGCCATAACAGCTCACCAGATGTGATCCATCTGACTTCAACCCACAGAAAACAGAACCATATTCACCATAAGAAATGGCAATCGAAGACATTGATCCTAACCCTGATACTTTTGAAAAAACCACAAGGAGCACAAAAGCTTTTACAAGATATCTACATTTCCACATTACGAGACACCACTTAAAACTACCCATTACGATAAAAAGTTAACTAACTAAGCCAGTACGGTTAAACCCAAGTACACAAACAAAAAGTCAATGCTTTTACCTTTTTCCTTTTGTCAGAACCAAAACACCACTCCATAGTTTCCTGAGTTGATTTATGAAAACACAGAAAATAAAAGAAGCTAGAAAAATGGTTCAAACATACCATGGCTAGGATCAGAAGTTTCCTCCCAAAACCTAGTCTCAAACTATTATAATACCCTCCCTGCAACTTGGCTGTCCTTTGTCAATACTCTGGCTTCTTGCATATTTCAGTTCAAGAAAATGATATTTTTGAGCCCTTATGGGTGGTTAGAGAGTGATGGTGTTAGCTAGGCATTAAGAATGAATTGGTGATGAATATTGGTGAAGAGCAAATGAGAAAGAGAGAGAAAGAGAGAGAAAGAGTAGGCATTAAATGCTACAGCTTCTCAAAGTAAGCGCAGTGTAGGTAAAAGCATTTAATGCTACAGTTATTGCAAAGTTGATATTTCAATCCCTGGATACCTGCACACATGTCCATAATCTCTCCCCTCCCTTACCTTCTGCATTTCATTTCATGCAAATAATAAGACTAGAACGATAACACGAGAGGATAGAGTATACAAAAACCTTACCTTTATCATAGATCGACTGTTTTCGAGAGATCCTCGGCTAAAGACAAAGCATAAGCAAAAATAAAACGAGAAAATAAGTCATGCTAGCGCATTCTGAAAAAGAAGCAGTAACTAATGCATGTACATAAGATAAATAAAGTATATTAAAGAACATATAACAGTAGAAATCAAAACGTTACTATAAAGTACTAATGTGTCTACTAGTATAATAGTCTAAGTGGCCTACAATAATAACATTACAACTACCAGTTTGTAAACGTAAGTAGAGATACGCTCGACTACCTACTACCCTTCTATCCTAATTCGTGTCCTTCACAACCCCCTATCTCAGGTCATATCCACAGTAAGTTGCACCTGTGATATATCCCGTCTAATCACCTCACCCCAATACTTCTTCGGTCTACCTCTACCCCTCCTGAACCCGTCCATAGCCAACCTCTCACACCTCCGTATTAGGGAATTTGTGTCTCTCCTCTTCACATGCCCGAACCATCTCAACCCCGCTTCCCGCATCTTATCCTCCACCGAGGCCACTCCCACTTTGTATCAGATATCATAATTTCTAATCATATCCCTCTTTGTATGCCCACACATCCATCTCGGCATCCTTATCTCCGTGACTTTTATCTTTTGGATGTGTGAAGTCTTGAATGACCAACACTCCGCCCCATATAACATAGTCAGTCTAACCACCACCCTATAGAACTTACCTTTAAGTTTGGGTGACACATTTTTATCGCACGAGACTCCAGATGCAAGCCTCCATTTCATCCACCCTACCCCAATACGTTGTGTGACATCGTCACCATTTCTTTATTTCCTTGAATAATAGACCCGGGGTACTTGAAACTTCATTTCTTCAGAATGACCTGAGTATCAAGCCTCACCTCCACGTCTGTCTTAAGGTCGCAATAAATCAGTAGGAGTATCTTTAGTAGGCCGTGGTTGCAATTATGTTTGTAGTTGAACATTGTAATGTGTGGATTGATTTGAGACATTTGTGCGTATGGACTATTTTAGGTGTTCTTGAAATCCATACAACTGGATATTAATGAGATGACCTAAATATGTTGTTTTTGTTGTTATTATGGTTGTTGATTGGTGGTATTTTGAATTGGGAGGAAGTAAATGCCGTAGGGATGTGCTGCCCAAATTTCTAAAATAAGCTACTAGCTTTGAAATGTGTTTTAAGCTCTTCCGTATCTTAACCATAGTTTAATGTCTTAATGTAGGTTGAAGTGCTTCAGGCAGAATATATATACATATATATTGAGTCAATGATTAAATGTCAAAGGTATGTAAAGGCTATTCCCTTATTTTGGCATGACTGTAGTTTCCAAAAAGAGTTTTCAGAAATGTTATGACCCAAATCACTAATCATGTGGGCACCTTCCCTTTTCCCACTTAGTAGGCGAACCCGTCTCTTACAAATTCTTCCAACAATATAAATAAATAATAAGAACAATAAAAGCCTAAAAACATAGATATATGACAATGCGAAATACAACAACTATCCATGAGATGTAGTCTGAATAGTACAAGAGCTTCTAAGGATATAATTGGAATAAAAGTTACCACCACAACCTGAATACAACTTCTGTTTAGAATGAGAAATAAACATAAAAGTCTGGATAAACTTCATGAGATCCTTCAAGGCTAATCAAACTCTTTCTGCCAAAAACAAGGGACCTACTTCTCATCCTAGGAGTTAGCAGGTATGAAAGAGTCCCCTCTCTGTCTATCTCTCCGAGTTTCTACTACTAAGTAGCACTTCTGCTATTCAATCATAGAATCAATTCCGATCAAGCTACCTCGCTCATGAACCTGTAATAACTCTACATCCAAAAAGGGTGTAGCAAGAGTAGTATCAGTATAAATACTATGTACTGGTAGGTATCATGGACCAACAACAGTTAGATAACATATATAAAGGAAGAAACTGAATAGTAGACATGTTCGCAATCAAATACAAACAGTATCACAGTTCAAGAGTAAACAATCCAAGTATAGAGTATCTAGTTAGAATCTAAGAAATACGAGAATGAAGTAATCACTAAACACATCCATGTAAGGCTTGAAGTAATGTGAACCATACTAGGTCTCAGTAGCCTACAATCATAGCCTAGGAGGAACCTCTAATCATCAAATCCATCATATGTCTAAGTAAAAGATTAACAAGCAAACAACATCTTAATGAATCAACAATCACGGAATCAAGGCTGTGTTGGTTCGATTTTATAAATGCTCACGCAAGTGCACGTATCGTTCACAAGTAGTATAGTCTGTAAGACCGAATATCGTCCACGGAGACTGGTTATCAAGTACCAAACTTCTAAACTTTGGTTTCTATTTGGCAATCGGTAAATTATTTGATTTTATAACTACGAACTATAATTAAAGTAAAGTGCAGGACTTTAAACTAAGGTTGATAATGCTATGGGTTTGTAACAGTTATGAAGGGAATATGGCTTCCAATCTCCTCAACTATCCACTCTTTCACTTGTTAATGCAATGCTAATGAGTCTTCTTCTTATTAAGCTAGCAGGTTAACTAATTTGTCATCATTCCAGTTAGGATATACGAGAGCTCAATCTTGTACAAAAACCTTTTATATTCATATGATAGGTTTTACCACACAAGAGGATTAAGAACAGTAACCTTAAATACTACAAAAATATCGGGGTACTTTTGTCCACGATTTTAACCTATGTCTAAACAATTACAACATATTCAAATCTCTCCTCTCGGTTCTTGATTCGAAATCATATAAGTAATGATAACTAGTAGCTAATTAATTATCAAACAATCAAAGCAATATTGAATAAATCTTAATAAAGGTGAAGAAGAAATCAATAACTAATGCATTAACTATATAAAAGATCTCCAAGAAGATTTGACAGAAACCCTACTAAAGTAATTAGCTCCTAAACATTGTCATGTCAAGAACTAAATTATAATTCAACATAACTGAAATAAACTAAAGGAAAAGAAAAGAAATACTGTGAACTAAAGTCTCCAATTGTGGCCTACAATCTGCCCTGAGTTGTGTTGTTTGATAGAATGTTCCCCTTCTCCCACTAAACTAATCCCTAGGGCTTAAGTATGTTGCAAATTTCGTCCCCTATGGACCCTTCTACTCTTGGCCAATTCTAACTCGGATCTGGAAATTCGCGTCTCATCACCGCGGTCCTGCAGGTTGGCACCGCAGTGCCGAAAGTCCTGCAGCCTCTCAGTAAATATGGCACCGCGATTCTGCTGCTGGGCACCGCGGTGCTGTTTTGCCTTCGTCCGAATAATCAATTTTCAACATTTTTATGCCTCGGGACCTCCTTTTATGCTCACTTTTTGCTCCTTTTCACCATTTTGCCTTTTTGAACCGATGTGACTCAATAGAAAGAAAAACAACTCTAATACTATACTAAACACAATAAAAACAAGTAAAATACTAACTAACAATGACTCAAAAAGCGTTTACAAAATACGCCTAACAAACCCCCAAACTTAAACTTTGCTCACCCTCGAGTAAATCAGAAAATAAAAACAAAGAAATAAAATCGAAAAGACTCAAAGACTCAAATCAAGCAGCTGCATAAGGTTACTTAGAAACACATGAACGTCAGTGAGATAATATGTTGAAACATATGTAGCATGAATATAGCAATCTAGAATTTCAAGCCAGATATTTCGCAAATTCATTTCAATCACACTCAATGGAAATATGAACACTAACCTATGCATGTCAATTTTATTTAGTTCTATGAGCCTGTTTACTTGTTATTCTCCACTAATCATAGACATAAATTCTAGAGATCTTCAGGACTTTTCAGGATTGTAATGTAGGCTTAGGAAGGGGTAGGTAAACGTAGGCATTTAGACTCAATTTACGTACCATAAGCGTTTTTCTCATTCAACAATTTAGTCCTTTTTGGTATTCTTTTTCAGTTCATACCTATCACCCCCCTTTTCTCTTTTTAAGAGTGTGAAACACATTCACATAGACACCCCAAACTTAAGCTTTTGCATTATTTTTTATTGGGGTGCATCAATTTTTTTCATTCTCTTTTGGTATTTTTTTCACTCTTTTTCATCCCAATTTTCAATTACTGCTTATGGCACAAGGGAATCATAGAGTGTCAAAGAAATAACTTATTCTAGGCTCAAAGGGGCTGACTAGAGATACAATTTACTGCAAGGTAGGTAATGAAAGGTAAGAAGGGCTAACAAAGAAATGCATGAGTCATCTCCCTAAATATGTACGTCATAACTATTTCGCCTCAAATAATAAGCAAGCAGATTGCATAGATATTTTTCAATTGACAAAGCATAAGTTAAGCACAAATATCCCAAATAATCAGATTTTCATAAATTTTAGGCATATCTAACTTGAGCACACATATTTTTGCTTCTAATTCCATTACATTATCCCACTTAATTCACTAGACATTTTCAGCAACTACAACATGCATGATCATAAAAAAAAAATTGACTCATATAGACACAATAAAAGACATAAAAAACTCAATCATAAAAAGACTCAAAAACATAAGTACCCCCAAAACTTAAACGACACATTGTCTCAAATGTGTAACGACTCAAAAACTAAAAAGGGATGACTTACAGACAATAGCGGTTCAAAATGATGGTGGTGGCGGGATATCGTGATTGACCATCGGTCGAACTCGTGCTCAAATCATCTACGCTACCGCTCAGTCACGATGCTCTTGCATCATCTGTTGCTGATTTAAGAGCATTTGTTCATGGTTTCGCAACATCTGTTGTTGGTTTAAGAGCAGTTGCTCCATCATTGGAAATGGAGGTTCCAAGGACAGGGGAGCCTGGTGGTTGCTTTCTCCTGCTTCATGTTGTGTGGCTGCCTCAGGCTCTTCTTCGTCCATGGCCATCGCTCGCCGCTTCCCGCCCTCTTCTTGCCTGCAGTCCGGGGTGGGTCAAGGAAAGAGTGCAGATAAGGGAAATGAGTGACCTATGTCCCAATCCGCCAGTAGTAACCAGCCTGCTAATCTCCCCTATGCTCTGCACTATTTCTCTCCCCACATCGATTGTCATGCCCATCATGATGCCATAAATGAGCTTGATTCTGTCTGCCGGCACATTGGTAAAATAAGTTGACGGAATTAAGCGAGCACTTACGAAATATAGCCATCCTCTGGCCATTCTGTTAAATTGGCACCGGGCAAGTCTCCTAGACCCATTACGAGAAATGTTGAACTCGGCGCCTGGGTAGCATAAAACTACTGCAACTGTGTTCCACATGATGTGGTTGACATCTCTCGACCAACTTCTGAAATGTTGTGGGTTATAACCTTGGTCCTCACTATCATAGGTCCTCAGTATCGCATTCACTGCTTCAGAACTTACGGGCACATAACGCCCTCTAACAAAGCATCTCCCATCCTCTTGCTCGGGATAATTCGTATTGAATTCCCTCACAAGGCTAGTATTCTGAAGTGGAATCCTTCTCCAACCATTCGCCTCAATCATAGCCCTAATGGGCTCGTAGTCATCATTATCATCAAATGACGTGGTCTGGTAGTCCATGCCTCTTTCCGGTATCAATGCTCTAGTGTTTATTTTGTTATATCGATCTTCCGTCTGTTTGTTGGTAAATCGAGTAACATCATATTCTGGAGCTGATGAAGATGGGGAGGCTCTGGCGGTTCGTTTTCTAGAGGTCATTATGAGAGATGTTGGAAAATTTCAGTAGCGTTTCCTTTATTTCCTTGAGGTTTTCCAACAACTCTCACTCCACACAACAACAATAACCAAACAAAATTAATTCCACACAACAATAACCAAATAAAATCAACTCTACATAGACACCCAAAAACACAACCAACACAACACACAACACAACCCGTATAACCCCCAAACTTGCAAGCTACTCTCCCTACTAGCCTTGAAATTGCAAGAACAATGATGAAGATTACCTTTTTGAAGAGTTGTTCTTCACCAATTTCTTGACCCAAATAGAAGGAGTGATGATTGTGTAAGATGAGAGGGGTTTTAATGGGGTGGTGTGTAGGGATTGTTGGAAGAATTTAGGGAAGTTTGTGGATATTTTTGTGTGAGGGGGAGAGGATTTTTGGAACTTTTAGAGAGAGGAAGGGTTTGTGTTATGTGAGAAGGGAATTGGGGTTTTAGGGCTTTTAATTCTGAAATCCCGTTCTGACACCGCGGTCCTGCACGACGACACCGCGGTGCCTAAAGTACTGTGGCCCCTCTGAACATTCGGCACCGCGGTCCTGCATAAGGACACCGTGGTGCCGACCCAATTTTTCATTTTCCACCCTTTTCTTCCTGATCATTCCGACTCCCGCACCTGTCATCACATCATAACAAAAAAAAACCACAAGTGAGACTGTTCAATTGAAAATAAAATAATTAAAACAAGAATTAAAATAACATAAGTAAACCAATGGGTTGCCTCCCAACAAGCGCTGTCTTTAACATCTTTTAGCCGGATGCAGTTCACTTACTAGATCACAGGGGTAGAGTGTCCCCTCCACATAACCATCTCAACACCAATCGCTTCCTCTTCCTCCTTTTTTTTTCACAGTGTTATTTTTAGAAGCATTTACCATCTCGGCATCTTTCACTATTTCCTTGACCTTACTCACAGGTTCTATGCTTTACTTTAATGGTATCCCACGAGCATCAGTACTCGTGAGGCTTTTCTCAAGAACAACCTTGTCAACTATCCCAATAACATAACATCTCTCATTGACTTGTGGTTCAGTGGGTGGTCTGAAAACTTTGAAGGTCATCTCTGGCTCAGGTGGTGGCTGTAACACTTTGAATGTCATTTCTTCATCTTGAACTAAGAGCTTCAACTCCCCCTTCTCAATATCAATAAATGCCTTTCCTGTGGCTAGAAATGGTTTTCCAAGAATGATGGGCATATTTTCATCTTCCTCCATATCAAGAATGAGGAAATCAGTAGGAAAGATAAATCTGCCCACTTTCACTAACACATCTTCAATTATACCTCTGGGATGTACGACTGAGCGATCAACTAGCTGCAAGTTGATTGTAGTTGGCTTCGCTTCCCCCAAACCAAGTCTTTTAAACACAGAGAGGAGCATTAAGTTGATACTGGCCCCTAAGTCACACAAAGCCCTCTTATATGTAACCTTACCTATAGTGCAAGGTAAGGTGAAACTCCCTGAATCTTTCAACTTAGGGGGCAGTTTCTTCTGCAAGATAGCACTGCACTCATCTATCAACGCTATTGTCTCATAGTCTGTCAGCTTCCTCTTCTTAAACAGGATGTCTTTCATGAATCTTACATAAGCTGACATTTGCTCTAAAGCTTCAATGAACGGGAGATTGATATGAAGCTTTTTTAAGATCTCTAAAAACTTAGAAAACTCATTGTCTAAGGACTTCTTCTGCAATCTTTAAGGATAAAGGATTCTGTCTACATATTCCCTCATGACTATCGGTAGAGCCTTCTCTATAATAGGGCAGTCCTTAATAACCCCCCTTATTTTCTACCTCAGATGTCTTCTCCACCACTGGTTGGGATTTAATCTGCTCTAACTGCTTCCCACTTCTCAAACTTACTGCTTGGCATTGCTCTCCTGGATTCATCACTATATTACTGGGGAGAGCCCCATGAGGTTTGTCATTTAACTTCTCTGTCAACTGCCCCATCTGAGTTTTCAAGTTCCTAATAGAGGATCTCGTTTCTGTCATGAACTGGGTCTGAGAGTCGGTCATTTGTGCTTGGGAGTTGGCCAAGGTTGAAAGTGAGGACTTAGTTTCTGCCATAAATGACATTGTCTCTGTTATGAATTGTGCTTGGGAGTTTGCCAAGGTCAACCGTGCTATTTTCAACTCATCTGACTTCTCATGTGGGGCTGGTGGGCTGAACTGCAGTGAAGAAGATGCTTGAGGTAAGGGTTGTTGTGGATTACTCTGTTGATACTGCCCCTGAAACTGAGGCTGCTGCCCTTGATCATTCCCCCATAAAAAATCTGGGTGATTTTTCCTCCTCTGGTTATATGCGTTAGTGTGTGCATTGTTGTATGATCTCTGAAAATTTCCCACAGCCTGACATTGAGCCTGCTCCATTGGGATGTGGTTGGGATCAGTTGTTGGACATCTATCGAAGGTGTGTGGATCCCCACAAATCTCACAAACTGCTTGTATCTGGATCGCCTTTATGGATATGGTATTCTACTAGAGCTGCTTAGTCAAGAGAACGACTTGTGCTTTCAGTGCAGCGATGACATCTAGCTCATGAACCCCAACTGCTTTTCTGCCACCTATTCCTCTATCATCTGGCAAGTGATTATTCGTGGCAATGTCTTCCAACAAGTCATGGGCTTCATGTGCTGTTCTTTTCATGAAAGTGCCACCAACAGCCGCATCAATTATTGTTCTAGTAGTCCCACTTAGACCATTATAGAAGATGTGCACCAAGTTTCACTGCTCAAGGCCATGATGTGGACACTTCCTCTGCAAATCCTTGAACCTCTCCCAAGCATCATACAATGACTCTCCATCCATTTGATAAAAATTGTTCAATTCTCCACTTAGCCTTGCTGCATTCGTTGGTGGAAAGAGTTTTTCAAGAAATTTCTGGGCTAGGTCCTGCCATGTGAAGACGGATGTTAGGTGTATTTTGTATACGCCTTTTGAGTCATTTTTAGTTAGTATTTTACTCATTTTGTTGTGTTTAGTATAGTATTAGGTTTGTTTTTATTTCTTTTGAGTCACAGCGGTTCTAAAGGACAAAATGGCGAAAAGGAGCGAGAATTGGGCAGAAAAGGTGCTCCCGAGGCAAAAAGGACAAAAATTGGCACATCAGGATGATGGATTTTCAACCCGCGATGCGATAAGCGAACCGTAGTGCCATATTTCTTTGAGAAGGTGCGGGAGTTTGGCACTTGATCGCAGATTATCACGAGAATAGCGATCTTAGGTGCGGAAAATCTCACTTCCGAAGAAGAATTGGCTAAGGGTAGATTGGTCCATAGGGATATGCCAAAAATTCATGAAAATTTGATTAAGTTAGATATGCCAAAAATTCATGAAAATTCATGAAAATTTGATTAAGTTAGATATGCCAAAAATTCATGAAAATTTGATTATTTGGAATATTTGGTGCTTAGCCTATGTGATGTGAATTGAAAAATGTCTGTGAAGTCTGCTTACTTGTTATTTGAGGCGAAATAGTTAAGATGTACATGTTAGAGAGATGATTCAAGCATTTCTTTGTTAGCCTTTCTTACCATTAATTTCCTACCTTGCAATAAATTGTATCCCTAGTCAGCCCCTTTGAGCCTAAAATAAGTGGTTTTCTTTGACACCCCATGCTTCCCTCGTGTTCCATAAGTGGTAATTGAAAAATTGGGATGAAAAAGAGAAAAAGGAATACAAAAAGAGAGTGAAAAAGGGCAAAATGGCGAAAAAGAGCGAGAATTGGGCAGAAAAGGTGCTCCCGAGGCAAAAAGGACAAAAATTGGCACATCAGGATGATGGATTTTCAGCACCGCAGTGCCAATAAGCAGAACCGTAGTGCCATATTTGCTGAGAAGGTGCAGGAGTTTCGGCACTTGATCTTGAATTATCGCGAATAGCGATCTTGGTGCGGAAAATCTCACTTCCGAAGAAGAATTGGCTAAGGGTAGATTGGTCCATAGGGATATGCCAAAAATTCATGAAAATTTGATTAAGTTAGATATGCCAAAAATTCATGAAAATTCATGAAAATTTGATTAAGTTAGATATGCCAAAAATTCATGAAAATTTGATTATTTGGAATATTTGGTGCTTGCTTTATGTGATGTGAATTGAAAAATGTCCGTGAAGTCCGCTACTTGTTATTTGAGGCGAAATAGTTAAGATGTACATGTTAGAGAGATGATTCAAGCATTTCTTTGTTAGCCTTTCTTACCATTAATTTCCTACCTTGCAATAAATTGTATCCCTAGTCAGCCCCTTTGAGCCTAAAATAAGTGGTTTTCTTTGACACCCCATGCTTCCCTCGTGTTCCATAAGTGGTAATTGAAAAATTGGGATGAAAAAGATAAAAAGGAATACAAAAAGAGAGTGAAAAAGTGATGCACCCCAATGAAAACAAATGTAAAAACTTAAGTTTGGGGGTGCCTATGTGAATTGTTTCATGCTCTCAAAAAGAGAAAGAGGGATATAGGTATGAACTAAAAAGAATAACAAAAAGAATGACAAAATGGTTGAGTAAGAAAAATGCTTATGGTACATAAATTGAGCCTAAATACCTAATTTTATCTATCCCTGTCTAAGCTTACATTACAACCCTGAAAAGACCTGATGATCTCTAGAATGTACGTCTATGATTAGTGGGAGAATAACAAGTAAACAGACCCATAGAACTAAATGAAATTGACATGCATAGGTTAGGTATTCATGCTTCCATTACTTATGATTGAAATGAATTTGCGAAATATCTGACTTGAAATTCTAGATTGCTAAATTCATGCTATATCTGTTCCTACATATTATCCCAACTGACATTCATGTGTTTCTAAGTACTTGTGTAGCTGCTTGATTTGAGTCTTTGAGTTTTGTTTTTGTGTCTTTGTTTTGTTTTGATCTTTTCTCGAGGGCGATCAAAGGTTAATTTTGGGGGTGTTTGTTAGGCGTATTTTGTATAAGCCTTTTGAGTCATTTTTAGTTAGTATTTTACTCATTTTTGTTGTTTTAGTATAGTTTTATGTTTGTTTTTCTTTCTTTTGAGTCACAGTGGTTCCAAAAGGCAAAATGACGAAAATGAGTGAGAATTGGGCAGAAAAAGTGCCCCCGAGGCAAAAAGGACGAAAGTTGGCACATCAGGAGGAAGGATTTTCAGCACCGCAGTGCCAATTGGCAGAACCACAGTGTCATATTTGCTGAGAAGGTGCAGGAGTTTCGGTACCTCGGTGCCGTTATGCAGAACCGCGGTGCCGGTGCGGAAAATCTCAGTTCCGAAGAAGAATTGGCTAAGGGCAGATTGGTCCATAGGGCACGAAATTTGGAACATATTTAAGCCCTAGGGATTGATGCTATGGGAAGTTGGTCATTCTACAACATAGCACAACACAAGACAACAAAAGACGCTACAATTGGAGACTTAGTTCGCAGTAATTTCTTTTCTTTCGTTTTTAAGTCAGTTTATGTATGGATTTTGTATTAGTTCTTAGCGTGACTATGACTAGCAGCTAAAACACTTTATTAGGGCTTTCCTTATGAATCGCTTGAAACTTCTATTCATGAATTAATGCAGTGGTTTGATTTCTTCTTCACTTGATTAAGATTTAGTCAATAATTGGTATGAATACTTGATAATTAATTGATCACTAATTATCATAATATATATGATTTCGAATCAAGAACCGAGAGGAGAGATTTGAATATGTTGTAATTGACTAGACATAGGTTAAAATCGCGGACGAAAGTACCCCGATACTTGTGTAGCATTATAGGTTACTGTTCTTAATCCTCCTATGTGGTAAATTCTATCATAGAAATATAGAAGGGTTCTGCACTGGGGTTGAGTGATTATATATCCTAACCGGAATGTAAGACAGTTTAGTTAAACGCTATCTTAACGTAGAAGAAGAAGTCATTCTAGTTGCATTAATGATTGAATATAGTGGATAGTCGAGGATTTTGGAAGCCCTAATTCATTCATAACTAATTACAACTTAAATAGTTCAGTAATTCTTGCAATTATTCTAGTAGTTAAACAAAAACCCAACTCAAATATCGATTGCCAAATAGATAACATAAAATAGATGAACTGTAATTAGAAACCAATCTCTGAGGACGATATTCGGTCTTATCAGACTATATTACTTGTCAACGATGCGTACTGTTGCGTGAGCGTTCGAAATATCGCTAACAAGTTTTTGGCGACGTTGTCGGGGACTGACGTACATCTAATATCGAACCATCTATTTTACTTTCTAATTTGGCCTTATTTTTATTTTTACTATTAGAACCCCGTTGCCTTGATTTTGTTTGTTGATTTTGGTCTATTTCAGGAATCTAGTGTATGCGAAGAAGGAGAGGAGCAGATACACTTGTTCCCTTCAACCCTGAAATCAAAAAATTATGTAAGCAAAACAGGCGTGAGAAAAGAATTGTTGATTTACTAGCCATGGAAAATCAACAGAACACAATAAATTACTGACGAGGGTTGAATAATGAGTGCGATCGCCATGGAACAAGTCCCACCACCTGCAGAAATGAGCTTGGAAGATTATGTTTTGCCCACGGTTATTGGTGCACAGACATGCATCATGCTCCCAGCAATAGGGGCGAACAACTTTGAGATCAAGCCAGCCATCCTGAGCATCGTCCAGAACACAGTACAGTTTGGGGGATTACCATCTGAAGACCACCACATGCATATTGCCAACTTTCTGGAGTTGTGTGCCACTTTCAAGTACAATGGCGTTACTGACGATGCCATTAGACTGAGGCTCTTCCCGTTCTCACTTAGGGACAAAGCCAAGAGCTGGTTGAACTCACTACCTGCCAACTCCGTCACCACCTGGAAGCAGAACACCATGTCTGTGAATGCAGTCCAAATGCCTATAAATTGTGAGATTTGTGGTGGACCACATTCCTTTGACAGATGCACAACGGTGGACCCTAATAATGTTCCAATGGAGCAGGTTCAGGCAGTTGGGAACTTTCAGCGGCCTTATAATTCCAACACATACAATCCAGGGTAGAGGAATCACCCTAACTTTTCATGGAGGAACTGTTACACCCCGTATTTACAGGACATGTTTTAAGAACGTACGTAAGAACTCATAAGTGTTAAGATTTGAGACTTGATTTTTTTTTTAGTATATTTATGGAATTGTCGGAAAACGTTTTATTGTGACGAATGGGAGGGCGACACGTGTCACCCCCCCTTATAGATGCCTTGGACGAAAATAGGCATGGCCAATATGGTCATTGACCATAGTCTTAGATGACAAAGTCTTCCATTTAATGAGCTTGAGTTTCTTGACCAAAGTCAAAGGTCCCACTTTGGTCTTGATATTTTAGAAGACTTCATCTAAACCACCCATGTGTTTTTATCATAACCCTCCAAGGTGCTTTATATTACTACTAGTAGAGAGAGGGAGTTTAACACTTAGAAAATTTTACACAAAATTTGAAGAGCACATTGGGGGTCTCGGGTTCACCTAGGGGAAAGAAGAAAGAATTTTCGTTTCTTGTCCATTTGTTTCCACACTTTAAACCAAGGTTCTTAGGTGTATTGTAAACACATCTCAATAGAAAAATCTTGGAAAAATGTTGTTTACGGGTTGTTAGTCGCGAACGAAACCTAATGGTCTTTCTAGGTTTTGTGTTGGAGTTTTGAAGGATAATAGTTGGTGTTGTTCTAAGGGTCTCAACAAGCGGATTAAAGTATCTTGGAGAGGCTCTACAAACTACTAAGGGCGACTTGGATTGGAGTTGGATTAAGAATCGTTAAGGTATAATCTTGTCTTTTAAAGGTGTTACAAGATTACATATTATTATTGTTGTTGTTAGCTTTACTTGTTGCTAGCATGAAGTTGATAGGTTGAAGTTATAAGTATTATGGATTTCTTGTAGCTAAATCCGAAATGTAATACAAGCCACTTGGAAATTGGATTACTAATTGTCGTTTTTAGAAATCGTCGCATGTTACTTACTTAAAGATTATGGTTGTTATAATCAAATGCGACTTGATATCATGTTATGCTACCAATATGGATTGAAATGGAAGTTGGATAAGAATTGGTTTTGTTGAACTCAAGGTGCCGATTTTGGACTTGTAGTTTGTATTAGTTGGTTATTCATTTGTATTGGACTACCTACATATAATTGTGAGCCATTGGGAACATTTAGTTAGTCATTTGTATTGGACTACCTTACATATAATTGTGAGCCAATTGGGGCTGTTTAGTTAGTCATTTGTATTGGACTACCTACATATAATTGTGAGCCAATTGGGGATGTTTGGTTGTTGTATTCGGCCTTGAAAAGGTGGCAAAGTTAGTAGAAACAAAGGAGGTTACGTCCGATTTTCCGTAGAATTGGTGACTTAGCACTTAGAATAATTCTACGTATGAAGTGAGAGGTTAATGGACGTATTGTGACCATTATAGGTTGAAGTACTAAGTATAGCGTATCCTACTTGGAGAGTGGAATAGCTATCAAGATTGAAGTACTTTGGAGCATTTTGCTACTTGTCGACAATCGTCGCGGTATGTGAACCTCTTCCTTCCTTTGGCATGATTCTATGTATGGAATATACTTGTGGTATCATTTCATGTTTCCTTACTCTTAGAAGTTAAGAGGTAGTTATGTGATTTACTCTATGTAGAACTTTTCCTATCTTTTGAGCATGACTAGTTGCACGTATGTAGTACGGTAGACGTACAAGACTATGACATTCTTTACTTGTTTTATGAAATGCCAAGTCGGGTGGGTTAGGAGATTAACTCACTTCTTTGAAAATAGTAAGGATGTCTTAAGTTGATTTTAAAGTTAAGGGACTTGAAGAGTTTTAAAGTATGTGATACTTGTTCCGTTTTAAACGTATAAGTCCCTTGGATAGGAAATTGTTTATGGCTAAGGTATAAAGTGAATATAACGGCTTTATGGGAAGTTAGTTATATTTGCCTTATGGAAAGATAAATGACTTGACTTTAGTGAAAAGGCAACTTGATTTTACGGCATCGCTTGCCTAAGGTTTTATAAGAAAAGAAGTCACTTGTTTTTAGAAGCCGGTAATTGTATTTCTAAAAATGTATTGTGACTTGTCTTGAAAGACGGATAGGACTTGATACTATAGTTGTTAGTATGCAGGAAGTTGTAATTGAAAAGAGTCTTTCTAAAGGAGTAGAGCGCGTGTACGTTGGGTTAAATTCGGATTCTATATGACATTATCGACCGAGAATGGTAGGCGATATACCTGAGGCGGACTATATGACATTATCGACCGAGAATGGGCGGGCGGTATACCTATCTGAGCGCACTATATGACATTATCGACCGAGAATGGGCGGGCGATACCTATCTGACGCGGTATATGACATTATCGACCGAGAATGGGCGGCGGTATACTATCTGAGGCGGTATATGACATTATCGACCGAGAATGGGCGGGCGATATACTATCTGGGCGAACTATATGACATTATCGACCGAGAATGGGCAGGCGATATACCTATCTGAGCGCACTATATGACATTATCGACCGAGAATGGGGCGCAAAGATACTATCTGAGCGCACTATATGACATTATCGACCGAGAATGGGCGGGCAAGATACCTTACGCGCACTAGATAGCGTTATCGACCGAGATTGGGCGGGCGGTATACCTTTACGCGCACTATGTGACCTTGATCGCGTCTAGATTGGTAGGGTAGTATAGGTGCCCCTCCCAAAAGCGGATTATGCTTATGAAAGATAAGTGAGTTATATAGTAATGAACTTAATGATTCTTTTCTAATAATATGCGTAAGAATGTGGTGTAAATTTTATTAAGAATGAAAAAGATAATAGGGTGCGATTAAGTTCATAAGTGGTAATGACACGGCAGGATCTGGTATGTATTGTTTTATACTTGTCCTTGTCATTCTTTTATCTGATTATGATACATTTCTTGTCGTTATTTACATTCCATATTAAATTTTTGTTATGCGGCCCGCCGAAGTGCGTTCATGCCGCGAGTTTAGGTACCAGGTTGGTGATCCTTGCTCTTAGGATCTCGGTTGATTGTTGGGAAAAAGCTCCATTTGCTCGGAGGCTTTATCTCTTGATGCAGTTTTCCACAAGTAGTAGATTCATGTATATTCAGGGTATGGCGGGGCCTGTCCATGCTGTTGTTATGTTAAAAACTCTTAAGTGCAGAGTTACATTTTGTGGGTCGATTTGTAAAGAAAGGCAAGCTGCCGGTTGTATACATGTATGTCGGGAAGGTAGCCCTATCGGCTAACTTTGTTGTTTCACTCTGTTGTTTTATTTTATAAAGTTTCATGTATGTTCCGTGATTATCTCGATGTATACTGTAAGGGTGCCTGGTAGGCATCGATCGCGATCCGAGGTCGGTCGTGACAAAAGTGGTATCGAAGCGATTAGTCCTCGGAAAGTGTCTGACCGTGTCTAGTAAGTCTTGATTATCGGTGTGTTGTGCACATCTATAATCAGTGCGCAGATATTTAGGATTGGTTTCATTCTTCTCTGCGAGATCGTGCGATGAAAGTCGTCTTATTAGGTTGAATCCTCCGACCTATTCTTATGAAACAGCTATGCCTCGCGGAAGCGACGAGCCGGAAGGGCAAAGCGGCGGCGAGGCGCGATGGTCTGTGAGTTACCAGAGTCGGGCCTGAACTATGCACGAGGTAGTGGCGGGTCGGCGAGTTCAGCCACGCCGCAATATTAGAGGCGAGGCGGCGGTAGCTCGAGAGGTTCCACTGCGAGCCTCGATTCCGCGGCCGGTCTTGAGTATAGAACTACGGGAAGCGGTCCGATTATTGACCGATATAGTAGTCGAGCGGCCAAGCGAGGCAGCAACCCACCCTGAGCCGGCGGTTTGCGGATTAGGGATTTTCTAGGATGTCATCCACCGAGTTTTATGGTTCGAGTGCGATGAGGATCGCAGGAGTTCATTCGGCGACTCTGGACGCGCGAGTTCTTAGGGCTTGAGACGAGTGCATTACGCTAGCCTCCTGCCGGATTCGCGACATCGCGTTGAACCGGTTTGAGTCGTGGTTGCTTTCGAGAGGTGATGATGCTCGTCGGCGGTTTGGGATGAGTTCACGAGGCCTTTCTTGGTCACTTTTGCCTCACGAGATGAGGAGAGCCCGTGTTGATAGGTTCTTATCATTGAGGCGAGAATGGGAGGACCATCGAGTACACCACAGAGTTTGACTCGTTGGCTAGGTATCGCGCACTATTGTGGCTAACATGGCCGATAGAGTCCATCGCTATGTTATGGGACTAGACCGTTATATGATCACTTTGCTTGCACGGAGTGGCCTTCACCCGAGAATGGATATTGCGGAGATACGAACATATGCGAGGATTGAGGCGAGGAGAGAGAGGACCGACCAGACGAAGGCCAAAGAGGCGAGCAGCGAGGGTTGAGGTGATATTCGGCGGAGAGCCTCGGCAGCGAGCTAGGTCTGATTCGGTAAACCTGAGTGCACCTCGCGATTTTCAATGGGGTTTCACAACCGGGAATGCGAGGGCAGTCAGTCTCTAGAGCTTGAGTCTCGGGAGATGGGGGTTCGATCGATCGAGGCCACCTTTGCCTCAATGTGCCCGATGTGGTAGGTTACATTACGGGGTATGTCGCGGCGATGCGGTGCTTGTTTTTCTTGTGGTCGTCTAGGCCATATGTTGAGAGTGTCCTTATAGAGGTCTGGTGGGACAACCGACTCTTTGGATCGATTGCGGGTTCTTCGCCTTCTAGCTAGGCAGGATGTTCATGCAGCAAACGCGTAGTGGCAGTCGTGGTGGGAGTTCCCAGTTTTAGCGGTCCTTGAACCGCCTATATGATTTCAGGTATGTCTTTGGCCTTTAGAAACTTGTTTACATGATAAGTCATGGTATGTTTAAGTTTTATGAACAAATTATATTGAGACTATGTATATGTTAGAAGGAGTTGGAAGTACGAAAAGATAATCCCTTTTTGGGCTTATGAGACGGATATGTGAGTGCGAGTATTAAGGCCATGTGTGGCATTGTTGGTATGTCGGGGTGGTGAAAGGAAACTATGTTGTTAATTTTAAGTTTGACTCAGAAAGAACATTCGAGGGCGAATGTTTCTAAGGGGAAGAATGTTACACCGTATTCTGAGGACATGTTTTAGAGCGTGCGTAAGAACTCATAAGTGTTAAGATTTGAGACTTGATTTTTTTTTTAGTATATTTATGGAATTGTCGGAAAACGTTTTATTGTGACGAATGGGAGGGCGACACGTGTCACCCCCCCTTATAGATGCCTTGGACGAAAATAGGCATGGCCAATATGGTCATTGACCATAGTCTTAGATGACAAAGTCTTCCATTTAATGAGCTTGAGTTTCTTGACCAAAGTCAAAGGTCCCACTTTGGTCTTGATATTTTAGAAGACTTCATCTAAACCACCCATGTGTTTTTATCATAACCCTCCAAGGTGCTTTATATTACTACTAGTAGAGAGAGGGAGTTTAACACTTAGAAAATTTTACACAAAATTTGAAGAGCACACGTTAGAGTCTCGGGTTCACCTAGGGGAAAGAAGAAAGAATTTTCGTTTCTTGTCCATTTGTTTCCACACTTTAAACCAAGGTTCTTAGGTGTATTGTAAACACATCTCAATAGAAAAATCTTGGAAAAATGTTGTTTACGGGTTAGTCATGGCGAAAACCTAATGGTCTTTCTAGGTTTTGTGTTGGAGTTTTGAAGGATAATAGTTGGTGTTGTTCTAAGGGTCTCAACAAGCGGATTAAAGTATCTTGGAGAGGCTCAAACTACTAAGGAAGCGACTTGGATTGGAGTTGGATTAAGAATCGTTAAGGTATAATCTTGTCTTTTAAATGTGTTACAAGATTACATATTATTATTGGTGTTGTTAGCTTTACTTGTTGCTAGCATGAAGTTGATAGGTTGAAGTTATAAGTATTATGGATTTCTTGTAGCTAAATCGAAATGTAATACAAGCCACTTGGAAATTGGATTACTAATTGGTCGTTTTTTGAAATCGTCGCATGTTACTTACTTAAAGATTATGGTTGTTATAATCAAATGCGACTTGATATCATGTTATGCTACCAATATGGATTGAAATGGAAGTTGGATAAGAATTGGTTTTGTTGAACTCAAGGCCGATTTTGGACTTGTAGTTTGTATTAGTTGGTTATTCATTTGTATTGGACTACCTACATATAATTGTGAGCGATTGGGTCATTTAGTTAGTCATTTGTATTGGACTACCTTCTATATAATTGTGAGCCAATTGGGGCATTTAGTTAGTCATTTGTATTGGACTACCTTCATATAATTGTGAGCCAATTGGGGCTGTTTGGTTGTTGTATTCGGCCTTGAAAAGGTGGCAAAGTTAGTAGAAACAAAGGAGGTTCTCCAGATTTTCCGTAGAATTGGTGACTTAGCACTTAGAATAATTCTACGTATGAAGTGAGAGGTTAATGGACGTATTGTGACCATTATAGGTTGAAGTACTAAGTATAGCGTATCCTACTTGGAGAGTGGAATAGCTATCAAGATTGAAGTACTTTGGAGCATTTTGCTCTTGTCGACAATCGTCGCGAGGTATGTGAACCTCTTCCTTCCTTTGGCATGATTCTATGTATGGAATATACTTGTGGTATCATTTCATGTTTCCTTCACTCTTAGAAGTTAAGAGGTAGTTATGTGATTTACTCTATGTAGAACTTTTCCTATCTTTTGAGCATGACTAGTTGCATTGTGTAATGCAGTGAGCGTCTGAGACTATGACATTCTTTACTTGTTTTATGAAATGCCAAGTCGGGTGGGTTAGGAGATTAACTCACTTCTTTGAAAATAGTAAGGATGTCTTAAGTTGATTTTAAAGTTAAGGGACTTGAAGAGTTTTAAAGTATGTGATACTTGTTCCGTTTTAAACGTATAAGTCCCTTGGATAGGAAATTGTTTATGGCTAAGGTATAAAGTGAATATAACGACTTTATGGGAAGTTAGTTATATTTGCCTTATGGAAAGATAAATGACTTGACTTTAGTGAAAAGGCAACTTGATTTTACGACATCGCTTGCCTAAGGTTTTATAAGAAAAGAAGTCACTTGTTTTAGAAATGGTAATTGTATTTCTAAAAATGTATTGTGACTTGTCTTGAAAGACGGATAGGACTTGATACTATAGTTGTTAGTATCCGGGAAGTTGTAATTGAAAAGAGTCTTTCTAAAGGAGTAGAAGCGCGTAGTACGTTGGGTTAAATTCGGATTCTATATGACATTATCGACCGAGAATGGTAGGCGGTATACCTATCTGGGCGGACTATATGACATTATCGACCGAGAATGGGGCGGCGATACCTATCTGGCGGACTATATGACATTATCGACCGAGAATGGGCAGGCGATATACTATCTGAGCGGACTATATGACATTATCGACCGAGAATGGGCGGCGGTATACCTATCTGCGCGGTATATGACATTATCGACCGAGAATGGGCGGGCGATATACCTATAGGCGAACTATATGACATTATCGACCGAGAATGGCAGGCGGTATACCTATCTGGCAGACTATATGACATTATCGACCGAGAATGGGCGGCGATATACTATCTGGCGGACTATATGACATTATCGACCGAGAATGGGCGAGGCGGTATACCTTTACGCGCACTAGATGGCGTTATCGACCGAGTTGGGCGGCGATACCTACAGGCGGACTATGTGACCTTGATCGCGTCTAGATTGGGCGGGTAGTATAGGTGCCCCTCGTAAAAGCGGATTATGCTTATGAAAGATAAGTGAGTTATATAGTAATGAACTTAATGATTCTTTTCTAATAATATGCGTAAGAATGTGGTACGTAAATTTTATTAAGAATGAAAAAGATAATAAGTGCGATTAAGTTCATAAGTGGTAATGACACGGCAGGATCCGGTATGTATTGTTTTATACTTGTCCTTGTCATTCTTTTATGATTATGATCATTTCTTGACGTTATTTACATTCCATATTAAATTTTTGTTATCGACCCCGCCGAGAAGTGCGTTCATGCCCGAGTTTAGGTACCAGTTGGTGATCCTTGCTCTTAGGATCTCGGTTGATTGTTGGGAAAAAGCTCCATTTGCTCGGAGGCTTTATCTCTTGGTGCAGTTTTCCACAGTAGTAGATTCATGTATATTCGAGGTATGGCGGGGCCTGTCCATCACTTGTTATTATGTTAAAAACTCTTAAGTGCTGTAGTTACATTTTGTGGGTCGGTTTGTAAAGAAAGGCAAGCGCTTGGTTGTATACATGTATGTCGGGAAGGTAGCCACATCGGCTAACTTTGTTGTTTCACTACATTGTTTTATTTTATAAAGTTTCATGTATGTTCATTGATTATCTCGATGTATACTGTAAGTGCCTGGGTAGGCATCGATCGCGATCCGGTCGGGTCGTGGCGAGAACGACCGAGCCCAAGAACAACCATATCAAAGTAGTTACGAGAACCGGCAGCGAGAATCGGGCTACCTCATCCCGGATTTAGACCACCTACGGCGAGAGAAACTTGATGGTGAAATTTGCATTGTTTACACTCACTAATTCACAGAATCAGTTCATGTATGAACCTAGGTCCTCTCTCAGGAACCTGGAAACGCAGGTTGGGCAACTGTCAAAGATGGTAACCAACAGACCGCAGGGTACACTCCCAAGCAATATAGAGGTCAATCCAAGAGAGCAGTGTCAGGCAGTGTTGTTAAGGAGTGGAAAGAAGTTAGAGCAGGTAGTTCCCCAACCCACAGTGGTTCATGAGAAAGAGGGCGAGAAAACAGTTGAGGAAGAAAAGGAGGGGGTCACTGAGGACCACCCTACAGTTGAGAAAGCTCCACCAGCACCTTTGAGGGAATACACTGATAGAATTCCTTACCCTCAGAGGCTACAGAAGAAGGCCATAGAAAATCAGTTCTCCAAGTTTTTGGAGGTATTTAAGAAGCTGCACATTAACATAATCTTCATTGAGGCGTTAGAACAAATGCCCGCATACTTCAAATTCATGAAGGAGATACTTGGGAAGAAAAGAAGGTTGGCGGATTATGAGACAATAGCGCTGGCAGAGGAGTGCAACACCATCCTACAAAAGAAATTGCCTCATAAATTGAAAGATTCAGGAAGCTTCACCCTGCCCTGCACTATTGGCAATGTAACATTCAACCGGGCGCTATGTGACTTAGGGGCTAGTATCAATCTCATGCCTCTGTCTGTATTCACGAGATTGGGTTTGGGGGAAGCCAAACCAACCACAGTTAATCTACAGCTGGCTGACCGAATCGTGGTTGTTACACCCCGTAATTACAGGACATGTTTTAAGAACTCACAAGTGTTAAGATTTGAGACTTGTAAGAATGTATCGGAATTATGAAATTTGTCGGAAAACGTTTTATTGTGACGAATGGGAGGGCGACATGTGTCACCCCCCTTAGTAATGCCTTGGTCGAAATTAGGCATGGCCATAATGGTCATTGACCATAGCCTTAGGATGACTAAGTCTTCCAATTAATGAGCTTGAGATTATTGACCAAGTCAAAGGAGTCAATTAGTCTTGATATTTACTAAGAACTCATCCAAACCACCCAATTGTTTGCATCTTAACCCTCCATGTCCCTTTATAATACTAGTAGTAACAAGACCTTGTCCTAACACTTAGAGAATTTTCACAAAACTTGAAGGAAGAGCAATGGTGCTCTCGGGTTCAACATCCAAGAAGGAGAAAAATTTGTGTTTCTTGTCCAATAAGCTCCACACTTTAAACCAAGGTTCATGAGGGTATAGTAAGCATATCTCAATAGAAAAATCTCGGAAAAAGATAGTTTTGGGTTTGTCATAGCGAAAACCTAGTTGCTTTCTAGGTTTTGGATTGGATGTTGAAGGAAAGTTGTTGGTATGGTTCTAAGGGTCTCAAGTAGCGGATTGAAGTGTCTTGGAGAGTCTACATGTTGCTAGGGCGACTTGGATATGGAGATTGGATTAAGCCGTTAAGGTATAATCTTGTCCCTTTAGGCGTGTTACAAGATTAGTTAAATTATTGTTATCTTTACATGTTGCTAGCATAAAGTATATGTGTTGAAGTTTATAAGGAGTATGGATTGATTGTAGCCTTGGAAATCCGAAATGTAATGTAAGCCATGTTAAGTTGGATTGATTTTGGTCGCTTTATTAGAATCGTCGCATGGTGTTGACTTGAAGATTATAGTAGTTATAGTCGATTGCGACTTGATATCATGTATTGCTAACAACTTGGATTGAAATGGAAATTTGATAAGAATTAGTATTGTTGAAAGTAAGGTGGCCGAATTTGGACTTTTAGTTTGTTATTCATTTGTATTGAACTACTTTCTAAATTGTGAGCCAATTGGAAATTTAGTTATTCATTTGCATTGGAATACCTTCTATATTGTTGTGAGCCAATTGAGGCTGTTTGGTTATTGTATTCGGCCTTGAAAAGGTGGCAAAGTTAGTAAAAACAAAGGAGGTCTTGTCAGATTTTCCGTAGAATTTAGCGACTTAGCTAGAATATTCTACGTATGAAGTAAGAGGTTAATGGGCGTATGGTGACCATTATAGGTTGATGTACTAAGTATAGCGTATCCTACTTGAAGAATGGAATAGCTCAAGGTGGAAGTACTTTGGAGCTTTTTGCTACTTGTCGATAATCGTCGCGAGGTATGTGAACCTCTTCCTTCTTTTGACATGATTCTATGAATGGAATATACATGTAGTACTATTTCATGATTCCTTCTACTCTTAGAAGTTAAGAGGTATGTATGTCGATTTACTCTACGTAAAGGTTATGTATAAGTTATCCTAAGTTCTTACCAAGTCTTATGGGGTATGTTGGTATGAGTCGTTAGGTGGTATTTTGGAGCCAAGTTGACTTGGCTAATTTACGGCACGAATAAGAATAAGTATCGAACAAGCCATTGCAGCGTTAATAAAGGAAAATGTAATGACAATTAATTGTGTTAAAACAAGTAGAATTCTCCATCTGCATAGAAGCTAAGATAGGACAAAATTGTATTACATTTTCTAGATCATGGCTACTTGATTAAGATAGTTATAAATAAGTATAACTTATTCACAACGCATCAAGTATATGTTACTTAATTTATAAGAATTTACGTATGAAGTTTTAAGACTATGGACCTCAAATTGTTAAAGGTTAAGGGACTTTATTTTTCAAGTTATGAGACTTGATTCTTAAAGGGAGAAATGAATTGATTTAAAAGTATAGAATACTTGATTTGGAAAGTATTGATTTCTTGCCATTCTAAGTTAAGAAACTGGTTTTCCTAAAAGTTAAGAGACTTGAAGTATTTTGAAAGCTATGTGATTTGAATTGAAGTATAAGTTTCTTGGTTATCAAATGAATGAATTCGTCTAAGAAATAAAAGAGTTATAACGGCTTTATGGGAAGTATGTTATAACAAATATATGGAACATTTAAAAGAATGGTTTTCTTGATGTTGTAAGCAAAGTAATGATTTGAAATAAAGAAGGGCAAAATTGTTTTAAAGGTACCAATTGCTTAAGGTTTTAAAGAAAGAAGTCACTTGATTTAGAAGCCTATAATTGTATTTCTAAAAAGTATTGTGACTTGTCGTGAAAAGTAGATATGACTTGATACTACGGTTATTAGTATCTTGGAAGTTTTATTTGAAAGAGAATCATTTTAAAGGAGTAGAGGCACGTAGTACGTTGGGTTAAATTCCCGGATTTTATAATGACATGTTAGTGCCTTAAGTAAACAAAAATGAGAGTGTATATGAACAAGCTAATAAGAAGTTAGGGGGATTTCTTAACTTGCTTATATTATGTATGATAAGTCGGTAGTGCTTATGTTATGTATGATAAGCCGGTAGTGCTTATGTTATGTATGATGGTAGGTTGAGTTAGGGTAAGAGTATAAATGAGGGCAAGCCCAGACGTTATACCACCTTCTCGGGGTAAGAGTATAAGTGAGGTAAATCTCGAGGCTGTACCACACGCTTTATGTGTTATTTGTGGCCAAGTCGAGATAGGGTAGAGTATAAATGAGGCAAGCCCAGGCGTTATACGCTTCTCGGGGTAAGAGTATAAATGAGGCAAGCCCGAGGCGTTATACCCCTTTACCACCTTCTCCGGGGTAGAGTATAAATGAGGCAAGCCCGGGCGTTATACCACTGTTTTGATTGATTTTATGGGCGTGAGACCCGTGGTTATGTTTTACACTTTTAGGTATCGCGGTGATGGGGATTCCACAGGCATGCTTTGATATTGGTGATTGATCGCGTCCCGATTTGGCGGGTAGTATATGTGTCCCTCGTAGTGGGCGGACTATGTTATGAAAGATAAGTAAGTTAGATATAAATGAACTTAATGACTTCTCCTAAGTAAGTACGTAAGATATGGCTATAACTCTTAATGGAATGGAAAAAGAAATTGATGTGAAATTAAGTTCATAAGTGGTAATGACACGGCGAGGATCCAGTATGTATTTTTATACTTGTCCTTGTCATTCTTTTATGCGATTATGATACATTTCTTATGCGTTATTTACATTCCATATTAAATTTTTGTTATGACCCCTCAGAAGCTGCGTTAAATGTCATGAGTTTAAACCTGTGATTATGGATCCATGAGCTTAGGATCTGGTTCAGCATTTTGAGATGGCTCCAATGTTAGGAGTTGTCATGGCTATGTATATTCGAAGTGCGGCGGGGCCTTGTCATACGATGGTTATGTTAACACTCTTAGAGTGCGTAGTCACATTTTGTGGGTCGATTTGTAAAAGAAAGGAGGCAATCGCTTGGTTGTTTTTATATATGTCTTGGAAGGTAGCCTATCGGCTAACTTTGTTGTATTACTTCCGATGTTTTAATTATAAGTTTCATGTATGTTCGCTGATTTTCTCGATGTTTACTGTAAAGGTGCCTGTGTAGGGCACGATCGCGATCGAGGTCGGTCGTGACAAAAGTGGTATCGAGCGATTAGTCCTCGGAAAGTGTCTGAGCAGTGTCTAGTAGAGTCTTGATTATCGGTGTGTTGTGCACCACATCTATAATCAGGAGGTGCGGGACATTTAGGATTAGTTTCCATTATTCTCACTGAGATCGTGCGATAGAGGCGTGTTGTTAAGTCGTCCCTCCCTAACGAGTTATATTGATTGCACTACGAGAAAGGCAGTGACCGGGAATGACTATGTGGATTGCGTATCCGGGTTGGTAACGATTATAGTATAGTTGGTATTGTGACATGCATCTATACGGAGTTATGTATGAGTCGGGCAGCGTGTTGCCTAGAATGATTTTAGATTACCGAGAATCGGTAAAGACTAACTAGATCTGGGAAGGTATGGAATAGTTAATGAATTTTCGCCAAGGTTTTGTGTTTTATTTCGAGATAATTGGGAAAGGATGAGGTATGCGATAAGGTAGTGAACCCAGAAGCCATATTAAGGAACCTACGGAATGTCATGTTAATAGATTAAGGTATGTGTAGTATGCTTAAGAGAATTATACGGATGAGGCATGTATAGAGTAAGTAATGGTTGTTGTGATCGAGACAACATGGTTATGATTTTATGAGAAGTTTTTTTTTATATACCCGTTATTGGGGGAGTGGTAAGGTAGGCTTGGAGCAGGAAAATTGCGAGCCTAAGAATATTGATAGCCGAGACCTTAGATGTATGAGGCTTTCTGTGATAAAATTTTAAGTCGGACGAGGATAAGAGTCAAGTCGGCGAGTAGGGTCGAGGACTGTTATGGGTCTCCCATGGCCTGGAATGGAGTGGGATCAGTTGGTAGTAGTTCGCCACGTGACGAGTCACGAGGTGCAAGGCCCAAGTCTAGTTAATTGTTTTACGGGTTCGGGGACGCGTTCCACCGAAACCAGGTAGTGAAAGTCGGAAATGACCTTATTTTGTTTCATAGAGTGACTCCAAAGATTAGAGGCCAGAATAGGTATGGAAGTTATGTATGTATGCTAGTATGAGTTGGAAGTACGAAAAGGTAACCTCTTTTGGGCTTATGATGGACGGGTATGCGTGTGCATGGTATTAGGGCCATGTGTGGCATTATTGGTATGTCGGGGTTGTGAAAGGAAACTATGTCGCAAATTATAAAGATTGACTCCGAAAGAACATTCGAGGACGAATGTTTCTAAGGGGGGAAGAATGTTACACCCCGTAATTACAGGACATGTTTTAAGAACTCACAAGTGTTAAGATTTGAGACTTGTAAGAATGTATCGGAATTATGAAATTGTCGGAAAACGTTTTATTGTGACGAATGGGAGGGCGACATGTGTCACCCCCCCTTAGTAATGCCTTGGTCGAAATTAGGCATGGCCATAATGGTCATCGACCGTAGCCTTAGGATGACTAAGTCTTCCATTAATGAGCTTGAGATTATTGACCAAGTCAAAGAGTCAATTAGTCTTGATATTTACTAAGAACTCATCCAAACCACGATTGTTTGCATCTTAACCTCCATGTCCCTTTATAATACTAGTAGTAACAAGACCTTGTCCTAACACTTAGAGAATTTTCACAAAACTTGAAGGAAGAGCAATGGTGCTCTCGGGTTCAACATCCAAGAAGGAGAAAAATTTGTGTTTCTTGTCCAATAAGCTCCACACTTTAAACCAAGGTTCATGAGGGTATAGTAAGCATATCTCAATAGAAAAATCTCGGAAAAGAGAGTTTTGGGTTTGTCATAAGCGAAAACCTAGTTGCTTTTCTAGGTTTTGGATTGGATGTTGAAGGAAAGTTGTTGGTATGGTTCTAAGGGTCTCAGTAGCGGATTGAAGTGTCTTGGAGAGTCTCTACATGTTGCTAGGGCGACTTGGATATGGAGATTGGATTAAGCCGTTAAGGTATAATCTTGTCCCTTTGGCGTGTTACAAGATTAGTTAAATTGTTGTTATCTTTACATGTTGCTAGCATAAAGTATATGTGTTGAAGTTTATAAGGAGTATGGATTGATTGTAGCCTTGGAAATCCGAAATGTAATGTAAGCCATGTTAAGTTGGATTGCAATTTTGGTCGTTTATTAGAATCGTCGCATGGTGTTGACTTGAAGATTATAGTAGTTATAGTCGATTGCGACTTGATATCATGTATTGCTAACAACTTGGATTGAAATGGAAATTTGATAAGAATTAGTATTGTTGAAAGTAAGGTGGCCGAATTTGGACTTTTAGTTTGTTATTCATTTGTATTGAACTACTTTCTAAATTGTGAGCCAATTGGGGCTGTTTAGTTATTCATTTGCATTGGAATACCTTCTATATTGTTGTGAGCCAATTGAGGCTGTTTGGTTATTGTATTCGGCCTTGAAAAAGGTGGCAAAGTTAGTAAAAACAAAGGAGGTGCTGTCCGATTTTCCGTAGAATTTAGCGACTTAGCACCTAGAATATTCTACGTATGAAGTAAGAGGTTAATGGGCGTATGGTGACCATTATAGGTTGATGTACTAAGTATAGCGTATCCTACTTGAAGAATGGAATAGCTCAAGGTGGAAGTACTTTGGAGCTTTTTGCTACTTGTCGATAATCGTCGCGAGGTATGTGAACCTCTTCCTTCTTTTGACATGATTCTATGAATGGAATATACATGTAGTACTATTTCAGGGTGGAAAAGTTCTTCTTCCCAGCAGACTTCCTCATTCTTGACATGGAGGAAGATGATGAAATGCCCAATATTTTGGGGAGACCATTCCTAGCTACTGGTAGAGCCCTAATCGATGTGGAGAAGGGAGAATTGAGGCTAAGGGTTCAGGAAGAAGAAATGGTATTCAAGGTGTTTAAATCCACCATTGAGTCACATGCCAACAACAAGTGCTTAGCGATGGCACAAGCCCGACACTGATTCGTGAGCTCAGACCAAAACTAGGGAGATCATACATACATCTGTGAACCCACAGGCTAGTTTGAAAGCTACAACAAAAGTAGAGGACATGAAAGCTGACAAATAGGTAAATCCTACTGAACCTACTACTATGAAGAAGAAAAATAGAGTGAGGAAGAGGAGAATGATTTTTAAGTGGATAGGTTGTGGGGTTAATTTACCTCAATGATTTGATAAAGAACCTGCGTCCGGTTACAAGATGTTAAAGACAGCTCTACTTGGGAGACAACCCAATTTTTAAATTATGCAATTTAGTTTAATTAGAATAGTCTCACTTTTGGTATATTTTTGTTGTGTTGTGATGCCAGGTGAAGGAATGAGACATGAAGCAGGGAAAAATGCTGGAAAATACTGAATCAGGAGTTTCAACACCGTGGTGCCAATATGCAGAACCGCGGTGCCAGAAGATCAGAGAGGCCCCGATACTTTAGGCACCGCAGTGCCACTATGCAGAACCGCGGTGCCGATTAGTGATTTCCGAAAAATAAATAGGCCCTGAATCGCCAAATCGCCTCCCATAGACACAGTCTCAGTGCAATATCCACCGCCACCACCACCATTATGAGCCGCTATATGTCTGTAAGTCATCCCTTTTTAATTTTTGAGTCTTTTACACATTTGAGACAATGTGTAGTTTAAGTTGGGGGGGGGGGTTATTTTATTTTATTTTTGAGTCTTTTATTTGTTTTTGTGTTTTATGTGTGAGTCAATTATTTATTTATGTAGTGGGATAATGTAGTGGAATGAGAAGCAAAAATTTGTGTGCTTAAGTTAGATATGCCAAAAATTATAAAAAATTGATTATTTGGTGCTTAGCCTATGTGCTGTGAATTGAAAAATGTCTGTGAAGTCTGCTTACTTGTTATTTGAGGTGAAGTAGTTAAGATGTACATGTTAGGGAGATGATTCAGGCATTTCTTTGTTAGCCCTTCTTACCATTAATTTCCTACATTGCAATAAATTGTATCCCTAGTCAGCCCCTTTGAGCCTAAAATAAGTAATTTTCTTTGACACCCCATGATTCCCTCGTGTACCATAAGTGGTAATTGAAAAATTGGGATAAAAAAGAGTGAAAAAGGAATACAAAAAAGAGAGTGAAAAAGTGATGCACCCCAATGAAAAAAAATGTAAAAGCTTAACTTTGGGGGTGCCTATGTGAATTGTTTCATGCTCTCAAAAAGAGAAAGGAGGATATAGGTATGAACTGAAAAAAATAACAAAAAAATGACAAAATGGTTGAGTAAGAAAAATGCTTATGGTACGTAAATTGAGCCTAAATGCCTAATTTTACCTACCCCTGCCTAAGCCTACATTACAACCCTGAAAGTCCTGATGATCTTTAGAATGTATGTCTATGATTAGTGGAGAATAACAAGTAAACATGCCCATAAAACTAAATGAAATTGACATGCATAGGTTAGATATTCATGCTTCCATTACTTATGATTGAAATGAATTTGCGAAATATCTGACTTGAAATTCTAGATTGTTAAATTCATGCTATATCTGTTCCAACATATTATCCCAACTGACATTCATGTGTTTCTAAGTACCTGTGCAGCTGCTTGATTTGAGTCTTTGAGTCTTTTGTTTTTGTCTATTTATTTTGTTTTGATCTTTTCTCGAGGGCGATCAAATGTTAATTTTGGGGGTGTTTGTTAGACGTATTTTGTATAAGCCTTTTGAGTCATTTTTAGTTAGTATTTTACTCGTTTTTGTTGTGTTTAGTATAGTTTTAGGTTTGTTTTTCTTTCTTTTGAGTCACAGCGGTTCCAAAAGGCAAAATGGCGAAAAGGAGCGAGAATTGGGCAGAAAAGGTGCTCCTGAGGCAAAAAGGACGAAAGTTGGCACATCAGAACGAAGGATTTTCAGCACCGCGGTGCCAATAGGCTGAACCGCGGTGCCATATTTGCTGAGAAGGTGCAGGAGTTTCGGTACCTCGGTGCCGTTATGCAGAACCGTGGTGCCGGTGCGGAAAATCTCAGTTCCGAAGAAGAATTGGCATCATCAGTAATACCATTGTATTTGAATGTGGCACAAAGCTACAGGAAATTCGCAATGTGCATATGTGGCTCTTCAGATGGCGACCCTCTAAACTGGACTGTGTTCTTGTTACACCCCGTGGTTTTGGTCATGCGTATGAGAGCGTACGAAAGGGATTAAGACTTAAAATTTTAGAAGGATAGGTTGACGGATTGTTTCGGACGGGTTTTTAGTCAACTTTGAGGCGGGTTATGACCAGTTACATTGAGAGTTCCTAGGTGTTTCAAAATCCTAGTACGTAGTTCGTTGAGTCTAGTTCCCAACGCAACCAACCGTTCGTCGATAGGACATCGGAGTAGAAAGTTATGGGAGTTACAAGTTCGGTCGTGATCGGACGAAAGTTGTTTGATCGAGAGCCCACAGGGCGAGCGGATGCGAGCCGCGGCGCGGATGATCTGAGTGTTCGCTGAAGTTGCAGCGCCCTTGGCTGGAAGCGAGGGCATGGCCGGAATGTTCTGGAGTCGGCAGAGGTTTGTGCGCGGCCGAGCGGGTTCTGCGAAGTTGAGGGGAAAAATCTTAACGGTTTTGATTTAAAAAGGCCATGGGAGGGTGACCCGTGTCCCCCCCCCTCTGTTTTTGCTTGTAGTCCTTCTTGACCATGGGTTGAAGACTGGGTCTTTCTTCCAGTTCTTCTCTCTCTAAAGATAAAAGCTCTTCCTTCTCTCTAGAAATTCAAGAGGAAATCAAAGCTTGAGGACAATCTGAAAAGTGTGGAAAGAAGGAAACTTGTTGGCAAGCTTGTGGGAGTTTTTGTGGTGGTGTTTGTGGAAAGGAGGCTAGCAAATTCGTTGGAATAATTTGGCTAAAGCTCTAAGGTAACAATTCTTCTCTTGTAGCTAGTTTTTGGTGTTGCATGTGAAGAAGAAAGATCTTGTAGTGGTAAATATTGCTCTTAGATAAATTGCATGTAAGAAATATGGTTTGGATATGAAAGAATTGGATAAGAAGGTTATGTAAGCATGTTGTAGCCAAAATACTACCTTAAACTTGTTAAGTTAGTTGTTGTACATTGTGGGGCAGAATTTTACACATCCAAGTTTAGGTGTGTAATCCCCTTTGAAATGTTTGGATTGTTGGGCCTTAAAAATGGCGTTTGGATGTTGAATTCGGCCTTGAAAAAGGTGGCAAAGTATGTAGAAACAAATGAAATGCTGCCCAATTTTCCATAGAATTTAGTGACTTTGAACTTGGAATATTCTACATTGTAACTAGAGGTTAATAAACGTATTATGGTCATTATAGGTTGACATACTACGTGTGGTATTTTGGACTTAGCAAGTGGATTGACCGAAGAGATATGTGGAACTTTCCTATCTCTTGAGCATGAATGGTTTTACCTATGTAGTACGATAGACGTACAAGGTTTGATATCCCTTACTTGTTTTAAAGATGGTCAAGTTTTGTGAGTAAGGGGGGATTAACTCATTTCTTTAAAAAGTACTAAGGATGTCTTGAGTTTTCAAAGTTAAGGGACTTGATGTGTTCAAGTATATGATTCTTGTTTCTTTTTAAAAGTGTAAGTCCTTTGGGTTTTAGGAAAATGTATTTGACTAAGGTATAACGTTAATATAATGACTTTATGGGAAGTCGATTATATTAGCTTTATGAAAGGTTTACAAAGGAAGATTTACTCTAAGTAAAATGAGTACGGATAAATGATTTGAAGTTGTGAAAGGCAAATTGATTTTAAGGCATTAATTGCCTAAGGTTTTAAAATAGTAAAAGCACATAGTATAGTACTTTGGGTTAAATTCCCGGATTTCATAAAAGACATGTTAGTGCCTTAAGTAAACTAAAATGAGAAGGCGTGTGAACAAGATTAATAAAAAGTTAAGGGGTTTCTTAACTTGCTTGTATTATGTGTGATAGCCGGTTTGTGCTAATGATATATATTATTATTTATTACGGGGTAATTCCCCGGGTTGTGGCATTTGCATATTCCGTGGATTTGCTACCCACGATGCGAGGAATACCTCATGCGAGTCCGTAGGGCTCATGCGGGTGAAATAGTCCCATGCGGGTGATCTGACCTATCACGAGAATACCTCATGCGGGTCCACATGACCCATGCGGGTGAAATAGTCCCAAGAGTAGGAGTGCTTAATGATACTGCGGGGCGGATGACCTTGCTTTGACCATGAGCTTCCTATTTTCATGCAGTATATTATATCCTTGATATTCTCATTGTTAGTAAGGCACAGTGTTCTGTAAACTGATTTTTATACATGTCTCCAGTTATTTTAGACTTATGAGGTATTTTTCAGTATTTTCCAGTTTCGCATACTTAGTACATATTGTGTACTAACCCCCTTCCTCGGGGGATGCGTTCATGCCGTAGGTAGGGGTAAGCAGGTGGTGGATCCTCATTCTTAGGATCACTGTTCTGGTGTCAGAAGCTCCATTCATCCAGAGGCTTGTTTTGTTGGTACGGTTTTTCCCTGATGCTATAGGTATTATGTACATTCAGGGGTATGGCGGGGCCCTGTCCCGCCACTGTTGTTATTCTTAGAGGTCTGTAGTCACGTTTGTGGTTTTGGGCTGTAAGAACAAGTTGTACTGCTATACTTTTGATTAAGTATATTTTTTTATGGAAGGCAGTCTTATCGGCTTGCCAGTGATGGTTATTTTATACAGGTTTATGTGTTGTATATGTTCCGCTGCTATTCTCTGATGTATACCTGACGGGGTACCCCGGTAGGGCACCAGTCGCGGCCCCGGGGTCGGGTCGTGACAAAAGTGGTATCAGAGCAGTTAGTCATCGGAAAGTGTCTACAGACCGTGTCTAGTAGAGTCTTGATTATCGGTGTGTTGTGCACCACTTCTATAATCAGGAGGATGCAGAATATTTAGGATTGGTTTCTATCCTTTCACTCTAAGATCGTGCAATAGAGCTGTGTTATAGGTTGAACTTCCTCTGATAGTTTCCTTTATGTATCAGTTATGCCTCGCATGAGGCAGCCGCGAGAAAGGGCAAAGCGGTGAGAGGCTGCTAGTGGGGCGCGGAGAGTCACGAGCCTGAGCCAGTCTTTACGAGATGATGTTTGGCGGCGAGTTCCAGCGTCGCCCGGCCTCAGCGAGTTCGAGGCAGCGGCGGCGGCCACGAGACATGCGCCGAGCCCCAGTCCACGGCCGGTGAGTATAGAATTATGGAGCGGATCGGTTATTGACCAGCATAGTGGCGAGCAGCGCCCGGCAGCGAGCGGCCAGCGCTAGAGCGGTTCTGGTCGGGATTTTACGGGTTGTCATCCACGAGTTCTATGGTTCGAGATCAGGAGGATCCTCGGGAGTTTGTTCGGCGATTCTGAACTATCACGGTGCTTAGGGCCTCGGAGGTGAGTCTGTCATGCTAGCCTCTTCTGGGATTCTGCGATATTGCGTTGAGCTGGTTTGAGTCATGGGAGTTGTCTAGAGGTGAGGTGCTCTTCCGGTGTTTGGGAGGAGTTCACGAGGCTTTCTGGATCATTTCTTGCCTCACGAGATGAGAGAGCCGCGTTGATAGATTCTTGACCTTGAGGCGAGCAGGAGGACTATCGGAGAATACATCACGAGTTTGACTCCTTGGCGGTATCGCACACCATTGTAGCGACATGGCGAGCGAGTTCATAGATATGTGATGGGGTTAGGCCGTCGCGCATGATTCTGCCTTAAGGGTGGCTCTTGACCGAGGATGGATATGCCGGGATGCGGCGTATGCGCGAGGATAGAGGCGAGAGATGGAGGATCGGCTAGACTTAGGCGGCCGAAGGACCATGTGGCGAGGTCTCGGGGCGATTTAGCGGGCGGCCTGGCGGCGAACTAGGTCTGCACCGGCCGGCCGCGAGTGCTCCTTCTCGATTTTACGCGGAAAGTCGATCGGTGGTCATTCGAGGGCGGTCGAGGCTCGAGACTTGAGTTTGAGGAAGCGACGCTACCGATCGAACCACCCCATCTCGGTGTGCTCGGTGCGGTAGGTCTCGCGGCGAGTGTCGTGTTCTGCGAGAGCTTGTTACTCTTGTAGCAGCGAGGCCATTTGAAGAAGATTATCCGAGCAGTGGCGGGAGTGTTATGGATTCGGTAGCGAAGTCGATTCTTTGGATCTTCGTCTTGGCGGTTATGCGCCGGAGGCGAGGTGTTCACGGGCAGCAGGCGCGATAGAGGTCGTGGTGGGGTCCCGATTCAGCGGTCCTCGAACCGCATTTATGCTATGTCGGCCCGTCGGGACCGGGAGGCGTCGCGGATGTAAATCACGGTACATTATTGGTTTCATCTTTGTGATGTATATGCTTTGATAGATCCGAGTTCTACCTTGTCTATATATCTCCTCATATTCTTTGGTAGAATAGGGATAGAGCCCGAGTCCATAAAACCTTTTGAGGTGGCTACGCCAGTAGGTAATTCGGTGGTGGCCGAGCGGGTATATAAGGCTTGCCCAGTGACTATATACGGTCTTCAGACTCTAGCTGACTTGATAGAGTTAGATATGACGAAATTTGATGTGATTATGGGTATGGATTGGCTAACGTCTTGCTATGCCAACGTGGATTGTAGAGAGAGATTGAGTGCAGTTCCGGTTTCTGGTGGCGGTTGCTCAGTGGAAGGGAATCTTTGCGTCGTAGGGTAGGTTTATTTCTTACCTCAAGGCTAGGAAGATGGTGCGGAAGGGGTATATCTACCATATGGTTCGGGTATTCGATACGGAGGCTGAGATACCGAACCTTCAGTCAGTTCCGGTCGTTAGAGAGTTTCCAGACGTATTCCCAGATGAGCTTCCGGGTATCCCTCTTGAGAGGGAGATTGAGTTTTGCATTGATATGTCGCTAGATACTCGACCAATATCTATTCCGCCATACAGGTTGGCACCTGCTGAGTTGAAGGAATTGAAAGATCAGCTGAAAGATTTGCTGGAAAAAGGCTTTATCAGGCCAAGTGTTTCTCCCTGGGGAGCGCCAGTTTTGTTTGTAAAGAAGAAGGATGAGACGTTGCGTATGTGTGTTGATTACAGGCAGCTGAACAAGGTAACTATCAAGAACAGATATCCCCTCCCCAGGATTGATGATTTGTTTGACGATTGCGAGTGCAAGTGTTTCTCCAGATAGACTGTGATGCGATTATCATCAGTGCGAGTTAGAGCGAATATCCCAAAGCGCATTCGGGACCGGTATGGGCCTTATGAGTTCGGTGATGTCTTTCGGGTTGACAGCCTTGGCGGTATTCATGGATTTGATGAGCGGGTGTTCCAGCCATTCTTGGATATATTCGTTATAGTATTCATTGATGATATCTGGTTTATTCGCGCGAGCGAGAACATGCGGATCATTTGAGGCGGTATTAGGAGTCCTCGAGGGCCGGCGATTGTATGCCAAGTTCTCGAAATCACGAGTTTTGGTTGGTTCGGTGGATTTCTTAGGGCATGTTATGGGTAGATGGTATTCGGGTAGATCTGACAAAGATTGAAGCGATCGAGACTTGTCCTAGACCAGCTACACCGGAGTAGTCTGCTTTAGGCCTTGCGAGGTTATTATCGGAGGTTTGTGGAGAAGTTTGCTTCCATTTGACACCTTTGACTAGGTGACTCGGAAAGCGGTATGTTCGGTGGGCGGATGCTTGTGAGAGAAGTTTCCGATTACTAAAGGAGAAATTGGCGCCTTGATTCTTACTCTTCGGAGGTTTAGCGGATATGCGATTTATTGTGATCGTCAGTGTCGGGCAGGTGTGTCTTTGATGCGGCACGGCAAAGTTATAAGCGTCTGCATCTCGGCGGCTCGGGAAGCATGAGAAGAACTATCCCACATGACTTAGGTTGGCGTGATGATTCATGCCTTGAAGATCTGGAGACATTATTTGTATGGAGTTCATATGGATATTTACACAGACCACAAGAGTCTCCAGTTTATCTTCAGCCAGAGGGAGCTGAACTTGCGGCAGAGACGGTGGTTAGAGTTACTTAAGGATTACGATGTCGATATCCTATACCACCAGGGAAGGCCAATGTAGTTGCAGATGCCGCAGTCGCGGTCGATGGGTAGTGCATCGATGTCTGACGAGAGAAGGGATATGGTCCGAGAGTTACATCAGCTAGCGAGCCTTGGGGTTCTTTTGGTTGATTCTGATAGTAATGGAGTTCGGGTTCGAGAGGTTGCCGAGTCTTCCATCATCGAGGAGGTGAAGAGGCGACATAATGAGGATCCGATTATGGCACGGTATCACGATGCGGCTCTTCAAAAGGAGAAGAGTCTATTTTAGGTAGCGCCTGATGGGGTGCTAAGCTTTGAGGGCCGGTTGTGTGTTCCCGATGTGACAGGACTTCGTCAGCAGATTCTGGGGGAGGCTCACAGTGCTCGTTATTCTATTCACCCGGGGTCGACTAAGATGTACCATGACCTCAGGTGTATTTATTGGTGGGATGGCCTGAAGAGGGACGTTGCGGAGTTTGTGGCGCAAGTGCGGTGTCGGCCAGTCGAGTTGAGCACGAAGCGGTGGGCTGTGCGAGCTATTGATATTCCGACTTGGAAGTGGGATGTGGTAAATATGGATTTTATTACAGGATTACCTCACACTCAGAGGAAGCATAATTCCATTTGGGTTATTGTCGACAGGCTGACGAAATCAGCCCATTTTCTTCGATCGAGGCGACTTTTGGCGAGGATTATGCTAGGCGTATATCGAGATTGTGAGGCTGCGGAGTTCCTATATCGATTATTTGAGGCGAGAGCCAGTTCGGCTAACACGGAGGTCTTTCGAAGGGATTAGGGACAGTGAGTCTCGATGTGCGTTTCATCCTCGGGCCAAGCGGACGGGCGAGCGTACTATCGGACCGCGAGGATATCTTTGCGGGCTTGTGTTATTGATTTCATGGGTAGCTGGGAGGATCATTTACCTCTTATGGAGTTTGCTTATAACAACAGCTACCATTCTAGTATCCAGATGGCGCCTTATGAGGCCTTATACGGGAGGAAGCGCAGGTCACCGATAGGCTGGTTTGAGGTGGGAGAAGTTCAGTTGGTCGGGCCAGATTTGATTCAGCAGGAAATGGATAAGGTGAAGCTTATCCAGGAGCGGTTATTGTCAGCTCAGAGTCGACAGAAGTCATATGCAGACCATCGGCGTCGACACTTGGAGTTTGAGGTAGATGATTGGGTCTTCCTGAAGGTATCACCCATGAAGGGCGTGATGAGATTTGGAAAGAAAGGGAAACTTAGCCCAAGGTACATTGGGTCTTATCAGATTGTCCGTAGGGTAGGCAAGGTTGCCTATGAGTTGGATCTGCCGTCCGATATGGAGGCAGTACACCCAGTTTTTCATGTATCTATGTTGCGGAGATGTATTGGAGATCCATCTAGAGTGTACCCAATTTGTGATGTCCAGGTGACAGAGGGGTTATCGTATGAGGAGAGTCCCATAGCGATACTCGATCATCAGGTTAGGCGACTTCGGACAAAGGATGTGGCTTCCGTCAAGGTCTTATGGCGGAACGAGAACAGGGAAGAGATCACGTGGGAAGCAGAGGAGGACATGATGAAGAAGTATCCTCACTTATTCCCTACACCTCCAGGTAACCCACTTTCCTGATTATTAGTTTTAATTTAGCAATTATGCTTGAGTAATGTTGTGGCTATGTGGAGCGTTTTATTTGCAAGAGAATAGTTAAGAGGGTCTATCTCGAGATTGTGATTTGAGTAAGACTAGAAGGAACATTCGGGACGAATGTTTCTAAGGGGGGAGAATGTTACACCCCGTGGTTTTGGTCATGCGTATGAGAGCGTACGAAAGGGATTAAGACTTAAAATTTTAGAAGGATAGGTTGACGGATTGTTTCGGACGGGTTTTTAGTCAACTTTGAGGCGGGTTATGACCCATTACATTGAGAGTTCCTAGGTGTTTCAAAAGCCTAGTACGTAGTTCGTTGAGTCTAGTTCCCAACGCAACCAACCGTTCGTCGATAGGACATCGGAGTAGAAAGTTATGGGAGTTACAAGTTCGGTCGTGATCGGACGAAAGGTGTTTGGTCGAGAGCCACGCAGCGGCGCGGATGCGAGGCAGCGGCGCGGATGATCTGAGTGTTCACTGAAATTGCAGCGCATGGCCGGAAAGTTCGAGTCGGCAGAGGTTTCAGCGCGCGGCTGATGTTACACCGTAATTGCGGGACATGTTTTAGAGCGTGCGTAAGAACTCCTGAGTGTTAAATTTGAGACTTGTAAAAATTTAACGGAATTATGGAATTGTCGGAAAACGTATTATTGTGACGAATGGGAGGGCGACACGTGTCACCCCCCCTTATAGATGCCTTGGACGAAATTGGCATGGCCAATATGGTCATTGACCTAGTCCTAGATGGCAAGTCTTGCAAGTTGATTAGCTTGAGAAGTTTGACTAAGTCAAGGTCCCACAAGTCTTGATATTTGTTAAGAGATCATCCAAACCACCCAATTGTTCCTATCTTAACCCTCCATTATGTTATATATGTATACTAGTAGTGAAACTAGTCCCACACTTAGCCAAAATTTCAAGAGAATTGGATGAACAACAAAAGGAGCTCTCGGGTTCTAGCTCTCAAAGAAGGAATTTTTTTTTTGTTTCTTGTCCATTTAGCCCCACATTTTAAACCAAGGTTCATGAGTGTTATGTAAGTGTATATCAATAGAGAAATCTTGGAAAAAAATAGTTTACGGGTTAGTCATAAGCGAAAACCTAAGGGTCTTTCTAGGTTTTGGATTGGAAGTTGAAGGAAAGTTGTTGGTAGGGTTCTAAGGGTCTCAACGAGCGGATTGAAGTGTCATGGAGAGGTTCTAAACTACTAGGAGCGACTTCGGATTGGAATCGGATTAAGATTCGTTGAGGTATAATTTTGTCCTTTAATGTGTTACAAGATTATATATTTATATTGTTGTTGTTAGCTTTACGTGTTGCTAGCATGAAGTTGATATGTAGAAGTTTATAAGGATTGTGGATTGATTGTAGCATTGGAAATCAGATGTAATGTAAGCCATGTTAAGTTGGATTTCAATTTAGTCGTTATTAGAATCGTCGCATGTTATTGATTTGAAGATTGTGGTAGTTTTAACCAAATGCGACTTGATATCATGTTATGATTAACAAATTGGATTGAAATGGAAATTTGATAAGTATTGGTATGGTTGAACTCTAGGTGGTCGAATTTGGACTACTTTCTAAATTGTGAGCCAATTGAAATTTAGTTATTCATTTGTATTGGACTACCTTCTTTATTGTTGTGAGCCAATTGGGGCTGTTTGGTTATTGTATTTCGGCCTTGAAAAGGTGGCAAAGTGAGTAGAAACAAAGGAGGTCTTTGTCAGATTTTCCGTAGAATTTAGCGACTTAGCACTTAGAATATTCTACGTTTGAATTAAGAGGTTAATGGGCGTATTGTGGCCATTATAGGTTGAAATACTTTGGAGCCTTTTTGCAACTTGTCGCTAGTCGTCGAGGTATGTGAACCTCTTCTTTCTTTGGCATGATCCTACGTGAAATCTCCATGTGATAGTATTTCAAGATTCATACTCTTAGAAGTTAAGAAGTATTTACATTGTAGAATCTAAGTTAAGAGTATGTTTAAATTGTCCTAAGTCCTTACTAGGTCTTATGGGAGGCGTTAGTAAACGGTTAGGAAGTTATGAGATTTGATTTAAAGGCTATGTGTCTTGATTTGTTTAAAGTAAGTAAGTGGATTTTTATGTTCGAAAATGACTTGAATTTATATGTGAAAAGATTGATTTTAAAGTGGAAGTTATACGATTTTAAGGAATGAATTACTTGGTTTTGGGAAGGTATGGAACTTTATATGTTTTGTATAAGTAATTGGGCTTTAAAGGAAGTATGTTATGAAGTTTGAAGACTAAGAACTTTGATTGTCTTTTAAGGATTATGAAGTTTTAAGCGTCTGATTCTTTTTAAGTATGTATGTACGTAGTATCTTTGGATCCGTTTTCCTAAATGTTGTAAGAATAAAAGTGACATAAGTTCTCTAAAATGAATGGTTGTTAGAATAGCTTTATGGGAAGTTGTTATGGCGACTTAAGAAGAAGTGAAAAGATGGTTTAAAAATGTTATGTAAGGAAAATCACAGGAGCCTACAAATAGGCGGATTACGTTATGAAATACAGGAGCCTACGAATAGGCGGATTACGTTATGAAATACAGAGCCTACGAATAGGCGGATTACGTTATGAAATACACCGAGCCTACAAATAGGCGGATTACGTTATAAATACACCGAGCCTACCATGGCGGATTACGCCATATTACCAGAGCCTGCGTAGGCGGGTTACGTCATCTTCTGCGAGCCGGCGGGCGGATTATGCTACATGATTCCACGATGCAAGGCGGGCGGGCGAATTATGCTACATGATTCCCGCGATGCAAAGGCCCGGGCGGGCGGATTATGCTACGTGATTCCACGATCTGCGAGCCGCGGCGGGCGGATTATGCTACATGATTCCACGATGCGAGGCCGCGGCGGGCGGATTATGCTACGTGATTCCACGATGCAAGGCCTACGGCGGGCGGATTATGCTACATGATTCCACGATGCAAGGCCCAGGCGGGCGGATTATGCCACATGATTTATGAGTACACCGTGTCCATGAATGGGCCGGATTACGTTATCACGTATGGATAATCAAAGTAAGCTCCCAAATAAGAAGTCCCTCCATAATGGGTCGGATTATGTTATGTAAGATATGTAAGTTATGTGAAAAAGTGAATTAAACTCTTAAGTATGTATGTATGAATATGTTGTTAATTTTATTGAAAGAAGGAAAGGAGCAGTTAATATATGATTGATTTGGGAGTTAAAGGACATTCTTTTATCTGAATCTGATTTGGTTATTGCATTTTATTTACATTTCCATACTAAATTTTTGTTATGCGACCCGCCAGAAGTGCGTTAAATGCCGCGAGTTATAGGTACCAGGTTGGTGATCCTTGCTCTTAGGATCTCTGTTGATTTTGGAAAAAGCTCGCTTTCCTCCGGAGGCTTATCTTTTAGTGCAGTTTCCACGATATGGTAGACTTATGTACATTCGAGGTATGGCGAAGCCTGTCACTTGCGATTATAATTCTTAAGTGCGTAGTCACATTTTGTGGGTCGGTTTGTAAAGAAAGGAAGCGCCGTTTATGTATGCGTTCGGGAAGGTAGCCTATCGGCTAACTTTGTTGTTTTATTCTTGTTGTTTTATTTTATAAGTTTCATGTATGTTCGTGATTTTCTCGATGTATACAGTAAGGGTGCCCGGGTAGGGCACGATCGCGAGCCGAGTCGGAGTCGTGACAAAAGTGGTATCGAAGCGATTAGTCCTCGGAAAGTGTCTCTGACCGTGTCTAGTAGAGTCTTGATTATCGGTGTGTTGTGCACGTCTATGTCGAGGAGGCTACGAGACATTTAGGATTAGTTTCCATTCTTCTCACTCTGAGATCGTGCGGTAGAGTGTATTAATAGGTTGATCCGTCTCGGCGTATTCTTATGTATGTGAATCGGCTATGCCTCGCGGAGCGACGAGGCGGAAGGGCAAAGCGGCGGCGAGGCGCGATGGTCTTGAAGAAGTTACGAGTCGGGCACGAATATGCACGAGTAGTGGCGGGTGGCGAGTTCACCACGCGGCGATATTAGAGGCGAGGCGGCGGTAGCTCGAAGGATTCGTGCGAGCCTCGATTCCGCGATCGGTCTTGAGTATAGAACTACGAGGCGGTCCGTTATTGACCGATATAGTAGTCGAGCGGCAAGCGAGAGCGGCGACCCGCGGGAAGCGGTTTGCGGATTAGGGATTTTCTAGGATGTCATCCACGAGTTTTATGGTTCGAGTCGATGAGGATCGCGGGGAGTTCATTCGGCGGCTTCTGACGGACGCGCGAGTTCTTAGGGCTTGAGGCGAGTGCATTACGCTAGCCTCCTCTGGGTTCTGCGATATCGCGTTGAGCCCAGTTTGAGTCGTGGTTGCTTTCAAGAGGTGATGATGCTCTTCCGGTGTTTGGGAGGAGTTTCTGAGGCCTTCATGGATCACTTTTGCCTCACGAGATGAGAGAGCCGGGTAAAGGATTCTTGACCTTGAGCGAGCAGGAGGACTATCGAGTATAGCTTGGAGTTTGACTCCTTGGCGGACATGCGCATACTATTGTGGCTAACATGGTGATAGAGTTCATCGCTATGTTATGGGGTTAGGCCGTTATATGATCACTGCTTGCACAGGAGTAGCCGCCCGGCCGAGAATGGATATTGCGGAATCTGAACTTATGCGAGGATCGAGGGCGAGGAGAGAGGGCCGAGCCAGGTCGAGGCGGCCAAGAGGCGGGGCAGCGAGGGTTGAGGTGATTTTCAAGCGAGAGCCTCGGCGAGCTAGGTCTGATTCGGTAAACGCAGTGCTCCTTCGATTTACGGCGGAGGTTAGATCGGCCGGGTAGTCGGGGCGGTCGAGCTCGAGCTTGGACCGTATCGCGCATGGGTTACAGGCGATCGGGGCCCTGCTCTTCCTCGATTTTCCGCAGTGTGGCGGCATCGCGTGGGAATGTCGTCGTGCTGCAGTGCTGTTTACTGTGGTCGGGGGCCATATGTTGAGGATTGTCCTAGTAGGAGAGTTGCGGGAGGATAGAAAAGTCTCTGGATCGATTCGGGTTCTTCGCCTTGATGCTAGGCGGGATGTTCATCACCGTGGCCGTGGCGAGTCGTGGTGGAAGTTTCCATTTTAGCGGTCCTTTGAACCGCCTATATGAATCGGTATATCTTGACCCTTTACGGTCTGTAGGCATGATAAGGTTATTTTATGTTTAAGTATTAAGAGCGGATAATATTGAAGTTATGTATGTATGTTAGAAGGAGTTGGAAATGCGAAAAGGTAACCTCGTTTGGGCTTATGATGGGCGGATATGCGTGTGCGAGTATTAGGGCCATGTGTGGCATTGTTGGTATGTCGGGGTTGTGAAAGGAAACTATGTCGCTAATTATAAGTTTGACTCAGAAAGAACATTCGAGGGCGAATGTTTCTAAGGGGAAGAATGTTACACCAGTAATTGCGGGACATGTTTTAGAGCGTGCGTAAGAACTTCGCAAGTGTTAAATTTGAGACTTGTAAAAATTTAGCGGAATTATGGAATTGTCGGAAAGCGTATTATTGTGGCGAATGGGAGGCGACACGTGTCACCCCCTTATAGATGCCTTGGGCGAAATTGGCATGGCGATATATGGGTGACCATAGTCACAGATGGCAAGTCTTGCAAGTTGATTAGCTTGAGAAGTTTGACTAAGTCAAGGTCATGAAGTCTTGATATTTGTTAAGAGATCATCCACACCACCCAATTGTTCCTATCTTAACCCTCCATTATGTTAGATATGTATACTAGTAGTGAAACTAGTCCCACACTTAGCCAAAATTTCAAGAGAATTGGATGAACAACAAAAGGAGCTCTCGGGTTCTAGCTCTCAAGAAGGAAAAAAATTTGTTTCTTGTCCATTTAGCCGCATTTTAAACCAAGGTTCATGAGTGTTATGTAAGTGTATCTCGATAGAAATCTTGGAAAAAATAGTTTACGGGTTAGTCATAAGCGAAAACCTAAGGGTCTTTCTAGGTTTTGGATTGGAAGTTGAAGGAAAGTTGTTGGTAGGGTTCTAAGGGTCTCAGCGAGCGGATTGAAGTGTCATGGAGAGGTTCTAAACTACTAGGGCGACTTGGTTGGAATCGGATTAAGATTCGTTGAGGTATAATTTTGTCCTTTAATGTGTTACAAGATTATATATTTATATTGTCGTTGTTAGCTTTACGTGTTGCTAGCATGAAGTTGATATGTAGAAGTTTATAAGGAATGTGGATTGATTGTAGCATTGGAAATCCGGAATGTAATGTAAGCCATGTTAAGTTGGATTTCAATTTAGTCGTTATTAGAATCGTCGCATGTTATTGATTTGAAGATTGTGGTAGTTTTAACCAAATGCGACTTGATATCATGTTATGATTAACAAATTGGATTGAAATGGAAATTTGATAAGTATTGGTATGGTTGAACTCTAGGTGGTCAAATTTGGACTACTTTCTAAATTGTGAGCCAATTGGGGCTGTTTAGTTATTCATTTGTATTGGACTACCTTCTTTATTGTTGTGAGCCAATTGGGGCTGTTTGGTTATTGTATTTCGGCCTTGAAAAGGTGGCAAAGTGAGTAGAAACAAAGGAGGTCTTTGTCAGATTTTCCGTAGAATTTAGCGACTTAGCACTTAGAATATTCTACGTTTGAATTAAGAGGTTAATGGACGTATTGTGGCCATTATAGGTTGAAGTACTTTGGAGCCTTTTTGCAACTTGTCGCTAGTCGTCGCGATGTATGTGAACCTCTTCTTTCTTTGGCATGATCCTACGTATGAAATCTCCATGTGATAGTATTTCAAGATTCCTTCTACTCTTAGAAGTTAAGAAGTATTTACATTGTAGAATCTAAGTTAAGAGTATGTTTAAATTGTCTAAGTCCTTACTAGGTCTTATGGGAGGCGTTAGTAGAAACGGTTAGGAAGTTATGAGATTTGATTTAAAGGCTATGTGTCTTGATTTGTTTAAAGTAAGTAAGTGGATTTTTATGTTCGAAAATGACTTGAATTTATATGTGAAAAGGGGATTGATTTTAAAAGTGGAAGTTATACGATTTTAAGGGAATGAATTACTTGGTTTTGGGAAGGTATGGAACTTTATATGTTTTGTATAAGTAATTGGGCTTTAAAGGAAGTATGTTATGAAGTTTGAAGACTAAGAACTTTGATTGTCTTTTAAGGATTATGAAGTTTTAAGCGTCTGATTCTTTTTAAGTATGTATGTACGTAGTATCTTTGGATCCGTTTTCCTAAATGTTGTAAGAATAAAAGTGACATAAGTTCTCTAAAATGAATGGTTGTTATAATAGCTTTATGGGAAGTTGTTATGGCGACTTAAGAAGAAGTGAAAAGATGGTTTAAAAATGTTATGTAAGGAAAATCACCAGAGCCTACAAATATGCGGATTCGTTATGAAATACAGGAGCCTACGAATAGGCGGATTCGTTATGAAATACAGAGCCTACGAATAGGCGGATTACGTTATGAAATACAGGAGCCTACAAATAGGCGGATTACGTTATGAAATACAGAGCCTACCATGCGGATTACGCCATATTACCGAGCCTTCGCATAGGCGGGTTACGTCATCTTACAAGGAGCGGCGGGCGGATTATGCTACATGATTCCACGATGCAGAGCCGCGGGCGGGCGGATTATGCTACATGATTCCACGATGCAGGCGCGGGCGGGCGGATTATGCTACGTGATTCCGCGATGCAGGCCCTGGCGGGCGGATTATGCTACATGATTCCACGATGCGAGCGCGGGCGGGCGGATTATGCTACATGATTCCACGATGCACCGAGGCCTACGAGCGGGCGGATTATGCTACATGATTCCACGATGCAACCGAGCGGGCGGGCGGATTATGCCACATGATTTATGAGTACACCGTGTCCGCAAATGGGCGGATTACATTATCACGTATGGATAATCAAAGTAAGCTCCCAAATAAAGTCCTCGTAATGGGTGGATTATGTTATGTAAGATATGTAAGTTATGTGAAAAGAAGAATTAAACTCTTAAGTATGTATGTATGAATATGTTGTTAATTTTATTGAAAGAAGGAAAGAGCAGTTAATATATGATTGATTTGAGTTAAAGGACATTCTTTTATCTGAATCTGATTTGGTTATTGCATTTTATTTACATTTCCATACTCAAATTTTTGTTATGCGACCCTTCGGAAGTGCGTTCATGCCCGCAGTTATAGGTACCAGGTTGGTGATCCTTGCTCTTAGGATCTCTGTTGATTTTGGAAAGAAGCTCCTTTCCTCGGAGGCTTATCTTTTAGTACGGTTTCACGATATGGTAGACTTATGTACATTCGGGGTATGGCGAGCCCTGTCACTTGTGATTATAATTCTTAGAAGTGCGTAGTCACATTTTGTGGGTCGGTTTGTAAAGAAAGGAGGCAAGCGCTTCGTTTATGTATGACGTTCGGGAAGGTAGCCTATCGGCTAACTTTGTTGTTTTATTCTTGTTGTTTTATTTTATAAGTTTCATGTATGTTCGCTGATTTTCTCGATGTATACTGTAAGGGTGCCAGGTAGGGCACGATCGCGAGCTTGGAATTGGTCGTGACAGTAGGCAGGTTCTGCGAAGTTGAGTGGAAAAATCTGAACTGTTTTGTTTTAAAAAAGGCCATGGGAGGGTGACAAGTGTCACCCCCATCTGATTTTGCATGTACTACTTATTGACCAAGTCTTGAAGACTTGTTCATTCTTCAAGTTCTTCTTTCTCTCTAAAGGTAAAAGCTCTTCCTTCTCTCTATAAATTCAAGAGAAAATCAAAGCTTGAGGAAAATCTGAAAAGTGTGGCAAGAAGGAAACTTGTTGGCAAGCTTGTGGGAGTTTTTGTGGTGGTGTTTGTGGAAAGGAGGCTAGCAAATTTGTTGGAATAATTTGGCTAAAGTTCTAAGGTAACAATTCTTCTCTTGTAGCTAGTTTTTGGTGTTGCATGTGAAGAAGAAAGATCTTGTAGTGGTAAATATTGCTCTTAGATAAATTGCATGTAAGAAATATGGTTTGGATATGAAAGAATTGGATAAGAAGCTTATGTAAGCATGTTGTAGCCAAAATACTACCTTAAACTTGTTAAGTTAGTTGTTGTACATTGTGGGGCAGAATTTTACACATCCAAGTTTAGGTGTGTAATCCCCTTTGAAATGTTTGGATTGTTGGGCCTTAAAAGTGGCGTTTGGATGTTGAATTCGGCCTTGAAAAAGGTGGCAAAGTCTGTAGAAACAAAGGAAATGCTGCCCAATTTTCCATAGAATTTAGTGACTTTGAACTTGGAATATTCTACATTGTAACTAGAGGTTAATAAACGTATTATGGTCATTATAGGTTGACATACTACGTGCGGTATTTTGGACTTAGTAAGTGGATTGACCGAAGAGGTATGTGGAACTTTCCTATCTCTTGAGCATGAATGGTTTTACCTATGTAGTACGATAGAGGATGGTCAAGTTTTGTGAGTAAGGGGGGATTAACTCATTTCTTTAAAAAGTACTAAGGATGTCTTGAGTTTTCAAAGTTAAGGGACTTGATGTGTTCAAGTATATGATTCTTGTTTCTTTTTAAAAGTGTAAGTCCCTTGGGTTTTAGGAAAATGTATTTGACTAAGGTATAACGTTAATATAATGACTTTATAGGAAGTCGATTATATTAGCTTTATGAAAGGTTTACAAAGGAAGATTTACTCTAAGTAAAATGAGTACGAATAAATGATTTGAAGTTGTGAAAGGCAAATTGATTTTAAGGCATTAATTGCCTAAGGTTTTAAAAGAGTAAAAACACATAGTATAGTACTTTGGATTAAATTCCCGGATTTCATAAAAGACATGTTAGTGCCTAAGTAAACTAAAATGAGAAGGTGTGTGAACAAGATTAATAAGAAGTTAAGGGGTTTCTTAACTTGCTTGTATTATGTGTGATAGCCGGTTTGTGCTAATGATATATATTATTATTTATTACGGGGTAATTCCCCGGGTTATGGCATTTGCATATTCCGTGGATTTGCTACCCACGATGCGAGGAATACCTCATGCGAGTCCGTAGGGCTCATGCGGGTGAAATAGTCCCATGCGGGTGAGTACAGCCTATGCGAGGAATACCTCATGCGGGTCCACATGACCCATGCGGGTGAAATAGTCCCAGGAGTAGGAGTGCTTAATGATACTGCGGGGCAGATGACCTTGCTTTGACCATGAGCTTCCTATTTTCATGCAGTATATTATATCCTTGATATTCTCATTGCTAGTAAGACACAGTGTTCTGTAAACTGATTTTTATACATGTCTCCAGTTATTTTAGACTTATGAGGTATTTTTGGTATTTTCGGTTCGCATACTTAGTACATATGTGTGTATCGACCCTTCCTCGAAGTGCATTCAATCTGCGGTAGGGAGTAGCGGTGGTGGATCCTCATTCTTAGGATCACTGTTCTTGTCACGCCCGAACCGGGCCCATGGCGGTGCCCTACAGGCACCGCCACCTAAATACAAGTAAGCTGCGGAAATTAAATTACACCTCATTTTCTTTTCTTTTAAAACAACAAATGCAGGCAAGGGCAAAGCGAAACAAGGCTGCCATATACACATAAACAAAAGACACTACACCGCATGAGTCCAATCCACATATGAATACAGACCTCTGCAGGAGTTAAAGCGAAATATGACGGGACAAGGCCATAGTACCCAAAGCGTACAAAGCACATCTTGAAGGATATATACCAAAAGATAAACTCACGGACAGAGGAGCTATCCAAAAACCACGGCAGGATCCTACACTGCCGATCACCAAACAACGTACCTAAACTGCGGCGTGAACGGCCGAAGGAGGTCGATGCGAAGAATGTACCAAGTATGTGAGCGATGAAATGCGTAATGAAATCATAACAGTCTAAACAAAGCGAAGACATGTATGATAGCCAACCTACGATTACAATACATAGCGGTCATATCAAGTCGGGGCGCAGCGCCAAGTCACTATTCAAATATAACTATGGGTCTCACGCCCATAATATCAATCATGCGTGTAATCCTTCCTCCGCTGCCGGTCCGATATAACATAGCAATAGGCATACATGAACACCAAGTCCCACTGTGTTCTAAAAAGCGTCTGGGCAAGTAGGCAAGCGAGCAGGTGGTATAACGTCTTGGGGTTTACCTCATTTATACTCGACCTGAAGGAGGTGGTAGCGAGGTATAACGTCTTGGGGCTTGCCCTCATTTATACTCTTACCAGAGAAGGTGGTATAACGTCTTGGGGCTTGCCCGCCATTTATACTCTTACCCTATCTCAACCGTCAAACAACACATAAAGCGGGTGGTACAGTCTTGGGGTTTACCCTCACTTATACTCTTACCTGGAGAAGGTGGTACAACGTCTTGGGGTTTACCCTCACTTATACTCTTACCCTATCTCGTGACCATCAAACAAGACATAAGCACTACCATGTCTTCTATAAAAATCGAATTTAACCCAAGTACTACTGATAGCGGAAGCATACAGTGGAATCCCACATCATCGCTTCAGTGCGTCCGGTAACTTACACAAGACAGTGACCCTTCACCAGAGTCGCGGCAACTTAATAAAACATAATACTGGCACTCAAAGGCTATTACCAGCACATATAGGCAAGTTCTCAATTAACCAAGCCAAAGTACTTATCAAGGCACACATAGGATAAATTCTCATTTAACAAGCCAAAGTACTTATCAGGGCACAATTAGAAAAAATCTCAATTTATCAAGCCAAAGTACTAATCAAGGCATACATAGAATAATTCTCTTTTAACAAGTCAAAGTACTTATCAAGGCACACTTAGACAAATTCTCAATTTATCAAGCCAAAGTACTAATCAAGGCATACATAGAATAATTCTCTTTTAACAAGCCAAAGTACTTATCAAGGCACAAATAGAATAAATTCTCATTTAACAAGCCAAAGTACTTATCCGGGCACAAATAGAAAAATTCTCAATTTATCAAGCCAAAGTACTAATCAAGGCATACATAGAATAATTCTCTTTTAACAAGTCAAAGTACTTATCAAGGCACACTTAGACAAATTCTCAATTTATCAAGCCAAAGTACTAATCAAGGCATACATAGAATAATTCTCTTTTAACAAGCCAAAGTACTTATCAAGGCACACTTAGACAAATTCTCAATTTATCAAGCCAAAGTACTAATCAAGGCATACATAGAATAATTCTCTTTTAACAAGTCAAAGTACTTATCAAGGCACACTTTAGACAAATTCTCAATTTATCAAGCCAAAGTACTACATCCGTACATTCTTTTATAAAAGACTCCTTTCTATGTAAAGCTCCAGATACTAACACGTAGTATCAGCGTGTCTATTTTTCAAAGTAAGTTACTACACTTTTAGAAAACTCATTTCAAAGCTTGAAATCAAGTAACTCCAAATTTTCACAATCTAGGCAACTTATGCGATTAATCAAAATAGACAACTTTCTAACCTTCCATAAAGCCGTTATAACCAACTTCCCATAAAGCCGTTATAACCCTTTATGGTTTTAGACATATCCATTCCTTCAATAACCAAGAGACTTATACTATTAAAACCAAGTATCACATACTTACAAATCAAGTTCTTAACTTTCAAAAATACTTCAAGTCTCTTAATAGTTAGGAAACAAGTTTTCTTCTACTTTTTAAACCTCAAGTAACTTCACCCTTAGCACAAGTTACTTCTCTTAAATCATGTCATTTCTCCTCTTTTAAATCAAATAAGTAAATCACTCCTTTGACTCCCCTAAAGTCATTATAATGACCTTTAGGTTTTAGAACAAGGCAGCCAAAAGATTTGGAAACCACTTCTTTTCAAGTCTCATGCACTTTAAGAAAAATACCTTTACTTTTAAGAATCCAAACTTCCCTAAGGAAATGGATTATACTACTTACAATTTAAACATCAAAGTACACTCAAGGAAGTACATAGAACAAATTCTATTTTAGGCAATCCAAATACAAGCAAGGAATGGATCATTCAAGGAGTAGGACTTACTTTCTTTATTCTAAGGAATCATGCTAGAAGAGGAGATAGTTCACATACCTTTTCGGCTAATATCCACAAGCTAAGGCGAATCTGCGTGTAGAAGTGTCAACCTATAATGGTCACAACAAGACTATCAACTTCTAGTCTCAACGTAGAATAATAATAAGTATAGGGTCTCAATTCTACGGAAAAATCGGCGACACTTCCTTTGTTTCTACTCACTTTGCCACCTTTTCAAGGTCGAATACAATAACCAACACGCCACATTTAAGGCTCCAAACAACAACCAAACAAAGGGGATTACACGCCTTACAATACGTGTAAAATTCCGCCCCACAATTCATACGAAATAGTCTAAGGCACACTAGCCAATTCTCGGCCAACTTACATAGCAACACTAAGTCTTTTCCAATCCTTTTCCAATTCCAAGTTCTAAGGTCTAACATGTTATCTAGTCATAAACAACTTCAACAACTACAATTTCCTTCTTTATACAACATGCGACGCTTAGACTAATAATCAACTTGAATTGTAATCTTAACGCTAAACATGCTAGTTTCGGATTAGGGTTCCAATAGCCAATAAACATATCAAACTTCATACTATATAACACATTCTTGCTAAAATCCATAGCTACAACAATAAGTAAGCCTTAACTATTAAAACGACAAAATTTATACCTTTCAAAGCCCTTAAAATTTCCAAGATTCGAAGTCGCGCCTTAGCAATTCTTAAATCCATTCCTTAGGTTCCAATCCGCTCCAAGCACTCCTTAGCGGCCTATGAAGAACCCATCTTCAAGTTCCAACTTCAAAGTTAAAGAACTCCCTTAGTTTCCGCCTTGCGACTAACGTAAAAATACGTTTTTTCTGAAATCTTTCTATTGAGGTAACCTTACAATACCCTTGGGGACATTGGGTTAAAGTCTTGTGGCTAATGGAGGAAAATTACAAAATTTTCTTGTGAGGAGAAGCCTGGCGAGAGCTCCGTGTGAAGAACAAGGTGTGTGATTTTTCTAAGTGTAGAAATGAGCTTGTCTTGCACTAGCTTAGCACTTATAACACTATGGATGGCTTAGATAAAAACACTTGTGAGGCTAAGATGAAAATCACATGGATCAAGCTTATGTGGCAAGTTGACAAGTCAACAATGTCAAGCTTAGCAAGACTTATCTTCTACCATGGTAAATGACCATTTTACCCTTGGAATAATTCAACCAAGACCATGTGGGGGTGCCACGTGTCGCCCTCTCATTCGTCCATAAAAATTTCGTAACTCTCGTGGGCCCCACAAAACATAAAATTCCTCGGGTGGGCCCCACGTGACCAAATCCGTAAAAATAAATTTCCATAATATTAATAAGTTCCATACTCTTCAAATAATGTATTTTGAGAATCCAATTCTCAACGAACATTTTCCTTTCCGACATCAGGAAGATTTTCGTCGGAAAAACAATTCTTCCTTTAGTACAAATTTCCAAGTCTTGTGTTCTTACGTACCTTCACTTACACATGTCACGAACTTACGGGGTGCTTGATTACGGTGTAAAGCTCCATTCCTCAGGAGGCTTGTTTTGTTAGTACGGTTTTCCACGATCTTATAGGTATTATGTACATTCGGGGTATGGCGGGGCCACATCCTTGTTATTTATTCTTAAGTGCGTAGTCACGTTTGTGGTTTTGGGCTGTAAGAACAAGTTGTACTGCTATACTTTTGATTAAGTATATTTTTTTTATGGAAGGCAGCCTTATCGGCTTGCCAGTGATGGTTATTTTATACAGGTTTATGTGTTGTGTATGTTCCGCTGCTATTCTCTGATGTATACGGCGGGTGCCGGTAGGGCACCGATCGCGACCCGAGTCGGGTCGTGTGATTCCGCACTATACCCAGAATAGCAGGTTTGATCTCAAAGCTGTTGGCTCTTATTACTGGGAGCCTGATGCAAGTCTGCACCCTTATAACTGTAGGCAATACATAATCCCCCAAGCTCTTTTTTGCAGGAACTTGTCTTAAGACAGGCGGTAACTCACCATCCGCCAAATTATTATTTTACTGATTTTCTATTGTCAAAGGATCAGCAATTGCCTTGTTCCTCCTGCAAGTGATAATAAAACAAGCAAATAGATAACAACAAAATGTTCTAAAATAAAAAGACATAAAAATAAAGACCAAATTAGAAATAAGGATAGATAGTTCGATATTGATTATACGCCAGTCTCCGACAACGGCGCCAAAAACTTGTTGGTTCGATTTTACAAATGCTCACGCAAGTTCACGTATCGTTCACAAGTAATATAGTCTGTAAGTCGAATATCATTCACAGAGACTGGTTATCAAGTTCATAATCTAAACTTTTGTTTTTATTTGACAATCGGTAAATTGTTTGGTTTTATAACTACGAACTATAATAAAAGTAAAGTGTAGGACTTTAAACTAAGGTTGATAATGCTATGGGTTTATAACAGTTATGAAGGGAATATGACTTCCAATCTCCTCAACTATCCACTCTTTCACTTGTTAATGCAATGCTAATGGGTCTTCTTCTTATTAAGATATCAGGTTAACTAGTCTGTCATCATATTCCGGTTAGGATATACGAGAGTTCAATCTTGTGCAGAAACCTTTTATATTCATATGATATGTTTTACCACACAAGAGGATTAAGAACAGTAACCTTAAATACTACACAAGTATCGGGGTACTTTCGTCCACGATTTTAACCTATGTCTAAACAATTACAACATATTCAAATCTCTTCTCTCGGTTCTTGATTCGAAATCATATAAGTAATGATAACTAGTAGCTAATTAATTATCAAGAAATCAAAGCAATATTGAATAGATCTTAATAAATTTGAAGAAGAAATCAATAACTAATGTATTAACTATATGAAAGAGCTTCAAGAAGATTTTACGGAAATCCTACTAAAGTAATTAGCTCCTAAACATTGTCATGTCAAGAACTAAATTACAATTCAACATAACTGAAATAAACTAAGGGAAAAGAAAAGAAATACTGTGAACTAAAGTCTCCAATTGTGGCCTCCAATCTGCTCTGAGTTGTGTTGTTTGATAGAATGTTCCCCTTCTTCCACTAAACTAATCCCTAGGGCTTAAGTATATTGCAAATTTCGTCCCCTATGGACCCTTCTGGCCTTGGCCAATTCTAACTCGGATCTGGAAATTCGCGTCTCGGCACCGCGGTGCCGAAAGTCCTGCAGCCTCTCAGTAAATATGGCACCGCGGTTCTGCTGCTGGGAAGCGCGGTGCTATTTTTCCTTCGTTCTAATCATCAATTTTCAACTTTTTCTGCCTCGGGACCTCCTTTTATGCCCACGTTTCGCTCCTTTTCGCCATTTTGCCTTTTTGAACCGCTGTGACTCAAAACAAAGAAAAACGACCATAATACTATACTAAACACAACAAAAATAAGTAAAATACTAACTAACAATGACTCAAAAAACGTATACAAAATACACCTAACAGGCTGCATCACATCATGCAAAATAATGAATCCAACAACCAGAATCAGAGATATGAGTAGATGTAATATGAATGCATATGCGATGCAATGCAGTGGTCAAATGTCTCATTTCGTACATACGTGCTCTGGGTGAAATATCTCTACGTCCCGGCTGTCATGACCCATGGGGGACTTGTGAAGTGCATGTATCAATCACTCTGTATCACATCCTAGAGATGACTCTTCCACTGAATCCTCCGCTAGCCACTCCATATCACACAACATAGAGATGACTACGCAATTAATATGTTATAAGAATCACTATTATTTCCTTCTCGTTTATCACCATCACACCAATCACAGATATTATCAATATATCATGAAAATGAATGCATGTATGGATGTCAAATTCAACACTAATCATGAGATGAATAAACATAACAACATCCGTAAATCAACTACCAATATGAACTTATTCTCAAATCTATACAATGCCACGTCTGGAACAATTTCTCTTCGGACCACAAAGGTAACATCAAGTATATATGCAAGAGAGGCCATACGAAATATACACGTAATAAACACATGTATAGGAAGCCTTGAATGTTTCACTTTTCCTCTTATCATTATTAATATCAAATCACTGTTTACAACAATGAATCATGTAGAATGTGTATGAATGATATGCATGTATCAACCTCAAGTGTAAATCATAATCAAATCCCAATCGTGCCACACATGGACATATATCACAATATCAATATCAAGTCAAATCCTTTCCCCTATTCATGATAGTACTAAGATAAGTAAGATAAAACTATTATCATGATATGTCAACTATGAGTAAATCCAATATAAAACATTTACCAACAAGCTAATAAATCAAAAAAGGTAACAAGCCCACAAAATAAGTCATGTTACATGGCGTATTTGTTTTATACGTTGAGTTGCGGCATACGATAGTAAACGTAATCTCGGAGAGTGAGAATAAATTTCACTAATGTAAGACTCTGGACTTTCGAGCTATGGTTCTAACTTCTCGACATATGTAAGTTGACCAGAGTCATAGGAAATTTTGGTCACATTTAATTGTGCATATCAAAAGCTCGGTGCATAAAAGAATGAAATCCCAAAATGATATAAGGCTTAAAAGTGTGCTGACAATAATTGGGCATAATATTATATATAGGGGATATGGAACAATGATAATAAATACAGGAAGTATGTTGAGAATGAGTATTGTTTAAATGAATTGAGATAAAAAAATTAATTATGTGTGTAATTGGTTAAATATTGGTGTCACGATCCGAACCCGGGCCCGCGACTGGTGCCCTACCTGGGCACCCTTATATTCATACAATACAAAATAACCGCGGAAGATAAGTAACACATTTTTTTTAAAAACAAAGGCAAAGCCGATAAGGCTACCATAATATAAATCACCCAAAAGGGCCTACACTATTCAATAATGTAATTACAACTCTAGCCAATCCACCATATAACTTACTTATCTTGCATAACATAATCCAACCGTTTATGGAGGGACGCCTCATTTTGGAGTTCACTTTGATTATCCATACGTAATAACGTAACCCGACCCATTTGCGGGACACGACAAAGTCATACAAAAGCCTTCCCACGAAGGTATACTACCCGGCCCAATCTGGGAAGCGATAAAGCCACATAAGTCTGCCCATAAAGGTATACTGTCTAGCCCAATTTGGGACGCGATAAAGTCACATAAGTCTGCCCATAAAAGTATACTACTCGGCCCAATCTGGGACGCGGTAAAGTCACATAAGTCTGCCCATAAAGATATATTGCCCGACTCAATCTGGGACGCGGTAAAGTCACATAAGTCTGCCCATAAAGGTATACTGCATAAAAATAGGAAGCTTATGATCAACTTAGGGCCACCTGCCCATAGTATCATTTGGCAATCCTACTCCTGGGACGATTTCACCCACATAGGCCGTATGGACCCGCATGAGGTAATTTCCTCGCATAGACTGTATCCGCCCGCATAGGTCGTATGGACCCGCATGTGGTAATCTCCTAGCATAGGACTGGTCCGCCCCGCATAGGACTATTTCATCCGCATAAGCCCTACGGACTCGCATGAGGTATTCCTCGCATCGTGGGGAGCAAATCCACGGAATATGAAAATGCAATAAGCCCGGGGAATGACCCCGTAATGAAACAATACATCACTAGCACAACCGACTATCATACATAACATAAGTACCACCGGCTTATCATACATAACATAAGCAGCACTGACTTATCATACATAACATTAGCACCACCGACTTTTCATAAATATCATAAGCAAGTTAAGAAATCCCTTAACTTCTTATTAGCCTTAATTATTATGAACTCTCATTTTATTTAAAATCAAGGCACTAACATGTCATTTAAAATCCGGAAATTTAATCCAAGGTACTATGTACTTCCATTCTTTTCAAAAGACTCATTTTCATATAAAACCCCAAGATACTAACACCCGTAGTATCAAGTCATGTCTACATTTTAAACAAGTCACTACATTTTTAGAAATACATTTCTAGGCTTCTAAATCAAGTGACCCTTACTTAAAAACTTTAAGCAATTGGTACCTTTAAATCAAATTGCCGTTCTTTATTTCAAGTCATTTCTTTGTTTACATTACTAGAGAAAACCATTCTTTTAACCTTCCATAAATTTGTTATAACCAACTTCCCATAAAGCCGTTATAACTCTTTATGTCTTAGACAAATTCATTCTTTTTATAACCAAGAGACTTATACTTTCAAATCAAGTTACATAGCTTTCAAAATACTTCAAGTCTCTTAACTTTTAAGAAATCAAGTTTCTTAACTTAGAATATCTAGTTATCAATGATTTTCCCAAATCAAGTATTCTATACTTTTAAATCAAGTCATTCCTTCCTTTAAGAATCAAGTCCCATAACTTGAAAAATAAAGTCTCTTAACCTTTTAAGAATTCAAGGTTCATAGTCTTAAAACTTCATAACGTAAACTCTTTAAATTAAGTAACATATAATTTTATGCGTTGTGAATAGGTTATACTCGTTTATAACGATCTTATTAAAGCACCATGATCTAGAAAATGTAATACAATTTTGTCTTATCTTAGTTTCTATGCAGATGGAGAATTCTACTCATTTTAATATAATTGATTGTCGATACATTTTTTTTTATTAACGCTGCACTGGCTTGTTCGATACTTATTCTCATTCGTGCAGTAAATTAGCAAAGTCAACTCGACTCCAAATACTTCTAACGACTCTTACCAATATCCCCCATAAGACTTGGTAAGAACTTAGGATAACTTACACATGACTTTTACATATAGTAAATCAACATACATACCTCTTAACTTCTAAGAGTAGAAGGAACCATGAAATAACACCACATGTATATTTCATACATAGAATCATGCCAAAAGAAGAAAGAGGCTCACATACCTCGCGACGATTATCGACAAGTAGCAAAATGCTCCAAATTACTTCAACCTTGATAGCTATTCCATCCTTCAATTAGAATACGCTATACGTAGTACTTCAACCTATAGTAATCATAACATGTCTATCAACTCCTAGCTTATCAACGTGGAATAATACTAAGTGCTAGGTCTCTTATTCTACAGAAATTTGGGCAGCACTTCCTTTGTTTCTACGTACTTTTCCACATTTTTCAAGGCCCAAAAATCAATAACCAAATGCCACATTTAAGGCCAAACAATTCAGCAATACAAATGGGATTACACGCCTAATAGGACGTGTAAAATTCTGCCCCACAATCAATATAAAACTGTCCAATATTTCCAAGCCATAATCGGCTACCATTGTCACAACAATTATCAATTTTCTTTCAATTCCTTTTTCAATCCAAGTTGTTATTCCAACATGTTATATACATAATAACAATTACAAAAACTATAAATCCTTTATTCCTTAACATGCGACGATTGTAACTATCGACCAAATTGATTACAACATTAATGGCTAACTTGTCCATTTTCGGTTTTAACATGTCGACCTGATCCAAATCTTTTCAAACTTCATTCTATATACCACATGATCATTTCTTAACTACTATAACATGTAATCTTCAATTACATTAAGAAGATGAAGATTTTACCTCAATAAGCCCTAATAATGTCCAAGTGTAAAGGTCGATCCTTAACAACTTTTAGCTCATCTTATTATGTTCCAATCCGCTTCAAGCACTCCTTAGAAGCTCATGAAGAACTCCTCTTCAAGTTCCATCCTCAAAGTTGAAGAACACCTTAGGTTTTCGCCTTGCGACTAACGTAAAAACGTCGTTTTTCCGGGATCTTTCTATTGAGATATCCTTACAATACCCCTCGGGACCTTGGGTTAAAATCTTGTGAATTATGGACAACAATTGAAATTTTTTCTTGTTCCTTTTAGCTCAAACCCGAGAGCTTCATAAAAGAACAACAAGTTCTTGGCTAATTTTTCTAAGTGTAGAATGTATTGCTACTAGTGTGATGATATACTACTTCCAATGGTCAAGATTAGAACACTTGTGTGGCCTAGATTCATTGGGGTTAAAAGATCTAATGTCAAGTTGGCTAGTTGACTAAGTCAATAATGTCAAGCCTTGGCTTGTTCAAGACTTGACCAATTCTCATGACCATTTCGTCCAAGCCTATGTAGGGGGGTGACACGTGTCGCCCTCCAATTCGTCCATACACTTCGTTTCCTGACATTTCCATAATTCCGATAAATTTTACGAGTCTCAATTTACAAACATTAATCTTTCCCGAGGTTCGAAAGACTTTTCCCTTTGAAAACAATTCTTTCTTTCGTTTCAAACTTAAAGTCGTATCTTCTCACGTACATCCTCTTAAACACATGTCCTGGAATAACGGGGTGTAACAATCTTTCCCCCTTAGAAACATTCATCCCCGAATGTTCTTTCGGAGTCCAATCTAATTAGATAGCGACATAGTCTCCTTTTACTACACCCTTCATACAACATATGCCACCCACGACCATATAACAATACTCATACTAAAACGTCAACCTGAACTCCAAGTGTCGACGTCGTTCATCTGCATAAAGTTTCTGCTGACTCTGAGCTTACTAATAATCTTCCCTGGATAAGCTTTGCCTTATCCACAGCCCGCTGAATCAAGTCTGGGCCAATTATCTTAACCTCGCCTACGTGGAACCAACCAATCGGTGATTCTACACTTTCTTACTGGTTGTATTCTTTCCGTACCTCCAACTTACACTAGCATACTTAAATAACCTCCATACCAATTCTGGCCTCCAATCTTTGGAGTCACTCTATTAAACAATATAAGGCCATTTCCGGCTCTCACGACCTGGTTCCGGTGGAACGCGTCCACGAACCCGTAAAACAATTAACTAGACTTGGGCCCTGCACCCTCGTGACCCTGTCACGTAGCGGAACTACTACCAACTGATCCCACTCTACTTCAGGCTATGGGGCGACCCGTAATAGGTACTAAACCCGACCCACCGTCGCACTTAACTCTTACCCTTAGTCTGAATAAAATCTTATTGCCCGAGAAGGCCTTATATACCTAAGGTCTCGGCGGTTATCAATATTCTTAGGCTCGCAATTTTCATGCTCCAAGCCTACCTTACCAGTCCCCCCGTAAATGGGTACAATAACTTCTCATAATACCATAATCGTGTTGTCTTGATCACACCAACCATTACTTACTCCATACGGATCTCATCCATACAATTCTCTTAAGCCTACCACGTAGCTTAACCTATTAACATGACATTCTATTAATTTCCTTAACATGACTTCTTAAGGGTTCGCTACCCTATCAGACAGCTCATCATTTCCCAATTATCTCAAAATAAAACATAAGACCTTGGCGAGAATTCATTAACTGTTTCATACCTTCCCGGTATCTATTTAGTCCTTACCAAATCCTGGTAATCTAAAATCATTCTAGGCAACACGCATCTGACCCTCATACATAACTCCGTATAGCTGTATGTCATAATACCAATTGTACAACAATTATTACCAACCTGGATACGCAATCCACATAGCCCTTCCTGGGTCACTGCTGCCTTTCTCATAGCTGCAATCAACATAACTAGTTAGGGAGAGACGACCCTAACAGCACAACTCTATCGCATGATCTCAGACTGAGAAGAATGGAAACCAATCCTAAATGTCCTGCAGCCTCCTGGTTATAGATGTGGTGCACAACACACCGATAATCAAGACTCTACTAGACACGGTCTGTAGACACCTTTCGAGGACTAACTGCTCTGATATCACTTTTTTCACGACCCGACCCTGGGCCCGCGACTGGTTCCCTACCTGGGCACCCTTCTATTCATACAATACAAAATAACAGTGGAAGATAAGTAACACATTTTTTTTAAAAACAAAGGCAAAGCCGATAAGGCTGCCATAATATAAATCACCCAAAAGGGCCTACACTATTCAATAATGTAATTACAACTCTAGCCACCAAATTGCGTATGAATACAGACCTCTAAGATTTTGGACAAATACTATGACGGGACAAGGCCCCGCCGTACCCCTGAATATACATAGCCATTATGACAAGCTCCGGAACATTGGAGCCATCTCAAAATGCTGAACCATGATCCTAAGCCCGCAGATCCACAACTGTGTACCTAAACCTGCAGACATGAACGTAGCCCCCCGAAGGGGGTCAATACACAGGTACCGAATATGGAACGAAAATAAGGTCGATGCAGATCATAAGCTATTACACCGTATTTTAGGACATGCTTTAGAACGACGTAAGAACTTCATGAGTGTTAAGATTTGAGACTTGTAAAAAATTTATCGAATTGTGAAATTGTCGGAAAAAGTAGTATTGTGACGAATGGGAGGGCGACACTTGTCACCCCCCTTATTGATGCCTTGGACGAAATAGGCATGGCCAAAATGGTCATTGACCATAGTCTTAAGATGACAAAGTCTTCCTATTAATGAGCTTGAGTTTCTTGACCAAAGTCAAAGGTCCCAAGTCTTGATATTTTATAAGACTTCATCTAAACCACCCATTTGGTTACATCTTAACCCTCCATGCCCCTTTATTACACTACTAGTAGCAAGAGTATGTCATTACACTTAGAAAAATTTCCACAAAATTGACGAACTCAAGGAAGAGCTCTCGCTTCCCTCCACTTTCAAAAGGAAAATTTTGCGTTTCTTGTCCATTAAGCCCACACTTTAAACCAAGGTTCATGAGGGTATTGTAAGTGTATCTCAATAGAAAAACCCGGAAAAAGAGAGTTTTCGTATTAGTCGCAGCGAAAACCTAGTGGCTTTCTAGGTTTTGGATTGAAGGTTTGAAGGAAAGTTGTTGGTGTGGTTCTAAGGGTCTCGGAGGCGGATTGAGGTGTCTTGACGAGGCTCTAGGTTGCTAAGGAGCAACTTCGGTTTTGAAGATTGGATTACAATTCGTTGAGGTATAATCTTGTTCTTTGAAAGTGTTACAAGATTATTTATATTGTTGTTGTTAGCTTTACATGTTGCTAGCATGAAGTTGTTAAGTTGAAGTTAATAAGTATTATGGATTACTTGTAGCTTAAGTTCGAAATGAAAAGTAAGTCATGTTAAGTTGGAATACAATTTGATCGTTACTAGAATCGTCGCATGCAATTGACTTGAAGATTCTAGTAGTTATATTTGGTTGCGACTAGATATCATGTTATGCTACCAAGTTGGATTGAAATGAAAATTGAATAAGAATTGGTATTGTTGAACTCAAGGTGGCCGAATTTGTACTTGTGGTTTGTAATAGTTTGTTAATTAATTGTATTGAACTACCTTCTATATTGTGGTGAGCCAATTAGGGCTGTATAGTTAATTATTTGTATTGATCGCTTTATATATTGTTGTGAGCCAATTGGGGCTGTTTGGCTATTGTATTTCGGCCTTGAAAAAGGTGGCAAAGTAAGTAAAAACAAAGGAGGTGCTGTCCGATTTTCTATAGAATTTGGCGACTTAGCACTTAGAATATTCTACGTTTGAAGTAAGAGGTTAATGGACGTATTGTGACCATGATAGGTTGAAGTACTTTGGAGCATTTTACTACTTGTCGACAAGCGTCGCGAGGTATGTGAACCTCTTCTTTCTTTGGCATGATCCTACGTATGAAATATCAATGTGATAGTATTTCAAGATTTCTTCTACTCTTAGAAGTTAAGTATTTGCATTGTTGAATCTAAGTTAAGAGTATGTTTAAATTGTCCTAAGTCCTTACTAGGTATTATGGGAGTCGTTGGTAAGAATTGTTAGGAATTTATGAGATTTGATTTAAAGGCTATGTGTCTTGATTTGGTTAAAGTAAGTAAGTGGATTTTATGTTCGAAAATGACTTGAATTTATATGTGAAAAGGGATTGATTTTAAAAGTGGAAGTTATATGATTTTAAGAGAATAAGTTACTTGGTTTTGGAAGTGTATGGAACTTTATATTTTAGTATAAGTATAAGTAAATGGACTTTAAAGAATGTATGTTATGAAGTTTTAAGACTATGAACTTTGGTTGTCTTTGAAGGATTTTGAAACTTTATTTTTCAAGTTATGAGACTTGATTTCTAAAGTATTGATGACATGATTTTATAAGTATAAGCGACATGATTTTAAAGAGTGTATGCTACGAGGTGTTAAGACCATAAGCCTTGATTATAAGTGGAAAGGACTAAATTTTAAAAGTATGGCTTAATTTATTTGAAAGTTAAGAAGATGGTTTCCAAAAGAGTATGTGACTTGAGCTTTAAAAGAAAGGAGGTTTTATGATTCTTTTAAGTATGTATGCACGTAGTATTTTGGATCTAGTTTTCCTAATGTTGTAAGAATAAAAGTGTCTTAAGTTCTCAAAATGAAAGGTTGTTATAATAGCTTTATGGGAAGTTGTTATGACGACTTAAGAAGAAGTGAAAAGATGGTTTAAAAATGTTATGTAAGGAAAATACACCGAGCCTACGAATTGGCGGATTATGTTATGAAATACAGAGCCTACAAATAGGCGGACACGTTATGAAATACACCGAGCCTACAAATAGGCCGGATTACGTTATGAGATACACCGAGCCTACAAATAGGCGGATTACGTTATGAGATACACCGAGCTTCCACATGGCGGATTCGCCATATTACCCGAGCCTACACATAGGCGGGTTACGTCACAAGACACCGAGCTCACAGCGGGCGGATTATGCTACATGATTTCACGATGCAAGAGCTCCACAGCGGGCGGATTATGCTACATGATTTCACGACACCGAGCTCCACAGCGGGCTGGATTATGCTACATGATTCCACAAGACACCGAGCTCCAGCGGGCGGATTATGCTACATGATTCCACAAGACACCGAGCCCCACAGCGGGCGGATTATGTCACATGATTCATCAAGACACCGTGTCCCGCAAATGGGCGGATTATGTTATGTAAGATAAGTAAGTTATGTGGAAAAACTTGATTAACCTCTTAAGTATGTATGTAAGAATATGATGTTAAATCTTATGGAAAGAAGGAATGGAGCGGTTAATGTACGAGTGATTTGGAGTTAAAAATGACATTCTTTTATGCGATTATGATTTGATTCTTGCATGTTATTTCATTCCATATTAAATTTTTGTTATCGGCCCCGCCGAGAAGTGCGTTCAATGTCGCGAGTTTAGGTACACGGTGTGGATCCGCGAGCTTAGGATCCCGGTTCACATTTTTAGATGGCTCGATGTTAGGAGTTGTCATGGCTAGGTATATTCAGGGTATGGCGGGGCCTGTCCGCCACGATTGTAATTCTTAAGTGCAGTAGTCACATATTGTGGGTGCATTTTGTAAAGAAAGGAGGCAACTGCTTCGTTTATGTATGTACGTCCAGGAAGGTAGCCCTATCGGCTGACCTGTTGTTTTACTTCCGTTGTTTTATTTATAAATTTCATGTATGTTCCGCTGATTATCTCTGATGTTTACCTGTAAGGGTGCCCAGGTAGGGCACCAGTCGCGGTCCCGGGGTCGGGTCGTGACAATAACTGTACAAAAGAATGACATGGACAAGTATAAAAAGTAAATACAAGATCCTACCATGCCATTACAACTCATGAACTTAATCGCACATTATTATATTTTCTCATTTTTCAATAAGAGTTATAGTCAAATTCTTACGTAGATACTTAGGAAAATCATCAAGTTCATAACCATATAACTTACTTATTTTGCATAACATAATCCGACCCTTTATGGAGGGACGCCTCATTTTGGAGTTCACTTGATTATCCATACGTAATAACGTAACCCGACCCATTTGCGGGACACAGAGAAGTCATACAAAAGTCTTCCCACGAAGGTATACTGCCCGGCCCATTCTGGGACGCGGTAAAGCCACATAAGTCTGCCCATAAAGGTATACTGCCCGACACAATCTGGGACGCGATAAAGTCAAATAAGTCTTCCCATAAAGGTATACTGCCCGGCCCAATCTAGGACGCGGTAAAGTCATATAAGTCTGCCCATAAAGGTATACTGCCCGGCCCAATCTGGGACGCGGTAAAGTCACATAAGTCTGCCCATAAAGGTATACTGCATAAAAATAGAAAGCTTATGATCAACTTAGGTCCACCTGCCCATAGTATCATTTGGCAATCCTACTCCTGGGACTACCGTATAGGCCGTATGGACCCGCATGAGGTAATTTCCTCGCATAGACTGTATCCGCCCGCATAGGTCGTATGGACCCGCATGAGGTAATCTCCTTGCATAGGACTGGTCCGCCCCGCATAGGACTATTTCACCCGCATAAGCCCTACGGACTCGCATGAGGTATTCCTCGCATCGTGGGGAGAAAATCCACAGAATATGCAAATGCAACAAGCCCGGGGAATGACCCCGTAATGAAACAATACATCACTAGCACAACATGCTATCATACATAACATAAGCACCACCGGCTTATCATACATAACATAAGCACAACTGGCTTATCATACATAACATAAGCACCACCGGCTTGTCATAAATATCATAAGCAAGTTAAGAAATCCCTTAATTTCTTATTAGCCTTAATTATTATGCACTCTCATTTTATTTAAACTTAAAGCACTAACATGTCATTAAAAATCCGGGAATTTAACCCAAGGTACTATGTACTTCCATTCTTTTCAAAAGACTCATTTTCATATAAAACCCCAAGATACTAACACCCGTAGTATCAAGGCATGTCTACATTTTAAACAAGTCACTACATTTTTAGAAATACATTTCTAGGCTTCTAAATCAAGTGACCCTTACTTAAAAACTTTAAGCAATTGGTACCTTTAAATCAAATTGTCGATCTTTATTTCAAGTCATTTCTTTGTTTACATTACTAGAGAAAACCATTCTCTTAACCTTTCATAAAGTTGTTATAAACAACTTCCCATAAAACCGTTATAACTCTTTATGTCTTAAACAAATTCATTCTTTTTATAACCAAGAGACTTATACTTTCAAATCAAGTTACATAGCTTTCAAAATACTTCAAGTCTCTTAACTTTTAAGAAATAAAGTTTCTTAACTTAGAATATCAAGTTATCAATGCTTTTCCCAAATCAAGTATTCTATACTTTTAAATCAAGTCATTCTTTCCTTTAAGAATCAAGTCCCATAACTTGAAAAATAAAGTTTCTTAACCTTTTAAGAATTCAAGGTTCATAGTCTTAAAACTTCATAACGTAAACTCTTTTAAGTAACATATACTTTTATGCGTTGTGAATAGGTTATACTCGTTTATAACGATCTTATTAAAGCAACCATAATCTAGAAAATGTAATACAATTTTGTCTTATCTTAGTTTATATGCAGATGGAGAATTCTACTCATTTTAATATAATTGATTGTCGATACATTTTCTTTTATTAACGCTGCAATGGCTTGTTCGATACTTATTCTCATTCGTGCAGTAAATTAGCAAAGTCAACTCGACTCCAAATACTTCCAACGACTCTTACCAACATCCCCCATAAGACTTGGTAAGAACTTAGGATAACTTAGACATGACTTTTACATAGAGTAAATCAACATACATACCTCTTAACTTCTAAGAGTAGAAGGAACCATGAAATAACACCACATGTATATTTCATACGTAGAATCATGCCAAAAGAAGAAAGAGGCTCACATACCTCGCGACGATTATCGACAAGTAGCAAAATGCTCCAAAGTACTTCAACCTTGATAGCTATTCCATCCTTCAAGTAGAATACACTATATGTAGTACTTCAACCTATAGTAATCATAACATGTCTATCAACTCCAAGCTTATCAACGTGGAATAATACTAAGTGCTAGGTCTCTTATTCTACAGAAATTTGGGCAGCACTTCCTTTGTTTCTACGTACTTTTCCACCTTTTTCAAGGCCCGAAAATCAATAACCAAATGCCACATTTAAGGCCCAACAATTCAACAATACAAAGGGGATTACACGCCTAATAGGACGTGTAAAATTCTGCCCTACAATCAATATAAAACTGTCCAATATTTCCAAGCCATAATCGGCTACCATTATCACAACAATTATCAATTTCCTTTCAATTCCTTTTTCAATCCAAGTTGTTATTCCAACATGTTATATACATAATAACAATTACAACAACTATAAATCCTTTCTTCCTTAACATGCGGCGATTGTAACTATCGACCAAATTGATTACAACATTAATGACTAACTTGTCCATTTTCGGTTTTAACATGTCGACATGATCCAAATCTTTTCAAACTTCATTCAATATACCACATGCTCATTTCTTAACTACTATAACATGTAATCTTCAATTACATTAAGAAGATGAAGATTTTACCTCAATAAGCCCTAATAATGTCCAAGCATAAAAGTCGATCCTTAGCAACTTTTAGCTCCTCTTCTTATGTTACAATCCGCTCCAAACACTCCTTAGAAGCTCATGAAGAACTCCTCTTCAAGTTCCATCTTCAAATTTGAATAACACCTTAGGTTTTCGCCTTGCGACTAACGTAAAAACGTCGTTTTTCCGAGATATTTCTATTGAGATATCTTTACAATACCCCTAGGGACCTTGGATTAAAATCTTGTGAATTATGGACAACAATTGAAAAAATTTCTTGTTCCTTTTAGCTCAAACCCGAGAGCTTCATAAAAGAACAACAAGTTCTTGGCTAATTTTTCTAAGTGTAGAATGTCTTGCTACTAGTGTGATGATATACTACTTCCAATGGTCAAGATTAGAACACTTGTGTGGCCTAGATTCATTGGGGTTAAAAGATCTAGTGTCAAGTTGGCTAGTTGACTAAGTTAATAATGTCAAGCCTTGGCTTGTTCAAGACTTGACCAATTCTCATGACCATTTCGTCCAAGCCTATGTAGGGGTGACACGTGTCACCCTCCCATTCGTCCATACACTTCGTTTCCCGATATTTCCATAATTCCGATAAATTTTACGAGTCTCAATTTATAAACATTAATCTTTCTCGAGGTTCGGAAGACTTTTCCCTTTGGAAAACAATTCTTTCTTTCGTTTCAAACTTAAAGTCATATCTTCTCACGTACATCCTCTTAAACACATGACCTGGATTTACGGGGTGTAACATTTTTCCCCCCTTAGAAACATTCGTCCCCGAATGTTCTTTCGGAGTCCAATCTAATTAGATAGCGACATAGTCTCCTTTTACTACACCCTTCATACAACATATGCCACCCACAACCACATAACAATACTCATACTAAAACGTCAACCTGAACTCCAAGTGTCGACGTCGTTCATCTGCATAAAGTTTCTGCTGACTCTGAGCTTACTAATAATCTTCCCTGGATAAGCTTCGCCTTATCCACAGCCCGCTGAATAAAGTCTGGGCCAATTATCTGAACCTCGCCTACGTGGAACCAACCAATCGACGATTCTACACTTTCTTACTGGTTGTATTCTTTCCGTACCTCCAACTTATACTAGCATACTTACATAACCTCCATACCGATTCTGGCCTCCAATCTTTGGAGTCACTCTATTAAACAATATAAGGCCATTTCCGGCTCTCACGACCTGGTTCCGGTGGAACGCGTCCACGAACCCGTAAAATAATTAACTAGACTTGGGCCCTGCACTATCGTGACCCTGTCACGTAGCGGAACTACTACCAACTGATCCCACTCCATTTTAGGCTATGAGGCGACCCGTAATAGGTCCTCAACCCGACCCACCGTCGCACTTAACTCTTACCCTTAATCTGAATAAAATCTTATTGCCCGAGAAGTCCTTATATACCTAAGGTCTCGGCGGTTATCAATATTCTTTGGCTCGCAATTTCCATGCTCCAAGCCTACCTTACCAGTCCCCCTGTAAATGGGTACAATAACTTCTCATAATACCATAATCGTGTTGTCTTGATCACAACAACCATTACTTACTCCATACAGATCTCATCCATACAATTCTCTTAAGCCTACCACGTAGCTTAATCTATTAACATGACATTCCATTAAGTTCCTTAACACGACTTCTTAAGGGTTCGCTACCCTATCAGACAGCTCATCATTTCCCAATTATCTCAAAATAAAACATAAGACCTTGCCGAGAATTCATTAACTGTTTCATACCTTCCCGGTATCTATTTAGTCCTTACCAAATCTTAGTAATCTAAAATCATTCTAGGAAACACGCGTCTGATCCTCATACATAAATCCGTATAGCTGTATGTCATAATACCAACTGTACAACAATTATTATCAACCTGGATACACAATCCACATAGCCCTTCCTGGGTCATCGCCTTTCTCATTTGCAATCAATAACTCGTTAGGGAGGCGACCTAACAACATAGCTCTTTCGCGATCTCGAGTGAGAAGAATGGAAACCAATCCTAAATGTCCTGTGACCTCATGATTATAGATGTGGTGCACAACACCGATAATCAAGACTCTACTAGATACGGTGCGTAGACACTTTCCGAGGACTAAGCTCACGATACCACTTTTGTCACGACCCGACCGGGCATGATCGTGCCTTACACAGGCACCATTCTATTCATAAAATACAAAATAACCGCGGAAGATAAGTAACACATTTTTTTTAAAACAAAGGCAAAGTCGATAAGGCTGCCATAATATAAATCACCCAAATGGGCCTACACTATTCAATAATGTAATTACAACTCTAGCCAGTCCAGCCCACATATGAATACAAACCTCTAAGATTTTGGACAAATACTATGACGGGACAAGGCCCCGCCGTACCCCTGAATATACATAGCCTTTATGATAAGCTCCGGAACATTGGAGCCATCTCAAAATGCTGAACCAGGATCCTAAGCCCGCGGATCCACAACTGTGTACCTAAACCTGCGGACATGAACACTGCCCAGAAGAAATCGATACTAACCGAATATGGAACGGAAATAAGGTACAGTAAACAAATCATAACTGTACAAAAGAATGACAGGGGCAAGTATAAAAAGTAAATACCAGATCCTACCATGCCATTACAACTCATAAACTTAATCGCACATTATTATCTTTTCCCATTTTTCAATAAGAGTTATAGTCAAATTCTTACGTACATACTTAGGAAAAATCATCAAGTTCATAACCATATAACTTTCTTATCTTGCATAACATAATCCGGCTCTTTATGGAGGGACACCTCATTTTGGAGTTCACTTTGATTATCCATACGTAATAACGTAACCCAACCCATTTGCGGGACACGATGAAGTCATACAAAAGCCTTCCCATGAAGGTATACTGCCCGGCCCATTCTGGGACGCGGTAAAACCACATAAGTCTGCCCATAAAGGTATACTGCCCGGCCCAATCTGGGACGCGATAAAGTCACATAAGTCTGCCCATAAAAGTATATTGCCCTGCCCAATCTAGGACGTGGTAAAGTCACATAAGTCTGCCCATAAAGGTATACTGCCCGACCCAATCTGGGACGCGGTAAAGTCACATAAGTCTGCCCATAAAGGTATACTGCATAAAAATAGAAAGCTTATGATCAACTTAGGGCCACCTGCCCATAGTATCATTTGGCTATCATACATAACATAAGCACCGCCGACTTATCATACATAACATAAGAACCACTGGCTTATCATACATAACATAAGCACCACCGACTTATCATAAATATCATAAGCAAGTTAAGAAATCCCTTAACTTCTTATTAGCCTTAATTATTATGCACTCTCATTTTATTTAAATTTAAGACACTAACATGTCATTAAAAATCCGGGAATTTAACCCAAGGTACTATGTACTTCCATTCTGCCCCACAAACTATAATGTGTAACAACATATAGTCTTTTTCATTTCCTTTCTAATCCAAATCGTTATTACAACATGTTATATAAGTCACAATCAATTAAAACAACTATATTCTATTCCTTATATAACATGTAACGATTATAACCAACAACCGAATTGACTTACAACTTTAATGGCTAGCATGCCAATTTTTTTTGGTTTTTAACATCTCAACATGATCCAAATCTTTTCAAACTTCATTTTATATATATCACATGCTCGTCTATCAACTACTATAACATGAAATCTTCAATTACATTAAGAAGACGAAGGTTCTACCTCAATAAGCCCAAATATCATCCAAGACTTCAAGTCTATCCTTAGCATATTTAGCTCCTCTTCTTGACGTTCCAATACACTCCAAGCAACCCTTAGAAACTTATGAAGAACTCCTCTTCAAGTTCCAACTCCAACTATGAAAACCCCCTTAGGTTTTCATGTTGCGACTAACGTAATAACATAGTTTTTCCGGAATTTTTATCTTGGGATATCCTTAGAATACCTCTAGGGATCTTAGGTTTGCATATTGAGATTTATGAAGCAAGATTGCAAAAAAATTTCTCCACTAAGGAGCCTTGGCCGAGAGCTCTTTCTTATAACACACAAGTTCTTGATTTTTTTCTAAGTCTTGAAGACTAGTCTTGCACTAGTAGTTAGTATATATATTTAAATCAATGGCTAGGATTAATCCAAATGGAAGGCTAGGATGTGGTCAATTATCTCAAGCTATGTTGACTACAAGACTTAGTCAATTTTATCAAGCCAAAATTGGCTACACTGTGTCCTTGATTTCGTCCATCATGCTCCAAGTGGAGGGTGACACGTGTCGCCCTCCCATTGGTCCATAAATTTTCATTTCCCGAAATTTCCATCATTGGTCAAAATATCGGAAACCTCGTGGGCCCCACAAAACGTAAAATTTCTCGGGTGGGCCCCACGTATCCAACTCTAAAAATAAAATTCCATAATTCCGATAAATTCTAAAAGTCTCAAATAACAAATTTGAGAACCCAATTCTCATTAACGAACAATTTTCCCTCACGAGGTTCGGAAGATTTTTCCTTCGGAAAACAATTCTTTCTTTCGTTCAAATTTTTAAGTCTTGTGTTCTCCCGTCTATTCTCTTATACATGTCCTGGAATTACGGGGTGTAACAGTATTTTACATAAGTTTTTCGATAAAATGCCTAAATGAATTTCTCCATGGAATATGAAGCCGCTATTGATATCAACCCTTTATATTATATAGTTAGTCATCTGTAAAGAGTGCGAGGACCTACAGAATGGTGGTAGCTTCATGGGCAAGGTATATAAGTCTATCCCCTTATTTCAAAAGCATGAAATCCAAAGTGTTTATCATTTTTAGAAGAGACGTTGAAAGCTTCTTTTTATTCGTGTATCGTAAGCCCTTGTCGGGAGTTGTTCCTTGTTATTGTATTCTCATAATCATTGTTGGTTGGTTACTTATCTACCATATCATAAGCCATCGGAAAGAAGTGTTCTAAAAGAGTTAATTTTCAAATTCGACCAAGAGTCATTCCAAGGTAAAGTAAAAGGGGTTCGAGTCCCAAAAATGCCTTAGATGATTCTATTACTATATATATATATATATACATATTACTCACATCACCATTGCGAATATTCGGTGGGAAGTGGTACATATACATTATCCACACTATGAGTTATAACCAGAGGACAGTCACTTATATGTGCATTCATACATACAACTCAGACTATTACCTGATGGCAGTGACATATTATACATCTCGAGCTATATGACGAGGGTAGTTTATATAGTAAGGCCTATCGACACAGATTTCATATCAGTTTCATTGTTCGCCCTATGTGTCATACAGGTTTTCAGAGTATCAAATTGCTTTTATGCTTCTTTTTACAACTTATATTTTCATATTGCTATTCATGCATTACATACTAGTACATTTCATTTGTACTAACATCCCATTTTCTGGGGGTGCTGCATGTCATGCTGCAGTTAGACCTCTACATTAGTAGCTAGTTGAGTTCTGTGGATCAGGTGGTGAGCTTCTCTTCATCCAAAGCTATCGAGTTAGAGTCATGAGCTGAGTTTGGTACATGTATAATTGATGGTTAGGTCGGTGCCTTGTCCCGGCCATACCATAATTATTTTTTCCATAGCGGCTTGTAGATTTGGGTTGATATATTCAGTTGGTCTATACGATGACCTTTTCGATCTTGTACCATATTATATATAATGTTTGGAGTTGGTATTTTCCTCCTATTGTGATGCCTAAATGATGTTTTGTATAGTCATGTTGTTATGGCACTGTCGACCGTATTTTTATTTAGTTTACCGGTTATATTCATAATGGTATGCTCGGGCTAGTGCGACACCAGGTGCCGACCATACCCCCCAGTTTGGGGTGTGACAAACTTGGTATCAGTGCAGGTCAGTCCTAGGAAGTCTACAAGCCGTGTCTATTAGAGTCTTGTTTATAGGTGTGTTGTGTATCACACTTATAAAACAGATGTTATCGGGCATTTAAGGATGATTTCTATTCTTTTACCTCATAGATCGTGAAGTAGATCTGAGTGGTGAAAATTCCAGTCTAACTCATGGTTTACATAGTTTTAGTTATGATAATAAATAGAAATACCTCGGTTAACTCATATACACATCCAACCCATGTAAGATTTTGACCAAGATTTTTGAGATCCCATAGGTGATAGTGATGAAGTAACGACTTTAGAAATATAGAAAAAGTAAGGTAGTAGAGGTACCAAATATCTGAAATGCAGAAGATTGTAACGAGATCAGAATCCAGATAGAGTAATGCAAGCTTTGTTGTCCTGTCTTTAGTGGTGATACAATAATAGTGAGAAACACTTATCACTATTATTGATTATTAATGTAAATGTACGTAGTTTAAAAAGAAGTGGAACCTTAGGATCTAGTAAGGATTTAGCACAATCCTTAGCATGGATGGTACCGAAGAATAGTATGATCAGGTAGTAATACCCCCTTTAGAAAATATATACATAATGTACCTGGGAATGGTTAGCTAAACATGACCTTAAAAGGACTCAAATATTAGCAGGCCAGGCATGAATCCCTTTTGTGCGAGAGGTAAATATTTCCCTCAGTAAGACCTCTATCAGAAATGGAGAAGAGAAGGACATTAGACATAAGAGATGGTTATATCATGAAGATATAGATGAGGATAAAAAGTGATATTGATAACATGAGAATAATGTAAAGGTAAATGAAATATTGGAATAAATATAAGACTATGAAGAGTCATGAAATAAGGTATAGAAGATTGGCAAGTTGCAGCCAATAAAGGTAGAAAGTAATCAAAGTAGTAACGGTCGGGACATCGAGGGAAGGTGTTATAAGACCGAGCACCTATTACGAGATTTGAGTAAGCAGAATTCAATGAGATAGGACGTCAAGATAATTTAGCCATTAAATCAAGGAATATTAATGTTGAGTCGATCCTTTAGATAGGACAAAATAAGAGTTAAAGACTCTCGAGAGGATATAATAAGAGCTATAGCAAATAAGAGAGTAGACAGTAAATAAGAGGGCGATCCTTAAGGGTTAGTAAGGAATGAGCCCCCCAAGGTTATTATTTTTGTTATCGGGAATAGGCGTGTCAATCATGAACATATGACACCTTACATATGCGAGCGATTAAGTGATCCTACTAAGGGGTGTTGCTTTAAGGCAAGTTGTGAGTCATTAAAGTATTGTAAATTATGAAGAATGTCGAACTGATGACCTGAGATCTTAAGAGGGAAATTCCGGATGCGTGATGAGTATTACATAGAAGATGGTGCGATAAAGAACTGACATAGACTCGTATGATAATTTAGTAAGCTAACGCAAGGGTTATGAAGGAAAGCTTTGCGATGGCTAAGGTTGCGTTACCCAAATTTTGTGGATATTCCATGAATGTTGACATATTTGAACGTACATATAGAGATAGCATGAAAAAATGATAACAGTCTCCTAGTTAAAAAAGGTAAAGTGGTGGCAAAAAAGAAAAAAAATAACCAAGGGAGAGTTGGAAGTTGATACCATTGGAAGATAGGGTTATGTGGTAATAGAGCCAATGCTAGAGGTAAAGAGAGAAAGAGTTCTCCAACACTAAGTCAATCGTGTGTCCTAAGTTCCGCTGAGTTATGAAATAAGATTAAGAGTGAAAGTACCTTGTTCCCGCTATTCTACTCATCTAGAGTCAGGGAGGATGTAATACGATACCAAAGAGAGGGATTGTTGTGATAATGGTAAGAAGAGAAATGCCGAGTTTTGAAATAGAACCCCAGTGGTTATCATGGAGAGACAAAGCATTATAGGGCAGAAGGACAAGTATATAGAACTCAGATTCCTACCAAGAAAAGATAGTCTGGGTTAAGGATAAAACTCGTATGGGTTCATACATATTCTTATCAGAAATACTTCTCTCAACGGTTGATAATCAACATGTTTGCAAGTTGGCCCGGTTCTTACTAAAATAAGAGTTATTCACGCAGTAAAGAATTTTGCTAGCTGTCCATTGATAATAGGTCATAGGATCCCAGGACATTTAAATACCTCGTACCTAAGTAGAAGGGGCTTAGTGTAGTACAGTTCCATGATTCTCCAAGGAAACTTTAAGAGTGCATAGAAAATCCTGGTAGTTTTCTCCCAAAAAAGTGGTCGAGCCGAGTGCATTATCCAGATGCTTGAGGGTACAATACATGAAGGTATGCTTGATCTACAACAAGAACGAGATGATTGCCTACCCTGTTATAAAATGTATGTTATGGCAGTCAATTTATTATCAATGAGATGAATTTCTATACGACTTGGTATGGTCGGAAGAATAAGTCATCGATCTTTTGTCTTAACATAAGAAGATAAACACTGTTTGAACCGATATAGGTCCCATCGTATATTTTGAGCTCAATCTGAAATCCTATATTCTTGCAAGACCCATTCGGATAAGGGAAAAGTCCAGATATTGTTTTGAAATAAGATCCTTGCGTTGACCCAAAAGTTGTGGAAGAAGTAAAGTTCTCTCAGAAGTTAATGCGACTATTCAGGATTACCAAGAATTTCTTGCCAATATGAGAACTCAAGATCTTATAAAATCCATTGACGATCCATAGACCTTTTTTTATAAGATTTTGCCTATAAAAGGCATGATGAGGTTCGACTAGAACACAAGTTTACCCTCAGATTCAGTATACCGTACAAGATCACTCAAGGATGTAACCAAGTGACCTATGAGTTTAAGATTATCTCTGGGATCAAAAGAAGCTTATTCAATTTTTGCATGTTGATACTATTAGAGCATATATATCCCATTTTGTCTTTTGAGAATGTTCATATTACTAAAGGCATGTCCTATGAATAAGTCTTGATCACTATCCATTATCAATAAGTCTAGAAGTTTCGAGCTCTTGAGATGGCATTCGTTAAAGTACTATGGGAGAGCAATGGAATAGACGTAATGTTATGAGCAGTTGGAAAGGGCATGAGATCTAGTTACTCACCCATAGATCGGATATCAGGTTCATGTAATACTCGTGTGATATGACTCTTATATTTCTATTCTATTTACAAAAGTTTTTCCATGTACCTTATTTAAATGGTGTTGCAGCAACAAGTGTATCATGTATAACCAAATGTTAGCAGGAGAACATTAAAGTAAGTTATGACAAACCTTTTTCTGGTTATTATAAGTACAAGTTGTCGTGTGAGGCCGATTCGATAATTTCTTGTTATCATGGTTCCATGAGTGGCGTTGGAAATGTATTTGGGCTACTTGAGAGGTTTGGATAGTCCTGTTTATAGAGAAAACTCTGCCAAAGTTTTTAAGAATCCTAAGGATAAGAAATTCATAGAGTTCACTTACCCCAACATTCGAGGACGAATGTTCTTAAGGGGGCAAGGATGTTACATCTTGTATTGTTTTTATACATTGAGTAGCCGCATAAGATAGATGATGTAAGCTCGAAGAGTGAGATTACGTTTCATTGATGTAAGACCCAAGACTTTTGGGCTATGGTTCTAACATCTCGACGTATGTAAGTTGACCAGAGTCACATGAAATTTTGGTCACATTTAATCATGTATATCAAAATCTCGGTGCATACAAGGATGAAGTCCCGAAATGATTTAAGACGTAAAAGTGTGTCGATGATTATTAGAAATAATATGCTATTTAGGGGATATGAACTAGTGTTATATGACATGACCAGGATAATAAGTACATGAAGTACGTTGAGAATGAACTTTGTTTAAGTAAATTGAGATCACGAAATTAATTGTGTGTAATTGGTTATGTCACGACCCGACCCCGGGCCCGCGACTGGTGCCCTGCCTGGGCACCCTTACATGTATACATCAGAGAAAATCAACGGAACATACATGAAACTCATAACGTACATTTACAGGAAATAAACAACAGGCTAGCCGATAAGGCTACCTCCATGGACATATATATAGCCAAAAGCAGTTACATCCTTTTTTTCTTTACAAACCGACCCACAAGATATGACTACAGACCTCTAAGAGTTTTGACATAATCACTGTGATGGGACAGGGCCCCGCCATACCCCTGAATATACATAAATCTATATCAACAGGGATCCATACCAAAAGATAAGCCTCCGGAGTAAATGTAGCCTTTTCCCAAAAACTGAACAGAGATCCTAAGAGCAAGGATCACCAACCTATGTACCTAATACATGCGGGCATGAAAGCAGCCCCGCGAAGGGGGTCAGTACAACAGGTACCGAGTATGGAATGGAAATAAGGTACAGTAAACAAATCATAATTGTACAAAAGAATGACAGGGGCAAGTATAAAAAAAAGTAAATACCAGATCCTACCGTGTCATTACAACTCATGAACTTAATCGCACTTTATTATCTTTTCCCATTTTTCAATAAGAGTTATAGTTAAATTCTTACGTACATACTTAGGAAAAATCATCAAGTTACATTCTCTTTTGAAATCAAGCCTCTTAACTTTTGAAATAAATCATGAAAACCATACATTTTTTTAAATCAAGTCATTCCTTCCTTTAAGAATCAAGTCCCATAACTTGAAAAATAAAGTCTCATAACCTTTTAAGAAATCAAGGTTCATAGTCTTAAAACTTCATAACATAAACTCTTTAAATTAAGTAACATATACTTTTATGAGCTGTGGATAGGTTATACCCGTTTATAACGATCTTATTAAAGCAACCATGATCTAGAAAATGTAATACAATTTTGACTTATCTTATTTTCTATGCAGATGAAGAATTCTACTCATTTTAATTTAATTGATTGTCGATACATTTTTTATTAACGCTGTAATGACTTGTTCGATATCTATTCTCATTAGTGCAGTAAATTAGCGAAGTCACCTCGACTCCACACACTTCCTAACGACTCTTACCAACATCCCCCATAAGACTTGGTAAGAACTTATGATAACTTAGACATACCTTCTACATAGAGTAAATCAACATACGCACCTCTTAACTTCTAAGAGTAGAAGGAATCATGAAATAACACCACATGTATATTTCACACATAGAACATGCCAAAAGAGGGAAGAGGTTCACATACCTCGCGACGATTATTGACAAGTAGCAAAATGCTCCAAAGTACTTCAACCTTGATAGCTATTCCATCCTTCAAGTAGAATACGCTATATGTAGTACTTCAACCTATAATAACCATAACATGTCTATCAACTCCTAGCTTATTAACGTGGAATAATACTAAGTGCTAGGTCTTTAATTCTACAGAAATTTTGGGCAGCACTTCCTTTGTTTCTACGTACTTTTCCACTTTTTTCAAGGCCCGAAATCAATAACCAACATGCCACATTTAAGGCGCAACAAACCAACAATTGAAAGGGGATTACACGCCTTAACAGGACGTGCAAAATTCTGCCCCACAATCTATACAAAATAGTCCATAATTACATCAATATTTAGGATAAGATATGAAGCCTTTTGCACCCTTTTTCACCTTTATTCATTAGGACTTTCACTAGCCAATTCTACCACATTAATCATATATATAACCACCCAATTCCTGCATATATACAAGTCTAAAACAGCCCATAAAACTGCTACAAAACTGCGCCAAAATATTCCAAATTCTAGCCCATTCTCGGCTTCTAACAACCATAACATAAACCTTCATTAAATCCATTATACTTCAAGTCATACTTCCACACTTATACATAATTCATACCAACATTTAATGACATGACTCCCTTCAACATATAACATGTAATTAACGAAGGTAACAACGACATTAATCAACGAAAGCTTAAGGCGACAAAACTGTCCAAAATTCTAGGCCATTTCGGCAATTTCAAAATATAACAACAAGTAGTCATTTCCCATTTCCTTTTCAATCCAAGTTGTTATTCTAACATGTTATATAGTCGCAATCAATTTTAACAACTATAATCCCTTTCTTATATAACATGCGACGATTATAACTCTCTACCAAATTGATTTCCCATTTTAATGGCTAACATGCCAATCTCGGATTTTAAGCTTCCTAATTCCATAACATTTATCAATCTTCATTCTAAATATCACATGCTCATATATCAACTACTACAACATGAAATCTTGAATTACAATAGCAAGACGAAGATTATTACCTCTTTAAGCCCAAACAATCCAAAACCTAAAGTCAATCCTTAGCAACTTCAACTCCTCTTCTTGACGTTCCAATCCGCTATTTGCAACCCTTAGAAGCTTGTGAAGAACTCCTCTTCTATTTCCAACTTCAAAGTTGAAGAACACCTTAGGTTTTCACTTTGCGACTAACGTAAAAACGTGGTTTTTCCAGGATATTCCTATTGAGATAACATTACAATACCTCTAGGAACCTTGGCTTAAAGTATTGGGATTATTGAACCACAAACGAAATTTTTCTTCTTCTTCTTAAAGAGCAAAGCCGAGAGCTTCTCATGCCTAGCTCAAGTTTCTCTAAATTGTTTCTAAGTGTTTAGACAAGTCTTGCTACATGGATGAATATATAAATAAATGGAGGGTCAAGATCATAACACTTTTTGGGTTTGGATGAAGGAGATTTAAATATCTCAAGTCAAGTGGCTCATTGACTCAGTCAATTATGTCAAGCTTGGGCTTGCAAGACTTGATCATCTAAGTTTTGGTCAATTGACCATTCTATCCTTGGTCTATTTCGTTCAAGACCATTCAAGGGGGGGGGGGTGACACGTGTAACCCTCCCATTCGTCGTAATATTTCGCTTCCCGACATTTCCATAATTCCGATAAATTCCACAAGTCTCAAATTTTAGCATCCTGATTTCTTACGTATGTTCTTATATACATGTCCTGAAATTTCGGGGTGTAACAGATTAAATATTGAATTATAGTGGAGATAAAGAATTAAATAAGTTAATGGATAAGTGATGAGTGACATCACATATCCATGTGTCATCATTTGAGAAAAACATTATGTTGACTAAGCAGTAGTTGGTATATGTGGAAGACATTGATATATGATTTAATGGTGGGTCACATGTCGTTAAATGAGAAAAAATACATAAGATCATCTTGGAAAGTAGAATAGCTCTATTCATTTTTATGAACGTCATTGTTGGCGGAAGCTATTTATAGTAATAACAAGGAGATATTTTGGCTAGCAACTTGAAGCAACATTGTATATATGACATCAATGTGATTTCTTTTAATGGGAGTAACATATATTATTTTTATCAACAACAACATAATGGGTTTTGCACATCGCTTCGATCTCGTCATTCCATTTGTCGTGTGGTTGAATTCAGGCTTTCTTGAAGTGAAGTAAGGTGAAAGAAGTGTAGTTCATTTAATATAAGGTACGACTTCTCCTCCTCTAGAGGAATTTGAGTCAATCTAGATCATAGCTAAGTTGCTAAATGAGGAAATACGAAAACCATATTGAAATTCTTAGTTGAGGTTCTTATTGTCATATGGAATATGTGGTGGTTGTTTTGAGTTGTTTTGTAGGTTGAAATTTGGTGGAATAACCTGACTATATTTTTTTTATTGAAATATTCATGAAGAAATAAAAGGGTTTTAAGATATACTTTCGTCAATCGTAAACCGAGCATGCCGCTCGTTGAATCATTGAGTTGTTTGAAGAACCTATTAAGAAGTTATTGTTGTATGAACTGTTTTCATATGATATAAGCTACTAGATGGTGTTGCAAAAATATGAATATTATGGTAGTAAGGAATTGGAGTAAGGATCAAGGTTGTTGGACCAAGACATGTTAAAATTGATTTAGAATTGACCTTATGAAGTGCGAGGACCTTGCAGAACAGTGGTAGCTTCATGGACAAGGTATGTAAGGCTATACTCTTCTTTCAAAAACATGATATCCAAAATGTTTATCATTTTTAGAAGAAACGTTGAAAGCTTATTTTTATTCGTGTATCGTAATCCCTTTTCGGGAGTTGTTCCTTGTTATTCTATTCTCATAATCATTGTTGGTTGGTTACTTGTCCACCATATCATAAGCCTCCGGAAAGAAGTGTTCTAAAAGAGTTAATTTTAAAATTCGACCAAGAGTCATTCCAATGTAAAGTAAAAGGGGTCCGGGTGCTTCTATTTCTATACATATATATTACTCATACCACCATTGCGATAATCGGTGGAAAGTTGTACATGTACATTATCTAAACCTTGAGCGATAACCAGATGGCAGTCACTTATATGTGCATCCATATATACAACTCAGAGTATTACCTGAGGGCAGTGACATATTATACACCTTGAGCTATATGCTGAGGGAAATTTATATAGTAAGGCCTATCGACGTAGGTTTCATATCAATTTCAGAGTTTTATTATTCGTCCTATATGGCATACATGTTTTCAGAGTATCAAATTACTTTTATGCTTCTCTTTACAGCTTATATTTCCATATTGCTATTCATCCATTACATACTAGTATATTTCATTCGTACTGACATCTCATTTACCAGGGGCGCTGCATGTCATGCTGCAAATTCAGATAGAGGTGTAGATAGACCTCAAAAGTAGGAGCTGGTTGAGTTCTATGGATCGGGTGATGAGCTTATCTTCGTCCGAAGCTACCGAGTGAGAGTCATGAGCTGAGTTTGGTAGAGGTATAATTGATGGGTAGGTTGGGGCCTTGTCTCAGCCATATCACTGTTATATTTTCCATAGAGGCTTGCAAATTTTGGTTGATATATTCAGTTGGAATGTACGATGAACTTGCTGGTCTTGTACCATATTGTATATAGTGTGTCGAGTTGTTGTTCTTATCCTATTGTGACACCCATATGATGTCTTGTACATTCACATTGTTATGGCCCTGTTAGCCGCAATTACTATTCAGTTTGTTGGTTATGTTCAGAGTGGTACGCTCGGGCGATGCGACACGGGTGTCGGCCACACCCCCTAGTTTAGGGTGTGACAAGTCAGCAATACCAAACCTAAGTAATTCATCCCAACTTCATACTCGAAGGCGTAACATTCTTTCTCCGATATTAACTAATTCTACAGATGCTTCACTAACTAAAGTCTAACCAGAAGGTAAGTCGTAACCTACCTAGATACCGAACGAAAGAAATGAACGATCACAATGGAGACTTCCCTCTCTGCGGGTCTCGGTAAGTCTGATCAATATTGAAATCTAAGTTAGAACAGAAACTAACAATACCTATAATATTAGACTATTCCTTTAAACCCAAACCAATTACGGAAGAAAGGGGACATGACCCCACAAGGGTAAAATTGTTATTTCGAAAGTGAAATATGAAATTCAATGTTCTAGGAGTTCCATCTTACCAAACAATTGCTAAAACAACTTAAGACTAAGCCAATTTCATCAATTAATACAAAACCTCAAATTTGGGTATGAACCCTAATTTCTAACATTCATTCATCAACAATAATGGAAGATTCAAGCTTAATACTTTCTAATTAGTGAAACCCAAGCTTAGATTAACAAAACCCATCAATTAATTCTCACTTTCAAGCATAACAATCAAATAAACCCTTACTAGGTTGAACTCATCTCTTCCAACTAAGTTCTAGGTTGTTCCTACCATTAAATCAACTAAAGAAATATAATTGAAGGTAATACAAGGTTAAGGAAGCTTATCACAATAAAAATCCACTTATAGTTGCTTGAAATCGCCCTAAGAATGCTCTAGAGAAGTATTTTCAAAATGGGGGAAATGAAGGATTTTATCACACTTAATATGATGCTAGAAATCCCGTCGTCCGCTGCAGCGGCCAGAGTCCTGCTGCAGCGGACCCGTGGCTTCTAGCCAAATACCAACCTTTTGCTACAGCGAATGACCATGGTGCATTGAGGCTCGCCCCACCAAATATACCAGAATAGCAGAAAAATAACCTTATACAATTTCATCCCGAAATCCGACAATCACTCGACATCTCCCCGACACAAACCAGATATACACATATATGTAAATAACATGCTACAGACTCACTCGCGGTCTCAAAATTTCCATCGAATGTGTATTTCTTTGGGTCAACCCCCAACAACCTAAACTAACTACTCGCGATCTCAAAATTTCCATCGAATGTGTATTTCTTTGGGTCAACCCCCAACAACCTAAACTAACTTTCTAACCAATGGTCAAAAACACTCCTGAGGGCCTCTGGAACAGAACTAACTATCCCATTGAGTCATAAACAACACTCCGAACCTCACATAATCCATGAAATTCCAAAAAGGTCTATTTACACAAAAGTTAAGTATTGGTCAACACTTTCACTCTTTAAGGTTCTAATTTCTCAACTTACTCGAGAATCATTTAATACTTTCAAGAATCGAGTCAACGGGGGTAAAATAATAAAAAACGCAATAACGATCAAATGGGTCATTACAGTAGATGCCAATTAAATAATTGTTCATCCTCGAACGAAGATTGAGAGTCACGAAGTTGTGATAACCAAGAATCCTTAATATAATAGTATGAAAGCCTCCATGGCATGAAGTATATCAAATCATTACTAATTCATCTTAACGGTCACAACTTCCTCTAACTTAGCTTGGAGACCCAATTTCCATATTTCCAAATTCGAATTTATCTCACCACTGATTCTTGAATTTGAGAACTGCTTTTGCTGGAATTATGTGGTTGATATAACCATTCCTATGAATGTGATGGATAGGTTCCAAAAACATTCCTAAAAAATTGCAAACCTTTAGATATAGACACAATCATAGCCCACTTAAAAACGGTAAAATATTTCAATTCTGCTAAGCTTTCTTTCACCCTTTTATAACCGTCCTTCGCACCACAATTTCTTATAAATGCATAAACACAAGCCCGAAACCAATCATAGTCCTACCACACATCTATGGTGGCTAATTCCAAATTCTAACCCATTCTCGGCTTCTAACAACCATAACATAAACCTTCATTAAATCCATTATACTTCAAGTCATACTTCCACACTTATACATAATTCATACCAACATTTAATGACATGACTCCCTTCAACATATAACATGTAATTAACGAAGGTAACAACGACATTAATCAACGAAAGCTTAAGGCGACAAAACTGTCCAAAATTCTAGGCCATTTCGGCAATTTCAAAATATAACAACAAGTAGTCATTTCCCATTTCCTTTTCAATTCAAGTTGTTATTCTAACATGTTATATAGTCGCAATCAATTTTAACAACTATAATCCCTTTCTTATATAACATGCGACTATTATAACTCTATACCAAATTGATTTCCCATTTTAATGGCTAACATGCCAATCTCGGATTTTAAGCTTCCTAATTCCATAACATTTATCAATCTTCATTCTAAATATCACATGCTCATATATCAACTACTACAACATGAAATCTTGAATTACAATAGCAAGACGAAGATTATTACCTCTTTAAGCCCAAACAATCCAAAACCTAAAGTCAATCCTTAGCAACTTCAACTCCTCTTCTTGATGTTCCAATCCGCTATTTGCAGCCCTTAGAAGCTTGTGAAGAACTCCTCTTCTATTTCCAACTTCAAAGTTGAAGAACACCTTAGGTTTTCACTTTGCGACTAACGTAAAAACGTGGTTTTTCCGGGATCTTCCTATTGAGATAACATTACAATACCTCTAGGAACCTTGGCTTAAAGTATTGGGATTATTGAACCACAAACGAAATTTTTCTTCTTCTTCTTAAAGAGCAAAGCCGAGAGCTTCTCATGCCTAGCTCAAGTTTCTCTAAATTGTTTCTAAGTGTTTAGACAAGTCTTGCTACATGGATGAATATATAAATAAATGGAGGGTCAAAATCATAACACTTGTTGGGTTTGGATGAAGGAGATTTAAATATCTCAAGTCAAGTGGCTCATTGACTCAGTCAATTATGTCAAGCTTGGGCTTGCAAGACTTGATCATCTAAGCTTTGGTCAATTGACCATTCTATCCTTGGTCTATTTCGTTCAAGACCATCCAAGGGGGGGTGACACGTGTAATCCTCCCATTCGTCGTAATATTTCGCTTCCCGACATTTCCATAATTCCGATAAATTCCACAAGTCTCAAATTTTAGCATCCTGATTTCTTACGTATGTTCTTATATACATGTCCTGAAATTTCGGGGTGTAACAGATTAAATATTGAATTATAGTGGAGATAAAGAATTAAATAAGTTAATGGATAAGTGATGAGTGACATCACATATCCATGTGTCATCATTTGAGAAAAACATTATGTTGACTAAGCACTAGTTGGTATATGTGGAAGACATTGATATATGATTTAATGGTGGGACACATGTCGTTAAATGAGAAAAAATACATAAGATCATCTTGGAAAGTAGAATAGCTCTATTCATTTTTATGAACGTCATTGTTGGCGGAAGCTATTTATAGTAATAACAAGGAGATATTTTGGCTAGCAACTTGAAGCAATATTGTATATATGACAGCAATGTGATTTCTTTTAATGGGAGTAACATATATTATTTTTATCAACAACAACATAATGGGTTTTGCACATCGCTTCGATCTCGTCATTCCATTTGTCGTGTGGTTGAATTCAGGCTTTCTTGAAGTGAAGTAAGGTGAAAGAAGTGTAGTTCATTTAATATAAGGTACGACTTCTCCTCCTCTAGAGGAATTTGAGTCAATCTAGATCATAGCTAAGTTGCTAAATGAGGAAATACGAAAACCATATTGAAATTCTTAGTTGAGGTTCTTATTGTCGTATGGAATATGTGGTGGTTGTTTTGAGTTGTTTTGTAGGTTGAAATTTGGTGGAATAACCTGACTATATTTTTTTTATTGAAATATTCATGAAGAAATAAAAGGGTTTTAAGATATACTTTCGTCAATCGTAAACCGAGCATGCCGCTCGTTGAATCATTGAGTTGTTTGAAGAACCTATTAAGAAGTTATTGTTGTATGAACTGTTTTCATATGATATAAGCTACTAGATGGTGTTGCAAAAATATGAATATTATGGTAGTAAGGAATTGGAGTAAGGATCAAGGTTGTTGGACCAAGACATGTTAAAATTGATTTAGAATTGACCTTATGAAGTGCGAGGACCTTGCAGAACAGTGGTAGCTTCATGGACAAGGTATGTAAGGCTATACTCTTCTTTCAAAAACATGATATCCAAAATGTTTATCATTTTTAGAAGAAACGTTGAAAGCTTATTTTTATTCGTGTATCGTAATCCCTTTTCGGGAGTTGTTCCTTGTTATTCTATTCTCATAATCATTGTTGGTTGGTTACTTGTCCACCATATCATAAGCCTCCGGAAAGAAGTGTTCTAAAAGAGTTAATTTTAAAATTCGACCAAGAGTCATTCCAATGTAAAGTAAAAGGGGTCCGGGTGCTTCTATTTCTATACATATATATTACTCATACCACCATTGCGATAATCGGTGGAAAGTTGTACATGTACATTATCTAAACCTTGAGCGATAACCAGATGGCAGTCACTTATATGTGCATCCATATATACAACTCAGAGTATTACCTGAGGGCAGTGACATATTATACACCTTGAGCTATATGCTGAGGGAAATTTATATAGTAAGGCCTATCGACGTAGGTTTCATATCAATTTCAGAGTTTTATTATTCGTCCTATATGGCATACATGTTTTCAGAGTATCAAATTACTTTTATGCTTCTCTTTACAGCTTATATTTCCATATTGCTATTCATCCATTACATACTAGTATATTTCATTAAATCGACATCTCATTTACTGTGGCGCTGCATGTCATGCTGCAAATTCAGATAGAGGTGTAGATAGACCTCAAAAGTAGGAGCTGGTTGAGTTCTATGGATCGGGTGATGAGCTTATCTTCGTCCGAAGCTACCGAGTGAGAGTCATGAGCTGAGTTTGGTAGAGGTATAATTGATGGGTAGGTTGGGGCCTTGTCTCAGCCATATCACTGTTATATTTTCCATAGAGGCTTGCAAATTTTGGTTGATATATTCAGTTGGAATGTACGATGAACTTGCTGGTCTTGTACCATATTGTATATAGTGTGTCGAGTTGTTGTTCTTATCCTATTGTGACACCCATATGATGTCTTGTACATTCACATTGTTATGGCCCTGTTAGCCGCAATTACTATTCAGTTTGTTGGTTATGTTCAGAGTGGTACGCTCGGGCCAGTACGACACGGGTGTCGGCCACACCCCCTAGTTTAGGGTGTGACAAGTCAGCAATACCAAACCTAAGTAATTCATCCCAACTTCATACTCGAAGGCGTAACATTCTTTCTCCGATATTAACTAATTCTACAGATGCTTCACTAACTAAAGTCTAACCAGAAGGTAAGTCGTAACCTACCTAGATACCGAGCGAAAGAAATGAACGATCACAATGGAGACTTCCCTCTCTGCGGGTCTCGGTAAGTCTGATCAATATTGAAATCTAAGTTAGAACAGAAACTAACAATACCTATAATATTAGACTATTCCTTTAAACCCAAACCAATTACGGAAGAAAGGGGACATGACCCCACAAGGGTAAAATTGTTATTTCGAAAGTGAAATATGAAATTCAATGTTCTAGGAGTTCCATCTTACCAAACAATTGCTAAAACAACTCAAGACTAAGCCAATTTCATCAATTAATACAAAACCTCAAATTTGGGTATGAACCCTAATTTCTAACATTCATTCATCAACAATAATGGAAGATTCAAGCTTAATACTTTCTAATTAGTGAAACCCAAGCTTAGATTAACAAAACCCATCAATTAATTCTCACTTTCAAGCATAACAATCAAATAAACCCTTACTAGGTTGAACTCATCTCTTCCAACTAATTTCTAGGTTGTTCCTACCATTAAATCAACTAAAGAAATATAATTGAAGGTAATACAAGGTTAAGGAAGCTTATCACAATAAAAATCCACTTATAGTTGCTTGAAATCGCCCTAAGAATGCTCTAGAGAAGTATTTTCAAAATGGGGGAAATGAAGGATTTTATCACACTTAATATGATGCTAGAAATCCCGTCGTCATTTGCGGTATCAGTCCCTTGCGGACCCGTGGCTTCTAGCCAAATACCAACCTTTTGCTACAGCGAATGACCATGGCGCATTGAGGCTCGCCCCACCAAATATACCAGAATAGTAGAAAAATAACCTTATACAATTTCATCCCGAAATCTGACAATCACTCGACATCTCCCCGACACAAACCAGATATACACATATATGTAAATAACATGCTACAGACTCACTCGCGGTCTCAAAATTTCCATCGAATGTGTATTTCTTTGGGTCAACCCCCAACAACCTAAACTAACTACTCGCGATCTCAAAATTTCCATCGAATGTGTATTTCTTTGGGTCAACCCCCAACAACCTAAACTAAGTTTCTAACCAATGGTCAAAAACACTCCTGAGGGCCTCTGGAACAGAACTAACTATCCCATTGAGTCATAAACAACACTCCGAACCTCACATAATCCATGAAATTCCAAAAAGGTCTATTTACACAAAAGTTAAGTATTGGTCAACACTTTCACTCTTTAAGGTTCTAATTTCTCAACTTACTCGAGAATCATTTAATACTTTCAAGAATCGAGTCAACGGGGGTAAAATAATAAAAAACGCAATAACGATCAAATGGGTCATTACAGTAGATGCCAATTAAATAATTGTTCATCCTCGAACGAAGATTGAGAGTACGAAAGTTGACAGTAACCAAGAATCCTTAATATAATAGTATGAAAGCCTCCATGGCATGAAGTATATCAAATCATTACTAATTCATCTTAACGGTCACAACTTCCTCTAACTTAGCTTGGAGACCCAATTTCCATATTTCCAAATTCGAATTTATCTCACCACTGATTCTTGAATTTGAGAACTGCTTTTGCTGGAATTATGTGGTTGATATAACCATTCCTATGAATGTGATGGATAGGTTCCAAAAACATTCCTAAAAAATTGCAAACCTTTAGATATAGACACAATCATAGCCCACTTAAAAACGGTAAAATATTTCAATTCTGCTAAGCTTTCTTTCACCCTTTTATAACAGTCCTTCGCACCACAATTTCTTATAAATGCATAAACACAAGCCCGAAACCAATCATAGTCCTACCACACATCTATGGTGGCTAATTCCGATCTCTTCCTCATGCGTAATCAATTATGTCAATCCCCCTTAACTCCAAAAGCTGAGTCCTATCCAAGTTATAAACTTAGTGCCAAAAAAGTATACCTTATGATCATAATCCTCATATTTCTCAATTTCCACATGATACACAATTATGATACAACCCCGAACTTTTTGATGCAAAAACCTGTAGCCTCATATAATACCCTTTTAACTATCGAATCTCTCATTGTAACACCTCGATATGCCCATAACAACTCCGAAAGTATTAAATCTCGCAACTACCGCTCCAAATATCACGCAACTACTATCAAGTCCTTAGTATCCAAAATATCTCACCCAAGCTATCCAGTCAATATTACATGCAACATAATGCACTACCACGAATACAGTCTCATCTAGAAAATATAACTCTAGCCTCCAAATAATAGGGATTACCACAATTCCTTTCCATTAAACCACACTAACGCATCCATTGAAGAGTGTTACAAAACTTTCCGATAGTGCACCACTTAATCCACGTCTGTAAGCCTTAACAAGACGGTTACATGCAATTTGCTTTTCACTAGTCGCTAGTCATGAAACTCCACTGAACTTCATCATATCACTTAGTACATTGCTGTTGACTCCCTTCTTTAAGCATACTCAACAATCACATCTCGTCTGAAATAAGTAAGACAACAACACTACAACACATAATGACCAAAGTAAACCCAAAGATGTACCTTATTTTTATTGATTCTCAATCAACTATACTATTCTTGGCTATTCAATTCCCCAATTCTAATCAAATTACAATAATCGTCACCGTCTAACCATTTATTGAACACACTCAACTCTAAAACTGAATACTTTCTAATTCCAGCGTATTACATACACAATCCTACTAATGTCCTCATGTATCTCTACCAATGTGTCCTAGCTCGAATTCCCTTAACTCAATTTCCGAAATATTCTCAACACTCAGATTAATTCAAATCTCATCATTGATTTACCACTTCGAATATCCTAATTGTCTGTAACGACCCGTCCCGGGGCCCGTTACTGGTGCCTTATCCCGGGCACCCTAGTGACACAACATCAGAGAAAACCAGCGGAAAATAAAACTTTAAACAAGAAACAAGATATATGATCATAAAACAGGCCAACCCAACGGTTACCTTCCAATAACATATATAAATACAACTCTTTCAAAACGAACAGTTTAATCCTTTTTTACAAACCCTGCCCACAACAGTACTATAGACCTCTAAGATTTACAACAACTATGACGGGACAGGGCCCCGCCATACCCCTGAATGTACAAGAACCTACAACTCAGGGAACACATACCAAAAGATAAGCCTCCGGAGAAACGGAGCTTCCCAGCAATGGCGAGATCCTAGAGCGAGGATCCACGGCCGATGTACCTCTACTGCGGCATGACGCAGCCCGGGAGGTCAAGACAACAGTACCAGTATGTGAAATCGTAAAAATCAGTAATGAAATCATACTAGTCTATATAAAGCGGGAGACATGTATGATAACCAAACTACGATTCACAACATAAAGCGATGTCGATCGGGGACTCACGCCTCAAGTCATCACTCAAATATAACTATGGGTCTCACGCCACAACATCAATCATGTTCGCATCGTGGCGCGTGCCGGAATTCTGCATCGGTGTAGACATGTCCATGATGCAACAATAATACCAATGCCACGGCCACATGCCGGAATTCTACCGGTGTAGACACGTCCGTGACATCAACAATAATATCTTGGGTGATCAACCACGCGCAGCCACATGCCCCGGAATTCTACCTCGGTGTGACACGCCCATGTAACCACAATAACAATATATCGGTAATCAACCGCCGCGTGGCCGCATGCCGAATCTGCGACGGTGTAGACATGTCCATGTGACATCAACAACAAGACAATAATCAAAATGGAAACATACGTGGAATTCTCCATCACCGCGACGCGTCCAAGTAAGTTCTCAACAAGTCAACCGGCCTATCGAAGACGCGGTAACGTAATTACCACACTTGCACAACAAAGGCTATCATCACAAGCATAGGCAAGTTTCACAACAACAAGCATAGGCAAGTTTCACAACAACAAGCATAGGCAAGTTTCACAACAACAAGCATAGGCAAGTTTCACACAACTCAAAGTACTTTCATTTTATGCCAAATTCGGGTTTTTAACCCCAAAGTACTACATACGTTAAGTTCTTTTAAAAGAGATCCATTACTTTTATAAAAGTCACCCGATACGTAGTATTAGAATGACCAACCCACATTCCTTTTCAAAATCAAGTAACAACATTCTTTTCCTAAGTTCGGTTTGCCTAGTTTGATTACTCAAGCTTCTCATTTTCAAATGGTTTCATAGTTCCCAAACTTAATCACTTGATTCCTTTTTAGAACAATTGAGTAATATATGTCTCACGTGAGTAGGTTATTCTTGTTTACAACATTCTTATTACGACCATGATCTAGAAAATGTAATATCATTTTGTCTCATCTTAGTTTCTATGCAGATGGAGGTTTCTACTGGTTTTAATACGATACATCATTATTCAATACATTTTCCTTTATTAACGCTGCAGTGGTCTGTCGATACACATTCTGATTTCCGAAATCAGTAAAACATTATCCCTTTAAATAAAACCAAGTACTCATTACTCACGAATGAGGTTTCACACAAACATTCACATTTAAACAAATAAGTTAAGTCTCTTATCTTATAAGATCAAGTCCCTTAACTTCTAACATCAGTAAACCATTTTCTTTACCTCTCTTAAGACATTATACCTAACTTCCCATAAAGCTAGTATAACTCTTTTTAAAACCACAAAGTATTTTCTTACCTACATAAAGCTGTTATAACCAACTTCCCATAAAGCCGTTATAACACTTTATGTTTTAAGAACAATCAAACACAGTTAACACGTACGCGTCTGCGTACTACATAGTTCACACATATCATGCTAGAAGAGATAGGAAGAGGTTCACATACCTCATGACGATTTATCGACAATAAGCAAAATGCTCCAAGTACTACAACCTTGCTAGCCCTTTCCACTCCGAGTAGAATCGCTACTCTTAGTACTTTCACCTATAAAGGTCACAAACGTCTATTAACCCCAAACACAAGTTTACATCTTCTACAGAAAATTCTAAGACCTCCCCGCAAGCGTAAATCTCCTCTCTATCGAGGCTGGCTACCAAGCCAACCGGACGTGTACAATTCTACTCGCATACCACAAGTTCGATTCGATTCTTCATTCTTCAGGCTTAAGTCAAAAGACATTGCCGAATACTAAGTATAGTTCCATATATAGTATACTTCAACTATATATTCTAACAAACATGTAATTTCCAATTACAATAGAGGGACAAGATAATTACCTCGATAAGCCCAAAATTATCCAAGTTATAATGTCGATCCTGAGCAAGGTTTAGCTCCTACTCCGTGCGCTCCAATCCGCTCCAAACAACCCTTAGAAGTTCTAACCAACTTCTACTCAAATACTTCAACCAACTATGAAGATTTCCTTAGGGTTTCGGTTTGAGACTAAAAAGGACAAAAGGTAGTATTTCCGGACTCTACGTATAGAGGTATCTTTGGAATACTACAAGGTACAAGGCTAAGGTATTTTGGGCATTGTTATACCCCGTAGTTCCAGGGTATGTATGCGAGGACGTACGTACGAGAATACGACAGAAAGATTGGAAAGGAAGAAAGAGGTGATTTTTCCACGGAAAAGTTTCCGGTTTTTGTGAAGGAAAAAGGTTCGTTAATGGGAATTGGATTCCCAGATTTGGTTTTTGGACTTCTTAGATTATATTAGAATTATGGAATTTTATTTTCGGAAATGGTCACGTGGGGCCCACGGGAGAAATTTACGGTTTTGTGGGGCCCGCTTTGATTTTGAGATTTTGGCCGTTATGGATATTTTCTAAGACGAAATATTTTGGGCGAATCGGGGCGACACGTGTCACCCCATGTGGCACCCTTGGCGAAATATGTTTGTGCCTGACTTTGGTTAGAGTCGTTTTTAAACGCGTTCTACCTAACTTACGAAGGGTAAATTACGGCTATGTCATTTAGTATTTTTGCGGATTTTTCGAGAGGCGAAACGTTTTGGACCAACGAGAGGGCAACACTTGGCACCTCTCGTTGGTGGACTGAAAGGCGTTAGGGCGAATGGATGTGCAAGTGTTGGTTGATATTTGTGTAGATATTTGTGAGGGTTTTAAGGAGTAGGGTCTAGGGGCACTTGGGCATATCTTGGCCTCCACTTGCCCCACTTGGCTAGATCTTGGCCTTGGTTGGCCTTTGCTTGCTTTATAAATACCTCCCTTTGAAGACTTCTTCATCCATTCCATAATTTCCAAGTCTTGAAAACCTCCTCTCCTCCTTGTTGGTTTCGTCCCTCCCTCTTCCTTGTGAGGCCTTGGCGAGGTGCACCTCCTAGAGGCCTTGGCCAGAAGTACACCACCGGTTGGCTTGGTAGCGGCCAGTTAGAGGAGGAGATTTCTGTCATGTTGGGGAGGTCTTCCGAATTTTACGTAGAATGTTCTACGATAAGATCTTGATGTTAATAAGCGCCTTGTGGCCTTATAGGTTGAAGTACTACGTGTGGCGCGTTACTTGGCTTAAGGAGTAGCCGACAGTTGGAAGTACTTGGAGCGTTTTGCTATTAGTCGATACTCGTCGCGAGGTATGTGAACCTCTTCCTATCTCTTCTAGCATGAGATGTGTGAACTATGTAGTACGGTGAGCGTCATGTACTAAATGTATTTGATTGGTGTAGAACATAAAGTGTTATAACGGCTTTATGGGAAGTTGGTTATAACGGCTTTATGTTGGTAAGAAAATACATGTGGTTTTTAAAAGGTAACTGAATTGAACTATAACTGGCTTGTTATGTGTTAATAAAGAACTTGAAGTATTTCAAAAGAGTTTTGAATCATTTTGAAAGAAGAAGTAATACTTGGTTTTTTGAAAACTTAAGAGTTATACTAGCTTTATGGGAAGTTAGGTATAACGGCTTAAGAATGTTTTACTGATTTCGGAAATCAGAATGTGTATCGACAAACCACAGCAGCGTTAATAAAGGGAAATGTTTTGATTAATTAAGTATTAATAAAACCAGTAGCAACTTCCATCTGCATAGAAGCTAAGATGAGACAAAATGATATTTCCTAGATCATGGTTGCTGTAATAAGATTGTTATAAACAAGAATATCCTACTCACATATAAGGCTTATGTTTCTCAGATTGTTTAATAGAAAATTATATTCTTAAATGAATAAGGCTATGAACCCCGAAACCTTTCTAAAATAAGAAACGTGAACATTTGAAATTAGGCAAACTTGGACGTTTGGGAAATAATGTTGTTACTTGATTTTACAAAGGTAAGAGTTTTGGTTTTCTTAAAAGGACGGTCACTCTATTTTATACTACGGGTATTGTGTGACTTATGTGAAAGAAACAGATCTTTTAAAGATTTAATGTGTGAAGTACTTTGGGGTTAGATACCCGAACTTGTTAGTAGAAAGCACCTTGTGTGAATAACTTGATTATCGGTTTGTGATAGCCTTATAATACTTTCTTGTTGATTTGAGAAGTAAACATGTTAGGATGCTACGTGTGTTAGTATCTTGTGATGTTAGTGTAAAGGGTTTTCCTCGATCGCGCTTAAAGTTGTTTGACTATCGGTAGTTATGTTGGTATTGTACCACTCACACCTTGACTTGTGTCGGAGGTTAAAGCGCCTCCGTCGCGGGGTAGACTTCGGTGATGCAGGACCATGATTCGAGGATACCTCGTGCGGGTCGAGGATCCATGCGGAACTACGGAGTTCCAGTTAGTTTACGGCCCTTGTGGTCACGCGGTCTTTGTGGCTATGCGATGCGAGTCGGGGCGATGCCGGGAGTAGCTACCCTCGATGCGGGGTTATACCTCATGCGGGCCTATGAGGTTGGCCTATCGCGAGCTGCGGAGAGTTCGGGGCTAGACGCGCACATTTGATCTGCAAGCGAGTGACGGCTTTTATCATGTGACGATGCAGACAGATATCATGACACATTTATGACCTTGTTGATGCGTAGGTGTTAGTAGTCGGCTATGCCTTCGTACTTACCTGTCTTGTTTTATTAGGACAGGTGGGACACGGTGTTCATGTGTATTCCTTGGTGTTTGTGTATCATAAGCTGGCGGTGAGAAGGTATTTGTCACGACCGAACCGGGCCGTGGTAGTGCCTTACCGGGCACCTGGTGATACAACATCGAGAGAAAATCGCGGAAATAAAAACATGAACATGAATTAAGAGAAAAGATAAATAAGCGAGCCAACCAAAGCGATTGCCTTCATCATATATACATAAATACGAACAGTTATCCTTTTTACAAACCACCGCCCAGCGATTACTGGACCTCTAAGATTTTTTACACGGTATGACGGGACAGGGCCGCCATACCCCGAATGTATAAGAATCTACAGACTCGAGTAACATACCAAAAGATAAGCCTCGAAGGAACGGAGCTTCCAATCTGTTGAAAGGTGATCCTAAAAGCGGGGATCGGCGGCCGATGTACCTTTTACTGCGGCGATGAACGCAGCCCAGAAGGAGTCGATCTAACAGTACCAAGTATGTGGCGTAAAATCAGTAAATGAAATCATAATAGTCTATATAAAGCGGGAGACATGTATGATAACCAAACTACGATTCACAACATAGAAGCGATCATGTCAAGTCGTGGACTCACGCCCTCAAAGTCATCCTCCGTACGTGGAACTTCTTCCTCACCGCGTGATCTAGGTACAAATCATGTGATACGTATAACGGTCTCGGCCCATCTTATGGACCCAATATAGAAAGCGTGTGGAATACATTCCGGATGAACGGTAGTCGATGAAATACATTCGGATGAACCGTAGTCAAGTGATATACATTCCCGAATGAACCGGTAATCAAGTGAAATACATTCGGATGACCGGTAATCAAGTGAAATACATTCGGATGACGGTAATCAAGTGAAATACATTCGGATGACCGGTAATCAAGTAAAATACATTCGGATGACGTAATCAAGTGAAATACATTCGGATGACCGGTAGTCGAGTAGAACACGATGCTTGCACAACAAGGCTATCACACGTAACATGGTCAAGTTTCATAACAACAAGCATAAGCAAGTTACACACGACTCAAGGTACTTTCATTTTATGTCAAAGTCGGATTTTAACCTTAAAGTACTACGTCAGTTAAATTCCCTTTAAGATCCATTTCTTTTACAAAGGTCACCGATACGTAGTATAAAATTTGAGTGACTAACATTGTTAAGCAAACCAAAATGCTTTCCTTTGTAAAATCAAGTAACAACCTTATTTTCCAAACGCTCAAGTTTGCCTAATTTGAATGCTCAAGTTTCTCATTTTAGAAAAAGGTTTAGTAGTTCATAGTTTTAAATCCTTTAAAACATAATTCTCCTTTAAGCGTTTTGAGAAACCTATGTCTTATAAGTGAGTAGGTTATTCTTGTTTATAATCAATCTTATTAAGCGACCATGATCTAGGAAATGTCATTTTGTCTCATCTTAGCTTCTATGCGGATGGAAGTTTCTCTTGGTTTTAATAATACTAAATCTGTCCAAAACATTTCCTTTTATTAACGCGCAGTTGGTTTGTCGATACACATTCGATTTCGAAATCAAGAAAACATTTTAAGCCGTTATACCTAACTTCCCATAAAGCTAGTATAACTCTTAAGTTTCAAAACCAAGTATTACTTCTTCTCTCAAAATGATTCAAAATCTTTTGAAATACTTCAAGTTCTTTATTATCACATAGCCAGCCAGTTATAGTTCAAATCAGTTACCTCTTAAAAACCACAAGTACTTTCTTACCTACATAAAGCTGTTATAACCAACTTCCCATAAAGCCGTTATAACACTTTATGTTTCAAACCAATCAAATACATTAAACATATGCGTCTACCGTACTACATAGTTATACACATATCATGCTAGAACAGATAGGAAGAGGTTCACATACCTCACGACGATTATCGACTAATAGCAAAACGCTCCAAGTACCTCAAACCGTCGGCTACACTCTCAGTCTAGCAGATCACTCCACACGTAGTACTACAACCTATAGAGGCCACAAAGCGCCTATTAATATCTTTAGATCGGCGTAGAATATTCTGAGAAAAATTCCAAAGACACCTCCCGCATGGCGTAAATCTCCTCTCTATCGAGTGGCTACCAAGCCAACCAGAAGTTAACACGTCTAACGGGCGTGTACAATTCTACTACGGTAATGTTACACAAGTCTCTTATGTCTGATCTATGTAATTACGATTGATTCTCTTCTTTAAATTGAGCTTAAGTCGCAAGACATCGCGTAAGTATTATCGAGCTTAAGTCAAAAGACATTGCCGCACAACTATGTTCATTCTATATATAGTATACTTAACTATATACTCCTACAACATGTAATTTCCAATTACTGTGAAGGTCAAGAATGTTTACCTCGATAAGCCTAAAATTATCCGAGTTTATATGCCGATCTGAACAACGTTTAGCTCCTACTCGGCGCTCAATCTGTTCCAACCAACCCTTAGAAGTTCTAACCAACTTCTACTTATGACTTCAACTACGGGTGAAGATTTACTTAGGGTTTCGTTTTTGTGGTGAGGAAGTATAATAGTATTTTCGGGCTTTTGTAAAAGTGTAACCTTGGGAATACTACAAGGTATTTGGGCCAAGGTATTTGGGCATTATAACAATACTTGGAGTATTTCTATACCACAAAGGGGTATTTATACGAGACAACTAGGGTGAGGGTACCAAGGCAAAACACCTCAAAGGGGAGGAGGTGGCTCTCGGCCGAGGGCTCTCAAGGGGAGGGTGTGGTGGACGAAAGCTCAAGGGAGAGGAGTATTTTGAGACTTAGTTAGATTGCTCAAGTTTTGGATGAAGAAAGTCTTCAACTAGAGGGGTATTTATAGGTCAAGTGAAGGCCAACCAATGGCCAAGATCCATCCAAGTGTTAGGCAAGTGTAAGGTCAAGATTAAGCCATGTGCAACCTTATCCATCTACCCAAAATATCCTATCAACTCCTTGACCAAAAATAATGCACAAAAAACGTGCCAACCTTCCCACTTTCGTCCGTCCACTCCTTCCAATTAGAGGGTGACAAGTGTCGCCCTCTCGTTGGTCCAAAATGTTTCGTCTCTCGGAAAAATCCGCAAAAATTATAAATGACATAGCGGAATTTTCCTACGAAAGTCGTGGACACGTTTCGTCGAAAAACGACTCTAATCGGGTGTTGTGTACAAATTTCGAAACTAGCCAACTTTAAGGCTCAAATTATAATACGTACGCGCTCACGTACATACTCTGGAAATACGGGGTATAACAGTATTCCACGGGCACGATTGATGTTGTGGGCGTGAGACCCATTGGTAAAAATTGAGTGATGACTTGAGGGCGTGAGTCCCTGACTTGACATGACTGCTTACTTATGGTGAACTGTAGTGTGGTTATCATACATGTCTCCTGCTTTGTATAGACTACTATGATTTCATTTCTGATTTATTTTGATTTCACATACTTGGTACTGTTGTCGACCTCCTTGAAGTGCGTTCATGCCGCTGGTAAAGGTACACCAGTCATTGATCCTCACTCTTAGGATCACAGTTCAGCGTGTGGGAAAGCTCCGTTTCTCCGGAGGCTTTTCAGTGGTATAGTCCACTGTTGTTGTAGGTGTTTACATTCGTGGTATGGCGGGGCCTGTCCCGCCATTGTTGTCGTATCATTTCTTAAGTGCATGTAAATGCAGTTGTGGCGAGTTTGTAAAGGGATTAAAACTGTTCATGTTGGAAAAAGTTGTTATTTATATATATTAGAAAGGCAAGTTTTCTCAGTTATTGTTTCATATTTCATAATATGTCTCGTATTGTTTTATGTTCGATTACTCGATGTTGTATCACTAGGGTGCGGGGTAAGGCACGATCCACGGGCCGGAATCGGTCGTGACAAAAGTGGTATCGAAGCGATTAATCCTCGGAAAGTGTCTCAGACCGTATCGATTCAGAGTCTTGATTATCGGTGTGTTGTGCACCACACCAATAATCGTGAGGCTATAGGATATTTAGGATTGGTTTCTATTCTTCTCACTCGAGATCGTGCCTTAGAGATGTGTTGTAAGTTGGACCCTCCGACGAAATTCATTCCTTATCGTTATGCCTCGCGTAGAAACCCGGCCCGGGAGGGCAAAGCGAGGAGGCGCGAGTTGAGTTGAGGAGGGTTGCGAGCACAGCCCAATCATTACCTAGGGTAGTGCTTCATTCGGGATTTCTGCGGCGTCACTAGCCCGTGAGTTTATACGATGACGGCGGTTCCTCTGCGTCCATGATATTTGAACCTTGTTCCACGGCCAGAACGGTGAATATAGATTGCAAAGAGGCGACCACATTTACTAGTATGGATTTGGCTACAGAGATTATACCGATGTACCACGAGTCTTGATGACTACCTAAGAGAGGTTGTGCAAGAGTAATTCTTGATTGGGCTTGAGCATGGCACGTATGCGGGCTTATGTATGCAGCCGAGAAAGCGTAGAGATCGACGGGTTAACGAGGGCGGCAGGAGAGGGCGGAGCAGCAAGTCGCCGGTAACTTTCAAGGTGAGTATACCTTAAGTGCTATGTTCTGATAGCAGTGTGTTAGTTGTGATTAGAAATCATGGTGGGTTAACCGAGTAAGATTTTGGGGGATAGAGAAGGTGTGAGCCTTAGAGTGTTATACGTGGAGACCTTAGAGGTAAGGCCATCTCAAGAAAAGGTGTAGTGTTATGTTTGATCCTTATCAGAAGTGCATAGTGCACGTGAGCTATGTTTGGGGATAGGTCCCTAAGTAGTGTGGAATGAAAGTGGGTCGAGTTGAGGCCATGCCGCGGGTCAACCCGCGGCAGGTTTGGTGGTGGTCGGTTGTGGTGGTCCCGCTTGTGTTAGGTCACGAGGTGTTAGGCCCAAGTTTAGTTGACCAGACGAGTTCGTGGATCGTTCGACCGATGTCGGGCGATGGGAAGCGGCCGTCGTGTTTTCGATCGAGACCATGTACTTGCGGTGTTGTTTATATCGAGAAAGGTTGTAAGGCTGCACGGGGTGCCTACCTTCACCTTATGACAGGCAGTGAAGCCCAGGTTGTGGCTATTTTCGTTTTCTAAGAGTTTGACCAGGCAGGGTTAAGAACTCAGGTGAGTCTCAGAATCGCATTCGCCCTCGGGCCAGTGTGTGGATTTCAGGGGTGGTTGTGAGGATTGTTGGTTCCTGTGGAAGGAGCGTTTAAGCTACCATTTCAGTGTTCGGATGTCGCCTTATGAAGCCTTGTAGGGGCGGAAGTGTAAGTTGCCGGTCGATTGGTTCGATGTTGGCAAGGTTCAGATGGTTGGTTCAGGCTGTTTCCAGCAGACGGTGGATAGGGTAAAGCTCGTCTAGAAGAAGTTCTGGCAGCTCAGAGGAAATCGTGCGGATAATCGGCGACGACGCTTAGAGGTCAGGTTGACGGTCGGTCTTCTTGAAAGTACCACCCCGGACAGGGTGTGACGAGTTTTGAAGCGAAGGAACTTAGCCCGAGTTACTTTGGGCTTTTGAGTTCATGTGAAGAATAGGCGGGTTGCTTATATGTTAGCAATTGCCGTCCGACTTAGGAGGCAAGACGTCCGGTCTTCGTATTGTTATGTTCGGTGGCGTATAAAGAGGCGAGCCTCTACCACGAAATGAACCGAAGTGGCTCTCGTGTATGGCACATCCCGAGAAGCGTAGTAGGCGTGCCTCGAGGATCATGGCGGCCGGTACCATTTGTTGGGTCGTCGGGGCAAGGCTCGCGACAAAGTGACAAAAGTGGTATCGATGGTGAGAAGTATATTTTGACCCCGGGAAGAGGTATTTGTGGTGATATAGAGGTGTTTCCTCGTGGGCTTGGATGTAAGTCTTTGCGCAGGTGTTTCCATGGCCAGGTGTGGCAGGTTTGTTCTCATAGGTATAGTAGTAGAGACTATATCGACGCTTGTATGTTTGGGGACTTAGAAGGAACATTCGGACGAATGTTTCTAGGGGAAGAATGTTATACCGTAGTTCCGTGGTATGTATGCGAGGGCGTGCGTGCGAGAATACGGCGTAAATATTGGAAAGGAAGAAAGAGGTGATTTTTCCACGGAAAAGTTTAGGTTTTGTGAAGGAAAAAGGTTCGTTAATGGGAATTGGATTCCCATTTGGTTTGGACTTCTTAGATTATATTAGAATTATGGAATTTTATTTTGGAAATGGTCACGTGGGGCCCACGGGAGAAATTCTGGTTTTGTGGGAGCTTTGATTTTGAGATTTTGGCGTTATGGATATTTTCGGAAGACGAAATATTTTGGGCCGAATCGGGCGACACGTGTCACCCCATGTGGAACCCTTGGCGAAATATGTTTGTGCACAACACGGTTAGAGTCGTTTTCGACGAAACGTTCTACCTAACTTACGAAGGGTAAATTACGGCTATGTCATTTAGTATTTTTGCGGATTTTTCCGAGAGGCGAAACGTTTTGGACCAACGAGAGGGCAACACTTGGCACCCTCGTTGGTGGACTTGAAGGGCGTTAGGCCGAATGGATGCGCAAGTGTTGGTTGATATTTGTGTAGATATTTGTGAGGTTTTAAGGAGTAGGGTCTAGGGGCACTTGGGCATATCTTGGCCCTCCACTTGCCCCCACTTGGCTAGATCTTGGCCCTTGGTTGGCCTTTGGCTATAAATACCCTCCCTTTGAAGACTTCTTCATCCATTCCATAATTTCCAAGTCTTGAAAACCTCCACTCCTCCTTGTTGGTTTCGTCCTCCCTCTTCCCTGTGAGGCCTTGGCAGAGGTGCACCCTCCTAGAGGCCTTGGCGAGGTACACCCTCGGTTGGCTTGGTGGCGGCCCTGTTAGAGGAGGAGATTTCTGTTGTTGCGGGAGGTCTTTGCGAATTTTCGTAGAGAATGTTCTACGATAAGATCTTGATGTTAATAAGCGCCTTGTGGCCTTATAGGTTGAAGTACTACGTGTGGCGCGTTCTACTTGGCTTAAGGAGTAGCGACAGTTGGAAGTACTTGAGCGTTTTGCTATTAGTCGATACTCGTCGCGAGGTATGTGAACCTCTTCCTATCTCTTACAGCATGATATGTGTGAACTATGTAGTATGAGCGTACATGTACTAAATGTATTTGATTGGTGTAGAACATAAAGTGTTATAACGGCTCTATGGGAAGTTGGTTATAACGGCTTTATGTTGGTAAGAAAATACATGTGGTTTTAAAATGGCGAATTGAACTATAAGCGGCTTGTTATGTGTTAATAAAGAACTTGAAGTATTTCAAAGAGTTTTGAATCATTTTGAAAGAAGAAGTAATACTTGGTTTTGAAAACTTAAGAGTTATACTAGCTTTATGGGAAGTTAGGTATAACGGCTTAAGAATGTTTTCTTGATTTGAAATCGAGAATGTGTATCGACAAACCACAGCAGCGTTAATAAAGGGAAATGTTTTGATTAATTAAGTATTAATAAAACCAGTAGCAACTTCCATCTGCATAGAAGCTAAGATGAGACAAAATGATATTTCCTAGATCATGGTTCTTTGTAATAAGATTGTTATAAACAAGAATATCCTACTCATATAAGGCTTATGTTTCTCAGTTGTTTAAAAGAAAATTATATTCTTAAATGAATAAGGCATGAACCACGAAACCTTTCTAAAATAAGAAACGTGAACATTTGAAATTAGGCAAACTTGGGCGTTTGGGAAATAATGTTGTTACTTGATTTTATAAAGGTAAGAGTTTTAGTTTTCTTAAAGGACGGTCACTCTATTTTATACTACGGGTATTGTGTGACTTATGTGAAAAGCAGATCTTTTAAAGATTTAATGTGTGAAGTACTTTGGGGTTAGATACGAACTTGTTAGTAGAAAGCACCTTGTGTGAATAACTTGATTGTATCGGTTTGTGATAGCCTTATAATACTTTCTTGTTGATTTGAGAAGTAAACATGTTAGGATGCTACGTGTGTTAGTATCTTGTGATGTTAGTGTAAATGGGTTTTCCCCTCGACTGCGCTTAAAGTTGTTTGACTATCAGCCGTTATGTTGGTATTGTACCACTCACCTTGACTTGTGTCCGGAGGTTAAGCTGCCCTCCGATGCGGGGTAGACTCAGGCGGTCTGGGACCATGATTCGAGGATACCTCATGCGGGTCCAGGGGATCCATGCGGAACTACGGGAGTTCGTGTTAGTTTACGGCCGCGTGGTCACGCGGTCTTTGTGGCCATGCGGTGCGAGTCGGGGCGATGCGGGAGTAGCTACCCTCGATGCGGGGTTATACCTCATGCGGGCCTATGAGGTTGGCCTATGCGGAGCTGCGGAGAGTTCGTGGCTAGACGCGCACATTTGATCTGCAGGCGAGTGACCGGCTTTTATCATGTGACGCCTGCAGAGCGGATATCATGACACATTTATGACCTTGTTGATGCGTGGGTGTTAGTAGTCGGCTATGCCTTCGTGCTTACCTGTCTTCGTTTTATTAGGACACAGTGGGACCCGGTGTTCATGTGTATTCCTTGGTGTTTGTGTATCATAAAGCTGGCGATGAGAAGGTATTCCACGCACGATTGATGTTGTGGGCGTGAGACCCATTGGTAAAAATTGAGTGATGACTTGAGGCGTGAGTCACGACTTGACATATTGCTTACTTGTGGTGAATCGTAGTGTGGTTATCATACATGTCTCTGCTTTGTATAGACTACTATGATTTCATTTACTGATTTATTTTGATTTCACATACTTGGTACTGTTATCGACCTCGCCCGGCTGCGTTCATCTGCATGGTAAAGGTACACGGTCATTGATCCTCGCTCTTAGGGTCACGATTCGGCGTGTGGGAAAGCTCCGTTTCTCGGAGGCTTATCGATGGTATAGTCCTGTTGTTGTAGGTGTTTACATTCGAGGTATGGCGGGCCTGTCCGCCATTGTTGTCGTATCATTTCTTAGAAGTGCATGAAATGCCAGTTGTGGGCGAGTTTGTAAAGGGATTAAAGCTGTTCATGTTGGAAAAAGTTGTTATTTATATATACGCCGAAAGGCAAGTTTTTCTCGATTATTGTTTCATATTTCATAATATGTCTCGTATTGTTTATGTTCCATTGATTACTCGATGTTGTATCACTAGGGTGCCGGGGTAAGGCACTATCACGGGCCGGAATCGGGTCGTGTGTGCATTATAACAATCTTGGAGAAGTATTTCAATGCCATGAGGAGGTATTATACGAAAACAACTAGGCTAGGGGGTACCCAGCTAGCACCACAAAGGGGAGGAGGCTCTCGGCCACAAGGCCACACAAGGGGAGGGGAGGCTGGGGCGAGAACAACACAAAGGGGAAGAGTTTTCAAGACTTAGAATGAATTGAGGATGAAGAAAAACCTTCAAGCAAGGGGTATTTATAGGGGCACCAACGGACAAGATCAAGCCATGTGGGGGCAAGTGGATGGCCAAGATTGGCACAAGTGCACCCTAACCTACTCTCAAATCCTCACAAAACAAAGACCCATGAAAAGGGCCTCAAAACCTCCTGGCGTGGCCTCTTTCTGTCGATGAGGGTGACAAGTGTCACCCTCCGTTGGTCCAAAAATGTTTCGTCTCTCGGAAAAATCCGCAAAAATACAAAGCGACATAGCGGAATTTTCCTTCGCAAGTTATGTAAAGCGTTTAGTCGAAAAACGACTCTAACCGGTGTTGTGCACAAATGTCATTCGGCGAAGCCACTGGCGGGGTGACACGTGTCACCCTCCTATGGCCCTCAAAAACGTCTTCGAAAAATATCCACAATGGCCAAAATCTCGAAAACAAAGTGGGCCCCACAAGCAGTAAATTTCTCAGTGGGCCCAGCGTGACCATTTCAGAAAATAAAATTCCATAATTCTAATATAATCTAAGAAGCCCATTTCCAAATCGGGAATCCAATTCCCATTAACGAACCTTTTCTTCACAAATAACGGAAACTTTTCGTCGAAAACTCACATCTTTCTTTCTTTTCAAAATTTCTGCGTACTCTAAATGCGACGTCCTCACATACATACCCCGCAACTACGGGTATAACATTCTCCCTCCTTAGAAACATTCGTCGAATGTTCCTTCTCAAGTCGGATAACGATAAAGTTCCTCTAACAAGTTGCCGACGCCAACGGCGAACTAACACACGTTCTCTTCTCCCAACTCGTTGTACCGCTTCTCGAACACTCGAACTCTTTCTAGTATCCGTACCACACTTAGTCAATGCTTCGTTTCCAACCTTTGGAGTTACTACCTCAAACTTGGTCATCATACTAACTTCAACCTCCTTAAGGCCATTCCCGCCTCGCGATCCGCTCGGTGAACATATCCACCAACTCATACGATGGTCATACAAACTTGGGCCTAGCATCCTCGTGACCCTACCACCGGAGGACCACGAACTGACCCACCTTAATCAAGACTCGGGTTGACCCGCAAATGGTCCTCAACCCGACCCCCAACCGCGCCAAACTCTTGTTCCCCGATCCGGAACAATCTTACTAATTCACATCATGAAAGCTACCACTTCCATCTCACACTACCCACGGACTTATCACACAAATAAATCCCACGTATACTACTACTCTGATAAGGGTCAAACATAAAATAAATCTTTAACTCAAGCGACCTTACCCCTAAGGTCTCAGTCGTGACATAGTCTAAGGTTCACACTTACCATGCCGCCATACGTATCCTCCCAACTAAGCATGTTTTCTAACTCACAATTAACACAACGCTATTCGTACATAGCACATAATAATGAGACCATCATAACAAGCATACCAAAACTCTAGAGGGTTAAGGATATACCTGAAGCTACCGCTCCACTCTAATCATAGGCTGCCTGCAGTATCGCTATGAAAGGCGATGAACCACCACGATCCGGTGGTGAGTCGTAACATCCGTGCTACCCTTGGCCTGACAGTTCCTCGCAAAATGGCCTGCCGCAAAAATAACAAGCTCCTCGGCACCACGACACTCCGAAATGCGGTCTACCACATCGACCACCGAGGTAGGGGTGACCGCATCCGCCAACACCGCTACTTCCCGAAACACAACCTCGAGCCCCGACCGCTCCGAATACTCGAAGGTTGTGGAGGACCACTCTGCCTTGGCGGAGGTACAAAACTAGTATCTTTCGAGGCGGTCCGCCTCGAAAGTCACCAAAGGACCGTTGTTACGGACCTCTTCTGGCGATCTTCGTCATTCCGTCGACCTCTCCGTGCCTCGCATCGGTCGTGAGCTGCGTGCGGGCAATGTCCATGCGGTGAAGAGCTACTCACGAACATGCCTCGACATGTAATCATCGAGCCTCAGTAACATATCGGTGCAATCGATCCTCCATACTAGCTACTGTATTTGGGGCGTCGCCAATGAGTCGAACTCACATTGTACTCCCGAGCACGCCGCTCTGTCTAAGCATCAAAAATCACCGGCCGTGCCCTCGCCATCTGCGGAGGCAAGAAGTCGTCAGAAAGCCCCAAAACTCATCCCATCTGCTGGAGGTGCATGCTCTCCCGGAAAGCTCATGAATCAAACCAATCGATTGCGGTATCACGCGCGGCCGATGCGAACCAAAGGTCACAGACTCGGTCTCTGAAGCCTTGATCACCGCGTGATCGGTCAGAATCGCCGGATGAACTCCTGCGGATCATCCTCGTGCCTCGACCCATAAAACTGGCGGGCTACAACTCGGAAAGTCCGTAGCCTCAAACTATCTGCTCGGGGTGAACCACTGGTGCTCTGAGGCCCCAGGCTGCTGCGTCCGGCCTATCCTCATATCGGCCACGACACGGCGGCCAAGAATCGCCATCTCGCGTAACCCATCTCCTGCCTCGGTCGTGGGGTGGAGGCTCAGTCTGCGGTCTCGGCAGCCATTCTTTGCGGCTCTAACCTCTCTTTGGTTTGGCGGCGTCACAAAACCGCCGTCAAGCCTGACCTCAGTCTTATGCGGGCTGCGCCCTCGTACTCCTCTGTATCTCACTAGCGGTTCTCTCGGCTGTCTTGCCCTTCAGGGCTCTGGTTGCCTTGCGCGGAGGCATAACTGGTAAAAACGAGATACGTCAGAGGGGTCCAACTTACAACACAGCTCTAAGGCACGATCTCGGAATGAGAAGAATGGAAACCAATCCTAAATGTCCTGCAGCCTCCTGATTATAGATGTGGTGCACAACACATCAATAATCAAGACTCTACTAGACACGGTCTGTAGACACCTTCCGAGGATTAGCGCTCCGATACCACTTTTGTAACGACGTCCGGGGCCCGCATCGTGTCTTATCCCGGGCACCCTAGTGACACAACATCAGAGAAAACCAGCGGAAAATAAAACTTTAAACAAGAAACAAGATATATGATCATAAAACAGGCCAACCCAACGGTTACCTTCCAATAACATATATAAATACAACTCTTTCAAAACGAACAGTTTAATCCTTTTTACAAACCACGCTTCGGTACTACGGACCTGCAAGATTTACAACAACTATGGCGGGACGGGGCCGCCATACCACAGAATGTACAAGAACCTACAACTCGTGGAACACATACAAAAGATAAGCCTCGGAGAAACGGAGCTTCCCAAACGCTGAACCGAGATCCTAAGAGCGAGGATCCACGACGGCCGATGTACCTCTACTGCGGCATGAACGCGGCCCAAGGAGGTCGATCTGCAGTACCAAGTATGTGAATGTAAAAATCAGTAATGAAATCATACTAGTCTATATAAAGCGGGAGACATGTATGATAATCAAACTACTGATTCACAACATAAAAGCGATCATGTCGATCAGGACTCACGCCTCAAGTCATCACTCAAATATAACTATGGGTCTCACGCCCACAACATCAATCATGTTCGCATCACGGCGCGTGCCGAGTCTGCATCGGTGTAGACATGTCCATGATGCAACAATAATACCAATGCCCCATGGCCACGTACCGGAATTCTACCTCGGTGTAGACACGCCCGTGACATCAACAATAATATCTTTGGGTGATCAACCTGCGCGTAGCCACATGCCCCGGAATTCTACCTCGGTGTAGACACGTCCATGTAACCACAATAACAATATATCGGGTAATCAACCGGCGCGTGGCCGCGTGCCGGAATCTGCGTCGGTGTAGACATGTCCACGTGACATCAACAACAAGCGATAATCAAAATGGAAACATACGTGGAATTCTCCATCAGCCCGGCCGCGTCCAAGTAAGTTCTCAACAAGTCAACCGGCCCTCTATCGAAAGACGCGGTAACACAGAATTACCACACTTGCACAACAAAGGCTATCATCACAAACATAGGCAAGTTTCACAACAACAAGCATAGGCAAGTTTCACAACAACAAGCATAGGGAAGTTTCACAACAACAAGCATAGGCAAGTTTCACACAACTCAAAGTACTTTCATTTTATGCCAAAGTCCGGGTTTTTAACCCCAAAGTACTACATACGTTAAGTTCTTTTAAAAGAGATCCATTACTTTTATAAAAGTCACCCGATACCCGTAGTATTAGAATGACCAACCCACATTCCTTTTCAAAATCAAGTAACAACATTCTTTTCCTAAGTTCCAGTTTGCCTAGTTTCAATTACTCAAGCTTCTCATTTTCAAATGGTTTCATAGTTCCCAAACTTAATCACTTGATTCCTTTTTAGAACAATTGAGTAATATATGTCTCGCGTGAGTAGGTTATTCTTGTTTACAACATTCTTATTACAATGACCATGATCTAGAAAATGTAATATCATTTTGTCTCATCTTAGTTTCTATGCGGATGGAGGTTTCTCGGTTTTTAATACGATACATCATTATTCAATACATTTTCCTTTATTAACGCGGTGGTGCTGTCGATACGTTACGATTTCGAAATCAGTAAAACATTATCCCTTTAAATAAAACCAAGTACTCATTACTCACGAATGAGGTTTCACACAAACATTCACATTTAAACAAATAAGTTAAGTCTCTTATCTTATAAGATCAAGTCCCTTAACTTCTAACATCAGTAAACCATTTTCTTTACCTCTCTTAAGACATTATACCTAACTTCCCATAAAGCTAGTATAACTCTTTTTAAAACCACAAAGTATTTTCTTACCTACATAAAGCTGTTATAACCAACTTCCCATAAAGCCGTTATAACACTTTATGTTTTAAGAACAATCAAACACATTAACACGTACGCGTCACCGTACTACATAGTTCACACATATCATGCTAGAAGAGATAGGAAGAGGTTCACATACCTCGCGACGATTTATCGACAATAAGCAAAATGCTCCAAGTACTACAACGCACTAGCCACTTTCCACTCCCGGTAGAATACGCTACTCTTGTACTTTCACCTATAAATGTCACAAACGTCTATTAACCCCAAACACAAGTTTCTATCTTCTGAGAAAATTCGGCAAGACCTCACTCCCACAACAGCGTAAATCTCCTCTCTATCGAGGCCTACCAAGCCACCGTGGGGTTTACACGCCTAACCGGGCGTGTACAATTCTACTCGAATACTACACAAGTCTCTCGCTGATACCCTATGTAAATCTGATTCGATTCGATTCTTCATTCTTCAGCTTAAGTCAAAAGACATTGCGAATACTAAGTATAGTTCCATATATAGTATACTTCAACTATATATTCTAACAAACATGTAATTTCCAATTACAATAGAGGGACAAGATAATTACCTCGATAAGCCCAAAATTATCCAAGTTATAATGTCGATCTGAGCAAGGTTTAGCTCTACTCGTGCGCTCAATCCGCTCCAAACAACCCTTAGAAGTTCTAACTAACTTCTACTCAAGTATCAACCAACTAAGAAGATTTCCTTAGGGTTTCGGTTTGAGACTAAAAGGACAAAAGGTAGTATTTAGGACTCTACGTATAGAGGTATCTTTGGAATACTACAAGGTACAAGGCTAAGGTATTTTGGGCATTATAACAATACTAGGAGAAGTATTTCAATGCCACGAGGAGGGTATTATACGAAAACAACTAGGCTGGGGGTACCCACGGCTAGCACCACAAAGGGGAGGAGGCTCTCGGCCGAGGCCACAAGGCCATGAGGGGAGGGGAGAGGCTAGGGCGAGAAACACACAAAGGGAAGAGTTTTCAAGACTTAGAATGAATTGAGGATGAAGAAAAACCTTCAAGCGAGGGGTATTTATAGGGGCACCAACGGACAAGATCAAGCCATGTGGGGGCAAGTGGATGGCCAGATTGGCACAAGTGCACCCTAACCTACTCCTCAAATCCTCACAAACAAAGACCCGTGAAAAGGGCCTCAAACCCTCCTAGCCGTGGCCCTCTTTCTGAATCGATAGGGTGACAAGTGTCACCTCCCGTTGGTCCAAAAATGTTTCGTCTCTCGGAAAAATCCATAAAAATACAAAACGACATAGCCGGAATTTTCCTTCGCAAGTTATGTAAAGCGTTTGTCGAAACGACTCTAACAGGTGTTGTGCACAAATGTCATTCGGCTAAGCCACTGGCGGGGTGACACGTGTCACCCTCCTATTGGCCCTCAAAAACGTCTTAGAAAAATATCCACAATGGCCAAAATCTCGAAAACAAAGTGGGCCCCACAAAACCGTAAATTTCTCCCGTGGGCCCCACGTGACCATTTCCGAAAATAAAATTCCATAATTCTAATATAATCTAAGAAGCCCAATTTCCAAATCTGGGAATCCAATTCCCATTAACGAACCTTTTTCTTCACAAATAACCGGAAACTTTTCCGTCGAAAACTCACATCTTTCTTTCTTTTCAAAATTTCTGTCGTACTCTCGTACGTACGTCCTCACATACATACCCTGCAACTACGGGGTATAACATTGTCGAACCAAAACACCTTTAACCATTCGTACGATTATCCTTTCCATACGATCAACTCAATCGAGTAGTACATCAGTAGTAGCATGAACTAGTTGAAACTTACACAACAGGTACAAGGCTCTCAACACTAATCCAATATTATATGCAACACCCGATAGCTCATTGTGTCCTAAAACATCTCACTTGTCCAATTCTAGGGTCATTATTATTAGTCAACCATCGGCTCCCATTGGCCCATGACATAGCCAAACTTACCAACTTAACATAAACCCTTATGTCTATTATACCATTTATGATCGCAACATAATCCTCAAATCAACTTGCTCTTGATTCTATGATCTCCTTATCATTCCTCTTAACACGATGACCCGACGAACATACCCCTTACTGAAGGACCACAACCACAACTACCTAATATCTTAAGTTTTCACTCGTCACAAGCAACCTTGCTTTTCGATCTAGAATTGATAACCACTTTCCTGAAAAAACCCACGAATCACTTCCATATAGTCACGTTGAAGTCCAACATAACTTTTCACGACCGAAGATGAAATCAACTCTCGCACCAATTGCCACCTTATCCTGACAAATACGTCAGATATCAATTTTTGCCTTTTTAGTAACGGACTAGTCTATCCAAATTCTCTCCCTTACACCTCCGTCGAATTAACAGGAAAAGTACTCATACCAAAATACCCTAAGAAATATTACTTCGCTACATGTTTCCCACAAAAATCGTCCTTCATGTCCTTATTATCAAATTCTCATCTTTATTACATGTGGTCACTATACTTTTGCCAAATCTGATGGTCCTTACTAAGCTTATACTCGTCCCCGCATAACCACATCTAATACCATGTCCCTGATGAATCATTGAACTCGAACAAATCATTTTTGTTAATCCATAAATGAAATTTTTTTACTTTTGAGCAACCCAACACTAAGAACATAGAGATCATGTGACCCTCTATACCATCTCTCCCATTTCTTAAGAAACCTCCACAATAAATGAGTCTAACCGCAACCCCACACAACTAAATCCTCAAGCCATAGCTAGAAACTAAACTTGGTCACATGTCTAAATCGGGATAACACAACTCATAACACACCACAACACGTCATAGACAAACCATCCGCATAAGAATTTAAGGAAGAGCTCCAACCATCCGGGATAGAGTAAGATAAGGAAATTCATATATCAATTGAATCGACTAGATACCATTTCTAATGAAGTATCATGACAGAAGGAAATAATTTGAAGTTTCTTAAATGTTCCACAGCCTCTCGCAGATAAGAAGGAAGCTCTTCGTACCCACCCGCCAGACTTTACTAGACATGCTCTTGTACTTATAGACTTGGTAATCTAAGGCTCTAATACCAACTTGTCACAACCCAAATCACTGGTCATGCTGGCACCTACCCTTTTCCTACTTGGTAGGCGAACCTGTCCCTTACACATTCATCCAATCACATAAATAAATAATATGAACAATAAAAGCCTAAAAATATAGATATATGATAATGCTGAATACAAGAACTACCCAAGGCAATTAGTTAGAATAGTACAAGAGCTTCTTAGGATACAACTAGAATAAAAGTTACCACAACAACCAGAATACGACTTTTGTTTAGAATGAGAAATAAACAGAAAATTCTGGATGAACTCCATGAGATCCTTCAAGGCTTATCAGACCTCACTCGTGAACCTATAACAACTCTACACCCTAAAAGAATATAATAAGAGTAATATCAGTACAAATACTATGTACTGATAAGTATCATCGGCCAACAACAGTTAGATAACATATATAAATGAAGAAACTGAATAATAGACAAGCTCACAATCAAGTACAAGAACTATCACAGTTAGAGAGTAAACAACCCAAGTATAGAGTATTCAGTTAGAATCCAAAAAATATGAGAATGAAGTAATCACTAAGCACATCCACGTAAGGCTTGCATTAATGTGAATCATACTAAGTCTTAGTAGCCTATAGTCATAGCCTAGGCGGAACCTCTAATCCATCATGTGTCTTAGTAAAAGATTAACAACTAACAATATCTCAATGAATCAATAATCAGGGAATCAAGTTTGAATCGTATTAAGCAAACCAATGAATACAACAACTAGAATCAAAGATATGAGTGGATGTAATATGAATGTATATACGATGCAATGGTTAACTGTCTCATATCATACATATATGCTCCGGTCAAAATATCTCTACGTCCCGACAGTCATGACCCATGGGGCATCTGCGAAGTACATGTACCAGTCACTCCATATCACACAACCTAGAGATGAATCTTCCACTGAATACCCTACTAGCCTCTCTGTATCACACAACATAGAGATGACTATGCAATTAGTATGTCATAAGAATCACTATTGTTTCCTTCCCATTTATCACCATTATGCCAATCACCGATAATATCAATATATCATGAAAATGAAGATGAATGCATATATGGATATCAAATTCAAAACTAATCATAAGATGAATAAAAATAATAACATTCGTAAATCAACTACCAATATGAACTTATTCTCAAATATTTACAATGCTACATTCAGAATAATTTCCCTTTGGATCACATAGGTAACATGAAGTATATATGCAAGAGAGCCCATACGAAATATACATATAACAAACACCATAATAGGAAGTCTCGAATGTTTCACTTTACCACTTATCATTATTAATATCAAATCACAGTTCAAAATAATGAATCCTATAGAATGTGGATGAATGATATACATGTATCAATCTCAAGTGTAAATCATAATCAAATCCCAATCGTGCCACACATGGACACATATAACAATACCAGTATCAATTCAATTCATGTTCCACCCCGTAGTTCAGGTCATGCGTATGAGAGCGTACGAAAGGGAGTAAGACTTAAAATTTTCGAAAGATAGGTTGACGGATTGTTTCGGACGGGTTTTTAGTCAACTTTGAGTTGGTGTATGTCCAGTTACCTTGATAGTTTGTAAGTGTTTCAAAGTCCTAGTGTGTAGTTCGTTGATTTTAGTTTCCAACGCAACCAACCGTTCGTCGATAGGACAACGGAGTAGAAAGTTATGGAAGTTACAAGTTCAGTGCGCAGTCGGGCAGGAAAAATTCGGACAGGAGCTACGGGGCGCGGAAGTCTTGAGGGTTGCGGGGTTTCAGCGCCGCGCTGCTTGTGGCGGCCGAGCGGGTTTCTCGGAAAAAGCGAGAAATCTGATATTTTCTTTTAAAGAGGCCATGGGTGGGTGACAAGTGTCCCCCCCCCCCCCCCAATCTGATTTTGCATGCACTACTTATTGACCAAGTCTTGAAGACTTGGTCATTCTTCAAGTTCATCTCTCTCTCTAATATTAGAAGCTCTCCCTTCTCTCTAGAAAATCAAGAAGAACACAAGGCTTGAGAAAAATCTAAAAAGTGTGGCAAGAAGGAAACTTATTTGCAAGCTTGTGGGAGTTGTTGTGGTGGTGTTTGTGGAAGAGGAGGCTAGCATTTTGTTGGATTAATTTGGCTAAAGCTCTAAGGTAAAGATTCTTCTCTTGTAGCTAGTTATTGGTGTTGCATGTGAAGAAGAAGGAACTTGTAGTAGTAAATAATGCTCTTAGATTCATTGCATGTAAGAAATGTGGTTTGGCTATGAAAGGATTGGTTAAGAAGGTTATGTGAGCATGTTGTAGCCTAAAAACTACCTTAAACTTGTTAAGTTAGTTGTTATGCATTGTGGGACAGAATTTTACACACCCAAGATTAGGTGTGTAATCCCCTTTGAATTGTTTGGATTGGTGGGCCTTAAATGTGACATTTGGATGTTGAATTCGGCCTTGAAAAAGGTGGCAAAGTATGTAGAAACAAAGGAAATGCTGCCCAATTTTCCATAGAATTTAGTGACTTGAACTTGGAATATTCTACATTGAACTAGAGGTTTATAAACGTATTTTGGTCATTATAGGTTGACATACTACGTGCGGTATTTTGGACTTAGCAAGTGGATTGACCGGAGAGGTATGTGGAAACTTTCTTATCTCTTGAGCATGAGTAGTTATAACTATATAGTACGGTAGACGTACGTGTTTTAAATGAGGTAAATCTATTTGTTATACTTGACTTGTTTTAAGAAATTGTCTAAGTTGGTTGGGTTAAGAAGTTAGCCCACTTGTTCTTGAGGAATGGTTTATCCTAAATAAGGTAGACAAGGATTTCTTGACATGAAGAAGTATAGAGTACTTGGTGTAAAAGTATTGAGTATTGAATTATTCTAAGAATAAGAGACCTAATTTTTAAAGTAAGAAACTTGTTTTCCAAAGATAAGAGGCTTGAAGCATTTTGAAAATTGTGTAAATTTGATTTGAAGTATAAGTCTCTTGGTCAATAAAAGAACGAAATCGTTTGAAAAATAAGGAGTTATAACGGCTTTATGGGGAGTTGGTTATAATAACTTTATGGAAGGTTAAAGAGTTGGTTTTCTTGAATAAGGTAAACAAAGATGAAAGGATCGAAATTAAGTAAGGCAATTTGATTTAAAAGGCATCAATTGCTTAGAGTGTAAAATGAGAATTTTTATGTGAAAAATGGATCTTTTGAAAGAGTAGAAGTACATAGTACTCCGGGTTAAACTTCTTCGGATTTGATTAAGCATTAAGAAGGTGCCTTAAGGTCAAGAATGAGATTTATTTTGTAGATTAAAGAAAGTCTAAAGAGGTTATGAGTTTACTTGGACGTACCGTCAGTGATGGAGGATTCCACGGGTATGCTTCCATTGTCTTAGTATGAGTTTACTTGGACATACCGTCAGTGATGGAGGATTCCACGGGTATGCTTCCATTGTCTTAGTATGAGTTTACTTGGACGTACCGTCAGTGATGGAGGATTCCACGGGTATGCTTCCATTGTCTCAGTATGAGTTTACTTGGACATACCGTCAGTGATGTGGGATTCCACGGGTATGCACCTTGGACATGCTAACGATGAGGGATTCCGAGGCATGCGGTATGAAGGGTAAGAGTATAAATGAGGGGTAAGTCCCCAAGATCGTTATACCACCTTCTTCAGGGTAAGAGTATAAATGAGGGGTAAATCCCCAAGATCGTTATACCACCTGTTCCGTGGATTTGCTACCCACGATGCGAGGAATACCTCATGCGAGTCCGTTGAGGCTTATGCGGGTGAAATAGTCTCATGCGGGTGAGTACAGCCTATGCGAGAAATACCTCATGCGGGTCCACATGACCCATGCGGGTGAAATAGTCCCAGGAGTAGGAGTGCTTAATGATACTGCGGGGCGGATGACCTTGCTTTGATCATGAGCTTCCTATTTTCGTGCTGTACGATATATACTTGACATTCTCATTGTTAGTAAGACACAGTGTTCTGTAAAATGATTATTTTACATGTCTCCGGTTATTTTAGACTTATGAGTTATTTTCAGTATTTTTCCAGTTTCGCATACTTGGTACCTGTTATCGACCTCGCCCGAGTGCGTTCATGCCGCAGGTTGAGGTACGTAGCTTGCTGATCCGCACTCTTAGGATCACTGTCAGATCTTGGAAAGCTCCATTTCTCTGGAGGCTTTGTCTTTTGGTACGGTTCCCTGAGGTTGTAGACTTTTGTACATTCAGGGGGTATGGCGGGGCCCTGTCCCGTCACAATTGTTTTTCCTAGAGGTCTGTAGTCACATTTGTGGTTTGGGCTGTAAGAACAAGTTGTACTTTTGAGTAATATACTTTTGATGGAAGGCAGCCTTATCGGCTTGCCAGTGATGCTTACTTTATACAGGTTATGTGTTATGTATGTTCCGCTGCTATTCTCTGATGTTTACCTGACGGGGTGCCCCGGTAGGGCACCAGTCGCGGCCCCGGGGTCGGGTCGTGACAATTCATTTCCTCTATTCATGATAATACTAAGATAACTGAGAGACAACTATTTCAATATCATGATATGAAAACTAAGAGCAAGTCCAATATCAAACATTTAGCAACAAGCCAATAAATCACAAAAAGACAATAATAAGCCCACAAATCAGTCAGCAATACCAAACCTAAGTAATCAATCTCAAATTCATACCTGAAGGCATAACATGCTTTCTCTGACAGTATCTAACTCTAAATATGTTTTTGTCACGACCCGACTCGGCCGCAAGTGCCCTACTGGCACCCTGCCTTCAGTATACATCGAGAGAATAGCAATGAACATACACAACATAAACACGTGTGTAAATAATATACAACACAAAGTGGCCGATAAGCGCTTCCATAATATAAACAAAGTCAAAAGTACAACTTTACAACTCAGTTCTTATAGCCCAACCACATATGTGAATACAGACCTCTAGGAATAACAACTGTGGCGGGACAGGGCCCCGCCATACCCTGAATGTACATAATCTACAACATCAGGGACAAGATCACTCAAAAGAAAGACAAGCCTCGGAGAATGGAGCTTAGACGTCCGATAAGTGATCCTAAGAATGTGGATCGCCACCGCTTACCCTTTCTGTGGCGTGAACGCAGCCCAGAAGAAGGGTCGATACGATATGTACTAAGTATGTAAAACTGGAAAGTACTGTAATTACAACATAAGTTTAATAGAAAGCCGGAGACATGTATGATAACAAAATTACAGTACACAGTGCCTTACTAACAATGAGAGTACATCAAGAGAATACGTATAACATCACAATAGCAGTCTCCCGATCATACCATGGGTAGCGAACCCATAAAAACAGGTGGTATAACGTCTTGGGGTGTCTACCCCTCATTTATACTCTTACCCTGAAGCAGGTGGTATAACGTCTTGGGGGTTTGCCCCTCATTTATACTCTTATCCTGTAGAAGATAGTAACGCAGGTGGTATAACGTCTTGGGGGCTTCCCCCTCATTTATACTCTTATCCTAAAGAAGGTGGTATAGCGTCTTGGGGGTTTGCCCCTCACTGATACTCTTACCCTATCTCAAAACCGGCCGTCATCCAATAATTAAGCAAGTTAGCAATCCCCCTAACTTCTTATTAGTCTTATTCATCTACATTCTCATTTTAGTTTACTTAAGGCACTTTCATGTCTTTTATAAGAATCCGGGAATTTAACCCAAAGTACTACATACTTCTATTCTTTTAAAAACAAATGACTCTTTTTAGTAGAAAGCTTCCAAGACACTATTAACCATAGTATCAAGTCCAAAGTACATTTCAAGGCAAGTCACAATACCTTTAGAATTAAAGTAGGTTTCTAAATCAAATGACTCCTTTCTTATTAAACCTTGGGCAATTGATACCTTAAAATCAATTTGCCTTTTGTTAACACAAGCCATTTACCTTTGCATAAAGTCAATATAACCAACTCCCCATAAAGTCGTTATATTCACTTTATACCTTAGTCAAGTACATTCTTCTCCTATCCAAGGGACTTATACGATTAAAACGACACAAGTATCACATACTTTAAATCTCTTCAAGTCCCTTAACTTTACTAAGACTTAAGACATCCTTAATATTTCAAAGAAGTGAGTTAACTTCCTAACTCACCCGACTTGGCATTTTATAAGGCTAGTAAAGAATGTCAAAGGCTTGTACGTCCACCGCACTACATACGCTAACTAGTCATGCTCAAAAGATAGGAAAAAGTTCTACATACCTTGTCGTCAAACCACTTTGCCAAGTCACGAAGTCCCGCCAGACTATGTCAACCTATAATATTCACAATACGCCTATTAAAGCCTTACTTCAAACGTAGAATATTATAAGTATTAAGTCTCCATTTTCTACGGAAAATCGGACAAAGACCTCCTTTGTTTTTACTCACTTTGCCACCTTTTCAAGGCGAAATACAATAAACAAACAGCCCCAATTGGCTCACAATTATATAGAAGGTAGTACAATACAATTAAATAACTACACAGCCCCAATTGGCTCACAATTTTATGGAAAGTAGTCCAATACAAATGAATAACTACACAGCCCCAATTGGCTCACAATTATATAGAAAGTAGTCCAATACAATTGAATAACTAAACAATACAAACTACATTCCAAATTCGGCCACCTTGATTCAACAAATCCAATTCTTATCCAATTTCCATTTCAATCCAATTTAGTAGCATAACATGATATCAAGTCGCATTTGAGTATCATAACCATAATCTTTAAGTAAGTAACATGCGACGATTTCTAAAAACGACCAATTAGTAATCCAATTTCCAAGCGGCTTGTATAACATTTCGGATTTAACTACAAGAAATCCATAATACTAATAACTTCAACCTATCAACATCATGCTAGCAACAAGTAGAGCTAACAACAACAATATAAATATGTAATCTTGTAACACCTTTAAAAGACAAGATTTTACCTTAACGATTCTTAATCCAACTCCAATCCGAAGTCGCTCCTTAGTAGTTTAGAGCCTCTCCAAGACACCTCAATCCGCTTGTTGAGACCCTTAGAACAATACCAACAATTATCCTTCAAAACTCCAAGCAAAACCTAGAAAGACCCTTAGGTTTTCGTTTGCGACTAACCCGTAAACAATCTTTTTCCAAGATTTTTCTATTGAGATGTGTTTACAATACACCTAAGACCCTTGGTTTAAAGTGTGGAATCAAATGGACAAGAAACGAAAATTTCTCCCTTTCTTTCAATGAAGAACCCGAGAGCTTTGCCTATGTTTCTTCCAATTTTTGTGTGAAATTTTCTAAGTGTTGGCTCTCTCTAGCACTACTAGTATTATATAGAGTAAAGGATGGTCAAGATAATTACAAATGTGAGGCTTAGATGTGGTCTTCCAAAATATCAAGACTTATGACCTTTGACTTTAGTCAATAAACTCATGCTACAAGTTGCAAGACTTAGCCTTAGAAGACTTATGGTAAATGACCATATTGGCCATGCCATTTTCGTCCAAGGCACTCTAAGGGGGGGTGACACATGTCGCCCTCCCATTCGTCACAATAATACGTTTTCCGACAATATCAAAATTCCGATAAATTTTTACAAGCCTCAAATCTTAACACTGGTGAGTTCTTATTAACGTTCTTAAAACATGTCCTGTAAATACGGGGTGTAACATTCTTCCCCCCTTAGAAACATTCGTCCCCGAATGTTCCTTCGGAGTCAAACTTAAAATTAGCGACCTGGTTTTCTTTCACAACCCCGACATACCAATAATGCCAATCATGGCCACATAATGTCATTTAGGCAAAAGAGATACTTCAATTTAAAACTTGACAAGTAAAGGAAGATGAATTACCTGAAGGTATAGGAAATAAGTGAGGAAACTTCCTCAACATGTCCTCCTCCGCCTCCCAAGTCATCTCCTCTCGGTTATCATTCCTCCACAGGACTTTGACGGAAGCTACATCCTTGGTCCGATCGCGACTTTGGCGATCGAGTATCGCTATGGGACTCTCCTCATACGATAATCCCTCTGTCACCTGGACCTCACTAGTAGGGAAAACTCTCGCTGGATCACCGATACACTTCCGCAACATAGAGACATGGAAGACCGGATGTACCGCCTCTAACTCTGATGGCAGATCCAACTCGTAGGCAACCTTGCCCACCCGACGAACGATCTGGTAGGGCCCAATGTACCTTGGGCTGAGTTTCCCCTTCTTACCGAATCTCATCACACCCTTCATGGGTGACACCTTCAAGAAGACCCAATCGTCTACCTAAAACTCCAAATGTCGACGCCGATTATCTGCATAAGACTTGCCGACTACGAGCCGCTATGGTCTCTCGATAAGCTTCACCTTATCCACGACTGTACCAAGTGCGGGCCAACTAAGCGTACCACGCCGAACCAACCGACGGCGACTGCATTTCCGCCCATATAAAGCCTCGTATGGCGCCATCTCGATATCTTGGAATGGTAGCCGTTATTATAAGCAAACTCCACAAGAGGCAAATGATCCTCCCACTACCATCGAAATCAATCACGCAGCTCGCAACATATCCTCGTTGTCCGGATAGTGCGCTGCTGCCCGCCGACCGAGGATGAAATGTTGTCTTTGAGACTCACTGTGTCCCCAAACCTTACGGAAAGACCTCCGGAAGTTAGCCGTAAATCGGGCTCTCTATCTGATATAATCGACACGGAACACCGCGGCCTCACTATCTCGGATGTACAATCGCATAGTCCTCAATCAAAACGCGCCGTCGATTTGGAAGGAAATGGGCTGATTTCGTCACTGTCAACAATAACCCAAATGGAGTCGATTTCCTCCGAGTACGAGGTAACCTGTAACAAAGTCCATGTTGATCATCTCCCACTTCCAAGTCGGAATCTCAATAGATCGCAATAAACCATCGGGCCTCGTGCTCGACCTTGACCATCGGGCAATTAGGACATCGTGCAACAAAACTCGCCACGCCCTCTTCGTGCCATCCCACCAATACAAACATCCGAGGTCATGGTACATCTTGGTCGACCGGATGAATAGAATAACGAGCACCGTGTGCCTCCGAGATCACGGCGAAGTCTGATACATCGGGAAACACAACCGCCTCAAATCTCAAGACTTCATCAGCGCGCTACCTCGAATAGACTCTTCTCCTCCCGAAGAGTTGTATCACGATCGCATCAACACCGGGTCCTCAAATCGCCGCTCTTTACCTCATCAACGATGGAAGACTCGGCAACCTCACGAACCCGCACTCTACTATCGTCGGTATCGATCAATCGAACCCCAAGGCTCGCTAATCGGTGGATCGACGGACCATGTCCTCGCTCTCTGGCCGCACTGATAGGCTCCCATCGATCTACGACTCAAGGCATCAAGAACTACGTTGGCCTTCCCGGATGGTATAGAATATCAACATCATAATCTTTCAAAGAACTCTAACCACCGCCTCGCCTCAAGTTCACTCTCCTCGCTGAAGATATACTGGAGGCTCTTGTGTTCTGTATAAATATCCACATGAACCCCGTACAAATAATGTCTCCAAATCTTCAAGGCATGTATAACTGCGACCAACTCTAAGTCATGGGTAGGGTAATTTCTCTCATGCTTCCGTGAATCGCAGGAAGCATAGGCTATAACCTTGTCGTGCTGCATCAAAACACACCCTAGCCCGATACCCGAGGCATCACAATAGATCACGTACCCATCTAACCCCTCCGGAAGAGTAAGAACTGGAGCTGTAGTCAACCTTTCCTTCAGCAACTGGAAACCCTTCTCGCAAGCCTCTGTCCACTGGAACTTGGCTGCCTTCTGAGTCAGCCTAGTCAACGGTGCTGAAATCGAAGCAAACTGCTCCACAAACCTGCGATAATAACCTGCCAGTCCTAAGAAACTGCGCACCTCGGTCGGAGTAGTAGGTCTCGGCCAAGACTTGACTGCCTCAATCTTTGCCGTATCTACCCGAACACCATCAGCCCCAATAATATGCCCCAGGAATGCCACTGAGGCCAACCAAAACTCACACTTGGAGAACTTGGCGAATAACTGCCGGCTCCGGAGAATCCCAAGTACCGTCCTCAAGTGATCTGCATGCTCCTGCTCTGTCCGCGAATAAACCAGGATGTCATCAATGAATACAATCACAAATGTATCCAAGAATGACTTGAACACCCGGTTCATCAAATCCATAAATACCGCTGGAGCGTTGGTCAAACCGAAAGACATAACCCTGAACTCATAGTGCCCATATCGGTCTGAATGCGATCTTTGGGATATTCGCCTCTCGAACTCGAACTCGATGATAACGGACCGCAGTCTATCTTTGAGAAACACCTCGCACTCGCGAATCGGTCAAACAAATCATCAATCCTGGGGAGGGGGTACCTATTCTTAATGGTTACCTTATTCAGCTGCCTGTAGTCAACACACATACGCAGCGTCCCATCCTTCTTCTTTACAAACAATACCGGCGCTCCCCAGGGAGATACACTAGGCATAATAAAGCCTTTTTCCAGCAAATATTTCAGCTGGTCCTTCAGCTCCCTCAACTCGGCAGGTGCCATCCTGTATGGCGGAATGGAAATAGGTCGAGTGTCTGGCAACGTGTCAATACAAAACTCAATCTCCCTCTCGGGAGGATACGGAAGATCATCCGGGAACACATCCGCAAACTCCCTAACCATCGGCACCGATCAAGAACTGCACCTCGGCCTGCGTATCAAATACCCGCACTGCGGATGATAGATGTACTTTCTCGCACCATCTTCCTAGCCTTGAGGTAAGAAATAAACCTACCCTACGCGTCTTTGTGTTGCCCTCCACTCGATAATCGCTCGCCAGAAATCGAACCGAACCAACTGTCTACGATCCAACGTTGGCATAACAAGAGGCCAACCAGTCCATACCCATAATGACATCAAAATCATCATCTCCACTTATCAAGTCTGCAAGGTCGACGATCAGAATAAATACCGACAACCTCTATACACCCGGCTAACACCGAATCACCAATCGGGCGTAGCTACCTCAAACGGCTCTATCGACACGGCTCTACTCGATTCTACCCGCACAAGATAAGAGGGGACACATAGGACAAGGTAGAACTCGGATCTATCAATGCATAAACATCACTGAAATTAGTAATATACCGTGACGACGCCGTGGAAGCCTCACGATCTGGCGGTGGCTAGAGAATATATGCGGTTACGGGGACCGCTAGAATCGAACCACCACCACGACTCTACCGCGCTGCCGGCCCGTGAGTACCACGCCCGGGCGCATAACCACGAAGGAGAAGACCTAACAATCGATCCGTCGGCCAGGCTTTGCACCACCCATATCGCTCTAGACGGACAATCTCTCTTCAAATGGCCCAGCTGGCCACAAGAGTAACAAGCTCCCGAAGCTCTGCGACACTCGCCCTGGTGGAACCTACCGCATCGAGCACACTGAGGTGTGGGTGGTCCCGATCGGTGACGGTTCCTGCCTCGAATCCTGTAGTCCCGAGTTCGACTGCTCCCGATCGACTGGGCCGGGTCGGACCTCTTGCCGTAAAACCGTGACGAGCACTCGCCGGGCCGAACGTGGACCTACTCTGCTGCTGAGGCTGTCCGCCTCGAAAACTGCCCTGAGACCCCGATGTCCTGGCCCTCTTGGGCTGGCCTGCGTCAATCTGGTCCTCCCTCTCTCTATCCTCTATCCCATGTGCATAGGCCTGCATCCGGGCGATGTCCATACCGGGCTGAAGAGCCACCCCCAAGCATGCTGTAATCATATGACGGTCTAGCCCCATCACATAACGATGAACTCTATCCGCCATGCTAGCTACAATAGTGTGAGCATGCCTGGCCAAGGAGTCAAACTCCAGGCTGTACTCCCTAACGGTCCTCCCGTTCTGCCGCAAGGTCAAAAATCTGTCTACCCGGGCTCTCCTCATCTCGGGAGGTAAAAAGTGATCCATAAAGGCCTCTGTAAACTCCTCCCAAACAGCTGGAAGAGCATCATCACCTCTCGAAAGCAACCACGACTCAAACCAGTTCAACGCAATATCGCGCAACCCAGAAGAGGCTAGTGTAATGCACTCTGTCTCAAGCCCTAAGAACTGCATGGTCCGTAGTGTCGCTTAACGAACTCCTGCGGATCCTCGGCAGACCTCGAACCAGAAAACTCAGCTGGCTTACATCCCCGAAAAGCACTAATCCGCAAACCGCTTGGCTCACAGGGTGGCTGCTGCTCGCTGCCGCCGCTACTATCTTGGTCAATAACCGAATCGCTTCCCGTAGTCTCTATACTCGCACTGGTGGGAGGCTGGAGGGTGCATCGGAACCTCTGGAGCTACCGCGCTCTCGGCTCCTCTAATACTGTCGGCGTGGCTGAACTCAACGACCCGCCTACTACCTCAGGCATAGTCTGTGCCTGAGCCCGTGTGACCCTCTGAGTACCGCTAGCAGCTCCTGCTGCTGCCTTGCCCTTCTGGGCCCTGGTAGCTTTCCGTGGAGGCATAGCTGTTTCATAAGAAGAGGTCAGAGAGGATTCAACCTAATAAGACAGCTCTAATGCACGATCTCAGAGAGAGAAAAATGGAAACCAATCCTAAATGTCCTGCAGCCTCCTGATTATAGATGTGGTGCACAACACACCGATAATCAAGACTCTACTAGACACGGTCTGTAGACACTTTCCGAGGACTAACTGCTCTGATACCACTTTTGTCACGACCCGACCCCGGGCCGCGACTGGTGCCCTACCTGGGCACCCTGTTCAGGTATACATCAGAGAATAGCAGCGGAACATACACAACATAAACACATGTGTAAATAATATACAACACAGGCTAGCCGATAAGGCCGTCTTCCATAATATAAACAAAGTCAAAAGTACAACTTTACAACTCAGTTCTTACAGCCCAACCACATATGTGAATACAGACCTCTAGGAATAACAACTGTGGCGGGACAGGGCCCCGCCATACCCTGAATGTACATAATCTACAACATCAGGGACAAGACTGTACCAAAAGAAAGACAAGCCTCCGGAGAATGGAGCTTCCGACGTCCGATAAGTGATCCTAAGAATGTGGATCTGCCGCCACTTACCCTTTCTGCGGCATGAACGCAATCCCGAGAAGGGGTCGATACGCGATATGTACTAAGTATGTAAAACTGGAAAGTACTGTAATTACAACATAAGTTTAATAGAAAGCCGGAGACATGTATGATAACAAAATTACAGTACACAGTGCCTTACTAACAATGAGAGTACATCAAGAGAATACGTATAACATCACAATAGCAGTCTCGATCATACCACGGGTAGCGAACCCATAAAAACAGGTGGTATAACGTCTTGGGGTGTCTACCCCTCATTTATACTCTTACCCTGAAGCAGGTGGTATAACGTCTTGGGGGTTTGCCCCTCATTTATACTCTTATCCTGTAGAAGATAGTAACGCAGGTGGTATAACGTCTTGGGGGCTTCCCCCTCATTTATACTCTTATCCTGAAGAAGGTGGTATAGCGTCTTGGGGGTTTGCCCCTCACTGATACTCTTACCCTATCTCAAAACCGGCCGTCATCCAATAATTAAGCAAGTTAGCAATCCCCCTAACTTCTTATTAGTCTTATTCATCTACATTCTCATTTTAGTTTACTTAAGGCACTTTCATGTCTTTTATAAGAATCCGGGAATTTAACCCAAAGTACTACATACTTCTATTCTTTTAAAAACAAATGACTCTTTTTAGTAGAAAGCTTCCAAGACACTATTAACCATAGTATCAAGTCCAAAGTACATTTCAAGGCAAGTCACAATACCTTTAGAATTAAAGTAGGTTTCTAAATCAAATGACTCCTTTCTTATTAAACCTTGGGCAATTGATACCTTAAAATCAATTTGCCTTTTGTTAACACAAGCCATTTACCTTTGCATAAAGTCAATATAACCAACTCCCCATAAAGTCGTTATATTCACTTTATACCTTAGTCAAGTACATTCTTCTCCTATCCAAGGGACTTATACGATTAAAACGACACAAGTATCACATACTTTAAATCTCTTCAAGTCCCTTAACTTTACTAAGACTTAAGACATCCTTAATATTTCAAAGAAGTGAGTTAACTTCCTAACTCACCCGACTTGGCATTTTATAAGGCTAGTAAAGAATGTCAAAGACTTTCGTCCACCGTACTACATACGCTAACTAGTCATGCTCAAAAGATAGGAAAAGTTCTACATACCTTGTCGTCAAACCACTTTGCCAAGTACGAAGTCCCGCGTACTATGTCAACCTATAATATTCACAATACGCCTATTAAAGCCTTACTTCAAACGTAGAATATTATAAGTATTAAGTCTCCATTTTCTACGGAAAATCGGACAAAGACCTCCTTTGTTTTTACTCACTTTGCCACCTTTTCAAGGCCGAAATACAATAACCAAACAGCCCCAATTGGCTCACAATTATATAGAAGGTAGTCCAATACAATTAAATAACTACACAGCCCCAATTGGCTCACAATTTTATGGAAAGTAGTCCAATACAAATGAATAACTACACAGCCCCAATTGGCTCACAATTATATAGAAAGTAGTCCAATACAATTGAATAACTAAACAATACAAACTACATTCCAAATTCGGCCACCTTGATTCAACAAATCCAATTCTTATCCAATTTCCATTTCAATCCAATTTAGTAGCATAACATGATATCAAGTCGCATTTGAGTATCATAACCATAATCTTTAAGTAAGTAACATGCGACGATTTCTAAAAACGACCAATTAGTAATCCAATTTCCAAGCGGCTTGTATAACATTTCGGATTTAACTACAAGAAATCCATAATACTAATAACTTCAACCTATCAACATCATGCTAGCAACAAGTAGAGCTAACAACAACAATATAAATATGTAATCTTGTAACACCTTTAAAAGACAAGATTTTACCTTAACGATTCTTAATCCAACTCCAATCCGAAGTCGCTCCTTAGTAGTTTAGAGCCTCTCCAAGACACCTCAATCCGCTTGTTGAGACCCTTAGAACAATACCAACAATTATCCTTCAAAACTCCAAGCAAAACCTAGAAAGACCCTTAGGTTTTCGTTTGCGACTAACCCGTAAACAATCTTTTTCCAAGATTTTTCTATTGAGATGTGTTTACAATACACCTAAGACCCTTGGTTTAAAGTGTGGAATCAAATGGACAAGAAACGAAAATTTCTCCCTTTCTTTCAATGAAGAACCCGAGAGCTTTGCCTATGTTTCTTCCAATTTTTGTGTGAAATTTTCTAAGTGTTGGCTCTCTCTAGCACTACTAGTATTATATAGAGTAAAGGATGGTCAAGATAATTACAAATGTGAGGCTTAGATGTGGTCTTCCAAAATATCAAGACTTATGACCTTTGACTTTAGTCAATAAACTCATGCTACAAGTTGCAAGACTTAGCCTTAGAAGACTTATGGTAAATGACCATATTGGCCATGCCATTTTCGTCCAAGGCACTCTAAGGGGGGGGGTGACACATGTCGCCCTCCCATTCGTCACAATAATACGTTTTCCGACAATATCAAAATTCCGATAAATTTTTACAAGCCTCAAATCTTAACACTGGTGAGTTCTTATTAACGTTCTTAAAACATGTCCTGTAAATACGGGGTGTAACAGTTTTGCTAACCGAAGTCTAACCATAAGGTAAGCCTTAACCTACTTGGATACCGAGCGGAAACCATGAATAATCACAATAGCCTCTCTACGAGTATCGGTAAGTCTAATTATTAATGGTATCTAAGTTGGAACATAAACTAACAATATCCATAATATTAGACTATTCCTTTGAACCCAAACCAATTAGGGAAGAAAGGGGACATGAGTCCACAAGAGTAAAATGGTCATTTCAAGAGTGAAATATAAAATTCAACGTTCTAGGAGTTCAATCTTACTAAACAATTGCTAAAAGAACTCAAGACTAGGCCATTTTCATCAATTAATACAAAACCCCCAATTTGGGTATGAACCCTAATTTCCAGTATTCAAATTCATCAATAATAATGGAAGATTCAAGCTTAATACTTGCTAATTAGTGAAACCCAAGCTTAGATTAACAAACCCCATTAATTAATTCTTACTTTCAAGCCTAACAATCAAATAAACCCTAACTAGGTTGAACTCATCTATTCCAACTAATTATTAGGTTGTTCCCATTATTAAATCAACTAGAGAAAGGTAAATGAAGGTATTACAAGGCTAAGGAAGCTTACTACAAGAAGAATCCACATAGAGTTGCTTGAAATTGCCCTAAGAGTGCTATAGAGAAGTATTTTTAAAATAGGGGAAATGAAGGGATTTATCAAACTTAATAAGATTTTGGAAACCCCGTAGTTGACCAGCACCTGCGGCCCGCGACTCATAGCCAAATCCCAACCTTTCGCTATAGTGGATGACAATCCACGATAGCGGTCCCTATATGCTGGGGTACACTGAGGCTCGCCCCAACGAATACACCAAAAGAAGCAGAAAAATAGCCTTATACAATTTCAACCCGAAATCTGACAATCACCCTTGATCTCTACGAAACAAACCATATATACATAAATATGTCAAAACACACTATGGACTTTCAATTATTATAGTTTTTACTTCAGTTTCAGCTTTCAGTTGCCTTACATGCTCGGTACATTATTTCATACTAACGTCCCCTTTTCTTGGAGGACGCTGTGTTTCATTCCTGTAGGTTCTGATAGACAAGGAGATAGAAACCAATAGTAGGTTTGTCGAGCATTATCTTATTGGTAAGCTCCTCCCCTTTCCGAGTTGCCATAATTAGACTTTCATTATACAATTAGCATGGGTAGGTCGGGGCCCTGTTCCGACTATAGTGCAATTGCTATCCATGGAGCCTTGTAGACCTGTTTGATGTTATACATATGTCAGTATTGAGGATTTGCCAACCCTCGCATATATACATATTTTTAGTTGTATCATGATAACACTCAAAGAGGCCTTATCGAGCCAGTTTTGTATATTCATGTTAAAGTTGTTTCAGTTTCAGACTAACTTGAGTTTCGCCTTATCGACCTATGTTGGTATTGTTGGAGTTTCAGGTTGGGTTTACGGGCCTATATATGCTTGATTGCATCCAGAGATATAAGTTATGGGTTGGTTCGCCCGGTCAAGTAAGGCACCAGGTGCCGATCTCGTCCCTCTAGATGTGATGACCCCAAACCACTAAGCCATGCGGGCACCTACCTTTTCCACCACGGTAGGCAAACTTTTTCCTTATTCATTCATTCAACACAATAAAGTAAATAAAGAAAAAATAGTATCATAATCTAAAAATGCAAAAGTAACAGTACTAATACACTCCAAGGATAGTGGTATGACATAGTACAAGAGCCACTAATAATACATGTTCGAATAGTACATAAGTTTGAATATGTAATAATATTATCTCAGGAACAAGATAAGACAAGTAAATAGGAATGAGTCTCCAGGAAACAGATCCATTAATAGTGCTCACCCTAGAAAACTCAGTAAGTAGTCTCGAGATCAGTCTCGAGGGGTGAGGTAGAACCGATCACTTACTCTGCACTCAAAAGAATACATCAAGGTAGTATAAGAACAAACACTATATACTGGTAGATAACATAGGCTAACAACAGTTAGCTAACATATGCATAAGAAAGAAACTGAAGAATGGACATGCTCGCAACCAAGTACATATAATATCAGAGTCCAAGAATAATCAGCTCAAGTGTACATAATCAAATTAAAATCCAAGTATATGAATGTAATGTTGAGTAAATATGAAATGCAATGCAATGGCCAATGTAATCTCCATCCACACATGCTCTGGGAAGAATATCTCACCGTCCTAAAAGTCATGACCCATGAGGGACCCGTAAAGTCTATGTACCAGTCACTTCATATCACTCAACTTAGAGATAACTCTTCCACCAAACACCCCACTAGCCATTCCGTATCACTCATCATAGAATGGATATGCAATCAATTTAGAATAAGAATCATTGTTGTTTCTTTCTCATTTATTACTATCACACCAATAACAGGTAGTATCAATGTATCATGGAAATGAGTATGAATGCAATGCAATAACAATATCAATTGTATCATATGAATCCCGAATCATGCCACACATGGACACATATCACAATATCAGTACCAATTCAAGTTCTTTCCTCTATCCATGATAATATCAAGGTAAGAGAGAGACAATTATATCACATGCACAGTATGACAACTATGTATAGATCCAGTAACCACAAAGAGGCAGCAAATCACATTCAGTCAATAACAAACAATCTAAGTAATACATCCCAACTCCGCACCTGAAGACATAAATGCTTTCTCCAACCGAATCTAACTACAATTACATTTCGCTAACTGAAGTCTAACTAGAAGGTAGGACATAACCTACCTCAAATGCCGAGCAGGAGTCACAACAAATCACACTTGCACATTTGAACCCAGCCTAACTATGGGAGTAAGGGGGAAATAGGTTTATAGAGGTAAAATAATCAATTCGAAGGTGAAACATGAAATTAGAAGTTCTAGGAGTTCAATCCCACTAAACACTTGCTAAAACAACTCAAGATTAGGCCAATTTCATCATACAAGCAAAACCCCCCAATTTTGGGTATGAACTCTAGTTTCCCATAATCAATTTCTCAATATTCATGGAATATTCAAGTTAACAACTAATAAATGGTGAAACTCAAGCTTAGATTAGCAAAACCCATAAAAATAATCCTCACTTTCAAGCTTAACCATCAAACAAACCCTAGCTAGGTTGAACTCATCTTCCCCAACTAGATTCTAGGTTGTTTCCATTATTAAATCAACTTAAAGAAGTTAAAGAAAGGTAAAACAAGACTAATGGAGCTTACCACAAGAAGAAACCACTAAAAGTTGCTTGAGATCGCCATAATAGTTCTTTGGGTAACTATTTTCGAAATGATGAAGTGTAGGATTTTAACACACTTAAATCATTATGGAAATCCCGTCATCTGCTGCACCAGCCAGAGGCCGCTGCAGCGGACCCGCATATGCAGTCCCATACTAAAACTGAATAGCTCGCTACAGTAGATTACCATCCAATGCAACGGTCCCTTTCGCTAGGGCGTATAGAGGCTCGCCCCAGTGACTACACTAGAAACCAGTATATATCAACCTTACATAATTCCAATTCAAAAAATAGCCTTATACAACTTCAACCCGAAATCTGACAATCACCTGAGACCTCTCTGAAACAAACATGATATGCATACATATGTCAAAACACACTATGAACTCATTCGCGATCTCAGAATTTCCATCGGAGGTCTATTTCTTTGGGTCAACCCTCAATGTCCTAAACTAACTTTCCAACCAATGGTCAAGAACACTTCCGAGGGCCTTGGGAACCGAACCAACTATCCCACAATATATTGGTTTCTAAAAAAGGTCAATTTATACAAAAGTCAACTATTGATCAATACTTCTACTCTTTAAGGTTCTAATTTATCATATTACTTTAGAAACGTCTGATAACTTCAGGAATCGAGTCAATGAGGGTAAAATAGTCAAAAGCGCAATAACGACCAAATGTGTCATTACAAGGAAAAGCATTTAAAGAAGAGTTTCCAATAGAAAATGGTCTATTCCATTTATGTTCTCTCTATAGAGTTGTGTATGTCGCTTGTCGGGAGTACTTTCAGTTTATACTTATTCATGTTCAGTGAGCAAGAAAAGAGTGCAGTTACATGCTTACATATTCACAGTACAAATAGAGTATCGAGCCCTATATATGGCTGGGTAGCTATATATACATATCGCATTACAGGGCCCCTCATGGCTTGGTATACACTTACTAAGGATCCCATGGCTTGGTAGACACTTACCGAGCCTCTTATGGCTGGATAGACACTTACCAAGCCTCCCATGGATTGGTAGACACTTACCGATCCTCCCAAGGCCGGGTAGACACTTATCAGTGGATAGACACTTATCGAGCCTCTCATGGGTGGGTAGACACTTACCGAGCCTCCTATAGCAAGGTAGACACTTACCAAGCCACGTGGCAGCATAGTAACACACTTACCAATCCATACATGTGTCTGGGTAGCTATAATCTATTGTATTGCATTGGGGTGTGTGTGTTGAGATAGAAGATGATGAGTGCTTACTCAGTTTATCATTAACTCCCAGTACTTTCAATTATTATAGTTTTTAGTTCAGTTTCAACTTTCAATTATTTCAGTTTCCTTACATGCTCGGTACATTATTTCATACTAACGCCCCTTTTGCTTGGGGCACGCTGTGTTTCATGTCTGTAGGTTTTGACAGACAAGGAGATAGATACTAACAGTAGGTTTGTCGAGCATCAGCTTATTGGTAAGTGTTATACCCCGTAGTTGCAGGGTATGTATGTGAGGACGTACGTACGAGAGTACGGCAGAAATTTTGAAAAGAAAGAAAGATGTGAGTTTTCGACGGAAAAGTTTCCGGTTATTTGTGAAGAAAAAGGTTCGTTAATGGGAATTGGATTCCCAGATTTGGTATTTGGACTTCATAGATTATATTAGAATTTTGAGATTTTATTTTCGGAAATGGTCACGTGGGGCCCACGGGAGAAATTTACGGTTTTGTGGGGCCCGCTTTGTTTTTGAGATTTCCGGTAATTTGGATATTTTCGGAAGACGAAATATTCTGGGCGAATCGGGGGGCGACACGTGTCACCCCCATGTGGCACCCTTGGCCGATTTTTACCTTTGTGCACAACACCCGGTTAGAGTCGTTTTTCGACGAAACGTTTTGCGTAACTTGCGAAGGGAAAATTCCGGCTATGTCGTTTTGTATTTTTGCGGATTTTTCCGAGAGACGAAACATTCTGGACCAACGGGAGGGTGACATGTGTCACCCTCACAATGGAAGCATGTGGGGCGGCACTTGGCCGAATTGAGGGGGCAAGTTGTGCTAGATATTTGTGTAGATATTTGTGAGGGTTTTAAGGAGTAGGGTCTAGGGTGCACTTGGCTTGATCTTGGCCTTACACTTGCCTTGCACATGGCTTGATCTTGGCCATTGGTTGGCCTTTGGTTTTGCTATAAATACCCCTCCCTTGTGAAGACTTATTCATTCACTCCTCACTTTGTCTAAGTCTTGAAATCCCTCCCCTCCCTCTAGTAGCTCTCGTCCTAAGCCTCTCCCCCTCCCTCCTCCTTGTGGCCTTTGGCCGAGAAGGGTTCCCCCCCCCCTTGTGGTGCTAGCCGTGGGGTACCCCCCCCCTAGCCTAGTTGTTTTCGCATAATACCCCTTGTTGTGGTATAGAAATACTCCCCTAGTATTGTTATAATGCCCAAAATACCTTAGCCTTGTACCTTGTAGTATTCCAAAGATACCTCTTTACGTAGAGTCCTAAATACTACCTTTGGTCCTGTTAGTCTCAAACCGAAACCCTAAGGAAATCTTCATAGTTGGTTGAAGTATTTGAGTAGAAGTTGGTTAGAACTTCTAAGGGTTGTATGGACTGGGTTGGGCGCGCATTTGAGCTAAACCTTGCTCGTGATCGACATTATAACTTGGATAATTTTGGGCTTATCGAGGTAATTATCTTGTCCTCTATTGTAATTGGAAATTACATGTTTGTTAGAATATATAGTCAAGTATACTATATATGGAACTACTTAGTATTCGTGATGTCTTTTGACTTAAGCTCAAGAATAAAGAATCGAATCGAATCAGATTTACATAGGGTGTATTGCGAGACTTGTGTAGTATTCGAGTAGAATTGTACACGCCCGGTTAGGCGTGTAAACCCCGGTTGGCTTGGTAGCCGGCCTCGTTAGAGGAGGAGATTTACGCTGTTGCGGGGGGGGGAGGTGCTGCCGAATTTTCTATAGAAAGATAGAAACTTGTGTTTTGGGGTTAATAGACGTTTGTGACCTTTATAGGTGAAAGTAATAAGAGTAGCGTATTCTACTTGAGGAGTGGAAAGGGCTAGCAAGGTTGTAGTACTTGGAGCATTTTGCTTATTGTCGATAAATCGTCGCGAGGTATGTGAACCTCTTCCTATCTTTTCTAGCATGATTGTTGTGAACTATGTAGTACGGTAGACGTACATGTGCTAAGTGATTTGGTTGGTTTAAAACATAGGGTGTTATAATAGCTTTATGGGAAGTTAGTTATAACGACCTTATGTAAGTGAAAATGGTTTACTGATGTTAGAAGTTAAGAGACTTGATCTTATAAGATAAGAGACTTAACTTATTTGTTTTAATGTGGATGTTTGTGTGAAACCTCATTCGTGAGTAATGAGTACTTGGTTTTAAAGGGATAATGTTTTACTGATTTCGGAATCGAATGTGTATCGGCTGCACTAACGCATCTTTAATAAAAGGAAAATGTATTGAATAATGATGTGTTGTATTAAAACCAGTAGAAACCTCCATCTGCATAGAAGCTAAGATAAGACAAAATGATATTACATTTTCTAGATCATGGCTGCTGTAATAAGATCGTTATAACAAGAATAAACTACTCACATATATGACATAGGTTACTCAATTGTTCTAAAAAGGAATCAAATGATTAAGTTTGGGAACTATGAAACCATTTGAAAATAAGAAGCTTGAGTAATTGAAACTAGGCAAACTGGAACTTAGGAAAAGAATGTTGTTACTTGGTTTTGAAAAGGAAGGTGGGTTGGTCATTCTAATACTACGGTATCGGGTGACTTTATAAAAGAAATGGATCTCTTTTAAAAGAACTTAACGTATGTAGTACTTTGGGGTTAAAAACCCGGACTTTGGCATAAAATGAAAGTACTTTGAGTTGTGTGAAACTTGCCTATGCTTGTTGTTGTGAAACTTGCCTATGCTTGTTGTTGTGAAACTTGCCTATGCTTGTGATGATAGCCTTTGTTGTGCAAGTGTGGTATTTCGTTACCGGCGTCTCGATAGATGGGGTCGACTTGTTGATAACTTACTTGGACGTGCTGGCAGTGATGGAGAATTCCACGGGTATGTTTCCATTTTGATTACTGTCTTGTTGTTGATGTCACATGGACATGCCTACACCGATCGCACTCCGGGGCATGCGGCCGTGCGGTCGGGTTGATTACCCGATATATTGTTATTGTGGTTACATGGACATGTCTACACCGAGGTAGAATTCGGGGCATGTGGCTACGCGGCAGGTTGATCACCAAGATATTATTGTTGATGCCACATGGACGTGTTCACACCGAGGTAGAATTTCGGGGCATGTGGCCGTGGGCATCGGTATTATTGTTGCATCATGGACATGTCTACACCGATGCAGATTCCGGGGCACGCGCCATGATGCGAACATGATTGATGTTGTGGGCGTGAGACCCATAGTTATATTTGAGTGATGACTGAGGCGTGAGTCCCCGATCGATATGATCGCTTTTATGTTGTGAATCGTAGTTGGGTTATCATACATGTCTCCCGCTTTATATAGACTAGCATGATTTCATTACTGATTTTTACTGATTTCACATACTTGGTACTGTTATCGACCTCGCCGGGGCTGCGTTCATGCCGCGGTAGAGGTACATCGATCGTGGATCCCGCTCTTAGGATCACGATTCAACGTATTAGGAAGCTCCGCTTTCTTGAGGCTTATCTTTTGGTATGTGTTCCCGAGTTGTAGGTTCTTGTACATTCAGGGTATGGCGGGGCCTGTCCGCCATAGTCGTTGTAAATCTTAAGTGCAGTAATCTTTGTTGTGGCGGGGTTGTAAAGGATTAAACTGCTCGTGTTTTATGTATATCTCAAAACCGCTTTGGCCTGCCTGCTTATTATTATATCTCTTGTTTCATGACTCATGTTTTATTTTCCGCTGGTTTTCTCGATGTTGTATCACTAGGGTGCGGGATAAGGCACGATGAACGCCCCGGGCAGGTCGTTACAAAAGTGGTATCGAAGCGCTTAATCCTCGGAAAGTGTCTACGCACCGTGTCTAGTAGAGTCTTGATTATCGGTGTGTTGTGCACCACATCTATAATCAGGAGGCTATAGGACATTTAGGATTGGTTTCCATTCTTCTCATTCTGAGATCGTGCCTTAGAGCTGGGTTGTAAGTTGGACCCCTCTGACGTATCTCGTTTTTACCAGTTATGCCTCCGCGCAAGGCAACCAGAGCCCAGAAGGGCAAGGCAGCCGCGGGGGCTGCTTGTGAGATACTGAGGAGTACGAGGCAGCGCGGCGAGCGATACGAGGTTGTGCTTGACGGCGGGTTTTGAGCGCCGCCCGGCCTCAAGAGAGGTTAGAGCGCGGCAATGGCTGCGAGACCGCATGATACTGAGCCTCCATCCACGATGCAGGCGAGAGAGATGGGTTACAAGGAGATGGCCCGATTCTGGCCAGTCGTGGCCGATATGAGATAAATGGATGCAGTTCAGCTTCAAAGAGCACCGATGGTTCACCCCGAGCGATAGTTTGAGGCTACGGGACTTTCGAGTTGTAGCCCGCGAGTTTTATGGGTCGAGGCACGAGGATGATCCGCAGGAGTTCATCCGGCGATTCTGACGGATCACGCGGGTGATCAAGGCTTGACCGAGTGCGTGACCTTTGGTTCGCATCGGTGCGTGATACCGCGATCGATTGGTTTGATTCATGGGAGCTTTCGGGAGAGCATGCACTCCAGCAGATGGGATGAGTTTTGGGGCTTTCTCACGCACTTCTTGCCTCCGCAGATGAGGAGGCACGCGGGTGAATTTTTGATGCTTAGACAGGCGGGCGTGCGGTTCGGGAGTACAATGTGAGTTCGACTCATTGGCGTGACGTCCCGGCGTTGGTAGCTAGTATGGAGGATCGAGTGCACCGATATGTTACAGGCTCGATGATTACATGTCGAGGCATGTTCGAGTAGCTTCACCGGTACATGGACATTGCCCGCATGCAGCTCATGCACTAGGATGTGAGTACGAGAGGTCGACGGAATGACCGGATCAGCGAGAAGGGCAGACATCGTGGTCTTTGGCGACTTTCGAGGCGGACCGCCTCAGTGAGACTAGTTTTGTACCCCGCACTGCGCAGTGGTCCTCCGTCTTGGAGCAGTCGTGGCTCGAGGTTCAGTTTCAGGAAGTAAGGGTGTTGGCGGATGCGGTCACCCCTCGGTGTGGTCGATGTGGTAGACCGCATTTCGGGAGTGTCGTGGTGCGGGGAGCTTGTTATTTTGCGGCCAGCAGGCCATTTTGCGAGTAATCCGACCAAGGGTAGCACGGATGTTACGACTCACCTACCGGATCGATGGTGGTTCGTTCATCGCTTTCTGATTATCGCCTGCCAGCAGCCTATGATTAGAGTGAGCGGTAGCTATAGTATAACCCTCTAGAGTTTTGGTATGCTTGTTATGATGGTCTCATTATTATGTGCTATGTTCGAATAGCGTTGTGTTAATTGTGAGTTTGAAAACATGTTTAGTTGGGAGGTTACGTATGGGGGCATGGTAAGTGTGAACCTTAGACTATGTCACGACTGAGACCTTAGGGGTAAGGTCGTCTTGAGATTAAAGATTTATTTTATGTTTGACCCTTATCAGAGTAGTGGTATACGTGGGATTTATTTGTGTGATAAGTCCGTGGGTAGTGTGAGATGAAAGTGGTAGCTTTCATGATGTGAATTAGTAAGATTGTTCCGGATCGGGGAACAAGAGTTCGGCGCGGTTGGGGGTCGGGTTGAGGACCATTTGCGGGTCAACCCGTAACCCGGTTTGGGGTGGGGTCAGTTCTGGGTGGTCCCGCCAGGTGGTAGGGTCACGGGGATGCTAGGCCCAAGTTTGTATGATCATCGTATGAGTTCGTGGACGCGTTCGACCAGAAGCGGTTCGTAAAGGCCGGGAATGGCCTTAAGGAAGTTTGAGGTTAGTAAGATGACCAAGTTTGGAGGTAGTGACTCCAGAGATTTTCGGGAACGGAAGTAATGACTGAAGTATGATACGTACTGGGAGAGTTCGAGTGTTCGAGAAGGGTACAACGAGTAAGGGAGGAAGATAACGTGTGTTATCTCGTGGCCAAGCTGTGGCGTTGGCAACTTGTTAGAGGAACTTCATCGATATCCGTCTTGAGAAGGAACATTCGGGACGAATGTTTCTAAGGAGGGGAGAATGTTATACCCCGTAGTTGCAGGGTATGTATGTGAGGACGTACGTACGAGAGTACGGCAGAAATTTTGAAAAGAAAGAAAGATGTGAGTTTTCGACGGAAAAGTTTCCGGTTATTTGTGAAGAAAAAGGTTCGTTAATGGGAATTGGATTCCCAGATTTGGTATTTGGACTTCATAGATATTATTAGAATTTTGAGATTTTATTTTCGGAAATGGTCACGTGGGGCCCACGGGAGAAATTTACGGTTTTGTGGGGCCCGCTTTGTTTTTGAGATTTCCGGTAATTTGGATATTTTCGGAAGACGAAATATTCTGGGCGAATCGGGGGGCGACACGTGTCACCCCCATGTGGCACCCTTGGCCGATTTTTACCTTTGTGCACAACACCCGGTTAGAGTCGTTTTTCGACGAAACGTTTTGCGTAACTTGCGAAGGGAAAATTCCGGCTATGTCGTTTTGTATTTTTGCGGATTTTTCCGAGAGACGAAACATTCTGGACCAACGGGAGGGTGACATGTGTCACCCTCACAATGGAAGCATGTGGGGCGGCACTTGGCCGAATTGAGGGGGCAAGTTGTGCTAGATATTTGTGTAGATATTTGTGAGGGTTTTAAGGAGTAGGGTCTAGGGTGCACTTGGCTTGATCTTGGCCTTACACTTGCCTTGCACATGGCTTGATCTTGGCCATTGGTTGGCCTTTGGTTTTGCTATAAATACCCCTCCCTTGTGAAGACTTATTCATTCACTCCTCACTTTGTCTAAGTCTTGAAATCCCTCCCCTCCCTCTAGTAGCTCTCGTCCTAAGCCTCTCCCCCTCCCTCCTCCTTGTGGCCTTTGGCCGAGAAGGGTTCCCCCCCCCCTTGTGGTGCTAGCCGTGGGGTACCCCCCCCCTAGCCTAGTTGTTTTCGCATAATACCCCTTGTTGTGGTATAGAAATACTCCCCTAGTATTGTTATAATGCCCAAAATACCTTAGCCTTGTACCTTGTAGTATTCCAAAGATACCTCTTTACGTAGAGTCCGGAAATACTACCTTTTGTCCTTTTAGTCTCAAACCGAAACCCTAAGGAAATCTTCATAGTTGGTTGAAGTATTTGAGTAGAAGTTGGTTAGAACTTCTAAGGGTTGTTTGGAGTGGTTTGGAGCGCACGGAGTGGAGCTAAACCTTGCTCAGGATCGACATTATAACTTGGATAATTTTGGGCTTATCGAGGTAATTATCTTGTCCCTCTATTGTAATTGGAAATTACATGTTTGTTAGAATATATAGTTGAAGTATACTATATATGGAACTACTTAGTATTCGGCAATGTCTTTTGACTTAAGCCTGAAGAATAAAGAATCGAATCGTATTTACATAGGGGTATTGCGATGAGACTTGTGTAGTATTACTGAGTAGAATTGTACACGTCCGGTTAGACGTGTAAACCCCCCCCCCCTGGTTGGCTTGGTAGCCGGCCTCGTTAGAGGAGGAGATTTACGCTGTTGCGGGGGGGGGGAGGTGCTGCCGAATTTTCTATAGAAAGATAGAAACTTGTGTTTTGGGGTTAATAGACGTTTGTGACCTTTATAGGTGAAAGTACTATGAGTAGCGTATTCTACTTGAGGAGTGGAAAGGGCTAGCAAGGTTGTAGTACTTGGAGCATTTTGCTTATTGTCGATAAATCGTCGCGAGGTATGTGAACCTCTTCCTATCTTTTCTAGCATGATTGTTGTGAACTATGTAGTACGGTAGACGTACATGTGCTAAGTGATTTGGTTGGTTTAAAACATAGGGTGTTATAATAGCTTTATGGGAAGTTAGTTATAACGACCTTATGTAAGTGAAAATGGTTTACTGATGTTAGAAGTTAAGAGACTTGATCTTATAAGATAAGAGACTTAACTTATTTGTTTTAATGTGGATGTTTGTGTGAAACCTCATTCGTGAGTAATGAGTACTTGGTTTTTAAAGGGATAATGTTTTACTGATTTCGGGAATCAGAATGTGTATCGACAGACCACTGCAGCGTTAATAAAAGGAAAATGTATTGAATAATGATGTGTTGTATTAAAACCAGTAGAAACCTCCATCTGCATAGAAGCTAAGATAAGACAAAATGATATTACATTTTCTAGATCATGGCTGCTGTAATAAGATCGTTATAACAAGAATAAACTACTCACATATATGACATAGGTTACTCAATTGTTCTAAAAAGGAATCAAATGATTAAGTTTGGGAACTATGAAACCATTTGAAAATAAGAAGCTTGAGTAATTGAAACTAGGCAAACTGGAACTTAGGAAAAGAATGTTGTTACTTGGTTTTGAAAAGGAAGGTGGGTTGGTCATTCTAATACTACGTATCGGGTGACTTTTATAAAAGAAATGGATCTCTTTTAAAAGAACTTAACGTATGTAGTACTTTGGGGTTAAAAACCCGGACTTTGGCATAAAATGAAAGTACTTTGAGTTGTGTGAAACTTGCCTATGCTTGTTGTTGTGAAACTTGCCTATGCTTGTTGTTGTGAAACTTGCCTATGCTTGTGATGATAGCCTTTGTTGTGCAAGTGTGGTATTTACGTATTCTGGCGTCTCTCGATAGAGGCCGACGACTTGTTGAGAACTTACTTGGACGTCTTTGGCGGTGATGGAGAATTCCACGGGTATGTTTCCATTTTGATTCTTGTCTTGTTGATGTCACATGGACATGCCTACACCGACGCAGAATTCGGGGCATGCGGCCGTGCGGTCGGGTTGATTACGATATATTGTTATTGTGGTTACATGGACATGTCTACACCGAGGTAGAATTCGGGGCATGTGGCGTGCGGCAGGGTTGATCACCCAAGATATTATTGTTGATGTCACGTGGGCGTGTCTACACCGAGGTAGAATTCCGGGGCATGGCGCCATGGGGCATTGGTATTATTGTTGCATCATGGACATGTCTACACCGATGCAGTCGGGGCACGCGGCCGATGCGAACATGATTGATGTTGTGGGCGTGAGACCCATAGTTATATTTGAGTGATGACTTGAGCGTGAGTCCCGACGATATGATCGCTTTTATGTTGTGAATCAGAGTTGGGTTATCATACATGTCTCCGCTTTATATAGACTAGTATGATTTCATTCTGATATTTTCTGATTTCACATACTTGGTACTGTTGTCGACCTCGCCCGGCTGCGTTCATGCCGCAGGTAGAGATACATCGGTCGTGGATCCCCGCTCTTAGGATCACAGTTCAGCGTATTGGGACGCTCCGTTTCTTCGGAGGCTTATCTTTTGGTAGGTGTTCCCTGAGTTGTAGGTTCTTGTACATTCAGGGGTATGGCGGGGCCCTGTCCCGTCATAGTCGTTGTCAATCTTAGAGGTGCAGTAATCTTGTTGTGGCGGGGTTGTAAAGGATTAAACTATTCGGAGTTTTATGTATATCTTTGAAACCGTTTTGGTTGGCCTGTTTATTATTATATCTCTTGTTTCATGACTCATGTTTTATTTTCCGCTGGTTTTCTCTGATGTTGTATCACTAGGGTGCCCGGGATAAGGCACCAGTAACGAGCCCCGGAACGGGTCGTTACAGTAAGCTTCTCCCCTTTCCGTGTTGCCACAATCATAGTTTCGTTGTGCAGTCATGGGTAGGTCGGGGCCCTGTTCCGACCACAGTGCAATTGTTATCCATAGAGCCCTGTAGACCTATTTTGATGTTCTATATATGTCAGTATCAGGGTTTGCGGGCCCTTTCATATATACATATTTTTAGTCGTACCATGACAACACTCAAAGAGGCCTTATCGAGCCAGTTTTGTATATTCATGTTAAAGTTGTTTCAGTTTCAGACTATCTTGAGTTTGGCCTTATGGGCCTATGTTGGTATTGATTGAGTTTCATGTTGGCTTTACGGGCCTATGTATGCTTGATTGCATCCAGAGATATAAGTTATGTGTTGGTTTGCTCGGTCAAGTAAGACACTAGGTGTCGGTCTCGTCCCTCTAGATATGACGACCCCAAACCACTATGTCATGCAGACACCTACCTTTCCCACCTCTGTAGGCGAACGTTTTCCTTATTCATTCATTCAAAACAATAAAGCAAAAATAATAGGAGTCGAAATAATATCATAATCTAAAAATGTAGAAGACAATACTAATACACTCTAAGGATAGTGGTATGACATAGTACAAGAGCCACTAACAATACATTTCTGAATAGTACATAAGTCCGAAAATGTAATAATATTATCTCGGGAACAAGATAAGACAAGTAAATAGGAAGGAGTCTCTAGGAAACAGATCCATTAACAGTGCTCACCCTAGAAAACTCAGCAAGTAGTCTCGAGATCAGTCTCGAGGGGTAGAGGTATAATCGGTCACGTACTCTACACTCAAAAGAATGAAGCACAGTAGTATCAGTACAAACACTATATACCGATAGATATCATAGGCTGACAACAGTTAGCTAACATATGCATAAGAAAGAAACTGAAGAATAGACATGCTCGCAACCAAGTATATGTAATATCACAGTCCAAGAATAATCAGCCCAAGTGTACATAATCAAATTAGAATCCAAGTATATAAATGTAATGATGAGTAAATATGAAATGCAATGGCCAATGTAATCTTCATACACACATGCTCTGGGCAGAATATCTCATTGTCTTAGCAGTCATGACCCATGGGGGACCCGTAAAGTCTATGTACCAGTCACTCCATATCACTCAACTTAGAGATAACTCTTTCACCAAACACCCTGCTAGCCATTCCGTATCACTCATCATAAAATGGATATGCAATCAATTTGGAATAAAAATCATTGTTGTTTCTTTCTCATTTATTAGTTATTACCATCACGCCAATAACATGTAGTATCAATATATCATGGAAATGAGTATGAATGCAATGCAATGACAATATTAAATGTATCATATGAATTTCCAATCATGCCACACATGGACACATATCACAATATATATATCAAGTCAAGTCATTTCCTCTATCCATGATAATATCAAGGTGAGAGAGAGATAATTATATCACATGTATGGTATGACAACTATGTACAGATCCAGTAACCACAAAGAGGCCGCAAGTCACATTCAGTCAATAACAACCAACCTAAGTAATCTATCCCAACCCCGTACCTGAAGGCGTAAATGCTTTCTCCAACAGAATATAACTACACATACACTTCACATGTATGGTATGAAAACTACGTACAGATCCAGTAACTACAAAGAGGCAACAAGTCAGATTCAGTCAACAATAACCAACCTAATTAATCCATCCAAACTCTATACCCGAAGGCATAAATGCGTTCTCCAACAGAATCTAACTACACATACACTTCGCTAACCGAAGTCTAACCAGAAGGTAAACTATAACCTACCTCAAATGCAGAGCATGAGTGACAACAAATCACACTTGCGTCTTGCCCTTCCGCGAATCACGATCGTACTCGAAGCCTAATATTATTGAAATCTAAGATAGAGCATGAAATTAACAACATCCATAACATTAAAATATCTTTCGAACCCAACCCAACTATGGGAGAAAGAGGGAAATAGGCTTATAGAGGTAAAACAGTCAATTCGAAGGTGAAACATGAAATTAGAAGTTCTAGGAGTTCAATCCCACTAAACACTTGCTAAAACAACTCAAGATTAGGCCAATTTCATCATACAATCAAAAACCCCAATTTTGGATATGAACCTTAGTTTTCCATAATTAATTTCTCAATATTCATGGTAGATTAAAGTCAACAACTAATAAATAGTGAAACTCAAGCTTATATTAGCAAAACTCATAAAATAATCATCACTTTCAAGCTTAACCATCAAACAAACCCTAGCTAGGTTGAACTCATCTTCCCCAACTAAATTTTAGGGTGTTTCCATCATTTAATCAACTTAAAGAAGTTAGAGAAAAGTAAAACAAAGTTAAGAGAGTTTACCACAAGAAGAAACCACTAAAATGTGCTTGAAATCTCCATAATAGTGCTTTGACTAACTATTTTCGAAATGAGGAAGTGTAGGGTTTTAACACACTTAAATCATTCTGGAAATCCCATCATCTACTACGGCGCGGACCCGCATCCGCAGTCCCATACTAAAACCCAATAGCTTTCTACAACAGATCTCCATCCGTGGCAGTAGCCCCTTTTCGTTGGGGCGCACCGAGGCTCGCCCCAGCGAGTACACTAGAAACCAGCATATATCAACCTTACAAAATTCCAACCCAAATTTGATAATCACCCGAGATCTCTCCGACACGAACTAGATATGTACTCATATGTAAAAACACGCTACAGATTCACTCGCGCTCTCAAAATTTCCATCAGAGGTATAATTCTTTGGGTCAATCCCCAAAAGCCTAAACTAACTTTCCAACTAACAGTCAATAACACTCCCAAGAGCCTCGGAAACTGAACCAACTATTCCACCAAGTAATAAATGACCCTCCGGACCTCACAAAATCGACAAAATTTCTAAAAAGGTCCGTTTACCTAAAAGGCAACTATAGATCAACACTTTCACTCTTTAAGGTTCTCATTTCTCAACTTCTACTAGAATCATCCGATAACTACGGGAATCGAGTCGACATGGGTAAAGTTGTCAAAATACACACAACGATGGAAAAGGTCGTTACACAAGAGTTGTGGTGTGACAATTCTACACGATTAATAATTCGGTTAATTAGCAATCGTGAATAAAACTGCGAGGGTTAGTTACTTGAATGACACAACAGAATTGGTGAATCAACTAGGACCCTGGAATACTCATCTCTCTATGAAAAATTCAAATCTTAAACTAACGCTCTAGCAAAATGTTAGAATAAAATAGTTAGTTATTTATTTTTTGCATTAGTTATTAAACAAAATAAACACCCTCTTTCATACTTGCATAATTAGTAGTGATAGTGAATTCTTTTATAATCATTGAACATAAATCTATGTGGGTACGATATCCGACTTTTATAAGTTACTATATTACTTGGCGAGCATGTATACTTGCGTGTGCGTTTGGGAGTGACACCGATAGGTAGGGGTTAACTAACTGAATCAATATTTGTCTATAAAGTCTACATAAATAAAACTAAGAAGAAGTAAAATGCTGTCTATGAGCTACTGCTATATGGAGTAGTTAGTACTCTTCACTTAATTGTAGGCATAATTATAGAGGCTAAAAACGCAAAAAAAATCATTAACGGGCGTTTAAAACGGGTTAAGAAATTAAAATAGATTTATTTTAGGTTTACATGAATTACTGGGGTCTATATGAATATAGTTTTCTATAAAAATTAGAACATACATATTGTAAATTGTAATAAGTAACCACATAGGGATATCCGCTACACAACTTAAGAATATGCATGTCATAAATTGTAATCACTTAGGGATATCACTATACAAATGTAATTTTGCCTATATTCATCTTGCTCAAACATGAAAAATATGAGAAACATAAATAAAATATTATATAAACGTCTAACCTTAAAAAGAAAATAAAAATACGAGTTATTTTCTATATTCTCATTCAAACATGAAAATCATAGAAGTAAATTTAGTGGACTAATAAACTCAATGTATGTACCAACAAAAAAACGAACATATGATATTAAAAAATATTCTAAACAATTTAAAAATTGTATTATAAAATAAAGATAAGTGATATTAAAATATTAAAAAGAATAAAAATACAACAAACATGCTGCTACAATTGAGTTTAGTGTTAGAAAGGAATATGTTAACAAAAGTAAGATAAATGGATTTGTGACTTCATGGAAATTTAATATCATACATATTTTCTACCTAAAAGGGTCAAAATACATTTAACATACCCTCTTTCATTTGTTTTATCCAAACCTTTATTTTTGGCTCAAGGAGACATTTAGCAATTACCTAGGTAAGTGTGAAGTGTTAGCAACTTCAAAAAGAATTCTGAAAGGTCAATTCATTATGCACTTATGAAATCAGGTAGTGTTTATGGCTGAAACTGTTGGAATCCAACACCGCCATTAACGCAACTACCAGTGCGAGAAGGAGATGTCGGTGGTTTCCCTTTTAATGTTCTCAAGATGGAGTTCTTCAGTATTTGCAGAAATGGTACTCAAAAGAATGCAAGAAGGTTAGAGAGACAGAGAGACAGTCAGATCTTAACAATCATCTTCATTGATGAAGGTAAAGTTACAGAGAAGAGAGATTCGCAGAAGAGAAGAAGAGGAGACTTCCTCGAGAAGGATGATACCTTTCTCGAATGTTCTGACTTAATGTACATAACAAAGGCAAAATGCCCTAATAAACGAGAGGGTCTGCTATACTATATTGGGCTGGCCTTTACATTTGGGCCAGTCCTTTTATTGGACCAGTGCCTGAAATATTAGAGGACATATACATTGTATATATTGAGTTATACATTGGGCTTTTTCTTATTAGTTTTAACAGCCTCCCTCAAGCTGGGTGCTCGAATATATCTAGCAAGACTAGCTTGGAACAAAGATGTAGATGTTGTAATCTGGTTAGCCCTTTTGTAAGTATATTTGTCGGCTGCTCTGTAGTATTGATATACTCTGTTTGAATCATTCCTTGTCGAATCTTCTCCCTAATAAAGTGAAGATCAATCTCAATGTGTTTAGTCCTTTCATGGAACACAGGATTGGCTGCCATCTGTATTGCTGACTTACTGTCTGTGTACACAGTTACTGGCTGTTGGATGTTCACACCAATGTCTTTTAGCAAGCCGAGAAGCCAAGTGATTTCAGCAGCAGTGTTGGCAAGGCTTCTATATTCTGCTTCAGCAGAACTGCGAGAAATTGTGCTTTGTTTCTTTGATTTCCAAGAAATGAGAGTGTCTCCAAACTTGACTAAATAACCTGTAATAGACTTTCTTGTATGTGGACATGAAGCCCAATCTGCATCATAATAACTAGTTAATGTCTCTTGTTTATTACTAGGTAATAGTACTCTTTGTCCTGGTTTACCTTTTACATATCTTACTATTCTGATTGCAGCATCATAGTGTGATTTCTTTGGATTTTGTAGGAATTGACTAAGTGTTTGCACACTATAAGCAATATCTGGTCTAGTAAGGGTAAGGTATAGCAACTTACCAATTATCCTTTGGTATGAACTGATATCTCCTACTGGATCATCAATAGTGACTGGTTTTCCTGCATTTGAAACCTGCTTCTCCATATAATCATCATATTCTTTTGTGGTAAGTTTCATATTAGAGTCAGTGGGAGTGTTAATAGGTTTGGCAGCAGCTAGTCCTAATTCAGAAATAAGTTCCAAGGCATACTTCCTTTGATGCATAATGATCCCCTTGGTGGACCTAGCAAATTCTATTCCTAGAAAATACCTCAGTTCTCCTAGGTCTTTCATCTTAAAAATATTATGTAGAGACTGCTTAGTCTCCTTTATGAGCCTTATATTATTCCCTGTAATTAACATGTCATCCACATAGATAAGAATGATTATTATATCCTGATTACTTTGTTTTAAAAACAGTGAATGATCAAACTCAGACTGCCTAAACTGCATCTGAACCAGAGCCTCTGTAAGTTTGAAGTTCCACTGTCTTGGAGCTTGTTTGAGCCCATATAAAGACTTAGTTAGTCTACATACAAGGTTACTGCCTCCCTGGCTACTGAAGCCTTGGGGTAAAGACATGTAAATCTCATCAAATAGATCCCCTTGAAGAAAGGCATTGTAAACATCCATTTGATGAATATACCATCCTCTGGAGGCAGCAATAGAAAGAATAGTTCTTATAGTTACCATCTTAACAACAGGAGAGAAGGTTTCTTGATAATCAATTCCTTCTTGTTGACTATAACCTTTTGCAACAAGTCTAGCTTTCAGTCTTTCTACTTCTCCAGTGTCCTTATATTTGATCTTGTAGATCCATTTACAGCCTATTGGTTGTTTACCTTCTGGAAGTGTAACTATTTCCCAAGTATGGTTTTCTTGCAAGGCATTTATTTCAGCTTTCATAGCCTCTACCCACCTAGGATCTTTTGAGGCTTCCATGTAGCCTTTTGGTTCAGTCAGTTCTGAAAAAGAGGTTAAAAAGGCTTGATATGTAGGTTTTAAGCTATCATAAGAAATGTACTTAGTAATAGGGTAGAGTACATTGTTGGCATTGGTTGTGACAAAGTCTTTGAGCCATATAGGAGGTTGTTTGAGTCTGCTAGATTTTCTGATAGATTTGTCATTTGTTGTTACAGCAGGGTGACTAAAAGATTGTTCTTTATCAGAGTTCCCTTCTACTAAGATATTTTCAGTGGAATTGATATCCTCAATAGGTTCCATGTTAGTAATATCAACACAACCTCTTTTTGATATGTCAGTGCTCTGCTGTAGGATTTCCTGGGGTATATTTTGGTTCTCATTGTTACCAAGCAAATTCTGAAAATAGGATTCTCAGACACATTTTCTTTAAAAGGGTACTCTGTTTCTCTAAAAGTAACATCTCTACTAACAATGAGGGTCATGGATTGCAAGTCATACAGAATATACCCCTTTTGTGTGTCAGAATAACCCATCAGAGCACACCTTTTAACCTTAGACTGAAACTTATCAATAACAGTTAAGTTATTAGCAAAACACAAACATCCAATAGTTCTTATATGACTTAAGGATGGTTTCTTGTGATAGAGACCCTCATAGGGTGTAGTATGAGTAACAGAGGAGGGTAGCCTGTTAATCAAGTAGACTGCAGCCTGTACACACAGGCCCTAAAACTTTAAAGGAATATTAGTGTTACACCCCGTATTTACAGGACATGGTGTAAGAACGTACGTAAGAACTCACAGTGTTAAGATTTGGGACTTGTAAAAAAATTTCTCGGAATTATGAAATTTTCGGAAAATGTTTTATTGTGACGAATGGGAGGGCGACACGTGTCACCCCCCCCCCCCTTATAGATGTCTTGGACGAAATGCATGGGCACAAGGGTCATTTGACCCTTGTTAGGAAGACAAGTCTTGCAATGTAGTGAGCTTGACAATATTGACTAAGTCAATGGGGCCACATTAGCTTGATATTAATTAAGAGCTCATCCAAACCACCCATTTGTTTATATCATAACCCTCCATTACACTTTATAATACTAGTTGTGCAAGACAAGCTTAACACTTAGCCATATTTTCACAAAAATTTGAAGGAAGAGCAAGAGATGCTCTCGGGTTCAAGGCTTTGTGAAGAGCAAAAATTTTCGTTTCTTGTCCTTTAAGCCACACTTTAAAACCAAGGTTCATGAGTGTTATGTAAGTGTATCTCAATAGAAAATCTCGGAAAAAGATAGTTTTCGGGTTAGTCGCAAGTGAAAACCTAGAGACTTTCTAGGTTTTGGATTGTAAGTTGAAGGAAAGTTGTTGGTGTGGTTCTAAGGGTCTCAACAAGCGGATTGAAGTGTCTTGGAGGTTCTAAACTACTAGGAGCGACTTGGATTGGAATTGGATTAAGATTCGTTGAGGTATAATTTTGTCCTTTAATGTGTTACAAGATTATATGTTTATATTGTTGTTATTAGCTTTACGTGTTGCTAGCATGAAGTTGATTAGTAGAAGTTTATAAGGATTGTGGATTGATTGTAGCATTGGAAATCCGGAATGTAATATAAGCCATGTTAAGTTGGATTTCAATTTAGTCGTTATTAGAAATCGTCGCATGTTACCTACTTAGAGATTATGGATTGTTATAATCAAATACGACTTGATATCATGTTATGCTACCAATTTGGAATGAAATGGAAATTTGATAAGAATTGGTAAGGTTGAACTCAAGGTGGCCGAATTTGGACTTTTTAGTTTGTTTTTCATTTGTATTGGACTACTTTCTAAATTGTGAGCCAATTGGAATGTTTAGTTAGTCATTTGTATTGAGTACCTTATAGAAATTGTGAGCCAATTGGGGCTGTTTGGTTATTTTATTCGGCCTTGAAAAAGGTGGCAAAGTTAGTAGAAACAAAGGAGGTTCTGTCCGATTTTCCGTAGAATTGGTGACTTAGCACTTAGAATAATTCTATTATGAAGTGAGAGGTTAATGAACGATTGTGACCATTATAGGCTTGAAGTACTAAGTATAGCGTATCCTACTTGGAGAGTGGAATAGCTATCAAGATTGAAGTACTTTGGAGCATTTTGCTACTTGTCGACAATCGTCGCGAGGTATGTGAACCTCTTCCTTCCTTTGGCATGATTCTATGTATGGAATATACTTGTGGTATCATTTCATGTTTCCTTACTCTTAGAAGTTAAGAGGTAGTTATGTGATTTACTTTATGTAGAACTTTTCCTATCTTTCGAGCGTGACTAGTTGCACGTATGTAGTACTGATGAGCGTCTGAGACTATGACATTCTTTACTTGTTTTATGAAATGCCAAGTCGGGTGGGTTAGGAGATTAACTCACTTCTTTGAAAATAGTAAGGATGTCTTAAGTTGATTTTAAATTTAAGGGACTTGAAGAGTTTTAAAGTATGTGATACTTGTTCCGCTTTAAACGTATAAGTCTCTTGGATAGGAAATTGTTTATGGCTAAGGTATAAAGTGAATATAACGGCTTTATGGGAAGTTAGTTATATTTGCCTTATGGAAAGATAAATGACTTGACTTTAGTGAAAAGGCAACTTGATTTTACGGCATCGCTTGCCTAAGGTTTTATAAGAAAAGAAGTCACTTGTTTTTAGAAGCCGGTAACTGTATTTCTAAAAATGTATTGTGACTTGTCTTGAAAGACGGATAGGACTTGATACTATAGTTGTCAGTATCTGGGAAGTTGTAATTGAAAAAGAGTCTTTCTAAAGGAGTAGAGGCGCGTAGTACGTTGGGTTAAATTCCCGGATTCTATATGACATTATCGACCCAGGAATGGGCCGGGCAGTATACCTATACGGGCAGACTATATGACATTATCGACCCAGGAATGGGCCGGGCAGTATACCTTTACGGGCAGACTAGATGACGTTATCGACCCAGAACGGGCGGCAAGTATACCTTTATGGGCAGACTATATGACATTATCGACCCAGGAATGGGCCGGGCAGTATACCTTTATGGGCAGACTATATGACATTATCGACCCAGGAATGGGTCGGGCAGTATACCTTTACGGGCAGACTAGATGACGTTATCGACCCAGGATTGGGCCGGGTAGTATAGGTGCCCCTCCTTACAGGGCCGGATTATACTTATGAAAAATAAGTAAGTTATATAGTAATGAACTTAATGATTCTTTTTCTAATAATGTACGTAAGAATGTGGCTGTAAATTTTATTAAGAATGGAAAAGATAATAGGGTGCGATTAAGTTCATAAGTGGTAATGACACGAGGATCCGTATGTATTGTTTTATACTTGTCCTTGTCATTCTTTTGTACGCTGATTATGACACATTTCTTATGCGTTATTTACATTCCATATTAAACTGTTGTATGACCCGCCCGAAGTGCGTTCATGCCCGCAGGTTTTAGGTACCCAGGTTGGTGATCCTTGCTCTTAGGATCTCGGTTCAGTTGTTGGGGAAAAAGCTCCATTTGCTCCGGAGACTTTATCTCTTGATGCAGTTTTCCACAAGTAGTTGATTCATGTATATTCAGGTATGGCGGGGCCCCTGTCCATCGTTGTTATGTTAAAAACTCTTAGAGGTCTGTAGTTACATTTTGTGGGTCGGTTTGTAAAGAAAGGAGGCAATCGCTTGGTTGTATATATGTATGTCGGGAAGGTAGCCCTATCGGCTAACTTTGTTGTTTTACTTCCAATGTTTCATTTATAAGTTTCATGTATGTTCGCTGATTTTCTCGATGTTTACTGTAGCGGTGCCTGGGTAGGGCACGATCGCGATCGAGGTCGTCGTGACAAAAGTGGTATCGAGCGATTAGTCCTCGGAAAGTGTCTGAGCCAGTGTCTAGTAGAGTCTTGATTATCGGTGTGTTGTGCACCATCTATAATCGTGGTGCAGGACATTTAGGATTGGTTTCCATTCTTCTCTCCGAGATCGTGCGATGAGAGCTGTCTTATTAGGTTGAATCCCCTCGGACGTAATCGTATGAATGTGACACAGCTATGCCTCCACGGAAGGCGACCCGGCCCCAGAAGGGCAAGGCGGCAGAGGCGCGATGGTCAGAGAGTTACGAAGTCGGGCACGCACTATACGAGGTAGTAAGCGGGTCGGCGAGTTCATCCACGCCGTCGGTATGAGAGGAGCGGAGAGCGGCAGTAGCTCCAGAGGTTCGTGCACTGAGCCTCGATTCCGCGGCCGGTGAGTGTAGAGACTACGGGGAGCAGATCCGATTATTGACCAGTATAGTAGTCGGGCAGCACCGACAGGAGCAGGCAACCCACCCTAGAGCCGACAGTTTGCGGATTAGGGATTTTCTGGGATGTCATCCACCTGAGTTTTATGGTTCGAGGTCTGATGAGGATCAGCAGGAGTTCATTCGGCAGCTACAATGACCACGCGAGTTCTTAGGGCTTCAGAGACAGTGCATTCGCTAGCCTCCTACCGGTTCTGCGACATCGCGTTGAACCGGTTTGAGTCGTGGTTGCTTTCGAGAGGTGATGATGCTCGTCCAGCGGGTTGGGATGAGTTCACAGAGGCCTTTCTTGGTCACTTTTTGCCTCCTGAGATGAGGAGAGCCCGGGTTGATAGGTTCTTATCATTGAGGCAGAATGGGAGGACCATCGTGAGTACACCTAGAGTTTGACTCGTTGGCTAGGTATCGCACTATTGTGGCTAACATGGCCGATAGAGTCCATCGCTATGTTATGGGACTAGACCGTTATATGATCAACGCTTGCACGGGAGTGGCCCTTCACCAGAATGGATATTGCCGGAGATCTGACATATGCGAGGATTGAGGACAGGAGAGAGGACCGACCAGACCAAGGCCCGGCCAAGAGGCGAGGCAGCGAGGTTCAGGTGATATTCGAGGCGGAGAGCCTCAAGCGAAGCTAGGTCTGATTCAACCGACGAGTGCTCCTCCACATTTTTCCAGCAGGGGTTTTCACAACCCCGGGAATGCAGGGGCCGGTCAGGTCTCTAGAGCTTCAGAGTCTCAGGGAGATGGGGGTTCCAGTCAGTCGAGGCCACCTTTGCCTCAATGTGCCCAGTGTGGTAGGTTACATTCTGGGGTATGTCGCGCCGGTACGGGTGCTTGTTTTTCTTGTGGTCGTCTAGGCCATATGTTAAGAGAGTGTCCTTATAGAGGGGGTCCTGGTGGGACAACACAGCCTACTGGATCAGTTGCGGGTTCTTCGCCTTCACTAGCTAGGCAGGATGTTCATGCACCGACAGGCCGTGGCAGAGGTCGTGGTGGGAGTTCCCAGTTTTAGCGGTCCTTGAACCGCCTATATGATTTCAGGTATGTCTTTGGCCTTTAGAAACTTGTTTACATGATAAGTTATGGTATGTTTAAGTTTTATGAACAGATTATATTGAGACTATGTATATGTTAGAAGGAGTTGGAAGTACGAAAAGATAATCCCTTTTTGGGCTTATGACGGACAGATATGTGGGTGCGAGGTATTAAGGCCATGTGTGGCATTGTTGGTATGTCGGGGGTGGTGAAAGGAAACTATGTTGTTAATTTTAAGTTTGACTCCGAAAGAACATTCGAGGACGAATGTTTCTAAGGGGGGAAGAATGTTACACCCCGTATTTACAGGACATGGTGTAAGAACGTACGTAAGAACTCACAGTGTTAAGATTTGGGACTTGTAAAAAATTTCTCGGAATTATGAAATTTTCGGAAAATGTTTTATTGTGACGAATGGGAGGGCGACACGTGTCACCCCCCCTTATAGATGTCTTGGACGAAATGCATGGGCACAAGGGTCATTTGACCCTTGTTAGGAAGACAAGTCTTGCAATGTAGTGAGCTTGACAATATTGACTAAGTCAATGGGGCCACATTAGCTTGATATTAATTCAGAGCTCATCCAAACCACCCATTTGTTTATATCATAACCCTCCATTACACGTTAGAATACTAGTTGTGCAAGACAAGCTTAACACTTAGCCCTCTTTTCACAAAAAATTGAACGAAGAGCAAGACATGCTCTCGGGTTCAAGGCTTTGTGAAGAGCAAAATTTTCGTTTCTTGTCCTTTAAGCCCCACACTTTAAACCAAGGTTCATGAGTGTTATGTAAGTGTATCTCAATAGAAAATCTCGGAAAAAAGATAGTTTTCGGGTTAGTCGCAAAGTGAAAACCTAGAGACTTTCTAGGTTTTGGATTGTAAGTTGAAGGAAAGTTGTTGGTGTGGTTCTAAGGGTCTCAACAAGCGGATTGAAGTGTCTTGGAGGGTTCTAAACTACTAGGAGCGACTTCGGATTGGAATTGGATTAAGATTCGTTGAGGTATAATTTTGTCCTTTAATGTGTTACAAGATTATATGTTTATATTGTTGTTATTAGCTTTACGTGTTGCTAGCATGAAGTTGATTAGTAGAAGTTTATAAGGATTGTGGATTGATTGTAGCATTGGAAATCCGGAATGTAATATAAGCCATGTTAAGTTGGATTTCAATTTAGTCGTTATTAGAAATCGTCGCATGTTACCTACTTAGAGATTATGGATTGTTATAATCAAATACGACTTGATATCATGTTATGCTACCAATTTGGAATGAAATGGAAATTTGATAAGAATTAGTAAGGTTGAACTCAAGGTGGCGAATTTGGACTTTTAGTTTGTTTTTCATTTGTATTGGACTACTTTCTAAATTGTGAGCCAATTGGAAATTTTTAGTTAGTCATTTGTATCGAGTACCTTATAGAAATTGTGAGCCAATTGGGGCTGTTTGGTTATTGTATTCGGCCTTGAAAAGGTGGCAAAGTTAGTAGAAACAAAGGAGGTTCTCCAGATTTTCCGTAGAATTGGTGACTTAGCACTTAGAATAATTCTACGTATGAAGTGAGAGGTTAATGAACGTATTGTGACCATTATAGGCTGAAGTACTAAGTATAGCGTATCCTACTTGGAGAGTGGAATAGCTATCAAGATTGAAGTACTTTGGAGCATTTTGCTACTTGTCGACAATCGTCGCGAGGTATGTGAACCTCTTCCTTCCTTTGGCATGATTCTATGTATGGAATATACTTGTGGTATCATTTCATGTTTCCTTCTACTCTTAGAAGTTAAGAGGTAGTTATGTGATTTACTCTATGTAGAACTTTTCCTATCTTTTGAGCGTGACTAGTTGCACGTATGTAGTACAGTGAGCGTCTGAGACTATGACATTCTTTACTTGTTTTATGAAATGCCAAGTCGGGTGGGTTAGGAGATTAACTCACTTCTTTGAAAATAGTAAGGATGTCTTAAGTTGATTTTAAAATTAAGGGACTTGAAGAGTTTTAAAGTATGTGATACTTGTTCCGTTTTAAACGTATAAGTCCCTTGGATAGGAAATTGTTTATGGCTAAGGTATAAAGTGAATATAACGGCTTTATGGGAAGTTAGTTATATTTGCCTTATGGAAAGATAAATGACTTGACTTTAGTGAAAAGGCAACTTGTTTTTACGGCATCGCTTGCCTAAGGTTTTATAAGAAAAGAAGTCACTTGTTTTTAGATGTGAATTGTATTTCTAAAAATGTATTGTGACTTGTCTTGAAAGACGGATAGGACTTGATACTATAGTTGTTAGTATCTGGGAAGTTGTAATTGAAAAAGAGTCTTTCTAAAGGAGTAGAGGTGCGTAGTACGTTGGGTTAAATTCCCGGATTCTATATGACATTATCGACCGAGAATGGGCCGGCAAAGATACCTATCTGAGCGCACTATATGACATTATCGACCCAGGAATGGGCCGGGCAGTATACCTTTATGGGCAGACTATATGACATTATCGACCCGAGAACGGGCGGGCAAAGATACCTTTATGGGCGCACTATATGACATTATCGACCCAGGAATGGGCCGGGCAGTATACCTTTACGGGCAGACTATTTGACATTATCGACCGAGAATGGGTCGGGCGATACCTACTCACGCGCACTAGATGACGTTATCGACCCAGGATTGGGCCGGGTAGTATAGGTGCCCCTCCTTACAGGGCCGGATTATACTTATGAAAAATAAGTAAGTTATATAGTAATGAACTTAATGATTCTTTTTCTAATAATGTACGTAAGAATGTGGCTGTAAATTTTATTAAGAATGGAAAAGATAATAGGGTGCGATTAAGTTCATAAGTGGTAATGACACGGCAGGATCTGGTATGTATTGTTTTATACTTGTCCTTGTCATTCTTTTGTACAGTTATGACACATTTCAGACGTTATTTCGCTCCATATTCTGCACTGTTGATCGACTTCTTCTGGGCTGCGTTCATGCCCGCAGGTTTTAGGTACCCAGGTTGGTGATCCTTGCTCTTAGGATCTCGGTTCAGTTGTTGGGAAAAAGCTCCATTTGCTCCGGAGGCTTTATCTCTTGGTACGGTTTTCCCTGAAGTAGTTGATTCATGTATATTCAGGGGTATGGCGGGGCCCTGTCCCGCCACTGTTGTTATGTTAAAAACTCTTAGAGGTCTGTAGTTACATTTTGTGGGTCAGTTTGTAAAGAAAGGAGGCAACTGCTTCGGTTGTATATATGTATGTCCAGGAAGGTAGCCCTATCGGCTAACCTGTTGTTTTACTTCCAATGTTTCATTTATAAGTTTCATGTATGTTCCGCTGATTTTCTCTGATGTTTACCTGTAAGGGTGCCCAGGTAGGGCACCAGTCGCGGTCCCGGGGTCGGGTCGTGACAAAAGTGGTATCAGAGCAGTTAGTCCTCGGAAAGTGTCTACGCCGCGTCTCTGCATCGTGTCTAGTAGAGTCTTGATTATCGGTGTGTTGTGCACCACATCTATAATCGTGCGCAGGACATTTAGGATGGTTTCCATTCTTCTCTCTCGAGATCGTGCAAGAGAGTCTTATTAGGTTGAATCCTCCGACCTATTCTTATGAAATTATGCCTCCACGGAAGCGACCAGGCCCGAGAGGCAAGGGCAAAGCAGGAGCCGCCAGAAGGCGCAGAGAGTTACGAGTCGGGCACGACTATGCCCGAGGTAGTAGGCGGTCGGGCGAGTTCAGCACGCCGTCGATATTAGAGGCAGAGCGGCGGTAGCTCCAGGTTCCTGCACGAGCCTCGCCCGCACGGTGCCGAGTATAGAGACTACGGGAGCAGATCCGATTATTGACCAAGATAGTAGTCGGGCCTGGGCAGGTGAGCAGTAACCCACCCAGTGAGCCGGTTTGCGGATTAGGGATTTTCAGGATGTCATCCACCGAGTTTTATGGTTCGAGGTATGATGAGGATCCGCAGGAGTTCATTCGGCAGCTACAGCGGACCACGCAGGTTCTTAGGGCTTCAGAGACAGAGTCTGTTACGCTAGCCTCCTACCGGTTACGCGACATCGCGTTGAACTGGTTTGAGTCGTGGTTGCTTTCGAGAGGTGATGATGCTCGTCCAGCGGTTTGGGATGAGTTCACAGAGGCCTTTCTTGGTCACTTTTACCTCCCGAGATGAGGAGAGCCCGTGTTGATAGGTTCTTATCATTGAGGCAGAATGGGAGGACCATCAGGGAGTACACCCTAGAGTTTGACTCGTTGGCTAGGTATGCGCACACTATTGTGGCTAACATGGCCGATAGAGTCCATCGCTATGTTATGGGACTAGACCGTTATATGATCACTGCTTGCCTGGGAGTGGCCCTTCAGCCAGGGATGGATATTGCTGTGATACGACATATGCACGAGATTGAGGGCGAGGAGAGAGAGGACCGACCAGACGAGGCCAGCCAAGAGGCCAAGACGGCAGGGTTCAGGTGATATTCGAGGCGGAGAGCCTCGGCAAGAGCTAGGTCTGATTCGCTCACCGACAGAGTGCACCTCACGCTTTTCCAGCGGGGTTTTCACAACCCCGGGAATGCAGGGCCGGCCAGTCTCTAGAGCTTCGAGTCTCGTGGAGACGGGGTTCCATCGATCGAGGCCACCTTTGCCTCAATGTGCCCAGTGTGGTAGGTTACATTCTGGGGTATGTCGCGCCGGTACAGGTGCTTGTTTTTCTTGTGGTCGTCTAGGCCATATGTTAAGAGAGTGTCCTTATAGAGGGGGTCCTGGTGGGACAACACAGCCTACTGGATCAGTTGCGGGTTCTTCGCCTTCACTAGCTAGGCAGGATGTTCATGCACCGACAGGCCGTGGCAGAGGTCGTGGTGGGAGTTCCCAGTTTTAGCGGTCCTTGAACCGCCTATATGATTTCAGGTATGTCTTTGGCCTTTAGAAACTTGTTTACATGATAAGTTATGGTATGTTTAAGTTTTATGAACAGATTATATTGAGACTATGTATATGTTAGAAGGAGTTGGAAGTACGAAAAGATAATCCCTTTTTGGGCTTATGACGGACAGATATGTGGGTGCGAGGTATTAAGGCCATGTGTGGCATTGTTGGTATGTCGGGGGTGGTGAAAGGAAACTATGTTGTTAATTTTAAGTTTGACTCCGAAAGAACATTCGAGGACGAATGTTTCTAAGGGGGGAAGAATGTTACACCCCGTATTTACAGGACATGGTGTAAGAACGTACGTAAGAACTCACAGTGTTAAGATTTGGGACTTGTAAAAAATTTCTCGGAATTATGAAATTTTCGGAAAATGTTTTATTGTGACGAATGGGAGGGCGACACGTGTCACCCCCCCTTATAGATGTCTTGGACGAAATGCATGGGCACAAGGGTCATTTGACCCTTGTTAGGAAGACAAGTCTTGCAATGTAGTGAGCTTGACAATATTGACTAAGTCAATGGGGCCACATTAGCTTGATATTAATTAAGAGCTCATCCAAACCACCCATTTGTTTATATCATAACCCTCCATTACACTTTATAATACTAGTTGTGCAAGACAAGCTTAACACTTAGCCATATTTTCACAAAATTTGAAGGAAGAGCAAGAGATGCTCTCGGGTTCAAGGCTTTGTGAAGAGCAAAAATTTTCGTTTCTTGTCCTTTAAGCCCCACACTTTAAACCAAGGTTCATGAGTGTTATGTAAGTGTATCTCAATAGAAAATCTCGGAAAAAAGATAGTTTTCGGGTTAGTCGCAAAGTGAAAACCTAGAGACTTTCTAGGTTTTGGATTGTAAGTTGAAGGAAAGTTGTTGGTGTGGTTCTAAGGGTCTCAACAAGCGGATTGAAGTGTCTTGGAGGGGTTCTAAACTACTAGGAGCGACTTCGGATTGGAATTGGATTAAGATTCGTTGAGGTATAATTTTGTCCTTTAATGTGTTACAAGATTATATGTTTATATTGTTGTTATTAGCTTTACGTGTTGCTAGCATGAAGTTGATTAGTAGAAGTTTATAAGGATTGTGGATTGATTGTAGCATTGGAAATCCGGAATGTAATATAAGCCATGTTAAGTTGGATTTCAATTTAGTCGTTATTAGAAATCGTCGCATGTTACCTACTTAGAGATTATGGATTGTTATAATCAAATACGACTTGATATCATGTTATGCTACCAATTTGGAATGAAATGGAAATTTGATAAGAATTGGTAAGGTTGAACTCAGGTGGCGAATTTGGACTTTTAGTTTGTTTTTCATTTGTATTGACTACTTTCTAAATTGTGAGCCAATCAATGTTTAGTTAGTCATTTGTATCGAGTACCTTATAGAAATTGTGAGCCAATTGGGGCTGTTTGGTTATTGTATTCGCCTTGAAAAAGGTGGCAAAGTTAGTAGAAACAAAGGAGGTTCTGTCCGATTTTCCGTAGAATTGGTGACTTAGCACTTAGAATAATTCTACGTATGAAGTGAGAGGTTAATGAACGTATTGTGACCATTATAGGCTGAAGTACTAAGTATAGCGTATCCTACTTGGAGAGTGGAATAGCTATCAAGCTTGAAGTACTTTGGAGCATTTTGCTACTGTCGACAATCGTCGCGAGGTATGAACCTCTTCCTTCCTTTGGCATGATTCTATGTATGGAATATACTTGTGGTATCATTTCATGTTTCCTTCTACTCTTAGAAGTTAAGAGGTAGTTATGTGATTTACTCTATGTAGAACTTTTCCTATCTTTTGAGCGTGACTAGTTGACGTATGTAGTACTGAGCGTCTGAAGACTATGACATTCTTTACTTGTTTTATGAAATGCCAAGTCGGGTGGGTTAGGAGATTAACTCACTTCTTTGAAAATAGTAAGGATGTCTTAAGTTGATTTTAAAATTAAGGGACTTGAAGAGTTTTAAAGTATGTGATACTTGTTCCGTTTTAAACGTATAAGTCCCTTGGATAGGAAATTGTTTATGGCTAAGGTATAAAGTGAATATAACGGCTTTATGGGAAGTTAGTTATATTTGCCTTATGGAAAGATAAATGACTTGACTTTAGTGAAAAGGCAACTTGTTTTACTGGCATCGCTTGCCTAAGGTTTTATAAGAAAAGAAGTCACTTGTTTTTAGTTGGTAATTGTATTTCTAAAAATGTATTGTGACTTGTCTTGAAAGACGGATAGGACTTGATACTATAGTTGTTAGTATCTGGGAAGTTGTAATTGAAAAGAGTCTTTCTAAAGGAGTAGAGGCGCGTGAGTACGTTGGGTTAAATTCTGGATTCTATATGACATTATCGACCCAGAATGGGCGGGCAGTATACCTATACGCGCACTATATGACATTATCGACCCAGGACTGGGCCGGGCAGTATACCTATACGGGCAGACTATATGACATTATCGACCCGTGAATGGGCCGGCAGATACCTTTACGGGCGACTATATGACATTATCGACCCAGAACGGGCCGCAAGATACCTTTATGGGCAGACTATATGACATTATCGACCGTGAACGGGTCGCAAGATACCTTACGCGGACTAGATGACGTTATCGACCGTGATGGGCGTAGTATAGGTGCCCTCCTTACAGGCGGATTATACTTATGAAAAATAAGTAAGTTATATAGTAATGAACTTAATGATTCTTTTTCTAATAATGCACGTAAGAATGTGGTGTAAATTTTATTAAGAATGGAAAAGATAATAAGTGCGATTAAGTTCATAAGTGGTAATGACACGCAGGATCCGTATGTATTGTTTTATACTTGTCCTTGTCATTCTTTTGTACGCTTATGACACATTTCTTGACGTTATTTACATTCCATATTAAATTTCTTCTGGCCCGGCTGCGTTCATGCCCGCAGTTTTAGGTACCAGGTTGGTGATCCTTGCTCTTAGGATCTCGGTTGATTGTTGGGAAAAAGCTCCATTTGCTCGGAGACTTTATCTCTTGTACAGTTTTCCAAGTAGTTGATTCATGTATATTCGGTATGGCGGGGCCCCGTCCATCACTTGTTATTATGTTAAAAACTCTTAGAGTCCTGTAGTTACATTTTGTGGGTCGATTTGTAAAGAAAGGAGGCAATCGCTTGGTTGTATATATGTATGTCCAGGAAGGTAGCCCTATCGGCTAACCTGTTGTTTTACTTCCAATGTTTCATTTATAAGTTTCATGTATGTTCCGCTGATTTTCTCTGATGTTTACCTGTAAGGGTGCCCAGGTAGGGCACCAGTCGCGGTCCCGGGGTCGGGTCGTGACAATTAGCCTGCATTCTTATTGCCCTGGTTATTTCTAATATATGTCTGTGTTTTCTTTCAGCAACACCATTCTGCTGTGGTGTATAAACACAACTTCTTTGGTGAATAATTCCTAAGTTCTGAAAAAGGTTGTTGCAGGTATCATTAACAAACTCTGTTCCATTATCAGTTCTAATTATTTTGACTATTTGATTGAACTGTGTAGATATGTATTTAAGAAAGTGCTTAATTACCACGCATACTTCAGATTTAAGTCTGAGTAGATATATCCAGGTCATTCTAGTGTGATCATCAACAATAGTGAGAAAAAATCTCTTCCCATTATATGTTTCAATCTTATAGGGCCCCCATAAGTCCATGTGAATAATGTCAAAATCTTTATTACTGTAAGTAGTGCTGTTAGGGAAGGGTAATCTACTCTGTTTTGCACATGGGCACACATTACAAGTTTTTGTTGCCTTAGCAATTTCATCATTACTAGCATTGATCAGTTTACTAAGTACCTTACTAGAAGTATGGCCCAGCCTTCTATGCCACATATTAATGTCTTCTTCTGCCACTGTTGTCTTTGGCTTAGCTTGTACATTCAGGACTGTCTTCCTTGAGTACTGTACATTATTGTCATGATTAGCTAACATATACAGCCCATCCTGGAGTCTACCAATCTCCTTCACCTTCCCACTGTAGAGATCCTGAAATAGACAGAAGTCAGGGTAGAAGATAGCTGTACATTTCAGCTCTTTTGTTAGTTGGGAAACAGACAACAACTTATATTTGAATTGAGGTAAAAAGAAAACATTTTCCAGTGTACTCCTGTTAGGGAGAGTACTGTTACCAGTGTGAGTGACTTGGGCAGATTGACCATTGGGTAAGAACACCTTCTTTGGTGTGACTGAATCAATTTTACCAGTAATCTTATCTAACTTATTTAGATCAGATACCATATGATTTGTAGCACCTGTATCTATTATCCAATTTTTGTTAGTATTAAAATCATGTAAGGCTTTGAGTTCTGATATACCTGCCATATCTGCTGATGATTGATTACCTTGAGAGTTCTGAGATGCTCCTGTCTGTATCTGCTCATTGTTTAACAATTTTACTATCTGCTCATACTGTGTCTTGGAGAATTTTGGTGCCCCTTCAACTTGCCAGTTAGTTTTAGGGTCTTCAGAAGAGGATTCTGGACCTCTGTTGTGGGCATTATGAGCAGCATATTCTTTTCTCTTTGACTTGAAACCAGCAGGATATCCAACTAGTCTATAGCAGGATTCCTTTGTATGGTCTCTCATTTTACATTCCTCACAGAATAGGTTATTCCTTTTTGACCTCTGGTTTCCAGTCTTAGAATACATAGCAGTAGTGGTTGGACCAGCTCCAAGAAGCCCTACAGACTTAGCAGAAATCCCTTTCTGATTTTCATCACTTACTATCATAGAGTAAGCTTTATTGACTGTTGGAAGAGGTGACATGAGTAGAATTTGGCTCCTAGCCTGCATGTAGCTTTCATTTAGGCCCATGAGGAATTGATACAGTTTCTGTCTCTGTAGGTAGCTTGTAAATTCCCTAGATGTAGGACATCCACAATTTGGTGGTGGCACAATGGCTTGGTATTCTACCCAGAGATTCTTAAGTTTAGTGTAGTATTCTGCCACACTAGTATTCCCTTGTGAAAGGGTAGCAATTTCCCTATGTAGGTCATAGGTCCTAGATTCATCAACTTTGTCGAATCTTTCTTTTAAGTCTTCCCATATCTCATATGCTGTTTCTGCATATAGTACCCCACACAATAAGCTACTAGACACAACATTCATTAGCCATGCCTGTACGACAGCATTGACTCTATCCCACTGGTCCCACCATTCCATCCCATATTGACTCTTAGTACAGTTCCCATTTACAAACCCTAGTTTATTTCTTCCAAGAAGAGCAATCCTCATCGACTTGCTCCAAACTGTGTAGTTTTCAGAGCCAAGTAACTGAAAGGATATTAAGGAAGCACCACTAACATCTGAGGCTTGTAAGAAGAGAGGGTGGTTGTGGTCAAGTATAGTGGAGTTGGAGGTACTACCAACAGTCTTTCTAGGTATAGGTACAGACAGTCCATCTTCGGATGAACTACTCTCAATAGATGAATCTGTTACCATTGTTGTAATACAACTACTAATCACAACAATTTTATCAAGATGTACAAAAGAATATTCGAAGGAAACAAGCAATATTGTGGAGTAAAAAAAAACCTCCTCAGTAGACAAGAATAGATTTCAAGATACCGTAGATACCTCAGATCGATTTACTCAGATCTTGACGATTTACTCAGATCTTGACGATTTACTCAGATCTGATATTGTGACGCATGCACAGCCGATAGGGATAGCCCGCTCTGATACCATGTTGGAATCCAACACCGCCATTAACGCAACTACCAGTGCGAGAAGGAGATGTCGGTGGTTTCCCTTTTAATGTTCTCAAGATGGAGTTCTTCAGTATTTGCAGAAATAGTACTCAAAAGAATGCAAGAAGGTTAGAGAGACAGAGAGACAGTCAGATCTTAACAATCATCTTCATTGATGAAGGTAAAGTTACAGAGAAGAGAGATTCACAGAAGAGAAGAAGAGGAGACTTCCTCGAGAAGGATGATACCTTTCTCGAATGTTCTGACTTAATGTACATAACAAAGGCAAAATGCCCTAATAAACGAGAGGGGCTGCTATACTATATTGGGTTGGCCTTTATTGGGTTGGCCTTTACATTTGGGCCAGTCCTTTTATTGGACCAGTGCCTGAAATATTAGAGGACATATACATTGTATATATTGAGTTATACATTGGGCTTTTTCTTATTAGTTTTAACAGAAACAAACACAACAATGATAATCAAAGATGGTTAAGCATTAATTGTGTGACGTATGATGTCTAGGTATATACGTTTGAAAAGTTCAAAGGAAAAACCTACTCATCCAGATGCAATTAATCTTTACTTGTGAATCACATATTTTTTCATGTATGTTTTTATATAGTGACATCCTATTCACGTAGGGGATTGTTGGGTTTGAAAGTGGTGTCAATGTGAAATTGAGAGTTCAAAATGGAGTGAAATGGCAAATTCAAAAATGAAGGGATATAAAGGAACTTTGTCCCACATTGTGCTTATATATAAAAGTACTTTTTCTAGCTCGTAAAGATTTGAGGAGAGAGTATCCCCTCGTGTCTTCATCATCACTCGACTTGAATTTGGGTTTGAATTCAGATTTGGACAATTTAGTTGAATGATATATCTTTTCGACCAAATTTATTTCGTTAATATTAATGTTTTATGATCAATTTTGTAACAGTCATTTTAATTTCACCTCAGTTTTATGTTTTTCATTATTTTTCAGACATAATCATTTTCGTAAACAACCATTTTTTCGTGAAAAGCCACCTGAAAGAGTTGCAACTCTTCGATTGAACCCAAACTTCTGACTATAAATGGCACACCCTAAATAAGAAGGGGTGATACCGGCACCTCGTGCCTTACTTGATCGAGTGTACCAAATTGTAACCTTACTCTGAATGCAAACAAGCACACATTAGCCCTTGGGGGACAATATGAAATGTAATTAAAATCAACATAGGCCAGCGAGACCATACTCAGGATACGTAATGAGTATATATATATATATATATAAAGAGGCTGACAAGACCACCTGGCGGGTTGTCAAAGTAAAACTCCAAAGAGATATATACAAGGGCTGACAAGGCCTCAAAACTGACAAACTATACTGCAACATAACATGTCTACAAGCCTCTAAAGATAATAACTATACTTTGATTGTAGGGATGGAAGTGGGTCGGGGTTTGGAATTCCCGTACCCTACCCACCCTCCCAAATGTGCTACCCATACCCTACCCATTACCCACTGGGTATATAATTTTCATACCCTTATTTGCCCATTTCGGGTATTGGGTACCCACGGGTTATACACTTCCTCAAATAAAAGACAAAAATTCTACAAATTTCATAAAATATATTACCAAATAAGTTTCATAATTACCAAATACAATCAAAGTTCCATGAAAACAATTGTCCATACACTAATGTCATCTCAAAAACAAAATGCAACTACATCAAACATGTCTTCAAGGTCTTCAAACTTTTAGTGTGCTTCTCCATAAATCTATGAAAAAACAAAAGAAAATGATAAAAAAAAAAGATTATATAGAAAAATTATATCTCAATATAAGGGAAGAAAAAAACACAACAATAAAGTCATACCTTTGGAACAACAACCACTACTACATTTTTGGCCTAATGCGACGCCTCAAAATCATCACAATAGGGCCTTCTGGCCGTTGCATTAGACCTAATGCATCGACAAGGAGTCGTTGCATCCTCTGGCGTTGCATTAGGTCTAATGCAACGGCCAAAAGGCCTTAATGCGGCAGTAGTGTATAGCCGTCACATTAGATATGCACCTAATGCAACGACCCTATTTAACCGTCGTATTAGGTGCATATCTAATGCGATAGCTTAATGACCTAATGTGACGGCTGTACCAGGCCGTCGCATTAGATATGCACCTGGTTTAAGAAGCCAATTTTCACCTAATGCAACGGCTTATCGATCTAATGCGATAGTTATAGAAAAAAATAATGACAATCCATTTGGCAGCCATGCACCACTCTTCTAAAAATATTTTATCAAACAATTTAGAATTACTGAAAAGCTAACAATGCTTATTAAACATATATACAGGGATCAAGTGTTGATAAATTATATTAACTAATAATCATCCCAGTCATGTATTACATCAATGTTTAATGTAATTATACTTTCTCGTCGCCACATTATCTAATAAAAAGGTTTAAAAGATCTGGTCCCATTTGTTCCTCCTGTAGGCATGAATTTCTCGTATATGTAGGATCCTTCACGTCTCACTCTTCTAACATCTGGATGGAACTCACTTGAACGATTACCAACCTGAAGGAAAAGAAAAAAGTTAGAGAACATCGATCCAAATTGCACATGCAACATACTGTCAAGTTTATCGTCAAAAATTGGCCAGAAGTCTATGAAGCCCAAGGAGAAGCAGGAAATTGAAATAAGTCTTGACACTATCACAATGAAAGTAATGAAAATTTCATCTCTTTAAGTATCCTCATTGATGTTGGACAAAAAATTTAAAATTTAAGTGAATGAACGTATCAAATCCTTCTCCGGAATGATTGCACTGGCAGTGTATAGTGAAATTTAGGTTATAGCTGCAAAGCAGACAAATGCACACGAGCCAGATATCTAAATCTTTCCTTGAAAGTTTTAGAATCAAATTAATTGCATCCAAGACATAGCTAAAGACAACTAACTGAATCAGCACAGATCACTAAGATCATCCTCAATCATCCATCAGGGTTTCTATACAAGAGAATGGTTGGTTAAAATATAAGAATATTTGCAGAAAGGTCACAAGCAGAGCACCTGCAGTCTCAGATGCAAAAGGAAGTTGGCCAATTTCAATTTTAATGGATACAAAAGCAAATTCTAACAGTTAGAAAAACCTGCACTCTAATAGCAGTCATAAGATGTAAGTAATAAACCTGAGGTCTAAGATCAAATCTAACTAAACTTTTCAAACTAAATTTTGCCGTTAACCTAATATGGTACAATTTTGGTTTCTCATCAAAGATATGAGTCTTGCCTTTTGATCTATTGCAGTCTATTGAAGCCATATATTATAGTTATAATGCAAACTATATATTAAGCTAATCGAATAGAGAAATAAAATAAGAACACATAAGAACAGAGAAATAAAATAAGAGCACATACTTATAAAATCCTCACAAAGATGGGAAGGCAGGAAAACTCACCATCAACAGGTTTTTCCACAAAAGGTTTCCAAAAACACCAAGTGTTGAAGAACATAGTCGCACTAAAAAAAACAGAAGTGAGCTATGAAACAAAGAAAGATAACAAAATAACAAAGTTAGAACACGAAAAATTACGAAACAAGAGCAGAATTAAAATGAAAGAACCTGATATTGGGTCGCATAAGACCGTCGAAGGTTCAAATCCTTGTTGGAGGCTTTGTGATTCACGTCTACAGCTTCAAACCTTCCTTGAAGATCTTAAAACGTCGTTCAAAGCTTCTAATTAGGCTCATTTCAAAAGACCTTTTAGGATGAAGAATAAAATGGTGCAATGCCAAAACCCAAAAATCAAATCTTTTTCGGACCCCTTAAATGAAGAAATAGAAGGAGTTTTTTATAGGCAAAAATCTGGGTTTTCAAATTTGAATTAAAGCTGTTAAAAAGGTCTGTTTTTGAATGATTTTTTGGGGAATAAGGGATGAGTTGTTGCGGATTTTAGGGTGTGCAGGGCGTGGGTGAAAGGTATGGGCGATATGGGGTGGTTCGCGGCAGATGGGGGTTCAGATTTTTCAGGTTTTTGGTATCTTGGAGAAGAGGATCGATGGGTATGGGATGAAAATGGGATTGGGCTCGGGTATTGGTTGTTTATTTGGGCTGAGGATTAAAACACTACCGTTGCATTAGCCTGGAAGAACCGTTGCATTACATAGGCTAATGCAACGGTCATTTTCGGCCGTTGCATTAGACAATCTGAACCGTCGCATTAGACAGTCTAATGCAATAGTCATGTTCTACCGTCGCATTAGCCTAGTTTTTTATTTTGTTACACTTGAACCCGTCACATTAGCCATATCTAATGCAACGGTACTACATAGGGTGTTGCATTAGCCTTCTATGAGGCGTCACATTAGGTCGGAAATGTAGTAGTGAAACTACACTGACCATTGAAATTTTTTCGAAGGATCTACAACATTGATAAAAAATTAATTGAATTAACCAAATAGAAAAAAATTACACCTTCATTTATTAATAAGTAATATATGTAAGATTACATACCTTCATCATCCACATCTTCATCAACACAAATGGTTGGACATTCAACTAAGTTTGATGTAGTTCTAGGAACTTCATCTACAAATAAAATAACAATTAAAAAAATAGGAATCATGGGTAGGATACGGGTAAGGTACATCCATATCCTTACCCGTCGCTAACCCACCCTCAGATAGTCGGGTTAATACCCTACCCGACCCATGGGTCGGTCAAAACAGATAATTACCCGCATTGATCGTTGGGTGGGTCGGGTCAATTTTGCAATCCCTATTTGGTTGGGGCAGGGCCTCAGCCTACCTATATGATCTATACAAAACAAAAACACTCTGGACTCTAAACCTGGTAACTCTGAAAGATCTAGATCTTACCAATCAGCTGAACTCAATAATGTCTACTAAGAGGGTCTATCTGGATGTATCTCAGAATCTGCACACATAAAATGCAGTGCCCCCGATAAAAGGTAAGTCAGTACAAATATAATGTACCGAACATGTAAGATAACTAAATAATTATAACTAAAATAATCAATAACTGAAAACTCAAGGATACTCTAAATACACCTACTTGCTCTAACTCAATATAATAGCATAGCTAGTCAGCCACTTATAGGTCTCGGTGTATATCTCACCAACGGTAAGGTCAGTTATCTCACTAGCTCATAGGCTAGGTAACTCACCGACCGATAGGCCAAGATGAACTAGATAGGGATTATTAATATACAATAGATGGGGTAGTGGATATCATCTACCATGGACTATGTCCGTAAGATCTATGCATACGTATCAAATGATCTACTAAGCTCAAAGACAGAAATGTACTCACAGTCAACTACATAAATGGAATACTTCTTTAAACGTTCTCTTGTTTTAGAAGCCGACATAAAGTTCAGAAATCATGCTTTGATAGGAGGGTTAGTCATTACATACCTTTGTCACTTAGTTAATAGTAGCTCACTGTTAGGCATATTTTGTATACATTTTTTGAGTCATTTTTAGTTGGTATTTTTCCCATTTTCGTTGAAATAAGTGTCGTGTTAGGGTCGTTTTTCTTTCTTTTGAGTCACAACGGTTCTAAATGGCAAAATGACAAAAAGAAGCTAAAGGTGGGCAGAAAAGGAGGCTCCCGAGGCAAAAAGAACGAAAGTTGACAGATCCGGACGAAGAGCAGCAGGGCCGCGACTCCATTATTCCGCAGTACGCGAGTTACGGCACGCAGCTGTAACGCAGGAACGCGCGCGTTTTTCAGAATCCGAAGTGAAATTGGCCAGGGGCAAAGGGGTCCGAAGCACACGTTTTGACAGCATATATAGACCCTTGGGATAGATTTTAGGGATATCCCTCTCAGTCTAACATAATTTTGGAGACGACAAGATTGGAGACCTAGTTCAATGTATTTTCTTTTCTCTTTTCTTTGTTCTTATTTCAGTTCATATTGGATATTGAATTAGTTCTTAACATGTCTATGGCTAGGAGCTAATCTTTTAATTTTCCATTGAATCACTTGAAACTCGTTTTCATGAATTAATGCATTAGTTTGGTTTCTTCTAAAAAAAACAATAACCTTAAATACTACACAAGTATCAGGGTACTTTCATCCGCGATTTTAACCTATGTCTAAATAACTACAGCACATACAAATCTCCCTCTCGGATCTCGATTCGAAATCATATAAATTATGACAATTAGTGATCAGTTAATTATCAAACATTCAAACCAATATTGAATAAATCTTAACAAGATGAGGAAGAAACCAAACTAATGCATTAATTCATGAAAACGAGTTTCAAGTGATTCAATGGAAAGCCCTAATTAAAATATTAGCTCCTAGACATAGACATGCTAAGAACTAATTCAATATCCAACATGAACTGAAATAAGAAAAGAGAAAAGAAAATAAATTGAACTAGGTCTCCAATCTTGTCGCCTCCAAAATTATCTTAGACTGAGATGGATCTCCTTAAAATCTGTCCCAAGGGTCTATATATGCTGTCAAAAACGTGCTTCGCACTTTTCCCTAGCCAATTTCACTTCGACTCGAAAACGCGCGGCCACACGCTATTCATTCAGCCGCTGGCCCAGAACTCCCGCGGACTCTCTGGAATAATGGAGCCGCGACCCTGCTGCTCTTCATCCGGATCTACCAACTTTTGTCCTTTTTACATCGGGAGCCTCCTTTTCTGCCCACTTTTAGCTTCTTTTCGTCATTTTGCCATTTAGAACCGCTGTGACTCAAAAGAAAGAAAAACGACCCTAACACAACACTTATTTCAACAAAAATGGGAAAAATACCAACTAAAAATGACTAAAAAAGTGTATATAAAATATGCCTAACACTCACGGGTCCCCAAACGCTCTATGAATGATAATCTACATAATATAGATGGTTTGGATCAATATTAGATCAATAAACTATAAATAAACTATAAAATGATTCATTACGAGGATATCTCAAACACCTAACATGAATAGAACTTTATGTTCTTCTTAAATAGTAGATAGACATCAAGACAACATTACTAGCTCTACTCAGCCTCATTTCTTATTCACAAAACTACCAACAAAGTCCAGACCTAGCATGAACTATAGTAGGGTTTTGGGATTGTGATTTATCATTGTTGTAATCATATGAGTTATGAAGAATGGTATTAATTCTAGCTAATTGGGATCGTAGAATCGCATAGAAGTAATGGAATGGAAATTTGGTGAAGAAAACCCCATTAATGGAAGTTGTGGATCCTTATGCCCACCACATGTTTGATAAAATACTTAGATGATCAAAGCATGAGTTTTATTGCTAATATGGAATCCCTTTTACGTGTATTGTTATAGATTAAAGTTGAAAGGGTTAAAAGGACATTGGTACACTCAAGAGCGGGGAATTAAGGTATGTGAGGCCAACTTTCTACGTTTCAGAATGTTGATCATTCTCCCTACACCACATTATTTATTGGCTATTATGAATTGCCTCAGAACATAGTTATGCCTTAGTTTCATAAATAGTTGCAGAACTTCTATTGTCTAGATGTTATAATTTTGTAATTCATTCATGATCTTCATTTCGAACATTGTGAACTCAGAACATAATCAATATAGACTCGTGTTTGATACCCATGAGTCTCAGTCTAGAAACTCAGTAGGTTTAGAAATAGTTAAGGATTCGGGTATTATAATCAGTTCATGAATACATGTCTCAATTTAGTTATGTTCTTTATTCCAGTAATCTCAATTTCTTAATAACAATTAATGAATATTGAATATATGTGATTGCCCAAGGGAACAGTCTCATGTATACGTATACCTATCCAAAGCTATAGTTTGTGCATTTATTATTGGGCCAAGGCCCCACATATAAATATAGTTAAACAGGTGTTTCAAATGCAGAACATGAAGTACTCATAACTTCACTTCTCTTGTTCATTCCAATTATCAGTTTCAATTTACAATTTCAGTTTTAGTTTTAGTAATTATTATTTGTTTGTTTAATTTGGGCTTCCCTTTCCTGAGCACCCCGATTACAATTCTTTCTTTTAGTTGCTTCACATACCAGTATAATTTAAATGTATGATGTCCTTTTTTCCCAAGGCCTGCATCTCGCGATGCAGGTAACGATTTACAGGATGATGCATCTGCTCGTTAGGATCTCTAATATAAGCTGATTGGTGAGCCCCAGTTTTTTTGGGACCTTATTGTTTTTTACAGTCCTTATAGATTATTTAAAAATAGTCAAGTATGCCAGGGGTATTGTCTCATCAACAATTAGTTTTCAGTACTTCATTAGAGGCTTCATAGACTATAATGATAGGTAGCCAGAGTCACATGCTTTTATGTAAGCCTTGTTGGCTATAGTTACATCTCAGACTATTTCTTTACTTCCAGCACTTCATGGTTTATATCATTCAGGCTTTTTAGTAGCCTGCCTCAGAGCCGTTCAGGAGCCACAGATCGTCAACCCTCAATGCAGGCCTTGCCATTTCGGAGCATCTTGCATTACTCGTAGTCTAACATATAAATGCTATGTTAATAAGTAATCTAATACAAACCAAAGGACTTAGTCCTTTAAAACAATACAAGGATTCATCCGAAAATTCGCCCCAGGTCCACAGTAGCAAAATTTGAACTTTATTATCCAAAAAGTATGATAACAAACTAAATAATCAAATCTTTAAGTGAATTTGAAAAATAACTCGATTGGACCCTCAATTGAAAATTAATTAAAAAGCCCCAATTCTAAACCCTAGGTATTCCCCTAATTTAAAAAGGGCTTCCAATAACAAATTAACTATTTAATCAATAACCAATCCCCAATTCATGATTCTTAGCCTCTTATTCTAGCATGAAAACTTATGGCATCTTCTTCCCCATATATAAATTACTCTAGGATTAGATGACTCAAATGATGAATACTAATGACAAGGGATAAAAACCTTATCTCTAATGAATAACAATGATAAAAGACCCTAGAATATCCCCTCCATCGAGCTCTAATCCTAAGACAATATTTTTGGGGAAATGAAGTCATTTTAGGGCGTTTAATATTATAATTCTAAGCAGCGATTATACTTCGGAATAATCGTTGTTGCTAAGGCAAAATTACTTCGACGTAAACTATGGTCGTCGAGGCATAGTCACTTAATATCCCAGATGGGTGATAGGGCGAGAACACTCTGCATATGTGTCATCGCCTCTGCGAGAAAATATCCACAGAAGCGGAAACCTCATAATCGTACAAGGACCGCATCTGTGAGCTAACGTCCGCAAAGACGAACATCCAGAAGCGGCCAGAAGGTCGCTGGTGCGCACACCAGAAACAAGCAACTATAGAACTTAGCCAATTCTCTAAGAAACATCTGAAATGCTCCTAGGAGCCCCTGAATATAAACCAAACATGCTACACGTAGGTAAACGGTGCTACAAACTCGCTCGCGTACTTGAATTTCTAGATCGACCGAGCTAAGACATATTTTTCTACGAAATCACCCAAAACATCCAAAATTCACAATTTTACAAATAAAGCCATAAAGTACATTTGAATACCTCGAGAAGTGAACCAATGACTCAACTAAGTCATAAAAAGACGCTCCGGGACTATCAGAAGCGATGGAACCCGGAAAAAACACAAATACCTAAAAGTCAACTTAGGTCAAACTTATCATTTCTAAACTCTTAATTTTGGGTTTTTTCTTCCAAGAATAACATAAAGATACCTCAGGATCCATGTTACCTATCCCCGCGTATCACAAACCCCACAAAGAGTCTACGAAAAGGGTAATTTACATAAGATACGTATTAAACGAACGTTCGTTCTCGAACAGAGAGAAACGAAAAGGGGAAATGTACTAGAGTAATAAACAAATGAGGATATTAACTCCGCATATCAGCCTCCATCTCCCAAGTAGCCTCCTCAATAGGAAGATTCTTCTATTTCACCTTCACAAAATAAATCTCCTTAGACGTCAGCTTTCTCACATTGCTTATCCAAAATGGCCACAGGCTCTTCTTCGAACTCTAAGTTTCGATCAAGCAATACAGAGTCCCATTAAATAATGTAGGACCCATCGGCATGGTACTTCTTCAGCATAGAAACATGGAAAATTAGATGGACACTTAAAAGACATGAGGGAAAATCCAACTCATATGCCACCCCTCTAACCCTCTAAAGAATCTCAAAAGGCCCGATATACCTCGGACTTAACTTCTCTCTCTTGCCGAATCTCATCACACCCTTCATGGGCGAGACCTTCAACAGAACCTTGTCACCAACCATGAACTCTATATATCAGACCTTCCAGTTCGCATACCCATTCTGCCTACTCTGAGCTGTCAGGAGCTTATCCTTAATCACCTTTACCTTATCTAATGAGTCCCTCAATATGTCGATAGCCCAAGGACTCACCTAGAACGCATCAAACCACCTAATTAGAGAGTGACATCTCCTACCATACAAATCCTCGAATGACGCCATATCTATGCTAGAGTGATAACTGTTGTTGTACGCAAACTCTGCCAAAGGTAAGAACTAGTCCCAATGACCACCAAAATAAATCAACCGGGCTCATAACATATCCTCCAATACTTAAATAGTCCACTCAGACTGACCGTCCGTTTGAGGGTGGAATATTGTACTAAGATCTAAGCGAGTACCCAACACTTTGTGCAAAGTCCACCAAAAATAAGAAGTAAGCTGAGTACCTCAATCTGAAAGGATAGAAATAGGTACCTCATGTAGATGAACAATCTCATGAATAAAAATCTTAGCCAACTTCTCAGAATTGTAAGTCGTCTGGACCGGAATGAAAGGTGCGGACTTGGTCAACCTATTAATAATAATCAAAATAGCATCAAACTTGCGCAAAGTCTTTGGCAACCCAATAACAAAATTCATAGAAATACGCACCCACTTATACTCAGGAATGGGTATCTTTAAAGACAAACCACAGGGTCACTGGTGCTCATACTTGACCTGCTGACAATTCAAACACCGATATAGAAACTCAACAATGTCTCTCTTCATCCCACCAATAGTGCTACTTCAAGTCATGATGCATCTTTATAACACCTGGATGAATAGAATATCTAGAGATGTGAGCCTCCTCCATAATAAATCTCATCAATTCTCCAACACAAAGAACACACACTCTCCATTTGATCCTCAAGATCCCCTCACCATCAATCACAACCTACTTGGTTTCGCCACGAATTACCTTATCCCTGATTTGCATAACTTTACATACTGATGGGTCTTGATCTGCTCCAAAAGAGATTACCTCACTTTAATACAAGCCAAAATTCTACCCGAAATCAAAATGTCAAGCCTTACACAACTGTTTGCTAAATACTGAACCTCCAATGCCAAGGGACGCTCATAAACTTTCAAACATGCCAAACTCCCCATACTCACCGCCTTTAACTCAAAGCATCTGACACCACATTGGTCTTTCCTGAATGGTGCAAAATAGTCATATCATAGTCCTTAAGCAACTCCATCTACCGAATCTATCTAGAAATCTCTCTGATTGAACACATACTGAAGGCTACAGTGATCGATATACACCTCACAGTAGACTCCATAAAGGTAATGCCTCTAAATATTCAAAGTAAATACAACAGTTGCAAACTCCAAGTCATGAATAGGGTAATTGCTCTTGTGCATCTTCAACTGCCTTGATGTATAAGCTATCACCTTACTCTTTTGCATCAACACACACCCCAATCCAATTCTCAAAGCATCACAATACACGGTAAAGTCCTTCCCCTCTACTAGAAAGGCCAAAATAGAGACTATGGTCAAAAGTGACTTGAGCTTTTGAAAGCTCTGCTCACACTTATCAGATACTAAAAAGGCAATACAATAAAATCCCTTGACAAACTGATGATAATAGCTCACGAGATCCACAAAACTCTGAATCTCTATCACCGAAGTAGGTCTAAGGCAGTCCCTCACTGCCTTTATATTCTTCATACCAACCATAATCCCATCCTTGGACACCACGTATCCCAAAAATGCTACTAAACTGAGCCAAAACTCACACTTCGAGAACTTAGCATATAACTTTTTCTTTTTTTAGTAAACCAAGAACCACTCTCAAATGTTTTTTGTGGTCCTCCGAACTCTTCGAACAGACAGGAATATTAACAATAAACATTATCATAAAAGAATCCAAGTAAGCATTGAATATCTCATTCATAAAGTCCATGTATGTTGTGGGGGCATTGGTAAGCCCAATGAACATCACCAAGAACTCGTAATGACCATACCAAGTCCTGAAGGCCACCTTGGGAACATTCTCGACCCTGATCTTCAACTGATGATACCTGGACCTCAAATCAATCTTCGAAAATACAAAACCACCCTGAAGTTGGTCGAACAGATCATCAATACGAGGGATTGGATACTTGTTCCTGATGGTGAACTTATTCAACTGTCTATAGTCTATACACATACGCATGATGCCATTATTTTTCTATACGAACAACACAGGAGCACCCAAGAAGACATATTAGGTCGAATAAAACCCTTACTCAATAAATCCTAAAGCTACTCATTTAAATCCCTCAACTCTATCAGGGCATACGATATGGATGAATAGAAATAGATCGAGTACCTGGATCTAGATCAATGCAGAAATAAATATCTCTGTCCGGCTGTATACCCAGCAAATTCGTCGGAAAGACCTCATCAAATTCACTCACCACTGGAACTAACTCAAGAGAATGAGTCTCTACATTCATATCCCAAATATGAGCTAGATATTCCAGACAAACCTTATCTACTAACTTCCTAGCTTGGATGAAATAAATAATCTTCTTAGGAGCATGGCTATGAGCGTATTTCCACTCCAACCTTAGAATATTCGGTATCGCTGAAGTGAATGTCTTGGCGTAATATTCCTGAATCACGTGGTATGGTGATAACCAGTCCATCCCCAAATAATATCAAAATCAACCATATCTAAAATGATCAAGTCTACTCAGATATCATAACCCATAAAAGTAACCACACAAAGTCGCTAGACTCGATCTACAATCACAAAATCACCAACTAGTGTAGACACACAAATAGGGACCTCAAGCATATCACACCACATATCCAAATTAGCAAAAAAGTATGCAAACACATAGCAGAACATAGAACCTATACTAAAGTAGATCGATAACATACTAAGATGATATTTATGATAACCACAACTGATGCCTCATCCTCTAGACTACCAGGGAATGCATAAAAATAAGTGAGTCCTCCCTCAAACTAAGCATCCTGATAGCCGCCATGACCTGAATGAGCCTCAAATATACCCGTCTGATATCCACATTAACTAGTTTGATGGCCATCATAGCCTGACTAGAAACCCATTCTACTAGACTAACGACCACTCTATGATGGAGTCCTGAGTTTATGGGATCCACCTGATACAAGCTTGGGACACTCTCTTCTAAAATTCCTAACCTCACCACAATTGTAACAAGTTCTAGCCACTGAGGGATGTTGAGTGGTAATAGAAGATTCGGAGTGGCCACCACGATCAGAGTACTGAGATTGAGTACCTCTAGAAGGCTAACCCACACTATAACCACTCTTCCCCACAGAGGTACCATCTGTAATTTGAAGGGCTTCCCGTATCAATCGACTAGAATGCGAATGTAGAAGCTATGCTACTGCACATACCTATAAGAAGTAGACCTACTATAATGCCCATATCTATGAACTCTCTTGTCGGACTCCTGTTTAGGTAGCTTGCCCCTTACAGACTCAAACATCCTAGCATGCTCTACCACTGACTCAAAAGAAGCCTCAAAGGCCACCAAATTGCAAAGTAGCCAACTGAAGGGGAATACACAACTCTCTAACAAAACATCAAACTAGATCGGCCTCTATAGGTAGCAACGACGATGCATAGTGCGATAAGGCAGAAAAATGACTCTCGTAATCAACAACTGATGAACCCCTTTGCTCCAACTTAAAGAACTTATCATGCTTTCTCACACACAAGCTAAGGGGTGCATACTTCTAAAAAATTATCCGATAAAACCTGGTCCAAGATAGTGGAGGCAATCTCTGTTACACCCCGTATTTCTAAGAGAATGAGATGAGAATGTACGTAAGGAAATAAGATTTGAATTTGGAAAAACAAAGTTGGCAGAATGTTTTTGGACAGATTTTTAGTCAACTTTGGAGTGGTATATCTCCTAGTATATTAGGAGTTTTTAGGTGTTTCAAAATCCTAATATAAATTTCGTTGAGTCTAGTTTCCAACGCAACAAACCTCTCGTCGATAGGACATCAGAGTAGAAAGTTATGGACGTTACAAGTTCAGCTGACAGAAGAGAAGGAAAATGTTTCAGTCAGGCGCCACGGCACCGTATCTCAGGGCCGTGGCTCCGTAAGTCCTGAAATCCTCTGAAGTTTCAGTGCCACGGCGCCGGCTGCAGGGCCGTGGCGCCGACGCGGGATTTTTGCGAAAATTGTGTAAAAATAGAAGATATTTGTTGTAGAGGACCTATGGGAGGGCGACAAGTGTCCCTCCCAACTTATAGAGCAAGAAAAGCCTATATCTTGGCCAAGTCTTGCAAGACTTGGCCATTCTACACAAAAATTCATCCAAATACTTGCTCTCTTCTCTCTAAAAAAAATTATAAATCCTAAGCTTTGATGAAATTATTGGAAAGGCGACAAGAAGGCAATATGTTGGCAAGCTTGTAGAGGGTTCGTGTGGGTGATTTTAACGTGAAGAAGAATTGCGAAAAGAGGGCTAAAGTGGGCGAGATTGTGGACTATTTTGGGCGAAATTCCAAGGTAAATTATCTCTCCTTCTTCAAGTAAATTATGATAAATGTAGTAGTGATTAGAGAACGTTACGTGATGAAGAAAATAGAAAGAAGAATCGTATGTCTCCATGTTGTAAATGAAAGTTTAAAACGGGCAGTTTTTGAGCCTCTGGTTTCATTGGATTTATATGATCGTCGTCTTCACATTTTATGTGTAGTTTATTGAAGGGATTTTAGTCGTTTAATTATCGATATGAACTATGTCTAAACTTTGGAGAGAAAAAACGACTTGAATTATAAGGAATTGAAAGGAGTATGTTATTGAATTGTTATGGCCGGAATTGACATTAAATTGCTGGGTATATTTGACAGTTTTAAGGATTTTTGTGGACTGTTTGATATGTGAATTGTGGGGCAGAATTTTGCACGTCTAGTTGGCGTATAATCCCCTTATGATTAACTGATGATTGCGCCTTAAATGTGGCTATTTGGTTATTGAATGCGGGCATTGGAAAAGGTGGAAACGTACGTAGAAACAAAGGAAGTTTTTCCCAATTTTCTCATGGAATAAGGAATGTTATATAAGTCCTAAAACCTATCCTTAAAGGCATGTAGTTAATAGACATGCTATTGTCGTTATAGGTTGACGAGCTACGCGAGCGTATTTCCACTTAGCGGGTTGGTAGAAGAACGCTAAGGTATGTGAACTTCTTCCTTATATCAACATGATTATCCTTGAGGTATACTTGCCTTGTTATTTGGGGTATACGTGACTTGTTTTTTGAAGTACTTTCCTTGTCATTAGGAAGTATTCATGTTATTGATTTTATGCTAAAGGCTGGTCTAAAATATTCCTAAGTTCTTACCAAGTCTTATGGGGGATGTTGGTAAGAGTCGTTAGAAAGTATTGGAGTCGAGTTGATTTTGCTAATTTACTACACTAATGAGAATAGGTATCGAACAAGCCATTGCAGCGTTAATAAAAATGTATCAACAATCAATTATATTGAAATGAGTAGAATTCTCCATCTGCATAGAAACTAAGATAAATGAAAATTTTATTACATTTTCTAGATCATGGCTGCTTTAACAAGATCATTATAAACGAGTATAACATATTCACAGCTCATAAAAGTATTAATTTTGAAAGTACACGAGACTTGGATTTCGAAAGTATAAAGGACTTGAGTTTTGAAAAAGGTGTAGTAACTTGATTTGAAAAGTATATGTCACTTGATTCAAAGAGAATAAGTAACTTCATTTGAAAAGTATATGTTACTTAATTTAAAGAGTAGAAGTAACTTGATTTAAAGGCATAACTTACTTGATTTTGAAAAAGGGAAGTTTATTGATTTAAAAGAGAAGGTGTGGTATGATTCTTTTATGCGTATGTATGTACGTAGTATGTTGGGTCCAACTCCCTAATCTTGCATGATATGATTCTTTTATAAGTATGCATGTACGTAGTACTTTGGGTTTAGTTTCCCTAAGGTTCCAAGTTATGAAAATGCCTTAGTGTGATTAAAAAGGGAAGATGTGATAAAGTGCCTTACGTTCTCTAAAATGAAAGGTTGTTATAATAGCTTTATGGGAAGTTGTTATAACGACTTAAGAAGAGGTAAAAAGATGGTTTAAAATGTCATGGATGCAATACACCGTGTCCCGCAAACGGGCCGGGTTACGTTGTGTAAAGAGCATTACACCGCGTCCCGCAAAAGGGCTGGGTTATGTTATGTATTACATCGAGCTCACAGATGGGCCGGGTTACGTTAACTTACACCGAGCCCCACAGGTGGGCCGGGTTATGTCACATATTTCATCATTACACCGAGCCTAAAGATGGGCCAGGTTACGTCACATATTATATCAGTACACCGTACTCCACAAATAGGCCGGGTTACGTTATGTAAAAGATTACATCGAGCCCCAAAATGGGCCGGTTTATGTCATGTAGAGAAGTTTGCATCAAGTCCAGAATGGGTCAGGATATGTTGTACCTCGCATGACAGTATCGTTGGGTTATTTTAGAAAGGAAGGCATGGTATTGTCTTGGAAATTCTAAAAAGAAAGGCATTGTATTGCCTTGGTTTTTCTAAGGAGGAGAGTACCTCCTATTTGATCTAATGAGAGTTAAAGATTACTTAACTTGCATAAGTTTTTCATGATAGTCATTGGTACTAGTGTTATGAGTATAATTTCGGGGTAAACCCCCAAGACATTATACATATTCCGTGGATTTATTCCCCACGATGCGAGGAAACTACCTTATGCAAGTCCGTAGGGCTCATGCGGGTGAAATAGTCTCATGCGGGTGAAATAGTCCTATGCGAGAAAATTACCTCATGCGGGTGAAATAGTCCCATGCGGGTGAAATAGTCCTATGCGAGGAAATTACCTCATGCGGGTCCACATGACCTATGCGGATGAAATAGTCCCAAGAGTAGGATTGCATAATGATACGACGGGCGGGTGGCCCTAGATTGATCATAAGCTTCATAGTTTAAAGCGGTAAAGTTTACTCTACTGTTTAAAAAGGCACAATGTACTGATATTTGAGTATTGTACTTTTTACATGCCGATGGTGATATTGGAATTCCATGGGCATGCTTATCTGATGATGGTGGTATATTATACTTGTTACATACTGACAGTGATGTTGTATTCCACGGGCATGCTTATCTGATGAGGGTGGTATATTATACTTGTTACATGCTGAAAGTGATGTTGTATTCCACGGGCATGCTTATCTGATGATGGTGGTATATTATACTTGTTGCATGCTGACAGTGATGTTGTATTCCACGAGCATGCTTCTGTGATATTATATCCCGAGGGCAGGTGTCTCTGATTTTGACATGACTTTTATATGTGAAAGTGGTACGGTGTTAAGGTTTCAAGTTATGAAAATGCCTTAGTGTGATTAAAAAGGGAAGATGTGATAAAGTGCCTTAAGTTCTCTAAAATGAAAGGTTGTTATAATAGCTTTATAGGAAGTTGTTATAACGACTTACGAAGAGATAAAAAGATGGTTTAAAATGTCATGGATGCAATACACCGTGTCCCGCAAACGGGTCGGGTTACGTTGTGTAAAGAGCATTACACCGCGTCTCGCAAAAGGGCTGGGTTATGTTATGTATTACACCGAGCTCACAGATGGATCGGGTTACGTTATCTTACACCGAGCCCCACAGGTGGGTCGGGTTATGTCACATATTTCATCATTAAACCGAGCCCACAGATGGGTCGGGTTACGTCACATATTGTATCAGTACACCGTGCTCCACAAATGGGTCGGGTTACGTTATGCAAAAGATTACATCGAGCCCCAAAATGGGCCGGTTTATGTCATGTAGAGAAGTTTGCATCGAGTCCCAGAATGGGCCGGGATGTGTTGTACCTCGCATGACAGTATCGTTGGGTTATTCTAGAAAGTAAGGCATGGTATTGTCTTGGAAATTCTAAAAAGAAAGGCATGGTATTGCCTTGGTTTTTCTAAGGAGGAGAGTACCTCCTATTTGATCTAATGAGAGTTAAAGATTACTTAACTTGCATAAGTTGTTCATGATAGCCATTGGTGCTAGTGTTATGAGTATAATTGCGGGGTAAACCCCCAAGACATTATACATATTCTGTGGATTTGCTCCCCACGATGCGAGGAAACTACCTCATGCAAGTCCGTAGGGCTCATGCGGGTGAAATAGTCTCATGCGGGTGAAATAGTCCTATGCAAGAAAATTACCTCATGCGGGTGAAATAGTCCCATGAGGGTGAAATAGTCCTATGCGAGGAAATTACCTCATGCAGGTCCACATGACCTATGCGGGTGAAATAATCCAAGGAGTAGGATTGCATAATGATACGACGGGCGGGTGGCCCTAGATTGATCATAAGCTTTCTAGTTTAAAGCGGTAAAGTTTACTCTACTTTTTAAAAAAGGCACATTGTACTGATATTTGAGTATTGTACTTTTTACATACCGACGGTGATGTTGGAATTCCACGGGCATGCTTATCTGATGATGGTGGTATATTATACTTGTTACATGCTGACAGTGATGTTGTATTCCACGGGCATGCTTATCTTATGAGGGTGGTATATTATATTTGTTACATGCTGACAGTGATGTTGTATTCCACGGGCATGCTTATCTGATGATGGTGGTATATTATACTTGTTACATGCTGACAGTGATGTTGTATTCCACGAGCATGCTTCTGTGATATTATATCCTGAGGGCAGGTGTCCATGATTTTGACATCGCTTTTATATGTGAAAGTGGTACGGTGTTAAGGTTTCAAGTTATGAAAATGCCTTAGTGTGATTAAAAAGGGAAGATGTGATAAAGTTCCTTAAGTTCTCTAAAATGAAAGGTTGTTATAATAGCTTTATGGAAAGTTGTTATAACGACTTAAGAAGAGGTAAAAAGATGGTTTAAAATGTCATGGATGCAATACATTGTGTCCCGCAAATGGGTCGGGTTACGTTTTGTAAAGAGCATTACACCGCGTCTCGCAAAAGGGCTGGGTTATGTTATGTATTACACCGAGCTCACAGATGGACCGGGTTACGTTATCTTACACCGAGCCCCACAGGTGGGCCGGGTTATGTCACATATTTCATCATTACACCGAGCCCACATATGGGTCGGGTTACGTCACATATTGTATCAGTACACAGTGCTCCACAAATGGGCCGGGTTACGTTATGCAAAAGATTACATCGAGCCCCAAAATGGGCCGGTTTATGTCATGTAGAGAAGTTTACATCGAGTCCCAAAATGGGCCGGGATGTGTTGTACCTCGCATGACAGTATCGTTGGGTTATTCTAGAAAGTAAGGCATGGTATTGTCTTGGAAATTCTAAAAAGAAAGGCATGGTATTGCCTTGGTTTTTCTAAGGAGGAGAGTACCTCCTATTTGTTCTAATGAGAGTTAAAGATTACTTAACTTGCATAAGTTGTTCATGATAGTCATTGGTGCTAGTGTTATGAGTATAATTGTGGGGTAAACCCCTAAGACATTATACATATTCCGTGGATTTGCTCCCCACGATGTGAGGAAACTACCTCATGCAAGTCCGTAGGGCTCATGCGGGTGAAATAGTCTCATGCGGGTGAAATAGTCCTATGCAAGGAAATTACCTCATGCGAGTGAAATAGTCCCATGCGGGTGAAATAGTCCTATGCGAGGAAATTACCTCATACGGGTCCACATGACCTATGCGGGTGAAATAATCCAAGGAGTAGGATTGCATAATGATACGACGGGCGGGTGGCCCTAGATTGATCATAAGCTTCCTAGTTTAAAGCGGTAAAGTTTACTCTACTTTTTAAAAAGGCACAGTGTACTGATATTTGAGTATTGTACTTTTTACATGCCGACGGTGATGTTGGAATTCCACGGGCATGCTTATCTGATGATGGTGGTATATTATACTTGTTACATGCTAACAGTGATGTTGTATTCCACGGGCATGCTTATCTTATGAGGGTGGTATATTATATTTGTTACATGCTGACAGTGATGTTGTATTCCACGGGCATGCTTATCTGATGATGGTGGTTTATTATACTTGTTACATGCTGACAGTGATGTTGTATTCCACGAGCATGCTTCTGTGATATTATATCCTGAGGGCAGGTGTCCCTGATTTTGACATGTCTTTCATATGTGAAAGTTGTACGGTGTTATAGTAGTACAGTGATACAAGGTACAATTGGCTCTGATTGTTGTATGACACGGTTGGATCGGGTATTTGATTTTCATACTTGTCCTTGTCATTCTTTTGTACAGTTATGATCTTGTTTATTGTACTGTATTTCCGTTCCCTACTTGGTACCTGTTGTTCTGACCTCCTTCGGGGGGCTGCGTTCATGTCCGCATGTCTAGGTACTCAGTTATGGATCCGCGAGCTTAGGATCCTTGTTCAGCATTTTGAGATGACTCCAATGTTTCGAAGCTTGTCATTATGGCTGGGTATATTCAGGGGTACGACGGGGCCTTGTCCCGTCATAATTTATTATCCAAATTCTTAGAGGTCTGTATTCATATGTGGGCTGGACTGACTAGAGTTGTATTTACATTGTTGAACAGTGTAGACCCTTTCGGGTGATTTTTATTATGACAGCCTTATCGGCTTTGCCTGTGTTTAAAAAAAAATTAGTGTTATTTATCTTCCGCGGTTTATTATGTTGTATGAATAGAAGGGTGCCCAGGTAGGGCACCAGTCGCGAGCCCAGGGTTTGGGGCGTGACAATCTCGCTGGTTGACAATCAACATAAGCCCTCAATTATTACTTCACATCACCCATAAGCTGAAGAGTAACAAAACAAACTCCATGTGACTCAACCATACCCAATGTATGTAGCTTCTCACGGTTGCTCACAATATACCCATAAACATCCTCCTCAAGTTGGCCATAAAATATGGGTGGCTTTATGTTGGAGAAATGCTCCCATATATTCTTCTCATTGCGGGTCATAACAACTGCTATAACCGGATAGGGACCAAACTATGGTGCCGGAATCTCATATATACGGGGTGTCGAAATAGCATCTACCTAAACCCCTAGAGTACGGAACTCAAGAGTTTGGCCCTCTCTCACTCAGGTATATGACCCACCTGGAGTAGTAGGAATGACGTCCACTGGGTAAAAACCATCAAGCACACTCAGTAACCTGACCAGGGTGTCCTGAAGAACTAGAGTAGCTATAAATCTGGGATGATCCTGGGATGGCCCCATCTCCTTATCATATTGTTCATCTTGAGGCTCAAAATTTGGCTCAGGGGACACTGATCTATCATGAGCTTGACCAGCTCCATATGCTCCACTCATTGTCGGTACAACTTCTCGGGCTCTACCTCGACCCCGAACATGACCTCTATCGCGCATCGTAAGTGAAGATACTAGTTCCTTCTCTCACCGCGCGAGTACGAGTCCTCACCATCTGTGAGAGAATAGGAAACAAATGTCAGATACCCATTTGATCAATCTTAGCACGAAAAGAATGAAGAAATTGAAGTTTCCTAAATGTCCTATAGTCTCTCAAAGATAAGTATGGACGTCTCCGCACCAATCCGCAAGACTATACTAGACATTGCTCTTGTATTTAAGACCATTTAACCTAAATCTCTAATATCAACTTTGTCACGATACCTTTAGGCATCGTGGTTGCACCTACACTCTTTTCACTAGTAGGTGAACCACTTCCCAATTAATCAACAAAATATAATAAAAAAACAAAAATAATAGAATAATTAATAAGATTATCTAATCATAGTATAAATACTGAAACAAGTTTGATACTAAGTTATTCCAACTCCTAAAATTATGTCTGTAATACAATAGCACAAAATCTGATAACAAGAGTCTGATAATGTCTCCCGAAACAACTAAAAGACATAAGTAGAGATAAGAGCATCTAGGGCATTCTGAATGGAAGCATGCTCACGCCAAAAATAGGAAATCCTCAAACTCAACAACAAAGGCTTGACCTTGTAGATGGCGATGTATCTGCATCCAAAAAGAATGTAGCAAGTGTAGCATGAGTACACAATGTAACTCCATAGGCATCATAAGCCGACAAAGACGGAAGATAGGTAACAGAAATAAACATTAAGTTAACTCTAAAGTAATCATATACTAAGTAGTTCAATGAATCATATAAGTCACCTTGTTCAAATAATAGTTCAATTACCAACAATCCAAGTATTATGAAATTAATCAACAAGACACTTTACCATGAAGTCATCCCAGCTTCAATAACCAGTCCAAATCATGTTGGCAAACAACAAGTAATCAATGTATGTATAAATGAATGATATGTATGCAAATTCTAGGTACCTTTACACAACCGGTATACATACATTCAAATTCTATGAACTGCAACCCATAGGGGACCTGCACCGTGTATACACTGCTCCTATCCAGCCAGAATTCAACACACGTATCTGACTAGAGTCAAGATCCTTTAGAGTTATACCAATCATTTCCATTATCTAAATGTTTCCAGCCATCTCATAAAATAACCTTACTTTTTCTAGTCTCAGTGGACCTATAATATTTCCATACCACTCCACTTTCAATAGCATCAGAATCATGAGTGTTTGAATGCAATGATAATGACAAGGCAAGTAATCAGGATGTATGAGATGCAATCCCGTATAAGAGATGAATATCACATACTTTCATAAACTCAATAACATATAAATCCACATAAATTAGTCTATCATATAAAAACAATATGATTAACAAACACAACAATTATCAACAATGGGGACAATCCCACATAATAACAACAAGCCCAAACAACAACAGTCGGAATCAGCTTAAGGCTAATTCCCCAAATCACCCATCATCACAGCTCAACACTAGTACCCACCCAAGCGTTCAACATAATCGCTAAGGTGGAACTCCCAAACACACTGAGTACTTCTCAACATTTATAACTAATATGCACTTCTATTAAGGTTTACAAAAGAGAAACCATAGCCTACCTCAGAGCCGAGTAGGAGCCACAAACTGTCAACCCTCAACTAAGGTCTTGCCCTTTCAAAGCGCCTCATAGTACTTGTAGTCTAACATGTAGATGCTACATTAATAAGTAATCTAATACAAACACAAGAATTTGGTCCTTTCAAACAATATAAAGATTTATCCCAAAATTGTCTCGAGCCCACGATAGAAAAATCCAAACTTTATTACCCAAAAAGTATGATAACATACAAATAATCATATCCATAAGTTAATTTGAAAACTAAACACGATTGGACCCTCAATTGAAAGATTAAGTAAAAATCCCCAATTCCAAACCCTAGTTTTTCCCCCCAATTTAAAAAAGATTTCCAATAACAAATTAACTATCACAAAAACATCTTCTATCGTTATTCAATACAAGATTACAATATTTTATACCATCTAATCAATAACCAATACCTAATTCATGATTCTTAGCCTTTTATTCTAGCATGAAAGCTCATGACATCTTCTTCCCCAAATAGAAATTACACTAGGATTAGATGACTCAAATGATGAATAATAATTACAAGTTATGAAAACCTTACCTCCAATGAAGAACAATGATAGAAGACCCTACAATATCCCCTCCATCGAGGTCTAATCCCAAGAGAATGTTTTTGGGAAAATGAAATTATTTTAGGGCATTTAATATTCTGATTTGGAACAACGATTCTATTTCGGCAGAATCGTCATCGCTAAGGCAAAATTGCTTCAGCGGAAACTAGGGTCGCCGAGGCGAAGTCACTTAATAGCCCTGATAGGCGCTAAGGCAGGAACAACTCCGCAGAAGTGTCATTGCCTCTGCGAGAAAACATCCGTAGAAGCAGAAACCTCATAATCAAACAAGGCCTGCATATGTGGGCCAAACTCCATAGAGGCAGACATGTAGAAGCGGCCAGAAGGTCGCTGGTGCGCACACCATAAACTAGAAATTATAGAACTTAGCCAATTCTCTACTAAACATCTGAAACGCTTCCAGGACCCCCTAGATACAAACCAAACATGCTACCCTAAGGTAAAAGGTGCTACAAACTCGCTTAGGCACTCATATTTCTTATTTGACCAAGCTAAGCCATGCTTTTCTACGAAATCACCCAAACACATCCAAATTTCACAATTTTAGAAATAAAGTACATCAGAATGCCTCTGGAAGCAAACCAATGACTCGACTAAGTTATAAAAGACCCTCCGGAACAACCGGAAGGGACGGAACCGAAAAACGAACCCATATACCTAAAAGTCAACTTGAGTAAAACGTATCATTTCCAATGTCTTCATTTTGGGTTTTTCTTCTTAGAATCACATAAAGGTACCTTGGGATCCGTGCTACCCATTCTCGTGCATCACAAACCCTATACAGAGTCTACAAAAAGGGTAATTTAGTCAAATAAGGAGCTTTAGCTAAAAATGACCAGACAAATCATTACACAAATATGGTTGAGGGGGTGTATCTCTCTGATACTCAGGCTGGGCCTCATCACCAGGCGATGCCCTGCTCCTACCATCTCCTGCAGCAACATCAATCCTTTTACTAGCTGAAGTCTGTGTAAAATAGGAATATCTGGACAACCAGTATAAAAAATAGGGGTTAGACTTGAACTGCTTAGACTCAGCTCTACAACATGATTTAGGATCAGAAAGAAGGGTAACCAACTCCTAAATGTCTTGTAGTCTCCTATCGGTAAATATGGTACACAACACGTTCATAAATAATAGTCTACTAGACACGGCTTATAGATTCCCTAGGACTGACCTCTTATGATACCAATTTTGTCACACCCTAGCTCAGGAAGGACGAGATCGACACCTAATGCCTTACTTTACTGAGTGTACCAAACAACTGTAACTCGCACTCTAGATGCAAAGAAACACACATTGTCCGTTGGTGACAAGCTGAAATGCAATTAAAATCAACATAGGTTGGCAAAGCCATACTCAAGATACATAATGAACAAGGATTACCTCATTTGTAACAAAGAACACCCCAAAATACATACACACACACACACACACATGTATATATATATATATATATATATATATATATATATATATATATATATATATATATAACAGGCCAACTAGGCCACCTGGCAGGTTGTCATAGTACAACTCTAAAGAGATATATACAAGGGCCAATAAAGCCTCAAAAACTGACAAAATATACAAAAACACAACATGTCTACAAACCTCTAAAGATAATAATTGTACTTTGGTCGAGACAGGGCTTCAACCTACTTATATGATCTGTACAAAACAAAAACACTCCAGACTCTAAACTCGGCAACACCGAAAGATCTGGAACTTACCAATCAACTAAACTCAATACTACTTACTAGGAGGGTCTGTGTGGCAATCTCTCAGAACATGTACGTATGAAATACAACGCTGATCGGTGTATTTTATATACACTTTTTGAGTCATTTTTCGTTAGTATTTTACTCATTTCATTTATGTTTAGTACAGTATTAGGGTCGTTTTCCTTTCTTTTGTGTCACAACGGTCAAAAATGGAGAAATGACGAAAAGGAGATGAAACGAGCATAAAAGAGATGGAATTGCACACTAAAAGGGCCAAGAAATAAAGTCTAAGAAGTTCTGGAAATTAGAGAGGAGATCAGACGAAGTCCGGACGAAAAAGGCGACGAAGCGAATCGCGAGAACGTCACCGGCGCAGCTGAGCGTGAGCCGCGGCTCCCAATATCTTGAAAGTCCGAAAGTTCTTGATCTTGACGCCGTATTCGATTCTGGCAGCGCCAGCGGGAATTATGAAATCTTTGGACCGAATTTGACTTGTTTTCAGAATCCTAAAGGGATAACTTTTCCTTCCTAAAGGGATAACTTTTCCTACCTAAAGGGATAACTTTTCCTACCTTAAAACCCTTACCTAAAAGGATTCTAATAACTTTTCCTTTCCTACAAATCCCTAACCCTTCACCAAAAGGATTCTTTGGCTATAAATACTCTACATCATTAGAAGAATTATTCATTCTCCATTCCACCATTCACCATTCTACATCCATCCTTCCACCAATCCATCTTGTAAATATTCCACAACACAACCCTTGGATGCTTGGCTTGGAGACTCATTTTTAAGTATTTTCTTTTCCTTTTCTTTACTTTATTTCAGTTTTGTATGATGAACATGGGATTAGTTCTTGTCATGTCAATGGCTAGGAACTAATTCCTCTATAGGGCTTTCCATGTTGAATCTCTAGAAACTTATGTATTATTTAATGCATGCTTATGGTTATTCTTATTCTTGTTGAGATCTATCCAATATTTGAGTTGAATTCTTGGTAATTAATTGACAACTAATTATCACTATATGATTTCTAATCAGTTAGAAAGGAGGATTGTGAATATCTTTGTAAGTTGGGTAGACATTCTTGGATTGGGGATGAAAATACCTCAATTATTTATGTAGCGTTAATGAGAGGCTTAACAACCCTAATTTTGCGCATGGTGCGTGACGGTTAACTAGGTTTTTGCTCTTAATCCTCCTATAGAGTTATCCTTATCACCGAAAGGTAGGTAAGGTGCGATACTGGGGTTGAGTGTTTATATAACCCTAACGGGAGTATAAAACGATTTCGTAAACCTGCTTTCTCCGAAAGAAGAAGACCATAGTTCGTTGCATTAATAAATAACATAAGCAGATAGTTGAAGAGACATGGAAGCCCTATTCCCATCACAACTGAAATAAACCTATAGTTAAATTAGCTTTTATAATTAATAGTTATAAACCACAAACTCAAATATCAATCACCAAATAGATACCAAAAGATAGATAGTTGGTACTTGAACCCTAATCTGTTACACCCCGTATTTACAGGACATGTTTTAAGAACGTACGTAAGAACTCACAAGTGTTAAGATTTGAGGCTTGTAAAAATTTATCGGAATTACGAAATTATCGGAAAACGTTTATTGTGACGAATGGGAGGGCGACATGTGTCACCCCTCTTATGTTGTCTTGGACGAATTGAAGCATGGACACAATGGTCATTTGACCCTTGTTTGGAAGACTAGTCTTGCTAGTAGTCAAGCTTGAGAAGGTTGACTAAGTCAAAGGGTCCAAGTCTTGATATTTTATAAGATTTCATCCAAATCACCCATTTGTCCACACCTTGACCCTCCATGTCCCTTATAATACTACTAGTAGTGTGAGAGAGCCCAACACTTAGCAAAAATTTACAAAAAATTGGATGAACATAGGCATAAGCTCTCGGGTTCACCATTAGGAAGAAGGAAAAATTTTCGTTTCTTGTTCATTCAACTCCACACTTTAAACCAAGGTTCATGAGTGTTATGTAAGTGTATCTCAATAGAAAAATCCCGGAAAAAGATAGTTTTCGTATTAGTCGCAAAGTGAAAACCTAGTGGCTTTCTAGGTTTTGGATTGGGGGATTGAAGGAAAGTTGTTGGTGTGGCTCTAAGGGTCTCAAGGAGCGGATTGAGGTGTCTTGATGAGGCTCTAGGTTTCTAAGGAGCAACTTCGGTTTTGAGGATTGGATTACAATTCGTTGAGGTATAATCTTGTTCTTTGAAAGTGTTACAAGATTATTTATATTGTTGTTTGATTTACTTGTTGCTAGCATGAAGTATATGTGTTGAAGTTTATAAGGATTATGGATTGATTGTAGCCTTGAAAATCCGAAATGTAATGTAAGTCATGTTAAGTTGGATTACAATTTTGGTCGTTTATTAGAATCGTCGCATGTTGTTGACTTGAAGGTTATAGTAGTTATAGTCGATTGAGACTTGATATCATGTATTGCTAACAACTTGGATTGAAATGGGAATTTGATAAGAATTGCTATGGTTGAACTCAAGGTAGCCGAATTTGGACTTTTAGTTTGTTATTCATTTGTAATGGACTACTTTCTAAATTGTGAGCCAATTGGGGCTGTTTAGTTTTTATTTGTATTGGAGTACCTTATAGAAATTGTGAGCCAATTGGGGCTGTTTGGTTATTGTATTCGGCCTTGAAAAAGGTGGCAAAGTAAGTAGAAACAAAGGAAGTGTTGTCCGATTTTCCGTAGAATTTGGCGACTTAGCACTTAGAATATTCTACGTTTGAAGTAAGAGGTTAATGGACATATTGTGACCATTATAGGTTGAAGTACTAAGTATAGCGTATCCTACTGGGAGAGTGGAATAGCTATCAAGGTTGAAGTACTTTGGAGCATTTTGCTACGTGTCGATAATCGTCGCGAGGTATGTGAACCTCTTCCTTCCTTTGGCATGATCCTATGTATGGAATATACTTGTGGTATCATTTCATGTTTCCTTCTACTCTTAGAAGTTAAGAGGTAGTTATGTGATTTACTCTATGTAGAACTTTTCCTATCTTTTGAGCATGACTAGTTGCACGTATGTAGTACGGTAGACGTACAAGACTATGATATTCTTTACTTGTTTTATGTAATGCCAAGTCGGGTGGGTTAGGAGATTAACTCACTTCTTTGAAAATAGTAAGGATGTCTTAAGTTGATTTTAAAGTTAAGGGACTTGAAGAGTTTTAAAGTATGTGATACTTGTCGTTTTAAGCGTATAAGTCCCTTGGATAGGAAATTGTTTATGGCTAAGGTATAAAGTGAATATAACGGCTTTATGGGAAGTTAGTTATATTTGCCTTATGGAAAGATAAATGACTTGACTATGTAAAGAGGCAACTTGATTTCTGGCATCAATTGCCTAAGGTTTTATAATAAAAAAGTCGAGTTGATTTGGCTAATTTACGGCACAAATGAGAATAAGTATCGAACAAGCCAACTGCGGCGTTAATAAAGGAAAATTTAATGACAATCCATTATGTTAAAACAAGTAGAAATCCTCCATCCGCATAGAAGCTAAGATAAGACAAAATTGTATTACATTTTCTAGATCATGGCTACTTGAATAAGATCGTTATAAATAAGTATAACTTATTCACGACGCACCAAAGATTTGTTACTAATTTTAAAAGAGTTTACGTATGAAGCTTTTAAGACTTTGAAACTTGTTTTCTTAAAAGTTAAGAGACTTGAAGTATTTTGAAAGTTAAGAGAATTGATTTGAAAGTATAAATCTCTTGGTTATAAAAGGAACGTGTTAGTCTAAACCATAAAGGGTTATAACGGCTTTATGGGAAGTCGGTTATAACGGCTTTATGGAAGATTAAGAGAATGGTTTTCTCTAGTAAAGTAATCAAAGGAATAACTTGTATTAGGTAAGGGCAAATTGGTTTAAAGGTACCAATTGCTTAAGGTTTTTAATAAAGAAGTCACTTGATTTAGAAGCCGGTAATTGTATTTCTAAAAAGTATTGTGACTTGTCGTGAAAAGTAGATATGACTTGATACTACGGTTATTAGTATCTTGGAAGTTTTATTTGAAAGAGAATCATTTTAAAGGAGTAGAGGCACGTAGTACGTTGGGTTAAATTCCCGGATTTTATAATGACATGTTAGTGCCTTAAGTAAATAAAAATGAGAGTGTATATGAACAAGCTAATAAGAAGTTAGGGGATTTCTTAACTTGCTTATATTATGTATGATAAGTCGGTAGTGCTTATGTTATGTATGATAAGCCGGTAGTGCTTATGCTATGTATGATAGGCCGATAGAGCTTATGTTATGTATGATGGCCGGTTGAGTTAGGGTAAGAGTATAAATGAGGGGCAAGCCCCAAGACGTTATACCACCTTCTCCAGGGTAAGAGTATAAGTGAGGGGTAATGTTACACCCCGTAAGTCCAGGACATGTATAAGAGAGTGTACGTAAGGAACCAAGACTTGGAAATTAGTACGAAAGGAAGAATTGTTTTTCCAACGGAAAATGTTCCGAACGTCGGAAAGGAAAAATGTTCGTTGTTGAGAATTGGATTCTCAAAATACATTATTTGAAGAGTATGGGACTTAGTAATATTATGGAAACTTATTTTTGCGGATTTGGTCACGTGGGGCCCACCCGAGGAATTTTACGTTTTGTGGGGCCCACGAGGGTTACGGAATTTTATGGACGAATGAGAGGGCGACACGTGGAACCCCCACATGGCTTGGTCGAAATTTGTACAAGGGTAAAATGGTCATTGACCACTTTGGAAGATTAGTCTTGCTAGCTTGATTTTGTTGACTAGTCAACTTGTCCACTTGGCTTTTCATTAATTGTATTTCATCCTAGACCACAAGTGTATTAATCCAAGCCCTCCAATGTGTTTTATATACATAGCTAGTGCAAGACAAGCTCATTTTACACTTAGAAAATATCGACAATTGTTGTTCTTCACGTGCTCTCGGTAAGTGCAATTTCCCACATGAGAAATTTGTAGTTTTGATCCATTAGCCACAAGACTTTAACCCAATGTCCTTAGGGTATTGTAAGGATATCTCGATAGAAAGATTTGGAAAACGGAGTTTTCACGTTAGTCGCAAGGCGGAAACTATTGGAGTTCTTCAACTTTGCGGTTGGAACTTGAAGATGGGTTCTTGTAGGCCTCAGGAGTGCTTGGGCGGATTGGAACTTAAGGAAAGGAGCTAAGAATTGCTAAAGCGCGACTTTGGATCTTGGAAATTTTAAGGGCTTATAAAGGTATTATTTTTGTCGTTTTAGCAATTAAGGTTTACTTATCATTGTAGCTATGGTTATTAGCAAGCATGAGTTTTATAGTATGAAGTTTGATAAGTATTTGGACTATTGGAACCCTAATCAGAAATCTAGCATGTTTAGCTTTAAGATTTCAATTCAAGTCGATTATTAGTTAAGTCGTCACATGTTGTATAAAGAAGGGAATTTTAGTTGTTGAAGTTGTTTATGACTAAGTAACATGTTGACCTAAGAACTTGAATTGGAAAAGGATTGGAAAAGATTTTGAATTGTTAGTATGTAGTTGGCCGAGAATGGCTTGGAGTTTTAAGCTATTTCGTATGAATTGTGGGCGAATTTTACGTATTGTAAGGCGTGTAATCCCTTTTGTTTGGTTGTTGTTTGGAGCCTTAAATGTGGCTTGTTGGTTATTGTATTCGCCTTGAAAAGGTGGCAAGTGAGTCGAAACAAAGGAAGTGCTGCCCGATTTTCCGTAGAATTAGAGACTAAATACTTAGTATTATTCTTCGTAGGGACTAGAAGTTGATAGTCTTGTTGTGACCATTATAGGTTGACACTTCTACGTACGGCATATTCGGCAGCTTGTGGATATTAGCCGAAAAGGTATGTGAACTATCTCCTCTTCTAGCATGATTCCTTAAAATAAAGAAAGTAAGTTCTACTCCTTGAATGGTCCATTCCTTGCTTGTATTTGGATTGCCTAAAATAGAATTTGTTCTATGTACTTCCTTGAGTGTACTTTGATGTTTAAATTGTAAGTAGTATAATCCATTTCCTTAGGGAAGTTTGGATTCTTAAAAGTGAAGGTATTTTTCTTAAAGTACATAGAAACTTAAAAGGAAGTGATTTCCAAATCTTTTGGCTAGTGCCTTAGTTCTAAAACCTAAAGGTCATTATAATGACTTTAGAAGTCAAAGGAGTGATTTACTTATTTGATTTAAAGAGGAGAAATGACATGATTTAAGAGAAGTAACTTGCGTTAAGGGTGAAGTTACTTGAGGTTTAAAAGTAGAAGAAAACTTGTTTTCTAACTATTAAGAGACTTGAAGTATTTTTGAAAGTTAAGAACTTGATTTGTAAGTATGTGATACTTGGTTTTAATAGTATAAGTCTCTTGGTTATTGAAGGAATGGATCGTCTAAAACCGTAAAAGGGTTATAACGGTTTTATTGGAAGTTGGTTATATCTTATTTATGGAATGTTTAGAAATATGTATATTTTTATTAAATCGTCATAATTTGCCTAGATTTTAAAAATTTGGATTTAATTGATTTCAAGCTTTGAAATGAGTTTTACGAAGTGTAGTAACATACCTTGAAAAATAGACACGCCTTGATACTACGGTGTTAGTATCTTGGGGCTTTACATAGAAAGAGTCTTTTATAAAAGAATGTATGTATGCCTTGCTAAGTACTTTGGCTTGATAAATTGAGGATTTGTCTAAGTGTGCCTTGATAAGTACTTTGACTTGTTAAAGAGAATTATTCTATGTATGCCTTGATAAGTACTTTGGCTTGTTAAATGAGAATTTATTCTACTTGTGCGGATAAGTACTTTGGCTTGATAAATGAGAATTTATTCTATTTGTGCGGATAAGTACTTTGGCTTGTTAAATGAGAATTTATTCTATTTGTGCGGATAAGTACTTTGGCTTGTTAAATGAGAATTTATTCTATTTGTGCGGATAAGTACTTTGGCTTGTTAAATGAGAATTTATTCTATTTGTGCGGATAAGTACTTTGGCTTGTTAAATGAGAATTTATTCTATTTGTGCCACTGATAAGTACTTTGGCTTGGTTAATTGAGAACTTGCCCATATGTCTGGTAATAGCCTTTGAGTCTGAAGTATTATGTTTTATTAAGTTGCCGACTCTCGGTTGAAGGTCATTTGTCTTGTTGTAAGTTCTTGGGACGTCTGACGGTGATGTGGGATTCCACGGGTATGCTTCCGTTACTTGTAGTACTTGGGTTAAATTCGGATTTTTATAGAAGACATGGTAGTGCTTATGTCTTGTTTGATGGTCGATCGAGATAGGGTAAGAGTATAAGTGAGGGTAAACCCCAGATGCTATACCACTGTTTACCACCTACTCCGGTAGAGTATATGTGAGGTACACCCCAAGATCTTATACCACTGCTGTACCACATACTCCAGGGTAGAGTATATGTGAGGGTAAACCCCCGAGATCTTTATACCACTGTTTACCATTCTCGGGGTAGAGTATATGTGAGGGTACACCCCAAGATCTTTATACCACTGTACCACTTCTCGGGGTAGAGTATATGTGAGGTAAACCCCAAGATCTTATACCACTGCTTTACCACCTTCTCGAGGTAAGAGTATAAGTGAGGGTAAACCCCAAGATGTTATACCACCGGTGGGACTTGGTGTTCATGTATGCCTATTGGTGTTATGTTATATCTGGGCTAGGCGGTGAGGAAGGATTCCAGTCACGATTGATATTATGGGCGTGAGACCCATAGTTATATTTGAGTAGTGACTTTGAGGGCTGCGTCCACGACTTGATATATTTGCTTATGTGCTATGCTTGTAGGTTGGCTATCATACATGTCTCTGTTTTGTTTAGGCATTATGATTTCATTCTGATACTCTTTGTTCACATACTTGGTACATTCTTCTTGACCTCCTTGAAGCTGCGTTAAATCCGCGAGTTTAGGTCTGTGATTCGGTGATCGGCAGTGTAGGATCTGCTCGAGGTTTTGGATAAGCTCCTTATTAGGAGTTTATCTTTGGTATATGTCCTTGATGCTTTGTATAGTTTTAGATGCGGCGGGGCCTTGTCCGTCATAGTTGATTTAACTCGCAGAGTGCGTATTCATATGTGGGATTGGACTGCGTATGCGGTGTAGTGTCTTTTGTTTATGTATATATGGCGGCCTTGTCGGCTTTGCCTTACGTACGTTTGTTTTAAAAGAAAAAAAAATGAGGTGTTATTTGATTCGCGACTTACTTGTATTGTTAAGGTAGAAGGGTGCCTGGGTAGGGCACGATCACGAGCAGGTTGGTGTGTGAGAGTGGTATCGAAGCGATCGGTCCTCGGAATGTCTCTGACCGTGTCTAGTAGAGTCTTGATTATCGGTGTGTTGCGCGCCACACCCATAAACAGAGGCTACGGGACATTTAGGAGTTAGTTTCTATTCTTTTCACTCTAGATCGTGCCATAGAAATGTGTTAGTAAGAAAATTCCTCTCGGCGTATGGTTGTGTTCTGATTATGCCTCGAGGAGCAACGTGCCCTTGATAGGGCAAAGGAGTAGCGAGAGCTACTAGTCGGACTCGAGAGAGTTGATAGGGCTTATGCGGGTTATCTGGATGTTGTTCGCGATCGATGAGTCCTGCGCGAGTTTGAGGCCCGGCACGAGCCTCGGTTTCTCGGTTAGGAGAAGACTATAGGGTCGTGAGGAAGCGATTATGTTATTGACCAAGATAAGCGGTGCTAGCGGTTGTAAGTGATAGTACCCAGGTGAGGATACTTTGATTAGTAAAGTGAGAAGTAAGAATGTTGACAAGAATGGTAAGTGGCGAGACTATAGTTGTGTAGAGTTCACACGTAGTAATTGGCCACACAGTGTAAGACGATAGGGAAGATTATGCAGTAGAAATACTTGACCTATGTGACGAACCTCTAGTGATTAGGGGATAGGGTAGAAGTACCTTGAGATAAGAGTGAGGTTTATTTCGGACTAAGAATGAGGAGTTAAGTGTGACGATGAGTCGGGTTATGGACTCATTTCGGGTCACCGATAGTATGGAATGGGGTAATGTCGATTAGAAATGGTCAGATTATGTGATAGGGTCACGAGGATGTCGAGCCCAAGTTTAGTTAATCGTTGTACAAGTTTGTGGATCGTTCCACGGAACTAGGTCGTAAGGACCGAGAAAAGCCTTAACGGGAATGTGAGTAGCTTAATGGCGTGTTTGATTAGTAACTCGAGTGGAGAATAGAAACAAAATTTGAGATTTTATGCGTGTACTAGATGAGTTTGAAAGTGCGAAAAAGTATGGCAAGTAAGGAAAGAAAGGAACCTCTAAGGATCCGTGTTTGAGAGGCGTAACGCCGAGTTTTGTGAGAAGGGACAACGGACGAAAGGTCCATTATTCTGTTCACTTATGTTGTGGTGGCCATGTGTGGCATCGTTGGTCTTGTGCAGTTTTGATTGATATGCATAGTATAGAGATTATTACGGAGTTAGTATATCTTAGCAGCGACTAAGAACATTCGGGACGAATGTTTCTAAGGGGAAGAATGTTACACCAGTAAGTCCGGGACATGTATAAGAGAGTGTACGTAAGGAACCAAGACTTGGAAATTAGTGCGAAAGGAAGAATTGTTTTCAACGGAAAAATGTTCGAAACGTCGGAAAGGAAAAATGTTCGTTGTTGAGAATTGGATTCTCAAAATACATTATTTGAAGAGTATGGGACTTAGTAATATTATGGAAACTTATTTTTGCTGATTTGGTCACGTGGGGCCCACACGAGGAAATTTACGTTTTGTGGGGCCCACGAGGGTTACGGAATTTTATGGATGAATGAGAGGCGACACGTGGCACCCGCGTGGCTTGGTCGAAATTTGTACAAAGGGTAAAATGGTCATTGACCACTTTGGAAGATTAGTCTTGCTAGCTTGATTTTGTTGACTAGTCGAGCATCCTGGCTTTTCATTAATTGTCTTTCATCACAGACCACAAGTGTATTAATCCAAGCCTCCAATGTGTTTTATATACATAGCTAGTGCAAGACAAGCTCATTTTACACTTAGAAAATATCCCAACAATTGTTGTTCTTCAACATGCTCTTGGCTAAGTGCAATTTCCCATGAGAAATTTGTAGTTTTGATCCATTAGCCACAGACTTTAACCCAATGTCCTCAGGGTATTGTAAGGATATCTCGATAGAAAGATTTCGGAAAAGCGGAGTTTTCACGTTAGTCGCAAAGCGGAAACTATTGGAGTTCTTGACTTTGAAGTTGGAACTTGAAGATGGGTTCTTCATAGGCCTACAGGAGTGCTTGGGCGGATTGGAACTTAAGGAAAGGAGCTAAGAATTGCTAAAGCGCGACTTTGGATCTTGGAAATTTTAAGGGCTTATAAAGGTATTATTTTTTTCGTTTTAGCAATTAAGGTTTACTTATCATTGTAGCTATGGTTATTAGCAAGCATGAGTTTTATAGTATGACGTTTGATGAGTCTTTGGACTATTGGAACCTAATCAGAAATCTAGCATGTTTAGCTTTAAGATTTCAATTCAAGTCGATTATTAGTTAAGTCGTCACATGTTGTATAAAGAAGGAATTTTAGTTGTTGAAGTTGTTTATGACTAAGTAACATGTTGACCTAAGAACTTGAATTGGAAAAGGATTGGAAAAGATTTTGAATTGTTAGTATGTAGTTAGTAGAGAATGGCTTGGAGTTTTAAGCTATTTCGTATGAATTGTGGGCGGAATTTTACACGTATTGTAAGGCGTGTAATCCCCTTTGTTTGGTTGTTGTTTGGAGCCTTAAATGTGGCTTATTGGTTATTGTATTCGGCCTTGAAAAGGTGGCAAGTGAGTCGAAACAAAGGAAGTCTTTGCCAGATTTTCCGTAGAATTAGAGACTAAATACTTAGTATTATTCTTCGTAGGGACTAGAAGTTGATAGTCTTGTTGTGACCATTATAGGTTGACAACACTCGTCACGGCATATTCGGCTTAGCTTGTGGATATTAGCGAAAAGGTATGTGAACTATCTCTCTTCTAGCATGATTCCTTAAAATAAAGAAAGTAAGTTCTACTCGAATGGTCCATTCCTTGCTTGTATTTGGATTGCCTAAAATAGAATTTGTTCTATGTACTTCCTGAGTGTACTTTGATGTTTAAATTGTAAGTAGTATAATCCATTTCCTTAGGGAAGTTTGGATTCTTAAAAGTGAAGGTATTTTTCTTAAAGTACATAGAAACTTAAAGGAAGTGATTTCCAAATCTTTTGGCTAGTGCCTTAGTTCTAAAACCTAAAGGTCATTATAATGACTTTAGGGAGTCAAAGGAGTGATTTACTTATTTGATTTAAAAGAGGAGAAATGACATGATTTAAGAGAAGTAACTTGCGTTAAGGGTGAAGTTACTTGAGGTTTAAAAAGTAGAAGAAAACTTGTTTTCTAACTATTAAGAGACTTGAAGTATTTTTGAAAGTTAAGAACTTGATTTGTAAGTATGTGATACTTGGTTTTAATAGTATAAGTCTCTTGGTTATTGAAGGAATGGATACGTCTAAAACCGTAAAAGGGTTATAACGGCTTTATGGGAAGTTGGTTATAACGGCTTTATGGAAGGTTTAGAAAGATGTCTATTTTGATTAAATCGGCATAAGTTGCCTAGATTGTAAAAATTTGGAGTTACTTGATTTCAAGCTTTGAAATGAGTTTTCTGAAGTGTAGTAACATACCTTGAAAAAATAGACACGCCTTGATACTACGGTGTTAGTATCTTGGGGCTTTACATAGAAAGGAGTCTTTTATAAAAGAATGTATGTATGCCTTGCTAAGTACTTTGGCTTGATAAATTGAGGATTTGTCTAAGTGTGCCTTGATAAGTACTTTGACTTGTTAAAAGAGAATTATTCTATGTATGCCTTGATAAGTACTTTGGCTTGTTAAATGAGAATTTATTCTACTTGTGCCCGGATAAGTACTTTGGCTTGATAAATGAGAATTTATTCTATTTGTGCCCGGATAAGTACTTTGGCTTGTTAAATGAGAATTTATTCTATTTGTGCCCGGATAAGTACTTTGGCTTGTTAAATGAGAATTTATTCTATTTGTGCGGATAAGTACTTTGGCTTGTTAAATGAGAATTTATTCTATTTGTGCGGATAAGTACTTTGGCTTGTTAAATGAGAATTTATTCTATTTGTGCCACGATAAGTACTTTGGCTTGGTTAATTGAGAACTTGCCCGTATGTCTGGTAATAGCCTTTGAGTGCAAGTATTATGTTTTATTAAGTTGCGCGACTCTCGGTTGAAGGGTGTTTGTCTTGTTGTAAGTTCTTGGGATGTCACAAGCGGTGATGTGGGATTCCACGGGTATGCTTCCGTTACTTGTAGTACTTGGGTTAAATTCGGATTTTTATAGAAGACATGGTAGTGCTTATGTCTTGTTTGATGGTCGGTCGAGATAGGGTAAGAGTATAAGTGAGGGTAAACCCCAGATGCTATACCACTGTTTACCATTCTCGGGTAGAGTATATGTGAGGGTACACCAAGATGCTATACCACTGTTGTACCACCTTCCGAGGTAGAGTATATGTGAGGGTAAACCCCAGATGCTATACCACTGTTTACCACCTTCTCCAGGGTAGAGTATATGTGAAGTACACCCCCAAGATGATATACCACTTGTACCACCTTCTCCGGGTAGAGTATATGTGAGGGTAAACCCCAGATGCTATACCACCTTTACCACCTTCTCCGGGGTAAGAGTATAAGTGAGGGTAAACCCCAAGATCTATACCAGGTGGGACTTGGTGTTCATGTATGCTATTGGTGTTATGTTATATCACGGATTTGGCGGTGAGGAAGGATTCCACGCACGATTGATATTATGGGCGTGAGACCCATAGTTATATTTGAGTAGTGACTTTGAGGGCTGCGTCCACGACTTGATATATTTGCTTATGTGCTATGTCTTGTAGGTTGGCTATCATACATGTCTCTGTTTTGTTTAGATCATTATGATTTCATTCTGATACTCTTTGTTCACATACTTGGTACATTCTTCGTCTTGACCTCGCCCGAGAAGTGCGTTCATCTGCGCGAGTTTAGGTGCTGATTCGGTGATCGGCAGTGTAGGATCTGCTCGGGGTTTTGGATAAGCTCCTTCATTAGGAGTTTATCTTTGGTATATGTCCTGATGCGAGGCTTTGTATAGTTTTGGAGTGCGGCGGGGCCTTGTCGTCATAGTTCGATTTAACTCCAGAGGTTTGTATTCGTATGTGGGATTGGACTCGTATGCGGTGTAGTGTCTTTTGTTTATGTATATATGGCAGCCTTGTCGGCTTTGCCGCTTGCACGACGTTTGTTTTAAAAGAAAAAAAAATGAGGTGTTATTTGATTCATGACTTACTTGTATTGTTAAGGTAGAAGGGTGCCCGGGTAGGGCACGATCCACGGCTTGAGGTTGGTGTGATGTAAACCCAGACGCATTTGTACCACGCTTTATGTGTTGTTTGTGGCCGGTCGAGATAGGGTAAGAGTATAAATGAGGGCAAGCCCAGGCGTTATACCACCTTCTCCAGGGTGAGAGTATAAATGAGGGGCAAGCTCCAAGACGTTATACCACCTGTTTTGATTGATATTATGGGCGTGAGACCTATGGTTATGTTTTACACTTTTAGTTGTTGACAGTGATGGGGGATTCCACGGGCATGCTTTGATATTGGTGTGACTTGATCGCGTCGGTTTGGGCGGGTAGTATATGTGTCCCTCCGTAGTGGGCCGGACTATGTTATGAAAGATAAGTAAGTTAGATAGAAATGAACTTAATGACTTCTCCTAAGTAAGTACGTAAGATATGGCTATAACTCTTATTGGAATGGAAAAAGATATTGATGTGAAATTAAGTTCATAAGTGGTAATGACACGGCAGGATGCGGTATGCATTTTATACTTGTCCTTGTCATTCTTTTGCGATTATGATCATTTCTTATGCGTTATTTACATTCCATATTAAATTTTTGTTATGCGACCCGCCGAGTGCGTTAATGTCGCGAGTTTAGGTACTGTGATTATGGATCCATGAGCTTAGGATCGGTTCAGCATTTTGAGATGGCTCCATGTTCGGAGTTGTCATGGCTATGTATATTGAAGTGCGGCGGGGCCTTGTCATGCCATGGTTATGTTAACACTCTTAGAGGTCTGTAGTCACATATTGTGGGTCAGTTTGTAAAAGAAAGGAGGCAACTGCTTCGGTTGTATTTATATATATATGTTCAGGAAGGTAGCCCTATCGGTTAACCTATTGTTTTACTTCCGATGTTTTATTTATAAGTTTCATGTATGTTCCGCTGATTTTCTCTGATGTTTACCTGTAAGGGTGCCCAGGTAGGGCACCAGTCGCGGTCCCGGGGTCGGGTCGTGACATAATCCTTGTGGACGATATTCGGTCTTACCAGGACTATATTACTTGTCACGATAACGTGCACTTGCGTTAAAATGTGTGCATCTTTTCGCGCATCAAACGCCCTCGACAAAAGGGACGTTAGTACGAATATAATATACTGAGATTGTAAGGAAACTCAAATAACTATAACTGAAATAATCAACAACTGAAAACTCTAGTATACTCTTAATACACCTACCTTCAATGCATGTGAAATATAATAGAATAGCTAGTCGGCCACTTATAGTGCTTGGTATATATCTCACCAGCCTTAAGGCTGGGTATCTTACTAGCTCATAGACTAGGTAACTCATCCGATAGGGCATGCATCTCACTAGCTCGTAGGCTAGGTATCTCACTAGCTCATAGGCTGGGTAACTCACCTGTCGAAAGGTCATGATGAACTAGACAGGTATTATCAACATATGATAGATGGAGTAGAGGATATATCAACCATGGACTATGTCCGTAAGATCTATACATACGTATGAAATGAAGTACTAAGATTAAAGACAAAAATGTACTTCCGACAAGGGACATTCAACTACAAAAATGGAATACTTTTTTAAACGTTCTCTTGTTTTATAAACAGACATAAAGTTCGGAACGTCATGCTTTGAAATGAGGGTTAGCTATTACATACCTTTGTAGCTTGGTTAATAGTAGCTCACGGGTCCCCAAATGCTCTACAAATGATAATTTGCATAATATAGATCGTTTGAGATCAAGATTAGGTCAATAAACTATAAAACAATTAATTACGACATTTTATCGAACACCTAACATGCATAGAAATGTATGTTCTTCATCAATGGTAGCTAGATATCAAGACTACATTACTAGTTCTACTTAGCCTCCTTTCTTATTCACAAAACTACCAACAAAGTCCAGCAACTTAGCATCAACTTATAGCTCCAACAATCAGCTTAACAACAAACAACATAACTTTATTCTCCTTTCAAGAATTTTTTTACAAGGTCTTAACAATCACACTTCTACAACTTGTATGAGCTCAAATACATGGAGGAAAGGGGGATCCTTATTTCAAGCCACAAGAATTACTCCAAGTATGAGGTTACTTCACCTCAAAGGATTCTCCAAACTTCACACAACAAGGAGAAGGATGAGCTAGTGATGTGTTACACCTCGTAATTCTAAGGTAATAAATTGAGAACGTAATTAAGAAATTAAGATTCGAGTGTTGAAAGAAAAGTATATTTGCATGTTCTAATACGGAATAATTTTGGATATAACATATGTGACGACGAGAATTAATACTAGTGGTTGAATTTTTCCAATGGGGTTACGGATTAGTGTGTATTATAAAAATCTTAACATTAAGAATATGATGCCATTTTGAAATTCAGGATTTTATATTAAGTGTGGGATTAGTTTTAGTGAAGAGAAGGATGAAATGTGGGAGACTAGTGGAAAACAAATGACACCTTGTGCCCTCCAAGTGGCAAAAAGCACCACATGCATAGGCTAAAATTCTGCTCACTTATATCTATGTCCCTCTCACTTCCTCCCATCTATTTTCGAAATTCTCTCCTTCACATAGCCCTTCTCTCTTCTCTCACATATTTTCTTGACCTCCATAGCTAAGTTGAAGACCAAACTAACTCCCTTTCCAAGATTAAACTCTTCTACTAAGTTCTAAGCTATGGTAAACTCCAACCAGTGACTGTTTTTGGTAATGGACTGGACCGAATCTTCCCCATAAACATTAGCTTAGGATATGAGCTATTTGGAAGAAAAACAAGTAAGTAAGATGGTTTAAAACTCATAAAGGATGCATGCATGTCATTGTAACTTGAAGAAATGGTGAAATTGGTGCAAAGATTGGAGCATTGGGTGTCACGAAATTTAGGGATTGTTTTGGCTTAAGTTAGGGTAAGATTTCTTCTTCTTATAAAGTAATTGGAGTTAAATGATGTAGTAGTTAAGAGGTGAACTTGTGTTAAGAGAAATTGGAAGTAAGAAAATGCATGTGGTTGTGGTTGGAATTGTTGTACCGATTTTGGGGTTGTTTTGTATACATTGGGTTTGATTTTTGTTGTTGTTATCATTGTCACTAATTGCATGTTAAAATTGAAGGAAACCTTGATATTTAAAGTTGAAATGATTTATATGAAAGTGTTGAAATATGAATTGGATTTTAGGGAGTTATGAAAAAAGCTTTGGTATTAAGTCTTGTGGCCGACACATGTATGAAATTATTGGACATTGTTGTGTTGTATTTAGGGGCTGTTTTGTGGAGTTATAATGCTCGAAATTTAGTTACAATTATGCATGTACAATGTGGTAATTGCTAATGTATGTCTTAAAAGAATTAAAGTGTAGAAAGGTGTTATGTTGCAAACTATAGGACTTGAACTCTCGTTGTTTCTAGAAGTATGGACTATTTTTATGGACTGTTTTAATATGGATTAAGGGGCTGAATTAACAAGAGAAATAGGTGCATTAATCACCTTGGTTTTTGTATTACATGAATATAAAGAGAAAAAATGTATAACGATAGCGTATATAGAAGTATTGCTACTGATTTGGTTATGACCTTGAGACGTGTCTTCTCATTGATGTTGTTGACCTTGTTTGTGAGTTGTGGATGTATATATAAATAGGGGAAGTGCTGCCCAAATTTTTATATGAAAAGAGAGTCACTAGTAATCATAGAATTGATGGACATGTTATCATTATTATATGTTGAAGTACTAATGAGACGAATTCTAACTATCGAGTTGGTATAGACGATAAGGTATGTGAAACTATCATTTCTTTCTTTTGGCATGGTGTTATATAAAATGAATGTGCGGCGGACGTACATAGTTCCAATGAATCCTAATTTCTAGTGACACTTGATATGATAATGCCTTTGATCCTATAGGGATAGTTCATTATATCTATTATATTGAGAGTCAAATGATGATTTAATTTGCATATGGTTACTCATGATAATCTATTCGTGCTTGATGTGATTATATCACTTCACCGAGTCCCGGGCCGGGAATGTTCGTGCGCAGTTCCTTGCATTGTTCACCGAGACCCTCACTAGAGGACCGAGACACGTTATATGTATATATATGATGATTCCATAGACATGCATCCATGATGATGATGAGCTCACCGAGTCCCAGAATGGGCCGGGTATGTTATATGGACAGGTATCCATGATTATGATGATTCCACCGAGTCCCTCACTAGAGGGTCGGGACACGTTATATGTATATATATGATGATTCCATAGACAGACATCCATGATGATGATGAGCTCACCGAGTCCCAGAATGGGCCGGGTATGTTATATGGACAGGTATCTCTGATTATGATGATTCCACCGAGTCCCTCACTAGAGGGCCGGGACACGTTATATGTATATAGATATGATGATTCTATGAACAGACATCCATGATTTTTATATGACTCTCATTTTTATAAGACACAGTTGACTCTCATTTTTATATGACACAATTGTATTGGTATTTTGGTTATCATACTTGTCTCCTGTCATCTTTTGGCTAGTTATGATCTTTTTTATTGTACTTTATGTTTTACATACTCGGTACATTTATTCGTACGACCCCCTTTCCTCGGGGGCTGCATTTCATGCCCGCAGGTACATATATTCAGTTTGGTGATCCTCTAGTCTAGGATTCCTGTTCAGCTATTTGGAGAGCTCCATTGATCCGGAGCCAAGTCATTTTGGTACAGATCCTATGATATAAACTTATGCATATTCGTGCTAGTCAGGGGTACGGCGGGGCCCTGTCCCGTCATAATTCACTATTATACTCTTAGAGGTCTGTAGTCATGTGTGGGTTGGATATGTTTGGTTATAGACGTGTTTTGGTCAGCTACAGTTGAAATTCATTTTGGATGTTCCTATGTATAGTGACAGCCTCTTCGGCTTGCCTATTTTGATATGGTTTATAGATTTCTACATTATACTTGGTATCAGGTTGATTATATGTAACAGGTTCGTATAGGAGTGTCCAAGTAGGGCACCAGCTGCGGCCCGTCGGGTCGGGTCGTGACTTGATGATCACGGTATTCTTTATGTCTAAGCCACATTGTTTGCCTATGATGATATGAAGGCTTGAAAAGAGGTTTTTGGAGCTCTTAAGATCTGCTAAGGGTTTGAAATAAAGTGAAGGTCGTGCTAGGGTCGATTTAAACAAGTAGATAAACTTGCACCGATGCCATTTCATGATGGGATGAATCCATTCACAGGCCGTGAATGGCCACCGTGAGTTGGCCCACAATTTTTGGCATTCTGCGAGCCATTCACGGTGGAACCACCACCATTTGACGGACCATGAACCCCTTTCACGGTCCGTAGATTGGGTCCAACATTTTAACTTTTCGACGAACTTATTTCTATCGATTCGGTTAATCCCAAAACCTTCAGACACTTACGTAATACTTGACTAAGACCTTCTTCAACCTCATAGGGATATCATGACTTCCTTGGCTTGCGTTAACTAGCTTGCGATAACATTAACGTACAAAGTACGGAGTGTAACATGACTTGATATGAAATATTTGCCGTCTTTTTTCCGGTAATTATATATCAATAAAAAATGATAGATGAGACATATGGAAATTTGTTGTAGTCTTTGGTGCGAAAAGTAATTTTAATTGGGTATCCAGTACCTAAGGTTCATGGTTAATAACAATATCTTTTATGTTATATTCATGGAATCAACACTTTACATAGGATAATCTTCAATAATATCAGATACTACATTTATACATGGGTGAAATATATATATTTTAAGTATTGATCCATAAGGTAATAAGAAAGGCCGAAGGCGACTTAACTATTTTTTGTTGATCTCTACTGTTACTGGAGCTACTGGATATCGACCTAAGAGATACGAAGGAATGTCAAAAGTGAAGGCATCTCTCTGGGTCCCTACCGACGCTGAGGTGCGAAAGCACGGGGAACGAACAAGATTATTTATTGTTCGTATGCAAGAAAATGGATAACTTTCTATATATATGAATTATTTATATTGTATATTCTTATTATTGTGCTATTATTATGATACTCCCTTTTGTACTTAATTCATGTCTTAGTTTATATGTCTTTTGACTTTATTCATAAAAAGTTTTAAGGTGAGCTTTTGATAATATATTTCTAAATTTGTAATTTATAACTTAACCGTTTAATTTTTCAAAAATATATGTGCATGTTAAATTATTAACCAGTATTTTTTATGGTATATATATTCTGGTTACAATGTAATATATGAAATGAAATGCCACCTGAAAGTTTCCCAAATTTGTCTGCAGAATTTTCTCAAACAAAGAAGGCAAAACCACCGGATAATATTAGTCATACGCTCATTTTCACACAAAACAAACTCCAAAGACAATGCTAAGTATTGGGGAACATAAATCTTCTCTCCCAATTAGTTCCCAAAAAAATAAAAACTAAGTCCAAAAGCAATCCCCGACACAAGGGAAACAAGAACAACAACCGTCGCCGTTGTCGTTATCGCAGAAGAATGGATGCGGACGAGCTTATGCGGGTGTTCCAGATATTCGACAGGAACGGCGATGGTCGGATAACCAAGAAAGAGCTAAACGATTCATTGGAGAACATGGGTATATTCATTCCGGATGCTGCGCTAGGCCAAATGATAGAAAAGATCGACGTCAATGGTGATGGAAATGTGGACATTGATGAGTTTGGTTCTCTTTATAAGACCATTTTTACAGATCAAGAGACATACCAAGAGGAAGACATGCGAGAAGCATTTAATGTATTCGACCAAAACGGAGACGGCTTTATCACCGTGGACGAGTTGAAATCAGTGTTGGGCTCCCTCGGACTCAAGCAAGGAGGCACCGCTGAGGATTGTAGGCAGATGAGTAACAAGGTGGACGTTGATGGAGACGGAAGGGTTAACTTTACAGAGTTTAAGCAGATGATGATGAGATGCGGTGGTTTTGCTGCTTTCACTTAACTTTTTTTCTTGTCAAATATTCTTTCACCATAGTTGGAGATTAATCCTTCATACTTTGTGACATGTACAAAATAGCTTCGATTATACTTTACTCCTTTTTCAAATTTTGTTGTAGTTTTGTGCATCTTGTGTTGTAAAATTTTGGTACTAACACGATCAAACACATACACAGAATTGTTGTTTTCTAACTTCAAGGCTCTTATCCAGATTCTTTTAGATAATTATTTCGACCTTTCCCTATAAATTGGCAACTACAATAGGTCACAGAAACATTGTCTTCAGGATACAATGAAGCCCTAACAACGATGTTGAATTCAAAGTTTGTACTCCCTTGATTCAACCAAGAACCCACAATATAAAGTTTCTGATGATGCTTAGAAAAAGGGAAAAGAAAACAGAAGTTTTGATTCTTTTTTTTTCCTGAAATTATGGGGGGGAAAATCCTCAGAGGTTATGATTCTTTTCTTTTCTAAAGTTATGATTCTTTTTCTTTCTGAAGTTATGATTCTTTTCTTTTCTATTTGTGTTCATTAATGAGAAAATATCTTTACTACTTATAGAGATATCTCATCCATTGAAGATGTCTTTTCATCACCAACAAACACCTCCAAGAGGCATCAATGGTGGCTATTGAAAAAGATTGCGTCTATTCAAATTCAAAGTAAATATGAATTATGTTAACAGACTCCCCCTAAATTTAATGAGGCATCACATCAATGATGACTTTTGATTTTACTGAAAATATCCAACATTCTCCCCCTATTTTCAAAATCATAAAATAAAGTAAAAACTTTCAAAATAGGTTGCATCACTCAAGTGACTGCCTTCGTACCCGAGTGGGATCATGCCAACGTAGTTCAAGCTAAGTTGAAACAAATCATCATCGTAGAAAATAATACATAAATGATAGGTACTTTTGAATTTGAACCTTCACTTAGTGTAAGAAATTCAAAGTGTTATCGAGGTTCTATGGTGAACTAGTCTTGAATCAAGTACCCCTTGTGATAAAACTGAAATCTCCACACATATTGACTTCAAAGAATTGTGTTTTCTGTAGCTTAGCATGTTAATGGTCATGTGCTTATATCCTGGACTCATGAATATTCTTTAGAGAATGCTCTTATTCTCGTAGGAAACGGTCTGCTTTTCATATTCATATAGGTAAGTTTCTAAGGTATTTTTGCCATACACCGGTAAACAAACATAGACTTATTAAAGATTTACATCCATCCTCAATCATGCAAAATCACTACACTAATACAAAAATGAGAAGTTTTGACTTAGTGTACAATAATCACTCTTATAACTTGTTGGTACCCATTGAACCTTGTTTATATTTTTCAAACTATATGTTCGGTTTCTGTTAACCGGTGGGTCAACCTTCTTTCACACACCTTAGTCCAATTTCCTTACACTTTATTGAAATCACTGCCTTTGGTAGACTCTTAGTAAATGGGTCTGTCAAGTTTTTCTTTGTTTCAATATAGTTAACTGCAACTACTCATCTCTTGAGTAATTGTCTTACTATTTGATGTCTAAGACTTGCATGTCTTGACATTCCATTATAAGTCTTGTTTGAGATATTATAGATTGTAGCCTTATTATCATAATTAATCAAGACTGCTGGAGTTGGCTTCTTCCATAATGGGACCTGTATAAGTAAGTTTCTAAGCCATTATGCCTCCTTACATGCATCTGCAAGTGCAGTTAATTCTGACAACATTATTGAATCAGAAATACAAGTCTGCTTCTTAGAACCCCAAGACACAACAACACCACCTAATGTAAATATCCATCTATTAGTAGACTTGGACTTGGATTCTATATTGTTCCAGTTTGCATCACTGTATCCTTCAAATACTGCGGGATAACCCTGGAAATGTAAACCATAATATATGGTTTCCTTTCAAGTAAGCCAACACTTTTGAAATTGTTTTCCAATGTTCAACTCCTGGGTTACTTGAGAAACGAGATAATACTCCCACCGATTGGGATGTATCTGGTCATGTGCAATGCGTAACATACATAAGACTTCCGATAATACTAGAATACTCAAGTTGTCCATGAGTCCTTCCAGTATTCTTCATTAGTTTAATACTAGGATCTAAAGGAGTGGGGCTAGTTTGTCATTGAAATGATTATACTTTTTGAGAAATTTTCTCAATATAATGAGACTGTGTTAAAGCCAACTCATCTCCCTTTCTTAGGATTTTAATTCCTAAAATCACAGCAGCCTCTCCTAGATCTTTCATATCAAAGTTAGAACAGAGAAATTTCTTAGTTACCACACAAGATATGTCAGACCCAAAATTAAGCATATCATCAACATATAAACAGAGAATTACACATCCAGATTTATCATGCTTACTATAGATACATTTATCAGCATCATTAACAACAAAACCATATAACAAAGCTACTTTGTCAAACTTCTCATGCCAATGCATGGGAGCTTTGTTCAAACTATAGAGGGATTTTACTAACTTGCAAACTTTCTTCTCTTGGCCTGGTATTATAAAACTTTCAAGTTGTTCCATATATATTTCTTCTTCTAAATCACCATTTAGAAAAGCAGTTTTGACATCCAATTGATGTATAACTAGCTTGTGAATAGAAGCAAGTGCTATCAAACACCGAATAGATGTGATGCGAGCAACGTGAGCATATGTATCAAAGTAATCAATTCCATATTTTTATTTATAACTTTAGCAACCAATCTGACTTTAGAACTTATCAATGGTACCATCAACATTCAATTTTCTCTTGAATATCCATTTACATCCTATAGGTTTAGCACCAGGAGGTAAATCAGATATCACCCAAGTTTCGTTAGACAAAAGTGAATATTTTTCATCATTAATAGCGTTTTTTCAGAAATTAGCATCTCTGGAACTCATAGCTTCATAATAATTTTATGATCATCACCAACATGCATATCATACTTTGTAATGTTAAGAACTTCTTATTACCCTCTATAAGATATTGTATAAAATTTGGATATTTTTCTCTATTTTTGCTATCTTACTTCTTCTAGGTTCGATATCTTCAGTAGGAACTGAAATATCATTGTTGTGAGTAAAAGAAGAATATTCAGCATTGTCATTAGTCTCTACATGTTCTAGACTAGGTAACAATGGGTTGTGGTTGAGAACTAGACCTTGTCAAATTTTCAATAAATTCTACATCTATAGATTCTATAATCTCAAATGTGATCTGTAAGTACTACTGTTAAGTGAATAACCTACAAAAATACCTTTATAAGTCATATTTCCTAACTTTGGTCTCTAAGGATCAAACTTCCTGACATATGCCAAACAACCCCATGCTTTGAGTCTTTTCAAGTTCGATTTTCTATTAATCCACATTTCATAAGGAGAGATATTCTTTTTTTTCCAAAGGAACTCTATTCAAAATATAGCATGCAGACAAAATAGCATCAATCCACAAAGAATTTAGCAAACCAGAGCTAATAAGCATAGCGTTAATCATATCTATCAAAGTTTTATTTTTTCTTTCAGCAACACCATTTTATTGGGGTGTATATGGAGCAGTGAATTGATGTACTAAACCATATTCTTCACAAAATAAAGTAAATTCAGAAGAATGGTATTCACCACCACGATCAGAACGTAAAACCTTAATTTTCTATGTCTCTACTTCTGCTTTGTAAATTCTAAATTTATCAAAGACTTCATCCTTAGATTTCATCAAATAAATATAGGCATATCTAGTACTATCTTCAATAAAAGTGACATAGTATGTTTCCACCATCAGTCATATGACTTTTCAGATCACCAACATCACTATGTACTAATTCAAGCAAGACAAAATTTCTTATTACAAATTTAAAAGATGTTCTAGTTATCTTTGCTTGAACACATATTCACATTTAGAAACATTATCAAAATTGCAATAAGAAATCAGTTCTAATCTTTTCATATTTCTAAGAGAACCATAATTCACATGTCCTAATCTAGCATGACATAAATCAATAGACTCAACAATATAAGTAAAACCATTATTTATTAAGTTAAGCATAACCATCCCATTACAAGAGTATCATTGTCTAACAAACATTTCGTTCTTGGACAATACAAACTTATCAGACTCATACGTAATCTTGAATCCAATCTTGTTAACAAGGACTCCAGAAACAAGGTTTTTATAAATGTCAGGGACATGTAAAACATTAGTAAGAGTAACAATCTTTCTCGAAGTAAATGGGAGTTCAACAATGCCTTTGCCAATCACTTTGCTGCTTTGGTTGTTCACTGAAGTAACATTATTTCCTTCTACACTAACTAGTTCGTATGTCTTGTAAAGATTTCTAACTTTACAGATATGAATGGTTGAACCAGTATAGTACTATCATCCACTACCATGATCTGCAACAGTGTTGTCAACATGCACTACATCGACAAGCTTGCTTTTGTCATCGACCACATTCGCTTCATATTTCATTTGTTTCATTCGTTGACGATAGTCACGAGCATAGTGGTCGGATTTCTTACAGAAGTAGCAATTTCCCTTCTTCTTCTTATTTTTCGCTTGGTGGGATCTTTCTTCTTAAACTGGGTATCAATCTTAGGTTTAAAAATGTTTGATTTTTTTATTCTTCCACACTATTAATCTTAGAATGCTTTTCCGTTTGCTGACTATCCTTAATCTCTCATTACGAGCAGCTTATTCGATACGAAGATGCCGCTGTAAACCTTCTAAGTCATAGTCAGTTTCAGCATACTTAAATTTCTTCTTGTAATCATTCCAAGAAAGGAGAAGACGAAAAATAATAATCCCAACAACGAATGAAGATACAACGTCAATTCCAGCATCTTTAAGATGATTAACAATGAGTAAAATTTCACTAACCTGGGCAATAATTGACTTACTATCAACCATCTTAAACTCCATGAAGTTATAGATCAGAAATTTCTTGTTACTCGCTTCAGAAACTTTGTACTTGTTTTCGAGTGCAGTCCACAATTCCTTTGTTGTTTCAAGACTTCGATGGGCATTGTAAACATTGGCTACTAGAGCATTAAGAATATGACCATGGCACATAAAATCATCGTCTTGACATTTCTTCCATTTTGCCTTCAATTCATCGTTGTCTGTTGGAGTCGCGTCAGGAATTTCCTCCAAACCATCTTCAAGGATGTACCATAACTTGATAGTTATCATGAAAAAAATGATAGTCTCTTGCGAACGAGTGAAACCCACACCATCAAAACGTTCTAAACGATTCAAAGTCTGATTCATTACTTGCAATGATTGAGCAACAATTGAAGTTTCACCCCCCATGTCGATAATTGTCTAAAAATTGTTGTAATTTTTTTGTACTAACAGGATGAAACACAGACACATAATTGTTGTTTTCTGACTTCAAGACTCTTATGCAGATTCTTTTAGACAATTTTTTCGACTCTTCCCAATAAATTGACGAGTACAATAGGTCACTGAAATATTGCCTTCACGATACAATGTAGTCCTAACAACGATGTTGAATTCAAAGTTTGTACTCTCTTGATTCAATCAAGAACACACAATATAAAGTTTCTGATGATGCTTAGAGAAAGGGAAAAGAAAACAGAAATTTTGATTTTTTTTTCCTGAAATTATGATTCTTTTTTTTCTTGATTCTTTTTCTTTTTGAAGTTATGATTCTTTTCTTTTCTATTTGTGTTCATTAATGAGAAAATATCTTTACTACTTATAGAGATATCACATCCAATTGAGATGCCTTTTCATCACCAACAGATACCTCCAAGAGGCATCAATTATGGCTATTGGGGAAAATTGCTTATGTTCAAATTCAAAGTAAATATGAATTATGTTAACAGACTCCCTCTAAATTTAAAAAGGCAGACTCCCTCTAAATTTAAAAAGGCATCACATCAATGATAACTTTTGATTTTGCTGAAAATATCCAACATCTTGCTCCTCCTTATACACAATTATTCATTGGTTCGTTAGATTGTCTGCATATCTAAAATAGTAGTGAAATTAATTTTTTTGTTATGTAATCTATTTAATCAACGGTTCAAAACTAATCTCACATTGAAGAGAAAAATATATTAATTTTACAATTTCAATTTATTTCTACTGAACAAGCATCAGTCGATACTTAAATGCCAAACTTGATATTTGCTTGGAAATTACTTCGAAGAGGTGAAATTTTCTGACAAGTTTATGAATTCTCCAACGAAATTCATTGTAGTTTCTTAGATCATAACTGTGTTCTTTGTTTTTCTTACATTTTTCTGCTGAAACTCACTCACTGCTCCGATATTGTTATTGATATTTCTGTCTTTGACCCATTTGGACATGTTTTTGCAATTTTTTCGGTGATCTTCGTCGATGGATTGTCTTACTTCGAAAGTTTTGGGGTTGTATTAACCATATTTCCCTTTATAACAATCATTAAACTAATTTGAGCAAATACTACACTAAACTAACCAGTGAAGAAATTTTTGTCAGATTTTCAAATAATTTTGGCAATGGCGAGATCTCTACATTATCAAATGTGATGGAAACTTTATGATTCGTATCTTGGCACGGCAATCTGGTGGTGACCACCTGTAGCGACCCGTTTGATTGTTTTGAGCTTTTGAACTTGTTTTCCCCAAAATATCCTTATTGTAGCTTCATCTCGGTATTTATGACTTGTGAGGATGGGTGACGCGATTCTCGAGTGTAACAATCCATAAATTTAGGTTAGATTTGAACTCAGTACATTCTTGTGGTTAGTCTCGAAGGGAGTGATAATATAATTCATTAGTAATACAAAGTTTTTTTGAAGTAATTTGGGGTGTAAATAACCTCCTAAGGCCAAGACATGTTGAAAAGTGCAAAGAAATCGAAAGTTCCAACAGAATTTACACAAGGCGTGACTTCAAACTTGTATAACTATAAATTGGTAAGGAATCTCAGAACACTTAAAACATGAAAGTTGTAGCCTATTGCAATAACTTTCAATCCATATATAGATCAGGTCAAATGGAGATCTATACAAATATCTATGAATGATTTATTAAAGATGTGTAAAATAAAAATCTTATAGTATGACCGATTTACTAAAGACGTGTAAAATGAAAATCTTGTAGTATGGTCGATTTAGTGAAGGCGTGTAATTTGACCAATTCTTGTAAAAGGTTCTAAAGCCTAAATATTTATGACAATCTATAAATACAACCCAAAAATGTTTATGGTGAGGATTTTTCGACCAGAGGCTTCTACCAACCCTCTAAGGTGAGTTTTTACTCGTATCTCTATGCCAATTACATTAAGTTAGCTGTCACGACCCGAACCCGGGCCCGTGACTGGTGCCTTACCCCGGGCACCCTAGTGATACAACATCAGAGTAATCAGCGGAACATAAGACGATAACATGAAATAACAAGAAGTATGAAACAATAGTCTGAGAAAACTTGCCTTACGGCATATATATATATAAATCAATTTAAAACCGAACAGTTACATCCCATTACAACTCTGTCCACAACAGTACTACAAACCTCTAAGAATGATACGACAACAATGGCGGGACGGGGGCCGCCGTACCACGAATGTAAATACCTATAACGACGGGACTATACGGCTGATAAGCCTCGAGAAAGCGGAGCTTCCCATCTGTTGGCTGTGACCACAGGCGAGGATCAACACGGTGTACCTTTACTGCGGCATGAGCGCGGCCCGAAGTCGGTACAACGGTACCAAGTATGTGGCGAAAATCACGTAAATGAAATCATAGTAGTCTATATAAAGCGAGAGACATGTATGATAACCAAAACTACGATTCACAATAAATAGCGATCGTATGTCAAGTCGAGGACTCACGCTCAAAGTCATCATAAAACGTGCGGGGTAAATGCGAGGGCATAGCCGACTACTAAAACCCACGATGCAACAAGGTCGTAAAGCGTATCATGAGATCTGTCTGCAGGCCGTCGCATGATCAGCGGCGCTCGCGCGAGATCTAATGTGCGTCTAGCCACGGAACTTCCCAGTAGCTCGCGTGGGCCACTCGATGGCCCGTGAGGTATTCCCGCATCGGTAGCTACTCCCGGCGGCGTCTGGACTCGTCGTCGCGTAGCGCAAAGACCGCGTGACCACAAGGGCGCGTACTAACACGGAACTCCGTAGTTCGCGTAGGCCATCTGAGACTGCGTAAGGTATTCTCGAATCATAGGTCACTAGACCCGCTGAGTCTACCCGCGTCGGAGGCGGCTTAACCCCCGGAATCATGAGTGATATAATATCAACATGACAGCTTATCGTTAAACAACCTAAGCACAACAAGGGAAAACCCCTTTACACAAACATCACAAGATACTAACTCACGTAGCATACTAACATGTTTACTTATCAAGTCAACAAGAAAGTATTACAAGACTATCACAAATCAATACAATCAAGTTATTCACACAAGGTACTTTCTACATTATGTTAACAAGTTCGGGTTTTTAGCCCCAAAGTACTTCATGTATTACTCTTTTAAAAGATCCGTTTCTTTCACAAAAGTCACACAATACCCGTAGTATAAAAATAGAGTGAATATCTTTTGAAGTAAATCAGAACACTTCCCTTTGTAAAATCAAGTAACAACATTCTTTTCCCAACGCTCAAGTTTGCCTAATTTCAAATGTTCACGGTTCTTATTTTAGAAAGGTTTCGTAGTTCATAGTCTTATTCATTTAAGAATATAATTCTCTTTTAAACCATCTGAGAATCATAAGCCTTGTATGTGAGTAGGATATTCTTGTTTATAACAATTTTATTACAGCAGCCATGATCTAGGAAATATCATTTTGTCTCATCTTAGCTTACATGCGGATGGAAGTTTCTACTGGTTTTAATAATACTTAATCTGTCAAAATATTTCCTTTTATTAACGCTGCAGTGGTTTGTCGATACACATTCTGATTTCCGAAATCAGTAAAACATCCTTAAGCCGTTATACCTAACTTCCCATAAAGCTAGTATAACTCTTAAGTTTTCAAAACCAGTATTACTTCTTCTTTCAAAATGATTCAAAAATCTTTTGAAATACTTCAAGTTCTTTATTATCACATAACCAGACCGATTATAGTTCAAATCGATTACCTTTTAAAAACCACAAGTATTTTCTTACCTACATAAAGGTATTATAACCAACTTCCCATAAAGCCGTTATAACACTTTATGTTTTAGACCAATCAAATACATTTAACACGTACGCGTCTATCGCACTACATAGTTACACACATATCATGCTAGAAGAGATAGGAAGAGGTTCACATACCTCGCGGCAGTATCGACTAATAGAAAACGCTCCAAGTACCTCAAACCGCGGCTACTCCTAAGCCAAATAGATCGCGCCGCGTAGTACTTCAACCTATAAGGCCACAAGCGCTTATTAACATTTAGATCTCTTCGTAGAACATTCTACGAGAAAATTCGAAGACCTCCCCATGGCCGCGTAAATCTCCTCTCTATCGAGTAGGCTATCAAGCCAACCGGGGTTTATACATCTTATGTCTGATCCATGTAATTCTGATTCGATTCTCTTTCTTTATATTGAGCTTAAGTCAAAAGACATTGCATGAAAGCTAGGTTGATTCTATATATAGTATACTTCAACTATATAATCTTACAACATGTAATTTCCAATTACAATAAGGGGACAAGATATTACCTCGATAAGCCCAAAATTATCCAAGTATAAAGTCGATCCTGGGCAACGTTTAGCTCCAACTCTGTGCTCTCCAACCCGCTCCAAACAACCCTTAGAAGTTCTACGCAACTTCTACCTAATACTCGACTAACTATGGAGATTTTCCTTAGGGTTTCGGTTTTGTGACTGAAGGGAAGTATAATAGTATTACGGGGCTTTTCGTATAGGTATAACCTTAGAATACTACAAGGTATACGGCTAAGGTAATTTGGGTATAGTAACAATACTTTTGAGAGTATTTCTACCAGAGGGGTATTTATACGAGACAACAACACAAGGGGGTGTATACCCTCGGCCTACCCATGAGGGTACTCTCGGCCAAGGGAGAACTCTCGGCCAAGGGGGCCTCTCGAAGGGAGGACGAGAACAACAGAAGGGAGGAGGATTTCTAAGACTTAGAACATTTTAGGATGAATAAGTCTTCAAAGGGGAGGGGTATTTATAGGTCTAGCAAAGGCCAACCAATGGCCAAGATCATGCCAAGTGCAAGGCAAGTGTAGGGCCATGATCATGCCAAGTGCACCTTATCCATCTACCACCAAAATATCCTACCAACCCCTTGACCAAAACAATGGCAAAATCGTCCCATGTTCCGCCCCACTATTCCGCCAATGAGAGGGTGCCAAGTGGCGCCCTCTCGTTGGTCCAACACGCTTCGTCTCTCGGAAAAATCCGCAAAAATTAAAAATGACATAGCCGGAATTTTCCGCCATGAAGTTATGTAAAACGTTTCGTCGAAAAATGACTCTAATCGGGTGTTGTGCACAAAGTGAAATCGGCCAAGCCACTTTAAAAGCCCAAACTTTTCTACGTACGTCCTTACGTACATACTCTGGAAATACGGGGTATAACATTAGCACTATCAAATCATTATTTGAAATTGCTAGATTGTGATAAATTCATTCAAGGTCAAATTTTGGATGACGCTTTAGGTTTTCTTCAAAAAGGTAAGTCCCTCATTCATTAATGGATTATGTGAAGTTGTTATTATGTTTCATACATTGAATGGATAGTATAATCATGAAATAAGATTGATTTAGATGCACTCCATCAAAGGAAAATCCTAGTAATTTTGATGTAGAATTTCCCTTTGACCAGCTAGATTTAATTGGCTTGTACTGCTAATTTAATCGTTGGATCGAGCCCAAAGTTTAACTTAGTGGTCACAATATATAGATTCTATTTTTGAACGGTGGAGATTGGGGTTGGCAGTCCGGAGTAGTGTGTTTTGAGCTATGAATAGTAGTTGTGAATTTGGTGAATACCTATAGATATTTTATCATACAAATTCAACTGGGTATTGTCACACCCCAATACATGGCTTGGATGTAACACAACACTTGGTTCCTGACTACATGTGACCGAGTGAACCATATAGCTGGCTGAATTAACATGGGATATGTATCGATACAGAATATAATTTATAAACATGCTGAACTACTGACAATTTTGACTGAATAATCGTAAACGCATAATACGAGAATAAGTCTGAAGTATAAAGATGTTGCCAACATGTCTAACACATAATCTGCTAAACGCTAACTGACATACCTGGTTGTCTAATATACTGACAAACTGCAAATAAGATAACGCTCCGAGGGAAAATTGGGATCACCAAGCAGCTAATACGAGAATTCTAGCAAGTAAATATATCGTCCTCTAAATCAGTACCTGTATCGTGAAATGCAGGCTCGACAAAAGGAACATAAGTACATTTGAATTGTACTTGTATCTACAACCAATTAAAAGAATAATAGTTGTAGGGTGCTCGGGGAAAGGACAACGCAAAACAATAAACATGGAACATACTGAAACTTAAACATACTAATAACTGAACAGAACAAGAGAAGCATAGTCATAAGTGTTGACACCCAATTTTATCCCTCCCCTTCAAGTATTTATCATAAAATTAAACTAATTTTAATAACACCGCAAAATAATTTTTAATAATAATAATACATAAATAAATAATTTAACAATGGCGTCACATTTATAATAGCATTAAGCAATCCTTAAATATCATGTCTGCATTGGATACTTTAAATTTTATAAATAATTTAAACCCCACTTATTTTCCATTAATTAAAAAAACCAACACCTAAACTCTACCCAAAACAAAATAAAAGCCCACAACCTTTATTTTGTTCATCTCACCATTAAATCCAAAAGAGGAGCCCAGCTAAAATAAATCCAACAACCCAAAACATACCAACAACCCATTTTGCCATATTTCATCATCATGAGTATACCCTTTAACCTAAAACTCATTCTATCTAACCTAATTTACCCACAATCAAACCTTTCCATATCCATCCTCGAATCCCCATATTAAAATCCAAACCTTACCATAATAAGAATAGTACCAAGATCGTGGAAATCTTCACCAAGAGCGGTAACGAATCAGCACCAATTAGTACCAAACCATCCCAATATCACGCCTCATATCCCCAAATCGCAGCTTACCAAAACCAAAATCCATACCAAAATCGCTCCAAACAAATATTAACTTACCATATGAATAAATTTACTAGGTCTTTCCATCCCGGAAATCTCCTCGAAATCACACAAAATCACCATAAAAATCGTACCAAAAATTGTCTCAATCTTACCATAATTTGGAACCCAACATTGAGGCTATATAAACCAATCAATTTACACATACAAGGGCATCCGAAAATAAGAGGAAAAAAATGTGCAGTGAAGCAGTAAGCATCAATCGACATTCAAAATTAGCATTCTAGGAGTAATAATCGGAATTCCTCAAACCTTGTTCTCAATCAGTTAAGAACCAGCAATTTTCTCAAAGCTTCATTTCCTTTCTATCGCATTCTCCGAGTGACGTCGACGCTTCGAAACGCCGCCTCAGTTCGCTATCCAAAAAAGTCTGTTGATACGCCTCTTTTGCCTCTATTCTATTCTATTTATATATATATATATATATATTCTGTGTTGGGCTGTTTGGTATTAATTCACGACTAATTCGAAATTGGCCTGAATGCATTCTGCTTAGTAGATACAATGTCGATGAGCATGTACGTTTGTGGTGAATAGTCATATTCATATATAATATATGTTGATTGTATTCACTGAATCTGTGGCGAGCATATGGCTAAGTCGTTTATGATGATTGTCGGACGCGTTGAATTTCATGTATTTTGTCAAGCTGGTCGCACTGTCCATGTTAACAAAACAGTCCCACTGAATTCTCCCATGTCTGTGTTAGTACCCAAATTACTTGGTTTGGCTCAGGCATTTGAGAAATGCTAACTCTAAATTGAGCTTGTCTGCTGCTTGTAATGTCATGTCTGTCTAATGTTTCTGTGGTTTCATGTTTATTGTAAACTTGTTAGTTAAGATCAAGTATTTAGTATGGATACATAATGTCTGAATGTTAGCTTATTGGCGTTGTTATATAGGGTTTAGCCTTTCCAGTCAACTCGCTTTTCAAATGCTCAGTTATGTGTGCACTTGTTTATCTTTAAAGACATTAGCATCCTGTCATATGCCACTTCTGTGATGTTTGCTTGTTCAAGTATCTGAATAGTTTTGATAGATTGTAATATTAATTGCATACCTAACGACTTATGAAACAGATGAAATGAGGGATTAATTTAAGTGTTGTGGTTACCTAATATGTCCCAACAGGAATCAATCTTAGTTAGTCTTTGCCTAAGAACAGACTGGTCTGATTTCATTCATGTTCATTTGATTAATAAAGTTAAGTGTAAGGGTCATTTTGAATACATGAATATCTGTTTTAGATGCAAAGAATATTATGGTCTTCTATATATAACTAAGTTGCGTTAACCTGTTGATGGGGTACTTTGAACCATGTTCCAATGACCCTGTCTCAGCTCTCCAACTTCTATGATACCTGATTGTTCAAAGACATGTCTAGTCTGCATATTAGAAGTATGTATTCCTCATGTGTTCATAGTTGGGAATTGTCAAGAATCCAGATTGTTCATGATCACTTGATCTGTAAATCAGTCTGAAAGAAATCGTTCGAATAGTATCTGTTTAGGTGAATGTGGGGTAGTCAGTCTCGGCTCCAGCACATTGTCATATATCTGTTTCTCCCTAACATCCTGTTAATATGGATAGCTATTCTGGATATTTTCCCTCTTTCTCTGTTCAGGATGATGCCCATAGTGTATAAAATGTGGAAATCTAGACCTACTTACTATTTATATACTAAAGTTTTTTTCAGGCACACTTGGTATATCAAGTATACATGTCTGCATTTCTAAGTAAACCTGTCTGTTGGGCTCAAGTCCAATACATTATATGGCACTGAGTTGTTCCTCTGATTGTTTGTCACAAATTGGGTCTTATATGTGTTTGGAGTTTACATAGCCATGTCGCTCTTTATTTGCACTATTCATATGATTACTAATCCTTATCTTTTCTTATTTTTACATGAATTTCATGCATTGAAGCAACGAAGAGTCTCATAGCAAGACTCATCACGAGCTACAACAAATTAAGACCCACATATGTGTGCATCCACATCTCGCATAGAAAAATTTCAAAACCACAGGCGGAATGACATCGTCACTCCTCCGAGTCGTCCTTATAATTCCTTAATTCTTCCCGTTTATTTTTTGTAATTATTTGTCTAACGCTACTCTAATTAATAAAACACTTAGGAAAGCTTAATCTTGAATCAATAGATATAGTTTGATATTAGAAAACCACCCCCCTAAGTTAACTATTTTAGTTTGTCACACATTGCTTCAGTTATATTAAACCACTTTATAATTTCAGTCGCATAATTATTTAGGTAGCTAAGATATTATTTGTTACTAAATCCTAACATGAGAAACTCTTTTTTTTTAAATCCTTGTTCGTATTCATGTAGGAAAGAGTATTTAAATCACAGGTTTATTAGCCTTTTGCATAATAGACGTTTTCATGTCATAAGTATATATTTTATCATAAAGATTTTTATCTCTACATTAAGCTACATAACATATATACCTTAGGTAATAGAATATTTTCATGTATTCTTAAACTATTCTATGAATGCATTTTCACCCAAAACTAATTTTATATTTTAAACAAATCTTATAATTTTTATACCTTTTATTTAAATACTTTTAAACATGTCTTTTCTTAGCATAATAATTAACCTAGGTTTGACCGGACAACCGCAAGTTAGCGGATCCTATAGGATGTCTGACCCCTTCCCTTTAAGATAATAAAGAACCCTTACCCAGAATCTCACATAAGTTAGCAGACCATTAAAATGGAGTTAATGTTGACTTTAACTAGTTGACATTTAGGTGTCCTAATTCACCCAATTAATTAGGTGGCGACTCCTCGAACCCTTCTAGCTTATTTTAGCATTTTATTTTTATTTCTAAAATTGAAGCAAGATTCGCTGGAAATATAATGTCGGGGTAAAAATCGGGCGCGACAATAAGTACTCACTGTTCTAAATGTGAAATCACATGTTTTAACTAAGTTTATATTCTGTGACCTTAGGCCCAAAATTACAACAACAACATACCCAGTGAAATCTCACAACGTGTGGTCTGATGTGAAGTCCCAATTTGTTGTTACAATAGTAAAAATCATCTGCACATCCCACACGTTCTCCGTCACCTGCATGTCCCCCTCCCCTTTAATCTCCCTCAACCTCTCACAAGTTACACACACACCTCCCTATATATTCTGCATAGCATAAAAGAAAACACTTAGCACAAAGAGAATAAAAATTAAAAAAATACCAAGAGAAAAAATCAGAAAAATACCAAGAGCAAAAAAATCAGAAAAATACAAGAGACCAGGAACTGAATGGATTAGTTGGAGTTTGAAAGTTAATTTGCAGTACGAAGCAACAAAAGGTGACTTCTCTCACTCATAACTCTTAGTAAAATCCTTTATTTTAAGTTACAATACATATTAGAAAATAATTCGGATGTTGAAAGAATGATCATGAAATTATTATTAATAGGTTATATAATAACTTAGTTTGGGTCATGAAATTATAATTTGTTTTGCTGCGTTATACCTGTTAGCATTGGATGAAATTTTAGACAGTTTTACATCTCTCTTTCACAATCATATTGAGCCTAAGCGGGGCTAAAAAGGACATGCGGTTTCAGAGTTTTCTCATTTTAAAGTTTCTGCCTCGGATCGAATGAAATTCGTAAGACAGAACATATAACATAATAATTGTATATATTGGTGAAGAATCTGAAAATTTGTACTGAATAAGAGTTCTTGATTGCTTTGTTCTCAACAGTTTGAGACTTTACAGAGATTAATCCGACTTACAGATAAAAAGTTATGACTGTTTAAATATTCTATCTTGTTTTACAAAAATATGGCGAAATAGTTTTCTGAGAGTTGTTAAAATAAAAGAACTGATTGTTTTGGTCAGGAATCTGAAAATTTATGCTGAATAAAAGTTATAGATTTCTCTATTCTCGACATTTTGAGCTTTACATAGATTAATCCGACTTACGGATAAAACGTTATGACCGTTATAATATTGTATCTTGTTTTACAAAAATCTGGCAAAATAGTTTTTTGGGAGTTGTTAAAATAAAAGAATCGAGTGATTAGGTAAGGAATCTAAAAAAAATTGCTGAATAAAAGTTCTGTATTTATCTTTCCTTGACAGTTTGAGACTTTACATAGATTAATCTGACTTTCGGATAAAAGTTATGACTGTTTTAAGATTGTGCCTTGTTTTACAAAAATCTGGTGAAATAGTTTTCTAAGAGTTGTTAAAATAAAAGAACTGAATGTTTTGGTGAGGAATATGAAACATTGTCTTGAATAAAAGTTCTATATTACTATGTTCTCTACAGTTTGAAACTTTACATAGATTAATCCGACTTACGGATAAATAGTTATGGATGTTTTAAAATTATGGGTTTTTTACATATTTTTGGCGAGACAGTTTTCATAGGGTTGTTTCCTGCGTGAATTTGTACTAGTCACACTAAACATTTTTAGAGGAAACTTGGAATAGTAATATGATTGTAATTAGAATATTGTGAGGTTACTTTGGATTGTAAGGCGAGGTTCTCACTCAACCCCGGATGGTAGGGATGACTCTTTTATCTAACATGTTTCAGGAAAGCTCGACAAGGAGAAGGTTCCGCAATAAGGCTAGCGATCGTCCCACAGTCCCATTTGTTTCACCAATCCATTGCTTCGAATTTGGTGACTTCCGTTCTTAAATAAGTAGGTGGAGGAAGTTAGTCTCATTATCTCGGGGGATGCCCCATATGAGATGGTTTCCTTTCAAATTTCGAAATTTCTATTTTCCTATGTGGAATTTCCATTGAGTCTAGGTAGAAGTTATGGTTGCACGAGCATGGGCTCACGCTCTTATTAGTTATGTATAGAACATTTTTACTTTTATTGTTATTACTACTTCCGCAGTTAAATACATGTTAAATTTAGAAACGAGTGTATTAAAATAGTTCGCCTGGGGAAAAGGGAAATTTGTCCAAGTGTCATCACGCCCTAAGGGAAGAGCTGAGAAAATTCGCGACGTGACAAGTTGATATCAGAGCTAAACCAGGTTAGAAAATCCTAGGATTTTTTTTTGAGTTTAGCGTTTGAACGGTTACTTATTGCGACGGTGTGCGTGTCACCTTAATAATAAGTGAACGAGATAACATCCTAAAAAGTTTCACTTCTTTCGTAATCTTCTCGTGCCCATCTTGAGTCTTTTCAAAGACTTGGCTTTCGTACTACCTCCTTCAAAGGATTGTGGAAGGGGATGTGCAACGATAAACGTGACTGCACCACCAGCCGAAAAAGTAGGAGCCCAGTCAGTACTAGATAGACTATGGGCGAATTTTATGAGTATAAGGGAACCTATCTACACAGGAAATGACTCCAAGTCTGACCCAATAGTGTTTCTGGATGCGGTAGAAGACCTTATTTACCCTAGGATGTGTGGAGACGCATGGCATCAATTTGGTAAGCGCACGTTTAGTGGACGACACAGGGGTGTAGTGGAGAAATTTTAGAAGAAATCGTTCCATGATGTCACCACCGATGACGTGGGGGAGTTCAGAGCCGCATTCATTAAAAAATACATGCCTAACACCCGAAATAATACACTCAAATATGAGTTTGAACAATTGAAATAAGGATATCGTAGTGTGCAAGAATACGACACCCAGTTCATGCGATTGTCGGCATAAAACACACACATTATTCCTATGGAAATTGAGAAGGTCAAAATATTTGTTGAGGATTTAAACTCAAACCTGGTTGAGAAGGTAGTGGCATTAGCCAATGATTGTACTTAACTTCAGATCGTCTACATGTCTATGAGGGTAGAAAGCTTTGCTAAAGCAAAAAGAGAGTATTCACAGAATAGGCTTCGATCGTCAGAATTCTTTAATCAGAATCAGAACCAGAGGCAAGAGGGCAGTAAGGGTTCTTCAAAATCGAGCTAGTCAGTAGGCCAATATCATTTCAAGCCCCAGGGGAATATATGGGTCAATCATCAAAGTGGAAAAGTCAAGGCCACCAACCCTAATACAAGAGGTGAGAAATCGATTTGTAAGGTTTGTCAAAAGAAACATGTTGGAGAATGTTGGTTCTCACCGAAATAATGTTACAATTGTGGAGAATCAGACCACTATGCCAGTGATTGTAAGAGGAGAACCCAAACTCAGTTTTCTCATGGGAGGTCAGAAGCAACCATAGCTGCCTAAATCAAGGAAACCAATCCCGACAGAGTCAGAGAGGTCAACAATCCAAACCGTATTTATGCTTTGCCACAGAGGAATGAGGCGGAGGTATCTAATGCGGTGGTCACATGTATTTTGTTGGTCTCAAGTATTCCTGCACTTGTATTATATGATATTGGCTCTACATTTTTGTATGTGTCGATGGGTTTTGCTAATAATCTACATGTAGAACCTTCCTGTTTAAGTGAACTCTTTGAGGTTATGACACCAATGGGGGCCTCAATTTGGACCTCTCGGGTAATTAAAAAATTTCCATTAGAAGTAAATGGTAGAAGAATAATAGCAGACTTAGTATTACTTGATATGATAGACTTTGACATTCTTTTGGGTATGGATTCGTTGTCAGCATGTTATGCCACGTTGGATTGCCGGCAAAAGGTTGTAAAATTATCTTTTTCCATGGAAGCAATTTTTTTATAAAGGGAATGAATGGAACACCTCAAGTCGGCTAATTTCCTACCATATGGCTCAAAAGTTATTAAGAAGTCACGAGGTGGAATACTCTTACCTGTCTAGTATAATGGATATCCAAAAAGAGCCCCAGAGGTACATACTATCCCTATTGTTTGTAATTTTCTGGAGGTTTTCCCTGTTGACCTTCAAAGACTTCCTCTGCACAGAGAAGTGGAGTTCACTATAGAATTAATTCTGGGTACAAGACCCATTTCCATTCCTCCATATCGAATGACCCCAGTTGAATTGAGAGAGTTAAAAGAATAATTGAAATACCTTCTGGATAAGGGCTTTATAATGTCTAGTGTTTCCCCCTGTGGAACACCAGTCCTTTTTGTGAAGAATAAAGATGGTTCGCTCTGAATGTGCATTGATTATCGACAACTCAATAAGGTCACGATCAAGAACTGTTACTCGTTACCAAGAATCGATTATCTTTTTGATGAACTTCAAGAAGTCAACTATTTTTCCAAGATTGACCTCCGTTCGGGATATCATCAGCTGAAAATAATTCCGAATAATATATCCAAAACACTCTTTAAAACCTGATACGGCCAATATGAGTTCTTGGCCATGTCTTTTGGGTTAACCAATGCCCCATCAACGTTTGGATCTCATGAACAGACTCTTCAAACCATTCTTAGATTTGTTCATGATTGCATTCATCAATGATATTTTAATTTACAGCAAGAGTGCTGAATAACATGAAGAACATTTAAGGGTAGTGCTTCAAACCTTAAGATAAGAAAAAAATTATGCTGAATTTTCGAAGTGTGAATTTTGGTTGGAAAAGGTGGATTCCTTGGGCCATGTTGTGTCAAGGGATGGAATTATGGTAGACCACCAAAAGATAGAAGCAATGAAAAACTGGCCAAGGCCTACCACTCCGACAAAAGTTAGGAGTTTCTTGGGTTTGGCTAGGTATTATAGAAGATTTGTAGAAGGTTTCTTTAGTCTTTCCTTGACCCTATTGACTCAAAAAGTATGTAAGTACCGGTGGTCAGAAGCATGTGAAACAAGTTTTCAGAAACTGAAGGAGTTGTTGACTACTGCACCAGTCCTAAATTTACCATCGGGACAAGAAGGATTCATAGTCTATTGTGATGCCCCTAGGGTTGGGTTTGGATGTGTCTTGATGTATTTTGGAAAAGTTATTGAGTATGCATCTCGACAATTAAAGATACATGAGAAGAATTATCCAACTCATGACTTGGAATTGGCCGCTGTAGTTTTTGCCTTATGAATATGGGACACTATTTGTATGGGGTGTGTGTAGATATATTTACATAGCACAAGAGTTTACAATACTTAACCACACAAAAGGATTTGAATCTCCGACAAAAAAGATGGTTAGAGTTGCTTAAGGATTATGACCTTGACATTCTTTACCATCCTGGAAAAAGCTAACGTGGTGGCTGACACACTCAATAGGAGATCAATGGGTAGCTGTTAGGCATATTTTATATACACTTTTTGAGTCATTTTTAGTTAGTATTTTTCTCATTTTCTTTGGGTTTAGTATAGTATTAGGGTCGTTTTTCTTTCTTTTGAGTCACAGCGGTCCTAAATGGAGAAATGACAAAAAAAGATGAAATGAGCTTAATTGAGGGGTAATTGCACAAGAAAATGCCAAGAAATAATTTCTAATAAGTTCAGGGAAGTATAGAAAAAATCAGACGAAGTCCGGACAAGAAAATGACACAGAAACAGAAAACTGGCCAAAGAACGTCACAGGCGCCGCGACGCTAATTGTCTTACGGAGTCTGATTTTGTCGCAATATTTTCAGCGCCACGGCGCCATCCAGCAGGGCCGCGGTGCCGAGGCGCGTTTTTGCAGATCCAAGGCGAAATTGGAGAAGGGCAGAGAGGTCAAAACCTGGGGGTTTTCAGGGAATACAAACCCTGTAGCAGCCGTCATTGAAGGGGGGGGGGTCTTGTACATATTCTCTATTCTACTTTGGGGAGGCTACAACACACGATTTGAGACAACCTTGGTTCAAGTTCTTGTTCTTTCCTTTTATTTATTTCAGTTTATGTTGGTTTGTATTAGTTCTTGACATGACAATGTTTAGGAGCTAATTACTTAATTAGGGCTTTCCTTTTGAATCACTTGAAACTCGTTTTCATGAATTAATGTCGTAGTTTGATTTCTTCTTCACTTGATTAAGATTTATTCAATATTGGTGTGAATGCTTGATAGTTAACTGGCCATTAATTATCATAATCTATATGATTTCGAATCAAAAACCGAGAGGAGAAATTTGGATATGCTGTAATTGAATAGACATAGGTTAAATCGCGGACGAAAGTACCTCGATACTTGTGTAGCATTATAGGTTATTGTTCTTAATCCTCCTATGTAGTAAATCCTATTATAGAAATATAGAAGGGTTCTGCACTGGGGTTGAGCGATTATATGTCCTAACCGGAATATAAGACAATCTAGTTAACCGCTATTTTACCGTAGAAGAGGAAACCATTGTTGTTGCATTAAGGATTGAAAAAGAGTGGATAGTTGAAGTTATTGGAATGCCCTATTTCTATCATAGCTGATTTAAACTAAAGTATTATCATCTTTAGTTTATTTTTTGCACTTAGTTTTAATTCTTAGTCATAAATCGCAAACTAAAAACGTTAGTCAAATAGAAACCATAGAATAGATAATCGGTACATGATAACCAGTCTCTATGGACGATATTTGGTCTTACAGACTATATTACTTGTAACGATACGTACACTTGCGTTAAGCATAAGTAAAATAGCTAACAAGTTTTTGGCGCCGTTGTCGGGGACTGACGTACTTTCAATATCGATTTATCTATTGTTATTTCTAATTTGGTTGCTCCAAGAACAAGTTTCTAACTTGTTATGCGGACATCTTTTTATCACCTTTTGTTGTTTTTCTTATTTTGTAGGTAAAATTCGAAGAAAAAAAAAACAGGACACAAGGACTACTACTACTATCAGGTGCAGCAGATTCATCAGCAACAGCCTAACCCACAGGTTCCACAGAAAGATCGAATTGAGTTGCAGACAGCCATACTCAGGCTCACCAAGTGTCAGTCTCAGTTTATGGCTGAGACAAAGGTGTCCGTCAAAAATTTAGAGACACAAATAGGGCATCTGATGGATAGGGTGACCAATGTACCGCAAGAAAATCTGCTTAGAGACACAATTATGGGAAGTAATAATCAGATTGAGGAACCTGAACCACAACAGAGTGTTGAGGAATTTGGAGAGATAGTTGGTGTAGAGAAAGAAAAGGTTACTGAGATCCAATTATTCACCTTTTTGGATTCCTTGGAAATTCTTTTTCCTGTACCTATTGCAGAAGAAACACCACCAGCTGTCACTGTTGATCCCCAAATAGAAAGTCCATACCCTCAAGGGCACCCCCAAAAGTTGAGAGATGTAGGAAGTTTCACTGATCCCTACATTATAGATAGCCTAGAAGACAAGCATGCCTTATGTAATTGGGGGATAATCTTAGATCTAAGGCCCTTATTTGGAGCAATTGTTGTAGTTGAAGTGAGACCTGCAACAATAATTGTGCGGATTGCAAGCAGTTCACAGAAGGATCCACCGGGCACTAATAAAGGTTAACCGCGTCCGGCTAAAAGACGTTAAAGACAGCGCTTGTTGGGAGACAACCCAATGTTTTTAATTATGTTAGTTTGATTTTCTATTTTAGTTTGTTTTATTTTATCTTGAACAGTCTCACGGTCTTGGGTTTTGTCTTATATTTTGATGTCAGGTGGAATAGGAACTAAAGTGTCAAGATGCTGAAATTCTGAACTGCAGGGAGCCCAGAAGCTTGTGCAAACTCAAGAATCTCATCCCAGACCTCCTTTATGACCGCTGTATTATGTCAGTAAGTTGTCCCAACCATTAGTCTTCACACATTGGGGACGATGTAAATCGATTAAGTTTTGGGGGGGGGGGTGTCTTATGCTTTTTTATTGTTTTGTGTTCGAGTCTTTTGATTTGTCTTTGGGTGTTTTTGAGTCATAATTTTTTTTATGGATCATGTATGTTGTAGTTGCTAAAGATATTGAGTGGATAAAGTGGGATAATGTAATGGAATTGAAAGCAAAAATCTGTGTGCTTAGGTTAGATATGCCAAAAATTCATGACATCTAACTCTTTGGGATATTTGTGCTTAGCCTATGTGTGTCAGTTATGGAAAGAAAAGTTAAAAAAATGTCTAGAAAATCTGTTTGCTTGTTATTTGAGGCGAAATAGTTAAGATATACATGTCTAGGGAGATGATTCAGGCATTTCTTTGATAGCCCTTCTGACCATTCATTACCTACCCTGACATAAACTGTATCACTAGTCAGCCCCTTGAGCCTAAATTATATCTTTCTTTGACACCCTATGATTCCCTGTTTGTGCCATAAGTGATAATTGAAAGTGAGTGGGATGAAAAGTGTTGAAAAAGAAACAAAAAGAGAATTGAAAAATTTGATGCACCCCAATGAAGAATATGCAAAAGCCTAAGGTTGGGGGTGCCTGTTATTTATAATGTATCTCATTCTCTCAAAATAAAAGTGGGGAAAAATAGGTATGAGATTAAAAAGGATGGCGCGCCCGTTTTTGACCTCCGGGGTCTGAACGGTATCCGCAACGTTGATCTTTGGCGCGGTTCCCTGGATGGAGCAATAATGCTAGTTTTGAGGAGTCGCCACCTAATTAATTAAGTGAATTAGGACACTTGATTTATTGCAATAAAAATATTGTAATTAATCTCCATTTAATGGTCTGCGAAATTAGTGAGATTCTGGATCAGGGTTCTTTATTATCCTAAAGGGAAGGGGTTAGACATCCTTTAAGATCCACTAACTTGCGGTTATCCGTTCAAACCTAGGTTAATTATATATTGGCTTTTATTCTACCTATTCTAAGCATTTTTACATAATTTACAATTAAATAAAATGCAATACAGAATAATAAAACTAAAATTAAATGCGACATAAGATAAAACTCAGGGACATCTTTTAGCCTTTTTTAGGCCTTCTGCACAAGATGATCTCCGGGTACCTACATAAACACTTAGTAAGAGTGTTAGTAATAAAATAAATAATTTTTAAAGTAATAGCAAGAATTAATAAGTAAAGCCAAAAATAAATCCGTCTTTTGTACAGGGGAGGCCTTGGAAATCAGACGGAGATTCCTTCATCGGCCAATTTTGTTAGAAACAATAAAATAAATAAAAACCTTCAGATCCGCGCCAAAACAGTAATAGTTTTAAACGCGGAGGGCTCAGATATATAAAATAAAGTGGGACAGCCTAAACAAGTGTGGCTGCGAGAATTCGCCCTGCCAGCGCTTGTTGGTTATCCGGTGTAAGTGGAAGAAATCATCATTGCCCAGAAAGCTTCATTTTATTTTATTTTCCGTCTTTGCAACTGTGGAGGCCTCAAAAATTGACGGATAACTTTTTCATTGGCCATTCAAGTGTAGTATCATGTTCAAAATCAGTGAGACTTTCACTAAGTGTAACAAATTGTTCAAATCAGATCCGACAAAAGCAACAAAGAAATCAGTCCATTGATTGGCCAAAAAAAAAACAAGCCGACACGGTAGTAAAGCGGTGATCAAACAACCAAAAGGCACAAGACGGTCAAAACAGTACGAGCAGATACGCCACGTCGCCGGAAATCTCAAAGCATCGCCGGAGTTTTTCAAGAACTCCGGGCGAATGTAAAATCAGCGAAATCAGTCCAACAAAGATCACGACTACAGATAACCACAAAAATAAGACCAACACAGGTCGCCGGAGTTTTTTAGAACTCCGGTGATATACAAAATGCAAAATCAGTCCAACCAACACCAACAACAGACCAAGAAATCAGAAAAAAATCAAACCATCCACCAGCAACAGCCAACAAAACTCTCAACAAGAAACCAACCGCAGTCGCCGAAGTTTTCAAACCTCCGGCGAGTTATCTAAAAACATAACCAAATCAGTCCATAACAATAGTATGCAACAGATCGAACATAAAGCCGAACCAAAGCCAAAAGAATCAGTCCAAACGAACATACATAATAATAACGAAAATAGAAACAAACAGCGGGCAACGAGCAGCGGTGTCACTTCCACGATGAGGTCGCCGGAGCAACGCCACGCGATGGTGAGGTTCGGCGATGGCGGTGGTGGTGGAACAGTAGCGGTCGATGGGATATAGTGGTTCGTGAGAGACGGGATAGTGGTGGTGGTGCACTGGTGGTAGTTCGAGCAGTGGGGCGACGAGAATGGCAGCAGGGGAGGGGCGTTGCTGGTTTTGTATGTGTTGTGTTGTGTGTGTGCGTGCGCGCAGTAGTGGTCGGCGATGGTAAGGTGAAGAGGAGAGGGAGAGGATAGGGGCGACTGCTGGTGTTTAGAGGGGGTTCGCCGGAGTTTGGAGCTCCGGCGAAGGGCGGCGGCGACGGGAAGGTTTGAGAAAGAGTCCAACAAAATCTGCAGGGGGGGATTTTAGGGTTGCTGATGGTGATTTCGTGCGGCTGCCCCTTTTATGATGGGTAGAGTGTTTATTTTATAGTGTGGGATTAGGTTTAGGGTTTGGGTATTGGGTATTGGAGGGAAAAGATGAAAGGTGTACTGGGCCTCATTTTTGGGTCTCAGTTTGGGCTTTGGTTTTCGGCGAATTGGACTCATCCAGGTTGTGCCTCGGACTGGACTGATTTTGACAAAAATGCAAAACGGGTTCGTTATTTAAAGAAAAACAATTATTTAAAAGATGCAAAATTATTAAAATGCAAATGCCGATGCAATAATAATAAAAATACAATATTTAACAAATATTTAATGCCTAATTAAAAGTAAAGACGGGATGTCAATTAATTATTTAAAGAGATGCAAAATTAGTAAAATAAAATGATCGCGCAACAATAATAACATAATATTTGAAAATGTTTAATACCTAATTAAAGTAAAAACATGATGCCAATTTACAAAAAATAAAACAACATAGAATGTTAGGTAAAAAATATACAAAAATGCCAAATAATATTGATTAAAACGAGGTGTCCTAAAATGCTTAAAATTGCAAGAAATGACTAAAAGATGGGTCAAAATTGGGTGTCAACAGTTTGTCCCTCTTTGACCGAAGACGATGAAAGAGTTTTCGGACAAAGACGTTGACTTGTAGCCAATTTTGTTCCCATCGTCAGAATTAAAACAAAGATCAAGAAAAAGAATGGACAAAAGCTGATACTAATTCAAAATTTTGTCCCAGTGTCGAATTATGATGACACTGGGTTGCTGCGATGCTAGAAAATTAAAGCAGGCAGACGCCGATTCAAAATTGTCCCAGTGTCGAATCATGATGACACTGGGTTGCTGCGATGCTAGAAAATAATAGCAGGTGGACGCCGATTCAAAATTGTCCTAGTGTCGAATCATGATGACACTGGGCTGCTGTGATGCTGCAAAATTAAAGACAATGCCGACACTAATTCAAAATTTGTCCCAGTGTCGAAGTATGATTGACACTGGATTGCAAGGTGATGTGGTGCTGGAAAAGACATGGTGTTTATAGATGCTGATGGCGTCATTACATGGACGCGATGCAGATGATCGTCGTTGCATAGACGAAACATAGATGAAGCTGTTGCATGGGCTTACATGAAATGGCGTCGTTGCATAGACGCGATGCAGATGTTCGTCATTACATAGACGAAGCATAGATGGAGCCGTTGCATAGGCTTACAATGAAATAGCGTCGTTGCATAGACGCGATGCAGATGCTCGTCGTTGTATAGACGAAACATAGGTGGAACCGTTGCACAGGCTTAGATGAAAGGGCGTCGTTGCATAGACGTGATGCAGATGCTCGTCGTTGCATAGGCTCACATGAAATGACCTCATTGCATGGACGCGATGCAGATGCTCGTCGTTGTATAGACGAAATATAGATGAAGCCGTTGCATAGACTTACAATGAGATGGTGTCATTGTATGGACGTACCTGATTTGTGACTCGCCTGGGTTAAGATAACGTCATTGCATAGACGTTGTGCGTTTGTAACCTGCATGGGCTTATTGTTGTGCTCCCGCCTTTGCTGATATGAAGATCTGTTAAGGCAAAAATGATAACGCCTGAATTTATAAGCAACGTGATGGCGGTTGTATTGATGTGATGTTGCAAATACTGAGATTTCGTCCTTGCACGGATGTGTTGAATGTTGTGTGCTTGATGAATGATGCGAGTGCTGATGCAGTCTATGTGCGGACTTGCTGGATCTTTGTGAATGCTTCGAATCTGCGATTCTTGATGTAGTCTCTGCGAACTTCTTTGGATCTTTGCAAATGCTTCTGAATGTTGTTGATCGATTCGATGTAGCCACACTGCGGACTTCTTTGGATCTTTGCGAATGTTTGCTGCTTGCTAGTCTCTGCACGGACTTAACCCTGGCGGAAATTGCTCCTATCTCTTTTCAGAATAATCAAATGCATTTTGTCGCACACGAGCCAATGAGAAGATATTTAATGGTGTGACCGAAGCCGATTTAGGCCGCCTACGTATCCTGCTGAGGGAATCAGGTCAAGACGTAGTTCGTTATGCAAAGAATAAGGATTTTTATGGGATTTTAAACAATGTGGACCGAAGCCAATGTGGTCGCCTACGTATTCCGTCGAGGGAATCAGGTCAAGGCGTAGTTCATGATGTAAAAATAAGGATTTTTATATATGCATTTTTTTTTTTGAAAAGTGAAAAGACAGCATCACGCTCTGATTTCAGTTGATATCAACAATTAGTATTGTGCTTAGGAATTCCGTTATTCGCTTCCAGTCTAACCAAGACTGACTTATGGGTAATTCCTATAGTTTCAAGTGGTACCTCAGACACCTAAGTATCGACACACTTGCTTGCAGCCAAGGTTTCGAACTACACATAATCTCACGTTTCAAATGCCCTTACTGAAAAGAAAGTCTCATTTCTCACATATATTCCAGTATTTTGAATTTTGGGACGTTTAGAGAAGTACGCTCACACTCAAAAGGATGTTCGATGCATGCAATTGTGATACCATAGGCTTGGCCGTCATGTAAGTATCCACTAATGTGAGAACCCTCAGTATAAGATCATGTAGGGCTTGTCACGGGCTTGTAATGTAGGCTTGGGGAAAGGGATATATATCATTTGGGTAAAAAGTGACTAATCCTTCCTCGAGCGTTGGACTACGCCCGTGCTTGATATTTGTGTGCTTTAATCGACCGCTTTCTTTTTTTTTTGTCCCGCTTTTTACATCGACTTCCTTTTGAATCTTTCGTTTGGAGCCCGCTTTTTCCAAAATTTTCTTCTCATTTCATTCATTTTTTATAATGTCGGGGCTTTTGATTTCTTCTTTGTGAAGTCGTCATTTGTGTTTTCTTTTCCCTTTTGGGACTTTGACAATTTTTGTCTTTGCAAACTTCGACGCCGAATTTTGTCAGCCACTTGCACATTTCCAAAGCGCTCAAAGAGGTCGGGCCAAGAGAGGGATAATGCGTACGCACTCAGAAAGGGTATATGTTTAATATGCGATTGTCAAAAGAATAGGCTTTAGGCTCAAAGGGGTGTACTACAGATAATGTTATTTGGTAGGCTGAAAAGGTTCAAACGGGTCAAAGAAAGCCTACGGTCATTTCCTACACCGAGTGTTACTCAGGATTTTGCCTCAACAAACATTCGGGCCAAGTTCTAGATCGCAATGCAATGCAATTGAAGTTATTCTAAAACTCACCACACAATGCACATGAAACAATGGGGTTGGTTTCGTTCTAATCTTAAAAGCATGTAAGAATGTCATTACAGGTGTGCGTGAGAGGTACCAAAAGAATCTATGGTTTACCACGAAGTCAACCCATACTGATTATTACTCGGTCTTTCTATGCACACTCCTAACTATGTTGGTATCAACCAAATCAAACAATGACACTTAAAAGAGCTTTTTTTTTTTTTTTTTTTTCTTTTTTTAAAAGATATTTTATGCTTTTTGAATAAGTTATTTTTGTATTTTTGAATAAATGGTACCGAACCTGAATAGGGCTGCCTACGTATCTCATCTTTGACGAGAATCAGGTGTGCGTAGTTCGTTCAGATATGTTATAAAACGTATGCTTTAAAAAGAATTCATTCATGAAAGAAATGCAAAAGTAAAAGCTGTGCAAAACAAATGATTGTTCAATATAAAACTAATGCAAAGTAAAAGGAATGTAATGGAAAAATGAATGGCTGTGATTGAGTGAATGAAATGCATGAATGAATGTATGTGATAGAATGATTGAAATACAATAATGAATGTCCGTGATTGGATAAATGCAATGAATGAGTGAACCAAATATGTCTCCCTCTTTTTTTTCTTTTTTCTTTTTTATGTGGTGGTCGAACCCTAGATGGGTTGCCTACGTATCACACCGTATGGTGAGAATCAGAAACGCGTAGTTCGGGAAGATTATGTTGTAAAATGCATGATAAAGAATTATGTAATCAATACTAGACATATCAATTGAATTTGCAAATATGTACAACGATACAAAATATAGGACCCAGAGCGATGCTTCGTTGAATCTGGTATAAGTTGACTTCTTTCCGTCAACATAACTCCAGCTCATTCTTGTGATGATTTTTTTCTTTTCTTTTTCTTCCTTTTTTTTATTTTCTTCCGGCCGCCCTCGACTATTTGCGATGACGGTTTTCCTGCAAAAGATATGACAAATGGGTGAGAGTAGTCAAGCCATAAAAATAGTAAAATGTAAGGGCGTGACAATATAGTCAAAGACTCCCCTGCTTGGTTCGACCGGACTGGTGGTTGATGCTTCACAAAGTCCAAATCACGTTGTTCGAGAGCAATTTATGCAGTAGAAGTCCTGATTGCAATGTGACAACAAAAAGTGCAAAAATACAAATGCTCGTGGCCGGAATTACAAGCATGATATGTACAGGGGTTAAAAGGGTAATTATTGCATTAAATAATATGTACAGAATTGCTAGCGACAACAATAGTAAACAAAAACATGCAAATCAAGCGCGCGCCTAATATGCATGGGACCTCTCTTATGCCAGAGGTCGTCCTAAACGCCAAATATGCGATATTATGATAAATATGTCCAAGCCGTTAAACTGCAATGTTTTGTTGGAAATGGCGACCAAATGACGGTGCACTTTTTCCAATTTCGGTGTGTCATGACCAGGCTTGGATCCGTCTATCATCGTCACGCTACACATAGTATGCTTAATGGGTCGTTGGGTTGTGAAACCCGTCGACAAGTTTGATGGATTTCTAATTGTGGCGTTAATACCAAGGATTAACCCACCTAAGGTTTATGCATGCATGACTTAATAAAAAAGCTGGTATAGCTCTATCTTAAGCTTTCTAAGATTTGGCTTACTAGACGCAAGGTTCCCGAGCGGACAACTCGAGTGAGAAGGCTACGCGGCCACCGGTTAGACCGGACACTCCACGTATATTACCAACTCTCCTAAATTTGGGTTTTGAAGAAAGAATTTTGCTGATGCACCCAGCGCACCTCGCATGTAGTGTGTGATAGTGTGGATTTTCCACAGTGAAAGAAATATGAGCGGAATGTCAGTTTAAGGAAAACAGTAAAAGCAAATAACAATTAAAACAGCTAAGCATACAAGATTAAAGCAAGCAATTTTAAGTCATTTAAAACAAATAAAAATAAAGCCAAGCAATAATAAACCTAGGTTTGCTATGGTCAAGAACCTGATTATCCCCAGCAGAGTCGTCATGCTATCGCGCCCGTTTTTGACCTCCGGGGTCTGAACGGTATCCGCAACGTTGCTCTTTGGTGCGGTTCCCTGGATGGAGCAATAATGCTAATTTTGAGGAGTCGCCACCTAATTAATTAAGTGAATTATGACACTTGATTTATTGCAATAAAAATATTGTAATTAATCTCCATTTAATGGTCTGCGAAATTAGTGAGATTTTGGATCAGAGTTCTTTATTATCCTAAAGGGAAGGGGTTAGACATCCTTTAAGATTCGCTAACTTGCGGTTATTCGTTCAAACCTAGGTTAATTATATATTCGCTTTTATTCTACCTATTCTAAGCATTTTTACATAATTTATAATTAAATAAAATGCAATACAGAATAATAAAACTAAAATTAAATGCGACATAAGATAAAACTCCGGGACATCTTTTAGCCTTTTTTAAGCCTTCTGCACAAGATGATCTCCGGGTACCTGCATAAACACTTAGTAAGAGTGTTAGTAATAAAATAAATAATTTTTAAAGTAATAGCAAGAATTAATAAGTAAAGCCAAAAATAAATCCGTCTTTTGTACAGGGGAGGCCTTGGAAATCAGACGGAGATTCCTTCATCGGCCAATTTTGTTAGAAACAATAAAATAAATAAAAACCTTCAGATCCGCGCCAAAACAGTAATAGTTTTAAATGCGGAGGGCTCAGATATATAAAATAAAATGGGACAGCCTAAACAAGTGCGGCTGCGAGAATTCGCCCTGCCAGCGCATGTTGGTTATCCGATGTAAGTGGAAGAAATCATCATTGCCCAGAAAACTTCATTTTATTTTATTTTCCGTCTTTGCAACTGTGGAGGCCTCTAAAATCGACGGATAACTTTTTCATTGGCCATTCAAGTGTAGTATCATGTTCAAAATCAGTGAGACTTTCACTAAGTGTAACAAATTGTTCAAATCAGATCCGGCAAAAGCAACAAAGAAATCAGTCCATTGATTTGCCAAAAAAAAAACAAGTCGACACGGTAGTAAACCGGTGATCAAACAACCAAAAGGCACAAGACGGTCAAAACAGTACGAGCAGATACACCACATCGCCGGAAATTCCAAAACATCGCCGGAGTTTTTCAAAAACTCCGGGCGAATGTAAAATCAGCGAAATCAGTCCAACAAAGATCACGACTACAGATAACCACAAAAATAAGACCAACACAGGTCGCCGGAGTTTTTTAGAACTCTCGGTGATATATAAAATGCAAAATCAGTCCAACCAACACCAACAACAGACCAAGAAATCAGAAAAATCAAACCATCCACCAGCAACAGCCAACAAAACTCTCAACAAGAAACCAACCGCAGTCGCCGAAGTTTTCAAAACTCCGGCGAGTTATCTAAAAATAGAACCAAATCAGTCCACAACAACAGTATGCAACAGATCGAACATAAAGCCGAACCAAAGCCAAAAGAATCAGTCCAAACGAACATACATAATTGTCGCGCCCTCTTCCGACCGCGACATTATAAAAATTCCGTTTTAATAAACATTTTGAAAATAAAATAAAAATGCTAAAAGTGCAAAATAGAATGCTAAAAAGGGTGCTAGAAGTGCTAAGGGGTGCTAAAAGGTCAAAGTAGGGTGCTAAGGATGTTAAAGTTTAAAAATGTGCTAAGTGCTAAAAGGGTTCGCGGAGTCGCCACCTAATTAGTTTGAGTGAATTAGGACACCTAAATGTTAACTATGTTAAAGTCGACATTAAATCCATTTTATGGTCTGCTAAACTTAATGAGATTCTGGGTAAGGACTCTTTATTATCCTAAAGGGAAGGGGTTAGGCACCCTAAAGGATCCGCTAACTTGCGGTTGTCCGTTCAAACCTAGGGAATTATTATGCTAAGAGTGTAATGCATGTTTTTTTTAAAAGGTATAAAATTATAAGATTTATCTAGAATATAAAGTTAGCTTTGGATAAAAACATGCATTCATAACGTATTAGATAAGATGCATGTGTTGTAATAATGCAAAATCTTATTATGACGAAATGTGTACTTATAAAATAAGACGTAAAATATCTATTATGCAAAGACTAACAAAAATAATTTTTAATTATGAATGTTAGTAAAAGTTTATGAAGAAATTTATTTCTTATGCTAAGGATTTAATAGCGAGTGACACTTTAGCTACGTGAATATTTATGTCATTTTAGTATGGCTTAGGCAATGCATACCTAGTCATAAGAATAATTAATTTAAGGAGAGTGAATTTCTAGCGTCAAACTATTTTCTAATGACAGCCCAAAGTTTAACTATTCTAAGTGTACTACTAGTAGTGTAGTGTTAGACAAATAATTACAACAAATAATGGGGTGAGGATATGAATTAATAAGGACTTGAAGAAATGGCGAAGTCATTTCGCCTATGGTTTGGAGTTTATGATGCGGAGAGGATGAAGCACATAAGATGCGGGTCTTCATTTGTTGTAGCTTGTGATGAGTCTTGCCATGAGACTCTTCGTTTCGCTCCGATGCATTTCATGTAAAAAAAACAAAGAAAGATAAGGATTAGCGCATATCCAAGTCATATTAGTAATGCAAGTAAACATGACACATTTGTTAAACAAAAATGGAAGAAATATGTACACACATTCTTGCTCGGCTGCCCAGACCAAATGGACAGGCTTCAACAATGATTTTCAGATTTTAGGAGAAATCGGCCCAAGTGTGATGGGCCCAGTAACAAGTATTCATATCCTACATGTATGCACATTGACAACAAACAAGACATGCATTTTGGGCCTTGAGTGTGAGCGGTAGTCAAAAGAGGAAATCCAACAGGCCCAAACACATATAACCCAAGAAATGGTCAGGCAAACTCGATAAATGTTGGCACCGTATGAAAAACAGTCCGCAATTTGAAATCAATGGGATTAGCAAACAAAGAAAGGAAGAGGTAGGAGAAAACAGACAAGTCCAGATTCGAAAGCGCATGTCCAGACGCAGATTCACGAAACATACCAGTTCACATTCGACATTAATCATAGACATACCACTAAACATTCATAGTATATGCATGATATATCTAAAAGCATACCAAGATATAGTCTTGGTGTACATCTAAACATATCTAGATATCTACACTTTGTATCCTTCACACAAGAAATATGGGAGGAAGAGGCTGATGTAAGCATATACAGGCCATAAAAAGAACTAAATTGATGTCAAAATAGGGGACAAAGCTACATGTATGAATACAGGAGATATAAGAGATGAGATAATAAAAACACTCTAATAAGAGGAATGTAGATGGTACAGGCTAGTACTACATGTCAGCGTGTTCAATCTTAAGTAAAGAAACAACATGCTAACATATAGGTGAATTGAACATGTACGATCCCAATTTAGACTATGTGAAGCATAGTGATACCACAACAATGATCTTTATAGAATTGACATGCTTATCAAACAACATTTAGGATGAGTGTTATCATCCAAAACAGATTAAACTGGATGTGAAGACTCAACCAAACAATCACTTAAATACTAATAGACACACAGAAGAGCTTGAGAGGACGGATATGCTATCAGGGGAGGGGCACCTCTTATGTTCAGTTATCATACCATAGACCTATAATCAAATTAATGAACCTCTTTGCATAAGATTTAATCCATTTGGATGTGACATTTTGCAAACTTGTGGATTACCTAAACCAAGCTAGGTATCCTTCATACTTAGTTAAATTAACCTAACGCAACAGGAGCCTGATAGCTTATATATTAACATGGCGGCATTCTTATTATAGGCAGACAAAACAAGTGCACAATTGATACAAGTCAGAAAAAAGTAAATCAAATACGATTGGTTAACCTTATGAGGGACTCTATCTCAAATACATAAATGTGCAGATAACACATGCATAGTTAGTAACATTTTAAGACATGTTGGACCGAACTCAGAAACACTCAACAAGTGCCCATATGCTTCCATATCGTTCTTAAGTGTAAATAGAGCATGGACAGACTATTAAGGCATAATATTGGACTCACACAACCATTCTAAAATTATCATCTTCTTATCCTGAACTTGCAAATAACAAGTTTATCACTACGCTAACAGGGAAACACAGATGCGCAACTCGTTATAAGATATAAAACAGGACACAACATTATATAAGTCATGGAGGAATTTAAATTTGTCTCTGCTTAACACTGAATATGAGATACATAAAATAAATATCATGACCGAATCCCAGACCCATTACCCATATCATGGTCGTCGCTAAACAAGTACTAAAACAGCGCACCAATCATATTATGCTAAAGATGAACCCAGCCCAGCGGATTTGAGTATTGACAGTCAAAGAGATAGGCTAACAGAAAGTTAAACAGTAACCGACGTCACATTTATGCATCACTGAACCCAATAATCTGAACGAGCTAATCAACGCAGGTTTAACACACAAATACGACAATATGAAAAATGAACTAAGAGGAACTTGGGTTTACATTCTCCGGACAGCGAACTGAGACAGCATATCAAGTCGTCGATCCACTCGGAGGGTTTATTGCTTATGCGATTTGAAGGCGATGAGGTGTTGAATTGCTTCTAACGTTAAAGAATTGATTCTTAGGCTGATTTCTTGATTTATTTCCACTGATTTTTCTCTGCTTCCCGATTGTTTTATGTGAATCTGCTGGGTTCTCCCTTTTCCCCCTCTCCTCCTTTTTCATGTATATGTTGCTATCTTTTATAGTCTCTATTCGGGTTCCAGTGTTGGTAAGTAATCGGTACCATTCTGGACTGCCATTTGGGTATTGATTTTGTATGATTTTTGCTGATTTGGTGTCGATTTCCTTATTCGTTTTAGGTAAGATTTCGTGTACGATTTTGGATGTGTTTCTCAAGGCAAGTTGATGATTATCGTGATATTGGGGCTGATTTGTTAGTTGTACTGGTGAAAGATTCGCCGGATTCTCCAGTGAGAATCTCGGCAGGGGAAGGTGAGGGCAGGGAGCGGCTAGGGTTCTTGAAGAACGTTTAGGGCTTTTCTATTTTATGGGTTATGAAGAACGATGGAGGGAAGATAAAGGAGGAGTGGGCCTGCGGGTTTGGGCTGGGGCGATGTGGAGTGGGCTGCTGGTGTGGGAAAAAGAAATGGGCTTGTGGGCTAAATTAATGGGTATTAGATTTAGGAATTAGTTTTTAAGGTGTATTATTTAATTAATTAGTGGTAAATTAAATTATTTAGATTGTGATTAAATTATTTAGGTGTTTTATTAGACTAAGTTTGAGTTTAAATTATTATAAAAAATAAAGACGGACATGCTATTTAATTAATGCTTAATATAATATAATGATATGCCGTTATTAAAATCTTATTTATTATGCGTATTTTGCGATGTTAAATTAAAATTGAATGGGGTTCAGATTATTGTTAAATTATTTAAATGCTAAATGCAGATATGATATTTAAGGATTGCTTAATGCTTTTATAAATGCGACGCTATTATTAAAACACATGTATTAGATTAGAATTAACTTAAATTGCAAATAATATTAATGAAATTGCTTGTTTACAAATGACGAGTGCGGATGTGAGACTCAAGGTGTGCTTAATACTCTACGTAAGATGCGGTGTCATTATTAAATTGCATGTATTAATGTTTTATTGTTGCATTTTATTATAATAAAATTGCTTATATTATTTTATAAAAACTAGTGTAATTTTATAGTTAATGACTGGACGGGAGGGTCAAAATTGGGTGTCAACAATAATAATAACGAAAATAGAAACAAACAGCGGGCAGCGAGCAGCGACGTCACTTCCACGACGAGGTTGCCGGAGCAACGCTACGCGATGGCGAGTTCGGCGATGGCGGTGAGGTGGTGGAACAGTAGCGGTCGATGGGATACAGTGGTTCATGAGAGACGGGATAGTGGTGGTGGTGCACTGGTGGTAGTTCGAGCAGTGGGGCGACGAGAATGGCAGCGGGGGAGGGGCGTTGCTGGTGTTGTATGTGTTGTGTTGTGTGTGTGCGTGCGCGCAGTGGTGGTCGGCGATGGTAAGGTGAAGAGGAGAGGGAGAGGATAGGGGCGGCTGCTGGTGTTTAGAGGGGGTTCGCCGGAGCTTGGAGCTCCGGCGAAGGGCGGCGGCGACGGGAAGGTTTGAGAGAGAGTCTAACAAAATCTGCAGGGGGGGATTTTAGGGTTGTTGATGGTGATTTCGTGTGGCTGCCCCTTTTATGATGGGTAGAGTGTTTATTTTATAGTGTGGGATTAGGTTTAGGGTTTGGGTTTGGGTATTGGGTATTGGAGGGAAAAGATGAAAGGTGTACTGGGCCTCATTTTTGGGTCTCAGTTTGGGCTTTGGTTTTCGGCAGATTGGACTGATCCAGGTTGTGCCTCGGACTGGACTGATTTTGACAAAAATGCAAAACAGGTTCGTTATTTAAAGAAAAAAAATTATTTAAAAGATGCAAAATTATTAAAATGAAAATGCCGATGCAATAATAATAAAAATACAATATTTAACAAATATTTAATGCCTAATTAAAAGTAAAGACGGGATGTCAATTAATTATTTAAAGAGATGCAAAATTAGTAAAATAAAATGATCGCGCAACAATAATAACTTAATATTTGAAAATGTTTAATACCTAATTAAAGTAAAAACATGATGCCAATTTACAAAAAATAAAACAACATAGAATGTTAGGTAAAAAATATACAAAAAAGCCAAAAAATGTTGATTAAAATGCGGTGTCCTAAAATGCTTAAAATTGCAAGAAATGACTAAAATATGGGTCAAAATTGGGTGTCAACAAAGGAAATCAAAAAGAAGGAAAAGGTTGAAATGCTTATGGTACGTAATTGAACCTAAATGCCTATATTTACCTACCCCTTCCTAAGCCTACATTACAACCCTTGAAAGTCCTGATGATCTTTAATGTGTATGTCTATGATTAGTGGAGAATAACAAGTAAACAGGTCTATAGTATTTTGGGAAAGATGAAATGAAATTGACATGCATAGGTTAGGTGTTTATGTTCCATTGATTATGATCTAAGCGAATTTGCGAAATATCTAACTTGAAATTCTAGATTGCTGATTATTCATGTTACATATATTCTAACATATTATCCCATCTTTCATCCATGATTTTGAAGGAGCATTGCTATGACTACTTGATCCATTTCATAGAGTCTTTGTTTTGATTTTTGTTTTGATATTTACTCGAGGGCGAGTAAAGGTTAAGTTTCGGGGTATTTGTTAGGCATATCTTATATACATTTTTTGAGTCATTTTTAGTTAGTATTTTTCTCATTTTCTTTGTGTTTAGTATAGTATTAGGGTCGTTTCTCTTTCTTTTGAGCCACAGCGGTCCTAAATGGAGAAATGACAAAAATAAGATGAAATCAGCTTAATTGAGGGGTAATTGCACAAGAAAAGGCCAAGAAATGAAGTCTAAGAAGTCCAGAGAAGTATAGAAGAAATCAGACGAAGTCCGGACGAGAAAATGACACTGAAACAGAAAATTGGCCAAAGAACGTCACAGGTGCCGCGGTGCTAATTGTCCTGCGGAGTCTGATTTTGTCGCAGTATTTTCAGTGCCATCCAGTAGGGCCGCGTTGCCGAGGCGCATTTTTGCAGATCCGAGGCGAAATTGGAGAAGAACAGAAAGGTCAAAACCTGGGGGTTTTCAGGGAATAAAAACCATGTAACAACCATCATTGAAGGGGGATCTTGTACATATTCTCTATTCTACTTTGGGGAGGCTACAACACAAGATTGGAGACAACCTTGGTTCAAGTTCTTGTTCTTTCCTTTTATTTATTTCAGTTTATGTTGGTTTGTATTAGTTCTTGACATGACAATGTTTAAGAGCTAATTACTTAATTAGGGATTTCCTTTTGAATCGCTTGAAACTCGTTTTCATGAATTAATGTCGTAGTTTGATTTCTTCTTCACTTGATTAAGCTTTATTCGATATTGGTGTGAATGCTTGATAGTTAACTGACCATTAATTATCATAATCTATATGATTTCGAATCAAGAACCGAGAGGAGAGATTTGGATATGTTGTAATTGAATAGACATAAGTTAATATCGCGGACAAAAGTACCCCGATACTTGTGTAGCATTATAGGTTATTGTTCTTAATCCTCCTATGTAGTAAATCATATCATAGAAATATAGAAGGGTTCTCCACTGGGGTTGAGCGATTATATGTCCTAACCAGAATATAAGATCTAGTTAACCGATATCATAACGTAGAAGAGGAAACCATTGTTGTTGCATTAAGGATTGGAAAAGAGTGGATAGTTGAGGATATTGGAATGCCCTATTTCCATCATAACTGATTTAAACCAAAGTATTATCATCTTTAGTTTATTTTCTGCACTTAGTTTTAATTCTTAGTCATAAATCGCAAACTAAAAAACGTTAGCCAAATAGAAACCATAGAATAGATAATCGATACTTGATAACTAGTCTCTGTGGACGATATTCGATCTTACAGACTATATTACTTGTAATGATACGTACACTTGCATTAAGCATAAGTAAAATTGCTAACAGTAGCTTGGCCCACTTGGCAATACAAAAGAGAGGTATTATTCGCGCGATACAAAAATTGGGAAACCTCGGGGTTAGTTCAACTGAGGTCGGTGAAGGCAGGGTGGCGGTGCATAATACCTATCAGTCTGCCTTAGCTTTGGAAATAAAAGAAAGTCATACGGAGTGTGTTACGTTTCGGGAGAGGATTCAATAGGGAAAAGCTTCACAATTTACATTACGAGAAAATGACGGTACCCTTCGGTATAAGAGTAGGTTATGTGTTCCTGAGGTAAGGTATCTAAGAAGGAAGATCTTAGATGAGGGTAACAACACAAGGTATTCCATTAATCCAGGGTCAACAAAAATATATCAGGACCTCAAGGAAAATTACAGTTGGGACGGAATAAAGAAAGATGTTACAGAGTTTGTCGGAAGGTGTCTTACGTGTCAACAGGTGAAAGCCGAACATAAAAAACCCGACGTCTACTTCAGGACATTGGTGTCCCCATATGGTAATGAGAGGTGATTCATATGGATTTTGTGACTAGTCAACCGAAAACTCGAGAAGGTTATGATTCTATCTGGGTGATTGTAGATTTGCTTACAAAGTCAGCCCATTTCCTATCGGTCAAGACTACATATCATGCGCCGCAGTACGCGCAAATTTATTTAAAGGAAATAGTGAGGTTACACGAGATTCCATTACAAATTATTTCAGATAGGGGTTCACAGTTCATCTCACACTTTTGGTAAAGTTTCTAGAAGGGCCTCGGGACAAAGGTCAAGTTGCGACTTTCCATCCGCAAACCGACGGATAAGCTGAATGAACAATTCAAATATTGGATGACATGTTGTGGTCTTATATGTTGGATTTTTGTGGCAACTGCTTGGACCATCTATGTCTAATTGAGTTGCCTTACAATAACATTTTCCATTCTAGCATACATATGGCTCCATTCGAAGACTTGTACGGGCAAAAATATAGATCTCCACTGGGATGGTTCGAAGTGGGTGAGATGCAACTATTCAGACCCGAAGCCATGCAATAAACAAACGACAAAGTGCAGATAATTCGTGAGCAAATCAAAATAGCTCATAGCCGCCATAAATCTCATGCGGGCCATCCAAAAGAGATCTCTAATTTCAAGAAGGGGAGAAAGTGTTTTTAAAAGTCTCTCCAATGAAGGGAGTGATGCGATTTGGCAAGAAAAGGAAGTTGAACCCAAGATTTATTGGCCCATGTGATATTACGAAGAGTGGGGAATATGACTTACGAACTAGCCCTTCCACAAGAATTAGAAGAGGTGGATCCGGTATTCCATGTGTCAATGTTACAAAAATACTTGCACAATTCAGGTCACGTAATCAGACCCCAGGAGATAGTCCTGAATGAAGATCTTCAATACAAGTAAATTCTGGTAGAAATATTAGATAGACAAGTTAAGCGCCTCAAGAATAAAGATATTGCAATCATGAAGGTCTTGTGGAGAAACCACTCCACAAAAGAAGCCACATGGGAAGCCGAAGATGCGATAAAAGTCAAATATCACTTCCTATTTGAGTAAGGTAATAAAATGTGTTAAGTTGTGTTTCTTATGTGTGCAGTTTGTGTGTTTATGTTACGATCGTATTCACATTCGATGACAATGTTTTTAAAAAGGGGAGAATGTGAAGTCTCAATTTGTTGTTACAATAATAATAATAATAATAATAATTATTATTATTAATAATAATATTAATAAAAACCATTTACACATCCCCCCCTTGTTCTCCCTCACCTGCACGTCCCCCTCTCTTTTAATCTCCTTCAACCTCTTCTCCTTCCACCTCTCACAAGTTACACACACACAACTCCCTATATATTATTTTGCATAGCACAAACGAAAACACTTAGCACAAAGAACAAAAAAAAAATACCAAGAGCAAAAATAAAAAAAATACCAAAAGCAAAAATAATAGAATAATACAAGAGAGCAAGAAGGGAAATGATTAGTTGGAGATTGAAAGTTCATTTCCAGTACGAAGCAACAAAAGGTGAGTTCTCTCACTCATAACTGTTAGTAAATTCCTTTATTTTAAGTTACAATACATGTTAGAATATAATCCGGATGTTGAAAGAATGATCATGAAATTATTATTAATAGGTTATTTAATAACTAGTTTGAGTCATGAAATTATAATCTGTTTCGTTGAGTTATACTTGTTAGAATTGCATAAAATTTACAAAGTTATACATCTCTTATTCACAATCATATTGGGCCAAAGTGCGGCTAAAACCGAATACGGTTTGAGAATTATCGCAGTTTAAAGTTTCTACTTTGGATCGAATGAAATCCGGAAGGCAGAATGTATAACGGAATAACTGTACATATTGGTGAAGAATCTGAAAAGTTGTGCTGAATAAAAGTTCTAGATTTATTTGTTCTCGACAGTTTGAGACTTTACAGAGATTAATCCGACTTACGGATAAAAGTTATGACTGTTTAAAGCTTTTATTTTGTTTTACAAAAATCTGGCGAAATAGTTTTCGAAGAGTTGTTAAAATAATAGAACTGAATGTTTCGGTGAGGAATCTAAAAATTTATGTTGAATAAAGTTATAGATATCTATGTTCTAGATAGTATGAGACTTTATAGAGATTAATCTGATTTACGAATAAAAAGTTATGATTGTTTTAAGATTGTATCTTGTTTTACAAAAATCTGGCGAAATAGTTTTCTGAGAGTTATTAAAATAAAAGAACTGAATGTTTTGGTGAGGAATCTAAAAAGTTTTGTTGAATAAGAGTTCAAGATTTCTCTGTTTTCGACAGTTTGAGACTTAAAATAGATTAATCCGACTTACGGATAAAAAGTCATTCTTGTTTAAAGATTGTACCTTGTTTTACAAAAATATGGCGAAATAGTTTTTTGAGAGTTGTTAAAATAAAAGAACTGAATGTTTTTTGTTGAGGAATCTTAAAAGTTGTTCTGAACTAAGGTTCTAAATTTATCTGTTCTTAACAGTTTGAGACTTTACATAGATTAATCCGACTTACGGATAAAAAGTTATGACTGTTTTAAGATTGTGACTTTTTTTTACAAAATTCTGGCGAGATAGTTTTCATAAGGTTGTTTTTTGCGTGAATTTGTACTAGTCACCCTAAGCATTTTCAAATGAAACATGGGATAGTGATAAGATCCCCGTGTTACCTTCAACTCGACGTAAGAAATAATTTATTTGAAGTTATGGTTGAGGAGCTATAACCCTTACAAGTGAGAAGGGCGAAAAGTTGAAAGAAGAAAATATAATTATTTGAGTCTTTTGAAGATATAACATATATAAACAAATATATAAACGTATTGGATCAGGTTGCACGGACCGCAACAAATATATAAATGCATTGGATCGGGTTGCACGGACCGCAACAAATATATAAATGTATTGGGTCGGGTTGCACAGACCGCAACAATGTATAAATGCATTGGATCGGGTTGTACGGACCGCAACAAATATATAATTACATTGGATCGGGTTGCACAGACGGCAACAAATATATAAATGCATTGGATCAGATTTCACGTACCGCAATACATATATCAATGCATTGGATCGGGTTGCACGTACCTGTTACACCCCGTAACTCCAGAACATTTTTAAGAGAATGTACGTAAGGAACTCAAGACTTGAAATTAGTACGAAAGAAAGAATTGTTTTTCCGACGGAAAATCTTCCGAACGTCGGAAAGGGAAAAATGTTCGTTGAGGAGAATTGGATTCTCAAAATGCATGAATTGAGGATTATGGAATATATTTTCATTATGGAAATTTATTTTACGGATTTGGTCGTGTGGGGCCCACCCGAGGAATTTTACGTTTTGTGGGACCCACGAGGGTTACGGAATTTTATGGATGAATGGGAGGGTGACACGTGGCACCCTCCCACATGGCTTGGTCGAATTAATGCAAGGGCAAAAGGGTCATTTGACCATGGTAAAGATGAGAAAGTCTTGCTAATTATAGAGCTTGATATTGTTGACTTGTCAAAGGGCCACATGGGCTTGATCCTAGTGAAAATCATCTTAGCCAACCATTTGTTTAAGTCTTGACCCTCCATAGTGTTATAAATGCATACTAGTAGCAAGACTAGTTCCACACTTAGTCATATTTCAAGAAATATTAGAGAGCTAAGAGAGGGAGCTCACGGGTTCATGCTAAGTCCCACACAAAATTTTTAGTTTGTGATCCTTTATTCACAAGACTTAAACCCAAGGTCCCTAAGGGTATTGTAAGGATATCTCAATAGAAAGATTTCGGAAAAACGGCGTTTTCACGTTAGTCAAGGCGAAAACCTAGGAGCTCTTCAACTTTGAAGTTGGAAATAGAAGAGTTTTCACAAGCTTCAGGGTTGCAAATAAGCGGATTGAAACGTCAAGAAAAGGAGTTGGAGTTGCTAAGGATCGACTTAGGGTTTTGGATCATTTTGAGCTTAAGAAGGTAATAATTTCCGTCTTGCTATATTAATTCGAGATTTCATGTAGTAGTTAGAAATGATCATGTGGATTATATTATGAAGAATGATATGTGTTATGGAATATTTGGATGGAATCAAAGTTGCATGATTTAGCCTTTAAGATTGTAATTCAATTTAGTTACTAGTTTAGTCGCCGCATGTTATCTAAGAGTTGATTAAGGTGGTTATAATTGCTAAGTTGTTTATGACTAAATGACATGCTAGACCTAAGAACTTGGATTGAAAAGGAATTGGAAAGGTTGATAGGTTGTTGCACTTTTTTTGAATTGACATTTGTATTGTGGACTAGTTTAATGTATTTGGTGGGCGGAATTTTACACGCCTGTTAGGCGTGTAATCCCCTTTGGTTAGCTGATTTGTTGGGCCTTAAATGTGGCGTGTTTGGTTATTGTATTCGGCCTTGAAAAAGGTGGCAAAGTATGTAGAAACAAAGGAAGTCTTTGTCCGATTTTCCGTAGAATTTAGTGACTTAGCACTTAGAATATTCTACGTTCAAGCTAGAGGTTAATGGATGTATTATGGCCAATTTAGGTTGAAGTACCAAGTATAGCGTATTCTACTTGAAGGATGGAATAACTAGCAAGGTTGAAGTACTTTGGAGCTTTTGCTACTTGTCGATAATCGTCGCGGTATGTGAACCTCTTCCTTCCTTTGGCATGATTCTATGTATGAAATATACATGTAGTAGTATTTCATGATTTCGTCTACTCTTAGAAGTTAAGAGGTAGTTATGTTGATTTACTCTATGTAAAAGCTACGTCTAAGAAATCCTAAGTCCTTACCAAGTCTTATGGGGGATGTTGGTAGAGTCGTTAGGAAGTATTTGGAGTCGAGTTGACTTGGCTAATTTTACGGCACAAATGAGAATAAGTATCGAACAAGCCATTGCAGCGTTAATAAAGGAAAATGTAATGACAATTAATTATGTTAAAACAAGTAGAATTCTCCATCTGCATAGAAGCTAAGATAAGACAAAATTGTATTACATTTTCTAGATCATGACTACTTGAATAAGATCGTTATAAATAAGTATAACTTATTCACAATGCACCAAAGTATATGTTGCTTAATTTGAAAGAGTTTACGTATGAAGTTTTTAAGACTTTGAAACTTGTTTTCTTAAAGGTTAAGAGACTTGAAGTATTTTGAAAGCTATGTGATTTGATTTGAAAGTATAAGTCTCTTGGTTATAAAAAGAATGAATTAGTTTAAGGCATAAAGTTAGTATGACGGCTTTATGGGAAGTTGGTTATAATAACTTTATGGGAGGTTAAGAGAATGTTTTTCTTCAGTATCATAAACAAGAAATGATTTGAAATAAAGAAGGGCAAATTGTTTTAAAGGTACCAATTGCTTAAGGTCTTTAAGAAAGAAGTCACTTGATTTAGAAGCCGGTAATTGTATTTCTAAAAAGGTATTGTGACTTGTCCTGAAAGGTAGAGATGACTTGATACTACGGTTGTTAGTATCTGGGAAGTTTTATTTGAAAATGAGTCTTTCTAAAAGAGTAGAGGTGCGTAGTACGTTGGGTTAAATTCCCGGGTTTTATATGACATTATCGACCCAGAGATGGGCCGGGCAGTATACCTTCTGCACGCGGACTATATGACATTATCGACCGAGAGATGGCGGGCGGTATACCTTCAGGCGGACTATATGACATTATCGACCCGCAGATGGGCGGGCGGTATACCTTCACGCGGACTATATGACATTATCGACCCGAGAGATGGGCGGCAAGATACCATTACGCGCAGACTATATGACATTATCGACCCAGAGATGGGCCGGGCAGTATACCTTTGTCACACCGAACCGGGCGTGATGGTGCCTACACGCACCTGCTACCTTAACAACTAAGTATATTGCGGAAATTAATAACATCTCATATTTTTTTTTCTTTTAAAACCAACGTACGTACAAGGAAAAGCCGACTAGGCTGCCATATCATATACATAAACAAAAGACATTACAACGCATACGAGTCCATCCCACATATGAATACGGACCTGCAGGAGTTAAAGCGAAATATGACGGGACAAGGCCCATTGTACCCAGCTGTACAAAGCACATCTTGAAGGATATATACCAAAAGATAAACTCACAGACGGAGGAGCTATCCAAAAACCACGAGCAGGATCCTACACTGCCGATCACCAAACAGTACCTAAACTGCGGCATGACGCGGCCGAAAGGAGTCGATCTGAAGAATGTACCAAGTATGTGAGCGATGAAATGCTTGTAATAAAAATCATAACGATCTAAACAAAGCAGGAGACATGTATGATAGCCACCCTACCCTACACAAATCATAAGCAGTCAGATCAAGTCAGGGACGCAGGCCCTCAAAGTCACTACTCAAATATAACTATGGGTCTCACGCCCATAATATCAATCATGCGTGGAATCCTTCCTCACCGCCGTGATCCATGTTATAACATAGCACCAATAGGCATACATGAACACCACGTCCCACATGTGTTCTAAAACTTTAAGGGCCAAGTAGGAAAACGAACAGGTGGTATAACGTCTTGGGGTTTACCTCATTTATACTCTCGACCTGAAGGAGGTGGTAAGCGGGGTATAACGTCTTGGGGCTTGCCCTCATTTATACTCTTACCACGGAGAAGGTGGTATAACGTCTTGGGGCTTGCCCTCATTTATACTCTTACCCTATCTCAACCGGCGTCAAACAACACATAAAGCAGCGTCTTGGGGTTTACCCTCACTTATACTCTTACCGGAGAAGGTGGTACAGCGTCTTGGGGTTTACCTCACTTATACTCTTACCTATCTCGACCGACCATCAAACAAGACATAAGCACTACCATGTTCTATAAAAAAATCCGAATTTAACCCAAGTACTACAAGTAACGGAAGCATACAGTGGAATCCCACATCGTCGATGCGTCCCAAGAACTTACAACAAGATGACCAATTCTTCAACCGAGAGTCGCGGCCACTTAATAAAACATAATACTTGCACTCAAAGGCTATTACCAGCACATATAGGCAAGTTCTCAATTAACCAAGCCAAAGTACTTATCAAGGCACACATAAGATAAATTCTCATTTAACAAGCCAAAGTACTTATCAGGGCACAATTAGAATAAATTCTCAATTTATCAAGCCAAAGTACTAATCAAGGCATACATAGAATAATTCTCATTTAACAAGCCAAAGTACTTATCAGGGCACAAATAGAATAAATTCTCATTTAACAAGCCAAAGTACTTATCCGGGCACAAATAGAATAAATTCTCATTTAACAAGCCAAAGTACTTATCCGGGCACAAATAGAATAAATTCTCATTTTATCAAGCCAAAGTACTAATCAAGGCATACATAGAATAATTCTCTTTTAACAAGTCAAAGTACTTATCAAGGCACACTTAGACAAATTCTCAATTTATCAAGCCAAAGTACTACGTGACGCATTCTTTTATAAAAGACTCCTTTCTATGTAAAGCCCCAAGATACTAACACCCGTAGTATCAAGGCGTGTCTATTTTTCAAAGTAAGTTACTACATTTTTAGAAAACTCATTTCAAAGCTTGAAATCAAGTAACTTCAAATTTTCACAATCTACGCAACTTATGCCGATTTAATCAAAATAGACAACTTTCTAAACCTTCCATAAAGCCGTTATAACCAACTTCCCATAAAGCCGTTATAACCCTTTATGGTTTTAGACGTATCCATTCCTTCAATACCCAAGAGACTTATACTATTAAAACCAAGTATCACATACTTGCAAATCAAGTTCTTAACTTTCAAAATACTTCAAGTCTCTTAATAGTTAGAAAACAAGTTTTCTTCTACTTTTTAAACCTCAAGTAACTTCACCCTTAACGCAAGTTACTTCTCTTAAATCATGTCATTTCTCCTCTTTTAAATCAACTAAGTAAATCACTCCTTTGACTCCCCTAAAGTCATTATAATGACCTTTAGGTTTTAGAACTAAGGCACTAGCCAAAAGATTTGGAAACCACTTCCTTTTCAAGTCTCTATGTACTTTAAGAAAAATACCTTCACTTTTAAGAATCCAAACTTCCCTAAGGAAATGGATTATACTACTTACAATTTAAACATCAAAGTACACTCAAGGAAGTACATAGAACTAATTCTATTTTAGGCAATCCAAATATAAGCAAGGAATGGATCATTCGAGTAGAACTTACTTTCTTTATTCTAAGGAATCATGCTAGAAGAGGAGATAGTTGACATACCTTTTCGGCTAATTCCTCAAGCTAAGCCGAATACGCCGTACGTAGAAGTTTCAACCTATAATGGTCACAACAAGACTATCAATCTTCTAGTCTCTAACGTAGAATAATACTAAGTATTTGGTCTCTAATTCTACGGAAAATCGGGCAGCACTTCCTTTGTTTCTACTCACTTTGCCACCTTTTTCAAGGCCGAATACAATAACCAACAAGCCACATTTAAGGCTCCAAACAACAACCAAACAAAGGGGATTACACGCCTAACAATACGTGTAAAATTCCGCCCCACAATTCATACAAAATAGCTTAAAACTCCAAGCCATTCTCGGCCAACTACATACTAACAATTCAAAGTCTTTTCCAATCCTTTTCAAATTCCAAGTTCTAGGGTCTAACATGTTATATAGTCATACACAACTTCAACAACTACAATTTCCTTCCTACACAACATGCGACGACTTAAACGAATAATCAACTTGAATTTCCAAACTTAAGGCTAAACATGCTAGTTTCCGGATTAGGGTTCCAATAGCCAATAAACATATCCAACTACATAATAATTAACTCATGCTTGCAATATCCAAAGCTACAATCAATAAGTAAACTTAATTGCTAAAACGACAAAATTTATACCTTTCCAAGCCCTTAAAATTTCCAAGATTTCAAAGTCGCGCCTTAGCAATTCTTAGCTCCTTTCCTTAGGTTCCAATCCGCTCCAAGCACTCCTTAGAGGCCTATGAAGAACCCATCTTCAAGTTCCAACTTCAAAGTTGAAGAACTCCCTTAGTTTCCGCCTTGCGACTAACGTAAAAATGCATTTTTTCCGAAATCTTTCTATTGAGATATCCTTACAATACCCTAAGGGACATTGGGTTAAAGTCTTGTGGCTAATGGATCAAAACTACAAATTTTTGTGTGGGACTATTGGCAAACAGAGAGCTTCTTCAAGCTAGCACAAGGTTCTCAAATTTTTCTAAGTGTAAAATGCCAAGTCTTGCTACTAGTAGTATACTTATAACACAATGGAGGGCTTAGACTTAAACAAATGTGAGGTTAGGATGAGTTTCACTTGGATCAAGCCTAGGTGGACAAGTTGACTTGTCAACAATATCAAGCTTGCAAGACTTATCTTCCAAGATGGTCAATGACCATTAAACCCTTGCATAAATTTCGACCAAGCCATGTGGGGGTGCCACGTGTCGCCCTCTCATTCGTCCATAAAATTCCGTAACCCTCGTGGGCCCCACAAAACGTAAAATTCCTCGGGTGGGCCCCACGTGACCAAATCCGTAAAAATAAATTTCCATAATATTAATAAGTTCCATACTCTTCAAATAATACATTTTGAGAATCCAATTCTCAACAACGAACATTTTTCCTTTCCGACGTCCGAAAGATTTTCCGTCGGAAAAACCATTCTTCCTTTCGTACTAATTTCCAAGTCTTGTTTCCTTACGTACATTCTCTTATACATGTCCTGGACTTACGGGGTGTAACATTCTTCCCCCCTTAGAAACATTCGTCCCCGAATGTTCTTAGTCGGTTGTCACGCTATACACACTCCGGCACAATCTCTATACTATGCTTATCAATCAAATGCACAAGACCAACGATGCCACACATGGCCACCACATAACATACGTAAACATAACAATGGACCTTCCGTCCGTGGTCCCTTCTCACAAAACTCGAAGGTTACAGTCTCCTCAAACACGGGATCCCCTAGAGGTTCCTTTCTTTCCTTACTAGTCATACTTTCTCGTACTTTCAAACTCATCTAGTACACGTACAAAATCTCAAATATTGTTTCTATTCTCCAATCCTTGGAGTTACTATCCAAACTTGGCCATATAGTTACTTACATTCCCGTTAAGGCTCTTCTCGGTCCTTACGACCTAGTTAGGTGGAGCAACGCATCCACGAACTCGTACAACAATCAACTAGACTTGGGCCTGGCATCCTCGTGACCCTATCACATAACGGGACCATTTCTAACTGACATCACCCCATTCCATACTATCGGCTGACTCGAAATGAGTCCATAACCCGACTCATCGTCACACTTAACTTCTCGTTCTTAGTCTGAAATAAATCTCTCTTATCTCAAGGTACTTCTTACCCTATCCCCTATTCACTAGAGGTTCGTCACATAAGCCAAAGTATTTCTACTGCAATCTTCCTATTGGTCTTACACTGTCATGAGGCAATTACAACTTGTGAACTCTACACAACTATAGTCTCAGTTCACTTATCATTCTTGTCAATATTCTTACTTTTCACATTACTAATCAAAGTATTCCTACCTCTGGGGTACTATCACTTATAACTGCTAGCCACACAGGAAAACATATATCTTTGGGCAAAATCTGAATCTAACAATGCACGTGAGATTCAAAAGAATCGAGATATACCTGTAACCCTAGGCGATGTTGCTTCCTGATCCTGTCCAGTAGTCGCGTCATCTATGCGGTTCGAAAGACCGCCAGAACTATAAACTCCACCCTGACCTCTACCACGATCGCTAACATCCGAACACCGCTCAGGGGACCTTGTGGAGGAAAGGGAACCAACCATCGGCCTCATAGGCTGAGCCACCTCACCGGTGCTCCTTCTAAAAGGACATACCCTCAGAATATGGCCCGGACGGCCACAATAAAAACAAAGACCCGTGCCATAACGGCATTTCCCCGAATGACGCTTACCACATCTGATACACTGAGGAATAGGTGGCCTCGACCGAGAAAATCCTCTGCTACTCTGAGAACCTCGACCTCTGGAGCTCGGACCGGCTCCTAAATACCTTGTGGGGTCCAAACTCCCACCTGTGAGCTGCGGGGGTATATACTGGGTAGGCTGGGTTGAATATCTCACTCGTTGCTGAGGCAGCTCGTCCAAGAACTCACCGGAATAACCAACCGGTCTAGCCCTCTTGCGCAGATCTCCGCGCTGGCCCTCTATCCCCTGTACCCCTGTCTGTACTGGCCGAATAACCTCCGGCTGATGAAACTGTAGCACTGCTATCTTGGTCAATAACATAATGGCTTCCTTCATGACCCTAAAGTCCGCCCCTGGCGAAATCAGAGGCTCTGGTGCTGTGTTCTCAAAACCTGGCGAAGAAGAACTCGCCGACTGCGGAACAACATCCGGTATAACCTGGGCATAAGCCCTATCAACTCTCTGAGTCTGACTAGTAGCTCCTGCTACTCCTTTGCCCTTCTGGGCGGCTGTTGCCCTCCTTGGAGGCATAACTGTAACACAACAATACGTCAGAGAGGAATTATCTTACTAACACAGCTCTATGGCACGATCTTAGAGTGAGAAGAATAGAAACCAACTCCTAAATGTCATGTAGCCTCCTGTTTATGGGTGTGGCGCGCAACACACCGATAATCAAGACTCTACTAGACACGGTCTGTAAACATTCAGGGTCGATGCTCACGATACCACTCTGTCACACCCCGAACCCCGGGCCCGTGACTGGTGCCCTACCTGGGCACCCTGCTACCTTAACAACTAAGTATATTGCGGAAATTAATAACAGCTCATATTTTTTTTTCTTTTAAAACCAACGTACGTACAAGGCAAAGCCGACTAGGCTGCCATATCATATACATAAACAAAAGACATTACACTGTACACGAGTCCAATCCCACATATGAATACAGACCTCTAGGAGTTAAACTGAAATATGACGGGACAAGGCCTCGCCGTACCCAAAGCAGACAAAGCTCATCTTGAAGGATATATACCAAAAGATAAACTCACGGACGGAGGAGCTATCCAAAACCCCGAGCAGATCCTACACTGCGTACCTAAACTGCGGCATGAACGCAGCCCAAGGAGGTCGATGCGAAGAATGTACCAAGTATGTGAGCGATGAAATCGTAATAAAAATCATAACGATCTAAACAAAGCAGAGACATGTATGATAGCCAACCTACGATGCACAATACATAAGCGTCATATCAAGTCGACGCAGGCCTCAAAGTCACTACTCAAATATAACTATGGGTCTCACGCCCATAATATCAATCATGCTGTGGAATCCTTCCTCACCGCCGTGATCCATGATATAACATAGCACCAATAGGCATACATGAACACCAAGTACCACTGTGTTCTAAAAAGCATGCGGGCAGTAGGCAAACGAGCGGTGGTATAACGTCTTGGGGTTTACCTCATTTATACTCGACCACGAAGGAGGTGGTAAAGCGGTATAACGTCTTGGGGCTTGCCCGCCATTTATACTCTTACCACGGAGAAGGTGGTATAACGTCTTGGGGCTTGCCTCATTTATACTCTTACCCTATCTCAACCTGGTCAAACAACACATAAAGCGGTGATGCAGCGTCTTGGGGTTTACCCTCACTTATACTCTTACTCGGAGAAGGTGGTGCAGTCTTGGGGTTTACCCTCACTTATACTCTTACCCTATCTCGACCGACCATCAAACAAGACATAAGCACTACCATGTCTTACATAAAAAAATCAGAATTTAACCCAAGTACTACAAATCGGAAGCATACGTGGAATCCCACATCACCGATGCGTCCCAAAGAACTTACAACAAGACAGCCGACCCTTCAACCGAGAGTCGCGACAACTTAATAAAACATAATACTTGCACTCAAAGGCTATTACCAGCACATATAGGCAAGTTCTCAATTAACCAAGCCAAAGTACTTATCAAGGCACACATAAGATAAATTCTCATTTAACAAGCCAAAGTACTTATCAGGGCACAATTAGAATAAATTCTCAATTTATCAAGCCAAAGTACTAATCAAGGCATACATAGAATAATTCTCATTTAACAAGCCAAAGTACTTATCAGGGCACAAATAGAATAAATTCTCATTTAACAAGCCAAAGTACTTATCCGGGCACAAATAGAATAAATTCTCATTTAACAAGCCAAAGTACTTATCCGGGCACAAATAGAATAAATTCTCATTTTATCAAGCCAAAGTACTAATCAAGGCATACATAGAATAATTCTCTTTTAACAAGTCAAAGTACTTATCAAGGCACACTTAGACAAATTCTCAATTTATCAAGCCAAAGTACTACGTACGTACATTCTTTTATAAAAGACTCCTTTCTATGTAAAGCCCCAAGATACTAACACCCGTAGTATCAAGGCGTGTCTATTTTTCAAAGTAAGTTACTACATTTTTAGAAAACTCATTTCAAAGCTTGAAATCAAGTAACTTCAAATTTTCACAATCTAGGCAACTTATGCCGATTTAATCAAAATAGACAACTTTCTAAACCTTCCATAAAGCCGTTATAACCAACTTCCCATAAAGCCGTTATAACCCTTTATGGTTTTAGACGTATCCATTCCTTCAATACCCAAGAGACTTATACTATTAAAACCAAGTATCACATACTTGCAAATCAAGTTCTTAACTTTCAAAATACTTCAAGTCTCTTAATAGTTAGAAAACAAGTTTTCTTCTACTTTTTAAACCTCAAGTAACTTCACCCTTAACGCAAGTTACTTCTCTTAAATCATGTCATTTCTCCTCTTTTAAATCAACTAAGTAAATCACTCCTTTGACTCCCCTAAAGTCATTATAATGACCTTTAGGTTTTAGAACTAAGGCACTAGCCAAAAGATTTGGAAACCACTTCCTTTTCAAGTCTCTATGTACTTTAAGAAAAATACCTTCACTTTTAAGAATCCAAACTTCCCTAAGGAAATGGATTATACTACTTACAATTTAAACATCAAAGTACACTCAAGGAAGTACATAGAACTAATTCTATTTTAGGCAATCCAAATATAAGCAAGGAATGGATCATTCAAGGAGTAGAACTTACTTTCTTTATTCTAAGGAATCATGCTAGAAGAGGAGATAGTTCACATACCTTTTCGGCTAATTCCTCAAGCTAAGCCGAATACGCGTGCGTAGAAGTTTCAACCTATAATGGTCACAACAAGACTATCAATCTTCTAGTCTCTAACGAGAATAATACTAAGTATTTGGTCTACAATTCTACGGAAAATCGGGCAGCACTTCCTTTGTTTCTACTCACTTTGCCACCTTTTTCAAGGCCGAATACAATAACCAACAAGCCACATTTAAGGCTCCAAACAACAACCAAACAAAGGGGATTACACGCCTAACAATACGTGTAAAATTCACCCCACAATTCATACAAAATAGCTTAAAACTCAAGCCATTCTCGGCCAACTACATACTAACAATTCAAAGTCTTTTCCAATCCTTTTCAAATTCCAAGTTCTAGGGTCTAACATGTTATATAGTCATACACAACTTCAACAACTACAATTTCCTTCCTACACAACATGCGACGACTTAAACGAATAATCAACTTGAATTTCCAAACTTAAGGCTAAACATGCTAGTTTAGGATTAGGGTTCCAATAGCCAATAAACATATCCAACTACATAATAATTAACTCATGCTTGAAATATCCAAAGCTACAATCAATAAGTAAACTTAATTGCTAAAACGACAAAATTTATACCTTTCCAAGCCCTTAAAATTTCCAAGATTTCAAAGTCGCGCCTTAGCAATTCTTAGCTCCTTTCCTTAGGTTCCAATCCGCTCCAAGCACTCGTAGAGGCCTATGAAGAACCCATCTTCAAGTTCCAACTTCAAAGTTGAAGAACTCCCTTAGTTTCCGCCTGCGACTAACGTAAAAATGCGTTTTTCCAAATCTTTCTATTGAGATATCCTTACAATACCCTAAGGGACATTGGGTTAAAGTCTTGTGGCTAATGGATCAAAACTACAAATTTTTGTGTGGGACTATTGCAAACCAGAGCTTCTTCAAGCTAGCACAAGGTTCTCAAATTTTTCTAAGTGTAAAATGCCAAGTCTTGCTACTAGTAGTATACTTATAACACTGATGGAGGGCTTAGACTTAAACAAATGTGAGGTTAGGATGAGTTTCACTTGGATCAAGCCTAGGTGGACAAGTTGACTTGTCAACAATATCAAGCTTGCAAGACTTATCTTCCAAGATGGTCAATGACCATTAAACCCTTGCATAAATTTCGACCAAGCCATGTGGGGGTGCCACGTGTCGCCCTCTCATTCGTCCATAAAATTCCGTAACCCTCGTGGGCCCCACAAAACGTAAAATTCCTCGGGTGGGCCCCACGTGACCAAATCCGTAAAAATAAATTTCCATAATATTAATAAGTTCCATACTCTTCAAATAATACATTTTGAGAATCCAATTCTCAACAACGAACATTTTTCCTTTCCGACGTCCGAAAGATTTTCCGTCGGAAAAACCATTCTTCCTTTCGTACTAATTTCCAAGTCTTGTTTCCTTACGTACATTATCTTATACATGTCCTGGACTTACGGGGTGTAACAACCTTTACGGGCAGACTATATGACATTATCGACCCAGAGATGGGTAAGGCGATATACGCTGCAGGCGACTATATATGGCATTATCGACCCGAAGATGGGGCGAAAGATACCTTTATGGGCGACTATATGACATTATCGACCCGAGAGATGGGCGGGCAAGATACCTTTAAGGCGAACTATGTGACCTTATCGCGTCGATTTGGGTAGTATAAGCGTCCCTCCGTAAAGGGCCGGATTAGGTTATGAAAGATAAGTAAGGTTATATGGTAATGAACTTGATGTTTTTCCTAAGTATGTACGTAAGATATGGCTATAACTCTTAATGGAATGGAAAAGATAATGATATGCAATTAAGTTCATAAGTGGTAATGACACGGCAGGATCTGGTATGTACTTTTTATACTTGCTCTGTCATTCCTTTGTACAGTTATGATCTGTTTACTGTACTTTATTTCTGTTCCATATTCGGTACCTGTTGTACTGACCCCCTTCGGGGGGCTGCGTTCATGTCCGCAGGTTTAGGTACACAGTTATGGATCCGCGAGCTTAGGATCCTGGTTCAGCATTTTGAGATGGCTCCAATGTTCCGGAGTTGTCATGACTATGTATATTCAGGGGTACGGCGGGGCCTTGTCCCGTCATAGTAGGTGTCCACATCTTAGAGGTCTGTATTCACATGTGGGCTGGACTGGTTAGAATTGTAATTACATTTTTGGATAGTGTAAGCCCTTTTTGGGTGATTTATATTACGGCAGCCTTATCGGCTTTGCCTTGGTTTAAAAAAAAAATGTGTGTTACTTATTTTCCGCAGCAGTTTATTATGTTGTATGTTTTAAGGGTGCCCAGGTAGGGCACCAGTCGCGGCCCGGGGTCGGGTCGTGACAAAAGTGGTATCAGAGCAGTTAGTCCTCGGAAAGTGTCTACAGACCGTGTCTAGTAGAGTCTTGATTATCGGTGTGTTGTGCACCACATCTATAATCAGGAGGCTGCAGGACATTTAGGATTGGTTTCCATTTTTCTCACTCTGAGATCGTGCGATAGAGCTGTGTCGTTAGGGTCGTCTCTCCCTAACGAGTTATGTTGATTGCGATTACGAAAGGCAATGACCGGGAAGGACTATATGGATTGCGTATCGGGTTGGTAATGATTATAGTATAGTTGGTATTGTGACCTACATCTATACGGAGTTATGTATGCAGGTCGACGCGCGTGTTGCCTAGAATGATTTTAGATTACCAAGAGTTGGTAAAGACTAATTAGATACCGGGAAAGTATGGAACAGTTAATGAATTCTCGCCAAGGTCTTGTGTTTTATTTTGAGATAATTGGGAAAGGATGAGCTGTCTGATAGGGTAGTGAACCCCAGAAGCCATGTTAAGGGACTTAATGGAATACCATGTTAATATATTAAGCTACGTGGTAGGCTTAAGAGAATTGTACGGATGAGGTCCGTATAGAGTAAGTAATGGTCGTTGTGATCGAGACAGCATGGTTATGGTATTATGAGAAGTTTTTGTACCCGTTTACGGGGGGACTGGTAAGGTAGGCTTGGAGCATGGAAATTGCGAGCCTAGGAATATTGATAACTGCCGAGACCTTAGATTTATAAGGCTCTCTCGGGCCATAAGATTTTAAGTCAGACCAAGAATAAGAGTTAAGTGCGACGGTGGGACGGGGTGAGGACCTATTGCGGGTCGCCCCATAGCCTGGAATAGAGTGGGATCAGTTGGTAGTAGTTCCGCTACGTGACAGGGTCACGAGGGTGCAAGGCCCAAGTCTAGTTAATTGTTTTACGGGTTCGTGGACGCGTTCCACCGGAACCAGGTCGTGAAAGCCGGAAATGGCCTTATATTGTTTTATAGAGTGACCCCAAAGATTAGAGGCCAAAATCGGTATGGAAGTTATGTATGTATGCTAGTAAGAGTTGGAGGTACGGAAGGAGTGGAGCCTGAATCCATTAGAACCTTTCGAGGTAACTACACCCGTGCATGTGTGGGGTGGTAGCTGAGCGGGAATATGAGGTTTTCCCGGTGATGATACAGTCGTCAGACCCTAGTAGACCTAGTAGAGAGGATTATGACTGACTTTGAGGTCATTATGAGTATGGTCTAGTTGGCTTTGTGAGTGCCAAGGTTGACGTCTTAGTATAAGTTGTTATGTGGCCATGGGTGGCATATGTTGTGTGAAGGGAGACTATGTCGCTATCTATTTAGATTGGACTCCGAAAGAACATTCGGGGACGAATGTTTCTAAGGGGGGAAGAATGTTACACCCCGTAACTCCAGGACATTTTTTAAGAGAATGTACGTAAGGAACTCAAGACTTGAAATTAGTACGAAAGAAAGAATTGTTTTTCCGGAAAATCTTAGAAACGTCGGAAAGGGAAAAATGTTCGTTGAGGAGAATTGGATTCTCAAAATGCATGAATTGAGGATTATGGAATATATTTTCATTATGGAAATTTATTTTACGGATTTGGTCGTGTGGGGCCCTTTGAGAATTTTACGTTTTGTGGGACCCACGAGGTTAAGGAATTTTATGGACGAATGGGAGGCGACACGTGGCACCCTCCCACATGGCTTGGTCGAATTAATGCAAGGGCAAAAGGGTCATTTGACCATGGTAAAGATGAGAAAGTCTTGCTAATTATAGAGCTTGATATTGTTGACTTGTCAAAGGGCCACATGGGCTTGATCCTAGTGAAAATCATCTTAGCCAACCATTTGTTTAAGTCTTGACCCTCCATAGTGTTATAAATGCATACTAGTAGCAAGACTAGTTCCACACTTAGTCATATTTCAAGAAATATTAGAGAGCTAAGAGAGGGAGCTCACGGGTTCATGCTAAGTCCCACACAAAATTTTTAGTTTGTGATCCTTTATTCACAAGACTTAAACCCAAGGTCCCTAAGGGTATTGTAAGGATATCTCAATAGAAAGATTTCGGAAAAACAGCGTTTTCACGTTAGTCGCAAGGCGAAAACCTAGAGCTCTTCAACTTTGAAGTTGGAAATAGAAGAGGAGTTTTCACAAGCTTCAGGGTTGCAAATAGCGGATTGAAACGTCAAGAAAAGGAGTTGGAGTTGCTAAGGATCGACTTAGGGTTTTGGATCATTTTGAGCTTAAGAAGGTAATAATTTCCGTCTTGCTATATTAATTCGAGATTTCATGTAGTAGTTAGAAATGATCATGTGGATTATATTATGAAGAATGATATGTGTTATGGAATATTTGGATGGAATCCGAAAGTTGCATGATTTAGCCTTTAAGATTGTAATTCAATTTAGTTACTAGTTTAGTCGTCGCATGTTATCTAAGAGTTGATTAAGGTGGTTATAATTGCTAAGTTGTTTATGACTAAATGACATGCTAGACCTAAGAACTTGGATTGAAAAGGAATTGGAAAGGTTGATAGGTTGTTGCACTTTTTGGCCGAATTGACATTTGTATTGTGGACTAGTTTAATGTATTTGGTGGGGCGGAATTTTACACGTCCTGTTAAGGCGTGTAATCCCCTTTGGTTAGCTGATTTGTTGGGCCTTAAATGTGGCGTGTTTGGTTATTGTATTCGGCCTTGAAAAAGGTGGCAAAGTATGTAGAAACAAAGGAAGTGCTGTCCGATTTTCCGTAGAATTTAGTGACTTAGCACTTAGAATATTCTACGTTCGAAGCTAGAGGTTAATGGATGTATTATGGCCAATTTAGGTTGAAGTACCAAGTATAGCGTATTCTACTTGAAGGATGGAATAGCTAGCAAGGTTGAAGTACTTTGGAGCTTTTTGCTACTTGTCGATAATCGTCGCGAGGTATGTGAACCTCTTCCTTCCTTTGGCATGATTCTATGTATGAAATATACATGTAGTAGTATTTCATGATTTCGTCTACTCTTAGAAGTTAAGAGGTAGTTATAACAATTTACTCTATGTAAAAGCTACGTCTAGGAAATCCTAAGTCCTTACCAAGTCTTATGGGGGATGTTGGTAAGAGTCGTTAGGAAGTATTTGGAGTCGAGTTGACTTGGCTAATTTTACGGCACAAATGAGAATAAGTATCGAACAAGCCATTGCAGCGTTAATAAAGGAAAATGTAATGACAATTAATTATGTTAAAACAAGTAGAATTCTCCATCTGCATAGAAGCTAAGATAAGACAAAATTGTATTACATTTTCTAGATCATGACTACTTGAATAAGATCGTTATAAATAAGTATAACTTATTCACAAGCACCAAAGTATATGTTGCTTAATTTGAAAGAGTTTACGTATGAAGTTTTTAAGACTTTGAAACTTGTTTTCTTAAAGGTTAAGAGACTTGAAGTATTTTGAAAGCTATGTGATTTGATTTGAAAGTATAAGTCTCTTGGTTATAAAAAGAATGAATTAGTTTAAGGCATAAAGTTAGTATGACGGCTTTATGGGAAGTTGGTTATAATAACTTTATGGGAGGTTAAGAGAATGTTTTTCTTCAGTATCATAAACAAGAAATGATTTGAAATAAAGAAGGGCAAATTGTTTTAAAGGTACCAATTGCTTAAGGTCTTTAAGAAAGAAGTCACTTGATTTAGAAGCCGGTAATTGTATTTCTAAAAAGGTATTGTGACTTGTCCTGAAAGGTAGAGATGACTTGATACTACGGTTGTTAGTATCCAGGAAGTTTTATTTGAAAATGAGTCTTTCTAAAAGAGTAGAGAGTGCGTAGTACGTTGGGTTAAATTCGGGTTTTATATGACATTATCGACCCGAGAGATGGGCGGGCAAGATACCTTACGCGCACTATATGACATTATCGACCGAGAGATGGGCCGGCGGTATACCTTTACGCGCACTATATGACATTATCGACCCGAAGACGGGTGGCAAGATACCTTTGCAGGCGCACTATATGACATTATCGACCCGCAGATGGGTCGGGCAAGATACCTTCACGCGCACTATATGACATTATCGACCCGAGACGGGCCGGCGGTATACCTTACGCGCACTATATGACATTATCGACCCGCAGATGGCGGGAAGTATACCTTTACGCGCACTATATGACATTATCGACCGAGAGATGGGCGGCAAGATACCTTTACGCGCACTATATGACATTATCGACCGAGAGATGGGCAGGCAAGATACCTTTCAGGCGCACTATGTGACCTTATCGCGTCGATTTGGCGGGTAGTATAAGCGTCCTCCGTAAAGCGGCGGATTAGGTTATGAAAGATAAGTAAGGTTATATGGTAATGAACTTGATGTTTTTCCTAAGTATGTACGTAAGATATGGCTATAACTCTTAATGGAATGGAAAAGATAATGATATGCAATTAAGTTCATAAGTGGTAATGACACGACAGGATCTGGTATGTACTTTTTTTATACTTGCTCTGTCATTCTTTTGCGCTTATGATCATTTCTTGTACTTTATTTACATTCCATATTCAATTTTGTTATCGACTTCTTCGGAGGCTGCGTTCATGTCCGCAGTTTAGGTATTACGATTATGGATCCGCGAGCTTAGGATCTGGTTGGCATTTTGAGATGGCTCCATGTTCGGAGTTGTCGCGACTATGTATATTCGAAGTGCGGCGGGGCCTTGTCGTCATAGTAGGTGTCCACATCTTAGAGGTCTGTATTCACATGTGGGCTGGACTGATTAGAATTGTAATTACATTTTTGGATAGTGTAAGCCCTTTTTGGGTGATTTATATTACGGCAGCCTTATCGGCTTTGCCTTGGTTTAAAAAAATGTGTGTTACTTATTTTCCGCAGATTTATTATGTTGTATGTTTTAAGGGTGCCTGGTAGGGCACCGCGATCATGAGTCGGGTCGTGTAAAGATCGCATAACAAATATATAATATGTCTTATGGGATAAAGCAGTGGTACTGGTTAAACTCAGTATTTCTTAGGATGAGTGTGGAGGAGATTTTGCACGTGAATATTTATTGACTTATATAATAAAAGTGTTGTAATCTATTTTTCAGTACATGTTTATTATGTTTATAATCTGATTGTAATTATAATATTATGAGGTTACTTTGGATTGTAAGGCGATATTCTCACTCAGCCCCGGATGGTAGGGCTGACTCTTTTATCTAACATGTTTCAGGAAAGCGCGATAAGGAGAAAGGTTCCACAACAGGGCTAGAGATCGTCCGCAGTCCCATTTGTTTCACCAATCCATTGCTTCAGATTTGGTGACTTTCATTCTTAAATAAGTAGGTGGAGGAAGTTAGTATCATTATCTCGGGGGATGCCCCATATGAGATGGTTTCCTTTCAAACTTTGAAATTTCTATTTCCATATGTGGAATTTCCATTGAGTCTAGGTAGAAGTTATGGTTGCACGATTATGGGCTCACACTCTTATTAATTAAGTACATTACACTTTTACTTTTATTGTTAATACTATTTCCACACTTAAATACATGTTTAATTTAGAAACGAGTGTATTAAAATAGTTAGCCTGGGAGAAAAGAGAAATTTGTCCAGGTGTCATCACGACCTAAGGAAAGACCTGAGAAAAGTCAGGATGTGACATTTTAGGTAGAGTAGATTGTACGCATACCTTACCTCTACCTTGGTAGGTAGAGCGGTTGTAAGTGCACAAATTTGTGGCCTCAGTTCCAAGTATACATATACATAAATTGTGGCCTTGGGCACAAATACACGTGTTCGACTTAACCAATTTATATTAAAGAACTAAGAATCATATTGTAATGCATAACATGGACTACTAAACATTACTACTCTGAGACATGAATTCATGAACTAATTATAGAGTTTAAAGTATTAACTGTTAATAAGCATATCAAGTATTCATAATTAGACTTATGAAATATCAAACACGAGTCTATATTAATTACGTACTGAGTTCATGAAATTCAAAATGACAATTGTGAACGAATTGCAAAACTATATCATTTAGAGAATACAAGTTTTGAAGCTCTTCATGAAATCAAGGCTTAACTTGAATTTGAGGCAATTTGTAACAGTTGTAAAAGAGCATGGAATAGGGAATATCAATACATTCCCACACGTAGATAGTTAGCCTTACATAATTTAATTCCAGCCTTTAAGCGTACTACAACGTTTGTCACCCCTTTCGACTTTAATCTATAACAATATACGTTAAAGAGAAATTAATATTAGTATGAATACTCATGTTTTGGTCATTTAAGAATTTTATCAAACACTTGGTGGGAATGAATCTCCACAACTCTCATCAATTGTGTTTAACAGCCAACAACCAATCTTCTTGCTTCTATATGATTTTACAATCTCATTTTTCTATAATTATCATCACCCCTTAAGATAAACGACAATTATTAATCAAAACCACATACATATAATCATTCATACTTTTCTTCTGTCATACCTATCAACTTATATCTCAAGAATGTATTGTATATAATCACCAACACAAAGATATAACTGATTGGAATATGAAAGTCTTACATTTTTGATGTTCAAGTCTCTTGAATTTGGATTTTAAGGTTCTTTGTCCGAGATAAGAGACAACAAATGATCTATAGATTTGAAGTGTTTAATAATATTAATAAGGTGTTGTGGAATTGAAATCTACTTTAAATCATCATTAAAACTTACCTTGAAGGGTTATTGAGGCTTGAGATGAGTTTTATCTCCTTTTAGGTCATGTTTCATACTTTGGGACGTTGGAAAAATAAACCATGACCTTAAATATATACTAAAACATGTAACCTGGAAAATCCCGCCACATGTGCCACCCCCTCATCACATGGGTGTCGCAAAAGCAAAAAGAAAAAGTTTAGAGAGGTTGCCTGCGTGCGACACTCATGCGATGCGCGGGTGCCTCGCATGACTGCCTCTGCATAACCTTTCATAAAATATGCATAACTTTTTATGCTGATATCCATTTGTACCGGTACTTATATGGATGAAAGTGTAGTTTTATGGGACACAACTTTCAGATTTTGAGTGTTTCCAAATTCACAACTTATAAGGGGTTTATGCTTGCTTGAAGTGAGGCCTTGTGCAAACTAGCTTGAAAACAAGCTTCGCAGAGAAGCTTTCGACTTTAATTTTTCCTAAGACTCCATTTATGTTTTGATTAGTTTTCAAAACACTTACTACACTCCTCATCTTAGTTTTATTATGTCCCAATTGTATAGGTCACACCTTACCTCTAAGATACGAGGCGTTACATTATCTCCTAATTAGGAACATTCATCATCGGGTGATTGACCTGGCTATAACTATTACTAACCCTGGAACTCTATAGAAATTTCGGCAGAGTTTACTCTGTAAATACGGCTACCTCAACTTTTCTTAAACATCTTTCATCTAACTAAAGTATCAACAATAGCCTCATAAAGCATCATAATACGCATAACATGCACAACAGGTAACTGAAACGTAAACGTGATTGATGGAAACACGTGTATACTAAATTGTCATGAACACATGAATACTAAACTAAATGAATATTGAACTGAATAGATACTAAACAAAATGAATGCATGAATACTGATCTGAAGGAATATTGAATTGGATAAATACGAAAATGAATAACTACTGAATTGACTGAATACTGGAAACATGGAAATTATAACATGAGTTTTGAGTGTAAAGGTTCATTACTTTCAACATTCTCTGCTTGTTCATTGAATATATGAAAATACTTGGACTTTATATCATCTTCGGCTTTCCACATAGCCTCTTCAACTTTCTGATTTCTCCGTAGGACTTTCATTGAAGCAATTTCCTTAGTTCTCAACTTGTGAACTTGACGATCAAGGAAGCCACGGGAATCTCTTCATAATACATGCTATCTTTAACCCCTGTGATTGGTCACCCTTGAATTTCTTTAGCATAGACACATGAAACACTGGACGTGTGGCAGGCAGCTCTTGTGGACTCTAAGTCATAAGCTACTTGCCCAATCCTTTGTAAGATCTTATATGGCCCAATAAATCGGGGACTAAGTTTTCTTTTCTTCCTAAATCTCATAACACATTTCATAGGTGAGAACTTCGGAAACACCCAATCATAAATCTGAAACTCCAAATCTATATATCGCACTTCTGAATAGGATTTTTAGCAACTCAAAGCCATTTTCAAATGATCCTGAATCAATTTGACTTTTTTCATAGCCCGGTGAACCAAGTCTGTCCTAATAACTCTGCTTCACCAACATCGAACCAACTTATTAGCGACCTACACCTTTGCCCATACAGAGCTTCTAATGGTGTCATCTTGATATTGGAGTGATAGTTGTTATTATAGGCAAATTCGACGAGATAAAACTGATCAACACAATTACCTTTGAAATCTAGGACACATGCCCTCAACATGTCCTCAAGAGTCTGAATAGTGTGTTCTGCCTAACCATTTGTTTGAAGATGTAAAGCTATACTAAGATTCCCCTTTGTGCCTAATCCTTTCTGAAAATATTTCCAAAAGTTTGTTGTGAACTGAGCGTTATGATCTGAGATGATGGACACCGGAGTCCCATATAATCTGATGATTTCCTGAATGTACAACTTGGCTTAATTTTCTGCTGAATTGGTGGTCTTTATTGCCAAAAAAAAGGATGATTTAGTAAGTCGGCCAACAATCACCGAAATTGAATCATGCTTTCAAAACGAGCAAGGTGAACCTGTTATGAAAGTCCATATTTATCATCTCCCATTTTCAAACTGGAATATCGATGTTCGGTTTTCGCCTACTCACAATTCAGACACTTGGCCACAAAATCTGCTACATTTTTTTTCATGTCGTTCCACCAATAAATCTCCTTGAGGTCGTGATACATCTTTGTGGAGCCACGTTAATGGAATGCCTGGAATTGTGGGCTTCTTACATGATCCTATCTCTAAGTCTATCCACATCTAGAACATATAATCTGTCTTGGTACCTCAAAGTATCATCATCTCCCCCTTATTCAAAATCCCTCGTCTTACGCTTGTAAATCCTCTCTTTCAACTTCAATAAGTAGGCATCACTATAATGTTTCTCCTTCACTTCGACTACTATGGAGGATTCAACCTTGTTGTGAAAAATAACTCCACCATGTTCAGAGTCCAAAAGATGAAATACTATATTAGCTAAGCAGTAGACTTCCTTCACCATAGTTTTCTTGCCTTCTTCAACATGAGACAAACTTTCCATGGAACGCCAACTAAGAGCATCGACTATCATATTCACTTTCCCCATATGATAGAGGATATCCATATCATAATCCTTGATAAATTTGACACACCTCATCTATTTGAGGTTTAACTCCCTTTGCTTGAAATATATTGGAGGCTCTTGTTATATGTGAAAATATTAACGTGAACCCCATACAAGTATTGACACTAAATCTTTAGTATGAACACCACTACTGTTAACTCCAAATCATGAGTCACGTGATTCTTTTCGTGAGCCTTAAATCGTCTGGAGGCATAAGCAACCACCTTGACATGCTACATTATGACACATCCCATACCAACTCCTGAAGAATCGTAGTATACTACGAACCCTTTTTCCCTCAGTTTTTTTAAAATTGGAGCAGAAGTCAGTCTTGCTTTCAACTCTTCAAAACTTCGCTCACAAGCATCTGACCATTTAAACTTGACTTTCTTATGAGTCAACTTAGTCAACGGATTTGAGATAGAGGAAAAATCCTCTATGAAACAACTGTAATAGCTTGATAAACCTAAGAAGCTCCTTATCTTTATGGCTGAAGTGGGCCTAGGACAATTCTTCACTACCTTAATTTTCTGAAAATCCACTTTCACACCTTCTCCAAAAATAACATGGACTAGAAATACTACTAATTTCAGCAAAAATTCACACTTGGAAAATTCACATATATCTTGCGATCCTGAAGTGTCTGTAGTGTATTCTGAGATGTTCTGCATGGTCAGTCTTACTACGAGAATAAACCAAGATGTCTTAAATAAAAATAATAATTAACAAGTCAAGGTACAACTTGAAAATCTGTTCATAAGATCCATGAAAGAAGTTGGTGCTTTCATCAACCCAAATGACATAACAAGAAACTTAAATGATCATAACGGGTTCTGAAAGTGGTATTCGGAACATCGACATCCTTAACCTTTAGTTGATGGTACTTTTATATAAGGTCATCTTGCAATAACAATGGGTACCCTGAAGTTGGTCAAATAAGTCATCGATTCTGGGAATATGATATTTTTTTCTTAATGGTAATCTTGTTCAACTGACGGTAATTAATGCTCATATGGAAAAGATCCATCTTTCTTTCGGACAAACAAGACAATGTGCCCTAAGGTGATACACTTTGCCCAATAAATCATTTGTCAAGAAGATCCTTCAAGTGAGATCTTAACTCTTTCAACTCTGCTGGAGCCATTTTGTATGGCGGAATAGAGATCGGCTTAGTGTCGGTTAGTAGATCAATTCCAAAGTCAATCTCCCTATTAGGAGGAACTTTGGGAAGATCTTCAGGAAAGACTTCTGGAAACTCGTTAATAATTGATATGGACTGGAGAGTGGGGACCTGAGCATCTACATCCCTAACTTAAACTATGTGGTAGATATACCCATTGGAGATCATCTTTCTGGATTTAATATAGGAAATAAACCTACCCTTAGGCACCATTGCATCACCCTTCCATTCTAAAATTAGTTCACCATGAAACTCAAAACTTACTATTTTGTTTCTATAACCTAATGTGGAATAACACGACACCAATCAGTCCATGCTCATAATTATATCAAAATATACCATTTACAGCTCTATTGAGTCTACTACAGTATTGCAGTGATAGACTCTAACTGGGCAGCCCCTATACACACGTCTAGCTATATAACTAACTCACCAACTGGAGTGGATACTTCAAAGGGTTCATATAACTTTTTTGGCTCTATCCCAAATTTATTAGCGATAAATAGGGTTACATAAGAAAGGGTGGATCCTGGATCCATAATGGTATATACATCAAAAGTGAAAACTTTTAATATACTTGTAACGACATCTGCACCAGCCTCTATATTCTGACGACCTGCTAGTGCATAGAAGCGGTTTTGGCCTCAACCCGTATTACCAAACTTTACTGCACCACGCCTTGATTGGGTTTGAAATTTATTGAGGAGTTGATGAATTTGTGGACTGAGTCACATTACCTCCAGTACATTTTCTCTCTGATGGACGATCCCTCGGATAGTGACCCTATTGGCCGCACCCAAAACAATCATCCATTCTCGGACGACAGACTCCTAGGTGCCTCTTACCACACTTATTGCACATAGGATTTTGAAAATCTTTGTGGCCCATAATGTATTGTGAATATAAGCATGCTGCTCTGAAGTATTGGCTTTTCTGATCATACTTGGACCATGGGACTCATGCACTGGTTGTAGAAGGAGAAGGTCCTGATGACTTATTTTGAAGAATTGTCTATTTACACCTCCCTGTGATCTCCCATGGTTGAAGTTACTTGTAGACTTAACTCTCTTGTTGAATCATATGTCTTTCTCTTTTTGTAGTTGCTCTTCTTTCTTCTTTCTGTCCTCATTACACTATGCAAAAGCAACCATCTTGGTAATAGTCATATCTTTGATCTGTGCAGTGATATTACCATCACCAAATAAATAGGGTACAATACCCAACACAAAACACCTAACTATACACTTATACTAGAAATTATTCCCTGCGCATACTTAGCAATCGAAATGAATTTGAGGTAGTACTGCTTGAGTCTCTCAAACTTTAGGGCCTTAGTTTCTCTAACTTCTAGCTGTAGTATGTGCTCAATAAATGCATCTGCAAATTCATACCAAATTGTAGGAGGCGCATCTTCCCCTCAAGACAGTTCCCGCAACTCATACCAAATATTAGTAATATCCTTTAACTAATAAGTTGTAAACTCTGCCGCTTCTACCTTTGTAGCATGCATAAGATGAAGGAACTTTTGTACTTCATTAATAAAGTTCTAAGGGTCTCTTCTTGGGTCAACCCACTCAATATCCAAGAGAGGGTAGGTTTTTGGCAGCCGTAGAGACATCCGATAATGCAACAGATGATACGTACTTGGAAATAAGTAGATAACTCAACTGGTAGTTCAATCTTATAGGAATTTTCACCAAACAACCTTGCTAAAACCTGTGAATACTGTAGGATTCAACTGAATGAACTCCTTGATCTTGGAATTGGATGACCCCTCAAGAGTACCTGCACCTGGAGTCATTCCTGGTGTTGAGCTTGTGTAGCAACAATCTCGGTGAGTAGCTGGATAGCTCCCCTAACATCCACATCAGTTGATATAAAATTTTACCCTTAAGGTGATAAGCTTGGAGTTCCAAAGATGGTTGAGCATCCTATGATAATATGATTAAAATGGAGTGGGGTTGGAGTTGTAACGACCCGTTCCGGGGCCCGTTACTGGTGCCTTATCCCGGGCACCCTAGTGATACAATCATCAGAGAAAACCAGCGGAAAATAAAACTTAAACAAGAAACAGATATATGAACATAAAAAAGCAGGCCAACGGTTACCTTCCAATAACATAATAAATACAACTCTTTCAAAACGAACAGTTTAATCCCTTTTTACAAACCCTGCCCACAACAGTACTACAGACCTCTAAGATTTACAACAACTATGACGGGACAGGCCGCCATACCACGAATGTACAGAACCTACAACTCGGGAACACATACAAAAGATAAGCCTCGGAGAAACGGAGCTTCCCAAACGCTGGCGAGATCCTAAGGCGAGGATCCACGGCCGATGTACCTCTACTGCGGCATGAATGCAGCCGAAGGAGGTCGATCTGGCCAGTACCAAGTATGGAAGCGAAAAAATCAGAATGAAATCATACTAGTCTATATAAAGCGGGAGACATGTATGATAACCAAACTCTGATTCACAACATAAAAGCAGTCATGTCCAGTCAGGGACTCACGCCCTCAAGTCATCACTCAAATATAACTATGGGTCTCACGCCCACAACATCAATCATGTTCGCATCATGGCCGCATGCCCCCGGAATTCTGCATCGGTGTAGACATGTCCATGATGCAACAATAATACCAATGCCCGTGGCCACATGCCCGCTGAATTCTACCTCGGTGTAGACACGTCCATGTGACATCAACAATAATATACTGGTTGATCAACACTGCCGCATGGCCACATGCCCCCGGAATTCTACCTCGGTGTAGACATGTCCATGTAACCACAATAACAATATATCGGGTAATCAACCCGACCGCGTAACGCATGCCGGAGTCTGCGTCGGTGTAGACATGTCCATGTGACATCAACAACAAGGCGATAATCAAAATGGAAACATACGTGGAATTCTCCATCAGCCAAAGACGCGTCCAAGTAAGTTCTCGATAAGTCGACCGGCCTATCGAGAGGCGGTAATACGAAATACCACGTTTGCACAACAAAGGCTATCATCACAAGCATAGGCAAGTTTCACAACAACAAGCATAGGCAAGTTTCCACAACAAGCATAGGCAAGTTTCACCTGACTCAAAGTACTTTCATTTTATGCCAAAGTTCGGGTTTTAACCCCAAAGTACTACATACGTTAAGTTCTTTTAAAGAGATCCATTACTTTTATAAAAGTCACCCTATACCCGTAGTATTAGAATGACCAACCCATTCCTTTTCAAAATCAAGTAACAACATTCTTTTCCTAAGTTCGGTTTGCCTAGTTTGATTACTCAAACTTCTCATTTTCAAATGCTCAGTCACTTATTTTAGAAAGGTTTCATAACTCATAGTCTTAATCTCTTTTAAAACAATTGAGTAACATATGTCATATATGTGAGTAGTTTATTCTTTGTTTATAACGATCTTATTACGTGACCATGATCTAGAAAATGTAATATCATTTTGTCTCATCTTAGCTTCATGCGGATGGAGGTTTCTCTTGGTTTTAATACAACACATCATTATTCAATACATTTTCCTTTATTAACGCTGATAGTGCTGTCGATACACATTACGATTCGAAATCGGTAAAACATTATCCCTTTAAAAACCAAGTACTCATTACTCACGAATGAGGTTTCACACAAACATCCACATTAAAACAAATAAGTTAAGTCTCTTATCTTATAAGATCAAGTCTCTTAACTTCAACATCAAGAAACCATTTTCACTACATAAGGTCGTTATAACTAACTTCCCATAAAGCTATTATAACACCCTATGTTTTAAACCAACCAAATCACTTAGCACGTATGCGTCTACCGTACTACATAGTTCACAACAATCATGCTAGAAAAGATAGGAAGAGGTTCACATACCTCGCGACGATTTATCGACAATAAGCAAAACGCTCAAGTACTTGACGTCGGCTACTCCTAAGCCAAGTAGATCACGCCACACGTAGTACTCCACTCCTAAAATGGTCATAGTACTCTATCAAACCTTTCTTATCATTGAAGACTTATACCAATAAAAGCCCTCAAAATCTACGGAAAATTCAAAAGACTTCCCGTTTATACTCACTTTTCCATCTTTTACCAAGGCGAATAACGTAATATATATACCATATATATATATAAGGCGTAATAATTAAACAACATAAAGAAGGGGATTACACGCCCAAACGGTAACGGTTTACTATCACGCCTCCATAACAACAATAAGTAAAAGAAGGGATTACGCGACGGCCGTGCGCGGTTTACTATCACGCCTTCATAACAATACAATAATTAAAAGGGGATCACACGCCCAAAGCGGGCGATTGAAAAATCTTCCTTAATGAAATGTAAATACTGATCAATGTAAATACGATCCAAAGTAAATACGGTCCAAAGTAAATCTGATCCTTAAGTTGGGGTCCTTGGCAACTTTGTCCATTTTACTTATCCAATTTACTCATTAGTCACCCAACTTATATTTCCATTCTTAATATAAGTTATAGTTACTTTGTTATTAGCTTCTTAGCAAGTAAGATACGTTTTACCATTTTAATGGCAAGCGGCCAATCCTTTCTTTTAACAAGTTAACAAGATCCAACTCTTCCAAACTTACTCCATATATTATATAATCCATAATATACTTATAATATATGTATAACAACGATTCACAAAGAGGTTTAAGTTCCACTACCTCAAATAGCCCAAAAATATCCAAGTTCTTAAAGTCGCTCCAAGCAAGTCTTAGCTCCAAATCTTTACGTTCCAATCCGCTACAAGAAACCCATGAAGCTCCTAACCAACTTCTCTTCAAGATTCAACTCAAAAGTGAAGAACACTTAGGGTTTCAAGATGACAACTTTCGGCCAAGGCATCCCTTCAAGGCTAGGGGTGTGAAATCTTTTCCAACTCTTGGTACACAATCTTCCTAACACCTAGGGAAGAACACTTGAGAGTTTAAGAATTGTTGGACAAATTTTGCTCAAGAAATGGGGCAAAACCGAGAGCTCAGAGTCAAGGAGAAGGGAGGGTTTTCAAGTCTTCAAATGTCTAAGTGTGGAAGATTTCATCAACTAAGGGTGCATATATAGGACAACCAAGGGATAGGATGAAGGCAAGTGTGTGGTTGAGATTGGGGACAAGTGTGGGTGGGACCCACAAGCCACTTGTCCACACAAAATATCTAGCAAGACTTGGCCACTTGTCTTGCCACTTGTCTAGCTAATTTCGGCCAAGGGCCACCTAGGGGTGACACGTGTCGCCCTCCTACTAAATCCAAAATATTTCATCTCGAAAATATCCATAATGGCCAAAATCTCAAAACTAAGCGGGCCCCACAAAGTAAATTTCACGTGGGCCCACGTGACCATTCGGAAATAAAATTCCATAATTCTCAAATATTCTAAGAAGTCCGAATACCAAATGGGAATCCAATTCCCATTAACGAACCTTTTTCTTCACAAAAGCGGAAACTTTTAGTCGAAAAATCACATCTTTCTTTCTTTCCAAAATTTACAGCGTAATCTCGCACGTACATCCTCACCTATATACCACGGAACTACGGGGTATAACATTCTTCCTTAGAAACATTCGTCGAATGTTCATTCTAAGTCTCCAAACGTACTTGTGTCGGTATAGTCTTCACTACTATACTTACAAAACCGATCATGCCACGATGGCGAGAATATAACATGTCGCAAAACTCAAATCCAAGCCAACGAGGAATCATTTCTAATCTTACAACAGCTCACTAGCGATTTACTCTAAGGCCATTCCGGCCTTCACGATCCGATTCGGTTGAACGCGTCCACGAACTCGTCACGATGGTTACCTAAACTTGGGCCTAGCACCTCGTGACCCTACCACTGGCGGGACCACCTCGAACTGACCCCACCTCAATATGGGCTGCGGGTTGACCCGCAAATGGCCCTCAACCCGACCCCTAAACGCGCCAACTCTTGTTCCCGATCCGGAACAATCTCTTACTAATTCACGTCATGAAAGCTACCACTTCCATCTCACACTACCCATGTAATTATCCCACAATATTTCCCGCATACCAAGTACGTGGCAAAGACCAACCGTAAAATCACCCACTCAAGACGGCCTCGCCTCTAAGGTCTCCACGTATAAAACTCTAAGGTTCACACTTTCCATGCCCCACACTTATCCTTCCAACTAACCATGTTTTTAACACAAACAACACAACGCTATCCGTACATAGCACACAATAATAAGATCATCATATCGCGCCAAACCAAACTCTAGAGGTTAAGGATATACACGAAGCTACCGCTCACTCTAATCATAGGCACGCCTGCAGCGCATGCTATAGAAAGCGATGAACCAGCCATCGATCCGGTGGTGAGTCGTAACATCCGTGCTACCCTTGGTCGGACAGTTCCTCGCAAAATGGCCTGGCGCCGCAAAAATAACAAGCTCCTGGCACCACGACACTCCCGAAATGCGGTCTACCACATCGACCACACCGAGGTAGGGGTGACCGATCCGCCAACACCCTTACTTCCCTGGAAACCTGAACCCTTGGAGCCCTGACCTGCTCCCGAATACTCTGGATGCTCTGAAGATGGTGGAGGACCACTCTGCACTGGCGGAGGTACAAAACTAGTATCTTCTTGGTGGCGGTCCGCCTCGAAAGTCACCAAAGGACCTGTTGTTCGGCCTCTTCTGGCGATCTTGGTCATTAGCCGACCTCTCGTGCCTCACATCGGTGCATGAGCTGCGTGCGGGCAATGTCCATGCCGGTGAAGAGCTACTCTGAACATGCCTCGACATGTAATCATCGAGCCACGTAACATATCGGTGCACTCGATCCTCCATACTAGCTTCTGGCCCGGGACGTCACGGGCGATGAGTCGAACTCACATTGTACTCGAACCGCACGCGCTCTGTCTAAGCATCAAAAATCATCGGCCCGTGCCCTCGCATCTGCGGAGGCGAAGTGCGTGAACGCCTGAAAACTCATCCCATGCTGCTGGAGTGCATGCTCTCCCGGAAAGCTCCTAGAATCAAACCAATCGATTGCGGTATCACGCGGCCGTCACGAACAAAGGTCCTGGACTCGGTCTCAAGCCTTGATCATCCGCGTGATCCGGAAGCTGTCGGATGAACTCCTGCGGATCATCCTCAGGCCTCGACCCATAAAACTCTGGCGGGCTACAACTCAGAAAGTCCTGTAGCCTCAAACTATCTGCTCGGGGGTGAACCACTGGTGCTACTGGAACTGGAACTGCTGCATCCAGCCTATCCTCATATCTGGCCACGACCACGGCCCGGCAATCGCCATCTCGCATAACCCATCTCCTCTGCCCCAGACTGTGGGACTGGAGGCTCAGGTACTGCGGTCTCAGCAGCCATTGCTGCGGCTCTAACCTCTGTTTGGGCTGGCGGCGTCACAAAACCGCCGTCTCAAGCCTGACCTCGTGCTTGCGGGCTGCGCCTCGTACGCCTCTGTATCTCACTAGCGGTTCCCTCGGCTGTCTTGCCCTTCAGGGCTCTGGTTGCCTTGCGCGGAGGCATAACTGGTAAAAACGAGATACGTCAGAGGGGTCCAACTTACAACACAGCTCTAAGGCACGATCTCAGAATGAGAAGAATGGAAACCAATCCTAAATGTCCTGCAGCCTCCTGATTATAGATGTGTTGTGCACCACATCTATAATCAAGACTCTACTAGACACGGTGCAGTAGACACTTTCCGAGATTAATCGCTCGATACCACTTTTGTAACGACTGTTCGGGGCGTTCTTGGTGCCTTATCCCGGGCACCCTAGTGATACAATCATCAGAGAAAACCAGCGGAAAATAAAACTTAAACAAGAAAGCAGATATATGAACATAAAGCAGGCCAACCCAGCGGTTACCTTCGATAACATAATAAATACAACTCTTTCAAAGCGAGCAGTTTAATCCCTTTTTACAAACCACACCACACAGCGATTACTACAGACCTCTAAGATTTACAACAACTATGACGGACGGGGCCCATACCACGAATGTACAAGAACCTACAACTCGGGAACACATACAAAAGATAAGCCTCGGAGAAACGGAGCTTCCCAAATTGGCCCGAGATCCTAGAGCGAGGATCCACGGCCGATGTACCTCTACTGCGGCATGAATGCGGCCCAGAAGGAGGTCGACAACAGTACCAAGTATGGGAAGCGAAAAAATGCGTAATGAAATCATACTAGTCTATATAAAGCGGGAGACATGTATGATAACCAAACTCTGATTCACAACATAAAAGCGATCATGTCGATCGTGGACTCACGCCTCAAGTCATCACTCAAATATAACTATGGGTCTCACGCCCACAACATCAATCATGTTCGCATCATGGCGCGTGCCGGTCTGCATCGGTGTAGGCGTATGCGATGATGCAACAATAATACCAATGCCCCAGCGCATGCCGGAATTCTACCTCGGTGTAGACACGTCCATGTGACATCAACAATAATACTGGGTGATCAACCTGCGCGTGGCCACATGCCGAATTCTACCTCGGTGTAGACATGTCCATGTAACCACAATAACAATATATCGGGTAATCAACCCGACCGCGTGCGCGTGCCGGAATCTGCGTCGGTGTAGACATGTCCATGTGACATCAACAACAAGACGATAATCAAAATGGAAACATACGTGGAATTCTCCATCACGCCAAGACGCGTCAGTAAGTTCTCAATAAGTCGACCGGCCTATCGAGACGCGGTATACGAAATACCACATTTGCACAACAAAGGCTATCATCACAAGCATAGGCAAGTTTCACAACAACAAGCATAGGCAAGTTTCACAACAACAAGCATAGGCAAGTTTCACTGACTCAAAGTACTTTCATTTTATGCCAAAGTTGGGTTTTAACCCCAAAGTACTACATACGTTAAGTTCTTTTAAAGAGATCCATTACTTTTATAAAAGTCACCTATACCCGTAGTATTAGAATGACCAACCCATTCCTTTTCAAAATCAAGTAACAACATTCTTTTCCTAAGTTCGGTTTGCCTAGTTTCAATTACTCAAACTTCTCATTTTCAAATGCTCAAGTCACTTATTTTAGAAAGGTTTCATAACTCATAGTCTTAATCTCTTTTAAAACAATTGAGTAACATATGTCATATATGTGAGTAGTTTATTCTTTGTTTATAACGATCTTATTACAGCAGCCATGATCTAGAAAATGTAATATCATTTTGTCTCATCTTAGCTTCTATGCGGATGGAGGTTTCTCTGGTTTTAATACAACATCATTATTCAATACATTTTCCTTTATTAACGCTGCAATGGTGCAGCCGATACACATTCGATTCGAAATCAGTAAAACATTATCCCTTTAAAAACCAAGTACTCATTACTCACGAATGAGGTTTCACACAAACATCCACATTAAAACAAATAAGTTAAGTCTCTTATCTTATAAGATCAAGTCTCTTAACTTCTAACATCAATAAACCATTTTCACTACATAAGTCGTTATAACTAACTTCCCGTAAAGCTATTATAACACCCTATGTTTTAAACCAACCAAATCACTTAGCACGTATGCGTCTACCGTACTACATAGTTCACAACAATCATGCTAGAAAAGATAGGAAGAGGTTCACATACCTCGCGACGATTTATCGACAATAAGCAGCGCTAAGTACTTGACCCGTCGGCTACTCCTAAGCCAAGTAGATCACGCCACGTAGTACTCCACTCCTAAAATGGTCATAGTACTCTATCAAACCTTTCTTATCATTGAAGACTTATACCAATAAAAAGCCCTCAAAATCTACGGAAAATTAAAGACTTCCGTTTATACTCACTTTTCCATCTTTTACCAAGGCGAATAACAGTAATATATATACCATATATATATATAAGGCGTAATAATTAAACAACATAAAGAAGGGGATTACACGCCCAAGCGGTAACGGTTTACTATCACGCCTCCATAACAACAATAAGTAAAGAAGGGGATTACGCGACAACCGTGCGCGGTTTACTATCACGCCTTCATAATACAATAATTAAAAGGGATCACACGCCCAAGCTAACGCGATTGAAAAATCTTCCTTAACGAAATGTAAATACGGTCAATGTAAATCTGATCCAAAGTAAATACGGTCCAAAGTAAATACATCCTTAAGTTGGGGTCCTTGGCAACTTTGTCCATTTTACTTATCCAATTTACTCATTAGTCACCCAACTTATATTTCCATTCTTAATATAAGTTATAGTTACTTTGTTATTAGCTTCTTAGCAAGTAAGATACGTTTTACCATTTTAATGGCAAACGGCCAATCCTTTCTTTTAACAAGTTAACAAGATCCAACTCTTCCAAACTTACTCCATATATTATATAATCCATAATATACTTATAATATATGTATAACAACCAATTCACAAAGAGGTTTAAGTTCCACTACCTCAAATAGCCCAAAAATATCCAAGTTCTTAAAGTCGCTCCAAGCAAGTCTTAGCTCCAAATCTTTACGTTCCAATCCGCTACAAGCAACCCATGAAGCTCTAACCAACTTCTCTTCAAGATTCAACTCCAAAAGTGAAGAACACAGGGTTTCAAGATGACAACTTTCGGCCAAGGCATCCCTTCAAGGCTAGGGTGTGAAATCTTTTCCAACTCTTGGTACACAATCTTCCTAACACCTTAGGGAAGAACACTTGAGAGTTTAAGAATTGTTGGACAAATTTTGCTCAAGAAATGGGGCAAAACGAGAGCTCTAGTCGAGGAGAAGGGAGGGTTTTCAAGTCTTCAAATGTCTAAGTGTGGAAGATTTCATCAACTAAGGGTGCATATATAGGACAACCAAGGGATAGGATGAAGGCAAGTGTGTGGTTGAGATTGGGGACAAGTGTGGGTGGGACCCAAGCCACTTGTCCACACAAAATATCTAGCAAGACTTGGCCACTTGTCTGCCACTGTCTAGCTAATTTCGGCCAAGGGCCACCTAGGGGTGACACGTGTCGCCTCCTACTCGTCCAAAATATTTCATCTCGAAAATATCCATAATGGCCAAAATCTCAAAAACTAAGCGGGCCCACAGCCAGTAAATTTCACGTGGGCCCAGCGTGACCATTTCGGAAATAAAATTCCATAATTCTCAAATATTCTAAGAAGTCCGAATACCAAATCTGGGAATCCAATTCCCATTAACGAACCTTTTCTTCACAAAACCTAAACTTTTCCGTCGAAAAATCACATCTTTCTTTCTTTCCAAAATTTCTGTCGTAATCTCGCACGTACATCCTCACCTATATACCCTGGAACTACGGGGTATAACAGGAGTTATCACGTGAAGATCTAAGAAACATGTTTTTATTCGGCCTGCTTGTTAGTCTTAGAATCCAGATCGGAAGTCTTTTATAGAGATCAACAAATTTAGTGAGCCATGTAATGGTAGGGTAATACCTTTGTAAAGCTAGGGTAGAGACGAATATAAAGAGGCGAGCCATTACTCTCAAGCTTCTCGATGTCACGACCCGTTAGAGTATAGTGCGACAGTTACCTAGAGCACCAGTAGCCAGCCAGAGTAGAAACCCGAAATATGTGCGATTTAGAAAATAACATAACCACTTCTATCAAGTAAATTACGAGATAGTTTACTGGTGGAAAAAGCTATCTACGGAAAATGAAATGACACTGATTCCCGATAAGTACCACCAGGAGACCTGGATCAACTACAACACGATCTGACGAGCGGCTGATCTAGCGGGGTATTACCAATGCGTGGAAGAAGTCGACGACTCCATGTACAAACAATCATGTAATCGAAAACTGGAATGGGAACAGGTAAAAATGGTTAGTATTTAAACCTTTTTATACATTGATGATATGCAAGATGGGTTTATTGAAAACATTAAACAAAATAATGTCACTAGAAATTCTGGAAGCAGTAATAGCATAGCATGGCGAAATTGCTCAACAGAGGAAGTCGATCTGGCCGAAAGCAGGCGGTACCTTTGCATCTTTACCGGACTTCCACTTCCGCGACCGACTCGATGAATGGGCGGTAGCGCGATATTACTCCCTTTCGGTGAGACTAGGTGGGAGCGTAACCGCCTGTCCCATGGATCCGCATCCTCGGTCAACACCCAAAATGGTCTCGCTGCGAGGCGGACTAGATATTCATGAGGCATACACCCGGGAATGATCAATCCTGCGCCAACGTCGTAATATCGATGGGCATGAGAGGCGCTACGCTGCATGAATGAGCGTATGAACCTTGCGGTCAGTCCTTCGTTAGGGTGGCGGAGCTCTTATTACGGGGCGGGTTATAATCACGGCGAAGTCGCACTTTATAGTTAGGTGACATATTGCCTACGTATACTTACAGCGCGCCGTTCCACATTTCCCCGTTATGAGGCTTTTAGTAAGCAAGCCAAGAGTAATGACTGATGCCTTCAGAACACTGAGTCTTTCTGTCGGAAAACGTAACCGTACAGGTGTAGCTTTTATGAAACAATGACTTATCTATTTATAAAATAAAGACAGTAAGTTGTGTTAGTGCTTGATTCTTTATTATGAACAAGGTTTAGCAGATTTACATTAGTAAGTAGAATGACATGACCACAGACCTCTAGGAAATATACAACTGGCAGGACAGAGGCCCCGCCCTTACCGCAATTGCTCTTAACTATCTACTGTCTGAGAATCCTTGCAGTAGAGCTCAAGAGGCTTATCTCTTAGTCTGAAAAAATACAAGAGATCTAAAATAGGATCTATTTTAATAAATGCGCGGGGAAATCTTATTCTAATACTACTACAAAGTATGTATTCTCTAATTCAAAAGAGGTTAGGATTAGTTACCTCGGTAAGCCCAAAAATATCCTAGATAAAGTCACGCTGAGCAGGTTTAGCTCCTAAGTTATGCCTCAGAGGCTCGAGAAACCTTAGAAGTTCTTCACAACTTCTACTAAGTACTATGGGATTTGGGCTAGGGTATTTTGGGCATTATAACAATACTAGAAGACAACTTTTCTACCAAGGGAGGGGGGGTAGATTTCGGCTAGGCTAGGGGGGGTAGGCCCTCGGACAAACTCACTCAAGGGAGGTGTTGGACGAAAGGCTAAGGGAGAGGAGAGGATTTTTTTCAAGACTTGGAAGATAACTTTGTGGATGAAGAACTCTTCATCTCTAAGGGGGTATTTATAGCTCAAGCCTTGGCCAACCAATGGCCAAGATGAAGACAAGTGCAAGGCAAGTGTAGGGTGAGGATTAACTATACATAAATATCCTACCAACTCCTTGACTTGTGCACAAGGCACAAAAAACGTGCCATGGCTCTCCAATTCGTCCAAATGGACGATTCAAGTCCACCAATGGGAGGTGCCAAGTGTCGCCCTCGTTGGTCCAAAATGTTTCGTCTCTCGGAAAAATCCGCAAAAATTAGTAATGGCATGGCGGAATTTTTCCTACGAAGGCGTGGAAAGCGTTTAGTGAAAGCGATTCTTTAGTGAGTTGTGTACAAAAAAAACGTCCAGGCTAACTTTAAGGCCAAACTTTTATGCGTATTCCCTTACGTACATACTCGAAATACGGGTATAACATTCTCCTCCTTAGAAACATTCGTCCGAATGTTCCTACCAAACGATTATCGAAGAAGCTTAAGCGGTTTGTAAGTGCCGCACATGGCCACAAAATAACACTTAGGCATAAATGATAACGAAAATTTACAAGTAGGAAAGTGAATTACACGGAGGTGTGGGGAATAGGTGAGGATACTTACGCCTCGTGTCCTCTCGGCTTCCCACGTCATCTCCTCCCCGAGCTCGTTCCGCCTGAAGACTTTGTGGAAGCTTGGCGTCCCGTCGCGAGCGCCTAACTTTGACGATCGACTATCGCTATGGGAATCTCCTCATACGATAACCCCTCGGTCACTTGGACATCGTCAATCGGGTGTACCCTAGATGGATCCCGATACATCTCCTCGGCGTAGATCGTGAAAAACCGGATGTCTCGCCTCGGATCGGACGACAGATCGACTCATAGCAACCTTGCCTATCCTGCGGACAATCTGAAGCGGCCCGATGTACCTTGGTGAGTTTCCCTTCTTCCCGAATCTCATCACACCTTCATGGGTGACGCCTAGGAAAACCCCAATCATGAACCTCGAACTCAAGATCACGCGACGATGATCTGCATCGACTTACGACTCGGTGTCAATAGCCGCTCTCGGATAAGCCACCTTATCGGCTGCTGCACCAAATCTGGTCCCTATTGCACCTCGCCCACATCGAACCAACCTATAGGCGATCTGCACTTCCTCCCATACAAGGCCTCATAAGGCGCCATCCCGAATCTGGAGTGGTAGCTATTATTATCATGGAAACTCAACTAGAGGCAAATGATCCTCCCAACTACCGAAGTCAATAACACGGGCTGCGACATATCCTCGAGTGCGGATGGTGCGCTCTGCTGTCCGTGCAATACGTGGATGAAATGCGTTACTCGGGCTCACTGCGTCCACTAAACCCCTCTGGAAGGACCTCCGAGAAGTTAGCGTGGCCCGGGCTCCTGCATGCGATATGATCAGTAGGGACTCCATGCGATCGACGATCTCTCGGATGTAAAGTCGGCATAATCCTCGGTAGAAAAAGTCGTCCTGACGGGAAGAAAGTGGGCTGATTTCGTCAGCCTGTCGACGATAACCCAAATAGAATCATGACTCCTCTGAGTGCGAGGTAATCCTGTGATGAAGTCCATGTTGATTACCTCTCACTTCCAGGTCGGGATCTCTATCGCCTGCAACAAACCACCAGGCCTGCGGTGCTCTGCCTTCACTGGCGACAAAGGGCGAGCTACGAACTCTGCAGCGTCCTCTTCAAGCCGTCCGCTGATACACGGATCTAAGGTCGTGGTACATCTTGGTCGACCGGATGGATAGAGTAGCTTGTGTGTGCTTCCCAGAACACTTGCTGAAGTCACGAAACATCTGGAACACACAACACGCCTCAAACCTTAGCACCCGTGGTGCTACCTCAAGGACCGCTTGCCTCACGAAGAGGCTGTATCGCGATATCGAATCAAAGGATCCTCGAGCGTTGCCTCTTCACCTCGCCGGCGATGGAAGACTCGGCAACCTCGCGAACTCTAACTTCTTTGCTATCGGGAATCAATCAAGCGGACACTAAGGCTCGCTTCGCGATGCAAATCACGAACCATGTCCTCCTCTGCTGCACATCGATAGGCTCCCGTCGACCTACGACTAAGGCATACGCCTGACGTTGGCCTTCCGGGTGGTACGGGATATCAACATCGTAATCCTTAAGCAACTCTAACCACCGTCTCGTCGTAAGTTCAGCTCCTCTTTGAAGATATCTGGAGGCTCTTGTGGTCTGTATAAATATCACGTGAACCCCATACAAATAGTGCCTCCAGGATCTTTAAAGCGTGAATCCTGGCCGCCAACTCCAAATCATGGGTGGGGTAGTTCCTCTCGTGTTTCTTGGTGTCGGGATGCATATGCTATAACTCTGCCATGCTGCGTCAACACACATCCCAACCCGATGCACGGCGCGTCCTGATACACGACATAACCATCTGGACCTGCGGAAGAGTAAGAGCGGGCGGTCGTCGGTCTCTCTTCGGCAATGGAAACCACGCTCCTGAGCATCGGTCCGCTGAAACTTGGCTGCCTTACGAGTCGGCCCTAGTCAATGGTGCGAGATAAAGCAAACTTCTCCACGAACCGCCGATAATATCCTGCGAGGCCCGAGCTGCGAACCTGCAGCCGGAGTAGTAGGTCTAGGCAAGTCTGTGCCTCGATCTTGGCCGTATCCACTCGAATGCCATCACCCGACAATATGCCCAGCATGCGAAGTCAGCAAAACTCACGTTTGGAAAACTTGGCGTGCATTCTGCGGTCGGGCTGTCGGCCACGATCGCCAAATACTCGCATGCTCTCGCTCTGGCGAGAATAAACCAAGATATCATCGATGAACACTATCACAAGCGTGTCCAAAAATGGTTTGAACACTCGGTTCATCAAATCCATGAATCTGCGGAGCATTGGTCAACAAAAGACATGACCTGAACTCATAATGCGTCTGGGTCGGAATGCGATCTAGGGACATCCACCTCTCGACACGAACGATGATAGCGAACGGATCAATCTTGGAGAAACATCTCGCGCCAGTGGTCGAACAAATCATCAATCACGGGAAGGGGTATACATTCTTAATGGTCACCTTGTTCAATTTGTAATCAACACACATGCAATGGCGTCCGTCCTTCTTCACGAACAATCGGCGCTCCCGGGAGAAACACTAGGCTTTGATGAAGCCGCTTCTCCAGAAATCCCTAAGCTGATCCTTGACTCTCTCACTTCGGCGGTGCCATTACGTATGGCGGAATGGAAATAAGCCGAGTGTGCGCAATATGTCAATACAAACTCAATCTCCTCTCGGGAGGATACGGGAGGTCGTGCGGAAACGCGTGCGGGAACTCTCGACCACTTTGGAGGCGGAAAATCTGGTACCGCGGCTTGATATCAAACACACGACGGATGGTAGATATACCTTCGTACCATCTTCCTAGCCTTGAGGTAGGAAATAAACCTACCCTCGGCGTCTGGTGCTCCTCCCACTCAACGGCTCCTCGAGAGCTAGAACCGTACTACTCTCTGCGGTCTACATTGGCATAGCAAGAAGCTAGCCAATCGTCCCAATGATCACGTCGAAGTCAATCATCTCGACTCTATCAAGTCGGCTAGGTCAGACGTTGTAAATAGTCACGGGACAAGCTCATATACCGTAGAGCTACCACCGAATCACCAGCTGGCGTAGCTACCTCGAAAGGGTCTATGGACTCGGGCTCTATCCCTATCCTACTAGCAACAAGGGAGATATATAGGGCCAGTAGAACCGGATCTATCAAAGCATACATCAAACCCGTGCGATAAGGTACCTATGGCGACATCGGTGAGGCCCCACGATCTGTCGGTGGACAAAGCATAAATGCGATTACGAGGACCGCTAGAAGCTGAGACCAGCGCCACGACCTCTGCGCGACCCGCTGGTCCATGAGTACCTTGCCTCGGGCGAGTGCTGTCGAGGATGAAGAAAGCGGCAGCAGACCACATGGCAGGCCTACTACCAGCGCCGCTCCGGTCGGACAAACTCTCGCGAAATGACCTGCGGCCACAAGTATAGCGAGCTCGGTCTGACTCGAATGGTATCTACCACAGCGATTTGCACAGCGGACCTCGAGCGGTTAGCACCCACGCTGGAAATCCGAAGTCACGGGGCCACGACACGCCCGGCTGCTCTGTACCGAAAATGAGGTAGGGCGCTGCTGCCGGCGTGGTGCAAATCTGGACTTCTGGCGATGCCGCCCACCACGAGAACCACCAAAAGAACCGGCCGTCTTGGCCTTAACCTGCTGCTGATATCGCTCTGCCGGCGGTCTCTACGCCCTCGCCGCATCTAGTGCATGAGCTGCATACGGGTTATGTCCATTACTGGTGAAGGACACACCGCAAGACTTCGGCCATGTAATCATCTAGCCCGGTGACATAACGATGCACCGGTCCTCCATCTGCTACGGTCGCGAGGGACATATCGAGCCAAAGAATCAAACTCGGCATTATACTCCTCACATGCGTCCTCACTGTCTCGACAACAAGAATCTATCGGCTCGTGCCCTCGCCATCTGCGGAGGCAAGAAGTGTGTGAGAAAAGCCTGCGAAAACTCATCCCATACTGCTTTGGAGGTGCATGCTCTCCGGAAAGCTCGTGAATCAAACCAATCGGCTGCGGTATCACGCGGCCGATCGAACCGAATGTCACGGACTCGGTCTACGAAGCCACGATCACCGCATAATCCTCTGCGGTGGCGGATGAACTCCTGCGGATCATCCTCGGCCTCGACGTAAAACTACGGAGGGCTACAACTAAGGAAATCCGTAGTCTCAAACTATACGCCTCGGGTGCTACGGAGTGCGGAGCTGGAGGCTGAGCTGCCGCGTCCGGCCTCTCTCGTGTCGGGCCTGACTTTAGCCAAAGGTGGGCCGTCTCCTTGTACCCTAACTCCTCAGCCCGGTGTGGGGCGGGAGGTGTGGAGTGCTGTGGTCTCTTTGGGGCGGCGTCATAGAACTCGCCGTCTACGGTATAGGCCCGGGCACGAGCCCTCGTGACTCTGGGTGTCTGCTAGCGACTCCTCGTTGCCTTGCCGCCACGGGCCGGGTTGCTTTACGTGGAGGCATAAGCATACGAGGAAAGGAATACGTTAGAGGTCCAACCTATAACACTGACTCTAAAGCACGATCTCGAGAATGAAGAATGGAAACCAATCCTAAATATCCTATAGCCTCACGATTATTGGTGTGGTGCACGACACACGATAATCAAGACTACTAGATACGATGCGTAGACACTTTCCGAGGATTAGCGCTCGATACCACTTTTGTCACGACCCGTTCGGGGCGCGTGGTGATGCTAGGGGCACCCAAGTAGCCATACATCGAGTAACCGGCGGAAATATAAACCAAGGCGAAGCAGTTTATAAAATAAGACACAGTTTATGTAAGAAAACATCGCCTTTCGGCATATATAAATAATCATGGGTCAGCAGTTACATCCCAAACTGTACAACATGACTACAGACCTCTAAGGAAATATACAACTATGGCGGGACGGGGCCCGCCATACCACGATCTGTACAAAACTATCTACAACAGGAGATCATACCCAAAAGTAGAGCCTCAGGAGAAGATGGAGCTCGGCGACACCAAAAGATCCAAGGATGCGGATCTAGCACTTTGCCTTTACTGCGGCATGAGCGGCCCCGAAGGAGTCGATCAGTGGTACCAAGTATGTGAAACTATAAAGCGAAATGAAATCAAAGTATTTAAAACCTTTTCACAAATACAATCAGTTCAATTGCACATAGTGTCACATCACAAACAACAACGATAATAGGAAAAGCGTGCAGTCTATTCTAGGCGCGAATGATCGAAGCAAGGCGATCGCCCGTAGTATCATTCTGCGTGCCTAGTCCTAGACTTCGCGGCCGCATAGGTCACGCGCAGACCGCGTGAGGTATTCCTCGCGTCGGGGCAGTGACCCCGGCATCCGCCTAGGCTCCCGCGCGCATAGTCTCGAAAGCCGCGTAGTCTCAGCGGACGCGTAGAATCCCGCGTCGGGCTAAACACCGGAATAATCAATCACGGAGCATACCGCTGCTCGCGTAGTCTCACAGAACCGCGTAGGCGTATAGACCCGCGTCAAGGGGCAAGCCCGGTATAACGATCGAGGGTAGGTGATACAATAACGATACAGCGGACTTACCGGTTAGCAGCGTAAGCCGCAAGAATGACCCCTTCACGGCGTTTCAAGACACTAACGGTAGCATCATAATATGTCTACTTATCACACAAATCTTACTACACTTAGCAATCAATACAAGGCTTTTATAAACAAACAAGTAAGCAGTTCCTTTTTATCTTTCTTAAGTTGTTATACCTAACTTCCCATAAAGCTAGTATAACTCTTAGCTTTTGTTTTAAAACCAAATATTTATCTTCTGTTAAAAAATGATTCGATATTCTTTTGAAATGCTTCGATTCTTTGTTATTGAGCTTAAGCTGTGAGGCATTGCAGTAAGTATTATTCAGCTTAAGCGGTGAGGCATTACCATAAGTATTATTGAGCTTAAGTCAAAGACATTGCCGTAGTTATTATTCGATTAACACGTATGCGTCCAGTACTATATATTGTAAAATATCATGCTTTAGGAAGAATCACATACCTACCGTGAAAACCACGCGAGTTGAATATGTCGCGTGAGTCGACTATAATAGTCACGGACATCATCAAAGACTACTGCGAAGGTCATTCTAAGCAGAGGGTTCACGATTACGGAAAGTCGGGCGTACCACCCTACCGGTGAGCTATATAAGTCTCTTGAAAGCAGTCTATGTAAATCTGATTTGATTATTCTTCTTTTAAACCGCCCTACTTGTAGTAACAGTTCAATTCTATACGTGATATCCTTCTAAGTATTTAATACTTATTCTAATACTACTACGATTATGTATTCTCTAATTCAAAGAGGTTAGGATTAGTTACCTCGGTAGCCCAAAAATATCCTAGATAAAGTCGCTGAGCAAGGTTTAGCTCTAAGTTGTATGCGCTCAGTAGCTCGAGAAACCTTAGAAGTTCTTCACAACTTCTACTAAGTACTATGGGATTTGGGCTAGGGTATTTTGGGCATTATAACAATACTAGAAGACAACTTTTCTACCAAGGGAGGGGGGGTAGATTTCGGCTAGGCTGGGGGTAGGCCTCGGCCAAACTCACTCGAGGGAGGTGTTGGGCGAAAGGCTAAGGAGAGAGAGGATTTTTCAAGACTTGGAAGATAACTTTGTGGATGAAGAACTCTTCATCTCTAAAGGGTATTTATAGCTCAAGCCTTGGCCAACCAATGGCCAAGATGAAGACAAGTGCAAGGCAAGTGTAGGGTGAGGATTAACTATACATAAATATCCTACCAACTCCTTGACTTGTGCCTGAGGCACAAAAAGCGTGCCATGGCTCTCCAATTCGTCCAAATGGGCGATTGAGTCCACCCGATGGGAGGTGCCAGTGTCGCCTCCCGTTGGTCCAAAATGTTTAGTCTCTGGAAAAATCCATAAAAATTAGTAATGGCATAGCGGAATTTTTCCTACGATTTGTGGAAAGCGTTTAGTCGGAAAGCGATTCTTTTAGTGAGTTGTGTACAAAAAAAGCGTCGAGGCTAACTTTAAGGCCAAACTTTTTATGCGTATTCCCTTACGTACATACTGGAAATCTGAGGTATAACATTCTCCCCTCGTAAACATTCGTCCGAATGTTCCTTACCAAACGATTATCGAAGAAGCTTAAGCAGTTTGTAAGTGCCACGCATGGCGAGAAAATAACACTTAGGCATAAATGATAACGAAAATTTACAAGTAGGAAAGTGAATTACGGAGGTGTGGGAATAGGTGAGGATACTTACGCCTCATGTCCTCTCGGCTTCCCGTCATCTCCTCCACGAGCTCGTTCCGCCACAAGACTTTGTGAAGCCACGTCCGCCGTCGCATGAGCGCCTAACGGACGATCGACTATCGCTATGAAAATCTCCTCATCGATAACCCGCCGGTCACTGGACATCGTCGATCGGGTGTACCACAGATGGATCCCGATACATCTCCTCGGCGTAGATCGTGAAAAACCGGATGCGTTTGCCTCGGATCGGACGATAGATCGACTCGTAAACCTTGCCTATCCTGCGGACAATCTGAAGCGGCCCGATGTACCTTGGTGAGTTTCCTTCTTCCGAATCTCATCACACCGCCGTGGGTGGCACGCTAGGAAAACCCAATCATGAACCTCGAACTCAAGATGCCGAAGCGGCGATGATCTGCATCGACTTACGTCGACTACTGTATCGATAGCCGCTCTCGGATAAGCTTCACCTTATCCGGCTGCTTGCCAAATCTGGTCCCAGCTGCACCTCGCCCATCGAACCAACCTATAGGCGATCTGCACTTCCTCCGTACAAGGCCTCGTAAGGCGCCATCGAATCTGGAGTGGTAGCTATTATTATCGCATGAAACTCAACTAGAGGCAAATGATCCTCCCAACTACTGCGAAGTCAATAACACGGGCTCATGACATATCCTCGAGAGTGCGGATAGTGCGCTCTGCTGTCCGTCTGCATGTGGATGAAATGCGATACTCGGGCTCACTGCGTCCCTAAACCCTCTGGAAGGACCTCGAAGTTAGCGTGGCGGGCTCCTGCATGCGATATGATCGAAGTAGGGACTCCATGCGATCGGCGATCTCTCGGATGTAAAGTCGGCATAATCCTCGGTAGAAAAAGTCGTCTGACGGGAAGAAAGTGGGCTGATTTTGTCAGCCTGTCGACGATAACCCAAATAGAATCATGTCTCCTCTGAGTGCGAGGTAATCCTGTGATGAAGTCCATGTTGATTACCTCTCACTTCCAGGTCGGGATCTCTATCGCCTGCAACAAACCATCAGGCCTCTGGTGCTCTACCTTCACCTGCTGACAACAAGGGCACTGAGCTACGAACTCTGCAACGTCCTCTTGAGCCATCCCACGATACGGATCTAAGGTCGTGGTACATCTTGGTCGACCGGATGGATGAAGTAGCAGCGCTGTGTGCTTCCCCAAGAACCTGCTGCGAAGTCACGAAACATCTGGAACACACAACTGCCCTCAAACCTTAGCACCCGTGGTGCTACCTCAGGACCCTTGCCCTGCGAAGAGGCGTATCACGATATCGAATCAAAGGCTGGATCCTCGGCTGTTGCCTCTTCGCCTCGCCGGCGATGGAAGACTCGGCAACCTCACGAACTCTAACCCCTTGCTATCGAGAATCAATCAAGCGGACACTAAGGCTCGCTAAGCGATGCAAATCACGAACCATGTCCCTCCTCTCAGCGCACATCGATAGGCTCCCCATCGACTACGACTAGGCATACGCCCAACGTTGGCCTTCCGGGTGGTGCGGGATATCAACATCGTAATCCTTAAGCAACTCTAACCACCGTCTGCGCCGTAAGTTCGGCTCCTCTGGTGAAGATATCTTGGAGGCTCTTGTGGTACGTATAAATATCCACGTGAACCCGTACAAATAGTGCCTCCGGATCTTTAAAGCGTGAATCACGGCCGCGACTCGAATCATGGGTGGGGTAGTTCCTCGTGTTTCTTCGGTGTCGGGATGCATATGCTATAACTCTGCCATCTGCATCAACACACATCCCAACCCGATGCGGCGCATCACAATACCGCGACATAACCATCTGGACCTGCGGAAGAGTAAGAAGCGAGCGTCGTCGATCTCTTTCGGCAGCTGGAAACCACGCTCCTGGCATCGATCCGCTGAAACTTGGCGCGCCACGAGTCGACCTAGTCAATGGTGCGAAGATAGAAGCAAACTTCTCCACGAACGCCGATAATATCTGCAGGCCCGAGCTGCGAACCTCTGCCGGATGGTAGGTCTAGGCCAAGTCTGGTGCGCCGATCTTGGCGTATCCACTCGAATGCCATCGGCCGACAATATGCCCGAAAGCATGCTGAAGTCAGCAAAACTCACATTTGGAAAACTTGGCGTCTGCTGGCAGTCGGGAAGCGTCGGCCACGGTCGCCAAATGCTCGCGTGCTCCTGCTCTGGCGAGAATAAGCGAAGATATCATCGATGAACACTATCACAAGCGTGTCCAAAAATGGTTTGAACACTCGGTTCATCAAATCCATGAATACGCCGGAGCATTGGTCAACCAAAAGACATGACCACGAACTCATAATGCGTCTGGGTCGGAATGCGATCCTAGGGACATCCGCCTCTCGACACGAACGATGATAGCGAGCGAGATCAATCTTGGAGAAACATCTCGCGCCACCCTGGTCGAACAAATCATCAATCACAGGAAGGGTATCTGTTCTTAATGGTCACCTTGTTGTTGCTGTAATCAACACCGCGTCGCGGCGTCCGTCCTTCTTCTTCACGAACAATCTGGCGCTCCCGGGGAGAAACACTAGGCTGATGAAGCCGCTTCTCCGGCAAATCCTAAGGCGATCCTTGACTCTCTCAACTCGGCGGTGCCATTACGTATAGCGGAATGGAAATAGGCGAGTGTGCGCAATATGTCAATACAAAACTCAATCTCCTCTCGGGAGGATACGGGAGGTCGTGCGGAAACACGTGCGGGAACTCTCGACCCTGGCCCGGCGGAAAATCTGGTACCGCGACTTGATATCAAACACGAGCGAGATGGTAGATATACCGCCGTACCATCTTCCTAGCCTTGAGGTAGGAAATAAACCTACCGCCGGCGTCGTGCTCCTCCGCTCAACAACCTCGCCGAAGAGCTGGGCCGTACTACTCTCTCTGCGGTCTACATTGGCATAGCAAGAAGCTAGCCAATCCGTCCCCATGATCACGTCGAAGTCAATCATCTCCACTCTATCAAGTCGGCTGAGGTCGACGGCGTAAATGGTCACGGGATAAGCTCATATACCCGCCGAGCTACCACCGAATCACCAGCTGGCGTAGCTACCTCGAAAGGGTCTATGGACTCGGGCTCTATCCCTATCCTACTAGCAACAAGGGAGATATATAGGGCCAGTAGAACCGGATCTATCAAAGCATACACATCAAACCCGGCGATAAGGTACATGGCGACATCGGTGAGGCCTCACGATCTGTCGGTGGACAAAGCATAAATGCGGTTACGAGGACCGCTAGAAGCTGGACCAGCGCCACGACCTCTGCGCGACCGCTGGTCCATGAGTACCTTGCCCTCGGGGCGATAGCTGTCGAGGATGAAGAAGCGGCAGAACCACATGGCGGGCCCTACTACGGCGCCGCTCGGTCGGACAAACTCGCGAAATGACCTGCGGCCACAAGTATAGCGGGCTCGGTCTGACTCGAATGGTATCTACCACAGCGGGTACCAGGCGGACCTCGAGCGGTTAGCACCTGCTACCGAAATCCAGTCACAGGGCCACGACACGCCCGGCCGCTCTGGCATCGAAAATGAGGTAGGGCGCTCTGCGGCTGGGCGTGGTGCAAATCTGGACCTGGCGATGCCGCCCACCACGAGAACCACCAAAGAACCGGCCGTCTTGGCCTTCCTGCTTGCTGATATCGCTCTGCCGGCGGTCTCTACGCCCTCGCATCTAGTGCATGAGCTGCATCTGGGTTATGTCCATTACTGGTGAAGGACACACCGCTGAACTTCGGCCATGTAATCATCTAGCCCGATGACATAACGATGCACGGTCCTCCATCTGCTACCGGTGCGAGGGACATATCGAGCAAGAATCAAACTCGGCATTATACTCCCTCGGCATGCGTCCTCACTCTCGGCAACAAGAATCTATCGGCTCGTGCCCTCGCCATCTGCGGAAGCAAGTGTGTGAGAAAAGCCTCTGAAAACTCATCCCATCTGCTTTGGAGTGCATGCTCTCCCGGAAAGCTCGTGAATCAAACCAATCATTGCGGTATCACGCGGCCGTCTGCGAACCGAATATCACGGACTCGGTCTGAAGCCACGATCACCGCGTAATCCTCTGCGGTGACGGATGAACTCCTGCGGATCATCCTCCGACCTCGACCGTAAAACTACGGAGGCTACTGACTAAGGAAATCCGTAGTCTCAAACTATACGCCTCGGGTGCACTACGGGTGCGGCCCGGCTGGGCTGGGCTGAGCTGCGCGTCCAGCCTCTCTCGTGTCGGGCCTGACTTTAGCCAAAAGGTGGGCCATCTCCTTGTACCCTAACTCCTCGCCCGGTGTGGGGCGGGAGGTGTGGGTGCTGTGGTCTCTTTGGGGCGGCGGCGTCATAGAACTCGCCGTCTACGGTATAGGCGGGCACGAGCCCTCGTAACTCTGGGTGTCTGCTGGCGACTCCTCGGCTGCCTTGCCATACGGGCGGGTTGCCTTACGTGGAGGCATAAGCATTACGGGGAAAGGAATACGTTAGAGGTCGACCTATAACACGGCTCTAAAGCACGATCTCGGAATGAAGAATGAAACCAATCCTAAATATCCTATAGCCTCACGATTATTGGTGTAGTGCGCGACACACCGATAATCAAGACTCTACTAGATACGATGCGTAGACACTTTCCGAGATTAAGCGCTCACGATACCACTTTTGTCACGACCCGTTCGGGGCGTGGTACGGTGCCTGGGGCACCCAGTAGCCATACATCGAGTAACGTGGAAATATAAACAAGGCGAAAGCAGTTTATAAAATAAGACACGGTTTATGTAAGAAAGCGTCGTCTTTCGGCATATATAAATAATCATGGTTGTGATTTACATCCCAAAGCGTACAACATGACTACAGACCTCTGAAATATACAACTATGGCGGGACGGGGCCCGCCATACCTGTACAAAACTATCTACAACGAGGAGATCATACCCAAAAGTAGAGCCTCGGAGAAGATGGAGCTCACAGCGCAAAAGATCCTAAGGATGCGGATCTAGCACACCTTGCCTTTACTGCGGCATGAATGGCCCCGAAGGAGAGTCGATCTACAACGGTACCAAGTATGTGAAACTATAAAGCGAAATGAAATCAAAGTATTTAAAACCTTTTCACAAATACAATCAGTTCAATTGCACATAGTGTCACATCCTGAAACAACAACGATAATAGGAAAAGCTATGCAGTCTATTCTAGGTCGCGAATGATCGAAGCAAGGCCAATCGCCCATAGTATCATTCTGCGTGCCTAGTCTGAACTTCCGCGGCCGCATGGGTCACGCGCGGACCGCGTGAGGTATTCCTCGCATCGGGGCAGCCAACCCCGACATCGCCTAGGCTCCGCGGCCGCATAGTCTCAGGCCGCGTAGTCTCAGCGGACGCGCAAGGAATCCCCGCGTCGGGCTAAACACCGGAATAATCAATCCTGGAGCATACGCTGCTCGCGTAGTCTCACGAACCGCGTAGGCCGTATAGACCGCATCGAAGCAAGCCACCGGTATAACGATCGAGGGTAGGTGATACAATAACGATACAACGGACTTACGGTTAACAGCGTAAGCGGCCAAGAATGACCCCTTTCACGGCATTTCAAGACACTAACCGGGTAGCATCATAATATGTCTACTTATCACACAAATCTTACTACAATTAAATCAATACAAGGCTTTTATAAACAACCAAGTAAACAGTTCCTTTTTATCTTTCTTAAGTTGTTATACCTAACTTCCCATAAAGCTAGTATAACTCTTAAGCTTTTGTTTTAAAAACCAAATATTTATCCTCTGTTAAAAAAGATGATTCAGTATTCTTTTGAAATGCTTTCGGTTCTTTGTTATTGGGCTTAAGCGTGAGGCATTCGTAAGTATTATTCGAGCTTAAGCGTGAGGCATTACCATAAGTATTATTCAGCTTAAGTCAAAGACATTGCGTAGTTATTATTCGATTAACACGTATGCGTCTAGTACTATATATTGTAAAATATCATGCTTTAGGAAGAATCACATACCTTACCGTGAAAACCACCGCCAAGTTGAATATGTCGCGAGAGAGTCGACCTATAATAGTCACGGACATCTATCAAAGACTACTCGAAGGTCATTCTAAGCAGAGGGTTCACAATTCTACGGAAAGTCGAGCGTACCACCCACGGTGAGCTATATAAGTCTCTGTGAAAGCAGTCCTATGTAAATCTGATTTGATTATTCTTCTTTTAAACCCTTCTACTGTGGTAGCAGTTCAATTCTATTATGTGATATCCTTCAAGTATTTAATACTTATTCTAATACTACTACGTATGTATTCTCTAATTCAAAGAGGTTAGGATTAGTTACCTCGGTAAGCCCAAAATATCCTAGATAAAGTCGCGCTGAGCAAGGTTTAGCTCCTAAGTTATGCGCTCAGGTAGCTCGAAACCTTAGAAGTTCTTCACAACTTCTACTAAGTACTATGGGATTTGGGCTAGGGTATTTTGGGCATTATAACAATACTAGAAGACAACTTTTCTACCAAGGGAGGGGGGTAGATTTCGGCTAGGCTAGGGGGTAGGCCTCGGCCAAACTCACTCGAGGGGAGGTGTTGGACGAAGGCTAAGGAGAGGAGAGGATTTTTCAAGACTTGGAAGATAACTTTGTGGATGAAGAACTCTTCATCTCTAAGAAGTATTTATAGCTCAAGCCTTGGCCAACCAATGGCCAAGATGAAGACAAGTGCAAGGCAAGTGTAGGGTGAGGATTAACTATACATAAATATCCTACCAACTCCTTGACTTGTGCACAAGGCACAAAAAACGTGCCATGGCTCTCCAATTCGTCCAAATGGACGATTCAAGTCCACCAATGGGAGGGTGCCAAGTGTCGCCCTCCCGTTGGTCCAAAATGTTTCGTCTCTCGGAAAAATCCGCAAAAATTAGTAATGGCATAGCCGGAATTTTCCCTACGAAAGTGTGGAAGCGTTTCGTCGGAAAGCGATTCTTTTAGTGAGTTGTGTACAAAAAAGCGTCGAGGCTAACTTTAAGGCCAAACTTTTTATACGTATTCCCTTACGTACATACTCTGGAAATACGGGGTATAACATTCTCCCCTCCTTAGAAACATTCGTCCCGAATGTTCCTTCTCAAGACAGTTATCGAAGAAGCTTAAACAGTTTGTAAGTGCCACACATGGCCACAAAATAACACTTAGGCATAAATGATAACGAAAATTTACAAGTAGGAAAGTGAATTACCTGGAGGTGTGGGGAATAGGTGAGGATACTTACGCCTCATGTCCTCGCCGGCTTCCGCGTCATCTCCTCACGAGCTCGTTCGCCACAAGACTTTGTGGAAGCCACGTCCTTGGTCGCAGACGCCTAACTGACGATCGACTATCGCTATGGGAATCTCCTCATACGATAACCCTCGGTCACTGGACATCGTCAATCGGGTGTACCTAGATGGATCCCCGATACATCTCGCCGGCGATAGATACGTGAAAAACCGGATGCTGCGCCTCCGGATCGGACGGCAGATCCAACTCATGTAACCTTGCCTATCCTGCGGACAATGCGAAGCGGCTGATGTACCTTGGTGAGTTTCCTTCTTCCGAATCTCATCACACCGCTTCATGGGTGACACTTTAGAAAACCCAATCATGAACCTCGAACTCAAGATGCCGACGACGATGATCTGCGCATCGACTTACATCGACTACGGTACATCGATAGCCGCTCGAATAAGCTTCACCTTATCCACTGCTGCACCAAATCTGGTCCCACTATTGCACTCGCCCACATCGAACCAACCTATAGGCGTCTGCACTTCCTCCCATACAAGGCCTCATAAGGCGCCATCCGAATCTTGGAGTGGTAGCTATTATTATACGAAACTCAACTAGAGGCAAATGATCCTCCCAACTACCCGAAGTCAATAACACGGGCTTGCGGCATATCCTCGAAGTGCGGATAGTGCGCTCTGACTGCCCTTCTGACTGTCCATGAAATGCAGTACTCAGGCTCACCTGCGTCCCTAAACCCCTCTGGAAGGACCTCGAGTTAGCGAAGTGGCGGGCTCCTCTTCGATATGATCGAAGTAGGGACTCCATGCAGTCTGATGATCTCTCGGATGTAAAGTCTGGCATAATCCTCAGCCGAAAAAGTCGTCCTGACGGGAAGAAAGTGGGCTGATTTTGTCAGCCTGTCGACGATAACCCAAATAGAATCATGTCTCCTCTGAGTGCGAGGTAATCCTGTGATGAAGTCCATGTTGATTACCTCCCACTTCCAGGTTGGGATCTCTATCGCCTGCAACAAACCACGGGCCTCACGGTGCTCTACCTTCACTGCTTGACAACAAGGGCGAGCTACGAACTCGCAGCGTCCTCTTCAAGCCATCCCACCAATACACAGATCTAAGGTCGTGGTACATCTTGGTCGACCCGGATGGATAGAGTAACGCTTGTATTGTGTGCTTCCCCAGAACTTGCAGAAGTCACGAAACATCTGGAACACCTGACACGCCCTCAAACCTTAGCACCCCATGGTGCTACCTCAAGGACCGCGCCTCACGAAGAGTCGTATCACGATATCGAATCAAAGTGGATCCTCGAGCTGTTGCCTCTTCACCTCTCGGCGATGGAAGACTCGGCAACCTCACGAACTCTAACCCCACCGCTATCGAGAATCAATCAAGCGGACACGAAGGCTCGCTAAGCGATGCAAATCACAAACCATGTCCCTCCTCTGTAGCTGCACATCCGATAGGCTCCCATCGACCTACGACTAAGGCGTACGCCCGCATTGGCCTTGGGTGGTACGGGATATCAACATCGTAATCCTTAAGCAACTCTAACCACCGTCTCGCCGTAAGTTCGGCTCCTCTGGTGAAGATATCGGAGGCTCTTGTGGTGCGTATAAATATCCACGTGAACCCCATACAAATAGTGCCTCAGGATCTTTAAAGCGTGAATCACACCGCCAACTCCAAATCATGGGTGGGGTAGTTCCTCTGCCGTGTTTCTTGGTTGCCGGGATGCATATGCTATAACTCTGCCGCCATCTGCATCAACACATCCCAACCCGATGCACGCGTCACAATACGACATAACCATCTGGACCTGCGGAAGAGTAAGAGCGGGGCGGTCGTCGATCTCTCTTTTCAAAGAATCGGAAACCACCGCCACAAGCATCGATCCATCTGAAACTTGGCGCCTTACGAGTCGGCCCTAGTCAATGGTGCGAGAAGATAAGCAAACTTCTCCACGAACCGCGATAATATCCTGCAAGGCCCGAGCTGCGAACCTCTGCCGGAGTAGTAGGTCTAGGCCAAGTCTGCGCCTCGATCTTGGCGTATCCACTCGAATGCCATCAGCCCGGCAATATGCCCAAGAAGCATGCGAAGTCAACAAAACTCACATTTGGAAAACTTGGCGTCTGTTCTGAGTCGGAGAAGCCGGCCACGGTCGCCAAATGCTCGCATGCTCTGCTCTGGCGAGAATAAACCAAGATATCATCGATGAACACTATCACAAGCGTGTCAAAAATGGTTTGAACACTCGGTTCATCAAATCCATGAATACCGCGAGCATTGGTCAACCCAAAGACATGACCACGAACTCATAATGCGTCTGGGTCGGAATGCGATCTAGGGACATCCACTCTCGACACGAACGATGATAGCGACGCAGATCAATCTTGGAGAAACATCTCGCCACTGCGGTGGTCGAACAAATCATCAATCACAGGAAGGGTATACATTCTTAATGGTCACCTTGTTGTTGCACATGTCAACACACATGCGCGTTCCGTCCTTCTTCTTCACGAACAATAGCGCTCCCGGGGAGAAACACTAGGCTGATGAAGCCGCTTCTCCGGAAATCCTAAGCCGATCCTTCACTCTCTCAACTCGGCGGGTGCCATTACGTATAGCGGAATGGAAATAGGCGAGTGTCCGCAATATGTCAATACAAAACTCAATCTCCTCTCGGGAGGATACGGGAGTCGTCTGGAAACACGTCGGGAACTCTCGACCGGAGGCGGCGGAAAATCTGGTACCGCGACTTGATATCAAACACGAGCGAGATGGTAGATATACCCTTACGTACCATCTTCCTAGCCTTGAGGTAGGAAATAAACCTACCCGCCGGCGTCCGTGCTCCTCCCACTCAACAACCGCTCGCCGAAGCTGGAACCGTACTACTCTCTGCGGTCTACATTGGCATAGCAAGAAGCTAGCCAATCCATCCCCATGATCACGTCGAAGTCAATCATCTCCAACTCTATCAAGTCGGCTAGGGTCCGACGTGTAAATGGTCACGGGATAAGCTCATATACGTAGAGCTACCACCGAATCACCCATGGCGTAGCTACCTCGAAAGGGTCTATGGACTCGGGCTCATCCACATCCTACTAGCAACAAGGGAGATATATGGGGCGAGTAGAACCGGATCTATCAAAGCATACACATCAAACCCGAAGCGATAAGGTACTGTGGCGACATCGGTGAGGCCTCACGATCTGTCGGTGGACAAAGCATAAATGCGGTTACGAGGACGCTAGAAGCTGGACCCGCGCCACGACCTGCTGCGCGACCGGCTGGTCAATGAGTACCTTGCCTCCGGGCGAGTAGCTGTCGGGGATGAAGAAGCGCAATGCACCGAGACCGGGCCCTACTACCGGCAGCTCCCGTCGGACAAACTCGCGAATGCACTGACCGCCACAAGTATAGCGAGCTCGAGTCTGACTCCCGAATGGTATCTACCACAACGGGTACAGCGACCTCGAGCGGTTGCACTCGCTACCGAAATCCAAGTCACGGGGCCTCGACCGCCTCGATCGCTTTGGCCGTAGAGACATCCGATAATGCAACAGATGATACGTACTTGGAAATAAGTAGATAACTCAACTGGTAGTTCAATCTTATAGGAATTTTCTCCAAACAACCTTGCTAAAACCTGTGAATACTGTAGGATTCAACTGAATGAACTCCTTGATCTTGGAATTGGATGACCCCTCAAGATTACCTGCACCTGGAGTCATTCCTGGTGTTGAGCTTGTGTAGCAACAATCTCGGTGAGTAGCTGGATAGCTCCCCTAACATCCACATCAGTTGATATAAAATTTTACCCTTAAGGTGATAAGCTTGGAGTTCCAAAGATGGTTGAGCATCCTATGATAATATGATTAAAATGGAGTGGGGTTGGAGTTATCACGTGAAGATCTAAGAAACATGTTTTTATTCGGCCTGCTTGTTAGTCTTGGCCGCGATCATGTTTGTATTTTAGCTTCTTTTTATTTATTAGCTTAGCTTTTAGTTCTTAGGATAAATTTAATGAGCCATGTAATAGGAAGGAATGACCAAGCCTTGTAACAAGGTGACTAGGTTGTGTGAAGTGATCAAGCCGAGTAGACAAAGACAAGAAACATCTATAAGTTGAGGCTTCCAAGGGGAGAACTTATTGTCACGACCCGTTCCGGGGCCCGTGACTGGTGCCTTACCGGGGCACCCAAGTAGCCATACATCAGAGTAACCAGCGGAAATATAAACCAAGACAGGAAACAGTTTATAAAATAAGACACAGTTTATGTAAGAAAACGTCGCCTTTCGGCATATATAAATAATCATGGTTCAGTGATATCCCAAACTGCATAAACATGACTACAGACCTCTAAGGAAATATACAACTATGGCGGGACAGGGCCCCGCCATACCCTGACTGTACAAAACTATCTACAACAGGGAGATCATACCCAAAAGTAGAGCCTCCGGAGAAGATGGAGCTCCTGACACCAAAGCAAAAGATCCTAAGGATGCGGATCTAACACCTGTTTGCCTTTACCTGCGGCATGAACGCAGCCCCCCGAAGGAGGTCAGTACAACAGGTACCAAGTATGTGAAACTATAAAGAACTGAAATGAAATCAAAGTATTTAAAACCTTTTCACAAATACAATCAGTTCAATTGCACATAGTGTCACATCACAAACAACAACAGTAATAGGAAAATCAGAATGTGTCTATTCTAGGCGCGAATGATCAAGCAAGGCCAATCGCCCATAGTATCATTCTGCGTGCCTAGTCACGACTTCCGACTCGCATAGGTCACGCACCCGCATGAGGTATTCTCGTGATCGGGGCAGCCAACCCCAGATCCGCCTAGGCTCCCGCACCGCATAGTCTCAAAAGACCGCGTAGTCTCAGCGGACCGCATAGGAATCCCCGCGTCGGGCTAAACACCCGAATGATCAATCTCGAGCATACCGCTGCTCGCATAGTCTCACAGACCGCATAGCCGTATAGACCAAGATCAAGGGGGCAAGCCCTGATAACGATCGGGGTAGGTGATACAATAACGACAACGGACTTAGGTTAGCAACGTAAGCACGCAAGAATGACCCCTTTCACAAGATTTCAAGACACTAACCTGTAGCATCATAATATGTCTACTTATCACACAAATCTTACTACACTTAACAGAAATCAATACAAGGCTTTTATAAACAAACAAGTAAGCAGTTCCTTTTATCTTTCTTAAGTTGTTATACCTAACTTCCCATAAAGCTAGTATAACTCTTAAGCTTTTGTTTTAAAACCAAATATTTATCTTCTGTTAAAAAGATGATTCATATTCTTTTGAAATGCTTTCATTCTTTGTTATTGAGCTTAAGCCGTGAGGCATCACGTAAGTATTATTCAGCTTAAGCGTGAGGCATTGCCATAAGTATTATTCGGCTTAAGTCAAAGACATTGCCGTAGTTATTATTCGATTAACACGTACGTCTACCGTACTATATATTGTAAAATATCATGCTTTAGGAAGAATCACATACCTTCTCAAATAAAACCACCGCCAAGTTGAATATGTCGCGCGCAGAGAGTCAGCCTATAATAGTCACAGACATCTATCAAAGACTACTCTGAAGGTCATTCTAAACAGAGGGTTCACAATTCTACGGAAAGTCGGGCAGTACCACCCTACCCGGTGAGCTATATAAGTTCATCAGAAAACAAATCCTATGTAAGTCTGCTTTGATTATTCTTCTTTAAACCCTTCTACGTGGTAACAGTTCAATTCTATTCGTGATATCCTTCTAAGTATTTAATACTTATTCTAATACTACTACGGTATGTATTCTCTAATTCAAAAGAGGGTTAGGATTAGTTACTGTAAGCCCAAAAATATCCTAGATAAAGTCGCGCCTGAGCAAGGTTTAGCTCCTAAGTTGTACGCTCCGGTAGCTCCAAGAAACCTTAGAAGTTCTTCACAACTTCTACTAAGTACTATGGTATTTGGGCTAGGGTATTTAGGGCATTATAACAATACTAGAAGACAACTTTTCTACCAAGGGAGGGGGGGTAGATTTCGGCTAGTGGGGTAGCCCTCGGCCAAACTCACTCAAGGGGGGGAAGGTGTTGGACGAAAGGCTAAGGGAGATGAGAGGATTTTTTTAAGACTTGGAAGATAACTTTGTGGATGAAGAACTCTTCATCTCTAAGGGGGTATTTATAGCTCAAGCCTTGGCCAACCAATGGCCAAGATGAAGACAAGTGCAAGGCAAGTGTAGGGTGAGGATTAACTATACATAAATATCCTACCAACTCCTTGACTTGTGCACAAGGCACAAAAAACGTGCCATGGCTCTCCAATTCGTCCAAATGGACGATTCAAGTCCACCAATGGGAGGGTGCCAAGTGTCGCCCTCCCGTTGGTCCAAAATGTTTCGTCTCTCGGAAAAATCCGCAAAAATTAGTAATGGCATAGCGGAATTTTTCCTACGAAAGTCGTGGAAACGCTTTCGTCGAAACGATTCTTTTAGTGAGTTGTGTACAAAAACGTCCAAGGCTAACTTTAAGGCCAAACTTTTTAGACGTATTCCCTTACGCATATACTGGAAATACGGGTATAACATTCTCCTCCTTAGAAACATTCGTCCCGAATGTTCCTTCTCAAGACGATTATCGAAGCTTAAGCAGTTTGTAAGTGCCACATGGCCACAAAATAACACTTAGGCATAAATGATAACGAAAATTTACAAGTAGGAAAGTGAATTACCCGGAGGTGTGGGAATAGGTGAGGATACTTCGCCTCATGTCCTCCTCGGCTTCCCACGTCATCTCTCCTCGAGCTCGTTCGCCACAAGACTTTGTGGAAGCCACGCCTCGTCCGCAGACGCCTAACTCCGACGATCGACTATCGCTATGGAAATCTCCTCATACGATAACCCCTCGGTCACTGGACATCGCCAATCGGTGTACCTAGATGGATCCCCGATACATCTCCTCAAAGATAGATACGTGAAAAACCGGATGCACCGCCTCGGATCGGACGGCAGATCCAACTCATAGGCAACCTTGCCTATCCTCGCGACAATGAAATGGCCCAATGTACCTTGGGTGAGTTTCTTCTTCCCGAATCTCATCACACCCTTCATGGGTGACACCTTAGGAAAACCCAATCATGAACCTCGAACTCAAGATGCCGACGACGATGATCTGCATACGACTTGCCGACTACGAGTCGAATAGCCGCCTCGGATAAGCTTCACCTTATCCACCGCTTTGCACCAAATATGGTCCCACTAGCCGCACTCGCCCACATCGAACCAACCTATAGGCGATCGCACTTCCTCCCATACAAGGCCTCATAAGGCGCCATCCGAATCTGGAGTGGTAGCTATTATTACGCAAATCGAACTAGAGGCAAATGATCCTCCCAACTACCATCGGAAGTCAATAACACAGCTCGCACATATCCTCAAGAGTGCGGATAGTGCGCTCTGCTGTCGATGCTCGTGGATGAAATGCGACTTCAGCTCACCAAGGCCCCTAAACCCCTCGGAAGGACCTCGAAGTTAGCCGAAATCGGGCTCCTGCATGCGATATGATCAAGTAGGGACTCCATGCGACCGACGATCTCTGGATGTAAAGTCCGCATAATCCTCACCGAAAAGTCGCCTGACGGGAAGAAAGTGGGCTGATTTTGTCAGCCTGTCGACGATAACCCAAATAGAATCATGTCTCCTCTGAGTGCGAGGTAATCCTGTGATGAAGTCCATGTTGATTACCTCCCACTTCCAGGTTGGGATCTCTATCGCCTGCAACAAACCACCAGGCCTCTGGTGCTCTACCTTCACCTGCTGACAACAAGGGCACTGAGCTACGAACTCTGCAACGTCCTCTTCGCCATCCCACCAATACACGATCTAAGGCGTCGTGGTACATCTTGGTCGACCCGGATGGATAGAGTAACGCCGCGTGTGCTTCCCCAAGAACTCCGCCCAAGTCACGAAATATCCGGAACACACAACTCGCCTCAAACCTTAGCACCCCATCGTGCTACCTCAAAGGACCTTGCCTCACGTAAGAGTCAGATCACGATATCGAATCAAAGCCGGATCCTCGAATCGCTGCCTCTTCACCTCCTCGACGCGATGGAAGACTCGGCAACCTCACGAACTCTAACCCCACCGCTATCGAATCAATCAAGCGGACACCAAGGCTCGCTAACCGATGCAAATCACGAACCATGTCCTCCTCCGTAGCCGCACATCCGATAGGCTCCCCATCGACCTACGACTAAGAGCATTCGCCACAACATTGGCCTTCCAGGGTGGTACAGATATCAACATCGTAATCCTTAAGCAACTCTAACCACCGTCTCGCCAGAAGTTCACTCCTCCGGTGAAGATATACGGAGGCTCTTGTGGTGTATAAATATCCACGTGAACCCCATACAAATAGTGCCTCGGATCTTTAAAGCGTGAATCACACCCGCCAACTCCAAATCATGGGTGGGTAGTTCCTCCGTGTTTCTTCACTGTCGGGATGCATATGCTATAACTCGCCATGCTGCATCAACACACATCCCAACCCGATGCCCGACGATCACAATACACGACATAACCATCCGGACCCTCCGGAAGAGTAAGAACGGGCGGTCGTCTCTCTTTCAAGAATCGAAACCCCGCCACAAGCATCACCATCAAACTTGCCGCTTCCGAGTCACCTAGTCAATGGTGCAGAGATAGAAGCAAACTTCTCTACGAACCGCCGATAATATCCTGCAAGGCCCAGAAAACTGCGAACCTCTGTCGGAGTAGTAGGTCTAGGCCAAGTCCTGACTGCCTCGATCTTGGCCGTATCCACTCGAATGCCATCAGCCCCGACAATATGCCCAAGAAACGCCACTGAAGTCAACCAAAACTCACATTTGGAAAACTTGGCGTACAGCTGCTGGTCCCGGAGAACTGTCAGCACAGTCCTCAAATGCTCCGCATGCTCCTGCTCTGAGCGAGAATAAACCAATATGAAAGGTTGGTCGAAATGCTCACTTCCATTCGGTCAAGAACATGTTCAAGGAATGAAAGCTTCCAAAATCCCAAAAATATGACATTTATGAATAGCCTATATTCATGCATTATTCTTCATGGAATCTACAAAGAGAGTGAAATATTCACCATTTGTCCCCAAGAAAAGCCAAGACATTTCCCATTGTCTTGATTTGGTCGAAACACTCTTGGTCACCAAGTAAACCCAAACCTGTTTCCATTTATCCTCACTTGGACAAAAGTTTACATGTAGTTTGTGTCTTTTAATTTGTCTTCTAGAATGGTCCATTTACTACTATAAATAGGATCCTTAAGACATTGTAAATATTCAGAGTTGATTGAAATATAAACTTGAGTTTTACTCATACTCTAAAGTATTCAACTTGTGTGTTGTCTACCTTAGATTGGTCATTGTGTGGGCCTTCGGCTCTTGTGTGAACCAAACCCTTGGTGTAATTTTAGCTAAGACTTGTGTGACTTAGTTGAACCCAAACTAAGGTCCCTTCGACGTAAGTCTTGTTTAGAACTTGTGTGATCTAATCAAACCCAAGCTTAAGGAAATCCATTGGTTGCAAGTGAACGTTGGAACTTTTGTGATCTAACCTAACCTAAGCCTAGACCATTTTAAGGTTTCCAACCACCCTTACTTGGTTTGTATTTGGTCTTGTACTTAGAAACCCCGATCAAGTCCTTGTGAAATTAGGCGCCTTCATCTTGGTGTCGAATCGGGTATTAAAATCCCCATGTCCATATCCTTGACATATCAACCATATCTCACATAAACCATATTAACCGACCCAACACTTAACCAAACCAACCATTCTTCACTCGAGCTTGCATCTAGAAACTCGTGTTCAATCCTTATCCAACCCACTATATACTAACCACCCTTTCCTCCCACATTATCACACGACCACCTCGATCGCGATCGGTGCCCTACACAGGCACCCTTACAGTATACATCGAGATAATCAGGAACATACATGAACCTTATAAAATAAAACAATGTATAAAACAAGGAGTTAGCCGATAGTGGCTACCTTCCCGACATAAATATATACAACAAGCAGCTTGCCTCATTTCTTCTTAACCGACCCACAAAATGTGACTACACCTCTAAGAGTTTTAACGTAACAAGCGTGGCGGGACAGGGCCCCGCCATACCCTGAATATACATGAATCTACTACCTCGTGGAAAACTGTACAAGAGCTAAGCCTCCGAGCAAATGGAGCTTTATCTCAAAATCAATCGAGATCCCAAGAGCAAGGTTCACCAACCCGTACCTAAAACTGCGGCATTTAACGCAGGCGGGCCGCATAACAAAAATGAATATGGAATGTAAATAACGTCTAAGAAATGATCATAATCGCATAAAAGAATGACAAGGACAAGTATAAAAATACGCATCGGATCTGCCGTGTCATTACCACATGAACTTAATCGCACCTTATTATCTTTTTCATTCTCAAAGAAAAGCTATAGCCATATTCTTACGCATATGATTAGAAAAAATCATTAAGTTCATTATCAGTATAACTTACTTATCTTTCATAAGTATAATCCGCCTTTTGAGGGGCACCTATACTACCCTACCAATCTAGACGCGATCAAGGTCACATAGTGCGCGTAAAGGTATACGCCCGCCCGATCTCGAGTCGATAATGTCATCTAGTCCGCCTTAAAGGTATCTTGCCCGACCCATTCTCGGTCGATAATGTCATATAGTGCGCGTAAAGGTATACCGCCTACCATTCCTGGGTCGATAATGTCATATAAAATTCGGGAATTTAACCCAACGTACTACGCGCCTCTACTCCTTTAGAAAGACTCTTTTTCAATTACAACTTCCCAGATACTAACAACTATAGTATCAAGTCCTATCCGTCTTTCAAGACAAGTCACAATACATTTTTAGAAATACAATTACCGGCTTCTAAAACAAGTGACTTCTTTCTTAAAAACCCTCAAAGAATCGTACCTTAAAAACAGTTTGCCCTCCCTTATTTCAAATCATTTCTTTGCTTACATTACTGAAGAAAACCATTCTTTTAACCTTCAATAAAGCCGTTATAACCAACTTCCCATAAAGTCGTTATAACCCTTTATGGTTTTAGACCAACTCATTCCTTTTATTTCCAAGAGACTTCTACTTTTTGAAACCAAGTATTAAATACTTTCAAATCAATTCTCTTAACTTTCAAAAATACAATTAGTCTCTTAACCTTTAAAACTCAAGTGACTCCTTTTATTATAAAACCTTAGGCAATTGATGCCTTAAAAACAAATTGCCTTTTCAATAAAACAAGTCATTTATCTTTCCATAAAGTAAATATAACCAACTCCCCATAAAGTCGTTTTATTCACTTTATACCTTAGCCATATACAATTTCCTATCCAAGGGACTTATACGTTTAAAACGGAACAAGTATCACATACTTTAAAACTCTTCAAGTCCCTTAACTTTAAAATCAACTTAAGACATCCTTACTATTTTCAAAGAAGTGAGTTAATCTCCTAACCCACCCGACTTGGCATTACATAAAACAAGTAAAGAATGTCATAGTCTTCAGACGTCACTGCACTACATACGTGCAACTAGTCATGCTCAAAAGATAGGAAAAGTTCTACATAGAGTAAATTACATAACTACCTCTTAACTTCTAAGAGTAGAAGGAAACATGAAATGATACCACAAGTATATTCCATACATAGAATCATGCCAAATGAAGGAAGAGGTTCACATACCTCGCGACGATTGTCGACAAGTAGCAAAATGCTCCAAAGTACTTCAATCTTGATAGTTATTCCACTCTCCAAGTAGGATACGCTATACTTAGTACTTCAACCTATAATGGTCACAATACGTCCATTAACCTCTCACTTCATACATAGAATTATTCTAAGTGCTAAGTCACCAATTCTACGGAAAATCGGACAGAACCTCCTTTGTTTCTACTAACTTTTCCACCTTTTTCAAGGCCGAATACAATAACCAAACAGCCCCAATTGGCTCACCACAATCTATAAGGTAGTCCAATACAAATAAATACCAACTACTACAAACTACCAGTACAAATTCGGCCACCTTGAGTTCAACAATACCAATACTTATCCAATTTCCATTTCAATCCAAGTTATTAGCCTAACATGATATCAAGTCGCAAACGATTATAACTACTCTAATCTCCAAGTCAAAAACATGCGACGATTCTAATAACGACTAAAATTGTAATCCAACTTAACATGGCTTACATTACATTTCGGATTTCCAAGGCTACAATCAATCCATAATCCATATAAACTTCAACACATATACTTCATGCTAGCAACAAGTAAAGCTAACAACAATATAAATAATCTTGTAACACTTTCAAAGAACAAGATTATACCTCAACGATTCTTAGTCCAACTTCCAATCCAAATCGCTTCCTAGCAACTTGAGTCTCTTCAAGACACTTCAATCCGCTACTGAGACTCTTAGAACAACACCAACCAATTTCCTTCAAACTTCCAAACAAAACCTAGAAAAGTCACTAGGTTTTCACTTTGCGACTAACCCAAAACTATCTTTTCCGGATTTTTCTATTGAGATACACTCACAATACACTTAGGAACCTTGGTTTAAAGTGGGGAGATTATTGGACATGGAACAAAAAAAAATTTCTTTCTTGTGGAACCCAACCCGAGAGCACCCTAAGTGGAGTCTTCAAATTCTTGGAAATTTTTCTAAGTGTTGGACAAGGTCTTGCTACTAGTAGTATAATAAAGGAACATGGAGGGTCAAGATGTGTACAATTGGGTGGCTAGGATGAAGTCTTACTAAATATCAAGACTAAAGTGGGGTCATTGACTTGGTCAATATTGTCAAGCTCTCTACATTGCAAGACTATGGTCAATGACCATCTTGGCCATGCCTAAAAATCGTCCAAGGCATTTCTATGGGGGGGTGACACGTGTCGCCCTCCTATTCGTCACAACAAAACGTTTCCCGAAAATTTCATAATTCCGATAAAATTTTACAAGTCTCAAATCTCAACACTTATGAGTTCTTACGTACGTTCTTAAAACATGTCCTGTAAATACGGGGTGTAACATTCTTCCCCCCTTAGAAACATTCGTCCTCGAATGTTCTTTCGGAGTCAAACTTAAAATTAACAACATAGTTTTTCACCACCCCGACATACCAACCATGCCACACATGGCCTTAATACTCGCACACACATATCTCATCATCATAAGCCCAAAAGGGATTATTTTTTCGCATTTCCAACTCCTTCTAACATATACATAGTCTCAATATAACTGCTCATAAAACTTAAACATACCATAACTTATCATGTAAACAAGTTTCTAAAGGCCAAAGACATACCGAAATCATATAGGCGTTCAAGGACCTCTAAAATCGAACTCCCACCACGACCTCTGCACACTGGCCTCGGTGCATGAACATCCCGCCTAGCTATCAAGGCGAAGAACCCGCAATCGATCCAAAGAGGGTGTGTTGTCCCACCAGACCTCTATAAGGACACTCTCTTAACATATGGCCTAGACGACCACAAGACAACAAGCACCCGGACCGGCGCGACATACCCCCGAATGTAACCTACCACACTGGGCGCATTGAGGCAAAGGTGGCCTCGATCGACCGAACCCCATCTCCCCGAGACTCAAGCTCTAGAGACTGACCGCCCTGCATTCCGGGTTGTGAAAACCCCGCTGAAAATCGTGGAGGTGCACTCGGCCGGGCCGCAATGTAGACCTAGTTCGCTGCGAGTGTCGCCGCCAAAATCGCCTCGAGACCTGTTGTCTTGGCCTCTTGCTGGCTCGAGTCAACTGATCCTCCTCTCTATCCTTTATCCTCGCGCATAGGCTGCATCCTAGCAATGTCCATACCGGCCAAGAGCCACCCCCAAGCATGCAGTAATCATATGACGGTCTAGCCCCATCACATAACGATAAACTCTATCCGCCATGCTAGCCACTATGGTGTGCGCATGCCTGGCCAAGGAGTCAAACTGTGTCAGACTCCGATAGTCCTACCATTCTCGCCTCAAGGTCAAAAATCTATCTACGCGGCCCTCTCATCTCGTGAGGCAAAAGTGATCCATAAAGGCCTCGTGAACTCCTCCCAAACACCGGAAGAGCATCATCCCCTCTCGTCGCATCCATGACTCAAACCAGTTCAACGCAATATCGCAGAACCGGTAAGAGGCTAGTATAATGCACTGCCTCCAAGCCTTAAGAACTCGTGATAGTCCGTAGCTGCCGAACGAACTCCTGCGGATCCTCCTCGCACTCGAACCATAAAACTCGGGCGGATGACAACCCGTAAAAATCCGGATCCGCAAATCGTCGGCTAGTGGTTAGCTACTCGCCTCCCGTGCCGCCTACCACTATGTCGGGCCAATAGTCCGACCGTTCTCCATAATCCTCGTACTTCGCCGAGGAATCGAGGCCCGGCACCGAACCTTCGGCGCCATCGCCGCCTGGCCTCTAATCGCCGCGTGGCCGAACTCACGCTTCGCCTACTACCCTGGCATAACTGTGCCCGAGTCCCGTAACCTCTCGTACCTCTAGCAACTCCCGCACGCTTTGCCCTTCGGGCTCAGTCGCTCCGGCGAGGCATAACTGCTTTCATAAGAATAGGTCGAGAGGATTCAACCTAATAAGACATTTCATCGCACGATCTTAGAGAGGGAAGAATGGAAACCAATCCTAAAATGTCTCAGAAGATCCTCGACATCGATGTGGTGCACAACACACCGATAATCAAGACTCTACTAGACACGGTCCGTAGACACCTTCCGAGGACTAATCGCCTTCGATACCACTTTTTCACGACCCGACCGGGATCGCGATCGGTGCCCTACCCGGGCACCCTTACAGTATACATCGAGATAATCACGAACATACATGAACCTTATAAAATAAAACAATGTAAAACAACAAAGTTAGCCGATAGGCTACCTTCCGACATAAATATATACAACCAAGCGGTTGCCTCATTTCTTTACGAATCGACCCACAAAATGTGACTACTGCACTTAAGAGTTTTAACGTAACAATCGTGGGACAGTGGCCCCGCCATACCCCGAATATACATGAATCTACTACCTCGTGGAAAACCGTACCAAGAGCTAAGCCTCCGAGCAAATGGAGCTTTCTCAAAATCAATCGAGATCCCAAGAGCAAGGTTCACCAACTCGTACCTAAAACTCGCGGCATTTAACGCAGCCCCGGGGTCACAACAGTTTCGAATATGGAACAGAAATAACGCATGCAAGAAATGATCATAATCATAAAAGAATGACAAGGACAAGTATAAAAATACGCATGCGGATCCCCGCCGTGTCATTACCACTTATGAACTTAATCGCACCTTATTATCTTTTTCATTCTCAAAGAAAAGCTATAGCCATATTCTTACGCATATGATTAGAAAAAATCATTAAGTTCATTCTCAGATAACTTACTTATCTTTCATAAGTATAATCCGCCTTTTGTGAGGGGCACCTATACTACCCTACCAATCCAGACGCGATCAAGGTCACATAGTCCGCCTGCAAAGGTATACCGCCGCCCAATCTCGAGTCGATAATGTCATCTAGTCCGCCCTAAAGGTATCTCGCCCACCCATTCTCGGTCGATAATGTCATATAGTGCGCCTGCAAAGGTATACCGCCTACCATTCTCGGTCGATAATGTCATATAAAATTCGAATTTAACCCAACTTACTACGCGACTCTACTCATTTATAAAGACTCTTTTTCAATTACAACTTCCCAGATACTAACAACTATAGTATCAAGTCCTATCCGTCTTTCAAGACAAGTCACAATACATTTTTAGAAATACAATTACCGGCTTCTAAAACAAGTGACTTCTTTCTTAAAAACCTCAAAGAATCGTACCTTAAAAGCAGTTTGCCCTCCCTTATTTCAAATCATTTCTTTGCTTACATTACTGAAGAAAACCATTCTTTTAACCTTCAATAAAGCCGTTATAACCAACTTCCCATAAAGTCGTTATAACCCTTTATGGTTTTAGACCAACTCATTCCTTTTATTTCCAAGAGACTTCTACTTTTTGAAACCAAGTATTAAATACTTTCAAATCAATTCTCTTAACTTTCAAAAATACAATTAGTCTCTTAACCTTTAAAACTCAAGTGACTCCTTTTATTATAAAACCTTAGGCAATTGATGCCTTAAAAACAAATTGCCTTTTCAATAAAACAAGTCATTTATCTTTCCATAAAGTAAATATAACCAACTCCCCATAAAGTCGTTTTATTCACTTTATACCTTAGCCATATACAATTTCCTATCCAAGGACTTATACGCTTAAAACTAACAAGTATCACATACTTTAAAACTCTTCAAGTCCCTTAACTTTAAAATCAACTTAAGACATCCTTACTATTTTCAAAGAAGTGAGTTAATCTCTAACCCACCCGACTTGGCATTACATAAAACAAGTAAAGAATGTCATAGTTCAGACGCTCACCGTACTACATACGTGCAACTAGTCATGCTCAAAAGATAGGAAAAGTTCTACATAGAGTAAATTACATAACTACCTCTTAACTTCTAAGAGTATGAAACATGAAATGATACCACAAGTATATTCCATACATAGAATCATGCCAAAGGAAGGAAGGGGTTCACATACCTCGCGACGATTGTCGACAAGTAGCAAAATGCTCCAAAGTACTTCAATCTTGATAGCTATTCCACTCTCCAAGTAGGATACGCTATACTTAGTACTTCAACCTATAATGGTCACAATACGTCCATTAACCTCTCACTTCATACATAGAATTATTCTAAGTTCTAAGTCACCAATTCTACGGAAAATCGGACAGAACCTCCTTTGTTTCTACTAACTTTGCCACCTTTTTCAAGGCCGAATACAATAACCAAACAGCCCCAATTGGCTCACCACAATCTATAAGGTAGTCCAATACAAATAAATACCAACTACTACAAACTACCAGTACAAATTCGGCCACCTGAGTTCAACAATACCAATACTTATCCAATTTCCATTTCAATCCAAGTTATTAGCCTAACATGATATCAAGTCGCAAACGATTATAACTACTATAATCTCCAAGTCAAAAACATGCGACGATTCTAATAACGACTAAAATTGTAATCCAACTTAACATGGCTTACATTACATTTCGGATTTCCAAGGCTACAATCAATCCATAATCCATATAAACTTCAACACATATACTTCATGCTAGCAACAAGTAAAGCTAACAACAATATAAATAATCTTGTAACACTTTCAAAGAACAAGATTATACCTCAACGATTCTTAGTCCAACTTCCAATCCGAAATCGCTCCTTAGCAACTTGTAGTCTCTTCAAGACACTTCAATCCGCTACTGAGACTCTTAGAACAACACCAACCAATTTCCTTCAAACTTCCAAACAAAACCTAGAAAAGTCACTAGGTTTTCACTTTGCGACTAACCCGAAAACTATCTTTTCCGGATTTTTCTATTGAGATACACTCACAATACACTTAGGAACCTTGGTTTAAAGTGGGGAGATTATTGGACATGGAACAAAAAAAAAATCTTTCTTGTGGAACCCAACCCGAGAGCACCCTAAGTGGAGTCTTCAAATTCTTGGAAATTTTTCTAAGTGTTGGACAAGGTCTTGCTACTAGTAGTATAATAAAGGAACATGGAGGGTCAAGATGTGTACAATTGGGTGGCTAGGATGAAGTCTTACTAAATATCAAGACTAAAGTGGGGTCATTGACTTGGTCAATATTGTCAAGCTCTCTACATTGCAAGACTATGGTCAATGACCATCTTGGCCATGCCTAAAAATCGTCCAAGGCATTTCTATGGGGGGGTGACACGTGTCTCCCTCCTATTCGTCACAACAAAACGTTTCCCGAAAATTTCATAATTCCGATAAAATTTTACAAGTCTCAAATCTCAACACTTATGAGTTCTTACGTACGTTCTTAAAACATGTCCTGTAAATACGGGGTGTAACAATTACTTCACAAACACCCCCCTTCAAAGGTTGTCAATCGAAACCACACGTAGACAATCGTCCGAACCCGACAACACCAAACTATCCGCAAAACACACCTTACCGAGAACCTCACTATTTAATATATGTTCTGTCTCCTTGCCACTACCAAACAACTAAAACCCGACCATCGATGTGATCCTCATCGTACTCGGAGTACCCCCATAAAACGTCTAAACCCAACTCTCCTTAAAACTACCCTAAACAGCCCCACAACACCACATTGTCTAGCCAAAATACCCCACCCGAGAAATCTATTTGTGTCCCAATTTCAGGTCTATCCATTTACAACCAAGCCCCGAACCACTTACCCACTAACACCCCTTTTTACTTGCATCAGATTGGTATCAGAGAGAGGTCATCCCATCCCATGCTTTGACGCTATGTCTCATGTAAACAAAGAAGAACTAAGGAGGATTGTATGTGATATTTTTGCTAGACAAGCACACGTATTGAAAAAGGAGTTTTTGAGGCATGCCGTGAGCAAAAATATCAAGTCAAGGGTTGTGCAAAATAGCCCAAGACCTGCAATGGAAGGTACCAAAGGCCCCATGTAATGTCCACTAAGGTTAAAGCAAAGGGCAATACCTCTTTTACCAACCCCTTATATCGGCAAGAAATTGAAAATAAGGATAAAAAGAAAGAAATGTGAAGCACTTCTTTAACTAATCCATAGTATACCCAACAACGTGAAGAGGTTACAAAGTGGTAGATAACAAAATAAAAAAATGCTTCCAATGTCAAGAATTATGACACTTTGTAAGTGAATGTCCTAATTCCTGGGTCGTGCTAGAAGAGTATCGAGAGTGTGGATTTTCCTTGGCTATTAAGGAACCCATACTACTTGAAGAACAAGAATAAATCAAGACCCTCTTACTTGATACACTGGAGATAGATGAAGAGTCAAAGAAGGGGAGTGCCATAGATATCGATTTCAAGGAACTCTTGGAGGAGGTATGTTCGAATGATATTGCATCCGGAACACTATCGAAGAAATATGGTGAACTTGATCTTGATTTATTTTCAAGGAGTTCATTATCTACTCACCAAGACCATGGATGCCATCCAGAAGAACCTAAGGACTTACAAGGCCAAGAACAAGAATTGTTCGGCGGAAACTATGATCGAAAAAGCCTTAGTCCATACACAGCACCCACATTATTGATGTCGGGAGATAATTGGCATGCATGTTGCCGAGAGGTTGATAACCTCACCATGAAGTGCACAATTCCTATGCTAAAATTGAAATATCTCATGGGTGAAGGGAATAAAATGCAGTTGTTCTCCAAGGAAGACTTAAGGAATGACCACTACCAAATGAGAAGCCGAGAAGGAGGTAAGTTGGATTCCAATGCTAAGCATGGCTTTTCCGAATGTCGTGTGATGCCATTTGGAGTATGTAGCAGTCCAAGCCCTCCCATGAGTTTTATGCGCAAATTACTATAACAATTCATGGGTTACATGACATTACTCGGTGGCATGTATAATGTTCCATCCACGGAGTTAACTCTCAGGAGTTGGCCCAAACCATCGAATGAAAGTATGGAAAAAGGTTTCCGTGATTCGGTTTCCTTTCCTCATCAATTCACTAAAAACATTTGGTCCCTTAGAGCCCATATTACGAAACTTGGAGTTGAGTGTGATAATGGAGTCATCAAGTCCAAGAGTTCATGACTTCCTCTAATGGAAGATTGGGTGACACATGGCTTCCTTATTCTACCTACGACTCGGAATATTATATGGTGCAAAAGAAGTTGAATCTGAGGCTTGTTAATTGGGTATCACATCTACAAACTCCTACATACTCCACAAGACAAGAAGATTACAAGTCCATATTAGTGGCGGATACACTTTTTCCACGACACCTAATGTTGACCATACCTAAACAAAGGTCGATGGTATTTGAAGTGTTAAAGGAGTTCCATGAACGAGACCCTAAGTTTGAAGAAGTAGTCAGAAAGTGTTCCATGTGTCAAAGAGTTAGAAGGTTCTTCCACCAAGAATCGTATACTCCTTTTCCAGTCCCGGAACAACCATGGAAAGATGTGAAATTGGATCTTATTCTCGGTCACCCAAGAGCACCACAGAGCAAAACCTCCATCATTCCATGTAGATTATGCAATGATATAATCTCTACTATGAGCTTCATGCAAAAGATGCTACAACGGTCCATGGGTTACATGTCATCTGAGGGCATATATGATAATCCAACCACGGTGGAATCTAGCCAAAGATGTTCTGAGCCTACGGGTATACTTGCGGCAAATAATTTCCTTGGTCCGTCTTCTTTTCCTCATCATTTCATTCGGGATTATTATGACCTTGCTGCCCCTATCAAAAAACTAACGAGGAAAGATGAGTGTGAGTGGTTCCAATGAGCAACAAGAGTCTTTGAAGCCTTGAAGAAAAATATTTTTGAAGCCCAGGTCCTAACTATGTCGAACCGTGAAAAACCATTGGACGTCAAACATGAAACTAGAGCAGGTACCAGCTTTTTCTTTAGCATAAGATTAAGTGGTGCATGGAATCATTATCCTACTTATGATGGGGACGTTCATGTTAATCCACCCAAGATGGAGACTGCCCGAAGTTGGACCTAACATACAAGTGTAAGTAGGATAAGAGGCTTCTGTTGTTCGACTTTGTTGTATCATTATTTCATTCAAGATTGTAGCACCATTTCTTCTGCCATTCCATACCTTGAGATACCAATTGACATTGAATTTGATATTAGAAGAGTTGGTACTGGATTAATCCAAAACAAATATCCCGTCTCTTTATCTAGCAAGAAATTGAGTAGTCCTAGGCATAATCCTCCCACCTATGACTCCTTGATCGAATGGAAAAATTATTTGGAATGTGGTCATTTCAAGCTATTTGTTAGGTTCCAAGAAGGCACCTACAGGGAGTAACCCCCGGTTGATTGTGGAAGTTCAACGTTTCGTGGTAAAACTTGTCCTCATATTTAGATGACAAGAATTCGAGGATGCATTCTTTTGAAGAAGAAGAGTATGATGTAAAAATCTCCGTGAGCTTAAAATCCCAATTTACCCTCAAGGTGATAAGCCATGCGTTTCAAAAATGGTTGATCATCCGATGATAATATGCGTAAAATGGCATGGAAAATGGAGTGGCGTTGGAGTTATCACGTGAAGATCTAAGAAACATGTTTTCTATTCAACCTTCTTTTTAATCTTGGTCGAGATCATGTTTGTCTTTTAGCTTCTTTTTATTTCTTAGCTTAGTTTTTAGTTCTTCTTAGGACACATTTAATGATCCATGTAATATGAAGGAATGACCAAGCCTTGTAATAAGGTGACTAGGCCATGTGAAGTGATCAAGACGAGAGGACAAGGACATGAAGCATCTAAAAGTTGAGGCTTCCAAGAGGAGAACTTATGAACTAACAAGTTCATGTATTTGATCATATGGAAGACACCAAGAAGATGAAAGGTTTATCGAAATAATCACTTCCATTCGCCAAAGAATATGTTCAAGGAATGGAAAATTCCAAACCTATCCCAAAAAGATGACATTTATGAAGAGCCCAATTTCATTTATTATTCTTCATGGAATCCACAAAGGGAGTGTGAAAGATTCATCTTTTGTCCCCAAGAAAAACCAAGACCTTTCCCATTATCTTGGTTTGGTCAAAACACCCTTGGTAACCAAGTAAGCCCAAACTCGTTACCATTTATCCACAATTGGCTAAAAGTTTACACATAGTTTGTGTCTTTAATCTGTCTTCTGGAATGTTCCATTTTCTACTATAAATAAGATCCTTAGGACATTGTAAATGTCACGACCCGACTCCGGGCCCGCGACTGGTGGCCTACCTGGGCACCCTTACAGGTATACATCAGAGATAACCAGCAGAATATAACTAAAGCTCGTAGACATGCTTCAATATGAAATAAGAAACAGGCTAGCCGATAAGGCCACCTTTCTGTAATACATACAAAACAAGGAAATACATCCTTTATAAGTCCAACCCATAAAACATGACTACAGACCTCTAAGAGTTTTGACATAACAATCGTGGACGACAGGTCCCGCCATACCCCTGAATATACATGAATCTACAACAACAGGGATTCGTACCAAAAGATGAACCTCCGGAGAAATGGAGCTTCTCAAAAGCTGAACTGTGATCCTAAGAGCGAGGATCAGCAAACTGTGTACCTCTACCTGCGGCATGAACGCAGCCCCCAAGGAAGGGGCTCAGTACAAATACCAAGTATGTGAAACTGAAAGTACTGTAATTAAATCATATAGTCTAAAATAAAACTGGAGACATGTATGATAATCAAATTAACAGTACACTGTGCCTTATTAATAATGAGAGTAAATAAGAGTAAACTCTGCCGATTTTAAAATAGGAAGCTTATGATCAATCTAGGGCCACCCGCCCTTAGTATCATTATGCAATCCTACTCCTGGGACTATTTCACCCGCAGAGGTCCCGTGGACCCACATGAGGTAATTTTCTCACATAGTACTATTTCACCCGCAAGGGACTATTTCACCCGCATGAGCCCTACGGACTCGCATGAGGTAGTTTCCTCGCATCGTGGGGAGCAAATCCACGGAAATGCAAAATGCAACATGACCCGGGGATTGGCCTCGTAATAAATAATATAACACTAGCGCAATCGGCTATCATAAATACATATGCAAGTTAAGAAAACCCCTTAACTTCTTATTAGACTTAAGTAGCATGTGCTCTCATTTACTTAAACTTAAGGCACTAACATGTGATGTAAAAATCCGGGAATTTAACCCAAAGTACTACGTACTTCTATTTTTTTTCAAAAGACTCATTTTCGTATAAAACCCCAAGATACTATCGCCCGTAGTATCAAGGCATGTCTACTTTTCAAATCGAATTACTTTTCCTTTTGAATTTCATTTCAAAGCTTTGAAATCAAATACTTCTATTTTCAAAACTTAAGTAACTTATACCTTTAAATAAGTTACCCTTCTTTAAATCAAGTCTTTGATCCTCTTTTTAAATCAATCAAGTAAACCACTCTATTTACTTCCCATAAAGTCGTTATACTAACTTCCCATAAAGTCGATATAACAACTTTATGCTTTATAAAACTAAGTCATTTTCATCTTTTAAAATCAAGTGAGTTAACTCTCTAACTCAACCAAACTTGGTCATTCTTAAATCAAGTCAATTATCAAAATGAAACCGAATTCATTCAAAGCTCATACGTCTACCGTACTATACATTTATAAAAACTCATGCTCAAGAGATAGGGAAAGGTCCACATACCTCTTCGGCTCAATCCACTCGCTAAGTTGAATATGCCGCACGTAGAACGTCAACCTATAATGACCATAATACGTCTATGAACTTCTAGTTTTCTAACGTAGAATATTTCTAAGTATAAAGTCTCTTATTCTACGGAAATATTGGGCAGCATTTCCCCTGTTTCTACGTACTTTTCCACCTTTTTCAAGGCCCGAAATCAATAACCAATACACCACATTTAAGGCACAACAAATCAGCCAACCAGCGGGGATTACACGCCTAACAGGATGTGTAAAATTCTGCCCCACAATTCATATAAAACAGTCCATTTAATTAATTCATTTCTAGCCAACTTCTAGGGCCATTCTCGGCTACAATATGTGACAACATAAAGTCCTTTTCAATTCCCTTTTAATCCAAGTTGTTATTCCAACACGTTATATAAGTCACAATCAATTACAACGACTATATTCCCTTCCTTATATAACATGTAACGATTATAACTAACAACCAAATTGATTAACCACTTTAATGGCTAACATGCCAATTTCGGTTTTAACATCTCAACATGATCCAAATCTTTTAAATCTTCATTCTATATATCACATGCTCGTTTATCAACTACTATAACATGTAATCTTCTATTACACTAAGAAAACGAGGATTTTTACCTCAATAAGCCCAAATACAATCCAAGATTAAAAGTCGATCCTTAGCAACTTTAGCTCCTCTTCTTTACGTTCCAATCCACTATAAGCGACCCTTAGAATTTCATAAACAACTTCTCTTCAAATTCCAACCCAACATATGAAGAACACCTTAGGGTTTCATGTTGCGACTAATGGATTAACGTCGTATTTTCGGGATTTAAGTGTTTGGTTATCCTTAGTATACCACTAGGGACCTTTGGTTTGAATATTGGGATTGATCATCAACAAATGAAGAATTTTGTTGTTCTTAGCAAGCCTTGGCCGAGAGCCCTTCAAGGTGCACAACAAGTTCTTGATTTTTCTAAGTATGGAATTCATCTTGCACTAGTATGAGATATATACTACAACCAAGGGTCTATATTAAACCAAATGGATGGCTAGGATTTGGTCAATTATCTCAAGCCTCAACTTGCACTACTTGACCATATGACTTGGTCAATTTTCGACCACAAGCCCATGTGAGGGGAGGGGTGACACGTGTCACCCTCCTATTGGTCCATAATATTTCACCTCCCATAATTTCAATAAATTTTATAAGTCTCAAATACCAAATTTGGGAACCCAATTCCCATTGATAAATATTTTTCCTTCACGAGGTTCGGAATAATTTCCTAGGAAAAACAAATCTTTCTTCCATTTCAAACTTAAAGTCTAAATTTCTCACGTACGTTCTCTTACACGTGTCCTGGAATTACAGGGTGTAACATTTCCCCCCCCCCCCCCTTAGAAACATTCGTCCCGAATGTTCTTTCGGAGTTCATTCTAGTTAAATATCGGCATAATCCCCTTAAACTATACCCAAAGCAATCAAATATGCCTCACATGGCCACATAATAACACTTATGCATATACGTCAATCAAAATTGACAAGTAGGGAAAACGAATTACCTGAAGGTGTAGGGAACAAGTGAGGATACTTCTTCAACATGTCCTTCTTGGCTTCCCAAGTCATCTCCTCTCTATTATCATTTCGCCACAAGACCTTGATGGAAGCCACTTCCTTAGTCCGTAATCGTCTGACCTGGCGATCAAGTATCGCTATAGGACTCTCCTCATATGATAACCCCTCTGTCACCTGGACATCACTAACCTAGAAAACTCTGGATGGATTCTCCGATACACTTCCGTAACATAGAAACATGGAAGACCGGATGTACCTCCTCCAAGTCGGACGGCAGATCTAACTCATAGGCAACCTTGCCTATTCTACGGACAATCTGGTAAGGCCAAATGTACCTCAGGCTAAGTTTCCCCTTCTTCCAAAATCTCATCACACCCTTCATGGGTGACACCTTCAAGAAGACCCAATCGTCAATCTGGAACTCTAAGTGTCGACGTCGATTATCTGCATAAGACTTCTGTCGACTCTGAGTTGCTAATAACCTCTCCCGGATAAGCTTCACCTTATCCACAACCTACTGGATCAAGTCTGGGCCAACTAACTGAACCTCGCCAACATCGAACCAACCAATCGACGACCTACACTTCCTGCCATATAAGGCCTCATACGGGGCCATCTGAATACTGGAATGGTAGCTGTTGTTAAATGAAAACTCAACAAGAGGCAAATGATCTACCCAACTACCCATGAAATCAATAATGCAGGCCCGCATCATATCCTTAAGTTTCTGGATAGTACGTTCTGCCTGCCCATCGGTCTGAGGGTAAAACGCAGTACTGAGACTCACATGTGTTCCTAACCACTTTTGGAAAGACCTTCAGAAGTTAGTCGTAAACTGAGCCCCTCTGTCTGATATAATAGATGTAGGAACTCCGTGCAGTCTCACAATATCACGGATATAGAGGCTAGCATAATCCTCAGCCGAATAAGTAGTCCTGACTGGAAGAAAGTGGGCTGTCTACTATAACCCAGATGGAATCACACTTCATCTGAGTACGAGGTAACCCTGTAACAAAATCTATATTGATCACCTCCCACCTCCATGTCGGAATCTCAATCGTCTGTAATAGCCCACCAGGCTTCTGGTGCTCAACCTTGACCTGCTGACAATTCGGACACTGAGCAACAAACTCTTCTACATCCCTCTTCAGGCCATCCCACCAATAAACACATCTGAGGTCGTGGTACATCTTAGTCGACCCCGGATGAATAGAGTAACGAGTGTTGTGTGCCTCCCCTAGAACCTGCTGACGTAGTCCTGCAACATCGGGCACACACAATCTACCCTCGTACCTTAGCACCCCATCAGGTGCTACCTCAAATAGGCTCTTCTCCTCTCGGAGAGTCGTATCCCGATATCTCACCAGAACCGGATCCTCGTACTGTCGCCTCTTCACCTCCTCAACGATGGAAGACTCGGCAACCTCTCGAATCCGAATCCCACTATCAATGGAATCAACCAACCGAACCCCAAAGCTCGCTGACTGATGGATATCACGGACTATGTCCCTTCTATCTGGTTGTACATCTGACAGACTACCCATAGATCTACGACAAAGAGCATCTGCAACCACATTGGCTTTCCCCGGGTGGTATAGGTTATCGACATCATAATCCTTCAACAACTCTAACCACCGTCTCTGCCGCAAGTTCAACTCCCCCTGTCTGAAGATATACTGGAGGCTCTTGTGGTCTGTATAAATATCCACATGAACCCCATACAAGTAATGCCTCCAAATCTTTAAAGCATGTATCACTGCCGCTAACTCCAAATCGTGAGTAGGGTAGTTCATCTCATGCTTTCTGAGCTGTCGAGATGTGTAAGCTATAACCTTACCATGCTGCATCAACACACAACCAAGTCCGACACCCGAAGCATCACAGTAAACCACATAACCCTCTAACATCTCGGGAAGAGTAAGAACTGGAGTTGTCGTCAACTTCTCTTTCAATAACTGGAAGCCCTCCTCATAAGTATCTGTCCACTAGAATTTAGCCGATTTCTGAGTCAGCCTAGTCAAGGGCGCTGAGATCGAAGCGAACTTTTCCACGAATCTCCGGTAATAACCCGTAAGGCCCAAAAAGCTGCGCACCTCAGTCGGTGTAGTAGGTATAGGCCAAGTCTTGACCGCCTCAATCTTCGCTGTATCAACCTGAATACCATCGGCCCCGATAATATGCCCCAATAATGCCACTGAGGCCAACCAAAATTCACACTTGGAGAACTTGGCATACAATTGTCGGCTCTGGAGGACTCTAAGTACCGTCCTTAAATGATCTGCATGCTCCTGCTCCGTGCGAGAATAAAACAGGATGTCATCAATGAATACTATAACAAACGTATCCAGAAATGGCTTGAACACTCGGTTCATCAAATCCATGAATACTGCTGGAGCATTAGTCAACCCCAAAGACATCACCCTGAACTCATAGTTCCCGTACCGGGTCCTGAATGCAGTCTTCGGGACATCTGCCTCTCTCACTCGTACCTGATTATAACCGGATCGCATGTCTATCTTGGATAAGCACTTTGCACCCTGCAACTGATCAAACAAATCATCAATCCTGGGGAGAGGGTACCTATTCTTGATAGTTACCTTGTTCACCTGCCTGTAGTCAATACACATACGCAGCATCCCGTCCTTCTTTTTCACAAATAATACTGGCGCTCCCGAGGGAGAAGTACTAGGCCTAATAAAGCCTTTCTCCAGCAAGTCTTTCAGCTGGTCCTTCAACTCTTTCAACTCAACAGGTGTCATTCTGTACACCGGAATAGATATAGGCCGAGTATCTGGCAGCACATCAATACAAAACTCTATCTCCCTCTCTGGAGGAATACCTGGGAGATCATCTGGGAATACATCAGGAAATTCTCTAACCACCGGAACTCAATCAAGAGCTGAACCTCACCAGATCGAATACCCGAACAAGATGATAAATATACCCTTTTTGAACCATCTTCCTAGCCTTGAGGTAAGAAATAAACCTACCCCTCGGCGACGCAATATTCCCCTTCCACTCGATAATCAGCTCACCGGGAAACTGGAATCGAACCAACCTGTCTCTATAGTCAATATTGGCATAAAAAGAAGCCAACCAGTCCATACCCATAATAACATCAAAATTTGTCATCTCCAGCTCTATCAAGTCTGCTAGGGTCTGACGACTGTATATGAACACCGGCTAATTCTTATACACCCGCTCAACTACCACCGAATCACCCACTGGTGTAGCTACCTCAAACGGCTCTATCGACACATGTTCTATTCCTATTCTACCAGCAATAAGAGGGGATATATAGGACAAGGTAGAACCTGGATCTATCAAAGCATATACGTCACAGCATGAAATCAATAATATACCTGCGGATTTACATCTAGCGGTCTCCCGGTCCCGCTGACCGCCAAGGCATAGATGCGCTCGAGGACCATTAGAACCAGACTTCGCCACGACCTCGCCGCGCCCGCCGCCCGTGAACACCCTGCCCTCCGGGGCGCATAACCACAGAAGACGAAGACCCGCCATCGACTCGTAGCCGAACCATACTACCTGCCACCCGGGTCGATAATCCTCTTCAAATGGCCCTGCTGGCCGCAAGAGAAACAAGATCCCGAAGACATGCGACACTCCCCAGGATGGGGTCTACCGCATCGAACACACCGAGCTAAGGGTGGTCTCGATCGGCTAGGACCCCGCCCCTGAGTCTGAATCGCCCCGAATATCGGTGATCAAACTCTCGCGTAAGATCGAAAGGAGCACTATATGTTGGCTGAGATGCAGACCTATCCTGCTGTAGAGATTGTCCGCCCTGAAAGTTACCCTGAAATCCTATCGTCCTAGCCCTATTGGGGTGATCTCTATGAAACCGTCGACCTCTCTGCCGATCCTCGACTCCCTGTGCGTAAGCCTGAATACGGGCAATGTCCATGCCCGGCTGAAGAGCTACAGCTATGCACCCATCTATAAGATAAGGATCTAGTCATACCACGTAGCGGTGGACTCTATCTGCCATGTCTGTCATAATAGTAGGCGCATACCTAGAAAATGAGTCGAACTCTAGGCTATACTCTTTGATGGTCCTGCCACCCTGCCTCAATGTCAGAAATCTATCAACCCGGGCTCTCCTCATCTCAGGAGGCAAGAAGTGGTCTAAGAAGGCCTCTGTGAACTCGTCCCAAACAGCTGGAGGAGCACTCACGCCCCTGGACAGTCCCACGACTCGAACCAGTTCACTGCAATATCGCGCAACCGGTAAGAAGCTAGTACCACCGACTCGGCCTCTGAGGCCCTAATAACCCGCATAATCCGCTGAAGCTGCCGAATGAACTCCTGAGGATCATCCTCAGGTCTCGACCCATAGAACTCTGGAGGATTGCAACCCAGAAAATCCCTAACCCTCAAATCGCTCGCTTAGGGTTAGCACGGCCTCGCTCAGGTTGCCCCGCCACTATCTCCGCCAAGAACTGATCAGTATATCTATAATTCTATCCTTCGCCTCGGCCGAGGGATCGAGGCTCAGTATAGAACCTCTCGAGCTACCGCCTCCGCCTCTCTAGTACCGCTGTGTAACTGCATCACGACCGGGCCACAACTTCAGGAAAAACATGGGCCTGAGCCCTAGTGACTCTCTGCGTCCCACTAGCAAATCCTACTGTTGTCTTTCCCTTCTGGGTTGCTGTTTCCTTCCGTGGAGGCATAACTGATACATAAAATACGTCAGAGAGGGTTCAACCTAATTAGACAGCTCTACTACACGATCTCAGAGAGAGAAGAATGGAAACCAATCCTAAATGTCCTGTAGCCTCCTGATTATAGATGTGGTGCACAACACACCGATAATCAAGACTCTACTAGACACGGTCTGTAGACACTTTCCGAGGACTAACTGTTGTGATACCACTTTTGTCACAATCCGACCCCGGGCCCGCGACTGGTGCCCTACCTGCGCACCCTTATAGGTATACATCAGAGATAACCAGCGGAATATAACTAAAGCTCGTACACATGCTTCATTATGAAATAAGAAACAGGCTAGCCGATAAGGCCACCTTTATGTAATACATACAAAACAAGGAAATACATCATTTACAAGTCCAACCCACAAAACATGACTACAGACCTCTAAGAGTTTTTGTTACACCCCGTAATTCCAAGACATGTGTAAGAGAATAGACGCGATAACACAAGTCTTGAAAGACTGGTACGAAAGGAAGAATTGTTTTTCCGAAGGAAAATCTTCCGAACTTCGGAAAGGAAAAATGTTCGTTGATGAGAATTGGATTCTCAAAATGCATTATTTGAGGAATATGGAATGTATTATCATTATGGAAATTTATTTTTACGGATTTGGTCACGTGGAGCCCACCCGAGAAATTTTAAGTTTTGTGGGGCCCACGAGGGTTACGAAATTTTATGGACGAATGGGATGATGACACGTGTCACCCCCCCACATGGCTTGCTCGAATTAAGACCAAGGGTATTATGTTCATTGACCAATGTAGATGATCAAGTCTTCAAGCTTGAGATATTTGACTTAGTCAACTTGCCACTTGTGTAGATATTAATTATCCTTCATTCTACCCACACAAGTGTTATTATCTAAGCCCTCCATTGTATTATATATACACACTAGTTGCAAGACAAGCTCTTCAACACTTAGAAAATGTTTACAACATTCTTGTCCCTAAAGTGTGCTCTCGGGTTTGGCTAGTTTCCACACAATTTTTTTTGTAATTTTGGTTCATTATTCACAAGACTTTAACCCAAGTCCCTAAGGGTATTGTAAGGATATCTCAATAGAAAGATCTCATAAAAATGACGTTTTCACGTTAGTCGCAAGGCGAAAACCTAAGTCGTTTTCATAGTTTTGGATTGGAAATGGAAGAGAAGTTGGTTGTGAACTTCTAAAGGCTTCAAATAGCGGATTGGAGCATAAAGGAAAGGAGCTAAGAATTTCTACGGAGCGACTTTGAATCTTGGAATTTTATAAGGGCTTATAAAGGTAACAATCTTGTCGTTTTAGTAATTAAAGATTACTTATTATTGTAGTTATGGATATTAGCAAGCATGAGGTATATATTATGAAGTTTGATAAGTGTATTGGCTATTGGAACCCTAATCCGAAATTAGCATGTTTAGCTTTTGAGATTACAATTCAACTTGGTTATTAGTTTAGTCGTCGCATGTTATATAAAGAAGGAATTATAGTTGTTAAAGTTGTTTATGAATATATAACATGTTATACCTAAGAACTTGGATTGAAAAAGAATTGGAAAGGACTTGTGTTTTTGTACATGTTAGCCGAGAATGGCTTTGAATATTGAAGTTACTTGGTATTAATTGTGGGGCAAAATTTTACACGTATTGTAAGGCGTGTAATCCCCTTTGATTGGTTGATGTATTGAGCCTTAAATGTGGCATGTTGGTTATTGATTATCGGGCCTTGAAAAAGGTAGAAAAGTACGTAGAAACAAAGAAGGTGCTGCCCGATTTTCCATAGAATAAGAGACTGTATACTTAGTATCATTCTACGTTAGAAACTAGAAGTTGATAGTCGTGTTGTGGCCATTATAGGTTGACAATTCTATGTGCGGCGTATTCGACTTAGCTTGTGGATTAAGCCGAAAAGGTATGTGAACTATCTCCTCTTCTTCTAGCATGATTCCTTATGATAAAGAAATTAAGTCCTACTCCTTAAATGATCCACTCCTTGATTGTACTTGGATTGCCTAATATAGAAGTTGTCCTATATACTTCTTTGATTGTACTTTGAATATTTAAATTGGAAGTTGTTATAATCCATTCCCTTAATGAAGTTTGTATTTTCAAAAGTGAAAGTGTTTTACTTGAAGTACTTAGAGTTTTAAAAAGGAAGTGGTTCCTAATCTTTTGGCTAGTGCCTTAGTTCCAAAACCTAAAGGTTGTTATAATGACTTTAGGGGAGTCAAAGGAGTGATTTACTTAATTGATTTCAAAGAGGAGAAATGACATGACTTAAAGAGAAGTAACTTGTTTTAAAGGTGTGAGTTACTTGAGATTTAAAAGTAGAATAAACTTGATTTCTAAAGTTAAGAAACTTGATTTCTAAAGTTAAGAAACTTGATTTCTAAAGATTAAGAGACTTGAAGTATTTTGAAAGTTAAGAAACTTGATTTGAAAGTATATGATATTTGGTTTTAAAAGTATAAGTCTCTTGGTTATAAAAAGAATGAATTTGTTTAAAACCATAAAGGGTTATAACGACTTTATGGGAAGTTGGTTATAACGGCTTTATGGAAGGTTAAGAGAGTTGTCTATTTTGATGTATAGGTATGAGTTGCCTAGGTTCTGTAATTAAAAAGTTACTTAGTTTCAAAGCCTTGAAATGAATTTCTAAAGGTGTAGTAACTTATTTTGAAAAATAGACATGCCTTGATACTACAGGTGTTAGTATCTTGGGGTTTTATATAAAAAGGAGTTTTTTAAAAAGAATGGACGTACGTAGTACTTTGGCTTATTTAAATGAGAATTATTCTATGTGTGCCTTGATAGTACTTTGACTTGTTTAAATGAGAATTATTCTATTTGTGCCTTGATAGTACTTTGGCTTGCTTAAATAAGGATTTCTCTTGGTATATGTAAAAAGAAGGCATGGTAATTGTCTTGGTTTATGTAAAAAGGAAAGGCATGGTAATTGTCTTGGTTTATGTAAAAAGGAAAGGCATGGTAATTGTCTTGGTTTATGTAAAAAGGAAAGACATGGTAATTGTCTTGGTTTGTGTAAAGGCATGGTATTGTCTTGGTTTATGTAAAAAGGAAAGGCATGGTGTTGTCTTGGTTTGCTAAAATGATGGTTATTCATTTTATAAATAAAGGTCAAGAATGGTTTGCTTGCATATGGGTTGCTCATATAGACATTCGTGCAAGTGTCATATTTCCACATCTCCGCGTCCCTCCATAAAGGGCCGGCAACTTGGTTCAAATGATATCATGGGGTAGCTCTCACGGTGGTGAGTGGTACACACTCACGCTGGTCGATATTTGACTCGGCGTGTTAAATTCCCGGATATATATAAGTCATGGATTAGCTATCCGTGATGCGAGTATCGTGGTACCGATGACTCATCATGTCCACATGACCTATGCGGTGAAATAGTCTCTCATGTGAAATAGTCCCATGATAGGTTGCATTATAACACAGAGGGTGGTTGACCCTGGCACTGGCACGACCTTCATGTTTTGAAACGATAGTGATTTCATTAATGAAAGGGTGCAATGTGTTTATGACATAAAGTGGAACAGTTAATCTCATTGTTAAAGGCATAACTTAAAAAGGTAAAAATGATTGCATTACTCTCATGATTGCAAGGTTCAGGTGGCTTATTGATGTTATATTATATCATGGATCGCCATGGTGAGGAAGGATTCCACGCATGATTGATATTATGAGCGTGAGACCCATGGTTATATTTGAGTAATGACTTTGAGGGCATGCGTCCCTGACTTGATATGACTGCTTATGTATTATTGTAGTTTGGCTATCATACATGTCTCCTGTTTTGTATAGACTGTTATGATTTCATTACGATTTTCGCCACATACTTGGTACATTCTTCAGATCGACTTCCTTCGGGCCGCGTCACGCCGCAGTTTAGGTAATGCTAGCTTGGTGATCCGCAGTGTAGGACCGCCCGAAGTTTTTGGATAGCTCCATATGTTCGTGAGTTTATCATTTTGGTATAGATCATTCATTACGTGCTTTGTACAGCATGGGTACGGGCCTTGTCCGCCATAGTTCAAGAAACTCTTAGAGGTATGTATTCATATGTGGGATTGGACTCGTGTACAGTGTAGTGCCTTTCGTTATGTATATTATATGTCAGCCTTGTCGGATTTGCCCTTGCATGTTTGTTGGTTTTAAAAAAACGCGGTGTTATTTAATTCTGTGGTTTAATTGTGTTATTAAGGTAGGAGGGTGCCCAGTAGGCACCACCACAGCCCGGTTCGGGGGTACGACAGAGTGGTATCGTGAGCAAATACCCTGAATGTCTACGCACTGTATGAGGTAATCATATCTCGTGCAACTTACATAACCATAGTTGCATTCTCTTTATCATTCTGGTCATAACCCTTCCTTAGGCTCATTATTAGCGAAAATATTTCTATCTTGATTCTTGATCATACAGTTTCATTCATGCGTACTACCTGCATTTATATCCTTACGACACTTCTTCAACCATTTCATAGTGTCGTCCTCAATTACCCCAACACAATACTTTTCCCACAGTTATCCCAAATTGTAACCTATTGTATGACGAAACTGAAGACTTTACCAGTCTCATAACCATCGCCTAATGATATGGGTACGCATAACCCTCAATAATACGTAAAACTATCCTTTTACGTAGGGGGAGAGCTTATCTCCTTTTCATAATCTTTCCTTGAAGTTACAACCCTATTCACAGGGTCCTCTTGCGGTCCTGTATATATCTAATCATCAAGCACCGCCTTAAAAATCGTGTAGATTTTCAAAACCTACCAATGATGTCTTCAGTTTTCCGCAGCAAAGACTCAGATTTATCTTATTCTTGCCTTGCGCATTTTCCTGAAATCATTCGGGAAGTCGTGGCCCTGACCGCCACACTAAAAAACTCCAAGCACCTCCAAGGGCACTTTAACATAAAATCCTTCAATGATCATACGTTCTTATCTCCGTCTCTAAGCTTTCAAATTTCACGTACCACATACTTCCAACATCAATTTATTTACTTCAACCGAACAAGTCACATAGACTTACTAAAATCAAGTCTACCAATCGTATATCATGTTACACCCCGTATTTACAGGACATGTTTTAAGAACGTAAGTAAGAACTCACAAGTGTTAAGATTTGAGACTTGTAAGAATTTAGCGGAATTATGAAATTGTCGAAAAATGTATTATTGTGATTTAATGGGAGGCGACACGTGTCACCCCCCCTTATAGTGAGCTTGGACGAAATGCCATGGGCACAAGGGTCATTTGACCTTTGGTAGGATGATTTAGTCTTGCAAGTTGTAGCATGAGAAAATTGACTAAGTCAATGACCCCACTTAGTCTTGATATTTAGCTAGAGCTTATCCAAGCCACCCAATTGTTCCTATCTTACCCCTCTTTTATGTTATATATGTATACTAGTTGCAAGAGGGAGTAAAACACTTAGCTAATTTTCACAAAACTTGAAGGAAGAGCAATGGTGCTCTCGGGTTCAACATCCAAGAAGGAGAAAAATTTGTGTTTCTTGTCCAATAAGCTCCACACTTTAAACCAAGGTTCATGAGGGTATAGTAAGCATATCTCAATAGAAAAATCTCTAAAAAGATAGTTTTCTGTTAGTCGCAAAGTGAAAACCTAATGGTCTTTCTAGGTTTTCATCAAGGTTTGAAGGAAAGTTGTTGGTGTGGTTCTAAGGGTCTCAAGTATGGATTGAAGTGTCTTGAAGAGGCTCTAATTTGCTGTGAGCGACTTCGATTTGGAAGTTAGATTGAGATTCGCTGAGGTATAATTTTGTTCTCTTTAAGTGTTACAAGATTATGTATTGTTGTTAGCCTTACATTTTACTAGCATGAAGCATATGTGTTGAAGTTTTATAAGTGTTACGAATTGTTGTAGCCTAGGAACCGAAATGACACATTAGCCATTTGTTGGATTTCAAGTTGGTCGTAGTTAGAATAGTCGATGTTAATTACTCGAGATTGTAGTAGTTTTAATCGCGACTTGATATCATGTTAGGCTAATAACTTGGATTGAAATGGAAAATCGATAAGAATTGATGAATTAGTACTTCAAGTTAGCAGAATTGGACAAGTAGTTTGTTATTCTTTTGTATCGACTACCGTAATTATTGTGGTGAGCCAATAGTCGCTGTTTTGTTATGGTATTCTACCTTGAAAAAGGTTCCAAAGTTAGTAGAAACAAAGGAGGTGCTGTCCTATTTTCCGTAGGAATAGTGAATTAGCACTTAGAATGATTCTACGTTGAAGTAAAAGGTTAATGGACATATTGTGACCATTTTAGGTCAAGTACTAAGTATAGCGATCCTACTTGGAAAGTGGAATATCTATCAAGATTGAAGTACTTTGGATCTTTTTGCTAATTGTCGATAATCGTCGCGAGGTATGTGAACCTCTTCCTTCCTTTGGCATGATTCTATGTATGGAATATACTTGTGGTATCCTTTCATGTTTCCTTCTACTCTTAGAAGTTAAGAGGTAGTTATGTGATTTACCCTATGTAGAACTTTTCCTATCTTTGAGCATGACTAGTTGCACGTATGTAGCAAGAGACGTACAAGACTATGACATTCTTTACTTGTTTTATGTGATGCCAAGTCGGGTGGGTTAGAGATTAACTCACTTCTTTGAAAATAGTAAGGATGTTTTAAGTTGATTTTAAAGTTAAGGGACTTGAAGAGTTTTAAAGTATGTGATACTTGTCCCGCTTTTAAACGTATAAGTCCCTTGGATAGGAAATTGTTTACGCTAAGGTATAAAGTGAATATAACGGCTTTATGGGAAGTTAGTTATATTTGCCTTATGGAAAGATAAATGACTTGACTATGTAAAAGGCAACTTGATTTACTGCATCAATTGCCTAAGGTTTTATATAAAAAGGAGTCGAGTTGATTTGGCTAATTTACGGCACAAATGAGAATAAGTATTGAACAAGCCACCGCAGCGTTAATAAAGGAAAATGTAATGACAATCCATTATGTTAAAACAAGTAGAAATCCTCCATCCGCATAAGCTAAGATAAGACAAAATTGTATTACATTTTCTAGATCATGGCTACTTGAATAAGATCGTTATAAATAAGTATAACTTATTCACGACGACCAAAGATTTGTTACAAATTTTAAAAGAGTTTACGATGTAAGCTTTTAAGACTTTGAAACTTGTTTTCTAAAAGTTAAGAGACTTGATGTATTTTGAAAGTTAAGAGATTTGATTTGAAAGTATAAATCTCTTAGTTATAAAAGGAATGAGTTTGTCTAAAACCATAAAGGGTTATAACGCTTTATGGGAAGTTGGTTATAACGGCTTTATGGAAGGATAAGAGAATGGTTTTCTAATAACGTAATCAAAGGAATAACTAGTATTAAGGAAGGGCAAATTGTTTTAAAGGTACCAATTGCTTAAGGTTTTTTTATAAAGAAGTCACGTGATTTAGTGTTTAATTTTATTTCTCAAAAGTATTGTGAATGGTCGTGAAAAGTAGATATGAATTGATACTAGGTTTATTTGTTTCTTGGAAGTTTTATTTAAAAGATAATCATTTTAAAGGACTAGAGGCACGTAGTACGTTGGGTTAAATTCTGATTTTATAATGACATGATTAGTGCCTTAAGTAAACAAAATGAGAGTATATGAACAAGCTAATAAGAAGTTAGGGGATTTCTTAACTTGCTTATGTTATGTATGGTGTTCGGTGGTGCTTATGTTATGTATGATAAGCGGTAGGGCTTATGTTATGTATGATGGCGGTTGAGTTAGGGTAAGAGTATAAATGAGGGTAAACCCCAAGACGTTGTACCACCTTCTCCAGGTAAGAGTATAAGTGAGGGTAAACCCCAAGACTGCACCACCCGCTTTATGTGTTGATTGTCGGCGGTTGAGATAGGGTAAGAGTATAAATGAGGGCAAGCCCCAAGACGTTGTACCACCTTCTCCGGTAAGAGTATAAATGAGGCAAGCCCCAAGACGTTATACCCCGCTTTACCACCTTCTCCGTGGTAAGAGTATAAATGATGGCAAGCCCAAGACGTTATACCACTGTTTGATTGATATTATGGGCGTGAGACCCATGGTTATGTTTTACACTTTTAGCCGTCGGCGGATGGGGATTCCACGCATGCTTTGATATTGGTGTGACTTGATCGCGTCCCGGCCCGGGGTAGTATATGTGTCCCTCCGTAGTGGGCGGACTATGTTATGAAAGATAAGTAAGTTAGACAAAATGAACTTAATGACTTCTCCTAAGTAAGCACGTATGATATGGCTATAACTCTTAATGGAATGGAAAAAGATATAGATGCGAAATAAAGTTCATAAGTGGTAATGACACGGCAGGATCTGTAGGTATTTTTATACTTGTCCTTGTCATTCTTTTGTACGATTATGATCGCTTTCATCAGACGTTATTTCTGCTCCATATTCGCACTGTTGTTATCGACCCCTTCGGGGCTGCGTCAAATGCCCGCAGGTTTTAGGTACCAGGTTGGTGATCCTTGCTCTTAGGATCTCGGTTAAGTTTTTGAGAGAAAGCTCCATTTGCTCCGGAGGCTTAGCTCTTGGTACGGTTTTCCCTGAGGTAATAGATTCATGTATATTCAGGGGTATGGCGGGGCCCTGTCCCGCCACAGTGGTTATGTTAAAACTCTTAGAGGTCTGTAGTCACATATTGTGGGTCAGTTTGTAAAATAAATGAGGCAACTGCTTCGGTTGTATTTATATATGTTCAGGAAGGTAGCCCTATCGGCTAACCTGTTGTTTTACTTCCGATGTTTTATTTATAAGTTTCATGTATGTTCCGCTGATTTTTCTCTGATGTTTACCTGTAAGGGTGCCCAGGTAGGGCACCAGTCGCGGTCCCGGGGTCGGGTCGTGACATATCATCACCGAGCAATCCCTATGTACCCGCTCAGTTACAACCCAAACACCCACTGGTGTGGCTACCTCGAAAGGTTCTCATGGATTCAGGCTCTATTCCTTTACACTAGTTTGCTCTTTTTCTTACTGGTTGTACTCTTCCCGTACTTCCAAACTTATACTAGTATACGTACATAACTTCCATACTAATTCTGGCCTCCAATCTTTGGAGCTACCTACATTGAACAATTTAAGGCCATTTCCGGCTCTCATGACCTGGTTCCGGTGGAATGCGTCCACGAACCCGCAAAACAATTTAACTAGACTTGGGTCTGGCATCCTCGTGACCCTGTCACGTAGCAGGACTACTACCAACTGATCCCAATCCATTTTAGGTTATGGTGCGACCCGTAATAGGTTCTCAACCCGACCCACCGTCGTACTTAACTCTTACCATAAGTCTGAATTAAATCTTATTGTCGAGAAGGCCTTATATACCTAAGGTCTCGGCGGTTATCAATATTCTTAGGCTCGCACTTTCCATGCTCCCAGCCTGCCTTATCAGTCCCCCCGTAAACGGGTAAAATAACTTTTCATAACCCATAATCGTGTTGTCTTAATCATAACAACCATAATTACTTCCATATGGATCTCATCAGTACAATCCTCTTAAGCATACCAAGCAGCTTAATCTACTAACATAGTCTTCCATTAAGTCCTTTAATCATAACTTCTTATGGGTTCATTACCTTCTCAGACAGCTCATCACCTCCTAATTATCTCAGAGTAGCACGTAAAACTTTGATGAGAATTCATTAAGTTGTTCATACCTTCCCGGTATCTGATTAGTCCTTACCAATTCTTGGTAATCTATAATCATTCTAGGCAACACGCGTCTGACCATCATACATAACTCCGTATAGCTGTATGTCATAATACCAACTATACTATAATTATTACCAACCTGGATACGCAATCCACATAATCCTTCCTGGGTCACTGTTGCCTTTCTCGTAGCTGCAATCAACATAACTCGTTAGGGAGAGACGACCCTAACAACACAACTCTATCGCATGATCTTAGAGTGAGAAGAATGGAAACCAATCCTAAATGTCCTGCAGCCTCCTGGTTATAGATGTGGTGCACAACACACCGATAACCAAGACTCTACTAGACACGGTCTGTAGACACTTTCCGAGGACTAACTGCTCTGATACCACTTTTGTCACGACCCGACCTCGGGCCCGCGACTGGTTCCCTACCTGGGCACCCCTTATAGGTATACATCAGAGAATAGCAGCGGAACATACTAAAACTCATAAAATACTTAGACAAAAATATCCACATGCTAGCCGATAAGGCCACCTTTCGTGAAATATACATAACCCAAAAACATCAGTTACATCTTTTTTTCTTTACAACCCAATCCACAAGACATGACTACAAACCTCTAAGAATAACAACTGTGACGGGACAGGGCCCCGCCATACCCCTGAATGTACAACAACCGACAATACCAGGGATCTGAACCAAGGATAAGCATCCGGAGTAATGGAGCTTCTCAACAGTTGAACAGTGATCCTAAGAGTGAGGATCAGCAACCTGTATAACTCTATATGCGGCATGAACGCAGCCCCCCGAAGGATATCAGTACAACAGGTACCAAGTATGTGAAACTGAAAGTACTGAAATGAAATCATATAGTCTAAAATAAAGCCGGAGACATGTATGATAACTCAAATAACAGTACACTGTGCCTTACTAACAATGAGAGTAAATAAGAGAATACTTTACTGCATAAAAATAGGAGGCTCATGATCAAATTAGGGCCACCCGCCCGTAGTATCATTAAGCAATCCTACTCCTGGGACTATTTCACCCGCATAGGTCCTGTGGACCCGCAATGAGGTCATCCGCCTCGCATGGGACTATTTCACCCGCATAGGACTATTTCACCCGCATAGGCCCGATGGACCCGCAATGAGTACAAACGCCGCACTCGCATCATGGGTAGCAAATCCATGGAATAAGTAGTAACCCGGGGGTTTACCCCGCAAGAATAACATAACCTAGCACAATCGGCTATTATACATAACATAAGCACCACCGGTTTATCATACATAACATAAGCAAGTTAAGAAATCTCCTAACTTCTTATTAGCCTTATTTATATACACTCTCATTTTAGTTTACTTAAGGCACTAACATGTCACTATAAAATCCGGAAATTTAACCCAAAGTACTATGTACTTCCGTTCCTTTTAAAAGAACCTTTTTTATATAACAACCCCAAGACACTAACACCCGTAGTATCAAGGCATGTCTATTTTTCAAATCAAGTTACTTCACCTTTAGAAATTCGTTTCAAGGCTTTAAAACCAAGTAACTTCTTTTTGACAACCTAGGCAACTTGTGCCTATAAATCAGGTAGACACTCTCTTAACTTTTCATAAAGCCGTTATAACTAACTTCCCATAAAGTCGTTATAACTCTTTATGTTTTAGACAATTACATTCTTTTTATAACCAAGAGACTTATACATTCGAAAACCAAGTATCATATACTTTCATAACTTCCAGAATACCTCAAGTCTCTTAACTTTAGAAATCAAGTTTTCAATACTTTCCAAATCAAGTATTCTATACATTTTCAAGTCAAGCAACCTTTGTTTACCTTATTATAATAAACCATTCTTTTTACTTTCCATAAAGTTATTATAACCAACTTTATGCTTTTGAAACTAAGGCATTTCTATCCTTTAAAAACAAGTGAGTTACTTCTCTAACTCAACCAACTTGGACATTCTTAAAACAAGTCAAGGATATCAAATGAACTGAATTCATTTAAATCTCGTACGTCTATCGTACTATACATTTATAACTACTCATGCTCAAGAGATAAGAAAGTTTCCACATACCTCTTCGGTTTAATCCACTTGCTAAGTCCAATATGTCGTACGTCGTATGTCAACCTAAAATGACCACAATACGTCTATTAACTTCTAACTTCAAACGTAGAATATCCCAAGTGTAAAGTCACTTAATTCTACGGAAAATTGGACAGCACTTCCTTTGTTTCTACATACTTTTCCACCTTTTTCAAGGCCCAAAATCAATAACCAAACGCCACATTTAAGGCTCAACAATTCAGCTAACCAAAGGGGATTACACGCCTTAATAGGACGTGTAAAATTTTGCCCCACAATTTACATAAAACTGTTCATTATTAAATGTCATCCTCGGCTACAATGTACAACCACATACAATCTTTTCCAATTCCTTTTCAATCCATATTGTCGTTTCAACATGTTATATAGTCGCAACCAATTTCAACAACTAAAATCCCTTATTTAGATAACATGCGACGATTATAACTATCGACCAATTTGTATTGTACTTTCAATGGCTAATAAGCTCATGCTTGGATTTAGGCTCCCAATATTCTATAACGCTTATCAATCTTCAATGCATAATTCACATGATCAATTATCAACTACTAAAATCACTTCAATAAACCCCACATAAAAGTGAAGACAACGACCATATAAATCCAACAAACTAGAGGCTCGAAAACTGCCCTTTATACTTTCATTTGTGAAATGACAACATTCAATTCTTATATCCATTTTACTCATCACAATACCCTTCTCCAATTTCTACAACTCATGACACAATTTATTTCAAGAAGGAGAATGAATTTACCTTGGTATTTCTCCCAAGACAGTCCAACAATCTCGCCCACTTTAGCCCTCTTTTCGCAACACTTCTTCTTCTCGCTAAAATCACCTCTACGAACCCCCTACAAGCTCGCCAACATATTTCCTTCTTGTTGCCTTTCCAAAAATCTCATTTAGGCTTAGGGTTTCATAAACTTTTAGAGAAAGAGAAGGAAAATTTCTATGGATGAAGTCTTGCAAATGACCAAGTCTTGAAAGACTTGGTCATAATATAGCCTCTATCTTGTTCTACAAGTTGGGAGGGACACTTGTCGCCCTCCCATAGGTCATTTACATAAATATCTTCTAATTTTGCTCCATTTCCACAAAAAATCCCGCTGCGGCCCTGCAGCCGGCGCCGTGGCGCTGCAACTTTAGGGCTTACGGAGCCGCGGCCCTGCATCCGGCGCCGTGGCGCCTGGCCCTTTCTCTTCTGTCAGCTGATCTTGTAACGTCCATAACTTTCTACTCTGATGTCCTATCGACGAGTGGTTTGTTGCGTTGGAAACTACACTCAATGAACTTCATACTAGGATTTTTTGAAACACCTAAAAACTCCCATTATACTAGGATATATACTGTTCCCAAGTTGAATGAAAAACTGTCCAAAAATATTCTGCCAACTTTTTTTTCTTTTTCCAAATTCGAATCTTATTTCCTTTCATACGTTCTTAAATACATGACTTGGAATTACGGGGTGTAACATTGAGGGTATGTCCTTTTAGAAAGAGCACCGGTGAGGTGGCTCAGCCTATGAGGCCGGTGGTTGGTTCCCTTTCCTCCACCGCTGTGCGCCCCCCAGGGAAGGGTGTTCAGCTGTCAGCCAGCCGTGGTAGAGGTCACGGTGGAGTTTATGGTTCTGGCGGTCCTTTGAACCGCATAGATGACGTGGCTACTGGGCAGGATCATGAGGCAACATCGCATGGGATTACAGGTATATTTCAATTCTTTTGAATCATACGTGCATTGATAGATTCAGATTTTGCCCTAGCGTATATGTTTTCCCTTGTTGCTAGTAGTTGTAATTGATAGCACCCCCAGAAGTAGAGATACTTTGATTAGTAAAGTGAAAAGTGAAGAATGTTGACAATAATGATTAAGTGAACTGAGACTATAGTTGTGTAGGGTTCACAAGTTGTAACTACCCCATAACAGTGTGAAAACCGATAATGGAGGATGTACAGTAGAAATACTTCGGCCCATGTGACAAACCTCTAGTGAATAGGGGGATAGGGTGAGAAGTACCTTGAGCTAAGAGAGAAATATATTTCAGACTATGAATGAGAAGTTAAGTGTGACGATGGGTCGGGTTATGGACTCATTTCGGGTCAACCGGTAGTATGGAATGGGGTGATGTCAGTTGGATATGGTCCCGCTATGTGATAGGGTAACGAGGATGCAAGGCCCAAGTCTATTTAATCATTGTACGAGTTCGTGGATGTGTTCCACCGGAACCAGGTCGTGAGGGCCGAGAATAGCCTTAACGGGAATGCAAGTAGCATAATGGCCAAGTTTGGATAGTAACTCCAAGGATTGGAGAACAGAAACAATATTTGAGATTTGTACGTGTACTAAATAAGTTTGGAAGTACGAGAAAGTATGACAAGTAAGAAAGGGAAGGAACAAGGGTTAAAAGAACTATAGTGGTTATAGTTATGAGTAATGAAGGTGCGTAGAGAAAATTCCTTTTTAGGCCATGAGTGGAGGTTAATTGTGATGATACACACGCCTTAGGTTCAGTAACACTGTCCAATAGGTGCTCGTGATTGAGATGCTACTAGTATTAGAGTTTACACCGGTTGGTAAACTAAGCTAGGCAGATTATAGGTTCATGTCCCGACTAGTTTGGTGACTAAGTGAGACAGAGAAGGGAAGTAACATGAGGGAACACATCAGTTAGCTGAGTGGGAGTCCGACTGAAGGATTTAGATAGTGTTAGTCCCATGACTTAGAATACGACAGGGCCATCCCTTTATGCGGGAAAAAGAAAGGAACCTCTAAGGATCCCGTTTTTTATAAGACTGTAACCTTCGAGTTTTGTGAGAAGGGACCGCGGATGGAAGGTCCATTGATATGTTTACGTATGTTATATGGTGGCCATGTGTGGCATCATGGTCTTGTGCAGTATTGATTGGTAGGCATAGTAAAGAGACTATGCCGGAGTTTGTATAGCTTGACGACCGACTAAGAACATTCGGGGACGAATGTTTCTAAGGGGGGAAGAATGTTACACCCCGTAATTCCAAGACATGTATAAGAGAATAGACGCGAGAACACAAGACTTGAAAGATTGGTACGAAAGGAAGAATTGTTTTTCCGAAGGAAAATCTTTCGACGTCGGAAAGGAAAAATGTTCGTTGATGAGAATTGGATTCTCAAAATGCATTATTTGAGGAATATGAAATGTATTATCATTATGTAAATTTATTTTTACAGATTCGGTCACGTGGGGCCCACCCGAGAAATTTTACGTTTTGTGGGGCCCACGAGGGTTACGAAATTTTATGAACGAATGGGAGGGCGATACGTGTCCCCCCCCCACATGGCTTGCACGAATTAATACCAAGGGTATTATGGTCATTGACCAATGTAGATGATCAAGTCTTCAAGCTTGAGATATTTGACTTAGTCAACTTGCCACTTGTGTAGATATTAATTATCATTCATCCTAGCCACACAAGTGTTATTATCTAAGTCCTCCATTGTATTATATATACACACTAGTTGCAAGACAAACTCTTCAACACTTAGAAAAATTTCACAACATTCTTGTCCCTAAAGTGTGCTCTCGAGTTTGGCTAGTTTCCACACAATTTTTTTTGTAATTTTGGTTCATTATTCACAAGACTTTAACCCAAGGTCCCTAAGGGTATTGTAAGGATATCTCAATAGAAAGATCTCGGAAAAACGACGTTTTCACGTTAGTCGCAAGGCGAAAACCTAAGTCATTTTCATAGTTTTGGATTGGAAATGGAAGAGAAGTTGGTTGTGAACTTCTAAAGGCTTCAAATAGCGGATTGGAGCGTAAAGGAAAGGAGCTAATAATTTCTAAGGAGCGACTTTGAATCTTGGAATTTTATAAGGGCTTATAAAGGTAACAATCTTGTCGTTTTAGTAATTAAAGATTACTTATTGTTGTAGTTATGGATATTAGCAAGCATGAGGTATATATTATGAAGTTTGATAAGTGTATTGGCTATTGGAACCCTAATCCGAAACTAGCATGTTTAGCCTTTGAGATTACAATTCAACTTGGTTATTAGTTTAGTCGTCGCATGTTATATAAAGAAGGAATTATAGTTGTTAAAGTTGTTTATGAATATATAACATGTTAGACCAAAGAACTTGGATTGAAAAAGAATTGGAAAAGACTTGTGTTGTTGTACATGTTAGCCGAGAATGGCTTTGAATAATGAAGTTACTTGGTATTAATTGTGGGGCAGAATTTTACACGTATTGTAAGGCGTGTAATCCCCTTTGATTGGTTGATGTATTGAGACTTAAATGTGGAATGTTGGTTATTGATTATCGGGCCTTGAAAAGGTGGAAAAGTACGTAGAAACAAAGGAGGTGCTGCCCGATTTTCCGTAGAATACGAGACTGTATACTTAGTATCATTCTACGTTAGAAACTAGAAGTTGATAATCGTGTTGTGGCCATTATAGGTTGACAATTCTACGTATGGCGTATTCTACTTAGCTTGTGGATTAAGCCGAAAAGGTATGTGAACTATATCCTCTTCTTCTAGCATGATTCCTTATGATAAAGAAAGTAAGTCCTACTCCTTAAATGATCCACTCCTTGATTGTACTTGGATTTCCTAATATAGAAGTTGTCCTATATGCTTCCTTGATTGTACTTTGAATGTTTAAATTGGAAGTTGTTATAATTCATTCCCTTAATGAAGTTTGGATTTTCAAAAAGTGAAAGTGTTTTACTTGAAGTACTTAGAGTTTTAAAAAGGAAGTGGTTCCTAATCTTTTGGCTAGTGCCTTAGTTCCAAAACCTAAAGGTTGTTATAATGACTTTAGGGGAGTCAAAGGAGTGATTTAATTAATTGATTTCAAAGAGGAGAAATGACATGACTTAAAGAGAAGTAACTTGTTTTAAAGGTGTGAGTTACTTGAGATTTAAAAGTAGAGGAAACTTGATTTCTAAAGTTAAGAAACTTGATTTCTAAAGTTAAGAAACTTGATTTCTAAAGTTAAGAAACTTGATTTCTAAAGATTAAGAGACTTGAAGTATTTTGAAAGTTAAGAAACTTGATTTGAAAGTATATGATACTTGGTTTTAAAAGTATAAGTCTCTTGGTTATAAAAAGAATGAATTTGTCTAAAACCATAAAGGGTTATAACGGCTTTATGGGAAGTTGTTTATAACGGCTTTATGGAAGGTTAATAGAGTTGTCTATTTTTATGGATAGGTATGAGTTGCCTAGGTTGTGTAATTAAAAAGTTACTTAGTTTCAAAGCCTTGAAATGAATTTCTAAAGGTGTAGTAACTTATTTTGAAAAATAGACATGTCTTGATACTACGGGTGTTAGTATCTTGGGGTTTTATATAAAAAGGAGTCTTTTGAAAAGAATGGACGTACGTAGTACTTTGGCTTGTTTAAATGAGAATTATTCTATTTGTTCCTTGATAGTACTTTGTCTTGTTTAAATGAGAATTATTCTATTTGTGCCTTGATAGTACTTTGGCTTGCTTAAATAAGGATTTCTCTTAGTATATGTAAAAAGAAGGCATGGTAATTGTCTTGGTTTATGTAAAAAGGAAAGGCATGGTAATTGTCTTGGTTTATGTAAAAAGGAAAGGCATGGTAATTGTCTTGGTTTATGTAAAAAGGAAAGACATGGTAATTGTCTTGGTTTGTGTAAAGGCATGGTATTGTCTTGGTTTATGTAAAAAGGAAAGGCATGGTGTTGTCTTGGTTTGCTAAAATGATGGTTATTCATTTTATAAATAAAGGTCAAGAATGGTTTGCTTGCATATGGGTTGCTCATATAGACATTCGTGCAAGTGTCATATTTCCACATCTCCGCGTCCCTCCATAAAGGGCCGGCAACTTGGTTCAAAGGATATCATGGGGTAGCTCCCCATGGTGGTGAGTGGTACACACTCACGTGGTCGTGATTTGACTCGGGCAGGTTAAATTCCCGGGATATATATAAGTCATGGATTAGCTATCCGTGATGCGAGTATCGTGTACCGATGACTCATTGCGGGTCCACATGACCTATGCGGGTGAAATAGTCTCTTGCGGGTGAAATAGTCCCATGATAGGTTGCATTATAACACAGAGGGTGGTTGACCCTGGCACTGGCACGACCTTCATGTTTTGAAACGATAGTGATTTCATTAATGAAAGGGTGCAATGTGTTTATGACATAAAGTGGAACAGTTAATCTCATTGTTAAAGGCATAACTTAAAAAGGTAAAAATGATTGCATTACTCTCATGATTGCAAGGTTCATTGTGCTTATTGATGTTATATTATATCATGGACTGCCGGCAGTGAGGAAGGATTCCACGGGCATGATTGATATTATGGGCGTGAGACCCATGATTATATTTGAGTAATGACTTTGAGGGCATGCGTCCCTGACTTGATATGACTGCTTATGTATTATTGTAGTTTGGCTATCATACATGTCTCCTGTTTTGTATAGACTGTTATGATTTCATTACGATTTTCGCCACATACTTGGTACATTCTTCAGATCGACCTCCTTCGGGGGGCTGCGTTCATGCCGCAGGTTTAGGTACGCAGTTTGGTGATCTGCAGGTGTAGGACCCTGCTCCGAGTTTTTGGATAGCTCCATCTGTTCAGGAGTTTATCATTTTGGTATAGATCCTTCATTACAGGCTTTGTACAGTTATGGGTACGGCGGGGCCTTGTCCCGTCATAGTTCAGTAAAACTCTTAGAGGTCTGTATTCATATGTGGGATTGGACTCGTGTACAGTGTAGTGCCTTTGGTTATGTATATTATATGGCAGCCTTGTCGGCTTTGCCCTTGCATGTTCGTTGGTTTTAAAAAAAACGATGTGTTATTTAATTCTGTGGTTTAATTGTGTTATTATGTAGGAGGTGCCCGTGTAGGCACTACCACGCCCGGTTCGGGGCGTGACAATTTTGACATAACAACTGTGGCGGGACATGGCCCCGCCATACCCCTAAATATACATGAATCTACAACAACAGGGATCCGTACCAAAAGATGAACCTCCGGAGAAATGGAGCTTCTCAAAAGCTGAACTGTGATCCTAAGAGCGAGGATCAACAAATTGTGTACCTCTACTTGCGGCATGAAAGCATCCCCCGAGGAAGGGGGTCAGTACAAAATATGTACCAAGTATGTGAAACTGAAAGTACTGTAATTAAATCATATAGTCTAAAATAAAACTGGAGACATGTATGATAATCAAATTAACAGTACATTGTGCCTTATTAATAATGAGAGTAAATAAGAGTAAACTTTGCCGGTTTTAAAATAGGAAGCTTATGATCAATCTAGGGCCACCTGCCCGTAGTATCATTATGCAATCCTACTCCTGGGACTATTTCACCCGCATAGGTCCCGTGGACCCGCATGAGGTAATTTCCTCGCATAGGACTATTTCACCCGCATGGGACTATTTCACCCGCATGAGCCCTACGGACTCGCATGAGGTAGTTTCCTCGCATCGTGGGGAGCAAATCCACTGAAATGCAAAATGCAACATGACCCGGGGATTGGCCCCGTAATAAATAATATAACACTAGCGCAACCGGCTATCATAAATACATATGCAAGTTAAGAAAACCCCTTAACTTCTTATTAGACTTAAGTAGCATGTGCTCTCATTTACTTAAACTTAAGGCACTAACATGTCATGTAAAAATCCGGGAATTTAACCCAAAGTACTACGTACTTCAAATTTTTTCAAAAGACTCATTTTTGTATAAAACCCCAAGATACTATCGCCCGTAGTATCAAGGCATGTCTACTTTTCAAATCGAATTACTTTACCTTTTGAATTTCATTTTAAAGCTTTGAAATCAAATACTTCTATTTTCAAAACTTAAGTAACTTATACCTTTAAATAAGTTACCCTTCTTTAAATCAAGTCTTTGATCCTCTTTTTAAATCAATCAAGTAAACCACTCTATTTACTTCCCATAAAGTCGTTATACTAACTTCCCATAAAGCCGATATAACAACTTTATGCTTTAGAAAACTAAGTCATTTTCATCTTTTAAAATCAAGTGAGTTAACTCTCTAACTAAACCAAACTTGGTCATTCTTAAATCAAGTCAATGATATCAAAATGAAACGGAATTCATTCAAAGCTCGTACGTCTACCTTACTATACATTTATAAAAACTCATGCTCAAGAGATAGGGAAAGGTCCACATACCTCTTCGGCTCAATCCACTCGCTAAGTTGAATATGCCGCACGTAGAACGTCAACCTATAATGACCATAATACGTCTATGAACTTCTAGCTTTCTAACGTAGAATATTTCTAAGTATAAAGTCTCTTATTCTACGGAAAAATTGGGCAGCATTTCCCCTGTTTCTACGTACTTTTCGACCTTTTTCAAGGCCCGAAATCAATAACCAATACGCCACATTTAAGGCACAACAAATCAGCCAACCAACGGGGATTACACGCCTAACAGGATGTGTAAAATTCTGCCCCACAATTCATATAAAACAGTCCATTTAATTAATCCATTTTTAGCCAACTTCTAGGGCCATTCTCGGCTACAATATGTGACAACATAAATTCCTTTTCAATTCCTTTTTAATCCAAGTTGTTATTCCAACATGTTATATAAGTCACAATCAATTACAACGACTATATTCCCTTCCTTATATAACATGTAACGATTATAACTAACAACCAAATTGATTAACCACTTTAATGGCTAACATGTCAATTTCGGTTTTAACATCTCAACATGATCCAAATCTTTTCAATCTTCAATCTATATATCACATGCTCGTTTATCAACTACTATAACATGTAATCTTCTATTACACTAAGAAGACGAAGATTTTTACCTCAATAAGCCCAAATATAATCCAAGATTAAAAGTCGATCCTTAGCAACTTTAGCTCCTCTTCTTTACGTTCCAATCCACTCTAAGCGGCCCTTAGAAGTTCATAAACAACTTCTCTTCAAATTCCAACCCAACATATGAAGAACACCTTAGGGTTTCATGTTGCGACTAATGGATTAACGTCGTATTTCCGAGATTTAAGTGTTTGGTTATCCTTATTATACCACTAGGGACCTTTGGTTTGAATATTGGGATTTATCATCAACAAATGAAGAATTTTGTTGTTCTTAGCAAGCCTTGGCCGAGAGCCCTTCAAGGTGCACAACAAGTTCTTAATTTTTCTCTAAGTATGGAATTCATCTTGCACTAGTATGAGATATATACTACAACCAAGGGTCTAGATTAAACCAAATGGATGGCTAGGATTTGGTCAATTATCTCAAGCCTCAACTTGCACTACTTGACCATATGACTTGGTCAATTTTCGACCACAAGCCCATGTGAGGGGAGGGGTAACACATGTCACCCTCCTATTGGTCCATAATATTTCACCTCCCATAATTTCAATAAATTTTATAAGTCTCAAATACCAAATTTGGGAACCCAATTCCCATTGATAAACATTTTTCCTTCACGAGGTTCGGAATAATTTCCCTAGGAAAATCAAATCTTTCTTCCATTTCAAACTTAAAGTCTAAATTTCTCACGTACGTTCTCTTACACGTGTCCTAGAATTACGGGGTGTAACAGTAAATATTCAGAGTTGATTGAAATATAAACTAGAGTTTTACTCATACTTTAAAGTATTCAACTTGTGTGTTGTCTACCTTAGATTGGTCTTTGTGGGGGCCTTCCGTTCTTGTGTGAACTAAACCCTTGGTGTAAATTTGGCTACGACTTGTGTGACTAAATTGAACCCAAGCTAAGGTCCCATCGGCGTAAGTCTTATTTAGAACTTGTGTGATCTAATCAAACCCAAGATTAAGGAACTCTTTTGGTTACAAGTAAACATTGGAACTTGTGTGATCCAACCTAACCTAAGCCTAGGGTATATCTTAAGGTTTCCGGTCACCCTTACTTGATTTGTATTCGCGCTTGTACTTAGCAACCCCGATCAAGTCCTTGTGAAATTGGTCACCTTCATCTTGGTATCGACTCGGGCATTAAAACCCCCGTGTCCATATCCTTGACATATCAATCGTACCTCACTTAAACCATATTAACCGAACCAACACTTAACCAAACCAACCATCTTTCACTCGAGCTTGCATCTAGCAAATCGTGTTCAATCCTTTTCCAACCCACTATATACTGACCACCCTTTCCTCTCACAATACTTCACAAACACCTATCCAAATATTATCAACTGAAACCATACGTACACAACTGTCCAAATCCGACAACACCAAATTGTCCGCAAAACACACCTTACCAAGAACCTTACTATTTCAGATTTGTTATGTCGCATTGCCATCACCTAACCACTAAACTCCGACCACCGACATGATCTTCATCATACTTGGAGTACACCCATAAAACTCCTAAACCCAACTCTCCTTATAACTACCCGAAATAGCCCCACAACACCATACTACCAGCCGAAATACCCCACCTAAGAACCCCACTTGTGACCTAATTTCTGTTAAACACGTTTACAACCAAGCCCCAAACCACTTACTGTCACGACCCGACCCTGCTCGCGATCGGTGCCCTACACAGGCACCCTTTCTGTGATACATCGAGAATAGCAATGAACATACACAATAGATAAAATGCTTAAACATAAAAATAACCAAAGCTAGCCGATAAGGCCACCTTCCGTAAAATATAATGTAACAAAGACACCTTTTTTTTTCTTTACAACCCAATCCACAAACGTGACTACTGCACTCTAAGAATATCAACTCAAGTGACAGGCCCCGCCATACCCCGAATGTACAACGACCGACAATACTGGATAAGCCTCCGAAATAAAGGAGCTTCTCAACAAATAACAGTGATCCTAAGAGCGAGGATCAAGAATCAGACTTCACTGCGGCATGAACGCAGCCCCGGGAGGTCAAGATAACATGTACCAAATATGTGAAACGAAATCAGTAATGAAATCATAAGTCTAAATGAAATCGAGACGGTATGATAACTCAATTAACGATACAGTGCCTTACTAACAATGAGAGTAAATAGTAGTATACTTACAATATAAAATAGGAAGCTCACGATCAAAGCAGTACCACCCGCCCGCAGTATCATTAATCAATCCTACACCTGGGACTATTTCACCCGTGATAGTCGCGTGGACCCGCATGAGGTATTCCTCGCACGGGACTATTTCACCCGCATAAGCCCTTACGACTCGCATGAGGTATTCCTCGCATAGGTTGTATCCGCCGCACGGGACTATTTCACCCGCATAAGCCCTCATGACTCGCATGAGGTATTCCTCGCATCGTGGGTAGCAAATCCACGGAATATGCAAATGCCACAAACCCGGGGAATGACCCCGAAATGAATAATATACCACTAGCACAAAACCGGCTATCATACATAACATAAGCACTACCTGCTTATCACACAATATATAAGCAAGTTAAGAATCCCCTAACTTCTTATTATTCTTGTTCACATACACTCTCATTTTAGTTTACTTAAGGCACTAACATGTCTTTTATAAAGATTCGGGAATTTAACCCAAGTACTACATACTTCTACTCTTTAAAACAATTGACTCTTTTTAGTATAACACTTCCAAGATACTATTAACCATAGTATCAAGTCGCAATTACGTTTCAAGACAAGTCACAATACCTTTAGAAATAAAGTTAGGTTTCTAAATCAAGTGACTCCTTTTCTTATAAAACCCTAGGCATTTGATGCCTTAAAATCAAATTGCCTTTCATTAAAACAAGTCGTTTATCATACTTAAATTACTTAGAGTAAATCACTCTTTTTAACTTTCCATAAAGCTATTATAACCAACTTCCCATAAAGCCGTTATACTAGCTTTATACATTAACAACTTACATACTTCTTTATAACCAAGAGACTTAAACTTTCCAACAAAACAAGTATCAATAATACTTTCAACATACTTAAAGTCTCTTAACTTTTGAAAGCCAAGATATCCTTAATATTTAACAAGTGAGTTAATTCCCTAACTCAATCAACTTGGACATTCTTAAAATAAGCCAAGGATATCCAATGGACCTAGATTGTCAAAATCTTGTACGTCTACCGTACTATACATTTATAACCTATTCATGCTCAAGAGATAAGAAAGTTCCACATACCTCTTCGGTTTAATCCACTTGCTAAGTCCAATTCGCCGTACGTAGTATGTCAACCTATAATGACCATAGTACGTCTATTAATGCCTTACTTCAAATGTAGAACATTATAAGTGTAAAGTCTCTAAATTCTACGGAAAATCGGACAGCACCTCCTTTGTTTCTACTTACTTTGCCACCTTTTTCAAGGCCGAATATAATAACCAAACACGCCACATTTAAGTCCCAATCAATGAAATCAACAATAGGGGATTACACGCCTACTAGACGTGTAAAATTCCGCCCCACAAACGATATCAAACTAATACAACTACTAGGCCAATTCGCAACTCAAGTACTATAACATCAATTCTAATCCAATTTCCATTTCAATCCAAGTTGTTAGCATAACATGATATCAAGTCGCAATCGATTATACTACTATAATCTTCAAGTAAGTAACATGCGACGATTCTAATTAACGACCAAAATTGTATTTCAATTTCAAAAGGCTAAACATGTCATTTCGGTTTTGAGCTCCTAAAATTCCATAACACTTATCAAACTTCATAACACATATCACATGATCATTTCTAACTTATAATAACATGGAATCTTCAATTACAAAAGTAAGACGAAGATTATACCTCATTTAGCCCAAATATGATCCAAGACTACAAGTCGATCCTTAGCAACTTTAGCTCCTCTTTTTGACGTTCCAAACCACTCCAAGCAACCCTTAGAAGCTTATGAAGAACTTCTCTTCAAGTTCCAACTCCAAAGTTGAAGAACTCCTTAGGTTTTCGCCTTGCGACTAATACGAAAACACCATTTTTCCGGGATCTTTCTATTGAGATAACCTTACAATACCCTTAGGAACCTTGGTTTAAAGTGGGGAGATTATTGGACAAAAATTGAAAATTTTTCTTGCCCCTAAATCCCCAAACCCGAGAGCCCCTTTAGCATTCTTCAAGTTTTCTTGAAATAAGACTAAGTGTGGGAACTAGTCTTGCTACTAGTATACATATATAACATAATGGAGGGTCAAGATTAGACCAAATGGGTGGCCTAGATGAGTTTCACATGGATCCTAGCCAAGTGGCCTTGACTAAGTCAACAATATCAAGCTATTAGTCTTTTCAAGACTTGGTCATTTAAATTATGGTCAAATGACCATCATATCCATGTATTTTTCGTCCAAGACCAAGCAAGGGGGGTGACACGTGTCGCCCTCCCGTTCGTCGAAATATTTCGTTTTTCGACAATTCCATAATTCCGATAAATTTTTACTCGTCTCAAATCTTAACATTTTCGAGTTCTTACGTATGTTCTTATAAACATATCCTGGAATTTCCGGGGTGTAACATTCTTCCCCCCTTAGAAACATTCGTCCTCGAATGTTCTTTTGGGTGTCAAACTTAAAGATAGCCATAACGTCTCCTTACAACCCCTACATACCAATAATGCCACACGTGGCCACATAACAATGCTCGTACTAAAATGTCAAACTGAACCCCATGTGTCAACGTCGGTTATCTGCATAACGCTTCTGTTGACTCTACGCTTACTAATAATCCTTCCCGGATAAACTTCACCTTATCCACAGCCCGCTTAATCAAGTCTGGACCAAATAACTGAACCTCGCCTATGTCGAACCATCCAACCGGCGATCTACACTTTCTTACATACAAGGCCTCATACATGGCCATCTGAATCGGAAGGGTATTCATATCGCACGTAACACAACAAGAGGCAATTAACCCTCCCGCTATATTCGAAATCAAGAACACGGGCCCGCAACTCATCCTCGTTGTCCGGATAGTACGCTATGCTCGTCCGCTTGGCCCGAGGTGTAATGCAACACTGAGACTCACCTATGTCCCTAAAACCCTTCTGACAAACCTCCAGAAGTTATCTGCAATCGAGCTCATCTGTCTGACATCATAAACGTAGGAACCCCGTGCAGTCTCATAATCTCTCTGCTATACAAGCTAGCATAATCCTCAGTCGAGTAAGTGGTCCTAACCGGAAGAACACGGCTGGTTTCGCCAGCCTAATTACCATGACCCCCAGGGAGTCGCACTTCCTCCGAGTACGACGCCACCCTGTAACAAAATCCATATTAATTACCTTCCATAACTAAGTCGGGATCTAAATAACTTGCAATAGCCTACTGGGCTTCTGGTGCTCAACCATGACCTGCTACTAACTCGGACACTAGGCAGTACCCCGCTATGTCCCTTTCCCAGTCATCTTACCCATACATACATCTGAGGTCACGACACAACTTAGTCGGCCCCGAACAATTAGAGCAATAAGCATTGTGTGCCTCCCCTAAAACCTGCTGACTAGTCCTGCAGTGTCGGGTACACGCAATCTATCCTCATCTCACAGCACCCCATCCGGTGCTACTCAAACAGGCTCTTCTCTTCTCGGAGAGCCGTATCTCGATACCGTATCATAACTAGATCCTCATATTGTCGCCTCTTTACCTCCTCAACGACGGAAGACTCAGTAACCTCTCGGAACTAACCTTCATTAACCTTGGAAACAAATAATTGAACACCCTCAGCTCGGGAGCTAATAAATCTTACGGACCACGTCCTGTCTATCTGGCTGCCCATCTGGCAGACTACCCTTAGATCCACGACAAGGAGTATCTGTAACTGTCTTGGCTTTCCCCGGATGGTATAGGATATCAAATCACAATCCTTGAGTAAATCTAACCACCATTTCTGTCGCAAATTCTACTGCCTCAGTCTGCAGATATACCAGAGGCTTTTGTGGTCTGCACCAAATATCCACATGAAGTCTAAAAATACGTCATGCCCCCAAATCTTCAAGGTATGATTTAACTGTCGCCCGCTCTAAATCGGAAGGGGCGTAATTTCCTTTCCTGCTTCCCTAACTACCGGGAAAACATAGGCTCTATCTCATCTGCCATACCAAGACACAACCTAGCCCAACACCCAACGTGTTATCATAATAACCTAACCCTCTAGTCTTTCAGGAGGAGTTAGAACTGTAGTCGAGTCAACTTATCTTCCAATAACTGGAAACCTTTCTCATTCTTGCGAAATATTCGGGTGTCCTTAATCTCAATTATGGTTCCTGTTTCCTTTTCTCTGTTGCAACCAAACTTGGTCATTAACTTAGACTTAATTCCTTTGCTTGCCTCATGGCTAAGACTTACTGTCAATCACAATTTAGGGGAGAGGTTTCCTTGATATCGTCAAGTAACAATCCTATTATTCTCTCCCAGCTCGTAGAGATAATAGCCAGGTGTTACCACATTTCCTCGAAATGTTCTTACTCCCCATTATTACTAATGGTCTTACACTAGTCTGGGGTCATCATATCTCGTGCAACTTTCATAACCATAGTCGTATTCTCCTTTATCATTCTGGTCATAACCTTACCTTAGGCTTATTATTAGCAAAAGTATCTCTATCTTGATTCATAATCGTACAGTTTCATACATGCGTACAACCTGCATTTATATCTTTATGATATTCCCCTGACCAATTCGTACGTCGTTCTTAATTTCCCCGACACAACACTTTCCCACGGTTATCCACAATTGTAACCTATGGCATGACGATACTGAAGACTTTACCAGTCTCATATCCTTCGTCTAACAACATGGGTACACGCAACCCCATAATACGTAAATCTGTCCTTTTACGTAGGGGAGAGAACTTATCTCCCTTACTTAAACTTTCCTTGGAGTCACAACCCTAATCACAGGGTCCTCTCGCGGTCCAGTAAATATCTAATCATCACGCACCTCCTTAAAGTCATGTAGATTTTCAAAACCTACCAAAGATGCCCTCAGCTTTCCGCCGGCAGCACTCGTACTTATTTATTCTTGCCTTGTACATTTTTCTGAAATTATCCGGAAGGTCGTGGCCTTGACCGCCACACCAAACCAACTCCAAGTACCTCCAAGGGCACTTAACATGAATTCCTTCAAATTCAATTATTACTTACTTCCTGTGTCAATTTACCTCAAATGAACAAGTCACACAGACCTATAAAAAAACAATGGTGCCAAAGAAGGAAGGATAATTCACTGGTTACTACCACTTCTCTTCCTTTCCACTCGATAACCGGCTTACCGGGAAACTGGTACCGAATCAATCTCTCTCTGTAGTCCACGTTGGCATAACAAGAGGCCAACTAGCCCGTACTCATAATGACCTCGATGCGTCATAACAGCAATTAGGTCTGCTAGGGTCCAACGACTGTATCGTTACCGGCAATTATTATCTAACCGCCCAGCTACCACCCAACACTCACGAGTGTAGTCACCATGAAAGGTCCTCATGGATTCAGGCTTCATTTCTTTACACTTGGTTGCTCTCTTCTCATCGGTCGATTTCTTCCCGCATTTCAAAACTTATTCCAACAGACGACATAGCCTTCATACCGATTCGGGCCTCCTATCTGGAGTTACTATTCTAAACAACATAAGGCCATTTCCGGCTTCTCAACTCGGTTCGGTGGAATGCGTCCACGAACCCGTAAATGATTAACTAAACTTGGGCCTTGCACTCGTGACTCGCCACGTAGCGGGACTACTACCAACTGATCCCATTCCATTTCAAGCTACGGGGCGACCCTTAATAGGTCCTCAACCCGACTCGACGTCGTACTTAACTCTTACCCTTGGTCTGACTTAACCTTTTACTACCCGAGAAGGCCTTATATATCTAAGGTATCGGTGGTTATCCACATTTCCTAGGCTCACAATTTCCATGCTCCAAGCCTAACTTATCAGTCCCCCCGTAAACGGGTACAAAAACTTATCAATAAACTATAATCGTGTTGTCTTGTCCACAACAACCATACTTACTCCATACGGATCTCACCCGTACCATTATCTTACTCATACTATGTAGCTTAACCTATTAACACAGTCTTCCCTTAAGTCCCTTAATTATAACCTCTTAAGGGTCCATTACATTCTCACACAGCTCATCATCACCTAATTATCTCAAATTAGCACGTAAAACCTTGATGAGGATTCATTAAACTGTTTCATACCTACCCGGTATTTATTTAGTCCTTACCAAGTCCTGGTAATCTAAAATCATTCTAGGCAACACGCGTCTGACCCTCATACATAAATCCATATAGTTGTATGTCACAATACCAACTACAAACATTACCAACCTGGATACGCAATCCTCATAATCTTTCCCGGTCATCACGCTTTCTCATAGTTGCAAACAATCATAACTTGTTAGGGGGAGACGACCCTAACCATACAGCTCTATCGCACGATCTCAGAGTGAGAAGAATGGAAACCAATCCTAAATGTCCTGCAGCCTCCTGATTATAGATGTGGTGCACAACACACCGATAATCAAGACTCTACTAGACACGGTCTGTAGACACTTTCCGAGGACTAATCGCTCGATACCACTTTTGTCACGACCCGACCTGCTCGCGATCGTGCCCTACCCGGGCACCCCTTTCTGATACATCGAGAATAGCAATGAACATACACAATAGATAAAATGCTTAAACATAAAAATAACCACAGGCTAGCCGATAAGGCCAACTTTCGTAAAATATACGTAATAGAACAGTACACCCTTTTTTTTTCTTTACAACCCAATCCACACATGTGACTACTGCACTTAAGAATATCAACTCAAGTGACGGGCCCCGCCATACCCCTGAATGTACAACGACCGACAATACCAGGGATAAGCCTCCAAAATAAAGGAGTTTCTCAACAGCTGAACAGTGATCCTACGAGCGAGGATCAACAACACAGACTTCACTGCGGCGTTAACGCAACCCCGGCGAGGTCGAGACAACATGTACCAAATATGTGAAATCAAAGCATCAGAATGAAATCATAAGTCTAAAATGAAACTGGAGACATGTATGATAACTCAATTAACAGTACACAGTGCCTTACTAACAATGAGAGTAAATAGTAGTATACTTACCATATAAAATAGGAAGCTCACGATCAAAGCAGGACCACCCGCCCGCAGTATCATTAAGCAATCCTACACCTGGGACTATTTCACCCGCATAGGTCGCGTGGACCCGCATGAGGTATTCCTCGCATGGGACTATTTCACCCGCATAAGCCCTTACGGACTCGCATGAGGTATTCCTCGCATAGGTTGTATCCGCCCGCATGGGACTATTTCACCCGCATAAGCCCTTGCGGACTCGCATGAGGTATTCCTCGCATCGTGGGTAGCAAATCCACGGAATATGCAAATTCCACAAACCCGGGGAATGACCCCGAAATGAATAATATACCACTAGCACAAAACCGGCTATCATACATAACATAAGCACTACCTGCTTATCACACAATATATAAGCAAGTTAAGAATCCCCTAACTTCTTATTATTCTTGTTCACATACACTCTCATTTTAGTTTACTTAAGGCACTAACATGTCTTTTATAAAGATCCGGGAATTTAACCCAAGTACTACATACTTCTACTCTTTAAAACAATTGACTCTTTTTAGTATAACACTTCCAAGATACTATTAACCATAGTATCAAGTCGCAATTACGTTTCAAGACAAGTCACAATACCTTTAGAAATAAAGTTAGGTTTCTAAATCAAGTGACTCATTTTCTTATAAAACCCTAGGCATTTGATGCCTTAAAATCAAATTGCCTTTCATTAAAACAAGTCGTTTATCATACTTAAATTACTTAGAGTAAACCACTCTTTTTAACTTTCCATAAAGCTATTATAACCAACTTCCCATAAAGCCGTTATACTAGTTTTATACATTAGCAACTTACATACTTCTTTATAACCAAGAGACTTAAACTTTCCAACAAAACAAGTATCAATAATACTTTCAACATACTTAAAGTCTCTTAACTTTTGAAAGCCAAGATATCCTTAATATTTAACAAGTGAGTTAATTCCCTAACTCAATCAACTTGGACATTCTTAAAATAAGCCAAGGATATCCAATGGACCTAGATTGTCAAAATCTTGTACGTCTACCATACTATACATTTACAACCTATTCATGCTCAAGAGATAAGAAAGTTCCACATACCTCTTCGGTTTAATCCACTTGCTAAGTCCAATTCGCCGTACGTAGTATGTCAACCTATAATGACCATAGTACGTCTATTAATGCCTTACTTCAAACGTAGAACATTATAAGTGTAAAGTCTCTAAATTCTACGGAAAATCGGACAGCACCTCCTTTGTTTCTACTTACTTTGCCACCTTTTTCAAGGCCGAATATAATAACCAAACACGCCACATTTAAGGCCCAATCAATGAAATCAACAATAGGGGATTACACGCCTACTAGACGTGTAAAATTCCGCCCCACAAACGATATCAAACTAATACAACTACTAGGACAATTCGGCAACTTGAAGTACTATAACATCAATTCTAATCCAATTTCCATTTCAATCCAAGTTGTTAGCATAACATGATATCAAGTCACAATCGATTATACTACTATAATCTTCAAGTAAGTAACATGCGACGATTTTAATTAACGACCAAAATTGTATTTCAATTTCAAAAGGCTAAACATGTCATTTCGGTTTTGAGCTCCTAAAATTCCATAACACTTATCAAACTTCATAACACATATCACATGATCATTTCTAACTTATAATAACATGGAATCTTCAATTACAAAAGTAAGATGAAGATTATACCTCATTTAGCCCAAATATGATCCAAGACTACAAGTCGATCCTTAGCAACTTTAGCTCCTCTTTTTGACGTTCCAAACCACTCCAAGCAACCCTTAGAAGCTTATGAAGAACTTCTCTTCAAGTTCCAACTCCAAAGTTGAAGAACTCCTTAGGTTTTCGCCTTGCGACTAATACGAAAACACCATTTTTCCGGGATCTTTCTATTGAGATAACCTTACAATACCCTTAGGAACCTTGGTTTAAAGTGGGGAGATTATTGGACAAAAATTGAAAAAATTTCTTGCCCCTAAATCCCCAAACCCGAGAGCCCCTTTAGCATTCTTCAAGTTTTCTTGAAATAAGACTAAGTGTGGGAACTAGTCTTGCTACTAGTATACATATATAACATAATGGAGGGTCAAGATTAGACCAATTGGGTGGCCTAGATGAGTTTCACATGGATCCTAGCCAAGTGGCCTTAACTAAGTCAACAATATCAAGCTATTAGTCTTTGCAAGACTTGGTCATTTAAATTATGGTCAAATGACCATCCTATCCATGTATTTTTCGTCCAAGACCAAGAAAGGGGGTGACACGTGTCGCCCTCCCGTTCGTCGAAATATTTCGTTTTCCGACAATTCCATAATTCCGATAAATTTTTACTCGTCTCAAATCTTAACATTTTCGAGTTCTTACGTATGTTCTTATAAACATATCCTGGAATTTCCGGGGTGTAACACTTACCCACCAACACCCCTCCTTACTTGCATCATTATTAGCATTGGGCGGCAGAGTAATTGTAGGACGGACCTCTACATGACTTTCAGTAACAGTGGTGTAGTCGGGGGCACTGAACTCGATGCAGGTCCTTGACCCCTAGTGAAAATTCCCTGAGTTTGAGAGTCTACTTCTCAGACAGTATCAATAGCAGCCTCCTGGCTAGTGGCTCACTTTCTCTTGGTATACATCCTCTTGGCAGGCATTTTCTGAAATATGTAATATGTACGAGTTAGAAGAGTTCCTGAAAGTATTGTTCTAACTGCATGATCTAGAGTATGAAAGAAGTGAAAGAATCAACTCCACTGGACACTACTTCATAGAATCCCTACGACACTTAACACTAGTGCTCTGATAAGAAACTTTGTCATACCCCAAACCATAGTATGGACGTAACATGATACTCGGTGACTAACTAAATGTGACTGAGCGAACTACATAGAGGGATGAATCAACATGGGATATGTACCGATAAAAAATATCATTTATAAACATGCTAAACTAATAAAAAGTTTGATTGAATAATCATAAATATCGACTACGAGAATATGTCTGGAGTATAAAGATGTAGCCAAGAGAGCAAAAACATAATCTGCTAAACGTTGACTGACTGCTACTCAAGTCTACGAAGCCTATAAGAATTATGAAGTACTGACTGATTATTGGGACAAGGCTCCCGCCATACCTGATTGGCTAATATACTGAAAGATTATAAATAAGATAACACCCCGAAGGAAACAAGGGTTCACCAAGAAGTTGATATGAGAATCCTAGCGAGCAGATTCGTCATCCTGTATATTAATGTCTGTATTATGAAATCCCCGTACAAAAAGGACGTAAGTAAATTTGAATTGTACTTGTATGTAAAACCAACTAAAAGAAATAATAGCTATGGGTTGCTCGGGAAAAGTGCAACCCAAAATAATAAACATGGAACATACTGAAACTAAAACTGAAACATACTGAGAGTTGAACTGAACAAGAGAAGTATAATGATAAGTACTCCATGTTATGAATGTGAAATCACCTATTTTAACTGAGTTTATATTCTGTGGCCTCAGGCCCAAAATTAAGTGCACAAAACTGTGGCCTTGGGTCCAAGTGTACGTATACATAAACTGTGGCCTGGGACCCAAAAATAGGTGTTCAACATTCAATAATTTATATTAAAGAACTGAGAATCATATTGTAATGCATAACATGGAGTACTAAACATTACTATTCTAAGACATGAATTTATGAACTAATTCTAGAGTGTAAAGTATTAATTATTTATTAACATATCGAGTTTTCATGACTGAGATTCATGAGATATCAAATATGAATCTATACTGATTACGTATTGAGTTTACAGCATTCGAAATGACAACCGTGAATGATTTACAAAACTATATCATTTAGAGAATATAAGTTATGAAACTCTTCATGAAACTAAAACTGAATTATATTTCTGAGGCAATTCGTAACAGTCATAAAAGATTATGGCGTGGGAAAGATCTAAAACATTCACATATGTATAGAGTTAGCCTTACATACCTCAATTATGGCCTTTAAGAGTACTACAACGTTCGTCACCCCTTTTGAATTTAATCTATAGAAATATACGTCAAAGGGAATTCAATATTAGTAAGAATACTCATGTTTGGGTCATTTAAGAATTTTATCAGATACTTGGTTGGCACGAAGCTCCACAACTCTCATCAATGATATTTATACACCCAACAACTCATATTCTTGCATCTAGATGATTTTACAATCTCATATTACTACAATTATCATCATCCCTCATCACCCCAAAAGATAAATGTCAATTCTTAATCAACAACTGAAACATATAAGTGTTCATACTTTTCTTCTATCATACCCATCAACTATGTCTCAAAAACAATATACTCTATAATCACTAATATAAAGCTACAATCGGCTGGAACGAGAAAGCCTTTGCTTTTTGACATTCAAATCTCTTGAATTCGGATTCTAGGATTCATTATCCAAGACGAAGACTCAACCGATAATCTATGGATTTGAAGGGTTTAATCATGTTAATAAGGTTTTAGAGAATTGAAATAAACTTTAAATAATCATCAAAACTTACCTTTAAGGGTTCTTGATGTTTGGGATGAGTTTTATCTCCTTCTAGCTCATTCTTCATACTTGTGGAAGTTGTGGAAATAAACCCCGAAATTAAATATATACTAAAACGCATAAACTGGAAAATCCTTCCACGTGAATCACCCCTGCGTCGCATAGGTGACGTACAAGGCAAAAAATGTTCAAAGAGGTTGCATGCGTGCGCTACCCGTACGACACGGGAGTGTTGCGCGTGATGTGCATTTTTTCATAATACGTACATAACGTCTCCTACCGACATCCGTTTGTCCGATTCATTATATATATTGAAAGGTATTTCAAAGATCTACAATTTTCATGTTTTTATGTTATCCAAATTCACAACTTATAAAGGGGTTATGCTCGCTTGAAGTGAGGTCTTGTGCAAACTCACTTGAAAATAAGCTCTGTAGAGTAGTTTCAGACTTTAATTTTTCCTAAGGCTCTCCTACATTAGATTTTAAAATACTCCCTACCCTTCTCATCCTGGTTCTATTATTTTCCCATTTTACGGGTCAAATATTAGCCCAAAGACACGAGATGTTACATGTATATAGTAATTGTTTGAATCATGGAGCTTACGGTTGAATAGATTAACGCGATTTAAGGTATGTCTACGTTCTTTAAATCTTCTTTTGAAGTATATTTATTTTTAAAAACCTCTTTTTGAAGTATGTCTGATTTGAACGCATTTTTCGATCATGAACAATGATTTTAACGAGGATTCATGTGTGTGTAAGGTCAAACCCGCATCAAACCTTTCTGTGTATTACATATTATACTATATGAATGTAATAGTGATTTCCCCTAGAATAGGATGATTGAACTTGAAATTTTAAAGGGGATAATCTTCAAATTGTTTTGCCCCTACAAGGGATAATTGAATTTGTTTCTAAAGCACTACTACATAATTGTGCTTGCATAGCGCTATCTAAGCTACCTCTATGGTAGCTTAGATAGCGCTTAAAAAAATGATATTCAAGCTTACTACTACCATAGCGTTTTTCTTAGTTAGCGCAAAAAAAAACGATATGCAAGTTATACTTCTATTTTGAAGATACTAGCTTGCATAGCGCTTAAAAAAGCGTTATCCAATTGTTTTTATCTGGTTTTTTTTTTACTTTTTATTTATTGTTTTGGTACCTATTTTGTTCCCCCTGTTTTTTCACCTAATAATAAAATATCAAAAAGATAACAAAAAGAATACCCATTCAAAATATAATATAATATAATATAATCATTCGCATAAAACATAATAATATATTTAAAATAGTATCTCAATCATTAGTAGCTTACAATCATTAACTAATAACAATAGGACATAGTCAACAATTACATCAAAATACTAACTAATAGCTTAACCTTTCATTTTTTATTTGAGGAATCGATTGTACAATAGCCTGCCCAATTAATTCGAAAATTCTTCATTTTGCTTGTAGGATAAACTTTGAGTGGTGAACTATGAACAAACTGCAAAACATAGATGTTACAAAAACATAGTTAGAATAGAAACGTCCAACAAATAAACATACTTACACAAATAACTTCATGCAAATATGATTGGGTATGAACAATGACCCAGATCATTTACTTTTTAAGAAATACCTACTATATGATATGTGCATGATTAATTTATTATCATATCTTATATTTAACAATTTTCAAAATTGTAAAGTAAATACCTGAATATTTGACCAACTGAATCTATTGTATGCCGCCTTACTGAGACTAACATCTCGAAGAGTCTGGTACCCTAACATACCCATATTTTGTAACATACCCCAATGCGTTTCATGCAAGCAAAAGAAAAAAAAGATTAGGAAATAATTCAAATCTTATCGTTAATAAACAGACATTTTGATATGAAATTTAAACATACACAATTATTTTACGCTGGATTGTTTCCAGAATGAGCAGGCATACAATACAATAATCATAAACGAATGGCCTAATAGAAACGTTCAAACAAAAGTCGTCAAAATAGGCCCAAAATAATGAGTTTCAGCTTCTTTAAAGATATATAAATAATGGGGCCCAAGTAAATAATTTAGATTTCTCAAAGGGAAAAGGGTAAGCCCAAACATATGCAACACAGTGCTGGGCTTGCACGGCATACCGTGAACCATATGCAGAAATGCAAAGCAAGCCAAAATATGCTAAACATAAGACTTAGAAGAAGAGAACTCAACCCAATATGTAATGGGCCCAATAAAACACATGCTCACATTCATAGATATACTAACTCACATAATATACGTTTAGATATATTATTTCACATATACTTAGACATACACAAGGACTGATATGCATAAAATATCCAGAATATATCGGGCATGCTCGAGGGTATACAAAATATATAACTCTACTACATACTGGATACACATCTGGGTTTTACATCTGGTATACTCAGGGTATATTGCTTGTATATTTTACATAAAATATGAGAAATTACCAGTTTCAGGTTGCAGGGTAAAACAAAGAACATTTTAAAGACATACATCTTTATCCTAGTTGAATCTTCATACCAATCTTATTCTTTCATGCTCGTATGAATCAAACTAACATATTATATATATATATATATATATATATATATATATATCAATGATTAATACGTCTGAGGGCAAAGACATCAAACATGTTTGAAATAATATGGTAACACATAGCATGCTTGTCCAATTTAAGATACATGACTCAAACTCATAGTGACTGACCAAATTTTCATTAGTTCAAACTATGTCAACACCAGATTATTCCCCATATATGCTTATTAATGGGACACAATCAGTAATGGCCTAATGTTGACACCAAACCAATCTATGTAAATACAATGTGTTGGTATAGAGACTGTCTAAATGGCTCAGCATCATATTTTTACACAAAATGACTTAGGAGGTGCAATAATCTAATATGAACACACATAGGAACTAATGAGCTCAAGATAGGGCTTAGGAATACGGAGACATTTCATGAAACAATATAATATGTTAAACAAGTAACATTCTTATCCAATGCATTAACCAAGTTTGAATTTAATACTTGCCTATAGCAAACCTTTTATTATACTCTATCTTATATTCAAACATGCAAGGGGTGGACATAATTGGATAGATTTTAACTATACTTGCTAAAATGTACAACAAAAATAAGCATATGTTCTTTAGCCAATTTAGTGAATACATGAAAACACTGGCAACTATATCTTTTAATACTCAACAGATAGGCATGATATGTGGTGACTTTAGGAAAATTTACATGTTACATGGAGGTGATGTATCACTGAGACAAACATAGAGACAAATGATCATCCAAATGTACATTGCGGATATGTGAGGCTATAGATCCCAAAGATATACCCATTCACAGTGTCACGCCTCGACTTTTCCTAAGTCTTTACTTAGGGCGTGATGGCACCTGGACAATTATTTCCCACCAGGAGCACCATTTAATTCTCTTTATTTAGAAATTTGAACTTATATTCAAATACGGAGCGATTAATAAAAATAACAATAAAGAAATCTGTTTATGACTTTATAAAAAAAACATAACGCGAGCCCATGCTCGTGCAAATATTATTTCTACATAGACATACTGACAAAGATTATTCTAAGTTGGAAGGGAGACAATTCCACACGGGCATTTCCCGAGACACTGGAACTGACATCCTGAACCTGACGAATACCAAGCCCGAAGCAATGGACTTGGTATGACAAGAGGCTGCGGAATGATCGCTAGCCTTGGCGTGGAGCCTTTTCTCTATTACGCTTTCCTGAAACATGTTAAATAAAGAGTCAGCCCTACCATCTGGGGCTGAGTGAGAACCTTACCCTGCAATTCAAAGTAACACCACAATATTCCAAGTGAAATCACATTATAACGTAATAAGCATATTGCAAAAACATATCAGGTTACAACATTTTAAATATGCAACAACTCCTCATAGGAAATTCTCGGTTTAACTAACACTTTATTTTATCTCGTATTATACGTTAAGACATTCCCCTGCATTTTCACATGTTCATTACATTTATATATTTGTGAACGCGTATTCACTTTTCATATTTATATATAGGTGAACATGTATTCATCATTCATATTTGTTGCGGCGTGCAACCCGATCCATTATGTTTACGTATTTGTGAACACGTATTCACTTTACGTTTTGTTGCGGCGTGCAACCCGATCCATTATGTTTACGTATTTGTGAACGTGTATTCATTTTTCATATTTATATATAGGTGAACATGTATTCATCATTCATATTTGTTGCGGCGTGCAACCCGATCCATTATGTTTACGTATTTGTGAACACGTATTCACTTTACGTTTTGTTGCGGCGTGCAACCCGATCCATTATATTTACGTATTTGTGAACACGTATTCACTTTACGTTTTGTTGCGGCGTGCAACCCGATCCATTATGTTTATATTTATATATCTATGTGAACACGTATTCACTTTTCATATTTTTCAGAAGATCGAATAAATAATATTTTCTTTCCCAACATTCTGTCATTCATACTTGTAACGATTATAACTTTTTAACCATAACTCCAACCAAGGTGTTTCTCAAGCGGAAACTAAGGTAATACGGGGATCTTTCACTGTACCAAATTTTATTTAAAACTACTTTGGGTAACTAACACAAATTTATCCTCAAAACAGCCACATGAAATTTGTTTCGGCAGATTTTTTATTAAACAGAACCCAATCTTAGAATAGTCATAACTCCTAATCTGTAAACCCGTTCAAGCCCCATAAAATCTCCAAATGCCGAGAACAGAGAGATACACGTCTCCATGTGAACCATACTTTCATATTCCGTACCATTTGGTACAGTTTTACACTTTTATTCGCTGCCCTTCCTGGATCTCGATAGATCCGAGGCAGAACTTTAAACAGCGATAACTCTCAATCCAAAAGTCGTATAGACCCCCGTAAGGTCTAACAATGTCCAAAACAAAGAGATATAGAACTTTCATTTAGTAATAATTGTCATATTCCCCACAGATTAGTACAGTTTTACGTTTCAACGTCCTGCCCTTCTGGATTCCGACGAATCCGAGGCAGCAACTTCAAACTACAATAACTTTCAACTCGTAAGTCCGTTTTAATAAATCTTTATCTATATATGTCCGTAACAGAGAGATTTACAACCATGTAAATTTTTATATAATTCTAGTAAGTAAAACTCAATAAAAACAGTCCGTAATTATGCCTTTCCGAATTTCGGCCAAATCTAAGGCAGCAACTTTGAACTATGATAACTTTTAAACCGTATGTCCATTTTACCTCATTTTTGGTTCTATATGATCATAATAGAGAGGTGTATAACTCTTCCGAATTTCATCAAATTCTAACAATTATAACTCAGTGAGAACAGTTCGTAAAGTTCATGACGCAACTAGTTGTCTAAACAATCAAAAGTTCAATATTTCTTTTCAACACTCAATTCTTATTCTAACATGTATTGAACTTAAAATAAAGGATGTTACCAAGAATTTCTTGAGTGAGAAAACTCACCTTGTAAGTGTGAAAAATGATTGTTATTCGGTTGCTACAAGGGACCCTTGCTCCCTAGTATTTCTTTTATTGTTGTTCTTCTTGCTTTCTTTTTTTTTTTTTTCCAGAATTTTCCTCTTCTTGTTCACTTGTTTTTTCCTGATTTTCTAACCTTTATGCTATGTACTTTGTTTGTGTGTAAATACAATGTATAAGTGGAGAGTTTTCTATAACCTATGGGAGGTGGAATGACAAGAGTTGGAGGGGAAATGAAAAGGGGAGGAGGGGGAAGGGACGTGCCACTGCCCAGACGTGCCAGTGCCCAGCACTCTTTTTTTTTTTTTGTTTGTTTGTATTTTTTTTTTTAATTTTATCTATCTATTTATCTAACTTTAACACTAACTCCATCCCATGCAATTTATTCTTTCTTTTCTTATATATATATATTTTTATTAACTCAACCACAACTATATATTATTATTATTTTTTCCGAATTTTACATTCTCTCCTCCTTAAGCAACATTCATCCTCGAATGTGAATAAGGTCGTAACATAATCACATAGACACAATAATATTTATTGTTATTGTAACAAATTTGAATTTGAGGCTTCACATTCTCCCTTCCTTAAGAAGCATTCTTCCTCGAATGGAATAAAGTTGTAACACATGCATATAGACACGCAAATGGAACACATATGAAGTACTATGTAACACTTTTTTTTATTACCTTAGTAAAATAGGAATGGATATTTGACTTTCGTCGCGTCCTCGGCTTCCCAGGTGGCTTCCTCGGTGGAGTGGTTCCTCCATAGGACCTTCACGGAAGCAATATCTTTATTCCTAAGGCTCTTAACCTTCCTATCATGTATTTCCACCGGAACTTCTTCATATTGAAGCTCCTTATTAAGAATTATCTCCTGGGGAAGGATGACGTGACTTGGATCGTGCAAGTATTTTCGTAACATTGACATATGAAATACCGGATGCACTGCTTCCATCTCTTGTGGAAATGCTAATTCGTAAGCCACATTCCCAACTCTTCGCAAGATCTCATATGGCCCAATAAACCTTGGGCTCAATTTCCCTTTCTTACCAAAGCGCATCACTCCCTTCATTGGGGACACTTTTAAAAATACTTTCTCCCCCTCTTGGAATTCAAGATCTCTTTTCCGATGATCCGCATAGGACTTATGACGGCTATGAGTTGTTTTTATCCGCTCCCGAATCATCTGTACCTTATCATTTGTTTCTTGAATGACTTCATGTCCGAACAGTTGCGTCTCACCCACCTCGAACCATCCAAGTGGAGACCTACATTTTCGTCCATATAATGCTTCAAACGGGGCCATTTGTATGCTAGAGTGAAAAACTATTGTTTTAGGCGAACTCAATTAGACATAGGTGGTCCAACCAGCTTCCCTGAAAATCTAACACACAAGATCGCAACATGTCCTCAAGTGTTTGAATTGTTCGCTCAGCTTGCCCATCTGTTTGCGGGTGAAAAGTCGTGCTTAACTTAACTTTTGTCCCGAGACCCTGCTGGAAACTTTGCCAAAAGTGTGAGGTGAACTGGGAACCCCTATCTGAAATAACTTGTAAGGGAATCCCGTGTAACCGCACAATCTCCTTCAAATAAATATGTGTGTACTGTGGTCTGCGATACGTAGTCTTGACCAGTAAGAAATGGGCTGACTTTGTAAGCCGATCAACAATCACTCAAATAGAATCATACCCTTCTCGAGTTTTCTGAGACCGATTTAAAATCCATATGAATCGCCTCCCATTTCCACATGGGACTCCAATGTCCCAAGTAATCCGCTGTGTTTTGATGTTCGGCTTTCACGCCGACATATAAGACACCTCCCGACAAACTCCGCAACGTCTTTCTTCATCCCGTCCCACCGTAATTTTCCTTGAGGTCTGATACATTTTGTTGACCACGGATAAATGGAATATCTTGTGTTGTGACCTCATCTAAGATCTTCCTCCTTAGATCCTTTACCTTAGGAACACATAACCTACCCTTATACCGGGCGGTTCCGCCATTATCTCCCAATGTAAATGTGAAGGTTTTCCTGTTGATCCTCTCCGAAATCCAACAAACTTCGTATCCTCAAACCGACTTTCTTTTATTTCGAAGCTAAGGCGATGCGAGGTATCATGTACCACCACCCTACCTTCACCGATCTCAGTTAAGCTAACCCCGAGGTTTCCCAATCTTTGTACCTCACGACCAATACCCCTCTTTTGTATTGCCAAATGGGCCAAGCTGCCCATTGATCTTCTACTGAGTGCGTCAGCCACCACGTTGGGTTTTCCATGATGGTAAAGAATACTAAGGTCATAATCCTTAAGCAACTCTAACCATCTTCTTTGTTGGAGATTCAAATCCTTCTGCGTGGTTATGTACTGCAAACTCTTATGATCTGTAAATATGTCCACATGCACACCATACAAATAATGTCTCCATATTCGTAAGGCAAACACCACCGCAGCTAATTCCAAGTCATGAGTTGGGTAATTCTTCTCATGTATCTTCAACTGTCTAGATGCATACGCAATAACCTTTCCAAACTGCATCAAGACACATCCTAACCCAACTCTAGAGGCATCGCAAAAGACTATGAACCCTTCTTGTCCCGATGGTAAGGTTAGGACTGGTGCAGTAGTCAACAATTCCTTTAGTTTCTGAAAACTTGTTTCACATGCTTCTGACCACTGGTACTTAATCGCTTTTTGAGTCAACCGGGTCAAGCGAGCAGCAAGACTAGAAAAACCTTTTACGAATCTTCTATAATACCCAGCCAAACCAAAGAAACTTCTAACCTCTGTCGGAGTGGTCGGTTTTGGCCAGTTCTTCACTGCTTCTATCTTCTGGGGGTCTACCATAATTCCATCCCTTGACACAACATGACCCAAAAAGGCTACCTTTTCCAACCAAAATTCACACTTTAAAAATTTAGCATATAGTTTCTCCTGTTTCAAGACTTGAAGCACTACCCTCAGATGTTCTTCATGTTCTTCAACGCTCTTACTGTAGATTAGGATATCATCTATGAACATAATCACGAACAAATCTAGGAATGGTTTGAAGATTCTGTTCATTAAATCCATAAAAGTCGTTGAGGCATTGGTTAACCCAAAAGACATGACCAAGAACTCATAATGGCCGTATCGGGTTCTAAAGGCTGTTTTGGATATATCATCCGGATTTATTTTCAGCTGATGATATCCCGAACGGAGATCAATCTTGGAAAAATAGCTAGCTCCCTGAAGTTGGTCAAAAAGATCATCGATTTTTGGTAATGGGTATCGGTTCTTGATCGCGACCTTATTGAGCTGCCGATAATCAATGCACATTCCGAGCGATCCGTCTTTCTTTTTCACAAACAGATCGTGCACCAAGGGGAAACACTAGGCCTTATAAAGCCTTTATCCAGAAGATCCTTCAATTGTTATTTTAACTCCCTCAATTCAGCTGGGGCCATTCGATATGGAGGAATAGAAATGGGTCTTGTACCCGGAATTAACTCTATAGCAAACTCCACTTCTCTATCCGGAGGAAGGCCCGAAGATCTTCGTGAAAACCTCCTAAAATTTGAACAATAGGGACATCATTCATCTGGGATTCTTTTTGGGTATCCACTATATTAGCGGATATCGTACTCCACTCTGCGACTTCTCAATAACTTTTGAGCCCCAAGGTAGGAAATAAATTGACACGGGATATTCCAATCCTACCCTTATAACAACTTCGTTCTCAGGAAAAGTTAATCTCACTATCTTTCGCCGACAATCTAACATGGCATAACATGCCGACAACCAATCCATACCCAAAATGACGTCGAAGTCTACCATATCAAGTAGTACTAGGTTCACCATTGTTCCCCTGCCATTCACTTCTAATGGGAAATTATTTACCACCCGAGAGGCCCAAATTGAGGCCCCTACTGGTGTCATAACCTCAAAAGGTTCACTTAAATAAGAAGGTTCTACGTGTAAATTCTTAGCAAAGCCCATTGTCACATATGAAAATGTAGAGTCAGGATCGTATAATACAAATGCAGGAATACTCGAGACTAGCAAAATACCTGTGACCACCGCATTAGATGCTTCTACCTCATTCCTCTGGGGCAAAGCGTAGAGCCGATTAGAATTGTTGGGTTGTTGACCTCCCTGACTCTGGCGGGGTTGGTTTTCCCTGATTTCCCCTGTAGGCAGCTGTGGTTGCTTCTGACCTCCCCTGAATAGATTGAGTTTGGGTCCTTTTCTTGCAATCCCTGGCATAGTGGCTTGACTCTCCACAGTTATAACATGTATTCGTTTAGAGCCGACATTCTCCAGTGTGTTTCCTTTGACAAATCTTACAAATTGGTTTGTCACCTCCTGTGTTAGGGTTGGTGGCCTTGTCCTTGCTACCTTGGTAATTAGACCAACTGTGCCCCTTAGGCTTGAAATAAGACTGGCCCACAGATTGGTTCGGTCCTGAAGATCCCTTACTAAACTCCTGCTTCTGATTTTGACTCTGGTTAAATGATCCTGACGTCCGAAATCTCTTCTGCGAATATTCTCTTTTTGCTTTAGCGAAACCTTCTACCCTCAAAGCCATATCGACAATCTGAAGATAAGTTCGATCGTTGGCTAACGCCACCACCTTCTTCTCGCTATGTTCGGGTTTAAACCTCTACAAATCGCTTGACTCTATCTATTTCGTAGGACGACATGTGTGTCAGATGCCGATAACCTCACGAATGCGGTATCATATTCTTGTACATCGTGGTCACCTTGCTTCAATTGTTCAAACTCCGTCCGAGCGCATCCTTGCGAGTATTAGGCATAAATTTCAATGAACGCCGCTCAACCTCCCCAAGTCATTGGTGGTGACATCGGGGACGATTTTTCTTAAAATTTCTCCACCACACCCTCGCATCATCCACTAGTCGTGTGCCTACCAAGTTGATGCCCTGCGTCTCCACGCATCCCAATGTGAACATTAAGTCTTCGATTTCATCGAGGAATACTATCGGGTCGGCCTTGGGGTCCTTCCCTAAGTACTGATGGTTCTCTTCTCCTCATAAAATTTGCCCATAGCCTATCGTGCATCGCTGAGCTTCTACACTCTCGTCCATGGTGCGATCGTAATCGGTCCCCGGCCGTGCAGTTCTGTCGGGCTATGACAGAGACACTAGCGCGGGCGGAACCATGTGTGACTGCACTGCCATTAACTCTATGAGTCTATCTAATTTTTGTCCCACCGTTTCTTGGGCCATTTGACTCTCGTTCTCTCCAACATTTTCTCCGATATTTTCTCCGCTCCTTGGACACCACTACGTCAACTGGAGGTACATGAGCTTCGTGATGAACCTCCTCTTGAGCCCCCGGGATTTGTGAATTCACCATGTTCTTCTGAGTCCATCTTACGACGCATGAACTTCATCTGAGCTCTCATTCCCTTTGCCTGTTCCATGAGTACTTCCCTCTTTGTTGGAACTCGCCTTATAATCGCCATCTACACAAATCATATTAGTCAGTATAACGTTGTACAATCCCCTTTTCTAACCCGTGTGTAAGGACGTAGTACGAGAAATCAAGTCTTTGAAAAGACTCAAGGTAGGCACGAGAAGAGTACGAAAGAAGGGAAACTTTAGGATGTTATTCCGTTCACTTATTACTAAGGTGGCGCGCACACCGTCACAATAAGTAACCGTTCAAACACCCAACTCTAAGAAAACTTCCTAGAATCTCTTAACCTGGTTTAGCTTTGATACCAACTTGTCACGCCCCGACTTTTCCTAAGTCTTTACTTAGGGCGTGATGACACCTGGACAATTATTTCCCACCAGGAGCACCATTTAATTCTCTTTATTTAGAAATTTGAACTTATATTCAAATACGGAGCGATTAATAAAAATAACAATAAAGAAATCTGTTTATGACTTTATAAATAAAAAACATAACGCGAGCCCATGCTCGTGCAAATATTGTTTCTACATAGACATACTGACAAAGATTATTCTAAGTTGGAAGGGAGACCATTCCACACGGGTATTTCCCGAGACATCGAATCGACATCACGAACTCGTTAATACCAAGCCCGAAGCAATGGACTTGGTATGACAAGAGGTTGTGGAACGATCGCTAGCCTTGGCGTGGAGCCTTTCCTCTATTACACTTTCCTGAAACATGTTAAATAAAGAGTCAGCCCTACCATCTGGGGCTGAGTGAGAACCTTACCCTGCAATTCAAAGTAACACCACAATATTCCAAGTGCAATCACATTATAACGTAATAAGCATATTGCAAAAACATATCAGGTTACAACATTTTAAATATGCAACAACTCCTCATAAGAAATTCTCGGTTTAACTAACACTTCATTTTATCTCGTATTATACGTTAAGACATTCCCCTGCATTTTCACATGTTCATTACATTTATATATTTGTGAACGTGTATTCACTTTTCATATTTATATATAGGTGAACATGTATTCATCATTCATATTTGTTGCGGCGTGCAACCCGATCCATTATGTTTACGTATTTGTGAACACGTATTCACTTTACGTTTTGTTGCGGCGTGCAACCCGATCCATTATGTTTACGTATTTGTGAATGCGTATTCACTTTATATATTTATATATAGGTGAACATGTATTCATCATTCATATTTGTTGCGGCGTGCAACCCGATCCATTATGTTTACGTATTTGTGAACACGTATTCACTTTACGTTTTGTTGCGGCGTGCAACCCGATCCATTATATTTACTTATTTGTGAACATGTATTCACTTTACGTTTTGTTGCGGCGTGCAACCCGATCCATTATGTTTATATTTATATATCTATGTGAACACGTATTCACTTTTCATATTTTTCAGAAGATCGAATAAATAATATTCTCTTTCCCAACATTCTGTCATTCATACTTGTAACGATTATAACTTTTTAACCATAACTCCAACCAAGGTGTTTCTCAAGCGGAAACTAAGGTAAGACGGGGATCTTTCACTGTACCAAATTTTATTTAAAACTACTTTGGGTAACTAACACAAATTTATCCTCAAAACAGCCACATGAAATTTGTTTCGGCAGAATTTTTATTAAACAGAACTCAATCTGAGAATAGTTATAACTCCTAATCTGTAAACACGTTCAAGCCCCATAAAATCTCCAAACGACGAGAACAGAGAGATACACGTCTCCATGTGAACCATCCTTTTATATTCCGTACCATTTGGTACAGGTTTAGACTTTTATTCGTTGCCCTTCCTGGATCTCGATAGATCCGAGGCAGAAACTTTAAACAACGATAACTCTCAATCTGTAAGTCGGATAGACCCCCGTAAGGTCTAAAAATGTCCACAACAAAGAGATCTAGAACTTTAATTTATCAACAATTTTCATATTCCCCACATATTAGTACAGTTTTACGTTTCAACGTCCTGCCCTTCTGGATTCCGACGAATCCGAGGCAGCAACTTCAAACTACAATAACTCTCAACTCCTAAGTCCGTTTTAATAAATCTTTATCTATATCTGTCCGTAACAGAGAGATTTACAACCTTGTAAATTTTCATATAATTCTAGTAAGTAAAACTCAATAAAAACAGTCCGTAATTATGCCTTTCCGAATTTCGGCCAAATCTAAGGCAGGAACTTTGAACTATGATAACTTTCAAACCGTATGTCCATTTTACCTCATTTTTGGTTCTATATGATCATAATAGAGAGGTGTACCACTCTTTCGAATTTCATCAAATTCTAACAATTATAACTCAGTGAGAACAGTTCGTAAAGTTCATGACGCAACTAGTTGTCTAAACAATCAAAAGTTCAATATTTTTTTTCAACACTCAATTCTTATTCTAACATGTATTGAACTTAAAATAAAGGATGTTACCAAGAATTTCTGAGTGAGAAAACTCACCTTGTAAGTGTGAAAAAGGATTGTTATTCGGTTGCTACAAGGGACCCTTGCTCCCTAGTATTTCTTTTATTGTTGCTCTTCTTGCTTTCTTGTTTTTTTTTTCCAGAATTTTCCTCTTCTTGTTCACTTGTTTTTTCCTGATTTTCTAACCTTTATGCTATGTACTTTGTTTGTGTGTAAATACAATGTATAAGTGGAGAGTTTTCTATTACCTATGGGAGGTGGAATGACAAGAGTTGGAGGGGAAATGAAAAGGGGGGGAGGGGGAAGGGACGTGCCACTGCCCAGACGTGCCACTGCCCAGCACTTTTTTTTTTTGTTTGTTTGTTTTTTTTTTTTTAATTTTATCTATCTATTTATCTAACTTTAACACTAACTCCATCTCATGCAATTTATTCTTTGTTTTCTTATATATATGTATTTTTATTAACCCAACCACAACTATATATTATTATTATTTTTCGCGAATTTTACATTCTCTCCTCCTTAAGCAACATTCATCCTCGAATGTGAATAAGGTCGTAACATAATCACATAGACACAATAATGTTTATTGTTATTGTAACAAATTTGAATTTGAGGCTTCACATTCTCCCTTCCTTAAGAAGCATTCGTCCTCGAATGGAATAAGGTTGTAACACATGCATATAGACACGCAAATGGAACACATATGAAGTACTATGTAACACTTTTTTTTATTACCTTAGTAAAATAGGAATGGATATTTGACTTTCATCGCGTCCTCGGCTTCCCGGGTGGCTTCCTCGGTGGAGTGGTTCCTCCATAGGACCTTCACGGAAACAATATCATTATTCCTAAGGCGCTTAACCTTCCTATCAAGTATTTTCACCGGAACTTCTTCATATTGAAGCTCCTTATTAAGAATTATCTCCTGGGGAAGGATGACGTGACTTGGATCGTGCAAGTATTTTCGTAACATTGACACATGAAATACCGGATGCACTGCTTCCATCTCTTGTGGAAATGCTAATTCGTAAGCCACATTCCCAACTTTTCGCAAGATCTCATATGGCCCAATAAACCTTGGGCTCAATTTCCCTTTCTTACCAAAGCGCATCACTCCCTTCATTGGGGACACTTTTAAAAATATTTTCTCCCCCTCTTGGAATTCAAAATCTCTTTTCCGATGATCCACATAGGACTTATGACGGGTATGAGCTGTTTTTATCCGCTCCCGAATCATCTGTACCTTATCATTTGTTTCTTGAATGACTTCAGGTCCGAACAGTTGCGTCTCACCCACCTCGAACCATCCAAGTGGAGACCTACATTTTCGTCCATATAATGCTTGAAACGGGGCCATTTGTATGCTAGAGTGAAAAATTATTGTTGTAGGCGAACTCAATTAGACATAGGTGGTCCAACCAGCTTCCCTGAAAATCTAATACACAAGATCGCAACATGTCCTCAAGTGTTTGAATTGTTCGCTCAGCTTGCCCATCTGTTTGCGGGTGGAAAGTCGTGCTTAACTTAACTTTTGTCCCGAGACCCTGCTGGAAACTTTGCCAAAAGTGTGAGGTGGTAGGAACCCTATCCGAAATAATTTGTAAGGAATCCGTGTAACGCACAATCTCCTTCAAATAAATCTGTGTAATGTGGTGCGCGATCGTAGTCTTGACCGGTAAGAAATGGGATGACTTTGTGGCCGATCAACAATCACCCAAATAGAATCATACCCTTCTCGAGTTTTGGTAGAAACGATTCTGAAATCCATATGAATCGCCTCCCATTGCCACATGGGGACTCCAATGTCTGAAGTAATCCGCCAGGTTTTGATGTTCGCTTTCACTGGCGACATATAAGACACCTCGACAAACTCCGACGTCTTTCTTCATCCCGTCCCCACCATGAATTTGTCTTGAGGTCCCGATACATTTTTGTTGACCACGGATGAATGGAATATCTTGTGTTGTGACCCATCTAAGATCTTCCTCCTTAGATCCTTTACCTTAGGAACATATAACCTACCCTTATACCGAAGGGTTCCGCCATTATCTCCCAATGTAGCGTGAAGGTTTTCCCTGTTGGATCCTCTCCAGAAATCCAACAAACTTCGTATCCTCAAACTGACTTTCTTTTATTTCTGAAGTTAAGGCAGACTGCGAGGTATCATGTACCACCACCCTACCTTCACTGATCTCAGTTAAGCTAACCCGAGGTTTCCCAATCTTTGTACCTCGAACAATACCCTCTTTTGTATTGCCAAATGGGCCAAGCTACCCATTGATCTCCCATCGAGCGTCGACCACCACGTTGGCTTTCCTGGATGGTAAAGAATACTAAGGTCATAATCCTTAAGCAACTCTAACCATCTTCTTTGTCTGAGATTCAAATCCTTCTTGGTTATGTATCTGCAAACTCTTATGATCTGTAAATATGTCCACATGCACACCATACAAATAATGTCTCCATATTCGTAAGGCAAACACCACATGACTAATTTCAAGTCATGAGTTGGGTAATTCTTCTCATGTATCTTCAACTGTCTAGATGCATACGCAATAACCTTTCCAAACTACATCAAGACACATCCTAACCCAACTCTAGAGGCATCGCAAAAGCGTGAACCCTTCATCCCGATGGTAAGGTTAGGGATGCGATGAGTCAACAATTTCTTTAGTTTCGAAAACTTGCTTCACATGCTTCGACCATCGGTACTTAACCGCTTTTGAGTCAACGGGTCAAGGAGCGTGAAGACTAGAAAAACCTTTTACGAATCTTCTATAATACCCAGTCAAACCCAAGAAACTTCTAACCTCTGTCGGAGTGGTCGGTTTTGGCCAGTGCTTCACTGCTTCTATCTTCTGGGGGTCTACCAGAATTCCATTCCTTGACACAACATGACCCAAAAAGGCTACCTTTTCCAACCAAAATTCACACTTTGAAAATTTAGCATATAGTTTCTCCTGTTTCAAGACTTGAAGCACTACCTCGACGCTCTTCATGTTCTTCAACGCTTCATCAGATTAGGATATCATCTATGAACACAATCACGAACAAATCTAGGAATGGTTTAAAGATTTTGTTCATTAAATCCATAAAAGTTTGGGCATTGTTAACCCAAAAGACATGACCAAGAACTCATAATGGTCGATCGGGTTCTAAAGGTTGTTTTGGATATATCATCCGATTTATTTTCACCGATGATATCCCGAACGGAGATCAATCTTGGAAAAATAGCTAGCTCCCTGAAGTTGGTCAAAAAGATCATCGATTCTTGGTAATGGGTATCGGTTCTTGATCGTGACCTTATTGAGCTGCCGATAATCGATGCACATTCCGAGCGATCCGTCTTTCTTTTTCACAAACAGGACTGGTGCACCCCAAGGGGAAACACTAGGCCTTATAAAGCCTTTATCCAGAAGATCCTTCAATTGTTCTTTTAACTCCCTCAATTCAGTTGGGGCCATTCGATATGGAGGAATAGAAATGGGTCTTGTACCCGGAATTAACTCTATATCAAACTCCACTTCTCTATCCGGAGGAAGGCCTGGAAGATCTTCAGGAAAAACTTCCGGAAAATTTCGAACAATAGGGACATCATTCACTACTGGGGATTCTTTTTGGGTATCCACTATATTAGCTAGATATGCGTACTCCGCTCTGCGACTTCTCAATAACTTTTGAGCCCCAAGGTAGGAAATAAACTGACCTGGGGATATTCCAATCCTACCCCTTATAACAACTTCTGGTTCTCCGATAAAAGTTAATCTCACTATCTTTCGCCGACAATCTAACATGGCATAACATGCCGACAACCAATCCATACCCAAAATGACGTCGAAGTCTACCATATCAAGTAGTACTAGGTTCACCATTGTTACCCTACCATTCACTTCTAATGGGAAATTATTTACCACCCGAGATGCCCAAATTGAGGCCCCTACTGGTGTCATAACCTCAAAAGGTTCACTTAAATAAGAAGGTTCTACGTGTAAATTCTTAGCAAAGCCCATTGACACATATGAAAATGTAGAGCCGGGATCGTATAATACAAATGCAGGAATACTCGAGACTAGAAAAATGTCTGTGACCACCGCATTAGATGCTTCTACCTCATTCCTCTGGGGCAAAGCGTAGAGCCGATTAGAATTGTTGGGTTGTTGACCTCACGACCGCGGGGTTGGTTTTCCACGATTTCCCAGAGCACCGTGATTGCTTTTGACCTCCCCTGAATAGATTGAGTTTGGGTCCTTTTCTTGCAATCCCTGGCATAGTGGCTTGACTCTCCACAGTTATAACATGTCTTCGTTAAGAGCCGACATTCTCCAGTGTGTTTCCTTTGACAAATCTTACAAATTGGTTTGTCACCTCCTGTGTTAGGGTTGGTGGCCTTGTCCTTGCTACCTTGGTAATTAGACCAAATGTGCCCCTTAGGCTTGAAATAAGACTGGCCCACAGATTGGTTCGGTCCTGTAGATCTCTTACTAAACTCCTGCTTCTGATTTTGACTCTGGTTAAATGATCCTGACGTCCGAAATCTCTTCTGCGAATATTCTCTTTTTGCTTTAGCGAAACCTTCTACCCTCAAAGTCATATCGACAATCTGAAGATAAGTTCGATCGTTGGCTAACGCCACCACCTTCTATGCTATGTTCGGGTTTAAACCCTCTACAAATCGCTTGACTCTATCCATTTCTGTAGGGACGACATGTGTGTTGTATGCCGATAACCTCACGAACTGTGTATCATATTCTTGTACATCGCGTCACCTTGCTTCAATTGTTCAAACTCCCGCCCGAGCGCATCCTCGCGCGTATTAGGCATAAATTTCAATGAATGCCGCTCAACCCTCCCCAAGTCATTGGTGGTGACATCGGGGACGATTTTTCCTAAAATTCCTCCACCACACCCCGCATCATCCACTAGTCGCGCGCCAACCAAGTTGGCGCCTGCGTCTCCACGCATCCCAATGTGAACATTAAGTCTTCAACTTCATCGAGGAATACTATCTGCCGGCCTTGGGGTCCTTCCCCGAGTACTGTGGTTCTCTCTCTCATAAAATTTGTCCATAGCCTATCGTGCATCGCTTGAGATTCTACACTCTCGGTCCGTGGTGCGCCGCACCTGGCCCCTGGGCCGTCTGTTCTGGTTCGGGCAATGACAGAGACACTAGCGCGGGCGAACCATGTGTGGAATCGCACTGCCATTAACTCTATGAGTCTATCTAATTTTTGTCCCACCATTTCTTGGGCTATTTGACTCTCGTTTTCCAACATTTTCTCCGACATTTTCTCCGCTCCCTTTAGATACCACTACGTCAACTGGAGGTACATGAGCTTCGTGATGAACCTCCTCTTGAGCCCCCGAGATTTGTGAATTCACCATTTTCTTCTGAGTCCATCTTACGACGCATGAACTTCATCTGAGCTCTCATTCCTTTGCCTGCTCCATGAGTACTTCCTCTTTGTTGAACTCGCCTTATAATCTCCATCTACACAAATCATATTAGTCAAGATAACGTTGAACAATCCCTTTTCTAACCCGCAGGTGAAGGAGGTAGTACGAGAAATCAAGTCTTTGAAAAGACTCAAGGTAGGCACGAAGAGTACGAAAGAAGGGAAACTTTAGGATGTTATTCCGTTCACTTATTACTAAGGTGGCGCGCATTAATCGCCGCAATAAGTAACCGCTCAAACACCCAACTCAAGAAAACTTCCTAGAATCTCTTAACTGGTTTAGCTTTGATACCAACTTGTCACGCTCGACTTTTCCTAAGTCTTTACTTAGGCGTGATGGCACTGACAATTATTTCCCACCAGGAGCACCATTTAATTCTCTTTATTTAGAAATTTGAACTTATATTCAAATACGGAGCGATTAATAAAAATAACATTAAAGAAATCTGTTTATGACTTTATAAAAAAAAACATAACGCGAGTCCATGCTCGTGCAAATATTGTTTCTACATAGACATACTGACAAAGATTATTCTAAGTTGGAAGGGAGACCACTCCACACGGGCATTTCCCGAGACACTGGAACTGGCATCTTGAACCTGATGAATACCAATCCCGAAGCAATGGACTTGGTATGACAAGAGGCTGCGGAACGATCGCTAGCCTTGGCGTGGAGCCTTTCCTCTATTACGCTTTCCTGAAACATGTTAAATAAAGAGTTAGCCCTACCATCTGGGGCTGAGTGAGAACCTTACCCTGCAATTCAAAGTAACACCACAATATTCCAAGTGCAATCACATTATAACGTAATAAGCATATTGCAAAAACATATCAGGTTACAACATTTTAAATATGCAACAACTCCTCATAGGAAATTCTCGGTTTAACTAACACTTCATTTTATCTCGTATTATACGTTAAGACATTCCCCTGCATTTTCACATGTTCATTACATTTATATATTTGTGAACGCGTATTCACTTTTCATATTTATATATAGGTGAACATGTATTCATCATTCATATTTGTTGCGGCGTGCAACCCGATCCATTATGTTTACGTATTTGTGAACACGTATTCACTTTACGTTTTTTTGCGGCGTGCAACCCGATCCATTATGTTTACGTATTTGTGAACGCGTATTCACTTTTCATATTTATAAATAGGTGAACATGTATTCATCATTCATATTTGTTGCGGCGTGCAACCCGATCCATTATGTTTACGTATTTGTGAACACGTATTCACATTATGTTTTGTTGCGGCGTGCAACCCGATCCATTATATTTACGTATTTGTGAACACGTATTCACTTTACGTTTTGTTGCGGCGTGCAACCCGATCCATTATGTTTATATTTATATATCTATGTGAACACGTATTCACTTTTCATATTTTTCAGAAGATCGAATAAATAATATTCTCTTTCCCAACATTCTGTCATTCATACTTGTAACGATTATAACTTTTTAACCATAACTCCAACCAAGGTGTTTCTCAAGCGGAAACTAAGGTAAGACGGGGATCTTTCACTGTACAAAATTTTATTTAAAACTACTTTGGGTAACTAACACAAATTTATCCTCAAAAAAGCCACATGAAATTTGTTTCGGCAGAATTTTTATTAAACAGAACTCAATCTTAGAATAGTCATAACTCCTAATTTGTAAACCCGTTCAAGCCCCATAAAATCTCCAAATGACGAGATCAGAGAGATACACGTCTCCATGTGAACCATCCTTTCATATTCTGTACCATTTGGTACAGTTTTAGACTTTTATTCGCTGCCCTTCCTGGATCTCGATAGATCCGAGGCAGAAACTTTAAACAGCGATAACTCTCAATCCATAAGTCGGATAGACACCTGTAAGGTCTAAAAATGTCCACAACAAAGATATCTAGAACTTTCATTTAGCAACAATTTTCATATTCCCCACAGATTAGTACAGTTTTACGTTTCAACGTCCTGCCCTTCTGGATTCTGACGAATCCGAGGCAGAAACTTCAAACTACAATAACTCTCAACTCGTAAGTCCGTTTTAATAAATCTTTATCTATATCTGTCCGTAACAGAGAGATTTACAACCATGTAAATTTTCATATAATTCTAGTAAGTAAAACTCAATAAAAACAGTCCGTAATTATGTCTTTCCGAATTTCGGCCAAATCTAAGGCAGGAAATTTGAACTATGATAACTTTCAAAAAGTATGTCCATTTTACCTCATTTTTAGTTCTATATGATCATAATAGAAAGGTGTACCACTCTTCCGAATTTCATCAAATTCTAACAATTATAACTCAGTGAGAACAGTTCGTAAAGTTCATGACGCAACTAGTTGTCTAAATAATCAAAAGTTCAATATTTATTTTCAACACTCAATTCTTATTCTAACATGTATTGAACTTAAAATAAAGGATGTTACCAAGAATTTCTGAGTGAGAAAACTCACCTTGTAAGTGTGAAAAAGGATTGTTATTCGGTTGCTACAAGGGACCATTGCTCCCTAGTATTTCTTTTATTGTTGTTCTTCTTGCTTTCTTGTTTTTTTTTTCCAGAATTTTTCTCTTCTTGTTCACTTGTTTTTTCCTGATTTTCTAACCTTTATGCTATGTACTTTGTTTGTGTGTAAATACAATGTATAAGTGGAGAGTTTTCTATAACCTATGGGAGGTGGAATGACAAGAGTTTGAGGGGAAATGAAAAGGGGGAGGGAAGGACGTACATCGCCCAAACGTACACGCTCAAAGACTCTTTTTTTTTTTTTTTTTTTTTTTCTATATATCTATTTATCTAACTTTAACACTAACTCCATCCCATGCAATTTATTCTTTGTTTTCTTATATATATGTATTTTTATTAACTCAACCACAACTATATATTATTTTTTTTTCTTCCGAATTTTACATTCTCTCCTCCTTAAGCAACATTCATCCTCGAATGTGAATAAGGTCGTAACATAATCACATAGACACAATAATGTTTATTGTTATTGTAACAAATTTGAATTTGAGGCTTCACATTCTCCCTTCCTTAAGAAGCATTCGTCCTCGAATGGAATAAGGTTGTAACACATGCATATAGACACACAAATGGAACACATATGAAGTACTATGTAACACTTTTTTTTATTACCTTAGTAAAATAGGAATGGATATTTGACTTTCATCGCGTCCTCGGCTTCCCAGGTGGCTTCCTCGGTGGAGTGGTTCCTCCATAGGACCTTCACGGAAGCAATATCTTTATTCCTAAGGCGCTTAACCTTCCTATAAAGTATTTCCACCGGAACTTCTTCATATTGAAGCTCCTTATTAAGAATTATATCCTGGGGAAGGATGACGTGACTTGGATCGTGCAAGTATTTTCGTAACATTGACACATGAAATATCGGATGCACTGCTTCCATCTCTTGTGGAAATGCTAATTTGTAAGCCACATTCCCAACTTTTCGCAAGATCTCATATGGCCCAATAAACCTTGGGCTCAATTTCCCTTTCTTACCACAGCGCATCACTCCCTTCATTGGGGACACTTTTAAAAATACTTTCTCCCCCTCTTGGAATTCAAGATCTCTTTTCCGATGATCCGCATAGGACTTATGACGGCTATGAGCTGTTTTGATCCGCTCCCGAATCATCTGTACCTTATCATTTATTTCTTGAATGACTTCATGTCCGAACAGTTGCGTCTCACCCACCTCGAACCATCCAAGTGGAGACCTACATTTTCGTCCATATAATGCTTCAAACGGGATCATTTGTATGCTAGAGTGAAAAACTATTATTGTAGGCGAACTCAATTAGACATAGGTGGTCCAACCATCTTCCCTGAAAATCTAACACACAAGATCGCAACATGTCCTCAAGTGTTTGAATTGTTAGCTCAGCTTGCCCATCTGTTTGCGGGTGGAAAGTCGTGCTTAACTTAACTTTTGTCCCGAGACCCTGCTGGAAACTTTCCAAAAGTGTGAGATGAACTGGGAACCCCTATCTGAAATAATTTGTAAGGGAATCCCGTGTAACCGCACAATCTCCTTCAAATAAATATGTGTGTACTGTGGTGCGCGATACGTAGTCTTGACCGGTAAGAAATGGGCTGACTTTGTAAGCCGATCAACAATCACCCAAATAGAATCATACCCTTCTCGAGTTTTCTAGGGCCGATTTAAATCCATATGAATCGCCTCCCATTTCCACATGGGGACTCCAATGTCCTGAAGTAATCCGCCAGGTTTTTGATGTCCAGCTTTCACCTGCTGACATATAAGACACCTCCCGACAAACTCTGCAACGTCTTTCTTCATCCCGTCCCACCATTAATTTGCCTTGAGGTCCTGATACATTTTTGTTGACCCTGGATGAATGGATTATCTTGTGTTGTGACCCTCATCTAAGATCTTCCTCCTTAGATCCTTTACCTTAGGAACACATAGCATACCCTTATACCGAAGGGTTCCGTCATTATCTCCCAATGTAAACTGTGAAGGTTTTCCCTGTTGGATCCTCTCCCGAAATCCAACAAACTCCGTATCCTCAAACTAACTTTTTTTTATTTCTGAAGCTAAGGAAGACTGCGAGGTATCATGTACCACCACCCTACGTTCACCGATCTCAGTTAAGCTAACCCCGAGGTTTACCAATCTTTGTACCTCACGAACAATACCCCTCTTTTGTATTGCCAAATGGGCCAAGCTGCCCATTGATCTCCTACAGAGTCGCCACCACCACGTTAGCTTTCCTGGGATGGTAAAGAATACTAAGGTCATAATCCTTAAGCAACTCTAACCATCTTCTTTGTCTGAGATTCAAATCCTTGCGTGGTTATGTAATCGCAAACTCTTATGATCTGTAAATATGTCCACATGCACACCATACAAATAATGTCTCCATATTCGTAAGGCAAACACCACCGCAGCTAATTCCAAGTCATGAGTTGGGTAATTCTTCTCATGTATCTTCAACTGTCTAGATGCATATGCAATAACCTTTCCAAACTGCATCAAGACACATCTTAACCCAACTCTAGAGGCATCGCAAAAAATCGTGAACCCTTCTTGTCCCGATGGTAAGGTTAGGACTGGTGCAGTAGTCAACAATTCCTTTAGTTTCTGAAAACTTGCTTCACATGCTTCTGACCACTGGTACTTAACCGCTTTTTGAGTCAACCGGTCAAGGAGCAAAGAAGACTAGAAAACCTTTACGAATCTTCTATAATACCCACCAAACCCAAGAAACTTCTAACCTCCGCTTGAGTCGGTTTTGGCGCTTCTTCATCGCTTCTATCTTGGGTGGTCTACCATAATTCCATCCTCGAGACAACATGACCCAAAAAGGCTACCTTTTCCAACCAAAATTCACACTTTGAAAATTTAGCATATAGTTTCTCCTGTTTCAAGACTCAAGCACTACCTCGACGCTCTCCATGTTCTTCAACGCTCTTACTGTAGATTAGGATATCATCTATGAACACAATCACGAACAAATCTAGGAATGGTTTGAAGATTCTGTTCATTAAATCCATAAAAGTCGTTGGGGCATTGGTTAACCCAAAAGACATGACCAAGAACTCATAATGGCCGTATCGGGTTCTAAAGGTTGTTTTGGATATATCATCCGGATTTATTTTCAGCTGATGATATCCCGAACGGAGATCAATCTTGGAAAAATAGCTAGCTCCTTGAAGTTGGTCAAAAAGATCATCGATTCTTGGTAATGGGTATCGGTTCTTGATCGTGACCTTATTAAGCTGCCGATAATCGATGCACATTCCGAGCGATCCGTCTTTCTTTTTCACAAACAGGACTGGTGCACCCCAAGGGGAAACACTAGGCCTTATAAAGCCATTATCCAGAAGATCCTTCAATTGTTCTTTTAACTCCCTCAATTCAGCTGGGGCCATTCGATATGGAGGAATAGAAATGGGTCTTGTACCCGGAATTAACTCTATAGCAAACTCCACTTCTCTATCCGGAGGAAGGCCTTGAAGATCTTCAAGAAAAACCTCCGGAAAATTTCGAACAATAGGGACATCATTCACTGCTGGGGATTCTTTTTGGGTATCCACTATATTAGCCAGATATGCGTACTCCACTCTGCGACTTCTCAATAACTTTTGAGCCCCAAGGTAGGAAATAAACTGACCTGGGGATATTCCAATCCTACCCCTTATCAACTTCTGGTTCTCCGGGAAAAGCTAATCTCACTATCTTTCGCCGACAATCTAACATGGCATAACATGCCGACAACCAATCCATACCCAAAATGACGTCGAAGTCTACCATATCAAGTAGTACTAGGTTTACCATTGTTCCCCTGCCATTCACTTCTAATGGGAAATTATTTACCACCCGAGAGGCCCAAATTGAGGCCCCTACTGGTGTCATAACCTCAAAAGGTTCACTTAAATAAGAAGGTTCTACGTGTAAATTCTTAGCAAAGCCCATTGACACATATGAAAATGTAGAGCCGGGATCGTATAATACAAATGCAGGAATACTCGAGACTAGAAAAATACCTGTGACCACCGCATTAGATGCTTCTGCCTCATTCCTCTGGGGCAAAGCGTAGAGCCGATTAGAATTGTTGGGTTGTTGACCTCCCTGGCTCTGGCGGGGTTGGTTTTTCCTGATTTCCCCTGTAGGCAGTTGTGGTTGCTTCTGACCTCCCCTGAATAGATTGAGTTTGGGTCATTTTCTTGCAATCTCTGGCATAGTGGCTTGACTCTCCACAGTTATAACATGTCTTCGTTAAGAGCCGACATTCTCCAGTGTGTTTCCTTTGACAAATCTTACAAATTGGTTTGTCACCTCCTGTGTTAGGGTTGGTGGCCTTGTCCTTGCTACCTTGGTAATTAGACCAACTGTGACCCTTAGGCTTGAAATAAGACTGGCCCACAGATTGGTTCGGTCCTGAAGATCCCTTACTAAACTCCTGCTTCTGATTTTGACTCTGGTTAAATGATCCTGACGTCTGAAATCTCTTCTGCGAATATTCTCTTTTTGCTTTAGCGAAACTTTCTACCCTCAAAGTCATATCGACAATCTGAAGATAAGTTCGATCGTTGGCTAACGCCACCACCTTCTCTGCTATGTTCTGGTTTAAACCCTCTACAAATCACTTGACTCTATCCATTTCTGTAGGGACGACATGTGTGTTGTATGCCGATAACCTCACGAACTGTGTATCATACTCTTGTACACTGTGGTCACCTTGCTTCAATTGTTCAAACTCCCGTCTGAGCGCATCCTTGCGCGTATTAGGCATAAATTTCTCAATGAATGCCGCTCTGAACCCTCCCCAAGTCATTGGTGGTGACATCGGGTGACGATTTTTCCTAAAATTCCTCCACCACACCCCTGCATCATCCACTAGTCGTGCGCCTACCAAGTTGACGCCCTGCGTCTCCACGCATCCCAATGTGAACATTAAGTCTTCAACTTCATCGAGGAATACTATCGGGTCGGCATTGGGGTCCTTCCCTGAGTACAGTGGTTCTCTTCTCCTCATAAAATTTGCCCATGGCCTATCAGGTACTGCTTGAGCTTCTACACTCTCGGTCCGTGGTGCAGTCGCAATCGGTCCTGGGCGTGCAGTTCAGTTCGGGGCTATGACAGAGACACTAGGTGCGGGCGGAACCATGTGTGGAACTGCAGCTGTCATTAACTCTATGAGTCTATCTAATTTTTTGTCCCACCGTTTCTTGGGCCATTTGACTCTCGTTCTCTCCAACATTTTCTCCGACATTTTCTCCGCTCCCTTCAGACACCACTACGTCAACTGGAGGTACATGAGCTTCGTGTTGAACCTCCTCTTGAGCCCCCGGGATTTGTGAATTCACCATTTTCTTCTGAGTCCATCTTACGACGCATGAACTTCATCTGAGCTCTCATTCTCTTTGCCTGTTCCATGAGTACTTCCCTCTTTGTTGGAACTCGCCTTATAATCGCCATCTACACAAATCATATTAGTCAGTATAACGTTGTACAATCCCCTTTTCTAACCCGTGTGAAGGAGGTAGTACGAGAAATCAAGTCTTTGAAAAGACTCAAGGTAGGCACGAGAAGAGTACGAAAGAAGGGAAACTTTAGGATGTTATTCCGTTCACTTATTACTAAGGTGGCGCGCACACCGTCGCAATAAGTAACCGTTCAAACACCCAACTCGAAGAAAACTTTCTAGAATCTCTTAACCTGGTTTAGCTTTGATACCAACTTGTCACACCCCGACTTTTCCTAAGTCTTTACTTAGGGCGTGATGGCACCTGGACAATTATTTCCCACCAGGAGCACCATTTAATTCTCTTTATTTAGAAATTTGAACTTATATTCAAATACGGAGCGATTAATAAAAATAACATTAAAGAAATTTGTTTATGACTTTATAAAAAAAAACATAACGCGAGTCCATGCTCGTGCAAATATTGTTTCTACATAGACATACTGACAAAGATTATTCTAAGTTGGAAGGGAGACCACTCCACACGGGCATTTCCCGAGACACTGGAACTGGCATCTTGAACCTGATGAATACCAAGCCCGAAGCAATGGACTTGGTATGACAAGAGGCTGCGGAACGATCGCTAGCCTTGGCGTGGAGCCTTTCCTCTATTACGCTTTCCTGAAACATGTTAAATAAAGAGTTAGCCCTACCATCTGGGGCTGAGTGAGAACCTTACCATGCAATTCAAAGTAACACCACAATATTCCAAGTGCAATCACATTATAACGTAATAAGCATATTGCAAAAACATATCAGGTTACAACATTTTAAATATGCAACAACTCCTCATAGGAAATTCTCGGTTTAACTAACACTTCATTTTATCTCGTATTATACGTTAAGACATTCCCCTGCATTTTCACATGTTCATTACATTTATATATTTGTGAACGCGTATTCACTTTTCATATTTATATATAGGTGAACATGTATTCATCATTCATATTTGTTGCGGCGTGCAACCCGATCCATTATGTTTACGTATTTGTGAACACGTATTCACTTTACGTTTTGTTGCGGCGTGCAACCCGATCCATTATGTTTACGTATTTGTGAACGCGTATTCACTTTTCATATTTATATAAGGTGAACATGTATTCATCATTCATATTTGTTGCGGCGTGCAACCCGATCCATTATGTTTACGTATTTGTGAACACGTATTCACTTTACGCTTTGTTGCGGCGTGCAACCCGATCCATTATATTTACGTATTTGTGAATACGTATTCACTTTACGTTTTGTTACGGCGTGCAACCCGATCCATTATGTTTATATTTATATATCTATGTGAATACGTATTCACTTTTCATATTTTTCAGAAGATCGAATAAATAATATTTTCTTTCCCAACATTCCTTCATTCATACTTGTAACGATTATAACTTTTTAACCATAACTCCAACCAAGGTGTTTCTTAAGCGGAAACTAAGGTAAGACGGGGATATTTCACTGTACCAAATTTTATTTAAAACTACTTTGGGTAACTAACACAAATTTATCCTCAAAACAGCCACATGAAATTTGTTTCGGTAGAATTTTTATTAAACCGAACCCAATCTTAGAATAGTCATAACTCCTAATCTGTAAACCCGTTCAAGCCCCATAAAATCTCCAAACGACGAGAACAGAGAGATACACGTCTCCATGTGAACCATCCTTTCATATTCCATACCATTTGGTACAGTTTTACACTTTTATTCGCTGCCCTTCCTGGATCTCGATAGATCCGAGGCAAAAACTTTAAACAGCGATAACTCTCAATCCGTAAGTCGGATAGACCCCCGTAAGGTCTAACAATGTCCACAACAAAGAGATATAGAACTTTCATTTAGCAACAATTTTCATATTCCCCACAGATTAGTACATTTTTACGTTTCAACGTCCTGCCCTTCTGGATTCCGACGAATCCGAGGCAGCAACTTCAAACTACAATAACTCTCAACTCGTAAGTCCTTTTTAATAACTCTTTATCTATATCTGTCCGTAACAGAGAGATTTACAACCATGTAAATTTTCATATAATTCTAGTAAGTAAAACTCAATATAAACAGTCTGTAATTATGTCTTTCCGAATTTCGGCCAAATCTAAGGTAGGAACTTTGAACTATGATAACTTTCAAACCGTATGTCCATTTTACCTCATTTTTTGTTATATATGATCATAATAGAGAGTTGTACCACTCTTCAGAATTTCATCAAATTCTAACAGTTATAACTCAGTGAGAACAGTTCGTAAAGTTCATGACGCAACTAGTTGTCTAAACAATCAAAAGTTCAATATTTCTTTTCAACACTCAATTCTTATTCTAACATGTATTGAACTTAAAATAAAGGATGTTACCAAGAATTTCTGAGTGAGAAAACTCACCTTGTAAGTGTGAAAAAGGATTGTTATTCGGTTGCTACAAGGGACCCTCGCTCCGTAGTATTTCTTTTATTTTTGTTCTTCTTGCTTTCTTTTCTTTTTTCCAGAATTTTCCTCTTCTTGTTCACTTGTTTTTTCCTGATTTTCTAACCTTTATGCTATGTACTTTGTTTGTGTGTAAATACAATGTATAAGTGGAGAGTTTTCTATAATCTATGGGAGGTGGAATGACAAGAGTTGGAGGGGAAATGAAAAGGGGGGGAGGGGGAAGGGACGTGCCACTGCCCAGACGTGCCACTGCCCAGCACTTTTTTTTTTGTTTGTTTGTTTTTTTTTTTTTTTTAATTTTATCTATCTATTTATCTAACTTTAACACTAACTCCATCCCATGCAATTTATTCTTTGTTTTCTTATATATATGTATTTTTATTAACCCAACCACAACTATATATTATTTTATTTTTTCCCGAATTTTACACACAGGTTCAAGCTACACCAGTTACAACGATATTGCATAACTTGTGCAGCCTAGATTTAGTTAGGATATCTTACAACTTTTATACCAAATAACTCAAGATCGCATAAGCAGGTTAAATAGACCATAAAACAGGTTCCAAGTCAATTAGATAGCTTACAGATGAACAAAATATGTCTTAAACAAACACAACATGCATTTACTTTAACCAAATATTCAAAAAATAATGATTACAGCCAATTTTAACATGCCAACTAATCCCTGGACAGTTTAACCATCAACATCATGACTTAGTGTAGTCATGTATGATTAATTTAAGCCTAAACTAACAAGATAAGTCATTATAGCTCTTAACAGTGATTCATTTGTGACTGAACATGCTTAATAGCTCCTTAAATAATCTTAACAGTCATCATTAAACCAAACAGGTTTAGTAACCAACCGAAACAAATGTACACAGGCACTGATCTCAATTAAACAGGCTTATCAAACACACAAACACATTCATACATATCATATTAAGTAACTTAAACAAGAAGTTAAAGATGGAATCATGTTTACCTTCTCCGGGTGGCGAATCGAATGTTATCTCGACTCGTCGAATCCGCTCGGAGATGTTGAGGGTATATGTGACTGATGAGAAATGAAGCTGAGGTGTTTATCGATTTTAGTTGTTTTGGGATTTCAGTCCTTAAGAATTCGATATGAGGCATTCCATGACTGAATTTTCCTATCACTGCCCATTTCAAATCTTGCCTAGCAATCAGTACATCAATTTCAGATTCCACAAACACGAATATAGGTTCACCGTGTAAGTATTGTACCTATTTTGATGCAACCGGAGTAGGAAAATCAGAATTCTGTTTAGAGTAGTCTGTGGAAAATCCCATAGCATTCCCTGTTTATTGTGAGAATAATGGAGGTACTATGGGTGTTGCTGAGTTGAGGATTGGCTGTTGAGAAGCCATTAACACCGTTGCAGTTGGCCGAGAATGGATATTGTTAGTAGTCCGAATGATTTCCGAATTCGAAATTAGTTGTTGTTGAGTTGTGATGAAATCAAGGGTGGAAAAGATGAGTCATGACACCGGACCCCCTCAGTAGGATGGCGTTCAGTGCTCGTTGCCACCATAATGTCCCGAAGTGAACTTTTCGCTCAATAATGTTGTTTTCCGAAGGGTGATGAATTGAGAGACGGTGGTGGGTAAATAATGTAGAGAACAGTTATACGAACACAATGAGACCTCTCTTGATGCTCGACGTTACCGAAGATGGCCAGAAAATCGAAAGTTGCGCCTAGGTTTTTTGGGAATTTCGATTTGGGAGATGTAGTGGTTGAATCGAAGGGTGTTGTTAGGTGCAAACTGTAGGTCTGATGAAGACGAACCTTTTGGCACCACACTTGACCCTCGAATCAATCGGAGATGACCGAAAATCAAGAACGAGCATCGGAAAATAGGGGGATTTTTCGATCTGAGATTGCCGACGATGTAGGTAGAAGACGATTGTGGTTGGTATGAAAATGACTGGCTTGAAGAGACAAAACTAATGGAATAAGTCTCATCTCCAATGGAGTCCTATGGCGGCCGGAATCGATGATTCGCCGCTGGAATAACTGTTCACCGACGGAAATTGCCATTCTAGAGAGAATTTCGGACTTGCTTACACATACAAGTTTGGCTAAGTCCTTCATTATTTGGTAACATTTACTTCAATAGCGCTTCCACAAGCGCTATCTAAGTGGAAATATTTATATTATTATATTAATAAATTACTTAGATAACGTAAATTATAATAGCGCTTTAAATAAGTGTTATGTAAGGAGTAACTTGCATAGCGCTTTGATTAAAATTTTCGCAAAGCGCTATGGCTGTATTTTTTGTTAGATTTTTTTTTAATTTGAAAATTTGAAAAAGCGTTATGCAAGATGTTACTAGAAAAATCTCTATCTAAATAGCGTTACGCAAGCTGAAATTTGTAGTAGTGAAGATTGAATCTTTAAACGTGTTTTCTCCCCATGAATGGGTTTTCTAGCACTTAAATTTTGATAAATGATTTAAACATGGTTTTAAATTGATAAATGATACCTTCATTAATGTGAAGATGATTTCGACTGATAAGACATGATTGATCATTCGAATAATATGTCCTTACTTGAAATTATTTGTGTTTTAGTCTGTATGGGCAAGTGTCTGTATGGGCAAGTTGTGCTAGTCCATAGGATGATTATCTGTTATGCATCCTAACATAATCATTTTGAGCATTATTGTACTAGTCCAGAGGATGATTAACCTCCGTAGGTTAATAGCCTCAGTGTATCTATTGTTGTGCTAGTCCAGAGAATAATTAGCCTTTGTTGGATAATAGTCCCGGTGTATCTATTGGTGTGTTATTCTAGAGGATGATTAGCCTTCATGGAATAATAGGCCCGATGTATCTAATGATTGTTCGATCATAAGTTGGCATGTGTTATTCTTTGGTTACCCATGAGATGGCTTGTCGATGATTTTGAGTTCTTAAGTGAAAGGCTTGAATATTATAAATGGAAAAATGAGTTGAAATTGATATATTTCTTCTTTATTGATTTTCACTGATGATTTTACTAAGTTTGATGTTTTACTCTATGATTGGATTTTGAACTATTTTCATTGATATTATTTTACCGATTATTATTATTATTATTATTATTATTATTATTATTATTATTATTTGATGATGTTAATTGTTTCCCCTTAGACACTCACCGAGTATCCAGTACTCAGGCATATCATTGTTATTTTTTGATATGTTAGGTATAGGAGAAGAGCAGGTACATACGGATCGCACGAACTAGAAGTACTTGCTACTTTCGAGTTGTTGGTGAGCTCACACTCTTGTTCATGGGATTCCATCGAGTAATTTATTATTTCTTATTAGTTTTGAGTTGTGTCATTAGTTAGATTATATTCTTAGAAGCTTCATAGACAAGTGGAATATTATGAGTAGTATTGTGCAAGTCATTACTTGGCTTGTGAGCATTTTTTCATGTGTGGAGAATATTGTAGATTATTATGTATATCATTAACTTATTCTTATTAAATATTATCTTAAATTGAATCTGAATAACTAGATTATAATGATAATTTGAAATTTGTAATAATTATTATCTTTATAAAGTGTTTTGATGTGGTTCATTAGCATCAGGTGCATGTTGCGCCCGTGTGAATTTGAGACGTGACAAGCTTGGTATCAGAACTCTAAATTTAGAAGTAATTTAGGATTGTTTGTGGCGTTGTTTCTAGTGGAGTCCTCTTTGTACTTATGTAGGCACCCACATGTACGGACTTGAGACTATCATGACATATTTAGTGGTTCTCATCTTGATTTTAGAACTCCTATTTAGAACGTTCTGACATATTCATTATTCGTGCCTCATGAAATTGGCTTTAACTCGTGTTGCAACTGCTAACCAAATGAACAATGATGTTATGAAGTGCACATTAATTGTGATGTATAGTGTGATGGGTGGTATGAAGTCATTGGAATCTTATTGTAGGTGTTTGGTGTATATATTGTGATTGTAGGGTGTGATTGTTGATCTTTTGAGACAGGTATAAAATAGCATAGTGTCCTAATTACAGGAAAAATTCTGTCAAAATTTTCGGTAGGACTAAGAGAATTTTTTAAATGGATAAGATTTCTAATGCGATAGACACAACCTCTTCTAAGAAAATGAGATGTAGTGGCCAAAAGACGGAATAGCGTGGATGAAAATATGTTGTTGAGTGTCGTTGATTTGTTAGGAGAAGAGTGGAATGATTATGTACTTGGACATTAATAAATAGGTGATGAGATTTGGAGATATTTCGTATTAACAAGTAGTGATATATTCAAGAAAATTAAGGTATTAACACATATAGTCTTTCCTTGTTGAAGTACTTTACACCAACTACCTTTTTGGGAACTTAATATTATTACATTTTATATATCAAATGAGAACCATAGAAATTATTAGTAGTAAGTTTTTCAAGATTTTAATCTTTGAGATCAACTCAAGAACTTTGCACAATATTCTATTTTGGACCTTGCTTGTAAATGGAGATTAGTGGTAGTGGTTACTTTGCGGTGAGACTTTGTGTTATACCCCGTATTTTTCAGAGTATGTACGTGAGGACGTACGTAGAAAATTTGAGCCTTAAGTTAGGCAAGTTTCGAAATTTGTACACAACACCCGATTAGAGTCGTTTTTCGACGAAACGTTTCCACAGCTTTTGTTGGGAAAATTCCGGCTATGTCATTTATTATTTTTGCGGATTTTTCCGAGAGACGAAACATTTTGGACCAACGGGAGGGTGACATGTGTCACCCTCACATTGGATGAGGTTGGGCGGCAATGGTGGACGATTTGGCCTTAGCTTTTGTCAAGGATTAGGTAGGATATTTTGGTGGTAGATGGATAAGGTGTACTTAGGTGAATCCTAGCCCTACACTTGCTATACACTTGGATGGATCTTGGCCATTGGTTGGCCATTCCTTGACCTATAAATACCCCCCTAAGCTTGAAGAGTTCTTCATCCAAAATGTGCCTAAGTCTTGAAATCTCCTCCCTCTCCTTGTTGTATTCGTCCGCCACACCCTCCCCTGAGAAGGCCCTGGCGAAAGTATCCCCTCCTAGTAGTGCTAGCCGTGGGTACACCCCTAGCCTAGTTGTCTCGTATAAATACCCCCTTTGTGGTATAGAAATACTCTCCAAAGTATTGTTATAATGTCCAAATACCTTGGCCCAAATACCTTGTAGTATTCCCAAGGTTACACTTATAAAAGCCCAGAAAATACGATTATACTTTCCTTTAGCCACTAAACGAAACCCTAAGGAAATCTTCATTGTTGTTTGAAGTACTTAAGAGAAGTTGGTTAGAACTTCTAAGGGTTGTTTGGAGCGGATTGGAGCACTCGGAGGAGGAGCTAAACCTTGCTCAGGAGCGACATTAAACTCGGATAATGTCACACCCCGAAAATCGGGCCCGTGACTGGTGCCTTACCCCGGGCACCCTAGCGATACATACATCAGAGAAAATCAGCGGAACATAAAACATGAGTCATTATACAAGAGATATAATAAATAAACAGGCCAACCAAAACAGTTGTCTTCAGTATAAACATAAAACACGAGCAGTTTAATCCTTTTACAACCACGCTTGCAGATTACTACGGACCTGCAAGATTTACACGACTATGACGGGGCGGGGCCCGCCATACCACGAATGTACAAGAACCTACAACTCGGGGAACACATGCAAAAGATAAGCCTCGGAGAAAGCGGAGCTTCCCGATCTGTTGAGCGGTGATCCATGGCGAGGATCCACGGCCGATGTACCTACTGCGGCATGAGCGGCCGAAGAGGTCGATGCACAGTACAAGTATGTGAAAGCGTGCAATCTTGTAAATGAAATCATAACGATCTATTCAAAGCGGGAGACATGTATGATAGCCAAACTACAAGACACCACATATAATGATTATATCAAGTCGAGTCTCACGCCAACATCAATCATGCGTGGAATACCTTCGCCAGCTGCGCGTGATCGATGATATGATAACAACAAGACAACAATCCAAATGGAAGCATACGTGCGCTACGCATCGTGTCGGTATGTCGAAGGAAACAATAAGACAACATTCCAAATGGACGATACGTGCGCTACGCATCGTGTCGGTATGTCGAAGGGAAAACAATAGGACGGCATTCCAAATGGGCGCATACGTGCGCTACGCATCGTCGGTATGTCCAAAAGGAAATCACTGGCGATAATCAAAATGGAAACATACGTGCGCTACGCATCGTGTCGATATATCCAAAGCGATTAACGCAAGATCTTAACCAAAATGGAGGCATACGTGCGCTACGCATCGTGTCGGTATGTCCAAAGCGATTAACAACAATAATACTATCAGCGAGGCGTGCGGTGGAATTTCTCCGTCGCTGACGCGTCAAGTAAGTTCTCAACGATCAACCGACCTCTATCGAGAGCGGTAACACGAAACACAACGCTTGTACAATAAAGGCTATCATCACAAGCATAGGCAAGTTTCACAACAACAAGCATAGGCAAGTTTCACAACAACAAGCATAGGCAAGTTTCACACAACTCAAAGTACTTTCATTTTATGCCAAAGTGCGGGTTTTAACCCAAAGTACTACACGTTAAGTTCTTTTAAAAGAGATCCATTACTTTTATAAAAGTCACCCGATACGTAGTATTAGAATGACCAACCCATCTTCCTTTTCAAAATCAAGTAACAACATTCTTTTCCTAAGTTCCGGTTTGCCTAGTTTCATTACTCAAGCTTCTCATTTTCAAATGGTTTCATAGTTCCCAAACTTAATCACTTGATTCTTTTAGAACAATTGAGTAACATATGTCATATATGAGTAGTTTATTCTTGTTTATAACGATCTTATTACAATGACCATGATCTAGAAAATGTAATATCATTTTGTCTCATCTTAGCACATGCGGATGGAGGTTTCTACTGGTTTTAATACAACATCATTATTCAATACATTTTCCTTTATTAACTGCGGTGGTGCAGTCGATACGTTACGATTCGCGAAATCGGTAAAACATTATCCCTTTAAAAACCAAGTACTCATTACTCACGAATGAGGTTTCACACAACATCCACATTAAAACAAATAAGTTAAGTCTCTTATCTTATAAGATCAAGTCTCTTAACTTCTAACATCGATAAACCATTTTCACTTACATAAGGTCGTTATAACTAACTTCCCATAAAGCTATTATAACACCTATGTTTTAAACCAACCAAATCACTTAGCACGTATGCGTCTACCGTACTACATAGTTCACAATAATCATGCTAGAAAAGATAGGAAGAGGTTCACATACCTCGCGACGATTTATCGACAATAAGCAAAATGCTCCAAGTACTACAACCTTGCTAGCCCTTTCCACTCCTCGAGTAGAATACGCTACTCTTAGTACTTTCACCTAAAAAGGCCACAACTTCTATTAACCTCAAAACACAAGTTCCATTTCTCTACAGAAAATTGGCGGCACTCACCGCAACATGGCGTAAATCTCTCTCTATCGAGGCCGGCTACCAAGCCAACAGGGGGTTTACTCGTCTAACCGGACGTGTACAACTCTACTCAGTGATACTACACAAGTCTGCTGCAATACCCTATGTAAATCTGATTCGATTCTTTTCTTTATTCTTGGGCTTAAGTCAAAAGACATTGTCATGATGCAAGCTTAGTTCTATATATAGTATACTTGACTATATATTCAACAACATGTAAATTCCAATTACGATAGAGGACAAGATAATTACCTCGATAAGCCCATAATTATCCAAGTTAAATGTCGATCCTTAGCAACGTTTAGCTCCACTCGGGTGCTCCAAACAACCCAGAAGTTCTAACCAACTTACCTAAATACTTGATCAAACAATGAAGATTTCCTTAGGGTTTCGGTTTGAGACCAAAGGGACAAAAGGTAGTATTTCCGGGCTCTACGTATAGAGGTATCTTTGGAATACTACAAGGTACAAGGCTAAGGTATTTTGGGCATTATAACAATACTTGGAAGACAACTTTCTACCAAGGGGAGGTACCTGAAAACATTCCAAGATAGGGGGTTTCTCGGCCAAAGGGCCTTGACAAGGAGGAACTCTCGGTTCAAGGCCTCACAAAGGTGGTGGGGGGGAGTTGGACGAGAGCCAACAAGAGGGAGGAGAGGCTTTCAAGACTTAGACAAAGTGAGGAGTGAATGAATAAGTCTTCACAAGGGAGGGGTATTTATAGCAAAGCCAAAGGCCAACCAACGGCCAAGATCTAGCCAAGTGCTACACAAGTGTAAGGCCAGATCAAGCCAAGTGCACCCTAGACCCTACTCCAAAACCCTCACAAATATCTACACAAATATCTTGCCCAACCCTAACTCCCGATCGTCCCATGCGCCACCTTGCCCACCAATGAGAGGGTGCCAAGTCGCCTCTCGTTGGTCCAAAATGTTCCGCTCGGAAAAATCCGCAAAAATACAAAGCGACATAGCGGAATTTTCCTTCGCAAGCTACGCAAGCGTTTCGTCAAAAACGACTCAACCGGGTGTTGTGCCTGAAGGTAAAATCGGCGAGGTGCCACGTGGGGTGACACGTGTCGCCCCGATTCGAATATTTCGTCTTAGAAAATATCCAAAATACGAAATCTCAAAAACAAAGCGGGCCCACAAAGCCGTAAATTTCTCCGTGGGCCCACGTGACCATTCAGAAAATAAAATCTCAAAATTCTAATATAATCTATGAAGTCCAAATACCAAATCTGGGAATCCAATTCCCATTAACGAACCTTTTCCTTCACAAAACCGGAAACTTTTCCGTGGAAAAATCACCTCTTTCTTCCTTTCCAATCTTTACGCCGTATTCTCGCGCACGTCCTCGCATACATACCACGGAACTACGGGTATAACATTCTCCCCTCGCTTAGAAACATTCGTCCCGAATGTTCCTTCAAGCGGATATCGAAGAAGCATCTTGCAACAAAATTGCCCACGCCACATCTTGCGCGAAATAACACACGTTTTCCTCCTTCCTTACTCGTCGTGCCCTTCTCGAACACTTGAACTCTTCTAGTATCGTACCACACTTGAGTCATCGCCAGTTCCCAAAACCTTGAGTCACCACCTCCAAACTTGGTCATCTTACTAGCCGTAATATCCACAAGGCCATTCCGGCATTCACGAACGATTACGGTCGAACACATCCACAAACTCATACGATGGTCATACAAACTTGGGCCTAGCATCCTCGTGACCCTACCACTGGCGGGACCACCCAGCCCCCACCCCAAACCGGGTTACGGGTTGACCCGCAAATGGTCCTCAACCCGACCCCCAACCGCGCCAAACTCTTGTTACCCGATCCGGAACAATCTTACTAATTCACATCATGAAAGCTACCACTTCCATCTCACACTACCCACTGACTCATCACATAGATAAATCCTACGTATACTACTCACCCTTATAAAGGTCAAACATAAAACGAATCTTATACTCAAGGCGACGCACCTCTAAGGTCTCGATCGTGAAATAGTCTAAGGTTCACTTACCATGCCCATCGTAACCTTCCAACTAACCATGTATTCTAACTCACACATATCACAATGCTATCCGTACATAGCACACAATAATGAGATCATCATAACAAGCATACCAAAACTCTAGAGGTTAAGGATATACTGAAGCTCTGCTCGCTCTAATCATAGGCACGCCTGCAGTGCATGCTGTAGAAGGTGATGAACCAGCCACAAATCACGAAGGTGAGTCGTAACATCCGCGCTTCCCTTGGTCGGACAGTTCCTCGCAAAATGGCCCTGCTGGCCGCATGCAAAACAAACTCCCACTCGAGCACGACACTCGCCAAAATAGAGTCTACCACAACGGTCACAACGAGGTAGGGGTGGCTTCAGCTGGTTAACACCCCTGCTCTCCCGAAAATCTGAACCCGGAGCCACGACTGCGTCGAAGGCGGTGGAGGACCACTCTGTCTTGGTGGGGTATATAACTTCTTTCTTTGGCGGTCCGCCTCGAAAGTCACCAAAGGACCTGCTGTCACGGCCTCTTCTGGCGATCCAGTCGTTCCTTGACCCTCCGTGCCTCACATCTAGTGCATGAGCTGCGTGCGGGCAATGTACATGCCGGTGAAGAAACACCCGCACAAGACTCGACCATATAATCATCTAGCGGTGGCGTGGCGATGCACTCCTATCCTCCATATTCGCAACTAAGCGCAGGGACATATCGAGCCAAGAATCGAACTCGACATTGTACTCACGACGGTCGCCTCTGCCTCGATAACAAAAATCACTCGGCCCGTGCCTCCCCATGCGCGAGGCGAAGTGCGTGAGAAAGCCCGAAAACTCATCCCATCTGCTGGAGGTGCATGCTCTCCCGGAAAGCTCCATGAATCAAACCAATCGATCATGCGGTATCACGCGGCCGTGCGAACCAAAGGTCACGGACTCGGTCTCTGAAGCCTTGATCACCGCGTGATCCGTCAGCTGCCGGATGAACTCCTGCGGATCATCCTCGAGCCTCGACGTAAAACTCTGGCGGGCTACAACTCGTAAAGTCCGTAGCCTCAAACTATACGCTCGGGGTGAACCATGGTGCTCTTCGCCCAGGCTGCTGCATCCGGCCTATCGCCATATCGCCACGACCACGGCCAATAATCGGGCCATCTCGCGTGACCCGTCTCCCGCTCGGTGTGGGGTGGAGGCTCAGTCTTGTAGTCTCGGCGACCATCTGCTGCGGCTTTAAACTCTCGGTCTTTGGCGGCGTCGCGAAACTCGCCGTCGGAAGCATCTCGATCTTGGCCGGCTGCGCGCCGAACTCCTCAGTATCTCACTAGCAGCTCCTCGTTGCCTTGCCTTCGGGCTCTGGTTGCGCTGCGCGAGGCATAGCGGTAAAACGAGATCGTCGGAGGGTCGACTCCTGACTCTAAGGCACGATCTCGGAATGAGAAGAAATGGAAACGATCCTAAATGTCTTATAGCCTCACGATTATAGATGTGGTGCGCGACACCGATAATCAAGACTACTAGACACGGTCGTAGACACTTTCAGAGGATTAATCGCTCGATACCACTATGTCACACCCGAAAATCGGGCGTGGATGGTGCCTTACCGGGCACCTAGCGATACATACATCGAGAAAATCAGCGGAACATAAAACATGAGTCATTATACAAGAGATATAATAAATAAGCAGCAACCAAAGCGATTTGCCTTGGTATAAACATAAAACACGAGCAGTTTAATCCTTTTACAACCCCGCCACAAGCGATACTACGGACCTAAGATTTACACGACTATGACGGGACGGGGCCGCCATACCCCGAATGTACAAGAACCTACAACTCGGGAACACATACAAAAGATAAGCCTCGAGAAAGCGGAGCTTCCCGATCTGTTGAGCGGTGATCTATGGCGAGGATCCACGGCCGATGTACCTCACTGCGGCATGAACGGCCCGAAGGAGGTCGATCTGCAAGTACAGTATGTGAATATGCAATCTTGTAAATGAAATCATAACGATCTATTCAAAGCGAGACATGTATGATAGCCAAACTACGACACCACATATATGATTATATCAAGTCGTGGTCTCGCGCCACAACATCAATCATGCGTGGAATACCTTCCTCATCGCTGGCGATCGATGATATGATAACAACAAGACAGCAATCCAAATGGAAGCATACCCGTGCGCTACATCGTGTCGGTATGTCGAAAGGGAAACAATAAGACAACATTCCAAATGGACGCATACGTGCGCTACGCATCGTGTCGGTATGTCCAAGGAAAACAATAGACGGCATTCCAAATGGGCGCATACCCGTGCGCTACGCATCGTGTCGGTATGTCCAAAAGAAATCACAAGGCGATAATCAAAATGGAAACATACGTGCGCTACGCGTCGTGTCGATATATCCAAAGCGATTAACCACAAGATCTTAACCAAAATGAGGCATACGTGCGCTACGCATCGTGTCGGTATGTCAGCGATTAACAACAATAATACTATCAGCGAACGTGCGTGGAATTTCTCGTCGCTGCGACGCGTCCAAGTAAGTTCTCAACGATCAACCGACCTCATCGAGAGGCAGCGGTAACACGAAACACAACGCTTGTACAATAAAGGCTATCATCACAAGCATAGGCAAGTTTCACAACAACAAGCATAGGCAAGTTTCACAACAACAAGCATAGGCAAGTTTCACACAACTCAAAGTACTTTCATTTTATGCCAAAATGCGGGTTTTAACCAAGTACTACATCGTTAAGTTCTTTTAAAGAGATCCATTACTTTTATAAAAGTCACCCGATACCCGTAGTATTAGAATGACCAACCCATCTTCCTTTTCAAAATCAAGTAACAACATTCTTTTCCTAAGTTCGGTTGCCTAGTTTGATTACTCAAGCTTCGTTTCAAATGGTTTCATAGTTCCCAAACTTAATCACTTGATTCCTTTTTAGAACAATTGAGTAACATATGTCATATATATGAGTAGTTTATTCTTGTTTATAACGATCTTATTACAAAGACCATGATCTAGAAAATGTAATATCATTTTGTCTCATCTTAGCTTCATGCGGATGGAGGTTTCTCGGTTTTAATACAACACATCATTATTCAATACATTTTCCTTTATTAACGCTGCGGTGATGCTGTCGATACACATTCGATTCGCGAAATCGGTAAAACATTATCCCTTTAAAACCAAGTACTCATTACTCACGAATGAGGTTTCACACAACATCCACATTAAAACAAATAAGTTAAGTCTCTTATCTTATAAGATCAAGTCTCTTAACTTCTAACATCAAGAAACCATTTTCACTTACATAAGGTCGTTATAACTAACTTCCCATAAAGCTATTATAACACCCTATGTTTTAAACCAACCAAATCACTTAGCGTATGCGTCTACGTACTACATAGTTCCTGATAATCATGCTAGAAAAGATAGGAAGAGGTTCACATACCTCGCGGCGATTTATCGACAATAAGCAAAATGCTCCAATCTACTGACGCTTGCTAGCCCTTTCCACTCCTCGGTAGAATACGCTACTCTTAGTACTTTCACCTAAAAGGCCACAACTTCTATTAACCTCAAAACACAAGGTTCCATTTCTCTCAGAAAATTGGCAAAGACTCACACACATGGCGTAAATCTCTCCTCTATCGAGGCCGCTACTGGCTTGACGGGGTTTACTCGTCTAACGGGCGTGTACAACTCTACTCGATATCTACACAAGTCTACTGCAATCTGATCTATGTAAATCTGATTCGATTCTTTTCTTTATTCTTGGGCTTAAGTCAAAAGACATTGCGCGATCTAAGCTTAGTTACATATATAGTATACTTGACTATATATTCAACAACATGTAAATTCCAATTACCAATAGAGGACAAGATAATTACCTCGATAAGCCCATAATTATCCAAGTTAAATGTCGATCCTTAGCAACGTTTAGCTCCACTCGGGTGCTCTAACAACCCAGAAGTTCTAACCAACTTCACCTAAATACTTGATCAAACAGTGAAGATTTCCTTAGGGTTTGGTTTGAGACCAAAGGGACAAAAGGTAGTATTTAGACTCTACGTATAGAGGTATCTTTGGAATACTACAAGGTACAAGGCTAAGGTATTTTGGGCATTATAACAATACTTGGAAGACAACTTTCTACCAGGGGAGGGTACCTGAAAACATTCCAAGATAGGGGTTTCTCGGCGAAGGGCCTTGACAAGGGAGGGAACTCTCGGTTCAAGGCCTCAAAGGTGGGGAGTTGGACGAGAGCAACAAGAGGAGGAGAGGCTTTCAAGACTTAGACAAAGTGAGAGTGAATGAATAAGTCTTCACAAGGAGGGTATTTATAGCAAAGCCAAAGGCCAACGATGGCCAAGATCTAGCCAAGTGCTACACAAGTGTAAGGCGAGATCAAGCCAAGTGCACCTAGACCCTACTCCTTAAAACCCTGCAAATATCTACACAAATATCTTGCCCAACCCTAACTCCCGATCGTCCCGTATGCGCCACTTGCCCACGATGAGAGGGTGCAGTGCGCCCTCGTTGGTCCAAAATGTTCCGTCGCTCGGAAAAATCCGCAAAAATACAAAGCGACATAGCGGAATTTTCCGCCCGCAAGCTGTAAGCGTTTAGTCGGCGACTCGGCCAAGGTGTTGTGCACAAAGGTAAAATCGGCAAGGGTGCCACGTAGGGGTGACACGTGTCGCCCCGATTTGCCCGAGAATATTTCGTCTTAGAAAATATCCAAAATACGAAATCTCAAAAACAAAGCGGGCCCTACAAAAGTAAATTTCTCCGTGGGCCCAGTGACCATTTAGAAAATAAAATCTCAAAATTCTAATATAATCTATGAAGTCCAAATACCAAATCTGGGAATCCAATTCCCATTAACGAACCTTTTTCCTTCACAAAAACCGGAAACTTTTCCGTGGAAAAATCACCTCTTTCTTCCTTTCCAATCTTTCTGTCGTATTCTCGTACGTACGTCCTCGCATACATACCCTGGAACTACGGGGTATAACAGATAATTTTTGGGCTTATCGAGGTAAATATCTTGTCCCCCTATTGTAATTGGAAATTACATAAGTGTTGAATATATAGTTGTTGTATACTATATATAGAACTGAACTTAGTATTGTGGCAATGTCTTTTGACTTAAGCCTGAAGAATAAAGAACTGAACTGAACTGTAATTACATAGGGCTGTATTACAGTAGACTTGTATAGCATTACTGTGTAGTAGAATTGTACACGTCCGGTTAGACGTGTAAAACCCCCCCCTGGTTGGCTTGGTAGCCGGCCTCGATAGAGGAGGAGATTTACGTTGTTGCGGGGGGGGGAGGTGCTGCCGAATTTTCTGTAGATTATGGAACGTTGAGATCTAGATGTTAATAAGCGCCTTGTGGCCTTATAGGTTGAAGTACTACGTGTGGAGTGATCGGCAGCTTAAGGAGTAATGGCGGTTTGGGGTACTTGGGCGTTTTGCTATTAGTCGACAAGCGTCGCGGTATGTGAACCTCTTCCTATCTCTTCTAGCATGATATGTGTGAACTATGTAGTGCGGTGAGCGTACGTGTGTTAGCGTGTTTGATTGTTCTTAAAACATAAAGTGTTATAACGGCTTTATGGGAAGTTGGTTATAACGACTTTATGTAGGTAAGAAAATACTTTGTGGTTTTAAAGGTAATCGATGTGAATTATAAGCGGCTAGTTATAATAAAGAACTTGATGTATTTCAAAAGATTTATAAATCGTTTTGGAAGGAGAGTAACACTTGGTTTTAAAGGTTTTAAAAAGAGTTATACTAGCTTTATGGGAGTTAGGTATAATGTCTTAAGAGGTAAAGAAAATGGTTTCTTGATGATTAGAAGTTAAGAGACTTGATCTTATAAGATAAGAGACTTAACTTATTTGTTTTAATGTGAATGTTTGTGTGAAACCTCATTCGTGAGTAATGAGTACTTGGTTTTATTTAAAGGGATAATGTTTCTTGATTTGGAAATCGAATGTGTATCGACAGACCTTTGCGGCGTTAATAAAGGAAAATGTATTGAATAATGATGAATTGTATTAAAACCATTAGAAACCTCCATCTGCATAGAAACTAAGATGAGACAAAATGATATACATTTTCTAGATCATGGTCTTTGTAATAAGAATGTTGTAAACAAGAATAACCTACTCTCACGTGAGACATATATTACTCAATTGTTCTAAAGAGGAATCAGTGATTAAGTTTGGGAACTATGAAACCATTTGAAAATGAGAACCTTGAGTAATTGAAACTAGGCAAACCTGGAACTTAGGAAAAGAATGTTGTTACTTGATTTTGAAAAGGGAATGTGGGTTGGTCATTCTAATACTACGGTATCGGGTGACTTTTATAAAAGTAATGGATCTCTTTTAAAAAGAACTTAACGTATGTAGTACTTTGGGGTTAAAAACCGGACTTTGGCATAAAATGAAAGTACTTTGAGTTGTTGTGAAACTTGCCTATGCTTGTTGTTGTGAAACTTGCCTATCTTGTTGTTGTGAAACTTACTATGCTTGTTGTTGTGAAACTTGCCTATGCTTGTGATGATAGCCTTTGTTGTGCAAGTGTGGTATTTACGTATTCTGGCGTCTCTCGATAGAGGCGGTTGACTTGTTGAGAACTTACTTGGGCGTCTTGGCGGTGATGGAGAATTCCACGGGTATGTTTCCATTTTGATCTTGTCTTGTTGTTGATGTCACATGGGCGTATCTACCGTCTGAGATTAGGGGCACGCGGCGCGGCGGGTTGATTACCCGATATATGGTTATGCGCAACATGGGCGTGTCTGCCGTCACGATATTCCGGGGCATGTGGCCGTGCGGCGGGGTTGACCACCCGATATATTGTTATTGAGGTTACATGGGCATGTCTGCCGTCACGATGTCCGGGGCGTGTGGCGTGCGGCCTTGTTATGTTGCATCATGGACATGTCTACTGCCGTCTGATATCCGGGGCATGCGGCCATGATGCGAACATGATGGATGTTGTGGGCGTGAGACCCATAGTTATATTTGAGTGGTGACTTTGAGGCGGGAGTCACGACTTGGCTTTTATGTTGCGTCTTGTATTTTGGTTATCATACATGTCTCCTGCTTTTAAGCTATTATGATTTCATTCTGATGTTGTGATTTCACATACTTGGTACTGTCGTCTTGACCTCGCCGAGGCTGCGTTAAATCCGCGGTAGAGGTACGTCGATCGTGGATCCGCTCTTAGGATCTCATTTCGTGTTGGAAAGCTTACGTTCCTTGAGGCTTATCTTTGGTATGTTCCTGAGTTGTAGGTTCTTGTATATTGAGGGTATGGCGGGGCCCTGTCCGTCATAGTTATTGTAAATCTTAAGTGCATGCTGTTGTGGCGGGGTTTGTAAAAGGATAATTGTTGGGTTTTTATGTATATCTTGAAAAGCTTTGTTTTGGTTGCTTTGTTTATTTATTATATCTCTTGTTTCATGACTCGTGTTTTATTTTCCGCTAGTTTTCTACGATGTTGTATCACTAGGGTGCAGGTAGGCACGATGCGGGCCGGGTTCGGGCGTTACAAAGTGGTATCGAGCGATTAGTCCTCGGAAAGTGTCTGCAGTGTCTAGTAGAGTCTTGATTATCGGTGTGTTGTGCACCATCTATAATCGAGAGGCTATAGGACATTTAGGATTGGTTTCCATTCTTCTCATTACGAGATCGTGCCTTAGAGATGTGTTGTAAGTTGGACCCTCCGGCGTGTTTCGTTTTTACGATTATGCCTCCGCGAAAGCCCAGGCCCGAAGGGCAAAGCGGAGGAGGCTGCTAGTGGGATTAGGAGAATGCAGCGCGAGCGATCGATCACGAGTAGTGCTTGACGGCGAGTTTTGCGGCCGCCCGGCCTGAAGTTTAGAGCGCGGCGATGGCTGCGAGACTCTGATACACGAGCCTCGATCCCGATGCAGGCGGGGAGATGGGTCACAAGAGATGGCGATTATTGGCGAGGTTGTGGCGAGATATGAGATAAGTGGGCCGGTTCGATTCAGCCTTACACGTAGTGCGCAGGCGACGGTTTGAGGCTACGGGATTTCCTTAGTTGTAGCCTTTGAGTTTCTGGTCGGCGGAGGATGATCGCGAGTTCATCCGTCGATTCTGAGAGATCGTCACGGGTGATCAAGGCTTGGTCGAGTCTGTGACATTTGTTCGCGTGTTTGCGTGATACGCGATCGATTGGTTTGACTTCGTGGGAGCTTTCGGGAGAGCATGCACTTCCACCGTTTGGGGCGAGTTTTGAGGGGCCTTCGGCACATTTCTTGCCTCGCAAATGAGGAGGGCTCGGTAAAATTTTTGATGTTGAGGCGAAGCAGGCGTCTGATTGAGTACAATGTGAGTTCGACTCATTGGCGGTATGTTCCGCATTAGTAGCTAGTATGGAGGATCGAGTGCACCGATATGTTACGAGGCTCGATGATTACCTAGCGAAGAGTTGTTGGTGTTTCTCTTCAGGGCATGGACATTGCCGCATTGAGCTCATGCACTTGGAGTGCGAGAGCGCGGATCGGCAGGTGGACGGCTTTCGAGAAGAAGGCCAAGACGGCCGGATATTTTGGCGACTTCGAGGCGGACCGCCTCGGCGTGACTAGTTATGTACCTCCGCCATTCGCAGTGGTCCTCCGCGACGCCGGGACCGCCAGGATATTCGAGGCGGTCGGGGCTCCCGAGTTTCGAATGTTCGGGGAGTAGGGTGTTGGCGGATCACGATCACCCTACCTCGGTGTGGTCGATGTGGTAGACCGCATTTGAAGTGTCGTAGTACGAGGAGCTTGTTATTCTTGCGGCCAGCGGGGCCATATGGCGAAGCTGTCCGGCGAGGTAGCGCTGGTAGGATAGCACGCAGACTACTAGGCGATTGCGGGCCACGGTAAGTCGCGGTGGAAGTTCGATTTTAGCGGTCCTTGAACCGCCTAGTTTCAGTATATCCTCAACCGGTAGATACTTGTATGTATTGATGTTAATGATGTGTTAAGTGTTATGTTCGGATAGCTTTGTGCTATAGTGTGATTTAAAAATCTGGTTAGTGTGAGATGGAAGTGGTAGCTTCCATGATGTGTTCCGTGTCGGAGGCGGAAGTTGGCGCTCTGATGGGTCGGGTTGGGGCCATGTTGCGGGCCAACCCGCGTCGTTTTGAGGAAGGTCAGCTCTGGGTGGTCGCCGGTGGAAGGGTCACGAGGTGCTAGGCCCAAGCTTAGATGACCATCGTATGAGTTCGTAGATATGTTCGACGAGAATCAGTTCGTGAAGGCGAGAATGGCCTTAGAAATCGAGGTTAGTAGGATGACCAAGTTTGGAGGTAGTGACTCGAGGTTGGAAAGCGAGCGTTGCGAAGTGTGGTGCGTGTATTGGGAAGAGTTCGAGTGTTGAGCAGTGCGACGAGGTAGGGAGAAGTGAGCGAGTGTGATCGTTTCTTTTGTGAAATGAAGGTGCAGAGGAGTATATTTTAGACCTTGGTGGGAACTTTTGTGATATGAGGTGATTCCTCGTGGACTTGGGATTTCGTATTTTGTGCATTTGTTATTTCATGGCGGTGTGGCATGATTGTTTTAAATGCGTATAGCGGTGAAGACTATCTTGGCGCGTGTTTGTGTTGAGACTTGAGAAGGAACATTCGGGGCGAATGTTTCTAAGGAAGAATGTTATACCGTATTTTTGAGTATGTGCGTGAGGGCGTCGTAGAAAATTTGAGCCTTAAGTTAGGCAAGTTTCGAAATTTGTACACAACACCCGATTAGAGTCGTTTTTCGAAAGCGTTTCTGACTTTTGTTGGGAAAATTCCGGCTATGTCATTTATTATTTTTGCGGATTTTTCAGAGAGGCGAAACATTTTGGACCAACGGGAGGGTGACATGTGTCACCTCGCATTGGATGAGGTTGAGCGGCAATGGTGGGCGATTTGGCCTTGGCTTTGTCAAGGATTAGGTAGGATATTTTGGTGGTAGATGGATAAGGTGTACTTAGGTGAATCCTAGCCCTACACTTGCTATACACTTGGATGGATCTTGGCCATTGGTTGGCCATTCCTTGACCTATAAATACCCCTAGCTTGAAGAGTTCTTCGTCCAAAAATGTGCCTAAGTCTTGAAATCTCCTCCTCTCCTTGTTGTATTCGTCCACACCCTCCCCTTTGAGAAGGCCCTTGGCCGAAAGTATCCCCTCCTAGTAGTGCTAGCCGTGGTACACCACTAGCCTAGTTGTCTCGTATAAATACCCCTTTGTGGTATAGAAATACTCTCCAGTATTGTTATAATGTCCAAATACCTTGGCCCAAATACCTTGTAGTATTCCCGAGTTACACTTATAAAAGCCCAGGAAATACGATTATACTTTCCTTTATCAACTAAACGAAAACATAAGGAAATCTGCAGTGGTGTTTGAAGTCCATCAGATAAGTTGGTTAGAAGTTCTAAGGGTTGTTTGGAGCGGTTGGAGCACTCGGAGGAGGAGCTAAACCGTGCTCAGGAGCGACATTAAACTCGGATAATATTTGGGCTTAACGATGTTAATATCTTGTCCCCACATTGGAATTGGAAATTAAATAAGTGTTGAATATATAGTTGTTGTATACTATATATAGAATGAACTTAGTATTGTGGCAATGTCTTTTGACTTAAGCTGAAGAATAAAGCCCGAATCTGTAATTACATAGTACGTATTACGGTGAGACTTGTATAGCATTCTTGTGTAGTAGAATTGTACACGTCGGTTAGGCGTGTAAAACCCCCTGGTTGGCTTGGTAGCGGCCTCGATAGAGGAGGAGATTTACGTTGTTGCGGGAGAGTCTGCGAATTTTACGTAGATTATGGAGCGTTGAGATCTAGATGTTAATAAGCGCCTTGTGGCCTTATAGGTTGAAGTACTACGTGTGGAGTGATCCACTTGGCAAGGAGTAGCGGCGGTTTGGGGTACTTGGGCGTTTTGCTATTAGTCGACAAGCGTCGCGGTATGTGAACCTCTTCCTATCTCTTCTAGCATGATATGTGTGAACTATGTAGTACGGTGAGCGTCGTGTGTTAATCGTGTTTGATTGTTCTTAAAACATAAAGTGTTATAACGGCTTTATGGGAAGTTGGTTATAACAGCTTTATGTAGGTAAGAAAATACTTTGTGGTTTTAAAAGGTAACTGATGTGAATTATAACTGGCTAGTTATAATAAAGAACTTGATGTATTTCAAAAGATTTATAAATCGTTTTGGAAGGGAGAGTAACACTTGGTTTTAAAAGGTTTTAAAAAGAGTTATGCTAGCTTTATGGGGAGTTAGGTATAATGTCTTAAGAGAAGTAAAGAAAATGGTTTACTGATGATTAGAAGTTAAGAGACTTGATATTATAAGATAAGAGACTTAACTTATTTGTTTTAATGTGAATGTTTGTGTGAAACCTCATTCGTGAGTAATGAGTACTTGGTTTTATTTAAAGGGATAATGTTTCTTGATTTGGAAATCAGAATGTGTATCGACAGGACCAACTGCGGCGTTAATAAAGGAAAATGTATTGAATAATGATGAATTGTATTAAAACCAGTAGAAACCTCCATCCGCATAGAAACTAAGATGAGACAAAATGATATACATTTTCTAGATCATGGTCATTGTAATAAGAATGTTGTAAACAAGAATAACCTACTCTCGCGTGAGACATATATTACTCAATTGTTCTAAAAGGAATCAAGTGATTAAGTTTGGGAACTATGAAACCATTTGAAAATGAGAACCTTGAGTAATTGAAACTAGGCAAGCGGAACTTAGGAAAAGAATGTTGTTACTTGATTTTGAAAAGGAATGTGGGTTGGTCATTCTAATACTACGGTATCGGGTGACTTTTATAAAAGTAATGGATCTCTTTTAAAAGAACTTAACGTATGTAGTACTTTGGGGTTAAAACCCGGACTTTGGCATAAAATGAAAGTACTTTGAGTTGTTGTGAAACTTGCCTATGCTTGTTGTTGTGAAACTTGCCTATGCTTGTTGTTGTGAAACTTGCCTATCTTGTGATGATAGCCTTTGTTGTGCAGTGTGGTATTTACGTATTACCGCGTCTCGATAGAGGCGGTTGACTTATTGAGAACTTACTTGGGCGTCTTTGGCGGTGATGGAGAATTCCACGGGTATGTTTCCATTTTGATATTGTCTTGTTGTTGATGTCACATGGGCGTATACTGCCGTCAGATTCCGGGGCATGCGGCCACGTGCGGCGGGTTGATTACCGATATATGGTTATTCGCAACATGGGCGTGTCTACACCGATGATTCCGGGGCATGTGGCGTGCGGCGAGGTTGACCACTGATATATTGTTATTGAGGTTACATGGGCGTATCTACCGTCACGATTCCGGGCGTGGCCCGTGCGGCCTTGTTATTATGTTGCATCATGGACATGTCTACCGTCACGAGATTAGGGCACGGCCATGACGCGAACATGATGGATGTTGTGGGCGTGAGACCCATAGTTATATTTGAGTGGTGACTTTGAGGCGGAGTCACGACTTGGCGCTTTTATGTTGCGTATTGTATTTTGGTTATCATACATGTCTCCCGCTTTTAAGCTATTATGATTTCATTCTGATGTTGTGATTTCACATACTTGGTACTGTCGTCTTGACCTCCTTCGAAGCTGCGTTCATGCCGCAGGTAGAGGTACATCGGTCGTGGATCCCCGCTCTTAGGATCTCATTTCAGCGTGTTGGAAAGCTCCGTTCCTTCGGAGGCTTATCTTTGGTATGTTCCCTGAGTTGTAGGTTCTTGTATATTCAGGGGTATGGCGGGGCCCTGTCCCGTCATAGTTGTTGTAAATCTTAAGTGCATGCTTTGTGTGGGCGGGGTTTGTAAAAGGATAAGCTGTCGGGTTTTTATGTATATCTGAAGGCATTGTTTTGGTTGCTTTGTTTATTTATTATATCTCTTGTTTCATGACTCGTGTTTTATTTTCCGCTGGTTTTCTCTGATGTTGTATCACTAGGGTGCCCGGGGTAAGGCACCAGTAACGGGCCCGGGTTCGGGGCGTTACACTTTGCTTACCGTATGTAGGGCTGTTAGCGGTCCGGATACTCCCGGTAATTACCCGAGAACCGGACCGGTAAATCCGGATCGATACTCGGACCGAAACCTTAACGGTCCGGATACGAGTACCAAAAAAATATCTGAACTGATAAGGAGCCGGACCGATAACCCGGTAAAATACCCGGTAACACCCACCCCACCCCACACCCCCGGTCCACTCCCCCGGCCACTCCACTAATTAGTTGTAAATTAATGAAACTTTAAATTGTCATAACTTTGCGATCGGATGTCCGTTTGACCTAATGTTTTTTTGATTTCGCGTATTTTTTCGAGATAGGGCCAGACAAACAGCTAAAACAGTTTGGAGCAGCCAATTTCTCAAAAAATATCCGTCTTGCCAATCAATTTCACTTTTACCCCAAATTGTTACCAATTGTCCATTTTTAAATCTAAATATCTTGCGCTATACAATATATTTCAACGTAAAAATTTCGTGGTAATGTGTCCGAGAATGTCAATTTCAGTATTGGAAATTCAATTTATAAAAAAAAATCGGCCCGACCCAGAAAATTCTTACCGGTCCGGACTGAGAACCGGACCGATAAGGTTTCGGTCCGGGACTAGTGAACTTACAGAACGAGTTGTAAAGGTAGAAAAAAACAGATCAATCAAGAGATAGTGGTTCGGTTTTTTCCTAAGAAAGGACGGACGAGTGACGATTGGCCGAGGGGCCCGGATCTCGTTCCAAGACCGAAACCTTATCGGTCCGGGACCGGTCCGGACCGGTAAGCTTATCGGACCGGTTCCGATAAGTGGATACCCGGACCGGTCCGGACCGATAACAGCACTAACCGTATGATTAATTTTTAGTGGAAATTTATTTTTTACATATATTTCAATGATTTTTTGGCGAGGGGGTGATGGAAGACCCCACTTTTATAAACGTAAATTCGCTCCTGAGTAGAAATTCCACTCTTGATCTCAACGCACACAGATACTTCTTACCTTCCTCTAATTGTATAAGTATTAATCTTTTACTACACACATTCCTGTGGGTGACAGAAAGTTTGAGTTTTAGGTTTAGTTAGTATCTCCCATTTCTTCGTTTTGTTAGGAATTTTCATGTAAATTCAAAGATATTCTTTCGTAAGATTTCCCGTTTCGTTAGCTCATTTAAAAAAAATGAAATTCAGAGATCAATTGTAACTTGTGGTTCTCCTTTTATTTTAACACCCCAACTTCCTTTTCTTGATGGAGAACTTTGTAAGATGATATTAATCTCCTTTAGAGTCTTTTCATTAATATCAAAGTATATATAGAGTACAATATGCATCCCTTATACAATAGGAATCTTAAGCCTATACAAAAGAGGAATTATAGTCTTACCATAATTATATTTACACAATATATGAAAATATTTTAATTATGGGTAGGGATACAATTGTTTCTATAATATACATGTTTACACACCCCCTCAGTCGGAGCGGGAGGCGGGACGAGGCGAATCAAGTCAAGAAATAAGCATGCAGGAAGTACTTTTGTAAATATATATGCATACTGATAGGATGATGGAACATGTAACACTCTGACATGGCCTAGTGCAACTTTCTCAAGAACGAAGTGTACGTCTATCTCAATATGCTTGGTTCGCTGATGTTGAACCGGATTATGAGACAGATAGATGTCAGAGATGTTATCACGATACAATTGATGCACAGCGCAAGGACGAAGTTCTAACGAGAAATTTACGAGCCAACAAATCTCAGCTACTACATTTGCAACACCTCTATACTCAGCCTCGGCACTGGAGCGAGATAGGGTAGCCTGTCGTTTGGCAGACCAAGAAATCAGATTATCCCCTAAAAAACACAAAAGTCGGAGGTGAAGCGTCGCGTGTCCGGACACCCTGCCCAATCTGCATCCGTATATGAAAGCAACTTATTTGGTGCAGAGCGGTATAGGTGCAAACCATAATCAAGAGTGCCCTTAATGTATCGAATGATACGCTTAAGAGCAGTGAAATGAGACTCTCTGGGGGCATGCATGAATAAGCACACATGCTGAACAATATAAGCTATGTCTGGCCTGGTGAAGGTGAGATACTAGAGTGCACATGCAAGGCTCCTATACAGAGTAGGATCAGATACTGGAGCACCATCCATGGCACTGAGCTTGGATTTCGAATCAATTGGAGTAGGTGAAACTTTGCAATTCGCCATCTTAGCCCTGTACACGATCTCCTCTTCATACTTACGCTGACACAAGAACATGTGATTGGCAGACTTGGTCACTGATATCCCCAAAAAGTAACTCAGCTTCCCCAAATCAGTCATTGCAAATTCAGACATAAGCAAGGCAATAATCTCATTTTTCAATCCGTCGGAGGAGGCAGTAAGAATAATATCATCCACGTAAAGTAATAAGTAAGTAGTACTACTACCTCGATGAAAAATGAAGAGTGATGTATCACTCTTGCTGTATACAAACTCAATCTGCAGGATATACCTGGCAAAGCGATCATACCACGCACGGGGGGCCTATTTCAGGCCATATAGTGATTTACGAAGACGACACACATATTGAGGAACTGCTGGATGGGTGAACCCTGGCGGCTGATGCATGTAGACTGTCTCTCTCAGATCCCCATGTAAGAATGCATTCTTCATAGCAAGCTGATGGATCGGCCAGTGTTTGCCCATGAAAATGCTCAAAAATGTGTGGATGGTAGCCGGTTTGACAACCGGGCTGAAGGTCTCACCACAATCAATACCCTCCTACTGATTTGTGTCATTAGCCACAAGTCATGTCTTATACCTCTCAAGATCTCCATTGTCTCTGAATTTGTGACGAAATAGCCACAGACAACGAATCACATTCACCCCCTCAGGTCTAGGTACTAGATCCCATGTGTGTTGTTTGTTAAAGCATTGAATTTATCAGACATAGTCGCATTCCAATTAGGGTCTTGTTTATCCAATATAGGATTCTTGGGAATTGGTGAAATGGTTTGGGCAGACAAGTTAAATTGGACTTTGATTTGAAGATTTCATGTTTTGCACGTGTTTCCATTTGGTGAATGGGGATAGTGGAAGGCTCCAAGGCGGAGGGATTTGTTGGATATGGAGAAGGAGGGGCTGACGCCTTAGGAGGCACCGCGGTGCCTAGATCAAGAACCGCGGTGCTGGAAGGAGCCGTCGGAGGCGCTGTGGTACCGTGATCAAGGGTCGCGACGCTGGAGGACTGATAGACCTCTCTGATGTTTTGGCGCCGCGGCGCTGTCAACGGTGAGGAATGAACCTGTTCGCAGGAGTTGGAGCGTCGTGGAGCTGGCGCTGAAGAAGTGATATGCTCTAGTTGCCTTAGGATGATGGGAGAGATGGCAGACTCGTCAAGAAAAGAGTAATCCGATTTTTGGAACTGTTTAAGATTCAAAAACGGGAATGTGGTCTCGTCGAATGTGACATGACGAGAGATGTGGATCTGACGAGTGGACAAGTCATAGCATAGATAGCCCCTATGGTTCGGCGGGAAGCCTAGGTAAACACAAGGAGTGGACCGCAGGGCTAGGTTGTGAGGGGCAGTAGAGGCAAGGTTATGATAGCATAGACAACCGAATATTCGGAGATGATCATAAGAAGGGACTCTATGATAGAGAATTTCGGTAGGGGTCATATTGTGAAGGGTGCTAATTGGGAGGATATTGAGAACGTATTCTGGCATTTTAGCAGCATAGACCCAGAAGGATGGAGGTATAGAGACATGAATCAATAGAGTGTGAATCATATTGTTAATGGTGCGGAAGATTCTTTCAGCTTTACTGTTTTGAGGGGAGGTATGAGGGCAGGAGAAGCGAAAAACCATACCATTATTAGTACAAAAATAATGAAACATAGAGTTGTTGAATTCACGACCATTATCGCACTGAAAAGTTTTTATACCTTTTTCAAATTGTGTTTGAATGAATGTTCGAAACTCAAGAAATTTGACAAACACTTCCGATTTAAATTTTAAAGGATACAACCAAACAAAGTGAGAAAAGTCATCTAGTATGATAAGATAGTATTTATGACCGAGATAACTAGCAACATGTGATGTTCATAAATCAGCATGTATAATATCAAAGGGTGCAAAAGTAACACAAGTGGATGACTTAAACGGAAGACGAGTATGTTTGCCTAAAGAACAAGAAACACAGTTTTGGGCAAGATTCCCATTACAGGTAATGAAATTATTGCCTCTAAGAAAATTAAAAACTGGGGCTCTTGGATGACCAAGTCTATTATGTCATGTGGAAGAAGAAATGACCGCTAGAGAGACGGGAGAGCTAGATCTGGAAGCGGAGGTGGATGTGAATGGATAGAGATCCCCCGTGCTATTGCATCTCGTAAGAAGTGTCCCCGTATGAAGATCCTTCACAGTAAAACCATAAGGGTCAAAATCAACGGAGACAGAGTTATTACGAGTGAATTTGCGGATAGAGATTATATTCTTAATCATATGTGGGGCATATAGGGTATTTTGAAGGGGGAATGGATGAAGACGTGGTGTGTAGGATATACCATAACCCTTTACTGGAATGCGGTGGCCACTACCAACTCTCACAAATTGAGGATGCTTTAAACCAAACAGTTTGGTAATATTACCTGCAGACCGGGTGAGGTGAGAAGTGGCTCCGGAGTCCATGTACCAGTTGTTGTCAGGCTGTTGCATGTTGAGACAATCGAAGGCCCGACCTAACTTCGATGGGTGTCATCTTTGGGCGAGAAATTTCAGTCTTTGAGGCTGCGTGGCGCGTGGCTGATCTTGTTGGGTCTTGTTGTGGCGAATCTGTGGACCACTGTTGTCTGCTTCTTGATCTGTTGTCCGCGACCCCTACCACGACCACGGCCTCCTCTTTCGCGACCCTTGCCAGCGTGTCCCTGTTGCGGTTGAGAGTTTTCTGGCAGCGTTGGATCTTGAGGGCATGTTTCTACAGCTAACGCCTTCTGAGTGTGCTCATCCTGCTTAGCACGGCGAGTCTCTTCGAGCAACAACTGCAAACGAGCTTTGTTAAAACTGGGAAGCGGATCTGCCTGTTGAATTATGGCGGCTAATGTATTATAGTCGCCTTTGGGAAGGCCTGCAATCAATTGCAACATCATCTTAGTGTCCGAGACAAGCGTGTCGATGTTGGAGATTTGATTCGCCAGTAGTTTCAACTGTCTATAGTATTCAGTCATGTTGGAGAAATTTTCAAGGCGTGTATTGTTAAATTGTTCCTCCAAATACACCGCACGAGTGGCTTGTTATCTTGAAAGATTTCCTCCAAGCGGTTCCATAAATCACGGGATGTGGCACCAGATTTCATGATATTAAGAAGAAGATCCTGAGAAATACTACCATAAATCCACTGTTTGACGCCGACGTCTAGACGACACCAAGTAGACTCATCAACCTCCGGAGAGCGTGGAATAGTGTCGTCGATGTGGTCAAGAACGTTATAGAGACATGCATGATTACGGAACAGTTCAACCCAAGGAGAATACTGACTGTTTTCTTGATCAAGAAGAATGAGAATATAATTCTTGATATTGGTAACAGTGAGGGCGGGATGAAAAGAGGATGATGACGTGTTGGTGGAATTTGTGGAGGTAGATGTGTCAGAATCAGAAGCGTAATCCTGAGTATCCATTTAGAGAAGAGTGAAAAGAAGAAGAAAAACCAAGAATTTTGGGAGGAGATGGGGGAGGAACCGCGGCGGAACTGCCCGAGGGGGGGACTGGTCGGCGGCTCACACCAAGAAAAATTCTAGGATTTTGTGTTAGGTTCTTGATACCATGTAAGATGATATTGATCTCTCTTAGGGAGTCTTCTCATTAATATCAAAGTATATATAGAGTACAATATTCATCTCTTATACAATAGGAATCTTAAGCCTATACAAAAGAGGAATCCTAGTCTTACCATAATTATATTTACACAATATATGAAAATATTCTAATTATGGACAGGGATACAATTGTTTTTATAATATACATGTTTACAACTAGGCTTAGGTTAACAAGCAGAGCTCACAACATTCCTTTAATATGATTTATTACAATCACATATAAGGTTCAACAACTTTTTTATTGAACCCAATCAATACACTTGCTATAACTTTATCTTAATACCCCACAAATCTATAATATTATTCTTAACTTTTCCCTTTGACAATCAACAAAGTTTTTTTACAGTTGTTGTCTTTCTGAGGGAATGAAATAAGAAGTATTAACTGCAAGAATAGAAAGCAAAACACTATGACCTAGTCCTTAAAAGTATTCTTATACTTTGATGTCCAATGAAGATTGGAAGGTTATAGAATGTTTGAGGTCATCACCGACATGAATTTTGTGTTCTCCCATGAAAATTCTTCGAATTCCGTATTCATCAGCCACGCTAAGGTGTTTGCAGGCATTCATGTTAATCTTGACTCTATGCTGAGTCCCAGCAACGACATGAACTTTCTCAAACGCGACTAGTTGTTTCTCAGGAAAAGTAGCACCCGAAGGGGGGGTTGAGAAGACGAGGACCGTGTGTGTTCCGTCCATGTCCCCTATGTTTTTCACATCAATGTGCATGTTTAAGTCAAGTGAATCACAATTGGTATGTATTGTTCTGATTGCTTTCTTTTTCATTGTTGTGCTGATGGTTGTGCTATTCCCTTCAAGATCTGAATGAAGGGCTGACACTGAAAGAGTGGTTGGGGCATAGACTAAGCGTTGGCTGAATCTTGTGTAGCTAAAGCCAGCCCCAAATGGAAAAACCGTAGGGCCTTTATAGAATCTGTAGGTTCTACCAGGATAGCCTCTTGCTGGATCTGCTCTCATGTCCATGTTTGCCATGGACACTTTAGCTACATAAGCTTGTGGATACCATGTCATCGGAAGCTTCCCCCCTGAAATATGTTCAAGTATAATTGCATCAAGTATAGGGAAAGTAAAACGGATACTAGTAATAATTCTTTTTTTTAATCCACATCTTCTTTTACTTTATTGTATATATGTGAAATTGATATTGAAAAAGTCTATACTACAATCACTGCATTTCTCTGCACTGTTTTGTTTTTTTCATAATGAGTTCTAAATGAGAAGTACAAGAATTGGTGGTTTGGAGTTTTAACTTCAAAGATTGGTGCTATTGATTGGACAATCTTCCAAACAATAAGTACCCAACCAAAAACAAAATGTCATCTTTAAAAAAATATGTTTATATTATAATTTGAAATGCAAAAATAATATTTTATCCGTCTCAAATTTATGTGATATAGTTTTACTAGACACTAAGTTAAAAAAGAAGAAGAATTTTAAAATTTATGATCTTAAACAAGTCATAAATATTTGTGTGACTTGTAAAATATTTCATTAATGGTAAAAGAGAAAGTTTAAATTTAAATTATTTCTATATAATATAAAAAATGTATCATTCTTTTTTGAACATACTAGAAAGAAAAGTATATCACATAGAGACAAAGAAAATATCAAACTTCTCATAGTTTAATTTATAATTCTTATTTTCAAAAGATAATTGGATGTATTTCTAGTCCACTATCCAGTGAAAGAAAGAGCAGGTTAGTAGTAGTCATATATACCTGGGTTGGCTGTTCCAAAGAGAACATCAGCAATGGCAGCTCCACCAGCCTGGCCAGGGTATCCAGCCCAAATAATAGCGGAAACACGAGGATCATTTTTGGCGAATGTAACATCGATGGGGCCGCCAGACATCAAAACCAACACTACGGGGCCTTTAGAAGCCATAGCTACTCTAGAAATGAGTTCCTGTTGGTGTCCTGGTAGAAGAAGGCTAACTCGGTCCCTAGCTTCTGCCTCGATGGATTGGTCAAGCCCCATCACCAATACAGTGGCGTCTGTATGCCTCGCCGCCACTTCTGCTAGTCCAAAGTTTTGGTTCCCTGGACAAGCTACTCCCATGCATCCCTGCTGGTGAATTGTCCTTGCATATCTTGCTATTCCTTGTAACGGAGAAATATAACCACATGGAACACCTATATATAACCCAAAAGAGCAAAATTATAAAGAAATGCAACTTATTTTAACAGTATATGAGTAATCAGAAAATTGAGAATTAAGTAACGAATGTGCCAATTTTGATACTAAAGACAATTCATGGAAGCATATATTGTTCAACGGCCCTGGATTACCATGGTTCATGCAATATGAATGAAAAATTTTAGGGCCCATTTTTTCATTTTTTAATAAATAGTATTAGCTAGAATTTACTGTAAAAATTCATAATTCGCATGTCTTAATCCAATTAAGGACTCACTTTTACGAATTAGAACAGGACCTCCAAAATGTTTGAGGGATCTGAAGGACCAATAAGATTAAATCTATAAATTGCAGAGATCATGTGAGGTGGCTCGGGATCATGTAGGTACTTTAAATGAATGTACAAGTTCATCTCCCTATGCATTGAGTAGCTATCACATTTTGTACGAAAATCTTACATGTTACCCTCACGGCTTCACACTTCTAAAACCTTTTTAGTACTCCATCGTCTAAAAAAAATTGTATTAGTTTGACTTGACATGAAGTTTAAGAAAGAAATGAAGACTTTTAAAATTTGTGATTCAAAACAAGTCTTAGATATTTGTGTGGCGGTAAATCATCTCATAAAGTTAAATTATTTTTAAATATAGAAATGTGTTAATCATTTTTTGACAAACTAATAAGAAAAGTAAAGACAATCTTTTGGGAAGAAGGTAGTATTATTTTATGCGAGATCAACTCCCTTTTGTAATCTATCTATATTTATATCTATATTATTTTAAAAGCATGAATATAAATGTTGTTTGACCAAAATAATCTTTAAATATTAAACGACTTTTTACCATTAATGAGCTCTAATCCTATTTCTTTTTAACATATTTCTTAAACAAAACAAAAAACACTAAACTATAAACCTAAAAGAATGTTAGTAATATTCTTTAGGGACAATCCTATTACTACAAGGAAGTAGGAACCAACTATTTCATAAAGTAGATTAGGAACTTATTTATTTAAGTTAGAAAATCACATCTATTAAAATAAGAAGAGAGTAACTCTTAAAATATTTCAATAATAGATAGAACTTAAAACACTATATAATTTAATTTACCAGCATAATTGCCAATCATGGTAACTGTAGCATCTGAGTTGGGCCCAATAACAGCAACAGTCCGGTGGAGCTGAGGGGAGAGTGGCAGAGCCCGTCCAAGATTTTTGAGAAGAACCATGCCTTCTCGAGCTGCTTGCAGGGCCAACTGTTGATGGGCTGGAGAGCACACATCTCTTGGGCCCAAATTTGTATAAGGCCCATTTGGCCCATCGAACATTCCAAGACGCATCTGGACCGTAATTGTATTGGCTAAAGCATAGTTGATTTCCATTTCTGAAACTTTGCCTGTACGGATTGCCTGCTCTGTGTGGATGGCTAGGAAAGGCCCACAGTCCAAGTCCAACCCTATATATACGACCATGAACTAGTCATATCTTCTACTAATATATCATTTTTATTCACAGATTAAGGGAAGCAACAGGGACAGTCCGGTATACTAAGCTCACTTATGCATAAGTGCGAAGAAAAATTGACCATGAAGTCTCTTGTATGCGATCTTATCTGCATTTCAAGAAATTTGTTTCCACGACTTAAACTGTGACATCTTGATCATATGACAACAATTTTACTAGTTATTCCAAGGCTCTCTTTCGATTAAGGGAAACAACAAAAATAAAAATACTCCATCTGTTTCAATTTATATGAATTTTTTACTATTTGAGGAGTCTACGGGGTGGTTCTTTAATCACGTTTTCCTTATATTTTTTCTAAATTATTTGAATTATAAATGATCATAACTTATAGTACTTTTAATGTAGTTTCTAAATATATAAATTTTATTTTACAAACTTGAAAAATTTATATTAAAATTTAAAGTCTCTGAAAAGGTTCACATAAATTGAAACAGATGGAGTATTAATTATTGCAAGCAGAAAATAAACAAACCAGCTTTGATAGTAGCAGCTGCAGCATCTTCAGGGAAACGGGTATAATGTTGTTGATCGAATAAAACTCCAACAGAATCACAATCTGATACGATGTATCTGTTTTACAAGGCGACAAATTAATATTCAACCAAATTATTCTTACAACACAACACTGTAGTATTAGGTGGCATCTATAATTAATCAACCAACAATATGTCTGATTTTTCCACCATAGTGTTTGGCCGTAATAACCTTGACTAATCTAAAGTTTCTTATTCCCTATATTTGTAGTTTTAATAGCAAGTAGTTCAAAGAATAAATACACCGGACTAAGTTTATGGTAAGTCATCAAATTTTGGAATTAACTAGTTTTGTTAAGAGAACTTTTATCCTGACAACGTTATGCCGCTATAGGCATCACAACTGATCGATGTACTATAATATTTGTGTAATTTTCTCCAACGGTTTGAAACGTACTTGTGGTATAATAAGTGATGTAAAGAGTAATTAAGTGAATGATGACTGACAGTTAGGGTGTTATTAATACATATAATTGGCTGGTGTTATTAATAGTTACGTTTGTAAGACATTTCGAAATTAGAAAAACAGATAGAGAGAGAGAGAGACCCGTTAAGGTGCCATTGGGCACGAATTGTGTCACGGAGGAGAGTAGGGTCAGCACAGGATGGCTTTCCATTGATCTGATTGTAAGAGCACATCACACTTGCTACATTCCCTTCTACCACACATGCCTTGAATGGCACATTGTACGTGTCCTCTAAGTCCTGCATGCTTACCTACACATTTAAAATTAAAACGTAAGCTTCCTCTTCTATAATTTGGGACTTTGTGGACACTTAAAAGTAAACAATAGGAAAAAAATAAATGATATTAATAATTAATAATATGAGAAGAACAACCAGCTATAGATTTAGAATTTAAAATTTATAGGTTCTGTTAAAATATTTATATATAAATATGTAAAGAATGAATCTTGGGTCTAACTTAACCCCAAAAGCTAGCTTCATGTTTTCATTCCATATCCGACGTGAGACATTAACACTCCCCGCACGCCCAGATCTTGTTAACTGGAGCGTTGATAATATAATCTGGGGCCCAACATCGGTGAACAATAATTGGAATGAGTCTGACTCTGATATCATGTAAATAATGGATTTTGGGCCTAACTCAACCCCAAAAGCTAGCTTATATGATGAGAATTGTCCAAGTCCATATAAAAAGTTCATATTTTCATTCTATATCCTATGTGGGACATTAACAAAATACTTTGTGAATTTTTTTAATATATATAGGGACTATGTAAAAAATAACTGTTCCCCCTTTGTAGCTAGCTACATATAGTCAATAGTTACCAGAAAAATCTCTATTCTTATCTTGTATCAAGAAAAGGAAAGATTACTTCTTAGCATGTCTTTTCAAGCTGAAGTTCCGTGCAAGCAAAAATATTGTTGGTCTCATATTTCAATCCCATATGAAAGGATAAGGAATAACTAAAATGCTCAATCAATGTTGTCCAAACTAGGATCAGTATTAATTAAGAATTGAAAATAACATATGGTTACCTTAGCATTGAAGTGGTAACGATCAAAGCCATTCCAATCATCAAGATCATAAGCAGTGTAATGTTTGCAGCAAGCGGCCACCTTCAAGCGGGTATTACCATGGCCGCCGCCACCTTGGAGTCCCTTTACGTAGCTGACGGCATATTGTGAAACCAAATGAGGGTCCTCCCCTGGTGTTTCTTGACACCTTCCCCACCTTGGATCTCTTAATATATTCACATTTGGACTCCAAAATGTTAGTCCTGCTGCTCCCCCATTATACATCGCTCTTCCTTCGTCCGAAACCACCTGATATAAAAACAAATACTACCATGTTAATTATGGAGTATATTTCATCATATTAATATCTATTGTTCCTCCAATTAAGTTGACTACTACACATGAGGGTAGCAGATTATGCTTGATGAAGCGCGGGGCCATAGTCGCGAGTTCGATCCTGCATCGCATTCTTGGTTGGCGCATCGTAGCTGCCAGTGTGGTTTCATGGCGGCGTGGTTTGCATTTCTGCGTCGGTCAGGGGTTTCTGTCTTGTATTTCGAAAGAGTAGCGGCTGCGGGTTCCTTCGTCAACAAAAAAAAAAGTTGACTACTACGTTCGGTTCATTTATATGTTTCTGTTTAATTGGACACATAGTTTAACAATAATTAAAAAAATTGAATATTGTGATCTTAAATTAAGAATGTGCTTAATGTACCAAAATGTTATTTAAATCTTGTGATCTTATATATACATGTCATGTATATAGTCCTACTAAATATAGAAAGTGATATTCTTTTTAAAACTGACTAAAACGAAAAGTAAGATACATAAATTGGAACATAAAGATAATATAATGTGATCATATATATGTGCTTTATAGGTGTTGTAATATGTGCCTTAACATTATACGTACCCTACTCCTCACATGATTTCACCTGTTGATACCAATTCTGCTAATGTTATGCCCAAAGTACAGATGAGCGTTATGAATTTATTTTAATTTTTTCGTTTTGCTTCTGAAGTTTTGTGGGGTTCAAATGTACCTTCCAAATTTTTTCTTTATTCAATATGGCAACAAGTTGACTAGAGCAAAACAACAAATAAGACGGTTGGTTAAGCACGAAGCTCTAACTTATGGGACCCAAAACCAGCTAGTATTAACAAGATATGTCTGAAATTTCATCACGTCAAGTTTTGATTCCTAGAGTTCTGTAACAGCCTTTATTTTAGTTATGATATATACTTTTCATGCAATGACAGAAGGTTGCATTAATATTGATTAAGGTAGTTATTATATACCTATAATTAGAATATGGTTACATCAACTTGAACCATTATTATTATATATGCTCATACACCTTTAATTATCCCATTGTGATTACTTTTCAACCACTGTTACCATATCCAGTAGGATAGATAATCCTTTTGTGATGACTTTTCAACCACTGTTACCATATCCAGTAGGATAGATAATCCTTTTGTGATGACTTTTCAACCACTGTTACCATATCCAGTAGGATAGATAATCCTTTTGTGATGACTTTTCAACCACTGTTACCATATCCAGTAGGATAGATGTTAAGCAATGCAATGCAGTGGGCCTTCGGATTTATGATGTGGTCCATCCGTGTATAACACATTATTTATGGTATATTTGTATATTAGACTTCTATAATAATTAATCTTATAATCTTATTATAATTATATAGTTAATCTCCTTATAGAATAGGGATTTAAATATAAAGTAAAAATATAATTCTTTTATTGTAATTTGTATATATATATCTTTATCAATAAGAATAATAAGGAATTATTTCTTTGATGGTATCAAATAGTACGGGTTGTGGTTGTGGTCCATCATATTTACATAAGCCCTCATAGTCATACAGAGATAGAGAAGGAAAATGATGGCAACTCGTGTCAACTTGCATGAACGACAAGTTTGACTTTTTCTTTCTTGTTACTCCTTTCTTAAACTTGTGCACCAAAAACATAAAAAATAAAAAGGAAAGAGTTCGTCATATAAAAATTACTCACTTTTGTCCTTATGAAAACCAATTAAAGGGATCTTGGATTAACTTAAACTTCACCAATTACTTTTTCCCCTCCTTCCTAACCCTTTCATGATCCCCAAAAGAAAGTAGAAAGAAATAAAATCGAAAAACTCATTAAATTAATAAACATCGATATCATGACAACAGAACCGCCCACATGACAGTTATAAGAGTACAACACCAATAAGGACTAACGTTCTGTATTGGACACTTTCAGTCGGTCATATGCGTACCTAATATGCTGAAAAGTCTGCTACTCATGACAGAAACAAAAGAAAACACTTAACTCTATTGGTGATCTGTGACCTTTGTCTTGCAGCTAAAGATTATTAAAACACACCTAAAATAGACCTATACAATATTCTAACGAAACTATGTATGAAATATATAAAATATACTGGTTCATCTCATTTTACTTGATGGAGTTTAAATTTTTCAAATTTGTATCGTTTATATATTAGTTGAGAAAGGACATCTGTTTAATTATCTAAAACTAAAATCTACTTCAATACTATTACAATATTAGAATTGAAAAGTACTAATATCTTATCCTATTCATACCTGGAATTTATTCATGATAATGATGTATCAAGTCATTTTCACGTAAAAGATTCTTTTTCTCCGTAAAGATAGCAACGGAACATCAAATTCTTGTTTGTATTATCTAAAGGTCAATAAGAATATTACGATAAGTTTCGATATATACAAATTAAAACACGTAGGCACACAACTAAAATAATAACAGTAGTATTAAGTTACCCGGCCAATTTCTTCCCACAAGGAAGCGTTAAAGGAAGCAGCAGTAGTAATGACTTGAGGGAAGCTGGTGGCGCCGGGGAAGGCACCACCAAACTTAACACCTGGGCCGGTGTTGGAGACACCGTGAAGTGCCTCGGACCACCACTCATAGCCATTGACACCCAGTCTTTCCACCGGTGCAGCATTGTTCACCAGCAACCTTATCTTCTCCTGCAACGTTAATCGTCCTATTAAGTCCTGAACACGCACATGTATTGGCAGCGACACCTTGCAGAACCGCAGGTTTCGTGTCCCAGCGTTAGTGGGGTCACATGCAAACGGCCGCCGTGCCTCGCCGGAATAAGCACACACATGGAGAACAAGGACAAGAATGAGAATAAAAGAAGAATATTTTTGAGTCATAATTATTATATGTATGATATGTATGTATATCAATGAAAATACCAATGCCTAGTAAGAATGTATTATTTGTATTATTGGCTTAACATATTATGTTGCCTTGGAGAGATTTAGGAGAACTAGAAGGGTATATATAGAGGAGGATGCGTTTAAGATATGGTGCCAATGGTGTATGAATATGAAAACGAAAGATGGTATCTTTGAGCTCTCCTATCCATGATGTGTAAAGTTAGCGATAACTGATGAGTAAGTATAACACGCATTTGTCAGTTAACAAAGATTTTTCTTTTCCATATTTGTCGAATTCTTATGGAGTAATAACAGGGCCGGTCCTGAGATTTGGGATACCCTAAGTCATCACAAATTTTTCCCCCCCTTCCCACCAAAAATAGTTAACAAGTAGCTAAACTTACTTAAACACATGAATAAAAAAATTAACATGATTATTAACCTAATATAATAAAAATAGAGGTTGCAACCTTATTCAAAATTGTATAGCTAAGTAACAAGAATATTACCTAATGAGTATACGAAAATTGCTATTGAAACATTATCCAAAAAAATTTAATATACGAGCCATTGTCGATTTTGTTTCTCCCCATTTTTCAATACCTGAGTGTAATTGGAGTCTGAGAAGTGTCTATTGTTATAATCACAAGGATAATCGTCATCTTCAATATTCTCCCTCATAGGACCTTTCTCAACTATGAAGGCTCGAAAATTGATTCCAAACTTATCCCAATTCGTAGGATAATGTTTGGAGGTCCATTCTCAACATTCTCATCATTGGTGTTGATCTTCTACTGCTTCAATAATTTCATTTTCATCATTGGTGTCAACATGAGTCATTATTTCAACCTCTTCTGGTAGCTTTTCAAGGTCTATATTTGTGTCTTGCCCCTCAATATTTTCTCCACCCTCAACATTATTAATTGGATTCACAAACCTATAAAGATCACAGCCTTTAGCATATTCTTTTGCAAATTCATCCTTATCTTTTTTCTTCTGTCTATTTTGAGCACCGAACGGTTGTTTTCTCATAATTACGGTCCTGATTGAACAACAAAAAACTTAAATCATTGCGGTCCTGATTGAACAACAAAAAACCTATAAAAATTTCATATTATATATTTTGACTAAGTATATACTTACCTAGATATACAAGATTTTAAATACAAAAAACTTAGTAATCTAGTTACATACTGCTCATGAACCTTCAACAAATCCAAAAACAAAAATCTAAATTAAATAGAGAGCAAAAACAAAATAAACAGATAATTTAGATTTAGAGCTATACCTGACAAAGAAACTTTAAAGTGCTAGGGACCTAGGATTTTGAATTCTTGATTTTATTTGACTTCCTATCGGCGCAGAAGTTCAGGTTGATATAAGAGAGTTAGGAGACTCTTAACTCATCTACAAAGGTGATGGAAACGAAACAGAAAGTTAATTTCTGAACTAGCTAGGGTGAGTGGTGGAGAGAAAGCATTTGTAAACCTAGTGAATAATGATTTGTTATTTGAGTTTATATGAGGGGTTTTATTAGAGATTCTTTAGAGTCCAAAAAGATGGGAGGAATGTGTATTTTGACCCCTAAAGTTTTGGTTATTATTGTATTTAATAGTGATGTTTTCCAAAAAAATATGCCCTAAATTTTTTCCAAAAAATGATGCCCTAATTGCATTGGTTGCTTTGGCTCAGGGCCGGTACTGAGTAATAAAAAGAAACAAATTTAAGTTATACTCCCTACAACAACATATCCAGTGAAATCTCACAATGTGGGATTTGGAAAGGGTAGAGTGTATGCATATCTTACATCTACCTTGGCAGGTAGAGCGGCTATTTTCGGGAGACACTCGGCTCAAGACAAATCATAATCACAATTAAAGCAAGTAAAGCAGAGCAAAGTAAGAGAAAATATTAGACTCGGACAGGAAATTAAAGTAGTATAAACATGCTGATAACAAAATCGAACACGTCATGGTAGCGCATTCTAACAAAAGGATATCATTAGCTAACACAACTAAGTAACATAAAAAAGTACACTAAAGATCACATAGCAACATAAATCAAACTACATGGGACTATAAAGTAATATTGCGCCTATAAGTGTGATAACACTAATTATTTTGTAAGTGTAAGTAGAACTACGCTCGACTACCTGTTGACACCCAATTTTGACCCATCTTTTAGTCATTTTTTTGCAATTTTAAGCATTTTAGGACACCACATTTTAATCATCATTTTTTACATTTTTTACATAATATTCTATGTTTATTTCTTCGCAAAATGACATTGCATCTTTTTATTTTAAATTAAGCATGATGTCTTTGTTAATATTATGTTTCTATTATTATTACACCGTCGTTTTATTTTAATAATGTTTGCATCTCTTTAAATAATCAATTGGCACCGCGTTTTTACTTTTAATTAGGCATTAAACGTTTCTTAAATATTGTATTTTATTATTATAGCGTCGGGATTTTATTTTGATAATTTTGTACCTTTAAATAATTTTTTCTTTTAAATAATTAATCCGTTTTGCATTTTTATCAAACCAGCCCAATCCGAGACACAATCTGGATCAGTCTAGTCCGCCAAAAAATCAAAACCCAAACTGAGGCCCAAAAAATGAGGCCCAATACACCTTTCATCTATTTTTCCCCCCAAATACCAAACCCTAAACCTAAATATCCACACTATAAATAAAACATTACCCTATTCACTTTAAAGGGGAAGCAGCCGCAACACTCATAAGGAACCCCCCCTTTTCAGATTTTATTTTTCCCACTCCCCAATACCCAACTCCCGTCGCCGCCGCCGCCACGAGCTCGAGCTCGTGAACCCCACTAAACACCTTCAAGAAGACATCTCGCCCGCGTGACCTCGACCCACCAAAGACTCTGCTCGCATTCCGAAAGCGCCTCTCTCGCGCTCCCCCGCCCGGAGTTCTATCTCCAACGAACACCACGAACCGCCACTGTTCCCAGCAACCCCATTAACCTCACCATCATCACCCCACGCTTTGTCTCGCCGGAGGTGATGGCCGTGCTGCATGTTCGAACTCCAACCATCTCGCGTCGTCCGCGTGCTGCCATTAACACCGAACACCCATCTCCTTGACCTCGTCACTACCCCGCAACACCCAAACCATCGTGCGCGGCTTGTCACTTACCGTCGAGTGACGCCGCCTTTGTATTGTTGACACCGGAATAAATAAACTTTGTATTTGTTGATTCTCTTTTCTATTTCGGTTATTTATGGTTGTTGGACTGATTCTCTCAACTTTTTGAAACTGGTCGGAGTCTTTAAAACTCCGACGACTGTTTTTCGGCTTTATTCTTTATTTGGTTGGTGGTTTTGATCGTTGGGACTGATTTCACTTTTGTTTCATGTGGCCGGAGTCAGAAATGGCGACCTCTGTTCGGATTTTACCTTTGGGTTATCTGTTTTGTTGGGACTAATTTTGGCCAGAGTTTTGAACTCTGGCGGATTTTGGTTTGCCGACGATTCTGTTTTGTTGGGACAGATTTGGACTGTTTTGCCTTTCTTATGATTTTATTGGCATGTTTTTTACTGATTTAAAACTGCATATGCGCATTTGATATTGTACTGATTTGAACATTGATACTACATTGGTCAATGAAAAAGTTATCCGTCGATTTTTGAGGCCTCCACAGTTGCAAAGACGGAAAATAAAATAAATGAAGCTTTCTGGGCAATGAAGATTTTTTCCACTTACACCGGATAACCAACATGCGCTGGCAGGGCGAATTCTCGCAGTCGCACTTGTTTAGGATGTCCCACTTTATTTTTATATATATCTGAGCCCTCCGTGTTTAAAACTATTACTGTTTTGGCGCGGATCTGAAGGTTTTATTTATTTTATTGTCTCTAACAATATTGGCCGATGAAGGAATCTCCGTCTTATTTCCAAGCCCCCCCCCCCCCCCCCACCCTGTACAAAAGACGGATTTATTTTTTGCTTTACTTATTAATTCCTGCTATTACTTTAAAATTATTATTCTATTACTAACACTTTTACTAAGTGTTTATGCAGGTACCCGGAGATCATCTTGTGCAGAAGGCCTAAAAAGGGCTAAAAGATGTCCCGAAGTTTTATTCAATTTTAGCTTTATTATTCTGTATTGCATTCCATTGTAATTGTAAATTATGAAAGTTGCTTAGAATATGTATAATAAAAAGGCAATAAATAATTAACCTAGGTTTGAACGGATAACCGCAAGTTAGCGGATCTTAAATGATGTCTAACCCCTTCCCTTTAGGATAATAAAGAACCTTGATTCAGAATCTCATTAATTTCGCAGACCATTAAATGAAGATTAATTGCAATATTTTTATTGCAATAAATCAAGTGTCCTAATTCACTTAACTAATTGTTATACCCCGTATTTCCAGAGTATGTACGTGAGGGCGTACGTATTAAATTTTCTTTGCCTTAAGAATTGGCTTTGGTTCGAAATTTGGGCACGAGTGCCGAATAGAGTCGTTTTCTGACGAAACGTTTCCACAGCTTACGTTGGGAAAATTCCGGCTATGTCGTTTAGTATTTTTGCGGATTTTTCCGAGCGACGGAACATTTTTGGACCAACGGGAGGGTGACACTTGTCACCCTCATTGGACGGCAAAGAGGGGGGCTTGGCCTTGGCCGATTGGTCCCTCCTTTTGTGCCTTGTTTTGTGGAGTGTTTTGTGGAGTGTTTTGTGGGTGCACTTGGCTTGATCTTGGCCTTACACTTGCCTAACACATGGATGGATCTTGGCCATTGGTTGGCCTTTGCTTTATAAATAGCTCCCTTTGTGAAGACTTTCTTCGTCCACAAATTGCCTAAGTCTTGAAGTTCTCTTCCTCCTCCTTGTGAAATTGGTCCACCACACCCCTTTCCCCTTTCTGAGAGCCCCCTTTGGTGGTGCCTTGCGTGGGTACCACTAGCCTAGTTGTTTCGTATAATACCCTTTGTTGTGGTATAGAAATACTCTCTAAGTATTGTTATAATGTCAAAATACTTTAGCCACTTATACACTTGTAGTACTTTCCAAAGTACCTTTGTCTGAAAAAACCCGGAAAATACGATTATACTTTCCTTAGCCTCTACGAAACCACTAAGGAAAATCTTCACCGTTGTTGAAGTATGGAGTAGAAGTTGCGTAGAACTTCAGGGGTTGTTTAGTGCGGATTAGAGCACTCGGAGGAGGAGCTAAACCTTGCTCGGGAGCGACTTTAAACTCGGATAATTTTGGGCTTATCGAGGTAAATATCTTGTCCCCTATTGTAATTGGAAATTACATAAGTGTTGAATATATAGTGTTATATACTATATATAGAATCGAACTTAGTATTATGGCAATGTCTTTTGACTTAAGCTCGAAGAATGAAGAATTGAGCGATGAATCACATAGAAGGATAATAAAGAAGAAGCTGAATCGTAATTACCTAGGGTTGTATTCTGATGAACTTATGTAGCATTCTTGTGTAGTAGAATTATGCAGCGTCCGGTTAGGCGTGTTAACCCTGGTTGGCTTGGTAGCCGACCTCGATAGAGGAGGAGATTTCTGTTGTTGCGGGAGAGTCTTTGAATTTTACGTAGAAAGATGGGAGCGTGTGTTTAAGATTTAATGAGCGTTTGTGGCCTTTATAGGTGAAAGTACTAAGAGTAGCGTATTACTCGAGGAGTGGAAAGGGCTAGCAAGGTTGTAGTACTTGGAGCATTTTGCTTATTGTCGTTAAATCGTCGCGAGGTATGTGAACCTCTTCCTATCTCTTCTAGCATGATATGTGTGTAACTATGTAGTACGGTAGACGTACATGTGTTTAATGTATTTGATTGGTTTGAAACATAAAGTGTTATAACCAACTTTATGGGAAGTTGGTTATAATGACTTTATGTAGGTAAGAAAATGGGTTGTGGTTTTAAAAGATAATTGATTTGATTTATAACTGGCTTGGGGCGTTATAATAAAACTTGAAGTATTTCAAAAGATTTATGAATCGTTTTGAAAGAAGTGTAGTATTGTGCTTTGAAAACTTAAGAGTTATACTAGCTTTATGGGAAGTTAGGTATAACGGCTTAAGAATGGGTTACTGATGTTAGAAGTTAAGAGACTTGATCTTATAAGATAAGAGACTTAACTTATTTGTTTTAATGTGAATGTTTGTGTGAAACCTCATTCGTGAGTAATGAGTACTTGATTTTATTTAAAGGGATAATGTTTCTTGATTTGGAAATCGAGAATGTGTATCGACAGGACCACTGCGGCGTTAATAAAGGAAAATGTATTGAATAATGATGAATTGTATTAAAACCGATGAAACCTCCATCTGCATAGAAACTAAGATGAGACAAAATGATATTACATTTTCTAGATCATGGTCATTGTAATAAGAATGTTGTAAACAAGAATAACCTACTCTCGCGTGAGACTTATATTACTCAATTGTTCTAAAGAGGAATCAGTGATTAAGTTTATGAACTATGAAACCATTTGAAAATGAGAAGCTTGAGTAATTGAAACTAGGCAAACTGGAACTTAGGAAAAGAATGTTGTTACTTGATTTTGAAAAGGGATGTGGGTTGGTCATTCTTATACTACGGGTATCGGGTGACTTTTATAAAAGTAATGGATCTCTTTTAAAAAGAACTTAACGTATGTAGTACTTTGGGGTTAAAAAGGACTTTGGCATAATATGAAAGTACTTTGAGTTGTGTGAAGCTTACTATGCTTGTTGTTGTGAAACTTGCCTATGCTTGTGATGATAGCCTTTGTTGTGCGGTGTGGTATTTACGTATTCCGTGTCTCGATAGAGGCGGTTGACTTATTGAGAACTTACTTGGGCGTCTTTGGCGGTGATGGAGAATTCCACGGGTATGTTTCCATTTTGATTCTTGTCTTGTTGTTGATGTCACATGGGCATGTCTACACCGTCTGATTCGGGGCATGTGGCCGTGCGGCGCTTATTATTGTTGCAACATGGGCGTGTCTACCGTCTGATTCCAGGGGCATGTGGCGTGCGGCGGGGTTGACGATATATTCTTATTGAGGTTACATGGGCGTATCTACACCGTCTGATTCCGGGGCATGTGGCCATGCGGCGCTGTTATTATTGTTGCATCGTGGACATGTCTACACCGAAGCGATTCCGGGCATGCGGCCATGATGCGAACAGGATGGATGTTATGGGCGTGAGACCCATAGTTATATTTGAGTGGTGACTTTGAGGGCGTGAGTCCCTGACTTGACTGTTTTTATGTTGCGTAACATGTCCCGGCCCTTTAGTGAGGGACGCAGTAAACACTTTGCCATATACTGCCCGGCCCATTTGTGGGACTCGGTGTAATGAGAGTAAACTGTACATTTCAAAAATAGAAAATCAACCGTACTTTTTCAAAATATAAAAGACATGTCAAAATCAGGGACATCTGCCCTCAGAATCATTATGCAGATCCTATTCATGGGACTATTTCACCCGCATGGGACTCGAACCCGCATCATGGAGAGCTAGTCCATAGAATAATATAATATCATGGGACTCGAACCCACATCATGGAAAGCTAGTCCATGGAATAATATAATATAATGGGACTCGAACCCACATCATGGAAAGCTAGTACATGGAATAATATAATATCATGGGACTCGAACCCGCATCATGGAAAGCTAGTCCATGGAATAATATAATATCATGGGACTCGAACCCGCATCATGGAAAGTTAGTCCATGGAATAATATAATATCATGGGACTCGAACCCGCATCATGGAAAGCTAGTCCTTGGAATAATATAATATCATGGGACTCGAACCCGCATCATGGAAAGCTAGTCCATGGAATAATATAATATCATGGAACTCGAACCCGCATCATAAAAAGCTAGTCCATGGAATAATATAATATTATGGGACTCAAACCCGCATCATGGAAAGCCAGTCCATGAAATAATATAATATCATGGGAATTGAACTCGCATGAGTCCTTTAGACCCGCAATGAGTATACCTACTCACGTCATGGGAGCTGTGTCACGACCCGACCTCGGGCCCGCGACTGGTGCCCTACCTGGGCACCCTTACAGATATACATCAGAGAAAATCAGCAGAACATACATGAAACTCATAACGTACATTAACAGGAAATAAACAACAGGCTAGCCGATAAGTCTACCTCCCTGGACATATATAGATACATAGCCAAAAGCAGTTACATCCTTCTTTTTTACAAACCGACCCACAAGATATGACTACAGACCTCTAAGAATTTTTGACATAACTTGATTGTGACGGGGCAGGCCGTCATACCACGAATATACATAATCTACATCAACAGGATCCGTACTAAAAGATAAGCCTCGGAGTGAATGGAGCTTCTTCCCAAAATCGAGCAGAGATCCTAAGAACGAGGTCACCACGGGTACCTAATACATGCGGGCATTTAACGCGGCCCAGAAGGGATCGATTAACAGTGCAGAGTATGGAACGGAAAATAAGGTGCAGTAACAAATCATAACTATACAAAAGAATGACAGGGGTAAGTATATAAAAAATATTAAATACCAGATCCTATCATGCCATTTTAACCCATGAAATCAGTCATACATTAGTCATTCTTTTCCTTCTTTCAAAAAAAGAATTATAAACATATTCTTACATACATACTTAAGAATTTCATCAAGTTTTTTTTCACATAACTTCCGAATCTTACATACGTAATCCGACCCTTTATGGAGGGACTTCTCATTTTGGAGCTTGCTTTGATTATCCATACGTTATAACGTAACCCGGCCCATTTGCGGGACACGGTGTACTGATGAATCATGTGACATAACCCGCCCCACATGTGGGGCTCAGTGTACTGTGGAATCTGTAGCATAACCCGACCCACTTATGGGGCTCGATGTAATGTGGAATTTGTAACATAACCCGGCCCGCCTGTGGAGCTCGGTGTACTGTAAAATCTGTAGCATAACCTGGCCCGCCTGTGGGGCTCGGTGTACTGTGGAATCTGTAGCATAACCCGGCCCGCCTGTGGGGCTCGGTATACTGTGGAATCTGTATCATAACTCGGTTCGTCTGTGGGGATCGGTGTACTGTGGAATCTGTAGTATAACCCGGCCCGCCTGTGGGGCTCGGTGTAAAATGACGTAACCCGGGCCATCTGTGAGCTCGGTGTAATATGACGTAACCCGACCATCTGTGAGCTCGGTGTAATATGGCATAACCCGGCCTATGTGTAGGCTCAGTGTATCTCATAACATAACCCGGCCTATGTGTAGGCTCGGTGTATTACATAACATAACCCAGCCCATTTTGCGGGACCCGATGTAACTCTCCTTACATAACGTAACCCGGCCCGTTTGCGGGACTCGGTGTGTTGTATCCATAACATTTTAAACCATCTTTTCTTACTTCTTCTGAAGTTGTTATAACAACTTCCCATAAAGCTATTATAACAACCTTTCATTTTGAAGAACTTAAGGCACTTTCATTTCTTACAACATTAGGGGAAACTAAACCCAAAAGTACTACATACATGCATACCTATAAAAGAATCATGCCATACCTTCTCTTTTAAATCAATAAATTTCTTCTTTTTAAAACTCAAGTTACATACTCTTTTGAAATCAATCTTCTTATCTTTTGAAATAAATCAAGAAGCCATACTTTTTAAATCAAGTCATTTCCACTTATAAAATCAAGGCTTATAGTCTTAAAACCTCGTATCATATACCCTTGAAAATCATGTTGCTTATACATATAAAATCATATCATCTATACTTTAGAAATCAAGTCCCATAACTTGAAAAATAAAGTTTCATACACTTCCAAAACCAAGTAACTTATTCTCTTTAAAATCATATAACTTCCACTTATAAAATCAAGTCCCTTTTCACATATAAATTCAAGTCATTTTCAAATATAAAATCAACTTACTTACTTCAAATAAATCAAGGCACATAGCTTTAAATCAAACCTCATAACTTCCTAACCATTCTTACCAACATCTCCCATAAGACTTGGTAAGGACTTAGGATAATTTAGACATACTTTTTACATAGAGTAAATCAACATACGTACCTCTTAACTTCTAAGAGTAGAAGGAATCATGAAATAACACCACATGTATATTTCATACGTAGAATCATGCCAAAAGAAGGAAGAGGTTCACATACCTCGCGACGACTAACGACACATAGTGATATGCTCCAAAGTACTTCAACCTTGTTAGTTATTCCACCCTTCAAGTAGAATACACTACTCGTGGTACTTCAACCTATAAGGACCATAATACGCCTATCAACTCCTAGCCTTTTAAGGTAGAATCATACTAAGTGTAAGGTCTCTTATTCTACGGAAAATTGGACAGCATTTCCTTTGTTTCTACGTACTTTCCACCTTTTTCAAGGCCCGAAATCAACAATCAATATGCCACATTTAAGGCTCAACAATTCAGCTAACCAAAGGGGATTACACGTCTAACAGGACGTGTAAAATTTGCCCCACAATTAATATAAAACTGTCCAATATTCCAAAGCCATTTTCGACAATCACAAGGATAACACCACATATATTCTTCCAATTCCTTTTCAATCCAAGTTGTTATTCTAACATGTTATATAGTCGAAAACAATTATAACAACTATAATCCCTTTCTTATATAACATACGACGATCGCAACTAACAACTAAATTGATTACAATTTCAATGGCCAAGCATGCTAGGTCTTGGATTTAAGGCTTCCTAATTCCATAACAATTATAAACCTTCATTCCATAATTCTCATGATCACTTACAACTATCATAACATGTAATCGCTAATTACATTTAACAAGATCGAGATTATTACCTCAATAAGCCCAAATCTTATCCAAGATCAAAAGTCGATCCTTAGTAACTTTAGCTCATTTCCTTCACGTTCCAATCCGCTATTTGCAACCCTTAGAAGTTAATACACAACTTCTCTTCAAGTTCTAACTCCAACTATGAAAAAACCCTTAGGTTTTCATGTTGCGACTAACGTAAAAACGTAGTTTTTCCAGGATTTTTGTGTTGAGATATCCTTAGAATACCTTTGGGTACCTTGGGTTTAAGTATTGTGATTTATGAAGCAAGATTGCAAAATTTTTGTGTGCTAAGGGGTGCCATTGCCGAGAGCTCTACAATGAGCAAGGAAAGTTTTGGAATTTTTTTGTAAGTGTTGTGAGCTTATCTTGCTACTAGTGGGTTGATATACTACACTCAATGGTCAAGATTAGAACACTTGTGTGATTGAGATTTAAGAAGACTAAAGATCTTGCACAAGTTGGCTATTTGACTTAGTCAAATATCTCAAGCTTTGGCTTTCAAGACTTGACCAATTCCTCAAGGTCAATTTCGACCAAGCCATGTGGAGGGTGACACGTGTCTCCCTCCTATTTGTTTAAAATATTCTATTTCCCGAAATTTCCATAATTCGTCAAAATATCGAAAATTTCGTGGGCCCCACAAAACGTAAAATTTCCCGGGTGGGCCTTACGTGACCAAATCCGTAAATAAATTTTCATAATGTTAATAAATTACATACGTCTCAAATAATGCATTTTGATAATCTAATTCTCATTAACGAACATTTTTCCTTTCCGAAGTTCGGAAGATTTTCCTTCGAAAAAAATAATTCTTCCTTTCGTACCAATTTTTAAAAGTCCTGATTCCTTACGTACATTTTCTTAAACATATCATGGATTTACGGGGTGTAACAAGCTGATCCATGAAATTTATAACCGAAGCATGCTCATGGAATTCCAACATCATGTAAGCATGTCCATGTAAACAATACAATAATGTTGTCGGCCTTCTAGCGAGGGACGCGGTGATGTGGGGATATAACACTTGCACGAATAGCTATCATGAGCAACCATATGCAATTTAAATCACCACTTAGACTCTCCATATAATTATATAAAACGGACTTTCATTTTAGAGAAACCAAGGCAATATCATGCCTTCTTGTTTAGAAATACTGAGGCACTCTCAAACCTTTCATTTTTAAATCCTCATTTGGAAAATCAAGACACTTATCATATCAAGTATCATTTTAAATCCTCTTTTGGAAAATCAAGACACTTACACTTTTACAACCAAATGATTTATACTTTTAAAATCAAGTCAAGTATACTTAAAATCAAGTTACTATCACCTCATGTACGACATGAAATCTAAATTCCTTTAAGGCACGTACGTCCACCGTACACTCATTTTATAAAGTCCATGCTCAAAGAAGAAAGAAAGAGTCACATACTAACGTTTGTCGTCTGTACCAACTCGATAATCTAAATTCGTCTCGCTCCTCTGGCTAACATTATGAAAACATTTGAATAGTGATAACCTATTCGAATTGCCAAATTAATCCATTTTATGAGCCTTTAGTAGGTTATATATTATAATGATCTTATCTAATCAGCTGTGAACCTAGAAAATGTAAAACGAACTGGTTATATCTTAGCTTTTATGCAGATGGAAATTCTACTCATTTCAATATAATTGATTGTCGATATATTTTTTATTTAACGCTGCAATGGCTTGTTTTAATACGTTTACCAAAATCGGTCTCAACGCTTAATACTTTTCAGGGTTATAATGTAGGCTTAGGCAGGGGTAGGTAAGAGTAGACATTTAGGCTCAATTTACGTACCATAAGCGTTTTTCTCATTTCAACCATTTATCCTTATTTTTGGTATTCTTTTTCAGTTCATACCTATCACTCCTTTTTTTTTTCTTTTTGAGAGTATGAAACACATTCACATAGGCACCCCCAAACTTAAGCTTTTGCATTTTTTTTATTGGGGTGCATCAAAAAAAAATTTCATTCTCTTTTGGTATTTCTTTTTCACTTTTTTTTTTCATCCCAATTTTCAATTACTGCTTATGGTACAGGGGAATCACAGGGTGTCAAAGAAATAACTTATTTTAGGCTCAAAGGGGCTGACTATGGATACAATTTACTGCAAGGTAGGTAATGAAGGTAAGAAGGGCTAACAAAGAAATGTCTGATTTATCTCCTTAAACATGTATGTCCTAACTATTTTGCCTCAAATAACAAGCAAGCAGACTTCATAGACATTCTTCAATTGACAACGCATAAGCTCAGCACAAATATCCCAAATAATCAGATTTTCATAAATTTTTTACATATTTAACTTGAGCACACAAATTTTAGCTTCTAATTCCATTACATTATCCACTTAACTCACTAGGCGTTTTCAGCAACTACATCATGCATGATCATACTCAAAATTGACTCATATGGACACAATAAAAGACACAAAAGAAAGACTCAAAAACATAAGGTACCCCCCCCCAAACTTAACTGACACATTGTCCCAAATGTGTAACGACTCAAAAATTAAACAGGGATGACTTACATACATACATCGTCTCAAAATGGTGGTGATGGCGGCGGATATTGCACTGACCACTGATCGAACCTGATGCTCAAATCATCGACGCGCTGGCTCAGGTCCTGATGCCCTTGCATCATCTGTTGCTGATTTAAGAGCATCTGTTCATGGTTTCGTAGCATCTGTTGTTGGTTTAAGATCAACTGATCAATCATTGACATTGGAGGCTCTAAGGACAGGGGAGGCTGGTGGCTGCTTTCTCCTACTTCATGTTGTGTGGCTGCCTCAGGCTCTTTCTCATCCATGGCTGCTGCGTCTGCTGCTCCTGGGTCCCCTCTTTTTTCTTCTGGTCTGGAAGTGGGATCAAGGAAAGAGTGCACTAAACTATAGGTCACGGGAGACTGACTCTTCTCGAGAATATCCGTGGCTAATGTTGGGACTTCCTTCCTAGAACATAAGGCAGAAATGAGTGACCCATATCCCGGTCCGCCAGTAGTAACCAGCCTGCTAATCTCTCATATGCTCTGCACTATTTCTCTCCCCACATCAATTGTCTTACCCGACATGATGCCGTAAATGAGCTTGATTCTGTCTGTAGGCACATTGGTAAAATAGGTTGACGGAATCAAGCGAGCACTTACGAAATATAGTCATTCTCTGGCTGTTCTTGTCACACCCCGAAAATCGGGCCCGTGACTGGTGCCTTACCCCGGGCACCCTAGCGATACATACATCAGAGAAAATCAGCGGAACATAAAACATGAGTCATTAAATAAGAGATATAATAAATAAACAGGCCAACCAAAACAGTTGCCTTCAGTATAAACATAAAACCTGAACAGTTTAATCCTTTTACAACCCCGCCACAACGATTACATGGACTCTAAGATTTACAACGACTATGACGGGACGGGCCCCGCCATACCCCGAATGTACAGAACCTACAACTCGGGGAACACATACCAAAAGATAAGCCTCGGAGAAAGCGGAGCTTCCGATGCGCTGACGGTGATCCATGGCGAGGATCCACGGCCGATGTACCTCTACTGCGGCGTGAGCGGCCCGGGAGAGTCGATAACTGTACCAAGTATGTGAAGCGTGCAATCTGTAAATGAAGTCATAACTGTCTATTCAAAGCAGGAGTCATGTATGATAGCCAAACTACAGCACACCACATATAACAGTTATATCAAGTCAGGGTCTCACGCCCACAACATCAATCATGCGTGGAATACCTTCGCCAGCTGGCGATCGATGATATGATAACAACAAGACAAAGAATCCAAATGGAAGCATACGTGCGCTACGCGTCGTGTCGATATGTCCAAAGGGAAACAATAAGACAACATTCCAAATGGACGATACCCGTGCGCTACGCATCGTGTCGGTATGTCGAAGGAAACAATAGGGCGATTCCAAATGGGCGATACCCGTGCGCTACGCATCGTGTCGATATGTCCAAAAGGAAATCACTGGCGATAATCAAAATGAAACATACGTGCGCTACGCATCGTGTCGATATATCCAAAGCGATTAACCACAAGACCTTAACAAAATGGAAGCATACGTGCGCTACGCATCGTGTCGGTATGTCCAAAGCGATTAACAACAATAATACTATCAGCGAGGCGTGCGTGGAATTTCTCCGTCACCGCAAGACGTCCAAGTAAGTTCTCAACGATCAACCGACCTATCGAGAGACGCGGTAACACGAAACACAACGCTTGTACAATAAGGCTATCATCACAAGCATAGGCAAGTTTCACAACAACAAGCATAGGCGAGTTTCACACAACTCAAAGTACTTTCATTTTATGCCAAAGTCGGGTTTTAACCCCAAAGTACTACATCGTTAAGTTCTTTTAAAAGAGATCCATTACTTTTATAAAAGTCACCCGATACGTAGTATTAGAATGACCAACCCATCTTCCTTTTCAAAATCAAGTAACAACATTCTTTCCTAAGTTCGGTTTGCCTAGTTTGATTACTCAAGCTTCTCATTTTCAAATGGTTTCATAGTTCCCAAACTTAATCACTTGATTCCTTTTTAGAACAATTGAGTAACATATGTCATATATGTGAGTAGTTTATTCTTGTTTATAACGATCTTATTACTGACCATGATCTAGAAAATGTAATATCATTTTGTCTCATCTTAGCTTATGCGGATGGAGGTTTCTCTTGGTTTTAATACAACACATCATTATTCAATACATTTTCCTTTATTAACGCATTTGCGGTGGTGCGTCGATACATTCGATTCGAAATCGGTAAAACATTATCCCTTTAAAAACCAAGTACTCATTACTCACGAATGAGGTTTCACAACATCCACATTAAAACAAATAAGTTAAGTCTCTTATCTTATAAGATCAAGTCTCTTAACTTCTAACATCGAGAAACCATTTTCACTACATAAGGTCGTTATAACTAACTTCCCATAAAGCTATTATAACACCCTATGTTTTAAACCAACCAAATCACTTAGCACATGTACGTCTACCGTACTACATAGTTCACAACAATCATGCTAGAAAAGATAGGAAGAGGTTCACATACCTCGCGACGATTTATCGACAATAAGCAAAATGCTCCAAGTACTCTGACGCTCTAGCCACTTTCCACTCGAGTAGAATACGATACTCTTAGTAATTTCACGTAAACAGGCCACAACTTCATTTAACCACAAACCACAAGGTTCCATTTCTCGACAGAAAAATCGGCAGCACCTCCCCCCCCCCGAAACAGCGTAAATCTCCTCCTCTATCGAGGCCGGCGACCTAGACAACCGGGGGTTTACACGCCTAACGGGCGTGTACAATTACTAAGAATACTACACAAGTCTCACTGTCTGATCTATGTAAATCTGATTCGATTCTTTTCTTTATTCTTCAGCTTAAGTCAAAAGACATTGCGCGATCTTAAGCTTAGTTCTATATATAGTATACTTCAACTATATATTCAACAACATGTAAATTCCAATTACCAAATAGAGGACAAGATAATTACCTCGATAAGCCCATAATTATCCAAGTTAAATGTCGATCCTTAGCAACGTTTAGCTCGACTCGGTGCTCCATCCCGCTCAAACAACCCTTAGAAGTTCTAACCAACTTCTACCTAAATACTTGATCAAACAGTAGAAGATTTCCTTAGGGTTTGGTTTGAGACCAAAGGGACAAAAGGTAGTATTCAGGGCTCTACGTATAGAGGTATCTTTGGAATACTACAAGGTACAAGGCTAAGGTATTTTGGGCATTATAACAATACTTGGAAGACAACTTCTACCAAGGGGAGGGTACCTCGAAAACACTCGAGATAGGGGTTTCTCGGCCAAAGGGCCTTGACAGGGAGGAACTCTCGGTTGAGGCCTCAAAGGTGGTGGGAGTTGGACGAGCCAACAAGAGGGAGGAGAGGCTTTCAAGACTTAGACAAAGTGAGAGTGAATGAATAAGTCTTCACGAGGAGGGTATTTATAGCAAAGCCAAAGGCGACGATGGCCAAGATCTAGCCAAGTGCTACACAAGTGTAAGGCCAGATCAAGCCAAGTGCACCCTAGACCCTACTCCTTAAAACCCTCAAATATCTACACAAATATCTTGCCCAACCCTATCTCCCGATCGTCGTATGCGCCCTTGCCCACGATGAGAGGGTGCGAGTGCCTCTCGTTGGTCCAAAATGTTCGTCGCTCGGAAAAATCCGCAAAAATACAAAACGACATAGCGGAATTTTCCGCCCAAGTTACGCAAGCGTTTAGTCAAAAACGACTCAACCGGGTGTTGTGCCTGGTAAAATCGGCGAGGTGCCACATGGGGTGACACGTGTCGCCCGATTCGCCAGAATATTTCGTCTTAGAAAATATCCAAAATACCGGAAATCTCAAAAACAAAGCGGGCCCACAAAGCAGTAAATTTCTCCGTGGGCCACGTGACCATTTCAGAAAATAAAATCTCAAAATTCTAATATAATCTATGAAGTCCAAATACCAAATCTGGGAATCCAATTCCCGTTAACGAACCTTTTTCCTTCACAAAACCGGAAACTTTTCCGTGGAAAAATCACCTCTTTCTTCCTTTCCAATCTTTACGCGTATTCTCGTGCGTGCGTCCTCGCATACATACCACGGAACTACGGGTATAACATTCTCCTCCTTAGAAACATTCGTCCGAATGTTCCTTCTCAAGACGGATATCGAAGAAGCATCTTGCAACAAAATTGCCCACGCCACATCTTGGCCACGAAATAACACACGCGTTTTCCTCCTTCCTTACTCGTCGTGCCGCTTCTCGAACACTTGAACTCTTCTAGTATCGTACCACACTTGATCATCGCCAGTTCCCAAAACCTCGAGTCACCACCTCCAAACTTGGTCATCTTACTAGCGTAATATCCCCAAGGCCATTCGGCATTCACGAACGATTCTGGTCGAACACATCCACAAACTCATACGATGGTCATACAAACTTGGGCCTAGCATCCTCGTGACCCTACCACTGGCGGGACCACCCGAACTGACCCGCTAAAACGGGTTCTGGGTTGACCGCAAATGGTCCTCAACCCGACCCGACGCTAAACTCTTGTT